>OY293831.1:39854074-41220405 GCA_958507055.1 Crioceris asparagi
TCATATATTCCTAACACGTATTATTAATTAATTTTAGCTTGGTGCACTCCTTTGCAATATAAGCGTTAACTATGTAAAATCTCATATTCCTCTGTGACCAACTTATTCTTAAAATTATGTCCAAATAATTCTCTTCACGTATTAACATATAGATTAACTGATAGCGTCTAATGAGGAAGGAGATACTCAGCTTTAGCATTCTCCGGAGTAGCCAGGTAAGAAGCTTTAATAATTATTATTCGAATTTCAAAGTCGCAGTGCTCTTGGAGTAATTACTCGTATATTCATTGTTTGGGAAGAAACTAAAAACTACATGCTCACCAAATACTACTTTCAGGACGTAAGAGTTAATGAAATCCAAGATATTAATATTTTCAGTTTCTCCTTTCATATTTGCAATCACTTCTTGTGCACATCTTTGGAGTGTTGGGATGAAACGTTTTAACTCGTTAGACGTGAAACCAACCGCTAACCATCGTCTATGCGTCCTCCATCTTTCGCCTAAAATCCGATTACGTAATTTAAAATAATATAAATTTAAGTATGGAAAAGATAAGAAAAGAGAAGCATATACTGATTTAACCACGGCTAGTGGGCTATTGGGGAGCGCGTAGCTGCGGGCTAACACTGACCAACTTCGATCATCGAAGTTAAGCAGCACAATGCATTGGGAACGGTTTGGACGAGTGACCGTCGATGCGGGCGCTTGTTTGAATCCTCTGACTGTCGTATTGCATTCTCCTCCTCTCGCAAGGCAACGGAAAACCAGCGAGAGTATATTTCCCTAGTACAGCTCTCTGGAATGGTGTGCCTTGAGATTTATTTTGAGACATATCGGTGGCTCGGAATCCACCTTAAAATGTAGGTACCCTTGTCTGCGGTAACACTTTCAAGGCAGATAAGCTTCCAACGCTCGAATACGAGTACGGCACTCAAAGAAGAAGTGGGCTATTGCAGGTAGGTACTGAGAAAGGGGGTGTATGGGGTTACGTCGTAGATGTAGTACCTTTTGTCACATCGAGTGTCATAGAGAGGAGATTGTCATCGACAACTGGTCCTCGCGAGGTACCCAACTCTTACTTATGGCTGCACGTGCCGCACCCCAAGCAACTACATTGACATGCAGGTTAAATTGAGTATGGGTATTCAGATATGGTGAAGATCTGGTAGGGGGCATCAAAAATACAATAGTATCAGCGTTAGAGGACACTCAACCTACGACCAAACCCCGTAAAAACTTAACTGGATATCCAACAACATACTCGCCATTATTTTGACCAGAAGGAAGCTGAAGAGCGGGGGCATTAGCTATCAAGAACATCTTGACAAGTACTTATAACCAACTTTCGAAACTCATTCAGAAAAACTGCAGAAGAGACAAAAACAAACATCTCTACACTATTTGTAGCGAAATTCAACAACATGCAAGTACCACACAGTCAAAAGATGCGTTTACGAAAATCAAATATATAAAGCGTAAATTCAAACCCAGGCCTGCGCGATCTGCGACTGCAATAACATCATAAGCACAGACACAAATGAGATCAGCGAAATCTTGAGGAAATATTGGGAAGACATCTACAGCTAGGAACATGACAAAATTCCGGACTTTACCAACTGGAAGCAAGAGCCGGGCATACTCCCATATGAAGTACAAGCGGCCATCAAGAGAATTGCAAGGGACAAGACACCTGGAATTGACAAGATCACTGTCGAAATCCTAAAAAAAATATGGAGAACGGAAAAATGGCCCAAGGATTGGACAACCTCGATTATTGTCCCGATACATAATAAATAATAGTTTAAAAAAATAAAAACACGCTTTAATATCAAACCAAACAAAAAATTTTAAAATAATTTCATTATTACTTCATATAAGGGTAGAGTTATTAATAAAAGATATCATTTTAATGTAAAAAAGCTTGGGGTGCTTGATGACCATTGATGTAAATATTTTATGTCGATAGATACTAATATAAGTGGTCATTATAAAATTTTATTAAAAAACACCCCACGCTTCTTTTACATTATAATGATATCTTTTATTAATCACTCTACCCTCATAAGAAGTGTTAATGAAATTATTTTCAAATTTTTAGTTTGGTTTACTATTAAAGCGTGTTTTTTTAGTTTTTGAAACTATTATTTATTTTCTAATTTTTAGTTTGGTTTGTTATTAAAGCGTGTTTTTTTAGTTTTTTAAATTATTATTTATTCTCTAATTTTTAGTTCGGCTTGCTATCAAAGCCCGTTTTTTCAGTTTTTTATTTAAGTTTTTTAAACTATTATTTATTTTGCTGTAGAAATCAAATAAGCGTTTTGAGACGTGTACTTATAAATTTTCTAAACTTTTTCACACCCCCACTCACTCTTAAACTCCATCGCAAATCCTTCCAACACAGATGCATATCGAAAATTCCACAAAAAGCCATCCATAAAACTCCGATGGGTATAGGTATGAAGCACTTCATCAAAAAGTCCCACTCGCACGTACATAACTATCAGTATGAAACCTTTTATCGAAAAGTTCCACTCGCACGTATACAACATCACAAAACCTCCCAACCCCTATACAGATAGAAAGTTTCACGAAAATTCATCCAGAAATCAAAAACAACCATAGGTATGGAACCCTCCACTAAATAGTCCCAGTCGCACTTACATACAATCACATATCCCCTCAACATACATGCATAATCCAAAATTCCACGAGAATCCATCCATAGAGCTCAGAGATGTAGGTATAGAACCCCCCATCAAGCAGTTCCACTGGCACAAACACATCAAATTATGGTATTGTCATCGGTCCTTTAGAAGTAAACACAGTTTCAAGTCGATCCGATGTTTTTAAGTGGGTGAAAATCGTGTCCAAAGATTCTGTTACATACACACATACATACATACATGCAAGTAAAATTATGCTACATATTATTCAATCTAGGTTGCAATCCTTCACCACCAGGCAAATTGCTCCGGAACCAGCTGGATTTATAAAAGGCCGCGGCGCAAAAGAACAAATTTTAAACCTGCGACAACTGATTGTCGATTACGTCAATGCCTTCGACAAGGTCCAATGGCACAAGTTGTGGCCAACCTTGGTAGATATAGGAGTACCTGTGCATTTTGTCCATCTGATTAGGCGATTATACGAAAATAGTACAGCTGTGGTCAGAATTAATAGAAATCTGTCCTCCGAATGCAGTATCAAGAAAGGTGTCAGGGAAAGTTGCATTCTCTCACCACTGTTGTTCAATCTCTACATTGAAAGTATTATGCGCACTGTTCTGGAGGACTGGGAAGGCGGCGTCACAATAGGAGGTACAAAAATCTCAAATCTCAGATTTGCGGATGACACACTTCTGCTAGCATGTACTAAAGATGAACTATTAGCAATAACAGAAAGGCTAGAACTTGCTACCTTGGAGTATGGCCTTGAGATTAACACTCAAAAGACCAAAATAATGATTGTTGACTGCGAAGGCGACAACCGGCCATATACGATATCAGTCAGCAAATACGACGTCGAACACTTCATATATCTAGGCGCAAGCATAAGCAACATGGGATGTTGCGAAGCTCAAATGCGTCGACGAATCCAGCTCGGGAGGACTGCCATGACCCAGCTTGCTCCTATATGGAAGGATAAGAACATAACTCGCCATACCAAAATTAATCTTGTCCAGACACACGCTTTCTCTTTGTTTGGGTATGCAGCTGAGATATGGACATTGCGCGCAGATGACCGTCGTCGAGTAGATGCATTCGAAATGTGGTGTTGGAGGAGGATATTGAGAATACCTTGGACTGCACAGCTCAATTAAGCTAGCACAACAAATGTGGCACACATCAATAAAATTAGTGTACTAAATTCAAGCATATTTAGTGCTATAACTCTTCAATTTTTGAAACTACGAGCAATACTGCTGGCTTAATATTAAGTGAGCACACTTAAACAGAATATGATCGAATTTGAGAAAATCTGTTTTAAATAATTTAGTGCTAATTTAATACACTTAAAATTCTAACTCTTCATTTTTGAAAATTATATGCAAGTATGCTAGCTTAATATTAAGTCAGCTCACTTGAATGAAATACATATGGATAAAATCCAAAACTATCCGGAATTATGTGCTAATTTAGTACACAAGAATAACAATTATAACTCTTATTTTAAAGAAATTATGAGCAAGTTTGTTTGACATCGCCTGTGATCATTTCAGTATGAAGTGGAACTTCCATAGTCAAGGAGGTGTCTTTTCTCATTTGGTTACGTAAACAACATTTTATTTGTGATAGAACATAAAACTTCTGTTGCTGGTTCCCCACCTCGTGTTACATCTAAATCTATGACTGCCATTCTCCACTCTTCTGGCAAAAAATATCTTTGTCACTATATGGCCTTCATATGTAGATTTTACACAATATTTTTATATGTACGACACAGATGCTTATTCAATGTAAAACTGTAGAGTCTTACTGTCAACTTTTTTACATTTCACAGGTGATATTCTTAAATTATTGACGCCCAGATATTAAATATGTATATAGTACCTGCTATTTAAGTATCTATTTGATTTTTATTTAAATATCTGTTACAATTAGCCGCCGTTTGGAAATTTTTATTAACCTAGGATAACCTATTAGAAGTTTAGCAGTATCAGTAAATTGGACTTTACCTGCCACACATACTTTCATTAGAAGGTTAGAGAAATTTTCAGTTCTAACAATAAGGAAAATTAAAATAAATTGTACCTAGAGGTTTAACAGACCATATAATATTATGATTGATAACACACTAAATTTTATATCTTGTTGTTCTTGTTGAACCATCTTTATGATGCTTCTTACACATATATATTAAAATGTTATATATTTTTTATATAATATCAGTAAGTAGGACAAAATGTTGTTTACGCAACCTAATGAGAAGAGATACCTCCATCTATATCTCACTAGCTACATCTTCATTCCATGGCTATGGAGTTCCCAGGTCACAGGCGATGTATAGTGTCTGTCAAGATATAACAGAATAGCTAGATGTCAAACAAACTTGCTCATAATTTCTTGAAAATAAGAATTATAATTTTTATCTTTGTGTACTAAATTAGCACGTTTTCTCCATATTTCATTTAAATGTGCTGACTTAATATTAAGCTAGCACAGTTGCCAATAAATTTAATAGAGGAAGAGTTATAAAAAAAATATGTTTATTATGTTAAATTAGCACTAAATTATTTAAAGCAGATTTTCTAAAATTTGATAATATTCTATTTAAGTGTGTTAACTTAATATTAAGCAGTGTTGCCTGTAATTTCTAAAATTGAAAAGTTATAAATTTTATTTTTGCGTACTAAATAGGCACTAAATATGCTTGAATTTAGTACACTAATTCTATTGATGTGTGCCACTTTTGTTATGCTAGCTTATAGAAGAGGCCGGTCACCTTTCCGCTAGATCGATACCATCAAGCAAATTCTCCAAACGGACATGGAGACCGCTGTACGAGAAACGGCCAACAGATCGCGATGGCGCGGCACCGTCAGACGAGTGATTGCCACACTCCAGCATGTCACTACACGTCTATCAAGACGTTGGATTTAAGAAGAAAACTGAGAAAGCTACTTATATTTTAGTCATAAAAATTCGTAATAGGGACTTTGGGTCTAGGACACTACACCCAATGGACACATTGCCCAAAATCATATATCGACCACTTCGCCCAAAAATTTCGTACTAATAACAGTTTCCATAGCCACTTCACTCAAAATGCCCAATGGATACTTCGCCCAAAGTATCTGAAAGTTACAAAGTTCAAAATTGTCACTTCTCAAAAATTAATTATTTATTTTAATCGAACTCTGTTCATAATAAATTAATATTATAACTGTTTAAATTTTCAAATACAAGGTAGTGTACTGTTGAGTTCATTAAATAACAGCTTCAGTAATGTATGGGCTGCAAATAATCAATATATACATTTATAGATCTCAATTAAGTCATATTTGGGAACTGTATTATGTATTAAATAATATAATTTTGTTTAAAAATAAAGTGAACTCTCTGCTTATTTTATTTAATAATATATTTATCATTTATATTTATTGAATGAACTTCAGACTATTAACTAAAATAATGGTGAGATACTATGGCACGTCGTTTTGCTATTTAAAGACATAAAACAAATTAATAATCCAAAATATTCAAACAAGAAAATTATTCACAAAGAAATTCGTGACCATATAAATATATGACATTTATATTAAAGCATAATTGCAATTGAATAATTCAAAGTCCTCCAAGAAATAGCTGTAAATAAATTATTTGTTTTGGTAGGTAATAAAATTCAAATTCATAGAATTATTGTTATATTTTCAAACTATCAGTTATTTTAAGTTTTACTTTTCATTCCATTCTATTTATATGACGGTAAAGAATACTAGAAAATTAAACTTATTCTATTTTAGGTAAATTTCTTATAGAAATGTACCTATTGCGATCGTTCACACTTTAGAATTTCGAAAAAATTTCAACGGCATATTGTTATATGTCTATAAGTTAGTCCAAAAAAACATTTGGTTCAAAAGTTTATATATATATATATATATATATATATATATATATATATATATATATATATATATATATATATATATATATATATGGGATATTACGAAATTTGTTAACACGATAGAGGTTGCAGTTTTGGAGGTATCAAGTTCAAATTTTCTACAAAAATCAATCTTTCAAATATCTCGGCCGAGTTCGTTATTGGGCAATATCGGGTAAGTAGTTCCAAAATGGCGAACATACAAACATATAAAAAAAATATCAAAAAAGAGCCGTAGTGTTTATATCATCAAAAATAATTTTATGTTATAGATATAATCAGTACCTACAACTTTTGTTCAAAGCAATTTTTCATAAAATGCGCAGATAAAAAAATAAAAATTAATAAAGAAAAATAAGAAATATGGATAAAACATGAACACTCAATATAAATTTGATGTAATTGTACATTTTCTGGAGATCTTAATATAGACCCTGATTAAAAAAATATATAGTATATTTATTGAAAAGAAATTGGCGAAAGTGCCTTGAAGTGGAACGCGAACCCTGTCTGCTTTATATTCAACAGCCAAAACAAAAACCTCTAACCGCAAGGCTATGACACATACGACAATTTTATGTAATAACATGTAGGTATACCAATGAAAAGGTTGTTCAAATTTCAATTCAATGAATTTTGAAAAATTTACCTTTCCGCTGACTATAGGCCATCGGGATTTTTTAATTGAAATTGTGTATACAATATTGATTTCCGAATTGTTATCAATATAATCTTAATTCTTAAGTTTCTAGTCTTATATTAGAATAATATATAGTGAATTTTTATTCTTGAATTAAAATTAAGTGCATAATTATAATTCAAGAATAAAAATTTGCGATGTACATAATGAAAAAATAGCAACACTGCCAATAAGTACTTGCACCAGCTAGTTGAGTTAGCTACTTTCTAACAGATGCCGTTATAATCGTAATCAAGAACTTAAAATCAAAATTAGAGTATGAAGAGTCATTTCCTTTTTGAATGTTAAATAGATAATTTATTTTTAATCCTTTGCTATTGAATAGCAAAATGGCGTGCTATAACTCTGTAACTTACGGTTATACCTACACCGGAAGTAGATACTAACTTTCTTATTTCAAATGGAATACCTACTACATTTTCTATTTAAAATTCAGATTCTACACCTGTTTTTAAGAAAAATTCAATCAGAATTCCCTATCTAAAAATCTATACATTTTGAGATATTTTGATTTAAGTAAAAAGTTACAAAAATTGGGTCAAACTAGAACACTTTCAACCTTAAAAAAATATTATTTCAAATAGAACACACTAGATATTATATTAATTTTGCATTCAGTTTTTTCCCATTGTATTGTTCCATATCAGTTTTCTCTATATATGATAAAAATTGAGTGAAAACAGAAACCAAAATAGATGGTTTGAGTTGAGTACGAATTGGCACAACTGAATAGGATAAGATTAAGAATGATTGAATTATTATTTTTCTCATTTTGGGGGCACTTAAGCAAGGGCGCGAAGTCCCAATACAGTCACTGATATCTGATAAGGTGAAAGGAACAAATGTTCTAGCATATTTCACAGCTTATTCCCAAACCTCAATTTACAAATCCTTGGATGATAAAGCCTAATTGTAAATTAGCTCAATTAACTTCATAAAAGCATCAAATACATAATTTATTTTCAATGCACTCATCATGGAGATATCAGATATTGCATTCACTTTTCTATTAAGATTTCGACAAAAAATATTAATCTGGACTGACTATACTATAACAGGAAAAATATGTTCTAGGTGAGTATAAAAAGTGTTACATTTTATTTATGTAGATACACATGACTATTATATTTTTTTTAAATTTGGACCCATTACAATAATTTCCTACTGAAAATTAAAAAATGACAAAAAGTTATGGAAAATGTTTTATCAGTATATAAAGTTGTTAAACCAATCGAAGGCACAACAAGTACGTAGGTGTTAAAACTTGCGTTTTTGCTACCGATTCAAATTAAGGCTAAACTATTAACAGATTGGAAAATTTGCTCTCATCCATTCGAAAATTATTGAATTTATTGCTTTCATATATTTCTACATAACTCTTAATGACGAAAGATTTAAGCATTCTTCTATATCAAACCTCTCATTAACTACGTAGAAGACCTGTTTAACAATGGACGTATAATATATAAGTATATTATACGTCAATTGTATAAACTTAATAAGATGAATACATCAAAATATAAATTGCAAAAATGGATTTGAGGTTGCTGAAAGAAATATTGTCTAAAATAAAGATCAAAATAACCATTTATTCTTCAATTACGTGTCCGCTTCAAAAAGAAGAAGGAACTATTTGTACTTCTACTCACCATCACTTGTCAGGAGACCACTTCCGATGATAGGCTTCATTACGTAGCTAAGAATAGTGTTTATTTGAAGATTCTCTTCTTTCCTCAACAGTATCTTTA
Organism: Crioceris asparagi; assembly: GCA_958507055.1. NCBI lineage: Eukaryota > Metazoa > Arthropoda > Insecta > Coleoptera > Chrysomelidae > Crioceris > Crioceris asparagi. The sequence continues at coordinate 39,863,130 of OY293831.1, forward strand.
TGTAATTTGGATTTTGTACCAGAAACATGGGCATAAATAGCAACCACCATGTCTTTAGAGATGATGGTTTCGAGGATACACTTGACTTTATCTGAAACTCTATTAAAAAAATTGGAGGATGTAGATCTCCTGAAATTTAAATCTTTATGAAGACACCAGAGCGAATATAGCTGTTTTTAATATTCTAACGTATGGTTGTAGGACAAAAGTTTTGTTTTCATGTTATGTTAAAAACCTGCTCATTTATCTGTTTATTTATTTAAAACTGAATTAAAATTGATGTACAATGAACCCTATTGTAAATAAAATACCTATAATTCCGTATAGTGGAGTTATAAAAATGCCTGCCATCTCTGAGGGTGAAAATCAAAATACACAATATACACATAACAAAACTTTTGCACCACTTCGGTTTCCATATATAGCGAAAGTCAAATTAAAATCAGTCTTTGAATATTTCAAGTAGAATTTATTTTCTCTAAAAAAATACCATTTTTTTTGTCAGCTTTAGATCCAAACATATAGGAAAAAACTTTGTTAAAAGTTAAGGGAGCCACAACGCTGACGGTATGAAAATCATCATCCGTTCTCACACTAGAAGTGCTGACTCCGTGAGACCGTCCGAAGAACCTTTTCACATGCGTTTACCCATAATACGTCATTTTATCCTATTATAAGACTCATTCTGTTCTTTGCTTTCTTGCTTGTAATACAACTTTTTAAAAACTATTTTCGTTAACCGAAAACCATTATTGGCGCAGTCAGTCGTTTTTGTGCAGTTTTTGGCTAAACTACGGTAGAATACATATTTTTGGACACTAACGCGGATCTTCATCCCTTGGCACTACAGAACCTCCCCAGTTCCACAAGTGTTTGGTACACCTGAGGACAACGCAAGGACCCAAAGCAGACGCGCTCAACAGAGAAACAACGACAAAGTAAGTCCAAGTTCCTGTTATTTCCTTATTTTCTCCGTATAAGAAAATTTGATACTTCTAGAGTAACCAACCTTAAAGGAGTAATAATTTATGAGTAATATTGACGATTTAATAGATAATTTTTCAACAACACTTAAAGTTAGTAACAAAATGCCAGATAGTAATAACGAACAAATCGTTAGCGGCTTAAATATGCTTAAAATGTTTGTTGATATTATACCTAATTACGATGGCGATATTAATTTACTTAATAATTTTATACATGCTTGTAACTTCCTTTTTGATAATTTTGGAAATACAACAGATATAAGGGTAAAAAATTATTTAATTAGTAGGTAGGGCACAAATTCTAGTTGGATCACGCCCAGAACTAACTAGTTGGCCGTTGATAAAAGCGGCTCTTGAGCAATGTTTTGGTGACAATAGAAATTTGGAATGTTTAGAGCAAGATCTGTTCATGGCTAGGCCTAATAGAAACGAGAGTTCTCTTGACATCGGCAAACGCTTGCAAGTTTTAAGAAGCAACCTTACACAGAAAATTGCTAATCAATCCATGAATGCTGCTACTAAAGAGATACATCTGAGACAATACGACCATTTATCCCTTAGAACTTACATTCGTGGTTTGCCTGCTCATTTGCAATTGTTTGTTAGAATGAAAGATCCTAAATTTCTAGAAGAGGCCATTACAATTATTATCAAAGAACAAAATTTTCAATATACCCAGAATCTATTTAGAATGCCTATGAATAATCATAAACTTACCGCTCCTCAACCACCTCAATATTATCAATCCCCTATGAAAAGAATTCAATCAAGCTATTCACCCCAACATCGCTTCCACCCACCACAAAATTTCATTCAAACTCAAAATTTACAAAGTCCAGGACCATCTCAATTTCCTGAACAACATTTTGAATCCCAACCAATCCAACAAAAATTTTTCAATAAAAGAGAAGTTTTCGGACCTCCTAAAGACGTATTCAAACCAACCGGAAAAACTCCAACTAATAAACCAAAACCAATATCCACCAGTACCAGCTATACACTTCCTAGTATGAAGAAACATACAAATTCTAGAAATTATTTGAAATCCTCTGGTCCACGTAATTTTATTTCAGAAGAGCTTTATCAAATTGACGGGGAAACTATCGAGAATCCTGAAATGACATACGATCAACCAGAGATTTTAGGAAACTATCTCGAAGGGTACGATAATCCCGTTACAGAAAATCAAAACCAAATTATGTCGAACACTCTGAAAATTTTCTAATAGATGCCCAGGAAACACCTCCCCATTTACTTCCGAAATGTACACTGAAATTAATAACAGCTTACCTTACATAAAAATTCAAAACCCTCCAATGAAATTATTGATAGACACCGGCTGTTATAATTCTATCATAAAACCTTCTATTGCACAAAAATATTTTAGTAATTGCATCTATCATTGTCCAACACAAATAAGGACAGGCGTAGGAGAAAAAGAAGTCCGTTTTAGAGCTGATATTCCAGCAATGCCCGAATTGAAAAGCGATAAACAAATAACTTTTATTCTCTTCGATTTTCATAATTTCTTCGATGGTATTATTGGATTAAAAGAGCTTCAAAACCTTAAATTTTCGATTGACTTGGTAAATAAACAGCTTTCCAATAATAAAACAAATATCCCAATTATTTTTAGGAACCCTGAAACAGAAAAATATAAGATTGCCCTGAACTCTTTTGAAATTGCTTCCCTCTATGTGCCTGTATCCGAATGTGATGGTGATATTATAGTTCCCGAATGTAAAATTAAGAACTTACATATTCCCGAAACATTAACAATCGCAAAAAACGGATTCGCAAAAATATAAATTTTTAACAATAGCGATGAAATTATACAACATACTTTCGATAACCCTATAAATGTGTTGCCCTTCCCCGATTCCGACAAAAAGAACTTTACATTGAACATTTTCTTCCAAATCAGAAAGAAAAAAAGGCTAGACATAAAAAATTTAATAAGACATGACCATTTGAATTGCGAAGAAAAGAAATTACTCGTAGACCTATGCCGTGAATTTTCCGACATTTTCCACTATGATAATGACAAATTATCATTCACAAACCAGGTTTAACACGAAATCAAAACTAGTGATGAAATATCAATACACAGAAAATCGTATCGATATCCATTTATCCATAAGGAAGAAGTCCAACGGCAAATTAATAAAATGCTTGAGGACGGCATAATAAGACCAAGTCAAAGCCCTTGGAGCAGCCCTATATGGATAGTACCAAAGAAGATGGATAAAAGTGGCAAACAAAAGTGGAGATTGGTGGTCGACTATAGGAAAGTCAACGAGAAAACAATTGATGGTCGATATCCAATTCCTAACATCAACGACATCCTTGACAAATTAGGGAGATGTCAGTATTTCTCGACATTGGATTTGGCATCCGGTTTCCATCAGATCGAAATGGACGCGAAATCGATCCCTAAAACCGCCTTTAATGTCGAAAATGGACATTTCGAATACGTCAGGATGCCCTTTGACTGAAAAATGCTCCAGCCACATTCCAACGGGTTATGGATGAAATTCTTCAAGGTCTTCAAGGAAAAATCTGCCTCGTGTACATGGACGACATAATAATTTTTTCATCCAACCTCGAAGAACATATGAAAAACCTTAAACTTATTTTTAAAAGGTTGAGAAACTGTAAACTTAAAATTCCCGTTACCAAAAAATTCAAAAGAAATAAAATTATTTCTCGGTTTATCAGGATACTATAGAAAATTCATACGAAATTTTGCTTACAACTTACAAAACCCTTTACGCACTGTTTAAAGAAGGGGGAGAGAATTGAACATACTCCCGAGTTTATACAAACTTTTGAATTATGCAAGAATATTTTATGTAATGATCCGATCTTGCAATACCCAGATTTCAGCCGTTCATTCAACCTTACAACAGACGCCTCGAATTTTCCAATCGGTGCAGTCTTGAGTTAAGGTAAAGTAGGTCAAGATTTGCCTATTGCATATGCTTCACGTACCTTGAACCCAGCTGAGATTAATTACAGCACGATCGAGAAAGAGCTCCTTGCGATTGTATGGGCCACTCAGCATTTTCGCCAATATTTATTCGGTAGAAAGTTCACAATAGTTACGGATCATAAACCTCGTCAGTGGCTATTCAGTTTAAAAGAGGCAAATGCTCGACTAGTAAGATGGCGCCTTAGGAGGGAGGAATATGACTATCAAATACTATATAAAAAAGGAATCCAGAACACCAACGCAGACGCGCTTTCAAGGATAGAAATTCATGCCATTGAAAACGAATCTCTCATAGGTAATCCTGGCGATATATCAATAGATATAAACGAATTCCTTTCTCCACAACCACCGCATAATAACGATAATCTTAACGATTTCGAGGATATCCCCGTTCCAATAAATGCTAATGTGACGATAGACGATCTCGAAAAAATTGATAATATCTTCATTCAAAATGCTCACCCACCACCACTAGAACCGAAGATAATTATACACTCAAATATACCGTGCGTAAGTGCGCTCTCCAGACTCCAATAGCGAAACGACACATTCAGCTGTCGAAGACCCCATATTAGAAATACCTTTCACCGAAAATTGTGTGAACCACTACTCTATCAAATTATTTTTAATTAGAGTGCTAATACATCATACCATATCATCAGAAACAAACTTTTTGAGACCAAAACCAGGCAGACAGTTCACCTCTCAGAAAATTATGATTATGAGATTTTCAAATTCATCAAGGAAAATTTTGACCCAAGAAGTTGTACTGTATTTATGTTTGCAAATCAGAAATCGATTTCATTCCAGCTTTAACCATAACGTTGTAAAAAAACATCCAAAACCATGCCTATAACTTGTTAATATCCAACCAATTTCTCAAGGATATTACTGAAAAAAATAAACAAAGTGAAATTATTTCACACCACCATGAAACAAAATACCATAGAGGAATAAACGAATCCGCCACAGCTCTGAAGAAAATTTATTATTGGCCAAATCAAAAAATGAACATAACCGAATTTATTAATAACTGCGATATTTGTCAACAAGCCAAGTACGATAGACATCCCCCGAAAATCAAGGTCGAACTCACTGCAACTCCAACTCAACCACTCGATTCGATTCATATGGACACTTTCCAAATCGCTAACACGAAATTTTTAACCATAATCGATGTATTTTCTAGATATGCTCAAGCTTATATCCTAGAGCCTACCTGCAATGCCCTCGTAGTCTTTGAAAATTTATTAAACTTGGATCACATTTCGGTATTCCAAAACTCATAACCTGTGACAACGGAACAGAATTCAAAACAACAATTCTACTAGATTTCTGTAAATTACATCGTATACAGTTACATTTTACTACTCCAGGAAATTCCAACAGCAATAGCCCTATTGAGAGAGCACACTCAACCTTCATCGAACTCTTCAGAGTTCTCAAATTGAAAGATCCAAACGCATCTATAAAACAATTGATGCATTTCGCTGTCATCGGTTATAATTCATCTGTTCATAGCGTAACGAAACAAAAACCGTTTGACGTAATAAACGGCAGAATTAATTCACTCGATCCATTCGATATGACTGATGAGATCATTTTAAACCAATTTATGGCCGATCGGCGACAACGACTAAAATTTATTTACGAAAAAATATACAACACATCATTACAAACCAAATCTAAACTAATTGAAAAACAAAATATCAAAAGAGAAGACCCTCCGGAATTTCTACCCAATACTAAGGTATTTATTAAAAACAAGAGTGCCCTTAGAAGCAAGACCAAACCACGTCATATTATTACAACTATCGTTAGAGATATTGGCAATAAAATCCAAACCAGTAAAGACAAATTCATACACAAATCACAGATTCAAAAGCCTAAAGCTTTTCATTCTTATTCGCAGGGCAATGAAGTGGACAATGATACTCCTGCTCATAGCTATACATCGAGTACAAGCAGCCATCCCTGACGTCAAAATAAATCCCATAGATAGTCCATTACTTCCCTTCCACATTGGACAAACTCGAGTGATAAGCTCAAAACATACTTTTATTCACTACTTCGAACTTAAACCTTTACAAGATCAATTGATAAACTTAGACAATTTCTTCTCCAATATAGAAAAATCCCTAAACCTTACGCACAATCACCCTGGTTTATTCTTAGGCCTCTATATTAGTATATTAAACCATGCAAAGTATCTAATAACTGAAGAAAATACCAAATTGAATAATTTAACACCGCATATGAGATCTAAGCGAGGTCTAGTCGATCTAGTTGGAAAAACCTCCAAATGGCTATTCGGCACTCTCGACTCAGAAGATGGATTAAAATAATAAATAATAAATAATATAAACACAATGGCAAAAGAACTCTCGTCACAAATATCTCTCTCAAGAAAACTTATTGATAATTATAATTCAACAATAACTATTTTGAGCGAAAACCAAAAACTGATCAAGATGCGCTTAGAATATCTCCAAGGCTATGTTGATAAAACTATTGACTATATTGTAATTTATTTAAAAACTCAAAACATTCTAGGCCAGATTATTCTTAATTGTCAAAGTCTCATAAATTTTCTCGATAACTTAGAAAACGCAATATCATTTGCCAAAATTAACACACTCCATAGCTCCGTAATCTCAGCACAAGAATTAAATAACGTAATAGATCATTTAGTAAAAATATATGGACAATCCAGATTCCTTATTTTTAAGAATACTATGGATTATTACTCCCTAGCTAGCCTTCAAATTTCGTTCTCTGGAAGTAAAATAATTTTCGCTATACATTTACCAATTTTCTCACCAGAAACCTTTGAAAGCTTCCATCTTTTTCCAATCCCGATAAAACAGTCAATTATCATACCAAAACTACCCTACCTTACACTTGGTAAAACTGAAGAACAATATTCAGAAGAATCCTGTCCTACGATCAACAATATCCAAATATGTCCTAATCATCTCGAGCCATAAACTGAAAGCTGCATAGCCAACCTGATCAAAGAAGCAGAAGCTCGAAACTGACAAACCGTTACTGCCCATGTACAAGAACCCATTCTGGAATCAATAACTGACGAGTATTTAATAGCCATTCCAGCAAGCAGTCCTCTGAAACTCCAGAACGAGTGTAATTTCAAGGAATTCAACCTCATAGACAAACCAAGCTTAATCCACTTGATCTAAATAAAATTCAAAATCTCAAACAAGAAATTCAGACACCAATGAATTTCCCACAAGAGACTTTTCATCCAGCTACCTGGAGTTTAGCAACAACTCTTACGTTATTTGCAATGGCCGGATTGGTAGCATTTTTCCTAAGAAAATGGTACAGAAAACCAGCAGCAATAACCAACGAAACGGGAAACCAAAGCTCACCGTTTTCGTTTCCTCTTCAGATGGGAGGAGTTATGGGAGCCACAACGCTGACGGTATGAAAATCATCATCCGTTCTCACACTAGAAGTGCTGACTCCGTGAGACCGTCCGAAGAACCTTTTCAAATGCGTTTACCCATAATAAGTCATTTTATCCTATTATAAATATATGTAAATTAGATCTAAGATTCATTCTGTTCTTTGCTTTCTTGCTTGTAATAAAACTTTTTAAAAACTATTTTCGTTAACCGAAAACCATTATTTAAATAAAAACATAAGTTTTCAATATTTTCGTGTATTTAATTTGTAAGTAACTAAAATATAAAAAATACAAAAAATTGGACCGACTCTATTAGGTGGTGCTCTGAAAAATACAAAATAATATTCATTAAGTTAACATCCATTTTCTAGTAGAAAAAAGAAGAGCGGCAAAATTATTTTTTTCACAAAAAATTAATCTATCAAGTTGTTGAGGGTTACTACCAACAACCACTTGCCATTTCTTTAATGAGTGTTGCTTGACATCTCTCCTCCACCTCAATCAGCCAAAATGTCTCGTTATCTTTTGCCCTTTTTTCTTCATGATTTATTAATAATAGGAGGAGACTTTCCTCTTCCGCTTCATATTCCAGCTCAATGAGAAGAACCGACTTTTTAGATATATTCATAATGATAGGCATAGGTAATCCTAACCACACAATATAGCATTGGTAGCAGCGATTGAAAAGATGTCCGGCCGAGATATCCGAATCAGCCAGTTCTGCGTTTTTACCGGATGTCCGATTTGGCCTGATTTATTAAAACATCCAGACGGATTTGGACAAAAAAAGATATATAATTATTTATTCCTGTATTTGTTTTCCACAATATAGTATGGCTGATTATTCAAAAAAATCATTTCAGCTATTTAACTTGTAATTAGTAAGACGTGCACGATTATCATTTATGAGAGAGAGAGAGAGAAATGCTTTATTGTCGAAAAAATATAAATTTTGTAGACAAAGCAAAATAAAAATATCAAAATCAAACAATACAAAAACAAAACAAAGTCAAAACTAAAAATTAAATTAAAATTAATCAAATTTATATAATATAAAACAAAAATATATATCAGAATGAAACCTACAGCTGTATATTCGGTTAGAAAGTAAGTTAACATACAGCTGTAAATTCAGTCAGAAGGTAAACACTAACTAAATCACAAAACAATAACAAATTTTGTACAAACAATAAACCAGTGCGTGAGCTGAGCAGAAACGTGCCTTAGTGAAAAAAGTCATTAACTGCATAAAAGGCATTATCCTAGGTAGTAGGTATTTAATTGAATCTGGGATAAGCCGTTATAGATTTAATTTCGTGTGACAGATGATTTTACATTACAAAAGACCCTTAGGATATCAAACATCAAATAATATTCACTAAACCAGTGGGTGTAAGAAGCTTAATATTAAGTATTAACAATTTTGAACAAAAAATTCGCTTACTGCATAAAAGGCTCTCTCCAGTAAGTATGATTTCAAAACCTTTCGAAATTCAGGAAAAGATCTTATGGATTTGATTTCAAATGGTAGATGATTGTGCATTTTTTTTGCATTGTACAGTATAGAGCTTTTAACCAACTCTGAGCGAGGGGTTGGCAGATAAAGATCATGCTCCGTGTTTCTAAGCGGATAGTTGTGAGATGGCCTCTCTGGAATAGAAGATACGTGCTTGCGGATTAAGGATACAGATTCAAATATGAATAGGGACGGAAGAGTTAATATTTTGAATTTTTTAAAGTAATCCTGGCAATGAGTCCTACTGCTTAGTCTCAGTGAATACCGAACAGCTCTCTTCTGCAGTTTAAAAATACGTTCAAATTGAGTTGCACAACACGTACCCCAGAATGGAAGGGCGTATCGGAGATGCGACTCAAAAATGGCATAATAGACTGTTCTAGAAGTAGACAAGTTGAGCTCCTTGGAATCTGATCTCAGCGCAAAGCATGCAGAACTTAACCTTTTTGATAAAGCATCGATGTGCAAGTCCCATTTTAAGCGGTTGTCTACAATAAGCCCCAAGAATTTCACAGATTCAACGGCCTCAATAGTGGTGTTATTAAGCACAAAAGATTGCAATGTACTTTTATATGATAAAACTTTTGTTTTAGAAACATTGAGGCATAGGAGATTTGAATCGCACCAAGATTTAATCGTGACTAAGTCTCTAGATACAGTCCTATGAAGTGTCGTAATATCCGGGTTGCTCCACGTGAAACTAGTGTCATCCGCAAAGAGGCAGATTTCACCGCTAATGTTAAGACTAGCAATGTCGTTGATAAAAAGCAGAAACAAAATAGGGCCCAGTACTGAACCTTGAGGCACTCCATATTCAATTGGTTTACAAGAAGACATCGACGTATCAACCCTCACAATCTGAGTCCTGCTGTTGAGATACGACTTAAACCATTCGAGAGACACTCCTCTGAAACCGTAGTACTCCAATTTATTGGTTAATATATTATGATCTACGCAATCAAAAGCCTTAGAGAAATCACAGAAAATTGTTGCTATAGAGTGATGGTTGATCAGGTTTGAGTATACATTATTAAAGAGGGAAAACATGGCATCATTTGTGCATTTGTTACTTAAAAATCCAAATTGATGGGTAGAGAGTATATTATATTTAAAAAGAAAAGATAGAAGCCTTTTTTTAACCAATCTTTCGATGATCTTTGATAATGTGGGAAGGAGTGCAATTGGGCGATAGTTCGAAGCTTGATCTTTATCTCCTCCTTTATGCAGAGGAACAATTATTGCCGTCTTAAGACAGTTTGGAAAAACTCCATTTTGGAATGATTTGTTAATTAAAGTGATAAAATGATTCAATGTGCATTCCGGCAGGTTCGAACACATTTTCAGAGTAAGCCCATCAGCCCCAGATGAAGATTTGTTTTTAATGTCATTAATTGTACTGTTAAGCTCTGCTAATACTACGGGTGTAAAGAAGAAACTGTGTAAATTCATATTAGCCTTAGGGAGAAATGAGAGGGGGTCATCGGAAGGAGTTATGGTGTTCTTTAAATGTTTTGCTACATCTACAAAGTAATTATTTAGGTTCTCGGGTGAAATAGATATTGTGTTAGATGATGAGGTCTTATTTCTTAAGTCATTCACAATAGACCACATTTCTTTAGCAACATTACCGGAATTGGCCAGCCTCCTATTATAATAAATGTCCTTGGCAGCTTTTATAGTCTTATGATAGATTTTTCTGTAACGTTTTACGTAATCATGGTAGAAGACGCTGTCCGATGATTTTTTTATGTAGGATAGTGAGCGCATGTTCTTTGCAGATGTACGTAAGCCTTTAGTAGACCAGGGTTTATGTTGTTTGATTTTTAGAGGCCTAAGAGGAAAGGATTTGAATGCCAAGTTAGATAAAGTTTTTATAAATCTCGGAAATTCGATATTGACATCGTCAGATAGGACAAACCAGTCTGTTGTTAGACATAGGTGCTTGAAGTTACGAAAATTTTTATCAGAAAAAATACGGCATAATTTGCGCGAAGCATTTTTGCACTTATATTTAGCCGAAAATTTTGTTAGTATTGCTTCATGATCCGAGAAACCTGAATTAAGGACAGTACAGTCAACGAATTTTGGATCGAAGGATGATACGACATAGTCTATAGTACTAGAACTAGTTTTAGTTATTCTGGTTGGTGAGTCAACATGCATGATTATGCCAAAAGAGTCGAAAATGGACTGAAGAGATTCTTGAGCAGTACACACATTGGAAAAGTCAATATTAAGGTCTCCACATAAAATTAACTTGCTTTTTAAAGGCAGGGATTCAAGCAAGCTCAGTAGTTTTTGACTGAATATATGCAAGTCAGCGTCAGGTGTTCTGTAAATACAAACTATATAAAGATTATAAGCACTATGATAGACAATGGAAAATTCAAATACTTTTTCAGACAATAGTTTATCGAATTTAGTTACAGCCGAAAAGTCGCTATTTGTAGACATTATCATAGTACCTCCATGAGATAAATTACTTCTATTAAATCTAGTTACTGTAGCGTAATTTTTGATAAACACAGGCTCATCAACATTTAACCAATGCTCAGTTATGGCAATAATTTCTGGAAAATTAAGTTCTTCTAATAAGAGAAATAATTCATCTGTTTTGTGTCTTAAGGACTGAATATTAATAAGAAAAACACTAAGCTTGCCATCGTCCAATTTTAAAGAGGGTGCTTGATCCTCTGTTCGCGTCAATTTAGTTAAAAATTTTGATTCCTTTTTGGAGAGCCAGTAGAAAAATATTTGCCATGACTCTCCCTAATTTTCTGAAGCTGTTGAAGTTTCTCGGATGAAAAGAAAGACCTGAAGGCAGCAAGATCAGCTTCCACTTCGGCTGAGCCAATACCATATGCGTTGTGGTAGCGATAATACAACTTACGCAAGGTGTCCACGTCACTAGGAAGTCCCTCTGAAGCTAGAGTTAATTTGATGCTGGTGGTGGTGTGCCCTTCAAAACATACACTGGATGGTTGGTCATGGAGATAGGCTAGAAATAGCCGAAGAGCTTTTAATAAGGAAGAGTCCCTCAGTCTAGCCAACAAATAACGACCATCAGCCGTATCCGAATTACGGGACAGCCGCACTATAGGTGGAGTCATCGGGTCAATATTTAGCAAACTATCTTTCCTTGTACTTTTTTCCATGACAAAGTCTACATTTTCCTGCGCAAGAGACTTACAGGCAGCTAAAGCCTCCCTGTCAGATCCAATCTTAACAGATTTGATCTCCCTAGCTTTTACAGGTGTTAAGTCAGGGCGTGGTGTTGGGCTACGGCTGTCTACAGAGGTTGGAATAAAATGACAGCCTGTGGTCGAAAAACTTGACGCTGGTGGTGAAATCTTTAAGGGTGTTAAAGATGATTTTGCGATTTCAGTGCCTAGCGGCCACATCCTTGGGTCTTTTAGCTGCTTTAGGTGACTATTATTCTGCACACCAACTTTGAAGTCGGAGTGCGAACTGTCCTTATTCTTCATCATTGGAAAGCATCGAATAAAGTCAGTAGTTCCAAGTTTTTCCTTCACATAGTGTGCAAGAAGGGTAGCGCTATATGTCGATGGGATTTTGGACACTACCACATAATGCCATTCATCTTTATTGGAGGATTTGGGAGGTCTGGGCGTAATGTCTTTTGGAGAAGTCAAAAGCTCTGTGTTTTGCTTATCCGTATGGTTGGTTTGAGTCGAAACGGACTTTTTCACTATTGGTGGGTTACTTCTACTAATTGGCTTATCATTGGCAGCCAACTTTTCAACCGTGTGTGCTAATTGGCTTATACTTTTATTCATATTGGCCATTTCCTTCAATAACTCATCCTTTGATGAGTCATGAATCTGAACTTTAATAGATTCGTCTTGATTGTCCGTTAAAATAGATGACAGATTAAAAATATTCTGTTTCATTTCCTTGATAGAATGGAACAGAGATTCTGGTGTAATTTCCGCCAATCGTGTCTGTTGACTATGAATCTCATCTATCTTTTTGTATAACGTTTTCCATTTCGCGTCATGAGTATTTAAAATGTCATACATTTCAGAAAATATTGGAAACAGGTCATTATTTTTCTTTAAGCATGTTCCAAGAGCTTCAACATTTTCTATAGAAATCTGCGATTTATGCCCAAGTCCCAAGTTGTATTTGGCTGACTAGCACTATTCACAAATTTGTTCTCATGTGCATTGGAAAAATGTAAGTTATTCTTTTAATGAGGTCCTTAATATTTCTTTATTAAACCTTTCTAAAAACTCTATGTTAGTTTTGCTTTGGCTGACAAGAGTTTACAATAAAAAAATAAAATCTGAAAAAAATGCAGAATATAAGATTGTAAAGTTTCATATCAAATGTTGAGTTTACATTGTTTTAAATATTCATACATATATTTGCAGGAGACATTTGTAGGTGTAGCTACCATGGATTGCACGTCTTGGTCTTTAGAATTGTCTCACTAGCTTCTTCCTTTGATTCGAGCAGGCCAATCAATGTGATCTATGTCTTGAGGGATTTCACTGCAGGAACAGTTGGGCTCACTTATGTATCCAATCCTTGCCAGTGATGCAGCCAAGTTGTAGTGATTGGCACGGGTTTTATTTATGGTGACAGTATACTAGGTGTTTTTTTGGAATACCACGGGGTTGAAGATTGTCTGAAGCACTCATCAAAGTATCTGGTGCCTTTGGTGGTTCCAGCCGCTTTAATATTGTCATTAGTCTATTTTTTGCCCGTTTCTAGAAATTTTCATAAAGATCTGTAAATGGGATTTTTAGTTGATCTGATGGTGGATCTTGGGAAACATCTCTTGCCAGCTGATCTACCCTTTCGTTACCTTGAATCCCAATGTGTGAAGGAATCCAGAAAAAATATTGCATTGCCATATCAACTGAGTTGATTGTATTTTTCTTTAATATTCGCTACGTAGCTGTTGATCTTAACACAGATTTTGGTACATTGTAGACTCTGAAGTGCACTTAATGAAACCGAGACTATGCATACATTCCGATGTCTGTCTTGTTGTGCTATATCTTGTTTTCACTTTTACTCCTAGGTCACAGTTAACTGGAATTGATGTTAGTATGGTTCTGTATCTACGTTATTCATTTTGTGCGAGTACATTGCTTCAAGATAATCTATCATTATTATTATTTATTACAATTCGTTTTTATTTTCTTTTATTTTTTATGCATTTTGTACGATATTGTTGAATAGTTTTATAACATGTGGAATTCAAGTGACAAGGTCTTACGCAGATATGATTTGCATAGGTATTTTGCCCGTTCCTGCAAATGGAATAATTTGGATTCGCCAATAAGGATGTTGTTGGGGGTGCTATTTCTATAACCAAGTGCTGCTCGTATAGCAAAGTTCTGAACTCTTTCTAGTTCAACTACTGACTTCTGGCGAGTTGGAAAGTAAATAAAGCTTTCATACTCTATTCTAGATCTGATAAAACTTTTGTAAAAGTTGATTAGCTTTTCCGGGTCAGATGCCCAGCAGGTGCCACAAAGAAATTTTAAAATATTAAGAGATCGCCTGCATTTTTTTGTATATCATAGCAGAGTCTATAGTGAAGAGTAATTCACAAGAATCGAACTTTTTCAGTGGATTTGATGATGTGGTCCCCAATACTTATTTCTGTGTTTCCAGGTGTAATATTTTAATTGTTGAACTGGATAAGTAAAGTCTTTTGTGGTGCTAGATCTAGGCACAATTCCTCTATGTTATTTTTAAGCATATTAACAGATTTCTCTTCAAGGTTGGTACCTATTTTGGAGTATATATAGCTATGTCGTCAGCAAAATGTGAGCTCATTAATCCTTGCGGGAGGTTATCAGTGGTATTTGCAACATATATAGTGTACAAAATAGGACTAAGAACCCCACACTGGGGCACACCTTTATACACTGTTCATGATTGTTCTTTAAGTTAAGTGGATATATAGCGCTCATGGGTTATACATTTTACAAAGAATATCATATATACTCTTGGAGCAACCTACCATAGATTATTTTTGCATAAGTAAGTATATCACAATTCATATTATCAAATGCTCCAGATTAGTCTAAAAAGGCGGCTAATACACTTCGCTTATCCATCATTGCCTCTTCAATATTCAGAGTCAGATTTGTGAGGTTATCAATTCGAAACACTGATTGGCTATCAGGTAAAAGCCTATGGTGTTCTTCCCACCATTGTAATCTATTTTTAACAGATTTTCGAATAATTTACATAAGTTTGAAGAAAGAACTATAGCCTGACATCTGATCCATTACTTTTGTTAATGAAATGAACAAAATTCAGTCTCAGGGCATGGGGATAACCATTTTTATTATACATTTGATTGAATATATCCAGCAATAACAATTTGTACTTTATTGCCATGTATTTAAGAATTTTATAATCAATTCCTTGTTCATGTTGTTGTTCATCTTGACTTTAAGTAAAACTTTCTCTTCTCGTAGATACTTTTTTCCTCATTAATTAGAATGGAAATTGGATAGTGATCCCAGCCATTTGTCTCATCCGATACATCAACTTCTATTTTGTCACCTAGATTGGTCGTGGAGAATATTAAATCAAGGTTATATTTTGTCGAATGGTGGATAACGACATGGGTGGTTGAGTTTTCGTTGTGCAAAAATAATTGTTTTCTATCGCTGCTATATTGTAGCCGTTCACCATTTAGATCTGTCTTCTTGCAGTTCCACGACTTGTTGTGTGAGTTGAAGTCTCCGGCTAAAGGCCGGTCCAGACGCTACGTTTCTCACAACCTTTTGTCTGCACAGTTCAAAACGTTGCAGATAAAACGTTGCGTGTAGAGTGGAAACGTGCGTAGTTTTGAATCCGGCGCGAAGACGGTACAGTTGCAGTGATGACTGAGCTAGAGAGCATAGATATCCTGGAAATGTGCGGACAAGTCGGTGTATGTAGACGATAGCAAAGTTTTCCGAGTCATTTTGTTCCTCAGTTTCATTCGTCAGGCGACAATTGTTCACCTTCGGCAATGTTCTCGGGAGTTTCACACAGAATTTTTTGCATTATACGAAAGTTTCCCGTGCATTTGGCGTGTCAAATCCAAGGAGTATAGTGACGGATAGAGAATTATGAGATTTTATTGGAAAAAATAAAACAAATTGAGGCAATCGCAAACAGATAAACAGTATTAAAAAAGATCATTCTTTGAGAAATAAAGAATTGGCAAAAGTTAATAAATCGAATCGATCTGGGGCTGGAGAAGACGAAGTCTACAAGCTATCTCTCTGGTATTTTGATTTGTTACATTTCCTATATGGTCAGGAGACACCAAGGCAGTCTATACGTGTCTATGTCCATTCTCAAGTAGTTCTGCCAATCATTAGGTTCATCATGTAATTCACGCAGTAATCTAATATGGGAAAAGTGATGCCTATTTAGAAGCCACTTGTGCTACCACTTTGAATGCCGGATACTTCTGAGACGTTTCAATATTTTTTAACAAGACACCATGCCACAATTGACCAGAGTAGTACCCACCTCCTCCATTGACGATATCACACAAAACTGAGCGAAATATACAGATATCTCTGTACCGTGTAGACGCTCCAAAAATTGCAACATTTTCATTCCGTCTTAAGACTGCGCATACAAAAGGTTGTGCAAAACGTAGCGTCTGGACCGGCCTTAAATAGAGAATGCTGGTTAAGGTTCGTAGTCCTCTTGAGTGGATTCTGTCTACACGTAGACAGTTCATTATTTTTTTTTAGTTCTCCACGTTTTCTCAGAAAGGATCTGCAATTCCAGAATAGTAGTCTGATATTGGTCGAAATTAGTGCCATAACTATAATTTAAAATTCATCAGTAGAATAAACACTTTTAATTTCGCCTGCATGTACTAATGGGTGGATCGAGTAGCTCATAGTCATGTTGCCGGTCCTAAGCCCGGATAAAGGAGGAAGGCTCCTAGGTCAGGTTAGCACCCTACTTAGGGTAAGAAAAAACACAGGCTCACAGAACCGAAATCTTGCCTCGGAATACGACCGATTTTTCGATGACGACACATGTACGAAAAAGGATTACGACTTGGAAAAATCTGAATGTAGTACGCTTCGCTACTTGGAATATAAAAACATTTAACAACAAAGACCAGTAAACTCAGAAATAACTTAATGATCACAAAATTGACATATGTGTTTTACAAGAAACCAAGAAGAAGGGCAAAGGCCAGAGACAGTGCGATGATTACATAGTGATATACAGCGAATTGGGAAATCATGAAAGTGACAAAGAAGGTGTGGCAATAGCAATCCACTCGAAGTACCAAAAGAACATACAAGAATGCATCACGAATTTAGGTAGTCAGGATGGATACAGTCTATTCACCAGAAGAAAATAAACCGAAACAGTTGACTCAATACCTCTAGACCAACAAATAATTATCCTAGGAGACTTTAATGCTCGCATCGGGAATTAGGTAATTCCCGGAATTAAGCAAAAGTTCAACGAGGCTATATCAAATAGCAATGGTAAACTGATTAATCTATGTATGTACGAATATGTATGAATTACGAATAAAGAACACCTTCTATGACCACAAAGACCAATTCAAATTTACATTTAGAAACTCAAGAGGCCAAAAATCAATGATTGATAATATTTTAACCAATAGAACCTTCCACCCGACTCAAATCTTGGACGTCCGAACACTTAATTCAGCCAACGTAGGTAGCGATCACAGCTTGCTACTAGGAAAAATTAAAATGAGACTAAGACCTTATAGAAGAACAAAACCCAAAACACCAACACAAAAAAATTAATATCGAACTACAGTGGGAACCAGCAATAAAAGAACTCTATCAAAAAAGACTGAAAGAAAAAATCGAATTGAACCCGATCATGGTCGGAGAAGATATCAACAGAAGCTGCGAAAAGATAAGAAAAAATGTTAAGGAATCTGCAGCTGAACCTCGCGGCACCCGAACCTCACATCGGATTCAGGGCAAGAAGAATAAGACACCATGGTTTCGCAGGGAGGTCAAAGAGAAATCAAAGAGAAGAATTAAGCCTATCTTACTTATAAAACACTAAAAACAGCGGAATCTTAGGAACATTATCGAAGAGTCCGAAATGAAACTTCAGCAATGGTGAGACAAATAAAAAAGGAACATTGGGAAATGTTTTCAAAGCGAATAGAAGATGACTTCTATGGTAGCCAAAAACAAATATGACGGTTCATCAGAGCACAAAGAAAAGAGATTAGTGAGCTGGTGGAAACTAGTCACATACCTAAAGAAAATTGGGTTAAATATCTGACTGAATTGTACAGAGCAGAAGATACGAAAGCTATCTTAAACACACCTGAAATAACGACCAACGAATATATTGAAATCGAAATCTCCAATGTAGAACTAGCCCTTAACAAACTAAAGAACAGGAAAAGTGCTGGAAAAGACGAAATTTCAAATGAGCTGTTAAAATATAGTGGACCAAGTCTTTTACAACAACCATTAACCTTAATCCAACAAATTCTTAACCCTCACAGGATACCGGATGAATGGTGAACCAACACCACCATTCTCATGTTCAAAAAAGGAGGCAAAAAAATCCCACCAAATTATAAAGGAATAAGTCTGTTGAGTACTAAATTAAAATTTATCACAAAACTAATCACCAACAAAATTAACAGCTTAATAACCCTGACGGACGAGCAACAAGGATTCAGGTCTGGAAGACCCTGTACTGATGCAGTGTTTGTAATAAGGCAAGTAACAAAAAAATCGATCGAGTACAACAATCCAGCTTACATGTGCTACGTAGATCTAGAAAAGGCATTTGATCGAGTACAACTGCGGGACTTCTATACAAAAAGCAGGTACCATTTAAACAAATTAAAAACATAGAGAAATTTGTTCAGCCAACCAAATCCAGGCAATAGTAGAGGGAGAACTCACCGAACCAATACCAGTTGGTAACGGTATCCGGCAGAGAGACTCCCTAAGCGCCCTGTTATTCAACATAATTATGGATGAAATAATACAGAAAGTGCGCAAATTACGAGGATACAGAATGGGAGATCAAGAAGTAAATATAACGTTACACAGATTAATTGCTGAGAACGAAGACGACCTACAGAGACGCCTACATCAGTTTACTCTAAGAGCAAAAATGTTAAATATGAAAATATCTGCAGCCCAAACAAAATGCATGACAACATCAAAAACACCAGTTAGATGTAAACTCGAGTAAAAGTTATAAAATAGGAAATTTCAGTATATGGTGATGTAGAGGATGAGGTAAGAGAACAAACAACAAGGGCAGCAAGAGTGGCAGGGTGTCTAAACGACACAATATGGCGCAACAAAAATATGAGAACCGAAACCAAAACTAAGATCTATAAGACTACGATCAGACCCATCATGAAATACTGCAAAAACTATACGGTTGCTCGAGACAACAGAAATGAAGATGCTTAGAAGGATTGCCGGTAAATCACTCTTGGATAGAGAAACAAGCAAAAACATACGAAAAACCTGTAAAACGGAAAACATCAAACAAGGTTACTAAAAAGAAAGAGATAATGGAATTCACACATAAATAGAATGAGCGATGAGAGAATTGTAAAGATAGATAGATAGATAGAAGTCAGGGTCGGCCCAGAAAAAGGCGGAGTGACAATCTAAACGCACAGGAGGAAGAGGACGAAGAATGAACAGGCGATTTCGCCTAATATAGAAAAGAAAGAAGAATAAGAAGAGAACAAACACTTTTACTAGTTGAATCGTCTCCAGGTGGTGTTCGGATTCTCTTTTTGATTCTTGTAATCCGGGTTTTATTCCCCTGTCCTCAATAATTCCGTAAACATGTGTCAATTATTCGTTGAGAGCAATTATATTCGTACTATATTTGTATGCGATTTCTTTTATATTTGGCTTACCATATCATGTGTTTCTAATATGAAATGATTAAATGTGTCAAAGTCTATTGGATATTTTGTAGAATTCGATGTGAAAAATTCTTTCGCTGGATTTAATTTCTTAGAAACGTTATCTAAGGTTGGGGGCTTTATTTCATCCTTCTTTGGTTTTTTCTTAGCATGCTTTCTACTCTCTTCATCAGAATTAATCTCGTCTCGGACAGGTATGGCTGAAGAATGTAGAAGTTGTTGTTAACGGTCTTTTATTATTATTATTTGATTCAACCGGTGGGGGCATAATTTCACTTTCAATTTGTATAAGAGAATCTTGATCAAAGTTTAAATTAATTTTTTGATTGGTAAAATTTCTCGCCAAATGTCCTTGCTGTTTAGATTTAAAAGAAAGAACAAAGTCTCTCCTTAGTCCTTAGATAGACTTTGTCCGTACATAAATAAATCTAGTATGCTGTATCCTCGAAGTTTATTTTTATTGTGTCTGGCACCTTATGGAGATCATGTGGGTGTAAATGCATCTGCCTTCTAAAACTGAGAACGTGGTTGTATCCTGGTGAGCTGACTGCTGCTCTGATATTTGTTATATGCGATAAAGGCTTAATTCCAACTTTTGATAGATGTTTTACATTATCTGTTAGGTGTTGTACAAATTCTTTACTTAATAAATAGATACATATACGACCTTGGGATATCCTTGAGACAAATCGTACATTATCTGGCTTGACTCCGAAAGCGATGGTATAATCCTGGATAGTGATGCCTTCGATGGAATCTAATAATATTGCCTGTTATTTGGTGTAAGACTTCGTTGGGATATGTTGAGACATTTGTGAAATATTTGCTGCTTCTACGTAAGAGCTGCTGTAAGCAGAAAAACTCGTAAATTGTACGACACTTCACTCGTATTCTATTTACGAGTTTATAATACACGACCTAAGCACGTCTTACCCCGGTCGAAGTTCGACCGAGAATCCCTAAAATGAAAATATGTTTTAGAATTTTTAGAACGATTTTAAATAAGTTTTATCCAATAAACAATCGTATTTTCTGATGATTTCATTTTCAATACAAAGTAGTAAAAAGTAACTAAATTTCTATGGAATTAATAAGAATATAGAGATGTAACGATCAGTGGCTTTTACAATATTAATAAGTTTAATATGAGCCAAGGTTCTAAGATCATATGAAAAAAATATCAGTACTTGTTGTGAAATAAAAATCAAGATGCCTTTTCATTCAAGAAATACTTCGATTCCATATCTTATTTTAGGATCAAATGGCATATAAACATAATAAAATGCCCGTCAATAAATCATAATCGGGAGTATTGTGGATTTTTTGATAAAACTATCTTCTATTTTTTTACTTTTAAACAGATTTTATCGAAAGAGACTGATTTTAAATATTATTTTAGCGCGGTTTGTTTGATCTGTTATCGTCGTTTGTAAATGTTATTATAAGATATATTATTAATTATTGATAAAGAGTAATTTTCTAAGTCATACCCACGAAATAATAGTTAAATTTAGAATTTATCGAAACTTTACGAAATAGTCTTTCGCAAGTTAGATCAGACCCAAAGATTATAAAGATAAAAATAAGAACTGAGAAGCTTACAATATGAGATCGCTACAACCCCTAATCTGCTTCCTGCTCATATTTCTACACTTCAATGTACGGCTATCGATCTTCACGTAAATAATCGCATCACAACAATAATATCTTACATCTGTCCTCCTAAACAACCACTATCACGTGAATTGTTCGAGTATATAGCTAATTTAAATCGAGCCATTTTATTAGGCGATCTCAATTCCAGACACATCGAGTTCGGTGACCACAATTCCAATCAGAATGGGAATCTATTTTCAGATTTCCTGGCGGAACTGCAGCTGTTCCATCCGGAAAACAATAATTTCACTTACATTTCGGCATTGGGAGCCTCAATAGTCGACCATATTATTTGCACACCTAGTCTCGCTGGTGTCATAGATTGGGAGTGCTTTATGGGAGACTCAAGAGGGCTCAGATCACATCCCAGTAATCTTATATTCAAATCTAAGACAGTCTATTCCGGATCCTCCTCGTTCTCATACAATTCCTGATTACGAAGGCGCCAACTGGGATGCCTTTACTAATCACATTTCTATCAACATCAACAATCTACCTTTAAACAGCCCCAATGAAATCGATGATGCGATCCGGTCTCAAGAGCTCGCAATTCAAAATGCCATTTCTGAACACCTCACCACCCGTACTATCGACATTTCTCGGTGCCCTATCCCTCGCTTTATTCTTAATCTCAAGACTAAGCGAAAAATATTAAAAGATTTCCGAAAATTTGGTGACACTTATCTCAAGAACGAATGGAATCGTCTTGATTCCCGTATTCGAATTCTTATAATCAGATTTAAAGAACAACAGTGGCGACAAGCCACTGCTAATCTAAATTATCAAGACGGTTCCAAGTTCTGGGATAAGCTCAAAGTTCTTACTGGCCAGAAACGCAGAGAACACTCACATTTAGCCGTGGATGACCGAATTATTTCTGACCCTCTAAACAAAACAGCTGCTTTTACAATCCATTTAGAAACGGTGTTCCTCATTCCTTTGAATGGCAATGCGGATCACGACATACTGACCAGACGTATAACCACAGACGAAGTGGACCAAATTCTTAGATTCTCTAAGAACACTGCTCCTGGGCCAAATATTATCAACCGGAAAATCCTTAAGAAAATCCCATTTTCATTAATTCATCAATTCACACGTATATTCAACGCGTGTCTTGAACAAACCTACTTCCCGGTTTCCTGGAAAACATCCCACACTATCATGATTCCAAAGCCCAACAAGCCGTTAAAAAATATTAATTCTTATCGAACAATATCTTTATTAGACTGCGTCGGCAAATTATTCGACAAAATTATAACTTCTCGTCTGAGGCAGTTCATGGAGGAGAGGGGTATCATCCCCAGTTTCCAACACGATTTCAGACAAAACCATTCCATTCATGACACAGTCTTAAAATTTATCATACATGCCACCACCTCATTAAATGACGAAAATGCCCTCTGGCGATATTTCTAGATATCCAGAATGCTTTTGACAAAGTCTGGCACGCTGGACTTGTCTCAAAGCTTATGGATCCTAATCTTCCTCACTCATTTATCAGACTAATTGCCTCGTTTCTGACAGATCGTGTTATCAGAGTAAAAGTTGGGTCTCACTTATTAGAACCCTTTACTCCCTTAGCCGGCGTCCCACAAGAGTCAGTCCTAGGTCCTTTACTTATACATAATATATACTTCAGATTTTCCCAGACACATCAAATCAATTCAGTATGCGGATGATACAGTGCTATTCACTTCATCCAGGAAAACCGAAATTCTTAATCAACACGGACTAGTTATGATTGATGCATTCACCAGCTTCTGCCAACGCTGGAGCATTAAGTCCAATTCACTAAAGACTCCGACAATTCTTATTAAACATCGCGAAACAAAAACATCAATACCCGGAGAATATCCGCTTGACGTTGTGGGGTGAGAGATTAGATCTCTTGGACCAGGTGAACTATCTGAGGGTGCGTATAACGAGCACTCTATGGTGGGGCACTGACATCCAAGATACCTGTAATAAGGTAAGACAAAGGTCCTCTCTTCTCACAATGTTGAATGGGCGTTTTGGAAAATGCACCTCCGAAACATTAATTTTCACCTATAAGACTTTCGTGAGGCCGCTAATGGACAATAAGTTCATACAGGCCTCTATCACTTCAAGGTATCATACTAACAAACTCGCCTCACTCGAAAGAAGGGTATAACGAAGATGCCTGAATCTCGAGTGGGACCACCGCTCAGCCGATCTATATAGAATATTAATTAATCACAACATTTCTCCTATTTTTTACAGGTTTTCCCAACTCCAGGCCACCCAGGTCAGGACCACACACAGGATACCCTGCTGTCACCATGGACCAACAAAAATCGACCTTCTAGAAGACCAATCTACAGGTATCCATTCCCGCCTGTGTGCCTTATGAAGGCTATGAGGGCACCACCACTTGAAGCCACCAATCACATCGACCAGACACCGCTGACATACCGAAGAAGACGCGACTAGGGCCGCCCCTGTTTGTATTCCGCCATAGACGTGGGTTTTTAATGTGGTTTTCTCCGTCCCCAGTTTCACTGGGCATTTGAAGCATGGCTGGTCCCCTGGTAACATTCCACAGGTGTTACCCCGCGTTCCCCTTAATATTGTAATCACAGGGCCAGTCTGACAAGGGCGAAAGCCCCCTATCAGACAAGAAGAAAATAAAATAATAAATTATACACAAACAATTGTAAAATATTTTGAAAACAAATAAATGAATTGAATTGAATTTGTCAAAATTTCAAAGCAATTGAACTTTCGGTAATCAATGGTTTTGAATAGGCATTTACATTATTTTTATTGATCAAAACAACTCTTTCATGCTGGTGTTTATCAAAAAAATCTTTAATAAATAATTAATAAAAAACTGTATCATATTTAGAATTATGAGTCCAAATTGATAAAGATAACAGAAATTAGAAACTGATAAAATCACTATCACTTTTACACTTATCATGTATATTCAAAAATATTTCTAAAATTTCTACCAGTAGTTATCCTAGAAGTCTGAGAGCCAATTTCATATTTATAACAATGGCTTCCTGGTACTAATCACCCAGCCTGTGTAGGTATAGTTATATCGTATTTTAGTAGTCATACTCATCAAACGATCTAATTTTCTTAATTTGAATGTTTTTCCTGCATTCACTTGTCCTTGTTATTATTTCTAATTTATTGCATGTCTTACGGTCTTATGGAATAATTTCTAATTAGCAGTAAAATTGTTTAACTATGTACAAATAAGATATTTATATAACATGGGAAGAGCTACCTGTTTTTGTAAAAAAACATATTTAGAAATAATTAATTTTCCTTATATAATAGTTTATTAGCAATCAGAATTATACCGAAAACATTATATAAGCTAATGTTCTGACAAGAGCTATACAAAAACTATCATTGACATTATTGACATGATAAAGTAGTCAACGTCCATTGAGATTGTCTCTGTAATGAGAGTTCCGTACCTTTTCCAAATCCCACTGACCGCAACCAAATCACAGCATAGTAAAAGTTATGCTGTTGTCAAATCATGTATATTTCGATTTTGTTGACACTCTCCGCCAATTATCGCCGCGGTAACCACTGACCGCTTGGAGCTCGTTGACAGAGAACATCAATGAAGTCGATAATAATAACCGACAAGAGTTAGTGGTTGAAATAAAGTATAAAATATAGTTTGATTTCTAGGTTGCAAGAAAAATAAAATGATCACTATTGAATGAAGAATTTATGTTCAGAAAATCAAATTTTCAATATAATATTTTTATATATAAAAATTTATATAATTAATTATAATTAAATTATTATAAGAAATATAATAATAGAATATAATGAAAAAAATAAAACAGAATCCTGAGACTGACAGGAAATGTATTTATTTATTGTATAAGAATGACGATTTCTCATATAAATATATAATATATATTATAATAAATAATAAAATATAATTACTAGATATTTTTGTCCAGCTACGTAACTGGATTCCATTCTAAAAATTGTGAGAAGAATGTCAAAAAAAAATTTCATAAATTAATAAGATATTGCCACTTCCTCTTCCACCTCGGCAGAGTTTACTTCGGGTTGGAAGTAAATTGAAACAATTTTCGTACGGGCAGTACACGTGGTACGTAGAAGACTCGAGTGCTGGGCCCCCGAAGTGGATAGGGAAGTCATTTGCCGTAATAATCAAGTGTAGTTCTAGGGTTGCTTTTGTGAAGTTGATTCCTAAAAAGTCTTTGGAGGTTGAAAAAACGTGGTACCGTGGCCTAGCGGAGACAGGAGGAACACCTCGCGGACAACCTCCACGGCGTGACAGTGACGGTTATATTCTGATCAAAGCAAAGTAAAGATATCGAGTCGCAGTTTTCGCCAAAATGTAGCCATTTATATGGCTTTTAATGCCAATAATAAAAAAATACATCGTGCCATTTAATTTTTTACAAAAAAGATGAAAACTGAATATTGGCTGATCAACGCCCCCTGGGAGTAAATGTGTGAACTTGCAAACACACCCAACATTATTTTTGCGAATTATCTCCCAAACAAGACTTAACTCGTTAAATTTGGATAACGCGTCTTTACAGTGGTTTAAGAAAGTACTGTTTCCCAGCTCCCCCCACCCTTATAATAAAAAATACGAAAAAAGTGTAATGACCATAAATACGCAGAATTTCATGAACTTTCCGGTACTAAAACAATACATGAGTGTATCGATTTCACGGTTTACCGATTATCCTAACTCACTGACCTTAGTGGGACACCCGGTATCTCGATATATGAATATATAATATAAATTTAATTTGCCAAATATTTTGATATTTATGTTCTATACTTACAGTATAGAACAGAGAATATCTTGATGCGGAAATTGTCGAATTGGTTCGATAGAATAATAATTCTACATTTAATTTTTTAGTTAAATCATGAGACAGTAAAATAATGAAAAGGAAAAAATGTTTGTCCTACAAAACGGATCGGCTGACTGAAGGGTCTTCATCTCCCAACTTGTCCTAATATTACTAACCATCTGTTATTTTCGTTATTGCCTAATAAATATTACTAAAACATATGCTATAAAAAATGTAAGAATCGATAGTCCGACAAAAAAAAAATCTGTGACGGGAAATAAGTTTTACATTTTATCTCTGTTGACAGGTGACAAAGTATCAGTTTTTATAAAATTACTTTTTTTCCCACGGGAATATATATGGGAACGTGTAGTAAGGCACAACTGTTCACCTCGATGTATTTATTCTAGATCTGACCTATTTTACAATTGTCATGGTATTTATACTTTTAAAAGTGCTGATTCTTAGAAACCTTGATCCGGTCTAGTTTTAATATATCTAAAATGTTATAATATAAAGAACAATAGGAGATAAAATATATATGTAGGTCTGCTACCGGGACACTAGGATAACTCCTCCCGCAGAAGTTGTAGCATCATCTCCTGGCGATGGGTCCTCTTGTGGATTGGAACCTCGACTTTGAATGAATTTATAACAATGTTTCCAACTTCCAAAATAGGTCATTACACTAATCACAAGTGAAAGTGTAACTATTATTATTGTCATCATGAACCAATGATTAATCGACTTCATTAGTTCAAGGTCTTCAGGTGAGAAGTTTGCAAGGTCAACTTCTTCCAAATTGAGGGGCATCTTCTTGTTAATAGTTAAGTTCCAAAGTTCTGGTATCTCTATTTTTGGTAATAGAAATATTGTAAACCGTTGGTCTTCAATGGTTATAGTACATCCTTTAGGTAGTTGTATTAGGCAGATTTCATCTTGGGGCTGGCTCACTTCATGGCATATGTAGGTATCTTCGATATTAGGGCATCTTTGGTTGGTTGCACTGTAAGTAGTTGTGCTCATGCCGAGGTAAGGAGAAGTGGGAATTATTTTAAGTTTTTGTATAGGAACCGGGATCAGGTGGTAATAGGAGTAGATCTCAGTTGTCAAAATTGGCAAATTAATTACAAAAATAATTAATTCTTCTGAAAATTGAACTGTTATCCCAATATACGAATAGTAATTCTGAAGATATTTTAAATCTAAGATACAATCAGTATTATAAAGTTCTTTTGCTTTAGCTAAAATATAATTTAAACTTTCCTTAGGTAATACTAAATTATGAACAAGGTTCCATGATGCAAAAGTAATCGCATTCTCTAATTCATCCAGGAATTCATTAATATAATGTAAATTAATGAATAATTGGAACAATACATTTTGGATGGAGTCAATAACTAGCAATTTTTCAATCTCATCATTTCATTCGTTAGAAAGGATTTAATTATTTTCTGATTCTTAGCTAATATTGTGACGGTTCTATTATAATAATTATATTTGACACTAGAGTTGATTGAGTCTTTAATCGATATTCAATACGATTACCATTTATTTTTAGTTTTGTTAGAGCTTTATTGATAGTTTCACGGTCATTGTCATCTAAGGTTCCAAATAGTCATTTTGATATTGAACCTATACCATTAATCAATCCTCTTTTTGGTCTTGATTTTAATATTAATTGCTGAGCTTGTAAAAATAATGTAGTTAATGCTATGTTTTTAGTGGTATTATTAATTTGTAATTTGTTCAATAAGTTTAATTGCAATTTTGTTGACTTAATTTCTTCAACGATTGGATGTAATTTAACATAATGAATGAATTTGTGTTGAATTTGTTGGTTGGTTTGTTTATTCCTAAATTTAATGTAAGAAGTCCATTTTATATAGATGTTACTTTGATTTGACTGAAGGTTTTTGAAAAGATGAGGAATAGGGTTATTACTTTGAGTTTCTTAATTTTCATTTTCCTTGGTCTTCCTCGTGGGCGTGTACCTGGAATAATACGTTTTCTTTCAACTCTTCTTCTATGATAGGTTCCTTTTGGTGTTTTAACTTTGTTTTCTTAATCACTTTCAACTTTTGTTTTAATGAATCGAGAATTTGTTTTCTTCCTTAATTGATCATTTTTAATAAATATAGTATATTCAGGATCTAATGATTCAGGGTCAGAATGTTTGTCTTTTGTATTTTGCCTACGTTTTTCTTTTTCATTATTTATTGTCTTCTGAACGTTCTTGTACATTTATTGTGAGCACTTAGCACGTTCTTCAACATAATTTGTTATTATTTTTTCTTCATTAATATCAAAAGGTAGTGTTTGATTAAGATGTCCGAATAATATTTCAAATGGTGTGTATTTAGTTTTACTATGTGGGGTATGATTAAATCCCATTATTGCGAATTTCATTAGATCAGTTATATTTTCATGTGGTTTTTCTCTGGTAAGACATCTAAGTTGATCTACCAATGTAGAATGTAGTCGTTCTACTGGAGAGTTCGATGTTGTATTATGCAATGTTATATAATGTAATTTTAACTTGTGTAGTTTACAAAAGTCTGCGATGGTATTCCTACAAAGGATATGAATGTGGTAAGTCCATCCATTACTTCTATAGCTGATTTTTGAGTCAATGGTATAGCTTGAGCATATTTCGAGAATGGATCGAAAAATGTTAAAAACATGTTGTTGTTGATAAAGAAAATATCCATGTGGATTATCTCCATAGGTCTTAAAGGTGTGTGTGGAACTTCATATGGTGGATTATGTGGTTTTCATTCATATTTGCATATTTGACAAGTCTCGCAAGTATTTACATAGGTTTGTACATCTCTGGTCATGTTGGGCCAATAATAATTTTTATTTAATGATGTTAAGTTGGCATAAATTCCTTCATGTTGTGTCTTTCCTTTATGATGATATCTTATTTTCTGATGTTGATCTTCTTGTGTAATAATATCAGTTAGAAATAAATTTGAAATGATTAAATTTAAATTTTCAAAATTGCTTTGAATTGTTCTTAGTATTCTTGTTTTTAAAAGTTCATTTGGTTTGGTTCGAAAGAGAAGGCAGTATTGTTTATTAGGTTGAATAATTACTTTTAGGGTTTTGTAATCTCTTCTTCTGTTGCATTGGATTTCATTGTTACCTTATGTCGAATTTTATCAAATACTCTTTCATGAATAGTAAGATTTGTAAGATTATTAGTTGATTCCGTGGTTATTTGGCGTTGATATTGGTTAATACATTTATTTGTATATGGAAGCTGTTGAATTGGATTTTCCTGTGCTAAGTGTATTGTGTCTACATCATATGCTTCTTCTTGAGTGATTGATGATAAATCTTCATCTTGAAGTTCAGGTAATTTGGTTGGTGGGTTATCAATTAAATCTAAAGAACTAAGTATTTTGTCAAGACTTTCACATGAATTTTCATTGATTTTAATTCTTGAAAGGGCATCGGCTACATGATTAGACTTTCCTGATTTGTATCTGATAACATAGTCGTATTCTTCTAAATGCAGTTTCCATTTGATTAGTCTTGTATTTGGTGATTTTAAATTGCTAAGCCATTCCAGTGGTTTTGTGGTCAGTAAAAATTGTAAATTTGTTACCAAATAAATAAGATCTAAAACTCCATACTATGGCTAGTAATTCTTTTTCTATTGTTGAATAATTTATTTCGGAAGGGTTTAATGTTCTTGATGCATATGCTATTGGATGTCCATCTTGTGAGAGTACTGCTCCTATTGCATAATTTGAAGCATCGGTTGTTAATTCAAAAGATTTTTCACAATTTGAATATGCTAAGATTGGTTCATTTGATAAAAGTGGTGTGGTAATTTTATTTTTTGATTTTTTGATCTTTTTTTAAGCAATTAGTTAAAGGTTTAGTCAGTTTAGCAAAGTTTTTTATAAATTTCCGATAATAACCTAATAATCCAAGAAATGATTTTATTTCCTTGAGAGTTTTTGGTATTGGGAATTTTTTAATAGCTTTAATTTTATCTGGATTTGGTTTAATTCCTTCGGGGGTGACGATGTGTCCTAAGAATTCAACATTCTTTCTTAAGAATTCTGATTTATCAAGTTGTATTCTCAAATTAGCATTTCGTACGGTTTGGAATATTTTTTTTAATATTACTGATATGTTCTTGTAATTATGTTGAAAATATGATTATATCATCTAAGTCTACCAGGCATGTTTTATTGATGTGTTCTCTTAAAACATTGTCTATCATTCTTTGAAATGTACTTGGAGCATTTTTTAGTCCAAATGGCATTCTTAAAAATTCATAATGTCCATGTTCTGTATTAAAAGCGGTTTTTGATATGGATTCGGGTGACATTTTGATTTGATGAAATCCTGAGGCAAGGTCTAGTGTAGTGAAATAGCAGCTTCTTCCTAATTTGTCTAATATGTCTGTTATATTAGGAATCGGATATCTATCAGTTATCGTTTGTTCATTAAGCTTCCTATAGTCTATGACTATTCTCCATTTCTTTTGTTCTGAAGCATCTGTTTTTTTTGGAACAACCCAAATAGGTGAACTTCAGGTTGATATAGTTGGTCGTATAATACCGTTCTGAATCATTTTTGTAATTTGTTCTTGAACTTCTTGTTTGTATACATCTATATGTCTTAGTATAGTAAAAGGTAATTTATCTGTTGGGGCTTGGAAAATATCGGTGTATTCTTTACAAAGATTTATTATAGCTTCTTTTTCTTCATTATTCATGTGATTTGTTCTAATTAGTTTGGCGATATCAATATGTTGATTTTTCCTATATGGTGGTATAAAATTACAATTGAATATTTCATAATCTTTTTCTGAGAATGGTGTAGAATATTGGGGTACCTACTGTAAAAGATATTAACTGATGAACATTGGTTAAGTTATGGATTTCTACTTCAGCAAAGCCATTTATGCTATTGGATATAGTTTCAAGGACATAAAAGGTTGATGACTGAAATTTTGGAATTAGGACTCGACCATTTTTAACTGTCACAGGGATTTGAAGTCTTAGAATTTCTAAAGGATTTAAATCATATAGAGAACGATAAAATTCATTTAGAAAATAAGTGGAATTTTAACATGATTATTTTCTAATGTTCTATTATTCAAATTCACATTGAGTTTAGCATTTATTAAATCATAAAGTCCTATAAGTCCATCAAAATAATTATGAAAATTTCGATTTTCAATCGATTTTCGATAAAACGAATTCAATCAAATTATTAGAATGAAATTGTGGAAAAGATGGGACTTGGGCTTTATATAACGCTTTAGTTTTCCCAGCACAAGTTTGAATAGATGTAGGGTTAAGATAGATTTTTTCTGGAAAAGTTCTTTCAATAATTGATGGTCTAATAATTGAAAAAGAGCATCATGTATCAATTAAGAATTTATAAGTTTTATTTCCTAACTCTATATTTATATACGGAAGTGCATTTATTGCGTTTAAGTCGGGTAATCTGTTTGTTGGGTGTGCAGAAAATCCTGAGTTATAATTTCTTCTTGATCAGAATTTCGTTCATTTTGAATATTGTCATTTACTACTGTATTATGTAGATATCTTCTATTTTCTGGTTTCTGTCTTGTTTGTTGAGTGTTCTGCGTATTATGTGATACTCCTGACATTGGTGTTGGTTTTGGTAAGTTATTAACTGGTCATGGTTTCCAAACATTTTGCATAGCGGATGGTGTTTGATAATTTTGCCATTGTTGTTGATTATTATATTGTGGTGGCGTAAAACTCATTTGTCTATGGTCAACGGTATTCGCATTATAATTAGGGTTTGGATTAATGTTTTGATTATAATTGCTTGATTGTTGAACTACTGGATTTGTAACTCTTCGTTCTTGCAAAAATGGTTTTGAAAATTTAGTCGGATTATGATTCCTATGATCAATTTGTTGTAATTTTGTAAAATTCTGAAATTCTTCTTCTTCTAGAACATGACTCATTGCATCTTCTAATGATAATGGGTTTTGTAGTCTAATTATCGTTTGTATATTTGATGGTAAGTTTGTTATAAACATAGTATTAGCAATATTATTATAATTTTTAATTTGTAAATCTCTAAGTGCAGTTGTAGTTGCATCAATATTTTCATTTATTTTAATTTAACAGCTCTAAGTTCTTGTAGACGTAATCCAAAATCATATGGTCTTTCATTTTTCTTTGGTCGCATAGATGTTAATTGGTGGGTAAGATATTGTAAATCACGCTGATCTCCGAATGTCAATTTTAATAGTGATTCTATTCCATCCCAAGTAATTAAATCTATTCTACTTACTAGCTACTAAGGTTTGTGCGCGTCCTCGTAATTTATTTTTTAGTGCTTGAATAATTAAATTATGGGTGATATGATGAGGATCATCTGGGAAATTTAAAAATGTGCTTCGTACTGATTCAATATATGAATGTAATACTAGATTGTTTCCATCGAAAAGTGGTACTGTATCGAGGTATAATTTTAATAATTGAGTATCGAGAGGTCTGGTGTCTGGCATTATATGAATTTCTGGTTAAATGAATGTGATTTCTGATTGACTTTCTACTTCTTCTATGATTTGATCTAAGTTTCTATTTGCGTCTTGGACTCTATGTCTACTGATTCTATGTTTAAGTGACATGTACTTATCGATATGTTGTTTATTTGTTTGTTTGTTTGCTTGTGAACTTTTGTTTCTGTTTCTTATTCTAGTGAACTAAGTTCGGTTTGTTTCTTACTGCTATTGAACTATCAGTTCGGTTTGTTTCTTAACTCTAGTTTGCCAATCGGGCGGGTGAGACCCAAAAGAAAACGGAAATGGTTAACAGGAGAGCACTAACCAAGTTAGTAGAGATTTTAATTTGCATAAAAGTGACCAGGTTGCAAAGCAACTGTCCACCACTTTAGTACAATTTAAAAAACAGAAGACACAAGAAAAATTTAAGAATAATTCATTATTATCTCTCTGTTTCTACAAGAATATACCACATTTCTAAAGGACATCAGTGAATTCGTGTTTCACACACTTTATTCTCACGAGAAAATATATAAAATTAGGTTGTTAGTAATGGGGAAAGTGTGACAGTAGAAAGTAGAATTAACATTTCTTGCGCGGGGGACTGCAAAAACGACCCATCCGGTTTATAAGAGAATGAGGATATTCAATGTTACTATTTATCTGGCAATACCGAAACAAATAGATGGATAGAAATAAATTTACTAACATTGATATAGGACATGTTTGGAGCAGAGGACGCTTCAGTCAGTCCATACATTTAGTAGGGCAAAAAAACTAAATAGGTATTAGTAATAATTCTGTTTCCATCGTTCAATGAACGTGTTTTATGCCTACTTAGTTTATTAGGGTCCACTTACAATTATTTTGGATGAGGGAAAAGTTGGGTGTCTTGTCGAAACGAAGCTCCTGACAAAAATTTAGTTTAGTATTCATTACAATATTGGGGCGCTATGTTATCTGGCCAGAGGGTATGACAATTAGCCATTTTCTGAACGTTCAGAGCTAAACAACGGAGAATCTTCAAAAGCAAGGTCTATAAAAGTCATTACTATCAGTGATGAATATTAATATTAGATCTCTGAGGAACACGCCTATTGAAGTCGAAGCATCGTTGGTTAACAAGAATACAGACATAGTTTGTGTAAGTGAATACTTCTTGACTGACTCTGAAATAGACACAATACACCTAAATTTATATACAATGGTGCCTGTGGGAGCACAGTAATATGTTTTTAAGGAGAATATTAATCAAAAGTAAATAAAGTTCCCAGCTATTCTTATATTGAAAAGTGTATTGAATGTTCTTGTATTTTTGTCGATGACTTTAATTTGTATATTTTAGCTGTAAACCGTCCTTCATCAGGACACTCCGATAACTTCTTTTAAACTATGGAAGATATCCTAAATAATATTAATATTAATAAATCCATTGTAACAGCAGGTGACTTTAACGTTCACTTTACTATGAATTGCCCGGAGGCATCTAAAGTGAATGACAAGTTCTCAATGTTATGCATATACTTAAGGATGCTTTGTTATCATTATTTCCTAAAAATTACTCGGTATGCTCTGACCAGGCAAAATAACATATCATTGTTCACAAATGCATTGAGGGAAAGGAGGGAACATCTTCATTTCCTCAGGGACTTATCAGGTCAACGTTAAAATAAACATAGGTCGGGTCTACAGCAGTGTCTGATTACCAATCGATTAGTAATCAGTAATCAAAAAGTTGACGTCTTTAACATGACAGCTATCAGAAAACCATTCAAAAATATCTTTCAAACGAAAAAATGGCTAATTGGGTGAATGTTTTCAAATTATCCAAAAATAAAATGCCATCATATTATTTAGAATATCATGAAACCAGACATGAGAACGAAAACATTGATGACTAAGGTTAATTAAATAATCTAAAATACATATTTAGTTATCAATGTTAAAACAATATTTTTTATTCGAATTAAGATCAGATAAAAAAAAATATTTTCTATACATATATGAGATTGTATTATTTTTCGAGCTATCACTTTGTATGGAACATATTTAAAACATTGTTTAAGACAGTTAAAAAACAGGACAAAAAAAATCAATGTTTTTTTCGAATTGGTTCAAAACATGTTTTAAACACGGTGATTGCAAAAAGAAGTTTTTTAATACAACTCTGCTCGCGTGTGTTAGAATGATTTATTATTCAATAGCATTATTATAACCGAAATAAAATAATATTGACGTATAGGTAATAATAAAACATACGCCTTTATATCGATAAAAAGCTTCACTGTACAAATATTTGCAACAAACAATTGAAAAATAGAAAATACAAAATTCAATTTTGAGCACTGATAAGTTTGTTTCTCTAGCGCTTACTTTGATATGAACTTGTTTTAAAAAAGATGGCGGGAGAAGGTTAGTTTCCTGAATAGCTACGCAAGGTCTCCCAAAAACACCTTATGAATAAGAAAGAAGAATTATAATTAAAAAATACGCCAGTATATGGATAAAAAGCTTAGATATACAAATATTTGCAAAAAAAACAATTGAAAATGAAAAAATACAAGATTCAATTTGAACACTAATAATTTGTTTTCTCTGCATCCTAGGCTTACTTTTATATGAACTTGTTTAGTTTCCCGAATATGCAAAATCAAGGTTGAGGTCTCCCAAATACCCCATAGAAACAAGAAAAGAAAAAATCCTAGTATCACAAACTTTTAGGTGACCCCGATAGAATTTTCGTAAATGTAAATCATTTTTTATAATATTTAAATTTTACTTATGAATTTATAACAGGTATCTGAAATCGTTGAAAACACTTACCATCGAATTTTATAAACTGTAAATCTTCAGCGTTAGAAGCCGTCTGTAATTGCAGAGCTAGAATTACAGCACGTAAATAGTTCCAGGGGAATATCAACACAACTATCACAAATATGACTATGAAAAATAACATGTCTTTTTATCTGTGAAAGATTGTTCATTACTAATGTGTTCAGAGTTTCTAGAGAATCATTAAAATACTAATCGAACTGTAATTTGAATAAACGACATAGGCGTAACCTCTCTTCTGTATAATATCAAAATAAAATGTAAAAATATAATCTTTATATATATAAATCTTCTGTTCGTGTGTATGTGACTAAACTCCTCCTAAACCGCTGAACCAATTTTAATGAATTTTTTTGTGAATATTCAAGGGGATTCGAGAATGGTTTAGATTGGCGCCGTTGTCGGTATGTGAAACGGCTGTACCGATTGGGATGAAATTTTCTATTTATATTCCAATGGGTCCCTGGATACCTAATTTAAAAACACAATTGAACCCGGTAGGTAGCGTTGCTAACGGCATATCTCTTGAAGCTTTTCCGGGCAGGACGATGGCTGCCGGGACAGCTAGTTAATAAAAAAAAAATCTGGTGTGTCATGTCCACTCACACGACACTCGTGAAACCAATTCCACTGAACTTGGAAATCTTTCGATTCTCGTGTACGACCATTCATGGTCATTTATTTTTTTCTTGCAAGATGAACCATATATCCAGAATATGAATAAACATGTAGAAAGTATGAAATCTAATTGGAGCATGACTTTTTTTTGCTTTTTACATGATAGCAATATTTTTCTTATATAACTACTTAGGGTAGTGGAAGGAAGTAAAAATCTCGTGACTTATTTTCTTTCGAGAATGGAGACGAGCTTGAGTTATAAGGGCTACTTTTAAAATGTTCAGCTTATATTTTAGAACGCCTTGATCATTGCATATGTGCGTTTTATGGTGCAACAATGGACAATTCCTCTTCTGGATGTTAATACTCATTCATACCAATATGTGTAACATATCTTACATCGTAACTACTTCATCAATGAATCTTATTTAACCTTCTAGATTTTTTGGGTTAAATGTATTTTATTTTAAAAGTCTGGTTCACACTACAAATTTTGTAGTAATAAGTCATTCGCACTACACACCTACAACGAAGCAGGAATTATCAATTTAGATTCCAAACACTGCAGAATCTTTGTTATGCACATTGAATGAGATATAATTGACTTGCTGATATCAGTTTGAAATGTAAACGATAAAGAGGAGTGGTTCAAAAATAGAGCCTTGTGGCACTACTGTACATATACACTTACAAGGGGATGATATATTATTTATGCCTCTATAATAATTGAGTTTTCATGAAATTATTTTCCAATTTGCGTGTGGATAATTTTTTCTATGCGTTTTGAGAAAATGGGAAGTAAACTTATAGGTCTTAAATCAGTCAGCACAGTGGGCTGAGAAACTCTGGGTAAGTACTGGGCAGACCAAAGCTGGCTTTCACATGTCAGGAAAGTATCTATTTTCTAAGCAACAGCAAAGATTAAATACACCTAATCTTTGGCAACACTTTACGACATGAGATGTGGCGTAAGTACAGCTACATTTTAAGGGAAATAAAATAATATTCGGATTGAATTTAAAACTGTTGTAAATTTTTTTCGCTGCAATCTCTAGTTTTTATAAAACTACTAGTGAAGTGATATTTAATTGTAGTTATGTTACTTAAATATCTCGGTCATTCCGTGACCTTGTTTTCTGGATGTTTAGATCTTTTGGCTTTACAAAATTGCTGCCCTTTTTTTCTTTCGAGAGTCAATTTAAATATGCCCTTTTTTCACTTCTGACTGCGGCAAGTTTGTAGTTACTTATAGTTTTGTAATAACTACTTTTGAGCCCAAAGATTTTCTAAAAATTTTACTTCAACTCTATCTCGCTCTTTCATCAGCAGTCTCAAGACATCATATACCCATGGACATCGATTTTTGACCGACGAACTCAAACGGAGGAGGTATACAATTCGACTGTGTGCTTTTTTTGGTTTTCGCGCGCGCTATATATAGTAAACGTACTCCGATTTTGATGATTTTTGATTCATTTGAAAGAGGAGACTTGAGAAATGGTCCCATATTCATAAATACTCAAATCTGAAATCTCCTTCCCTCCAAAAACCGACCCCAAAGGGGGTGGAGGGGACACTTTTTCTCGAAAATCCGAGATTGCAGAATTAATGATAAGAAAATATCCGGAAAAGATTGAATTGAACATTTTTTCAAAAGATCTACGTTGCCTAGTAAGTTACCAGTACCAATAGAATTAATATTATTTTGTATGTTTCAGTGCACCAACTATTAACGTCGGTCCAATGTTTTGTAAAAATGCAGGAAAGTGTGCCACGAAGATCTTATAAAGTCTGATTAAAGTACCTCAATTATCTGTATTCAGTAAAACGTTGAATCCTAGCAAAGTAATTTTGCATTCATGGTCAGTTATTAGGTCGGCATTGTACACTTCGTTATCAGAAAACAATTGAGGGCAAATATGGATATATGGATCTAAAAGAGTAGAACTATTCACTTATACGCGTGTTGCTTGGTAAACAAGCTCCGTAAAATCATGCAAGCAGTTTGGCAAATTGAAAAGGTTTCCATTCACATCTCCAACCATAACTATAGATTTGTATGTTGTAGACAAGTGGGAAAGAATATTATCTCCAAGAGCGAAAACGAATTTACCCACTTTTACCTCGATTAATAAATACTCTAACTGGCAACAAACTAGATGAAGAGCATTTATTCTTGCATTTATATTTTTTTATACGACCTTGCCACATCATCACCTCTCTCTTCACCTTACCTTACGGAGGAGTTTGTAGCCTCTCGTTTGCACAGCATCTGATGACAAAATATCCTAAAGCCACGTCTCAATTACTGCAAAGATATCAAAATCACTATCATGTATTAAACATTTTAACGAAACCAGGCGAGTCTTAACA
Source organism: Crioceris asparagi (assembly GCA_958507055.1). Lineage (NCBI taxonomy): Eukaryota > Metazoa > Arthropoda > Insecta > Coleoptera > Chrysomelidae > Crioceris > Crioceris asparagi. The sequence goes on from OY293831.1 coordinate 39,901,803, forward strand.
GTAGCTTTTCCGATTCGTTTAGTTTTAGTTAATTGAAATTCGAGGCAACGAAGAAGAGTTGTGTAACCCATACTCGAATTCGAAGAATAAACGAAGATCCAGCAGAACATTTCATGATAGAGGAGATGGACGGAGGAATCGTGAAAGAAGCCTTGGCGAACAACAAAGAAATTCGTTATTGGAATTTTGCTCAATTAGGTCATCTACGAAGTGAATAAAAGGAGAGGAAGGACAGGAAAGCACAATCCTCATCGGAAAACTAAATCGAGTCAAAGAAAAAAGGCAATTATTGATCCGTGTTCAGAATACCTCATCTAAAATCGGTCAGGTGTAGATTGTAGATTGTAGATTGAAAGGGGGTTTTAATGCACTGCGACCTTTAGGTCTATTGTGCCCCCCGTCAGAGCTGTTCTCGCTATTTCGATTTCTACAGCTCGCCCTCCAGTTCCAGAGTTCTAATGAACTCCAGTATCTGGGATGGCTTCAAGCGGATTACTTCCTCACTACTGACAGTTTCTTGTCCAAAGCATTTTATGCGTTGGCTGGCTATTGCGAGGCATTCCGTCACCAGGTGATCCGGAGTTTCCTCCTCTTCCCCGCAGAATCTGCACTCGTCGTTTTCTGCTAGACCCAATCTCGACAGGTGCTTCCTGAGGCGGCAATGTCCTGTAAGGAATCTAGTGAGCAGGTGTAGCATATTCTTGCTAAGATCCAGATGTTTCTTAGATCTCGCAGTGTCAAAGTTTCCAAGAAACTTTTTGGAATGATCCAGCCCAGGAAGATTCCGCCAGAGGTTTTCTCTTTCGGTATCTTCCTTCTCCTGGAACTCTTTCTTGTAGGTACATTTACCTGTGCCACAGAAAGGTTCTGGGCCAATAAAAGGAGCTTGTGCTCCTTTTTTGGCAAGTGTGTTGGCCTCTTCATTTCCTTTGATTCCGGAGTGGCCGGGAACCCAGATTAGATAGACCTTGTTATTCTTGCCGATTTTGTTGAGTTTTCTTCGGCACTCCCATACTATCTTAGAATCGATGATATGGGAGCTCAGTGCTTTAATCGCAGCCTGACTATCAGAGTGTATGGCTATATCACATTTCTGATAGTTTCTTTCTAGGTTCATTTCCACACATCTTTCGATTGCAAGTATTTCTGCCTGAAAGATGCTTGGACAGCGGCCTAACGGTAGTGAGCATTTGGTGCCAGGCCCGAATACTCCAGCGCCAGTCCCCGTCGTGGTTTTAGAACCATCTGTGTACCATTTGATGGTATTTTTCTTAAGGGCTTGGGATGTAGACTCCCTTTCCCAATCTTCTTTTCTACTTAGCATCGTGGTGAACGTTTTCTCGATGCTAGTTTTCTTTATCATCTCGTCACTGGGAAGGTTCGCTGACAGGATATAGTTCGTCAGAGAGGACCAGGCTCTTTGATTCCTAATTCCCTCATGGCCAGTACCTTCCCTGGATAGTCTTAGAATGGCCTCATGGGCTACTCTATCTATCACCAGATGTAGAGGTGTGAGATCTGTAATGATCTCCAGTGCTCTAGTTGGGCACGTTCTCAAGGCTCCAGTGATACAGACACAGGCAAGCCTTTGTAATCTATCGAGGGCAGTCCTCGTATAGGTTTGCCTTGCCTTGACATGCCAAACTATTGCTCCATAAGTTATTATAGGCCTCACAATCATGACGTACATCCATCGCAGTATTTTTGGGTTACAACCCCAAGTCCTACCAGCGAGTCTTCTGCACGCCATCAAGGCCTTTGTTGCTTTATTGGCAGTAATCTCGAAGTGTTTGTTCCACAGAAGTTTGCTATCTAGGGTTACTCCCAGATATTTAACTTCAGACTTCCATCCTATGATGTCTCCCTGTAAAGAGAGATATTTCGTAGTTGGAAGTTTCCTTTTCCTGGTAAATGGAATTACTGTGGTCTTGGTTGGGTTGATATTTAGTCCTACTGACAAGCACCACTGTTCAATAGTTTTGAGGCCCTCTTGCATCAAGTCGCATAAGGTATTCCAGAATTTACCTCTAACTATTAGGACTATGTCATCTGCATAGCCTATACATTCGAAGCCAAGCTCTGTAAGCCTGTGGAGTAGTTCATCCACTACTAGACTCCATAAAAGGGGAGATATTACTCCTCCTTGAGGTGTTCCGCGAGTGGCCCTAACGGAGGTGGTTTGATTGCCCACCTGCGTCTCAGCTATTCTCGTCTTTAACATCTCATACATCCATTTAATAATGGTTTTGTTCACCCCTCGCCTTTTGAGTGCCTCTTCGACCGACACGTGAGTTGTGTTGTCAAAGGCCCCAGATATGTCTAGGAAGGCACACATGGCGATTTCTTTGTTATTCAGAGTGCTCTGGATGACTTCGGTCAGCTGATACAGGGCCGTCTCTGTTGATCTACCCGCCCTGTAAGCATGCTGACATTTGTGAAGTGGTTTATTCTCCAGATACTCCGTTCTTATGTGGTTATCCACTACTTTCTCCATTGTTTTCAATAGAAACGATGTTAAGCAGATGGGTCTGAAAGATCGAGGATCGGTCGCATCTTTTTTACCTATTTTTGGTATGAAGGTTACCTTTGCCCTTCTCCAAATTTTAGGCATATGACCCAGTGCTAAACAGCTTCTTGATATCCTCAGAAGATGGGGAAGAATCTCCTCCATTCCTTTCTGCAGGAGTACTGGGGAAATTCCATCTACTCCTGGTGATTTATACGGTTGAAAGGTGTTTATTGCCCATTCCAACCGTTGCTTTGTAAATATTTTCTTAGCAATATCCCAATCTTCCCTGCGAGGATTCTTGATTTGAGTTGCTATGTCCATACTGATTGAGGGTTCACTACCTGGGAAGTGTGTTTTGAGGAGGAGAGTGGATCGTTCCTCTTCTCCCTCAGTGTATGACCCGTCTGGCTTTTTAAGCGACATTGTGGGAATTATTCCCCCCTTTGCCATGACTTTTTGAAGTCTGGCTGCTGTGGGAGTGGAAGTGATCTTTTCACAAAAGGCTTGAAAATTAAGCCTTTTAGCCTTCCTGATCTCCTTATTGTACTGAGTAAGCTTCTCAGTGTACCCCTGCCAATTACCATCTCTTTTGGCCCTATTAAAGAGCCGACGGACCTCTAGCCTGAGGTTTGACAGGTTCTTGTTCCACCAAGGTGCTTCCTTACTTGTTCGAACTTTCGAGAGTGGACAACTTGAGTGAAAAGCCTCAGTTATTGCCGCACTAACCTGTTCGACTTTTTGTTCCAGATCGTAGTGCGGGTGTTTTGCCCCATTCTTGTCGATCTGTTCCAAGTTTTGCTTCAGATGGATCTTATAGATAGACCAATCCGTATTTCTAGGATTTCTGCTTGAGGTCGACGAGGTAACCTCCCCCGTTATCCTGAATTCGATAATCCTATGGTCTGAAAGTGATGGTTCGTTCATCACTTTCCAACCTATAACATTTCTCCTCGCAGCAACATTAGCAATTGTTACATCCAGGACTTCTTCTCTTGCTCTCGTGACAAAAGTGGGAGTTGTCCCCACATTGAGGGTTTCGAGGTTATTAGCTAAGAGATATTCAAGTAAGCACTCCCCTCTGGAATTGTTGTTCGTGCTTCCCCAAATAACGTTATGCGCATTGGCGTCACAGCCTATTATGACTGGCAGTTGTCTGCTGTTACAGTATTGTACCAGCTCCTGCACTTCTGCTGGTGGTGTTGTTGGCCCATCTCCAGCGAAGTAAGCGGATGCTATGACAATGTCTCGGTCGATGCCCCCAATATTGAGGTGTACCAATATTGGAGTTAGATCCCGAGTCATGTATTCTGAAACACAAATATATTTAATATTGTTTCTTATGAGCACACAGGCACGTGGGGATACTTGCCTCTGGTCATAAGTCAATATTGAGTCTTTACAGGCCAAACCTCTGATTTGGCCTACTTTGTCGATCCAGGGTTCCTGGATCAGTACAATATCCAGTTTTAGCTTTGCGAATAACCTTACAATCACTGCTGAAGCTCCCTTCGCGTGATGCAGGTTCACCTGCGCTGCCTTCGTGAAGATGAAGGGTTATTTGTGTGGGGTGGATGGGCTGGGTAGTCCAGCCTCTATAAATCCCCCTGCCTTCTCTCTTCCTGTCCTTCCTCGAATTCCATACGGGAGGTGTCCTTTCCGGAATTCGAGGAAGTTTCTTGGGTTTGGCCCTCAACCTCCAGGGGTGCAGAGGTATTCTCCGTCCCCCCGGTTGTCTCCTTGGAGTCAGTCGGAGCCCCAGTTCGACCCGAGTCAACTGGAGCTCCCTGCTCCCCAGATTTCCGGGATGTGGAGGGTATCTCCGCATCTCTGGAAACCACCACTGGGTTTGGTTTCTTGCCCAGTCCTGAGACAGGAATGTGCCCGAACCGAAAGTTCATTAGGCACCCCCCTGCTTTCAGGGCTTCTCCCGATTGGTGGTCAATCCCAATCGTGAGCACCTTGCCACTTCCCTCTTTCTTGGAGCTTAGAACTTTCCAAGCTCCAGTGCTGAGGTTAGAGTTCTGAACCTCGACGAGTCGGAGGATTTTCTCCGTCTCCATGTCGAGGCTTCGTGGGAAGAACACGGTTATGGTGACGGGTTTAGGGATGTCATTCTCTCCCAACGCCACCAACTCGGGTCCCTCCCAAGAACTGAGTGTCGGCACTGACTTCATGAGCCAGTCCGCCGATTTCTGGGATCCACAGTCTACCAGCATCATTCCACAACGGAAATGAATGCCGGTGAAGTGGATCCCCCTCTCCTCGCTGCGGCACATCTCTTCCACTAGCATATCCTCTAGTGAGGAGAGCCGCTCGGCTTCCAGGATAACCTTCGGGTATTCCTTGGGTAATATTCCTACCCTGGTCGCCTTCCCTGCCTTGACTGCTGCTGCAAATCCAGTGGCTTGCCCGGTTTTTGCCGCAGCTGTCTTCGGCTTCTTTGAGTGAGGCCGTTCCGGAGGTGTGATGTGCTCCGGACCTCTCTTGCCTTTCCCCTTACCCGTCGGGGTTACTCCCGGGGTTGAGTGGATTGGTTTGATGGGGTGCTGAAGAGCCTGTTTTCTAGCCTCCTCAGGTGCAAGGCCCTGATGGAGGAGTCGCAGGTACTTCCGCACTCCTGCTCCACTGAGGCCCTTCCTCAGTGGATCGTCTCTACCGCCGGGCTGTCCTAATTTGGGCAGCTCGAATGGCAGGCGATTTTTCTTTTTCCCTTTTTCAAGGGGCCCGGATGAAGAGGTGGAGGCTTTCTCCTCCTCTCCTCCGGTGGGTTTACTCTTTGCTTTGTCCATAACTGGTCCCACGAGTAGCAAGGGTCATGTCGGTCCGCTTCTGCAGAGCCCCGCATGCAGAAGTAAGGGGTTTGTTACAATGGAGTTCCCCCCGGTGCTCCAAGGTTGAAGCCAGTAGGGACTAGTCCTCTAACTAGCCATGCATCCTTAGCCTGGCTTCCCACTTTGGATTTAGAATTTTTGACGAGGTTATTTCCTCTTGGTCCAGGCGGTCAAGCCAAGACCCCCCCCGCACTGGCCCGCGAGACATGACCACAGACAGCCAGGCGTTGGTTTAACAGGTGGTCTCAAGAGCTCACCTGGCATCGTACTACCTGTGTGCAATCCCTTAGCCACGACACTACAGCTGGGACAGGTGAATTTGGTCCGCGGCAGGGTATTGTATTGAGGCTGCCAGTTGAGTTTTTAGGCACAACGAGCCCCCTTATTTCCCTGCAGGCCTCATCCTCATATTAAGATCATCGTCAGAGGCCCCCTCCTATCCGCCACCTGGAGACGCGCCGGGTTGGTACTTCACCCCTACCAGATGTTGATTGACAACATCCGGACCCGGATCGGTCAGGTGACATCTATCAAAGATCAGACCCACAGTTTGTTTGAGAATGATTTAGTTATTGGTAAATCAAAATTGCTGCTTTTGGATACGGGAGCAAAGAAAACTATAATTAGGCCTGATGCGATGACAAAATTGATGAAGGTGAAAACATTAAGGAGGCTTCGCATCGAGACAGAGGATCCTGCAAAAATTCAAGCTGAAATAAATATCAAAATTGGCAAAACGTGCATAAGATATTAAACTTGTGGTCGCCATAGAAGAGTAATAGTTGAGATGGATTTTATGGATTCAAATGGATTTAAGCTGGACCTGAAGCGTAAATGAAGAAGAGTCTTTTTTCCACCGTAAGTGATAGGCATCCAGGTAGTCTTAACAGACGAAATTTATATACCCAAAAAAGTGAGATGATCGTTGATGCCTGTTTAGAAAATATTCAAGAGAATAGAACTATCATGATTTTTGAATCAAAGCTGTATGATGAAATTGGATTGAATCGAATGGATCTCCCGTACCTCTGAAGAACGGATCTCTATTGGGCCAATGCTCTTCTGTTTCTTTGACGGCAAGAAACTTGAAGTACCAGGAAATCTTTGATATTGGAGTTGGCAGAAAAGATAGAACAAAAATATTTTCCAACATAATATCGACAACTGGAAAAACAGCCTATCCGACAATCGTTGAGGAAGCGTATAGAATCATCAAAGAAATAGCAGAAGAAAAAGTGATTGAACCCTTAATGAGCGCATGGTCGTCACAAGTGGTACTGCGACGCCCCTTGCCAAGAATTGATAATACGCTTGATACTTTGGCTGGAGCGAAATGATTTTCTACGCTCGACTTGACAGATTGAGATGAGACCAAAGGACAGTGAGAAGACTTCTGCTACCTCCGAAAGGCTTATAGAAACCGTATTAAATGGATTTACTTAAACGCCATTATTGTTGATGGCAAGTCATTCGAAGATCATGAAAAACTTGAAGAAAGTGTTTATTAGATCACGCAACTCCGGATTTAATTTGAGCCCCACGAAATGCCAGCTGTTTCAAAAGGAGAAAGAATATTTCCCAAAACGAAATAGCGGTTGATCTACAGAAAATTAAAGCAGTAAAGAAATGGCCAATACATAAGAACGAGCAAGACATAAGAAGCTTTCTCTTTTTTTGCAATTATTATCACGATATGTGGCAGAATTTACTAATTTTGGTTTCAGTGGGGAAGAAAATGCCAGCAATCTTCTGATGAATTGAGAAGAGCACTATCAACTGCACCAATTTTGAGCTATTTCCTACCGACTGGCAAGTTTATTCGGGATATAGATGCAAACAATGTTGGGATTGGAGCCATGTTGTCGCAGCTACAAAATAGATAAGAATTGGTTATCGGTTATTTCAGCAATCGATAGTCTTGCTGAATCAGAAAGAAACTATTGTGTCATCAGATGAAAATTATTGGCGATCGTGAAGTCTGTTGAACACTTTTATAAATATCTGTATGGTCAAAAATTATTGCTGGGGACAGACTATGCTCACCTCAAGTGGCTACTGACATTCAAGAATCCCAAGGATCAAGTAGTAGGTAAGAGATACTTCAGGAATTTGATTTGAAATTGAACATCCCACTGGTAAATTCCATGGAAATGCAGACGCACTCTCGAGTAGACCTCGGCCTGATGATTGTAGGCACTGTAATCGAGTCGAAGAGTTGGACGCAACAGCAAAAAGAACAATAGTTGTTGAAAACTGTTGGAGGCCAGAAGAAGATCAAAAAGATCAGGAAGAGGATCGTTATTTGAAGTTAATTGTAGAATGTAAAAAGAGAGATCGGCGGTCAAGTTGGGAAGAAATTTCACATTATTCACCTATCGTAAAGTCTGACTGGCCACAGTGGAATTCCTTCGTGCTAGATAAATTAATCTTGAAGCGAGTGCTTGAGAATCGGGATGGTACTGAGTATAGCTAATGGTAACAAAAATCAGACTATCAGAGATGCTGGAAGAGTTCCATAGTGGGATCATTAGAGGACATTTAGGTGTCGCTAGAACTCTTGAGAAGGTACGAGAGCGATTTTATTGGGTCAACCGTAAAGACGATGTGAATGATTGGTACAGGAAGTGTGTAGCTTGTGCTAGAAGCAACGGTCCACGACAACGACCATAGGCTTCTATACGACTATACAATGTTGGCAGCCCATTTGAGAGCATAGTTGACGTAGCAGGCCCTTTTCCGGAAAGTACAGCTTGGAATAAATACATTGTGGTGGCTATGGATTATTTCAGTAAATAATAGAGGCTTACGCATTACGAAACCAGGAAGCAATGACTGTGCTAATACTCTGGTGAAGGACTGGATGAGTTGATTAGATTGTTCATTCAGACCAAGGAATTTCAAATCTTCACTATTCCCAAATATGTACAAGATACTGGGAATACGAAAGACGAGGACTACTGGTTTGCGTCCGTAGTCAGATGGAATGGTGGAAAGCATGAACAGGACTGTTAATCGTTATTTGGCCAAAGTTATCTTTGAACAACAAAGAGACAGTATGCTGCATCTATTTTTATTGGCTTATCGCTGGGCAGTCTATGACACAACAAAACAGACTCCAGCCAGTATTGTATTGTCGAGAAATGTGATTTTCTTGTGACCTAAAGTTTGGCTAGAAACCAGGAGATGTGAAGAATACATTTCCAACCTTTGCAAGAGAATGGATGAGGCTCATCAGAAAGTGCGACATAATTTCCAGGTATCAACCGACCGTATGAAGGATGCATACGGTAGGAGTGCCAAGGATGCTGAATAACAGGGTGATTTAGTATGACTATATAATCAACGGAAACGTCGACGATTTTCATCGAAGATGCAATCTTCCTAGGAGGTACCAAATGAAGTCATGAAAACGTTTAATTGATGTGATATATCGGATTACGAAGGCAAGCAGAGGTGCACCTAAGATTGTACATTTCAACAGAGAAGCCCTTTTGGTGGTGATAATATTAAAGCAAAAGTAAGACAACTTACCCCTCCAGCAACCGAAATGGATGTTGTTGATTTTATGGCCACCTACTCCAGCACCGAACAAGTTAGGTTTGGAGTAATCCAAGAGGAACATTGTGACATGTTAACAGTCCTAGAGAAATACTCGCTGGCACAATGTGTATCTAAAGACCTGCAAAGACTTTGCTGATTCCACGGGACAAGTGGAATCGCCAAAGTTTTTAAATACACATTTGGGTAGGTAGAAGAAAACCGGCGACACATCTATTACTTGGTATCCAACGAGAGTTCCCATCAGAATCCTACATATAGAGCTGTCTGCATATGTTTGTCGAATCTCAGGTGGAAAATTTTATAAAATTAGCAATTCCTAAGCTGCTCTGTGCTTTTTATGGATTGGACTGGAGAGTTATTAGGAATATGCTTGAAATGCTGATCAGGTTCACAAGAACAGAGATATTAGACCGTTGTTAAAACCCAGTTTGTGCAACAGAACACAAGACTGTAGATTACTTCTTCCATATAACATGGCAGTGTAAGAGAGGTGCCCCGAGCCGCTTCAGACATGGTCCGAAAGTAAACGTTTCAGGGAAAAAACGTTCTTAAGGAGGGAGCTGTGAAGCGTGCACCATAGATAAAATATATATACGGGCGAGTATCACTACCGTGACAGCCTATACTTGTCTTGAATGGTTGAGACCGTGCTGGAGTATTCGGAACCATTCGAAGAGTCCAGTGGGTAAGGAATTATTCTAATGTTACACTACCATATAAGAGAGGGAGCACAAAGAGAAGCGAGGCAGTTAGTGTAACATTATCCCGAGAGTCGGAACTTTGAAATAAATACGGTGAAATAGTTAAGCCCCCATATAAATTGTATATAATTTCCTATTTAGTATGTCGTGCATGTACAGGGTGTTGTGTGTAAATAAAAAGACTTTATTTTGAACTTTGATTTAATTAATTTATCCACACTGAAGGATCGTGAATCCCGTTACACTACAATTTTGGCTGGTTGACAGGAATGGTTAGTTAGTAGTCCTCAAGAGTTCATTTGTTTCTGCTTTATTTTCGTTAATTATTTTTATTCCAAACTATCATTATTTTGTGATTCACTTAATATTTGAATACTTTTATTTTGTAAATACTTCTCACTGTTTCGGTTTTCTCAATTACAATAACATTTATATAAATTTAATATTAATCAGAAGTTCAGTTCAGATATTATTTTGGTGTCTAAACCTCACAGTTCTAGAAGACATTTTGAATAAAAAAATAATACAAAAAATAGGATAATGCGCCAATTACAATCCCACTCTTTTGTATTACCTAGGTACATGTACAGAGTGGACAATTGGACACTTTGGATAGGAAACACCTATTTCTAGAAGAGATAGAAAAAAAACTAACTTGTCTGTTGTTTGAAACTTAATGCCGAAAATTGCACATCATTATCTTGACTTGTTCAAAGGATCCAAACTGTTTTCAATTTTGTGCATTTTTGACCGACCCCTGTAACTTCTCTATTTATGATTTTTTTCCTGTAAAAACACTCTACAGGTACTTTTAACATACTTTTTAAGCTATGATATAATCTTATATTTTTTCTTTTGGACCACCCTGTTTATTTTTGGATACTCGTTTTCTAAATGAAATTCTCTTTCCAAATATACATAAAATTTTCTACTTAGAGATAGGAGACTTTTGGCACCAACAAAAGTACCAGCACCAATATAATTAATATTATCTTGTATTTTTGAGTGTACCATCTAATGAAGTCGGTCCAATTTTTGGTTAACAATATATTTATTTCACACTTTTTAGTGTAACATTAGTCATAAAAATTGTTGAAATTTCACTAATACCAAAGAAGATACAACTTATCCTATTATATTTCTGTGAAAAACTTTCAGTAGTAACTTGCTTTTATATAATGACTATATTGTCAGAGCCTTGAAACGAGGGTACTGTATGGATTCCATTTACAGGGACTTCTCCAAGACCTTCGACACGGTGAACATTTTATTAAATAAACTTGCAAAGATTGCAATGCATGCATAGGCTCCGAAACCATGGGGGCAATGGGGGTTTGAGCCCCCATAGTAATTCTGGTATTGATGTCTAGTCTACTCAAACCATGGTCTCACCCTGGCAAGTGGCAGTGGCAACAATGACATTTCTCATAGACATGACCATGAGACAAACCCGCCGATAAACTGAACTGCATTTATTCAAAGCCGTTAGCCGTGCATCAGCATCGTCGCTAACACGCAACCTCAACCATTATCTATGACCTCAACCAACACTCTCCGCTCCAGCTTGGAGGTATGTTCTCTCTGGCTCCAGCTTCGCAGATTGCAGTGCACATAATGTTTATAGGTTATGTATATGGCGCGGTGGCGACGTTCGACTATGCGAAGTAATTAAGACAACAGGTAAATTAATATAGTATAATTTTTGAAGCAAAACTAGATGTTTTACCACAGCGTAAACAGTCACCCAGTTCCCAGCGAGACAACTCACGACGGGGGTTTTCTCTGGGTCAAGTTTCGCTTGTCGGTGTCGTGCATTTCGTAAGCAATCGGCAACGGCTGGCGGCTGGATTCCGCGTTACGAGCAGAGCCGCATTAGGTAAATATTTTGCGTTAACTTTATTAGTTTATAAAGACTTCTTAGAAACGGATTTGTAGACAATTTGTAAATGGTGTAGGACTTAATCAAACGGGTATTTTTAGTTAGTCCACGAAAACAACTTTGTTACTCTTACCCTACTACCCTAGTGAGAAAAGTAAATCCTCTTCAAAAATACATAAAATACGGCTGTGTGCGAACAGAGCTCGTTGTCATTCGCCGCACGAACTTTCAGGTCCCTTCAGAAACCTGGACCTGCGCGAGGAACAGATTTTGGCTGAGTTGCCTCAAATGGATTAAATCATATTTGTATGGGCGTACACAGAAAGTGAAATTGAACGGTTCTCTCAGAAAGGAATTTAATGTGCCATCTGGGGTCCCACAGGGAGCACAACATGCACAAATTCTGTTTAACCTGTTCATCAATGATATTGCTTCTTGGTTCCAATTTTGTGAATTTATTTGCAATGCAGATGATTTAAAGATTTATATGGCACTGGCTGATGAATTGCACTGTAAAAATTCAGCAAGATCTTGATAGATTATTTGAGTGGCTTAATAGAAATAATCTGTATCTCAATATTGATAAATGCAATTATACCCAGTTTAATTAGACTTAATCTAAATAAGTACCTATCATTTTGATTATCATTTTATTGGACAAGTTGAATCTCTAAAAGATCTGGGTGTCATATTTGATAGTAGAATAAATTTAAGTCAACATATTATGACCTGCATAAAATCTCTTAGAATGTCAGGTTTTATCAAAAGGAATACAAAGGAATTTGACAAGATTAACTGTATAAAGAATCTATATGCCTCATACGTTCGTCCGTCGTCCCCATATCGAATGTTCAGCTTTGATTTGGTCCCGATTCTATCATCATTATATAGACAAATTAAAGGAGACAAAAAGTACCCAGAGGAGATTTATCAGATATATATAGGCTTAAAACATGACATTCGTACTCAAGATATAAATTATAACGAGTTTGAATTTTATCTGAATTTGGAAAACCTCAAAATTTGGAGAAATGCCGACGGAGTTTAATATATAAGCTTTATAGTTTTGTTGAATGTCCTACACTCTTAAAGAAAGTTAATTCTTATATTCTTCCGAAATATCTCCGTCTGAGAAAGTCATTTGAGGTTCACCAACACAAAACTAACTATGGGGAGTGTGTGCGAGTAGAGAGAGCAATGACAGCTGCTAATAAAGTTTCTCTGGATTTGTTTTCGTAAACACAAAGCCAACTTAAAGATGATCTTAGAATCAAAAATGATGATTATGGGAGAAATTTTAGTCATGTGCACTGTCTTTCTATATAAATTGATTACCCATTTACTTATTTTCCTTACTTGTAGGTACATGTTATTTTTTTTAAGATAATACACATATTTCAGGCTTTACCATTCTTGTAACTCGGAAACCGTAACATTTTTTGAAAATTGTCCAATTAAAATGTTTCCGTATATGGTCTCATCTTTAATTCTGCCGTCTAAGATTTTAGACTTTCTAGAAAAATTGCCACCTGAAAAGACCTAGCAACCTACCACGAGTAATACTGCCTAGCAAACCGTCTCAAATAATGCAGTTAAGATTCGGCATCAAATTGTAGATCCCATATATTTGTGAAGTGTCGCGTTTTACAAATATATGCGAGAGGTCGCCAAAGCTTTTTAGAGAGTAGGGTACTTCAATAAAAAGTGATTAGAAAGGATAAGATTCAAAATGACACCCTAAAATGAAGCTACAAATAGAATTTTCATCAACAATATCAAATTGAATGACTTAGATGGTTTGACCATTAAAAACAAATACAAACTTGCAAACATCATATAAATTACCCAAAAAGTTTCAAAATCGTAGAGCCAAAAAAAAAGTCGTAAGCACAAGTAGAACTCATACCCCGAGGGTTCAGTACATCATACCCCGAGGGTTCAGTACATTTTTATAAAAGTACATGAACTCACAGTACAATGACAAAATTTGAGGGTTCTTTACCTCATCTTTCACGGGACCTAAAAACATGGGATCCGACAGTTGTGATGACTATACAGTCTACGTAACATTACTGTGGTTAAGCAGAGAAGCTTCTTTCTGTGATATAATTAAAGGCTACAATCGATTATCTTTATTATTTTCTGAAAGAATTTCTATTTATAAATTATAAATCGCCTAGACAATAATTAATTTACCTAATAATTAATTAGGTCTGTTATTAAATTTGTTGGAGTTGTTATTTTCTTTCAATGCAAATTATTGGTATTCTGCCCTCCCCATAATCTTTGAATCACAGTAAAAAATCTAAAAAGAGTTGCTGTGTCAGCGTTTGATGTTTAGTTTGTAGAAAATATGCAACATTATAATAATTATGTACGATGAGAAAAAAGTAACAATCTTGTTTTTTTTAATTTATGTTTTAGACTTAATAATATGTGACTGCTTCGGTGTGTCAATTAATAAACCAATTTGCAGATCCCTACCTACTTATAATCGAGTCAAGAGTGCATCGCATTTCGCATGCAACAGATAACGGATTGTTTATTGACCAACTTAAAAAAAAGGAGGAGGTATACAATTCGGTTGTATGTTTGCTTTTTATAGCTGTTCGCGCGTTTTGCATGGTAAACGTACTCTGATTTAGAAGATTTCTGATTCATTTGAAAGACGACAGTTGAGAAATGGTCCAATATTAAAAAAATATAAAGGCGAAATCTTCTTCCCTCCAAAAAGCGCCCCCGAAGGGGTTGGAGTTGGCAATTCTTAGAAATCGAAAATCTGAGACGGCAGAAATAAAGAAGAGATTATATGTAGCAACATTTAAATTGAACATTTTTAAAGAGTTACGGTTTTCTTGTTACAGCAGTATAGTCTGAAATATGTATATATGCGTCGCGATGTTTTGAGATCTCTGAATAATAGATAACAAGTACAAGCAAAGCCTATAAATGGGTAATAGGAAAAGTCCTATCTTCTTTGGTATTAGTGAACCTTCAACAATTTTCATGACTAATGTTACACTCAAACGTGTGAAAATTTGATACATTTTATATTTATATTAACAAAGTACCACTTTTTTCCCACTGAAAAAATGGAGTACTTTTTTCCCGGGTATATATAAATAAATATAAATCAAATCACAGAATTAAATTGACAGATATTTGGAATTTAAATGACTGTCCTATTACAGCTTTTGATCAAGACTGACTCCAAGGAACTTCATAGTAGAAATACTCCAGATTCCTCATCATAAGGCTCAATTCATTAGTTTTAATTAATTAAGTTTTAATCCATTGTTCGACCCTGGACCGTTCAGTCCAGGAACCCTCCCGCTATTGACCAAAGGAGTCCGCAGACAGGGAAAAAGATGTTACATCGGCAAGGAATACAAATTTAGCATTCGATCAATAGGTGATCATTTTCGTATATGAGAAATAATACAGGCCCCAAGATGGAGCCCTTGGGCACCCCTATATGTAATACATTTTCTGTCGATTCCACACCACCAACCTTGAAGGTTTGCAGCCTCATCCCAAGATATGATTTTATTAACCTGATACTTTCCACAGAAGCATGGTATTTAGAGAGTTTTTGCTGGACGACACAGTCAAAGGCTTTACTAAGATCACATGAAATCACTCTGTTGTATTCCTTACAGTGAAATAGGCTATTTTCTAGTTTGGAGCTTCGTTCTGACGGGACGCCCAAATTTTGTTATGCGGCAATTGTCGAAAATGGGCCCTAAAAAACTAAGCAGGCACAGAAGATGTCAACTGTTCGATAGAATAATTCTGCATTAAATTTTTCAGTTAAATCATGAGACAATAAAATAATGAAAAGGAAAAACGGTTTGTCCTACAAAATGGATGGGCTGGCTGAAGCGTCCACCGCCACCGCTCACATGTCCGAATATTACTAATCATCAGTTTTTTCACTATTGCCTAATAAATATTAATAAAACACAGTGCTATACAAAAAAATTGTAGGAATCGATAGCCCGACAAATAGATTTTTTTCTGTGACTGGAAAAAAGTTTTATCTTTCTTGACAGGTGACAAAATATAACTTTTTATAAAATTACTTTTTTCCCACGGCAAAAATGTGAGTACATCACAGTATAAATATATCGATTTAGCTGGCAATAATTTTTGTGGCGCTACTTTTGCTCCTTCTACTAACATCGGCGAAGTCAGAGAAAACTCAAATTCAGACATTTTTTACAAACAAACAACCAATAATTTCGCGATTTTTAAACGAAATCACAAATTAACAGTTGTTTGATTCCTTTAAAGGTTTCCTTAGCAACGCAGGTCTAATTGTCGTTATAAGTACAACAGACTACCAGTTTTAAAGTTAAAATTTCAATTTGATAATTTTCTGACTTCAATATATTGTAATATTTTTTCATTACTGAATCATCGTTCTTCCCGTCACAGGAAAAAATAGTGTATTATATATACACGGGAAGAATATTAGATTTTAGCTCCGGGATTTTTGTCTCCCTCCGCTTCGCCTCGGACAACACAACCTCAAGCTAAAATCTTATACTTTTTTCCCTTGTATAATAAATAACTATTTTTATTTATTTAAAAATTGGACCGGCTTTATTTATTGGGACACTGAAAATTACAAAATAATATTAATTCTATCGCTGCTGGTAATTTAGAAGCTGCTGCTGGGCAGCTAGCCCGTCCTCTTGGCTCAAAGTAATTAAAAAGAAAGAATAATCTTACTGCATTTCCTTGCTTATTTGTAAGCCTTTTCAGAAAATAATATGATAAAATAGTTATATGGTTCATTCAAGTCTATGTGTATTTATATAGCAATATCAAATGCTAGAAATTTAATAGATTATCCCAGTAATTTTGATTTGAAGCTCTGACTCTAGAGGATCATTACTTATTTCTTAATCGGCACTTGCTTGGGGTCGAAATTTAAATAGAGTTATATTCTCCTGAGAAATTAACCTAATTTTTTTATTTGTTGTTATTATGCGTTTAACTATTGCTAAAATTATTTTAAAGTCATATCAACATCTCCAGTGACACTTTACCAGTACGACTGAGGCTATAACTATAGTAATAGTTCTTTATACTGTGCTATAACTATAGAGAGATATGAATTAGAAAACTGAGAGTCTTAATTGTAGGTACGAACACGCAGAAATTTTAATTTTATATGCGCCTTGTGGAATTTATTCCGTTGGTTGTGAGTGTTAGTAAAGCGGAAGCGAAAAAAAATCCTCGAAAATTCCGCACCGGAAATTCCGTCTTAATTCCGCCATGTATGGGATGTCACTAAACGACGCTCAGTTATATACGTACTTTATTCCAGTAAAGGACTGTGTGGGATTCCACTATTCTGCTATTCTTTATGTTTTCACCCTCCGCGTCGGATATTTCGAATTGATAATTCCGCTGCATGCAGCCGGCGGGCCAATTCCGTCCTGCGCAATTTGTGAGATTTTCCATTTAATCTACGGTGCTGAGGTGCACTGACGGATTCCTTGGCAGATTCTGTTGACGGAAATTCCATCTTTATTCCGTCATGTGTGGGATGGCTCTTATTCTCAGAAACCTCATATTTTGAATGCACGGTGCTGTTTTTTGTAGTTGCCCATACTTCACTGCCATTTAGCTGGGTTTGTAATGTCTTAATTTGCTCTATTCAGTAGTTCTGGATTAAATAACGAATTCTGTTAACAAAATATAGTTCTAATTCGATTACCTACATCTAAATTGAAAACTGCCAAATTTAAATTACATTTGGGCGGCAATGGGTCTTCTTCAATTAAAGCTCACCACATATTTTTCACATAGAGACATATAATAGATTCATTCATACTTAGTTTCTATTTTCCATAACCACTTTGTGCTTAGATCGCTCGCTAGCGGAGATACAATGTATAGTTTTTTGGTAAATCCACTTTGTTGACGCTACTGATTAAATTTTTCAATAACCGGTTCAAAATCTGAATCTCGTTTCTATTGCTCATGATTTTTTCAATAACTCTTGTAAGCAACAGTAGTTAGAATCCTAACCTTACCTAACCCTAACCTTCATAATCTGTGGCTTGAACAAACGGTGTACTGGTCTTGGTCTAGTCCTAGTCAAATAGAATTTTTGGAGAATAACATATTATTTCATAAAATTGCATTATGAAGATTCTATGATTGATATAATGCAATCTGCTAAATCGATAGAGGTAGAGGTCGCGTTTACGAATTTCAAATTTGCTAAAAAATATGTCGTGTAAATGTAGAAAAATATTATATTTATTTTATAAAAACTAGGAGTGACATTATTAGTACAAAATAAAAATAATTCTACTTGTGCTGTTAATTTTGAAGTAGTACGGTTATAAGAAGATAGATTTTTTTGAACTCACTTCAAAAGTACGAGCATCATTAGAATTAATAATACAATTTTGCATTTTTCAGCCAACTAATAAAGTCGGCTCTAGTTTTTGTATAGAAAACACACACATTTTTTAGTGAAGGTATCATTGGTCATCAAAATTGTTGAACATTCATTTATGTTTAGAGATTTCAATACATAACGGTAACACATATCACAGTTTAGTTGTGCTGTAACGAGGAAACCGTAATTATTTTGAAAATTTTCCATTTAAAATGTTACCTAATCTTTTAATTTATTCATACCGGCTACCTGCGTGTTCGTCGCTTCCGTATGTTTTCTTCAATTTGATCTATAAATATCAAAGATCAATAGCAATTTGGTTTGAATGTTTTAATGAAGTGTTATACCTACGCCAACAAATATTACCCTCAAATTTTTTAACAAATGGTATGGGAGCGGCTCCCGAAATTTAGGTTTTAACATATGACATAAATTTTTCTTAATGTACTTGTGTTCCAAACTCAAATTTGGTTAACGATTATTTCTATTCTTACTGGAAAAGCAATATTTGGGAACTTTGAGGAATATTCTTATCACAGTCAAGTTCTGGCATGTTTTACATTCACATTACTCATTTATATTTATTTCGAAATCTACAACTTATGAGCTATGTGCACGACAAAGGCGTTATTTAGCGATCTTCCACCGATCGTAACACAGATTGACTAACAGTAGATTTTTTTATTAAACATCAGTGAATCTTATAGAATAAGTGTGAACACTGATTGGCGCAGACTATTGATACTAGAAGATGCATTTCATAAAAACTAATAAACAACTTTGAGAATGCTTTACCTAAGCAAAAAAAACGAGCAATACTTATATATATATATATATATATATATATATATATATATATATATATAGGAAATCTTTCCTGTTTCTGTTTAATTTTATCTAAATTCACGAATAATAATGGCTTAATTTTCCGCTTACCACATTACCAAGAAAAACTATATTTATTTTAGTCTTTTCTCCAATTTTTTTTTACAATTGAAAAAGACCAGCTGCTGGTCGAAAGAAAAGAAAGAAAGAATA
Organism: Crioceris asparagi; assembly: GCA_958507055.1. Lineage (NCBI taxonomy): Eukaryota > Metazoa > Arthropoda > Insecta > Coleoptera > Chrysomelidae > Crioceris > Crioceris asparagi. The sequence goes on from OY293831.1 coordinate 39,920,743, forward strand.
CGCTTTTGTTTTAACAAAATTATCAATACCGAACACTCTAATCCCAAGGAACAACAATAAAAAAATATAATATAAAAAGTTCAAGAACCATCTACAATATATATATCTAATATATTAATACGAGCAATTCTTGTATATATATATATATATCCCCAAAAAACATTCCCAATGTAAGACTTTTGGAGGTGAGAGCTATATTCTGCAAAACTCGACAAAAAAATCTCAAATCTTTCGCATACGCTCAGTAAGAGCTCCACACCCATACAATTTCTTATGTTTCTTTGTATACGAATTTTGACGTATTATATTCATAACCCATAGTTCCACTAAATATGGACTAGCATTTCCAGTCACTCACCTGCTCACTTTAAATGATAAAATTGTCACTACCTTACATGCATACTTGAAATGAATGCACTATATTCCGTCTTGAAAAAGAAGATGAAATAAAACAGAAACAATATTGCATTTGAACTTTTATTCGTTTTTTCGTACTACATGTGTATATTTAACTATATGGTCAAGTTCTAAGGGTTCTATTGGGAGAAAAAATCAACTTTGTTAGTGATCTACAATATTTTTACACACACCAAATATACAAAAGTGCAATACGATCTACTTCTTAATATGCAAGGTGTTTCAAATATATTCGCAGGGCTTGAGGATGTGATAGCTCGTCCAAAAATATGAAAAAAAGTTTATATTAACTTACCCTCTAAAATGCGTTATTTTCGAGATACAGGGCGTTGAAATTTAAAAAAAAATGTTTTTCTGTGACTTTCTCCTGAACCGTTTATCGTACAAGTTTTGAGTCAGAAAAACATTTTTATTAAGTCATAATTGGTTAAGATTTTGAAGGACTAGTGGGGGTTTTTCTCCACAATTTCTAAGCTAATGGAAAAAGTACGGTTTTGGAACGCCCATTTGAACCGCCAATGTTTTCTACACCAAAAAGGTACTGTTGGTCGTGACCTCTAAACATAAAAATGATTTTTCTCGAAAACGGTCAACTTCAGAGCTCACGACCAATAGTGTTTTTTTTGTGTAGAAAACATTGGCGGTTCAAATGGGCATATCAAAACTGTAATTTTTCCATTGGCGTAGGAATTGGGAAGAACACGCACTATTGCTACAAAATCTTCTCCAATTATGACTTAACACAAAAAGTTCCTTACTCAAAACTTAGCATATTATCAGTGGAAAATGCTTACAAAAGCTGTTTACTGCAAGATAAACGGTTCCAAGATTTTTTTCTTTCAATTTCAACACCGTGTATCTTGAAAATTGGGCATTCTGAGGATAAGTTAATATATTTTCTTTTTCATTTTTTTGACGAGCTATCACATCCTCACAGTCCGGCGCATATATTATAAAACATCCTGTATATTTAAACCTAATGAGGATAATTGCTAACACCGTATTAAGGAGACTTAGAAAGGCGTGGAGTACCTATCTATAAAATTTATTATGAGTTGGAAAAGAAATTGAACAACTTATGTTTCAACGTCATGGAAGGAATTTTGGGGGCGGTGAGAAGCGATAAAATCACTTGATGAAAATGTACCATTAAAGCGAAATTCGTATACAAAGAAACATAAGAAATTGTATGGGTGTGGAGCTCTTACTGAGCGTATGCAAAAGATTTGAATTTTTTTTGTCGAGTTTTGCAGAATATAGCTCTCACCTCCAAAAGTCTTACATTGGGAATGTTTTTGGGGATATGACTTTTTTGGAAGTCGGTTAGCTGTCACCACAGTATAGATAAACACAGTAGTCCAACTCAAGCCATTCTTTGATGTGGCCCGCCTTTGCCGCCGTGTCTCCCGTACCCACAGTATAAATATATCTATACTGTGCCCGTACCTTAAACGGGAGACGCGAAATCGCGGTGTCGCCTTTGACAAACAAACGACCGCAAAAAATGATGCTCTGAAACTATCATCTAAGGCGGCCGCCGTTGAGTTGGACTACTGCGTATATTTATACTGTGGCTGTCACGAACTAACTTTAATTTTCAATAATCATATTAATTTTAAATACAAATATATATTGTAACGTGTAAGGGGAACAGCCGCCGGTACTGGCTACAAAGTGGCGGCATCCATTTGAAGTAAGCGCGAGATATAAACTGTGGTTGGAAATATCGAAAGCGGCGTCGACAAAGAGAGCGACGGCAGATTGCCGGCATGTACTCTTAAAATACTGACAAAGAAATTTCGAGAAGCGCCCAGTGGCGGCTTCCTAATCAAAGACCAGAAGCCGCTCGAATGATCTGGAGCCTTTGTCAGATATATATATATATATATATATATATATATATATATATATATATATATATATATATATATATATATATAAATGAGGAGCTATCCGTACCAGATGACCATATTAGAATATGAATAATAATTTCACGCCTAGCTGGTAAATTGAACCTACATTTCGTAGGGTGCCGCAATAAGAACGAGGTTTGTCGTCTACATATTGCGTTTGTGTGCATTTTTTCCACTATACTGCTCAATCAGATTGATTATCAAACATAGCATCAGTCTCCCAGATATATATCATGATTTCGAGGTTGTTGCCTCTCATCAGTATATCGTAGGGTGAAGAGCCATATTTGATAATCAATCCTTATTTGGAACTCATACTTGTATCAATCTTCGGTATAGAACTATCGGTGGAGACAAGTATGAGCGATATATTAAGCATGTATAATGGTGGATAATAACAATCGGCAAAGGTTAATAATTAATTAAATAAATGAGGAGCTATCCGTACCAGATGACCATATTAGAATATGAATAATAATTTCACGCCTAGCTGGTAAATTGAACCTACATTTCGTAGGGTGCCGCAATAAGAACGAGGTTTGTCGTCTACATATTGCGTTTGTGTGCATTTTTTCCACTATACTGCTCAATCAGATTGATTATCAAACATAGCATATATATATATATATATCTATATATATATATATGGGATAATTGTCGGCAAGAAGACAGAATGTAAAAAGACAGTGTGAATAATAGAATAGTCCAAGTAAGCTGGTGCGAATATAGTAAAGTTAAGTTGTAATTTATATTATTTCGAGTGTAAATAAAGTTAATTTAATAACTCTAAATTAGTGCTCATTTATAATGGACGTAAGACGTAAGACATGCGTAATGAATAAAGTTGAACACTGGAAAATAAGTGGGATCGTTCACAATAAGCGAACGTTAGACTTATGTGTTACGGTACCCTTACGTCTTACGTCCATTATAAATGGGCATTAAGTCTCACATATCTGCGAACCCGCATACGCAACATTATATATGGTTGATGGTACCTTAGACGTTTACGGAGAACGGGACATAGGATCGTTCTGAAAGTTTGGTTAAGTAATTGCTCTTAATCTATCGATCTGAAATATTTTCAGCGATGCAGCGTTGCCGCTTATACCAAAAAGTTGCAGCATCTTTGTTATTTCAAATAGAACACCATATATATTACTGCGTTTTTGCATTTGTCTTCAATTTCTTAATATTTTGCCCCACTTACCTATACCTATCTCTAACGGTTCCCGAGATATTAATTATTTTCCATATCTTTGATCAAAACATAGCTCGAATTGAATGTTTATTTCTGCGTTATTGCAATTCCTAGGAAGCTGTAACTTTGTTAGTAGGTCATCGAGATAATATTTATGGATTCTGAATAGAGAAATGTGTCCTGCGTTATACAGGGTCATTCAAAATGAGTGATTTTACTGCTATATACAAAAAGGTTTAAAAATGCTGTTTTTAATGGAACACCCTGTATATTATGAATTGTCCTGAATAATGCCTAAATTTCCTTCGATTTGATGTATTATGTTCCTATACATAAGTAGCCAGAATTCCGAGATAAGAGCAATTGTCTAAAAAAATCAAATTATATTTCTCATATTCATCTAGGTTGCTATTAAATGTCATCATAGTAAAATTTGACAATTAGTGCATTATTATTAATACCTTTGAGTGTTTCTTAACGTAAGTGACATGAAAAAATTAAAATGGAGCAAAATAACTATTCGAACGAAGTAGGTACCTACTAATGATTGTTTTTTATTCTTCATGGAAAATGTAAGGGAATTATAGCAAGAACGTGCAGAAAATTCAATGAAACGTACCCTGATTTACATCCAATGATCAAAAGGAAGTTTGTACGATTACAAAATAATTTCATTAATAATGCATCAAAATTAAAAGCGGAACGACATCTACCGAAACCTATAACTTCAGATGAAGACAACATAATAAATGTTTTGGCCTATTTCCGTGCTGATCCCCAAGCTTCCACTAGAAGTGCCGAATATGATTTAGGCTTGGATCGTGGGTCTGTTGGAAGGATCATCCATAATCATTACATGCGCCCGTACAAGTTTACTAAAGTTCAAGCTCTAAAACCAGAAGATCATCAAAGTAGGGTTCACTTTTGCGAAATAATCCTATTTCGCATCCAAAAAGAACCTGAATTAAAAAAAAAATATTTAGACAGATGAATCAAAATTTTCTAGAGAAGGAATTTTTAATAGAAGGAACGAGCATTTTTAGGCTGATTAAAATCCAAATATTGTCAAGGAAATGGGATTTCAGGAGAAGTTTAGTTGCAACGTATTTTGCAAAAGGATCACCGAATAAATTTTCTTATTTACGATGAACCGTTGAATTCTGAGAAATATCTGGAAATTCTAAGGTCAGTTGTGAACGACTTCTTGGACAATCTGTCATTGGAGTAGTTGGTTTCAGCTGGATGGAGCACCGGCTCATTGCACTGGGGAAGTAACAACGGAGTTGTTTGAAACGTTCGACGATCGCTGGTTTAGACGTTTGGGTCCGTAGCATTGGCCTGCGAGATCAACCGATCTCACGTCTCTTGATTTTTTCTTGTGGGGTCATTTGAAGACGAAAGTATACATGACACCAGTACACAGTTAACAAGATCTACGCCAACGAGTAATCAAAAGCATTGAAGAACTAGATGCCAGTGAAATAAGGAGGGCTGCAACTATATCTACAAATAAACGGACATTGAAATGTTTGAAAGCCAATGGTCGGCATTTTGAAAACTTATTGTGAACGTTTTCTAAATTTTAACAGATAATTAATGAAATTATTTTGTGATCGTACAAACTTCCTCTTGTTCATTGGATGTAAATCAGAGTACGTTTCATTTAATTTTCTGCACGTTGTTGCGATAGTTTCCACACATTTTCGATGAAGAATAACAAATTTTATTAGAACTTCGTTTGAATTGTTATTCTATTCATTTCAAGTCACTTACGTTGAGAAATACTCATCATTGATAATGCATTCATTGTCAAATTTTCATTATGTCATGTACTATATATGATGACATTTAATAGCAACTTAGATGAATATGAGAAATATAATTTGATTTTTTTGAAAACTGATCTTATCTCGGAATTCTGGCTACTTAGGTATAGGAACATGATAATCAAATCGAAGGAAATTTAGGCATCTTTCAGAATTTTATAATATACAGGGTTTCCCTTTAAAAAAACTAATTTTTAAACATTTTTGTATCTAGCAGAACGATCTTTCTTTTCAGCGCTTGCTAAGAAATGAAATGCAATGTTACAGATTTTGAAGCATTATTGTTGGGGACATGAATATAGATATACTAAAAAAATGTGAAATCGCGAATAACTACATACTGACTCTCTCATCCTTTGGATTAATAATAATTAATATCGCATAAAATATTAGCTATAAACATAAAGTCATATTAATAAACTGACATTATTTTTCCATTTTGATCAGAAAAATAATTAAAATTACCTATAAACAGTCCATAAGAAAAAACAAAGTTGTGTAGAGTTCCAACTATTTAGAAACACCCGGTATAATTGAAAATATTTTTATGTTGTAGAATGTTTAAAATACGATTGGGTTAGTTATAAACATTTTCTCATAATCTTTACAATAACCCCGTAATCGTTCGAATATCTACGCACTACTAATCTCCCACCTTGTATTTCATAACCTGAAATGTACCTAGATATTATTTATCAACAGCAGGCCGCGTCTAATTATAAAAAAAGCTATATCGTGTGATCTGAACCAAAAGCAAAAACAAAAAAAATGTATGCACGAGTAGGCAATGTTAGAAGAAATATACCTAGGTATATGGCAAATATTAATAATAATTAATAAACCATAGCGTACGATCGCTCTGCCATCTCTTAGTAAATAGATGTATTAAATGTTATATATATATATATATAGATATGTAGAGAGTCATTTGTGAGCCCGTATAATACATATTCTGCACTCTGGTCAGCCCATACAAACGTCGGTCGGCCCGGTTTCGGGCTCACCAAGGTATCCCTGTGTATATAGCGTTATATTGACTTAGAAACGTGTAAATATACTTCTCTTAAATTTTAGTTTGGGCCGACTATTACACAAAATTTACATGGCTTATATGCCACCTATCTCAGAAGAACACCGTCAGAGGTCACTTTGCAACCATCTTATACTCCTTAGGTTATCAGGTCATTTGTAAGCCCAAGTTTATACGTACTCCTTACATGATAATCATTTTGGTTAGCCCACATTCTGACAACGTTGTAATTCTCGTGTTATGCGAAAAAGGCTCAAAAGATTAGGATGAAAGATAGCTTGAAGACTTTTACCAACTGCTTTAAGGCGTATCCCAGAGGAAAAAATACAGGGAAAACTGTTATTTATCTTGGAACGCTGAAAATTTTAGTAGTTTAACGACATCATCAGACATTTTTTATATTCGATGAAATTTGTTTGAGGGCGGAAGTAAAGGCATATGTGGATTAAAAAGGTCATAATCGTGAATATGAAAATAAAAATTTTATTGAAAAAGAAAACATTTTTATATGCACCATCTTTAGAATGCAAATTTTAAATATATAAAATAACAGAAATAAGAACAATCCAATTCACAAAAACTAAAACAACATAGAACAATGGAAATAAGAAGGAGTTTAACTTAAAAAACAGTAAAATCTTATTAACTTATGAAACAATGGAAAAGAATCGAACTTAAGAAGAACTGTTAAATCTTATCTACTTCTATAGCAATTATATATATATGCTTTGATTATTTGCCAACTCCTATTTTTAAATAGAGAGGGATATTTTTTCATGAATTCTTCTACTTCATGCTTTTTTGGAGCAATTTTATTCTCTATATGTTTTTTGAAAAACTTCCGTGCAGTTCTAATTTGTTCATTCGACCAAGATTGTCTTTGAGAAGGTTTTCTATTTGTTGATTTTGGTCGTGTACGATGATCTAAAACCAGACATTCAAATCAAATCAAGATCTTTCGTAATATGATTATTTTAATAAATAAATTAAAAATTGAGGTTTTGAGACAGATAAAACTTTCTGTTAATACCTTTAATCATACTGCTTGGATGGGGGTCATCTTCGTCGTCGGTTTCTAATTTTCTAGATGTTTTCTTCGTGACTGAAGACTCAAGATCGGACTCGCTTTCATCCTTATTCTGGATAATTTTCGGAACCTGTGTCTTGCTTGCCGCTGGCTGGCTTATTTTTATGTCCTGAACTTCATGGTTCTGTGTGTAAGCTTTCTTAACTTCTGATTTGATATTATCAATAACTTCTCGGTCTGAATCATCTGAATCTGAATCTATATCACTCAGATTTATCTCATCCAGGTTTTTTCCTTTATATTGCGCCCCTCGGCCTTTGTTTATAGCAATCAGGATTTTTGATACCTTTGCTGTTTGAAAAATATCCTGAGGTAACCTGAATGATTAAGATGACAATATATGGGAAAATATAAGATCATTTTATTTTTCCCTACTTTTTATTTGTTATAAGCTCATTTTTCACAAATATGTAAATGTGATATCGGAGAGAATCATAATTGCTTAAAAAAGTATTTAATTCAAAATAAACTGTAACATGGAAATTAAATTGAGTATCATTTAATAATATAGTTACCTGATCTATTCTGATATAGAGAATATATAATATATACCTACCTATAATATTCCTCGTGGGTCTTTTTAGTGTGACCCATGAAATTAGCAAATTGTTCCATTTCAGTTTCTGTGACGTTCATGACCTGAAGAACAGTTGCGATTTGTTTCCGAAGCCTTGTTGATGTGAACAAATCCTTATTTTTCACACCTGATAGATCTGCCAATTTTTTCAACATATGATAACCACTGAGCCATCTATTGGGTGTTCTTGGATTAGTGAATAAGTACTCATTTGATTTGGGCACACATCGTGATCTAACAGATAACATAACATCAATGAGCGATTGAATTGATTTAGGGAACAAAATCGCTACTGGCTTGCTACCTTTACCACCAGTAATAACCCTTTTAAAGTGTTTTGTTAACATGTTTTCACTTTCCGTTAAACATTCACGAAATTCTTCAGCGTGATTTGACTGTGTTTTATTATTTGTGTATGTATGAACTTTCAAGAACTGAACCTCGCCTATGCGTTTTCTGTTAATTAGTAAAGTCAAGGCCATAACACACTCTGTTAGTTTTCGAAAGTAGACTTGCAAATCTTCATTGGCTTTAATATGCTTGGATGCATCATTTGCTACATTCATGACGTATTTTTGAAATTGTTGAAGTTCTGATGTAAGAGGGAACATTTTAGGATTCTCCCATTGCTTCTCGTTGAGATCCTTCAAGGCTAAGCTGGAAATTTCTGAATTAAAATGGCAGGATATTAATTCTTTCATACGTTTTATTTCTTTGAGCGTATATTCGGGGTTTTCACAATGGATAAATCTACTTTTTTTGATAATTAGTTTCGTAGCTATATCGCATACTTGAATTATTCTTGTGCTCATGTGAAGCGCCAAACTAGGAGATTTAAAATTTCTTGTCTCTTCGTTATACCCACTAATTATCTTCGTAGCAGTTACAATGTTATCGAAGTACTCTGGTTTGAGGGCATCAATGAGATACTGAATACCAATAGTCTGTTTCAAAACAATTAGTAGCCGTCCAAGCTCTCTCATTTTGTTAGATACCATTGTAGCCAATTGTACCCGTTTGTGTCTCCTTAACTGGGCCTCTCCATAGCTACATATCAAAATATCTTCCATAACTGTTTTTGATATCTCGTCGACACGCATCTTATTCAGAACCTCGGTTTTTAACCTGAGCGAATCATAAAACTCTTTATTTTGACCTTCACAAATATAGAAAGCCTGTGATTCTGATAGATGGTTATTTCTTATATTTGCAGGAGTTTTATTCATCTTACATTTATTTTTATGTCTACCTAAATAGCGCTTTTTGAAGAATCCCAAACACCAATTACATGGCAAATAATTTTCAGAAGAAACTTCGTTTCTTGGTCTTCTCACAGGGCGTATTTTCTCCAGTTGGCTGTTTAGTACATAGTTTCCCTGTCTACGTAGACTATCCAATATCATTTTTCTTTGAGGATCTTTTTTGGACCTTGCTAAAATATCTCTCACAGCACCTTCATTTGCATGGTTTCGTTCTAAATGTCGAGGAAAGTGAGTAACTTCAATATAGCAGTACGGGCAACTACTTTTCTTGGTCCACCTTCTATAATTATCTATTATGTCTAACTTGAATTCTGGTTGTTTCTGAAAAGGATCCAATAATGTGAGAGAGAAAATATATATATTTAATTCATCTCACCTCAGTTATCGCTCCGAAATTATGAAGAACTCTATCAGTATTTCTATTCCTATTTTTAAAAGGGACAACACGTTCTTCACGCATTTTTTGTACCATCTCAGTGACCTATGAAAATGAATTGCAAAAATATATTACATCAATAACAATAGATAAAAAAATGAAAATTATACCTGGGTGGTATCCGATATTATATTTTTACTTTTGTGATCTATATATTCGGAGGTGAAATTTGGTCCTCCATTTGAGATTCTTCTATGCTCCATGATACGCGTATCAGTTTCTTTTTTAGCTGAAACTGTACTATTCGATTGTTGCGACTAAAATATATATATATAAGTATCTATAGTTTTTCTAAAATAATGATAATAACAAGAATTCGGATACAATACCAATTAGAAAACAAATGTAATATTAAGTATCAAAAAAGCTTCATCGGTATAATATTCCCATTTTTCAAAAAGGAGAAAGTGTCACAGAAAATGTTTTTAAAATAAAAACATATTTTTTTACCATGTATGGGATCTGCACTGAATAATAGCATAGCCGGGTGTTTATAGTTTGGTATGTGCCAGTGATTTGTCCGACATTAGTTTTAGTTTAAATTATTAACAATTTTATTCACAACCGTACAACTATTTTATGTATACAATTTTATGTTCTTATCTATGGTTTTAATTCTAGTTTTGTGTACAACTACGTGTTAAATTCCATTGCCTGACGATGACATTGTAAATTCGAAACCTGTAGCAGATTAACTGTGAGAATTGGTTGCAATCTTCCCACATTTTATGGTTACATATATGTTGATTTATCCACGTGCACAGTCCAATAAAACTTTTTCATCTCTAAGTCGGATTGGAGACTCAAAATGTAATGTGCTGTCACACTGGGTGGGCCATAACTAAGTAGCAACTTTCTCATTTCAAATAGAAATGTGTATTTAAATAGTCGAACTATAAGTTGACGCAACCCCAATTTTTTTTTGACATAAAATGAAAAAATCCAAAAAATCCCTTAGAATATACTGTCGTAGTACTTTGTAAAAAGGCTTGTATCACAGAAACTCTTCCGAATTGAAAATTTAAATATACTCGTAAGAGTTTATCAGCTGCTTAAGCTAGCTATATAAGCGCAGGCATCTTCAAATTTTTAGACAAATTGTATAAAACTCATTTTTCTAAATTTGCAATATTTATTTTTTGAAATCGTTCGATGCAAAATTGCATTTGAATATGTGTTCCCTATGCATTCCCCATTTAAACTGAACATTAAATCCAGATATTCAATAAAAATCATAGAAAAAATTTGATTACCAACAATATAATGTCTCCAATAACTTTTATTATGGCAAAATTATACCTATCTCGATCTTGAAAAGTTTCCTCGCGACATTCTTGGCAAGTCTACATATTGTGAATTGAAGTGATGGTCAGTTCGCTGGAAAATAGCTTCATACTTGCCCAACATGAATTTATTTGGTTTAATAAGTCCCAGTCATTTATAATTTTACGAAATATAATTTGCTTATTCGGTAATTTTGGGCCGTTTGCTAGAAACAAGTTTGTAATGTACTATAAACGCATTTTTTACATATGTCAAAAGCTGTTATAAATATTTAATTAATAGTGGGTTTTTATTTGAAATAAGAAAGTTGGTTCCAACTTCTAATACACCCTGAAAAGCTGCAGGACTAAAAATATTTTACAAACAACGTTCATCACTGCAAATGAATGCAAACCTAATTTCACGTTTCTAATCCAAATGTAAGTTGGAAAACATCTAATGGTCGCCATACATAAATCACACTGTATATGGTGAAAGGCTAAAGTAAATTTTCATTTACAACCAATGCGGACAGATCACATTTCAGAAAACCCTTAATACCTATTTTTGGTGCACATTCAATAAAGAAAATCATAGTTTTTACTTAAAAACATAATGAAACTCTTTTATCGCCCAGTACTTTTACTTAATATTTTAGAGAGAACCTGACTCAAAAATTAATTAAATAGGAATTTAATCCGGATTGTCTATGAATATTAATATTTTACCTCGATTAAGTTTTCTAGATACGTATAAGTTCTAACGGCAGCATCTATAGGTATATTTTTTTCATCTTTATTAGTTGATGATAAATTTACATTATGATCTCTGTTGTCTTCAGATATTTCATATTCTGAGGGTGACTTTTGATCTTGATAATATATCTTAGGCACAGGTAAGATTTCTTCGCTCTCGAAACTTGAGAATTTCTCAACAGTCTTAGAAGGAAGAGACTAAAAACAAATAAATAAGTTACATCCATTTTCTTGGATTTGAAAATATTGTTGTACTGCTATTATACCGTTTCGAGACCTGACTGGTTATCTGATCTGTAACTGTCTGTTGTATTTGAGCAAATGGATGAGCTATTATGTGAGTCAAGATTTTGACTTTTCTCAAAATTTTCCCAAAAAGATTCTAATGGAACTTCTATATAACCAGGATTAGGTTCTGAGCATGGTGAAACATTAAAGTCTGGTAAGCTTTCTATCTGATTATTACTCTGAAAATTTGTATTATTTAGAATATATATCACATAAATGATGTTTCCTAGCTTTCGCGCCAAATCCAAAAGGACATGACCTTCCTTAAGTATTGATATTAATATATATTTTATACTTACCTGATCTTCTTCCTGTGATAATGTCATATTCTTCGCCAAACTAACACAAAGTTTTCCTCTAAACGACATAACTACTTCTGAATTGAAATAACGTGCACTTAAAATATGAGATGAAAACCACGATACACATATAATCGTGATGATAACTGAAATGCTCATATATCTATGACTGCAATTACAATACGATGCAATACGTTACTAGGTGAGCCTCAAATGTGGCATCGCCGCTGGGCTGACAAATACGCGTTATATTTAGAGATTTGTATAAGAATGGGCTGACCAGAAGCATGGGCCGACGTTTACTTAATTATTATATGAAATATTGTTTTCTTAGAAAACTCTACCCCTCTTATGTGCCTATTACTAAAAAACCATTGAAAAAGAGTATTCTGAAAAGTATACATGTGAATAAATAAATTTAGTGCCGGGTGGACGAACGTCCCGTTTATGTAGCGGGCTCACTAATATACCATAAACAAATATATATATATATATATATATATATATATATATATATAAATAAGATGAAGCTCTACACCTTTATGCTTTTGTTTAGTCAGACACAACCACCCACTAGAAGCGGATCACGTGATTTCAAGCTTGTTAGCTTTCATCAGCGCCACATAAGTGGAAGCTGTATCCAACTATTTTTATATTTTATATATCTCATTCATTAATGAACTAATAGATCTCTTTATATATATATATATATATATATATATATATATATATATATATATATATATATATATATACTTCTCTGTTCTCTGCTACTGCTACCTCTACGTGACTGTTGCCATTTAGTTAGAGTATACGTTTGACAAATATTATTAATGCGTTAAAAATGTACCAATTTCGAATAAGAGCGAAGTAGTTTGCATGCTTTTTAAATAATAAATGATTTTACAATCATGATCATAATTAGTTTGTTAGTTTCACTTAGGTATTTATCCGATATCTATATTACTTAGGTATTTAAAAACAGGTAAAATTGTAGCACCGGCAACACCGTAGAGTCTTGAAAATAATAAATTGTGAAATCCGTCTATTTGGTTTTACATATATTGATAATATAATTATTACAGCCTTTTACGAGTTGAAAACATTTTCAAATGATTACTTATCATTTAGGATTGTATTAAATACTATATCTCGTTAATTTCAAGTCATATTTTTAAATTAATCGGGAAAAACCATTAGGTGACCTTGAAAATCCAACATTTTTCTGTAAATAATTCTTCTATATGCAGAAGTGAGAGATACTGCTCTCACCTCTGCAAACTACAGTTTGCATTGATAGAACATCCCCGTAAAGAATATATATATATATATATATATATATATATATATATATATATATATATATATATATATATATATATATATATATATACATAAATTTTTTCTAGAAAACGGCTCTAACGATTTTGATCAAATTTGGTATATAGATAAGGCTCTAATTTTTAAGATTATCTATATAAGCGGCTTCCCTGAAAAAGCGCGAGGGTGCCACCTTCGAGGTCCATAAACTTTTTCTTCCATGGTTAGGTTAGATTTGGATAAAAATTTGTGGAAAGGGGTTTTAAGCCGAAAAATCGATTGGAGATACTTGCATTTTCAATGGGTGTGATCCTCGAGGTCCACAATAGCTATTTCGGGAATGTGTCCGCAGATTCCGGTATGGGGTTTTGGGGGTTCTGGTACAAGAAATCAATTGGCGATACCTTCATTTCTTGGTGGGTGTGAACCTCGAGGTCAACACTAGCTATTTCGGGAATGGCTCTGCAGATTGCGATAAAAATGTATGGGCGAGATGGCGATTGGTAATATTATGATATGCTTCACATTCATATTTATTTTGAATTTTGGAAATTATGAGATATATAAACGATAAAAGCAATGTTTATAGATCGGTTAAGATTAAACATCCTTAGTAATTCTTATAGACCTACTCTAAATCCTGTGTTACCTTACCCGAGCTAAGCTCAGTCGTCCAGATATTCTAATATATTACTACGAGCAATTCTTGTACATATATATAATATCTGGAGACCGAGCTTTTCTAGGTTAAAACAGGATTTAAGATGGGTCTATAAGAGTTACTAAGGATATTTACCTAAACTTATTAAAAAATGTGCATATCGATCGGTAAATACTGCTTTTATTGTTCGCATATTCGTAAGATTTCGAAATAAATATGAATGTGTAATATGAATGATAAATATAACAAAACTCTTGAAATAGCTAGTGTGGATGGGCTTTGAGGGTAACACCGATTAAATAGGAAAGTACCTATCGTCAATCGATTTCTCGACTCCGAAAACCCCTTTTTGCTCATTTTTACCAAAATCTCCTAACCCTTCCTTGAAATGTGTACCTTAAGGGTCGCAATTATTAGATATGTACAAATGTTCATTGAAAATTTCCGATAAAATTTTTAGAAACTCATATTAACATCTTTTTTTTGTTAAAAAAATCTCTCAGGTGATCAGAATTCGAACCGAGGAACTCTAGGATCATTACCCGAACCATAGGACTATTTTTTTCTATGATGTTAATGAGTTTATACTGGTATCCTAAATATAATCTGTAAAACTCCTAAAATGGGAATATTAATTGCTGAAAATGATTTTTCTTGTGAATGTGAATACATCCAATCGATTCAATAAAACCCATACATATGAATTTTCATCGAAATCGGTAGACCAGATTCCGAGATAAAATTTGCATATATATATATATATATATATATATATATATATATATATATATATATATAAAAAGATGTTCTTGGGGATGCAGTCATATAATCAATAAAATTATTTGATTAAAGCCGAGCTTTCGAGAATGTTTATTCACTTCTTCAGGGCAAAAATCGTGAATTTAGAATAAATTAGCCTAAAACTGGAAAGATTTCATAGCCATCAATTACAAATGACATTTGTAATTGATGGCTATGAAATCTTTCCAGTTTTTGGCTAATTTATTCTAAATTCATGTTTTTGCCCTGAAGAAGAGAATATGTTTTCTCGAAAGCTCGGCTTTAATCAAAGAATTTTATTGATTATATGACTGCATCCCCAAGAACATCTTTTTATTTATTATAAAACCAATCAAGAATACAAAATCAAAAAATATATATATATATATATATATATATATATATATATATATTATATTTGTAGTTTAATACTTCACTTTCTTAAAATAATAATATTTATTATAAATTATAAGTTACAAAAATATAATAATAAAAATGAAGAAAAACAACGTGAACTGAGAGCTACTGCTTATTTTGAACCAAGAACCTCGGGGAACCAGGTGCAATCGTATTTATAGTGATTTTATGCTGATCATCATGTGACTTGCGCTTGGTTCGTCCGTTACAAGTTCTAGAGCATGGGATCTGCAAGTTTGCATATTCTGATAAAACTACAATATTCTTAGAATATGGAATATTCCAGAGTATGGGAATTGCAAACTTGCATATTCTGTGAGAATGTAAAATGTATTGAATTCTGAGAATGTTCCAGAGTGCAAAACTGCAAGTCAGCGTTATCTCTGAGAACGAAAATATGAACAAAGAAAAATAATAAAACACATGTCGTTGAAATATGACACCTGTGAGACTTGATCGTTATTATTGAATATGGTGAATTATATTGGGATATAACATATATAAAGGGTATTTCAAACTCAATGGCCTATTAGACGTTTATGGAGATCTACAAGACATAAGAATTTCAAATTTTTGTTGTGGCCATAGTCAACTACAATCTATACGAAGAAAATATTTTCAGCATTGCAGTGTTGTCGCATCTACCCGTATCTGATATCAACTTCATTATTATGGAAGCAAAAGTTATCTTGGCAACACTGTTAAGTAGTTCAAATGTACCGTAACTACTGTAAGGTCGGCCATTGTATCATTTTTGTTTTTTGTTCTACTTTCATCTTGACTTGCATCTCGAATCTCTCAATCAGTAGTTGAATATCGGTGACTATTAAAGACAGCTAATATAGAGTACTAAGTACAAGTGTCCTCATTATTCAACCAATTACCTCAACAGGTTGTGAGCCCAGGCCGCTAAATAGCGTGGGTTGTTTGTGTGTGACGAAAATTGTACGAGAAAAGTAGCGAGTCGTTTTGTCGGACATTTTGTTTTTTTCTGCAAAACGTGAAAAATTTGATCTGAAAAATGGATTTCAAGGCACAAATTGGGAAACTACAAGATGTGTCGAATTGGACAACGTGGAAAAGACAAGTTGAGTTGTTGTTG
Source organism: Crioceris asparagi (assembly GCA_958507055.1). NCBI lineage: Eukaryota > Metazoa > Arthropoda > Insecta > Coleoptera > Chrysomelidae > Crioceris > Crioceris asparagi. Next base: position 39,937,377 of record OY293831.1, read on the forward strand.
AAGCACAATGAGGTGTTGGATGTCGTAAAAAGTGATGTCAAGCCAGAAGCACATGCAGCTGATGCCTTACCCGCGGTAATTGATGCATATACTGAAACGTTGAGAAAATTCGAAAGGTCAGATGCTCAAGCACAGTTAATTTTGGTTGGAAGCATGAATTCAGCGAACGTTAAGCTGACGACAACATGTGAAACCGCGAAAGAGATTTGGTTGAAGTTATTGTCTGTGTATGAACAAAGTTCTGAACAAAAAGTGGATCGGTTAATGGAAGAGTTCTTCACACTAAAGAAGAACGATAATGAAGACATGATTACTCATGTAAGTCGCCTGGAAAAGAATTTCTCTGAGTTGAATTCCGAATTAAAGAGGTTGGTGAACACTGAATTGCCACATCTGTTATTGCTAAGCAGAATCATGTCCACGTTTACCGCCGGAATATTTTGAATTTAAAAGTGTATGGGAAAGTGTTCCAGTTGGTGACAGAACAATCAACAAATTAACTGAGAGATTGAGATTAATAGAAATGAGATTGCCAAGTAAGAAGGAAGACAATAGTGTTGCCCTCTATGCCAAAAACACCAGACTACGTAAAGCGAAACGAAGCGAAAACTATGATAAAAAGTCGTTAAAGTGCTTTAAATGCCATGAAACTGGTCATTTCGATAAGCAGTGTCCACGTAAGCAGAAGAAACAGCAGTATAGTGGTGAAAAACGAAAAACTAATGAACCAGAAGGAGATGCTTTAATGAGTTCTGAAAATGGTGAAATAACAAACTCATGGTTGGCTGATTCCGGGGCTTCAGCTCATATGACGAACAGAAAAGAATGGTTTGTTACTTTTGAAAAGTTTAGTTTTCCCAAACAAGTGAAAGTTGGAAATAACGACGTCATTCACGCTTACGGCCAAGGCTCGATTAACGTGGAAATGAAGAAAAATGGTCGTTGTATAACAAATCACTTGGCTGATGTTTGGTATGTGCCCAAAGTTGGACGAAATCTGTTGTCAGTTCGCAGAACAATCGAGAAGGGATATGTATTTGAAGTGAATAAGAAAAAATGTGTTTTCAAGAAAGACGGCGAAGTAAAACTAAGTGGAACTAAATCTGAAAAGGGACTTTATACATTGGATATGAGAGTGTGTCTTCCTGAAGAAGCCGCTGCAATGTGTGCTGTGAACGACGAAGAGAATATTCAATTGTGGCATGAACGTTTATGTCATCAAAATAAGCGCCATGTGGTGACCTTTTAAGAAAAAAAGGTATCAAAGTCGAGTCGGATGAAGAGTTCTGTGATGGATGTATGTATGGAAAGCAACATAGAAACCCGTTGAGTACGCGCAAAGTAAAAGCGTCGAAACCTGGAGAGAGAATACACGCTGATGTCTGTGGACCTATGGAAGAAAAATCGTTAGGTGGTGCGCGGTATTTCTTGTGTTTCAAAGATGAATTCTCTCGATTCAGAAGAGTGTTTATTATAAAAGCGAAATCGGAATCAACCGAATGTTTAAAGACCTTTTTAAATGAATGCGAAAATGTCGGGAACAAAGTGAACGAAATTCTTTGTGACGGCGGTAAAGAGTTTGACAACGGTGACTTCAAGTCTGTACTCAAGTCAAAAGGAATCAACATGCGTGTGGTAATGCCGTATACGACAGAACAAAATGGCACAGCCAAGCGCGAGAATAGAATCTTAGTCGAAAGCGCGCGTTCGATGATTCATTCGAAAGACTTACCAAAAATGCTGTGGGCAGAAGCTATAAATACAGCGGCGCAAGTGCTGAACAGAACAGGACCTACAAACGTGAAAAACAAAAGTCCCATCGAATTGTGGACGAAAGTTGAGTGTCCGGTTCTTGAACATTTCAAAGTGTTTGGAACTGAATGCTTTGTGCACGTTCCAAAGATCGCGAGACGAAAATGGGACAAAAAGAGTAATCCGGGTCGGTTTGTTGGATACTGCGATGAAAAAGACGGTTTTAGAATTTGGATGCCTAAAGATAATCAAGTGATAAGAAGTCGTGACGTGGTATTCAAAAAGGAAGCAACGGTCAAAAAGAAATTGGACTTAGTTTTGAGGGACAAGAGCGAAAAACCTGAAATCGTTGAAAATGATCACTTTGAAGAAGATGACAGAAACGATGGACCTGCTGATTATCCTGATGTCGAACCTGAAACGAATGTTGAACAGGAGAACAAAGAGATATCAGATAATGAAGATTACAAGTCACTGTCAAGAAAGTACCAAAAGCCAAAATATTTGATGGATTGTGTTTTGATGGCTCTTCCTTCATGTGGTTGAGGATGAGTGCCCATCGACATACAAAGAAGCAATGGAGTCTGCAAACTCAGCAAAATGGCAGGAAGCTATGAAATGCGAGATCGGATCTCTATTGGAAAACGAAACATGGCATTTAACAAAATTAACTGCCGGTAAGAAGCTGATCGACAATCGCTGGGTATTTCGAGTTAAACGAAAAGCAGACGGTACGATTGATAAGTATAAAGCTAGGTTGGTTGCGCAAGGATACTCCCAAATGCCTGGTATCGATTTTCATGAAACTTTTAGTCCTGTAGCGAGGCATGATACGATACGAACAATATTATGTGTCGCAGCAGCTGAAAAATTACATCTGAACCAGTTCGACGTGTGTACAGCATTTCTGTATGGAAATTTGGATAAAGACATTTACATGTCGCAGCCAAAAGGTTTTGATGATGGGACGGGAAAAGTGTGCAAATTAAACCATAGTCTGTACGGTTTGAAACAGTCACCACGGTGCTGGAATAAGCGATTTTTGGATTTTATGGCTGAACAACGTATGAAAGTTAGTTCTATTGATCCATGTCTGTTTATGCGTACACAAAATGGTAACAAATTGTACGTAGTAATATACGTTGATGATGGCGTAATAGCTGGTACAAGCGAGGAACAAATTTCGAGCTTCAGACAGAAAATAGCACAGAACTTCAAAATAACGTGGGGACCGTTAGATTATTTGCTGGGAATGCAAATTGATCGTCTAAACAATGGTTCGTTGTTCTTGTGCCAAAGTGGATACGTAAGAAAAATCTTGAAACGGTTTAATATGAAAAATTCAAACAGCGTTTCTACACCATTTGAATCTTATGAATCCAGTACAGTTGCCGTTGGAAATGAAACTCCATTCGAGAAGCTGTTGGAAGTCTGGTTTTCTTGGCGGTGTGTACGAGGCCTGACATTGCTTATGCGGTAAAAACCATCTCGCAAAAGTTGTGTGCACCTACAGAGGAAGACTGGCGAGCTGTGAAACGGATTTTCAGGTATCTTCAGGGGACCAATGAACTTGGACTGCTGTACCATTTAGGTACAGAAGAACTCATGGAAGCGTATAGCGATGCAGACTTCGCAGGCGACATCATGACGCGAAGATCAACAACGGGTGTGTTGTGTAAAAATGTTGGTGGTGCTGTCAGCTGGCTTAGTCAAAAGCAAAAGAGTGTAGTGCTGTCTACTACGGAAGCCGAATACGTAGCTGCGTGTGAAGGTGCAAAAGAAGTACTGTGGTTGAGTAGATTATTTAGAGAACTCTGTGTAGTTCAAAATATACCACCTGTATTATTTGTTGACAATCAGAGTGCAATAAAACTGGCAAGAAATCCAGAATTTCACAAAAAGTCTTAACACATTGGTGTAAAATTTCATTTTGTGAGAGAAAAAGTGAATGAGGGTTTCTTGAAAGTTGAATACGTCTCAAGTGGTGAGCAATTAGCGGATATTTTGACAAAACCACTTGCTCGAGTTCGTTTTGTTAAACTAAGAGGTAAATTAGGTTTACTTAAACTTGATAAATTGATAAGATTGTAAACATTGTTGGATAATTTTGAGAGGAAGTATTGAAGCAAAAGTTATCTTGGCAACACTGTTAAGTAGTTCAAATGTACCGTAACTACTGTAAGGTCGGCCATTGTATCATTTTTGTTTTTTGTTCTACTTGCATCTTGACTTGCATCTCGAATCTTTCAATCAGTAGTTGAATATCTGTGACTATTAAAGACATTTGTGGCACTTCGTATAGATAAGTTGGGATTGGCATGAAAATATCCAATAACATTAGCCTTATCTCCGATCACCTGTTGTCTTTGGTTTCTTCGAGTACGGAAACATACAAAGTTGCGAATTGCAGAACTGTTTCTCAAAAACTTTTTAGCATTCATTTTCTGCAGACTGGGATAGCGTCTATAGAATTCTCTACATGTTCTATTAAAAATTGTATTGCACTCGCCATTGAGGAGAAATAGATTCATAATATTGTAACGGGAATTTATATTAAAACTGGGTTCGATTTATTTTAACTTATTTTATTTTTATATGAAAATAATTAAGCTATGTGTACATACCAGTCAACAAATATAAAATCATTTTACAAAAAAAACGCAAATAATTAAAGAATCATAAGAGACAGGTATAGGACTATCATACATCAAAAGATCGGGAATTTCCTACTCTATTCATTTCTTGAATAATATACAGTATGTTGTGTTTAAGAAATTTGACTTTTGGTTACTTTTCATAACAACTCTCGAAGATATAGTTTTTGGACACCCTGTATTAAAATTAAGGCAGTTCGTACATAGCTCTAGTTACCTTAGCCTTTTTTCATAAGATTTCTGTAAATTTTATTCCAATACCATTGCGAACAGATTTACAAATATTTTTTTAGATCTATATGTTTTCGAGGAAAAAAACATTTCAATAATTATTATCTTAAGAATGGTTTGATATTGGTATAGGGCATTATTAACCAAAGTACCTTTAAATTGGATATTCTATCAAAAAATATAATAAAATATAGGCTATGTCATTTGAAATAATGAAGTTGATATCAGATACGGATAGATGTGACAACACTGCAATGCTGAAAATATTTTCTTTGTATAGATCGTAGTTGACTATGGCCACAACCAAAATTTGAAATTCTTATGTCTCGTAGATCTCCATAAACTTCTAATAGGCCATTGAGTTTGAAACACCCTTTATATATACAAGCATTCCTCGTATATATATATATATATATATATATATATTTATATATATATATATATATATATATATATATATATATATATATATATATATATATATATATAGATCTTTCTATCAAACCCAGGCCACTAGATAAAAAATATTTTTGACAATTTTGAGTTCTTTTATACGCTCAAGTGTAACCATTTATCATAATATACATCCGCTAAAAGATTTTTTTTGCTATTCTTATATATAGACTCATTTTTGTGCAGTCCTGAGCCACTAGATATTTATATCCAATCTGAGCCAAATATACATCTTTTTATATTTAATTAATATTGGATTACTAAAAACGGCAAATATATTGAGTTTGCATGTGTTGGTTTGTGTGTGCCGTTTGGGCTCTTACACTATTCAAGATATCCCAACCCAATCAATTTTGCACACGTGTTTATTATACCTCAGTGAAATTACTGTAAAATTTTCAGTGCTCGTGGGACCTTTTCTGGTGGGTTCCGTACCTGAAAGTCTATTGTATATAACTCTTTGGCTGGATTTTGATAATCTTTTTACCATGTATGTATGTAGAATATTAGAATATAAACTGGTAGCGGCTGTAAGTGTGACTGGGCCTCCTTAAAGTCCCTATATATGAAAGTCTGGACAGATCGGGTCGTTCGCGGGATTGGTCTACAGCCAAATAATATTTAAATGGCGGCACCAATGAAACAAGCGCGGGAAACCACAATTTATTTAAAAGTTAATTTTTGAATACATTCCAATTTCTAACTTCTTTCACATAAATTTGAATTTAAATATTATCGTTTTTCTAAATTTCAATACTTTTACGTATAAACGTCACAGCAGATGTAAAGAAATCAAGATATAATTAAGTAATAACTACAATAAATGAATTTTAATTGAAACTACAGACATTACATTGTTATCTTGTGTAAAAAATGTTATTAAGTTTCCTAAAAGAATAAGTTAATATAACAAGCTATTTACTACTATTATAAATTCGGTTAAAAATATATTATTAATTTCATTTCACGACAATTACTTCAACATTTGTTTATAGCATAGAGTATATATATACCTAACCTATTTTTCTATGACTCCATACTCTTTATTGTCTATGAACCTGAACTTCATTATCTGTGATTCTGAAATGTTGCATTTCATGAGACCTCAGACGTCGTAAGTTATGACAGCCGCCATTTAAATATTATGTAAAGGACAGCGACTTCTCTCTTTTACACACACGCATTAATGTATCTTTCCAGACTTTCAATTATAGGGACTTTAGGCCTCCTATGCTGTTCTCTCTTGGTGTCTGAATGGATCTGGGTTAGGTGTTCGGATTTGTTCTACATGCGAGTAGGACTCTGAGGTAGAAGTGTTCAACTGAAGGCTTTTATGACTTTGGTTTCTTACCACAATCTAACAAAGCATATGCCCGAGATGCCGGGTAAAACAGCTAGTAATAATAATAAAACAGAAACGGGAAACGTTATTCACAGGGTATTAGGTAGGTGCAATGAGTTTTCCTGTATAAAAGTCCTATACAACCGATTTTAGGGAAGTCATTCTATTGTTAAATAAGCCAAAATGTTCTTTTAGAAATACATTTACTTCACTCTCCCTAGGACTTAAAACACTTTTTGTGGTCACAAACATATTACAATCATTTTTCCCAGTACAAGTGTTCGTTGTTGATTCATATGTTTTAAATTTGTTCTTGTCTGGGACATTACTCTTTATTAGAATTTATAGTTCATCTAGAATATAATATATTTGAATGTTTTCGAAATGGGAGCTAAATCAATGTTTATATTATTTAAGTCTAAGCCCTTATATTTTTCTAATCCTCTTTGAGATGCAAGAAGCCACAATTTGGATAGTTTTGCTGTCTGGTAGGAACTATCGGAAAGTCTATAAAGATTACAATGTGTCTGAAGGGCCCCAAGAATCTAGATAGTTTTTCTAAGTCACTCTCTGAAAACTGTAATCTAGTAGCGCTTATATATTTTGGATATTCAATACCACTCTTACTAGCATGTTTGTACAAAACTTTGGCACCGCCTATAAAACTATTGCCTGTTGTATGGAATATAGTCATTATTATTATTCACAAAATTGACCCTTATATACAGGATGATTTCTTTAATGTGCCCATTAGAATATTTTCACTTTTTTTTTTCACATAAATCTAGACAAAAATATGAAAATTTGATCTTGACTATAGTCAATAATATTTACAAAATGATGGAACTACCGGTTACACCGGAAATTTTACAAAATTAGTTTTTTCAAATGTAAACCCCTGTTTTTTTTGATATTTGAATTCCGCTCATTTATTTTCGTATGAAAAGCCCCAGTTCTTAAAAGTTATCTCTCATAGTTTTTGACGGAAGTCAATTTTACTACAAAAAGTTCTCATGCCAGATGTCTATTCAAAAATTCATATATCTCTTATTGTCAACCGGAAAAGCAAAAAGTTAAGAAGGACCATCATTTTGAAAATTGTCTTGTTAACCACACCAATTTCGCCGCCACGTTCGCCGGATTTGATACCACTTGATTTCTACTTATGAGGGAGAATCAAGGAGGAGCTGTATAAAACAGAACCTAGATCACTATAGGATTTATTAGAGAAGATGAAATAAGAAGAGCCACAAATTATGCCATCCAGGAACGTTTTGTTGAATGCTGAAACCAAAACGGTGGACTCACAGAGCAAGTTTTGTTTTTGTAATTTGTTTTTCGAGTTCGTACGTTTCCTGAATAAATGATTTGTAGGTAAGGTAATAAACGTGTCTTCAATGCTAAACTCGATGCTAAATATTCACTTAATCCTTTTGTTCAACTTGGGTTATTATTTTAATCCTACTGTTGAGTGGATTTTTGCTCCAGTAAGAATAAACATTGGCTTAAGAATGAAAATTTATTCCTATTCATTGGAAATAGATACCTAACTCAAAATATTTGGCAATAAATTCATGACTGGTTCTTTCCACTGTTCTATCACAACCGTAAATAGTAAATTGATCAAAAATGACACCTTTTGGATACTGATTCATTCGGGTTTTTGTAACAGACGTTTACTTCAATTTTCAAAACTATGAATTTGACAGCTAAAACGTGGTATCAGTAACAGCGATTATTTTACGTCCAAGGTCACTTAGTCATTCTTAGAAAAGGCATTCGCGATAGAAAATTTTTAAAATCTCGAATATCTTTTTATTACCTGAAAAAAACATTGGAGCGTGTAATAAACACTCCCCTAAAATTCAATGTTCTACTTAATGACGATAGAAAAATATGTAGGTATGTGCTATCATGAAAGTTGACGTCTTTAATATTGTAACGTTTAACCCGGTGCTAAACGTTGTAGGGTGAGTTAACTTGCGTAATACTCCAAAGTTCGCGAATTGCTTCCAATGGTTTATTTTTAACACTCTGTTCACGACCTTCTGTTATAGTACAACTGTCACAACTTGCCACTTTGACTATCGCGTTTCAACTACTATCGGCTTTTTTCTCCAATTGACTGATACAATAAAACTGTTATAAACTGACTGTGACCCGTGATCGACATATATCTGGAGCTTGACATGACTTTCATCGAGAATATTCTATGATTATCTAGACATCTAGACGCACATAGTAATGTTCTAGAGGCTTGTCAAACTGACATTACTGTGAATTTTGCTTTTCCGGTTGACAATAAGAGAGATATGAATATGAATATGAGCTTTTTGCTGTAAAATTGATATACGTCAAAAACTACGACAGATAACTTATAACAACTGAGGTTTTCATACTTAATTAAATGTGCGGAATTCAAATATCTAATAAGAAACAGGGGTTTCTAATTGAAAAAACAAAGTTAGTAATCCAGTGTAACCGGAAGTGCCACCACCTTGTAAATATTTTCACTAAATTGGGCAACGTCGATTATAGCCAGGTTAAAATTTTCATATTTCTATCTCAATTTATAAGTAAAAATCTTCTAATGGACACGTTAACACAATCAGCTTGTATATTAAGAAACCAATCAATTGTGTAAGGGAATGTCAAAACTCAAAAGCAATATTTTCTCAATATCTTTAAATGAAACACATTTTAGTTACATTTTTCTTAGATAATCCCTATACCTAAAATAACTAGATTGGAGATCTAAAATCTCAAAATTATAGGAATGCCTACCGTTATTTGTAGTTCGTGTGAATGAAAATGAAACACAATTGGAAATTATAATAAAAAACTATTAATAATCAATAAGAAGTTATTTTATAACTATCCAATATATCCAAAAAAATATCCGATTTTTCGTATCTCTAGCAATGCAAGGTAATATTATGTCAACTGAATAATTAATAAAGTAAAATAATTTTAATGATGGAAATGTTCAAGCAAGAGACTAGAATATTGGCCGGCTGTGGAAAGAATATCTACCTACAAAATATATTTTACTGCAGACAATCATTTAATAATTTAGCCATAATATTAGGAAAATTTTCTCCACAATCATAAAAAAAATATTTGAAAAGTCACTGCAATAAATATTTTTTACAAAAATATGGACCGACGTTATTAGTTGGTGCACTGAAAAATACAAAATAATATTAATTCTATTGGTGCTGTTACTTTTGAAGTTATGCAGTTGCAATTAGTTTGATAACTTTTGGCACCAACTTCACAAGTACCAGCACCAATAGAATTAATATTAAAGAGGAGAGTTGCGAAATGGTTCCACATTGAGAAAAATCAAATCCAAAATCTCCTTCCCTCAAAAAACCGCCACCAATGGGGGTTGGAGGGGCAATTTTTTGCGAAAATTGAAAATCCGAGACGACAGAATTAATGAAAATTCCATATCCGGAAATGTTTAAATTGGACATTTTTAAAAATATTCATACGTTTCCGCGCTACAGTCTGAAATATGTGTTTCAGCTATGTGGAAGGGTCAAATTTTTCCGAAAATCGAAAATTCGAGATTTATATATTAAAATTATAAAGGATACCATATTAAACATTTTTCAAAAGAGTTACGGTTTCCGAGCTTCGCAATGGTAAAGTCTGAAATATACAGGGTGTCCCACTTAAGCGTACTTTCTCGATAGCTCCCTTATTAATGAAAATAGTGAAAAATTTTCTAAACAAAAGTTTTATCAATTCAGATTTTCCATCTCCTAAAATTATTTCCAGTTATACAGGGTGCCCCATATCTGCTGAGCCGGACTCAACTTCATTTTTTCAAATGAAATGATACTATTTTTATTGCATTTTTGAATTTCTCGTTAAAAATAAGGGCCCGTTTCATAAGCCTTCTTCATATTTACTATTTGCACAAAGCTTTCCATAAAATAAACTCTTATATTTTTAACTGTGAAAGTTATTTTTTAAATTGCTAATAACTTTTTTTCCTAAATGGATGTAAGTATTTTTTTCTTGTTAATGAAAAGCTAAATTTTATTTACTTTCTCCCGATATAAGGTTGTTTCCATTTATTTACAACGGTTTTCGAGATATTTAAAATTTTTGTAAAATTCTGTTATTGCACTATAATCTAGTATGGAATATGATTTGCTTTTTTGTCAAAGCTGAATAGACGGCTGACTTCATCGAATGTGGCTCCCGTTATAATTTATTTATTTAATTATTGAAGTTCTTTTAAAAACACTGAAAAATAGAATTTGAAAACAGCTTTATAATATTTATTAATTAATTACAGCAAATGCTCGAAATGCATGCCATTCTGCTCTAAACACTTTCTCATTCGCATTTTAAAGTTGTTGTCGATATTGTGTAGAATATCTGGCGTAATCTCTCTGAAGGCAGCTGTAATTCTTTGTCGCATGTACTCTGCTGTAGTATGTTGATACGCATACACTTGATTTTCTATGTAACCCCAAAGAAAGAAATTGCATTTTGTACAGTCCGGCGATCATGCTGGCCAATGAATCGGCCCTCCTCTTCCGATCCAGCGATCGTGGAAACGCATGTTTAAGAAATTCCGAATTTCTCGAGTAGCATGACATGGTGCTCCGTCGTGTTGTAGCCATATATTCTGCCTTACTGCCAAGGGGATATATTCTAATAATTCTGGAAGCTAATTCTGTAGAAAGTCCAGATACATTCTCCCATTCAAGTTCCCATCGGAAAAATTACCAACGATATTGCGAATATGTACGAAAAATACGAGGGTTTTCAGAATCGTAATAATGAAAATTGTCTATTAACCAACCCATTTTTGTGGAAAGTAGATTCGTCAGACAATAGCACTCTTTTAAAAAAGCCCTCTTCTTCGTTAATTTTGTTAGTAGCCCATTCCGCAAAAGTGATTCGGGACCCAAAATCCCTAGGCAGTAATTCCTGATACAACTGAATGTGATACGGATGGTGTTGGTGTTGCTTTAAGATTATTTGCACTGTCGTCCTGCTAATTTCAGTATCCCTGGCTAGTTCCCTTATGCTGATATTCTTATTTTCTTGAACACGTAATAGGACCTGGAACTGGAACAGAATTCCTTCTGTTCCTTATTAAGGGAGTAACAGAGCCACTGGCGAGAAACCTTCTTAAAACTTTTTCAAAACTTTTTCGTCCCAGAGCTCGTCTTTCAGGGAAATGCTGAGAGTAAATTCGTAATGCCGACAAGGGATTTCATTGCACTCTCCAAGATTGAAGACCATGTCTATCATTTCATTTAGACTTAAAGCCATCTTGAACAACACAACAATAACAACAAAACAATAAACACAAGGCAAACATAGGAACACCGAAGAAATAAACTTAACTTGCGGCTGTCAAAAACTGTAACAAGTAAATCGTTATACAAAGCATACAAGATTATTGTGCATTAACAGAATTTTCCAAAAATTCTAAATATCTCAAAAACCGTTGTAAATAAGTGGAAACAACCTTATATCGGTAGAAAGTAAATTAAATTTAGCTTTTCATTAACAAGAAAAAAATACATACTTCCATTTAAGAAAAAAAAGTTATTAGCAATAAATAATATTTTTTTACAGTTAAAAATGTAAGAGTTTATGTTATGGAAAGCTTTGTGCAAATAGTGAAAATGATAGTTCATTTCTTCTCAAGTCAAACGGTCTAAGCTACATTGCTGTAAGTTTGATTGTTCACGAGATATTCAAAATGGGGCAAGACGCTGCAAAGGAGTTTTTTCGGATTATCTCGAAAACAAATGATTTTAATTATGAAGAAGGCTTATAAAATGGACCTTTATTTTTAATGACATATTCAAAAATGCAATAAAAGTCGCATCATTTCATTTGAAAAAATGAAGTTAAGTTCAGCCCAGCAGATATGGGACACCCCGTATAACTGAAAATAATTTTAGGAGATGGAAAATTTTAATTGATAAAACTTTTGCTCAGCAATTTTTTTCATATTCTCATTAATAAGGGAGCTATCGGGGAAGTACGCTCAAGTGGAACACCCTGTATGATATGCGTATTTCCGCTATGTGGAAGAGAATTTTTTTAGAAAATTGAAAATATGACACGGCCATATTAAAGAAAAGATTATATGTAGCAACATTTAAATTGAGTTATGGTTTTCGAATTACAGCAGTAAAGTCTGAAATATGTATATTTGCGCCGCGATGTTTTGAGATCTCTGAATAATAAATAACAAGTACAAGCTAAACCTACCTACTTATAACTTTTTGGGTATTACTGAACGTTCAACAGTTTTTATGACTAATGTTACACTCAAAAATGTGAAATAAATATTTTTTACAAAAAAATTGGACCGACTTTATCAGTTGTTGCACTGAAAAATAGAAAATAATATTAATTCTATTGGTGCTGGTAATTTTGAAGTTGTGCCGTTGTAGTTTGTTGTTGTTGTTGTAGGCACCAACTCCAAAAGAACCAGCACCAATATATTTCATATTATTTTGTATTTTTCAGTTCAACAACTGATAAAGTCGGTCCAATTTTTTGTAAGAAATATTTATTTTGAAAAAAAAAATTATTTTCCACTTTTGAGTCTAACATTAGTCACGAAAATCGTTGAACGATCACTAATTCCAATGAAGATGGCTTATCCTATTATCCACGTATATTCTTTGCTTGTAGTTGTTATTATTAAGATCTCAAAACATCGCTGCAGAAATACGCGTAAGTATTTTAGATTTTACCATTTTACCACCGCTGTAACTCGAAAACAGTAATTCTAAGTAAAAATGTTATAAATGTTGCTACAAATAATTAGGTCTTACATGAAGTACCCACAGATTTTCAATTTTCGACAGAAATCGCCCTCTCCACATAGCCAAAATAGGTACACATAATATTGTTGCGTATGCGGGTTCGCAGATATATGAGACTAATTTAGAGTTATTAAATTAACTTTATTTACACTCGAAATAATATAAATTACAACTTAACTTTACTATATTCGCACCAGCTTACTCGGACTATTCTATTTATTCACACTGTTTTTCACTTTCTGTCTTCTTGCCGACAATTCTCCCATAGATATATCCGACAAAGGCTTCAGATCATTCGAGCGGCTTCTGGTCTTTGATTCAGAAGCCGCCACTGGACGCTTCTCGAAATTCCTTTGTCGGCATTTTTAGAGTAGATGCCGGCATGCTGCCGTCGCTCTCTTTGTCAACGCCGCTTTCGATATTTCCAACCACAGTTTATATCTCGCGCTTACTTCAAACGGATGCCGCCAATTTGTAGCCAATACCGGCGGCTGTTCCCCTTACATGTTACAATATGTACCTATTTGAGAATTTAACTGCCTAGAGGCAGATCTGGAAAACCGTAACTCTTTTGAAAATATGTTCAATTTAAACGTTTCCGGATATTGTCCTATCTTTAATTATACCAACTCAGATTTTCGATTTTCGAGAAAATTCGAAGGAGAGTTCGGATTTCCGTTTTTATGAAAATGGGAACATTTCTCAAGTCTCCTCTTTTAAATGAATCAGAAATCATCAAAATCAGAGTAGGATTACTATTTAAAACACGCGTTCAAACAAAAAAAATCCCGATGGCCTGTAGTCAGCGGAAAGGTAAATTTCTCAAAATTCATTGAATTGAAATTTTAACAACTTTTTCATTGGTATTCCTACATATTATTACATAAAATTATATATATATATATATATATATATATATATATATATATATATATATATATATATATATATATATATATATATATATATATATAAACTTTTGAACCAAATGTTTTTTTGGCCTAAGTTATAGACATATAACATCATGCCGTTGAAATTTTTTCGAAATTCAAAAGTGTGAACGATCGTAATAGGTATATTTCTATAAGAAATTTACCTAAAAAACAGTCGAATTGTTTACCTCCTCCATTCGGGGTTCGTTGGTCAAAAATTCAGTTATCTGAAAATCTACTCAGAGTTTCTGATATTATTCAAAATGCAAGATACTGATAGTAACACGTGGTTATCTGACAAGTAAATTATACTTTTATGCTATTTTTTTTCACAGCCTACTTAATATGACTCTTGTTCAAACATTTTCAACAATAATATTAAAATTAGCTATTTTATTTTATCAAGTATTCAGTTGATATAGTAGTGACTTGGATTCCTATTGATACTGAAAATGGATATAAGGTAGTTAGAACTGATTTTTGAATGATTTTAATAGTTTTATATTCTTTTTTGCAATATAATATCTTATTTTCATTTAAACAAACTAAAGGTTGTAACAACATTTCAAGAAATATATATGATATAAAATACAGGGTGTTCCATTTAAAAATATTGAGGAAACATGTCAGTTGAGTTATTACATAAGCTGTACATAATTTACGCACTAATGTGAAAATGGGTCATTATTACAATACTAAATAAATAATAATAATAATAATAATATTGATGTGTCACCTTGTTAGAGAACATTCTTTGCATTTCTAATTAATTTCAAAATACGAATTGAACGTGGAAACATTTAAAACTCACCCTGTATATGACCATACTCAATTTAATTATATTTCACAGAAAATGTTGATAAAAAATATTCAATAGATCTATCTTTATTTTGATCCATTGGATCCGTTGATTTCTTATTTTGATGCACTGTACTAAAAGAACTGGTATTACCAATCATTTATTTTGATTATGTCAAGATGAACAAGAATGTTGACATTCAATTTTAACGTTGAAGGAATGGTTTAGCCAGAATATGATAAAATATTTAGAAAATTTTACAATTCATAGTATTTAAGTTGGAGTTTAAATATAATAGCAAATAACATTTTCTAGAATTATATAGTTTCTATAAAAAAATTATAAGTATAAAGATCGATTTCGATTCAATCAATCGATTCAAGAAAATACATTTCTTATTATTAGATATTATCAAATTTGTTCCAATTGCTCTTATATAGGTATATCGAATACAATTTTCCTGAAGAATCTGTTAGTTGAATTTCAATTGCGTTTAAAAAAAGTTTAGTGTGTAATGAGGCCGTATCTCGAATAAAATGTTTCTTTTATTTATTTTTGAGATGTTTATATAAATGCAACAAACAGATATTCATATATTATGATCAGCGCCATAAATTCGACAATTTTTTAGTAAACAACCCAACTGGACATTTTCAATAAAATAGTATTAGATACCATGATGTATCAGTTTTATTTAGATATTCTCACCTTTGCTAGTATTATTTAAAGAAAGAATATAAGTGCATTGATATAATTATGTAGGAACAGAATCACAGCGTAGCCAAATCTGGACGGCTCAGGTTCGATGGTACAAACATAGATTTACATATATACATTTGTATATGTGACTGTCTACCACAGAGCCACGGCTTTCTGCTGAACTAAAAGTTAGATATTTCATACAAACCTGAGCCAAATTTCGGTGGGATTAATTGGCGCTTAAAAATTTGTCGGTTATATTATCAGGTGACAGAAGCGAAGAACGTTTCGTATTGGATACGACTGAGTACCACTGGAAACTAACGCCAATAGTTTTTTGTGAGATACGAGTCTTCTAACAGGTTATCACTGGCTCAGGTTTAATAGAAATCTATATATATATATATATATATATATATATATATATATATATATATATATATATATATATATATTTCTCGTAGGCGGCTCTAACGATTTGAATCAAATTTGGAATATAGATAAAGTTCTAATCATCTACCATTTAAAATCAAGTCCATAAGATCTTTTCCTGAATTTCGAAATGTTTTGAAATCATACTTACTAGAGAGAGCCTTGTATGCAGTATGCGACATTTTTGTTAAAAATTGTTAATACTCAATATTAAGCTTCTTACACCCACTGGTTTAGTGAATATTATTTGATGTTTGATATCCTAAGGGTCTTTTATAATTTAAAATCATCTGTCACACGAAATTAAATCTATAACGGCTTTTCCCAGATTTTGCCAAACTTTCAATTAAATTACCTGCTACCTAGATAATGCCTTTTATGCAGTTAACGACTTTTTCACTAAGGCACGTTTCTGCTCAGCTCACGCACTGGTTTATTGTTTGTACACAATTTGTTTTTGTTTTTTGTGATTTAGTTAATGTTTACTTTCTGAATGAATTTACAGCTGTATATTAACTTACTTTCTAACCGAATATACAGCTGTAGGTTACATTCTTATACTTTTATATATATATATATATATATATATTTACATCTTTATATTTTTATATTTTTGTTTTATAATATATAAATTTATTTAATTTTTAGTTTTGACTTTGTTTTGTTTGTGTATTGTTTGATTTTGATATTTTTATTTTGCTTTGTCTACAAAATTTATATTTTTTCGACAATAAAGCATTTCTCTCTCTCTCTCTCTCTAATTTTTAAGGAAACTTTTTCTTGAATGGTTCGGCAGATATGGGTAAAAATTTGCAGAAAAGGGTTTTAAGGCCCGAGAAATCGATTGCGATATTTTTATTTTTTTCATGGATGTGACCCTCGAGGTCCACAATAGCTATTTCGGGAATGGCTCCGCAGATTGCAATACAAATTACAGTATAGTGTTTGGGAGTCGAGAAAGCTATTGGTGACACAGTTGAGTTCTGGTATGTTTCACATTCATATTTATTTTGAAATCTGTGAATAAAAGCAATATTTACCGATCTACCGACCACAATACATATACATACATATATATATATATATATATATATATATATATATATATATATATATATATATATATATATATATATAAATACATATTGATTTTGTATTCTTGACTGGTTTTATAATAAATAAGATGTTCTTGGGGATGCAGTCATATATTAAATAAAATTCTTTGATTGAAGCCGAGCTTTCGAGAATGTTTATTCTCTTCTTCAGGGCAAGATTTTTGACATTTGTAATTAATGGCTATGAAATCTTTCCTGTTTTTGGTTAATTTATTCTAAATTCACGATTCTTGCCCTGAAGAAGTGAATAAACATTCTCGAAAGCTTGGCTTCAATCAAATAATTTTATTTAATATATGACTGCATCCCCAAGAACATCTTTTTATTTATATATATATATATATATATATATATATATATATATATATATCGATATAGCGATGACGCCCCCACCGACCAATCAAAAGGCCGGAAAAAAATTCTAAGCCAATGAGATAATTCATCAAACGTTGGGCCAATACAATAATTCAATAGCTGTCAAACACAATTTCTCATTGTTATTTTAGACTAATGACAAGTCTAGAAAAAAATTTAAGCCAATGAGATAATTCATCAAAAGTTGGGCCAATACAATAATTCGACAGCTGCCAGTACAATATTTCAATGCTTATTCAAGACCAATCACGTGTCTGGAAAAATTTTTAAGCCAATGAGAAATTTCATCATCCAAGGTACTTTGGATATACTAGTATGCCCAGTACATCGTGCCGGTATTGAAAAATGCTGCTTTCTGAGCGCGCCAATTTCAAAAAAGATGAACGTATTAATTTAAAATATCGAACTTGAATATATACCTATAACATAGGTACCTTCATATAATAACCGAAGATCATTAGTAAATAATCATTAATGAGAGATTAGAGAGATACGGTAGGTACGTTTCGACCCTTTATTTAACTATTTCTAAGAAATTAATAGTTAATGGGTAATAAGCGGAATCCATCTGTATCATTCGGAATGTATCTTAATTAAGTGTTTATTAAGTACTTTGTGTATATAATTAGGTAAAGGGAATCATATATAAGCCTGAAATTGCTGAGTTTTAGAGTAGAGAGATCAATTACTTTCTAGCGAATCGTTGAAGCGAGATTATATTATTTCTTATTGATACTGTGACGTGAGAGTACTTTGATTATTTCTCTTTTATTTGGTGACGCGTAGGTCTTATTATCTTTTTATTATATCTTTTAGAGCTGCTACGTTTCATTCAATATACTAATATAATTTTGAACAAATTTCTCATTCAAATCAATAGTTATTTCCATTAATTTTAAACTCAAACATGTCTCAGCCAAATAGGAATAGATTAATTCTGCCAGGTCCTTCTCCTAACACTGTAGCTATACCTCGAATGATTGGTACTCCAATCGTTCCTGTTCATGCTGCTGCTTCCGCCGCTGCTGTTGTTGTTGTTGGTGGTGGAAGTGGAGTTGTTAATCAACAGGACCGCATTATGTTGTATCCTATTGAAGCGGTTGCAGGGCCATCTGGCCATATTGGAACACGAGTTAGCCCGGATGCTGGAATTAATTTTCAACAACCAGGGCCATCACGTCTTCCACCAGCCCCTCCATTCGGCGTCCTTTTAGGGGGTCCCCCTCGTCCTCCAGCAAGAGGTCGTCCAGCAGGAGGTCCTCGAGGTGGTGTTCCACCTCAAGGACCTGCTGCTGTTCGTCCTCCAGCAGGAGGTCGTCCAGCAGGAGGTCCTCCAGGTGGTGATCCACCAGTAGTACCTCCTGGTGTGGCACCACGCGGTCGTCGAGGTCGCCCTGCTGCCGGTAGAAGATGTAGTTATTTCATAACCATCCCATTCAGAGAAAGCGATAGGAACATTGAAAAGGCTAATTTATTAACAGCTTTAAAAAATTATCCTGGCAGAAATGTCCATGAAAATGGTCCTATCGCTTTTCCGCACGAACGGGAATATTATTTTCTACCGGCAGCAGTTCAACATCCACCAGAAGAGGCTGCTGCATTAATCGACAATAATAACAATAACAACAACAACAACAACCAGCAGCTGCGGCTAGTATTATATGTTATCGCAGCCGAAAACTACGATAACGAAACGGCGTTGCAGGAAGGACTATTATATCATATTCACGCGTTTGTCAAATATGATGCGCCCTCATATATTAATGAAATGTCCCAGTATATTCGGTATCTTTATCCGGGAGTTGCCATTGATGTTCAAAACCCAACTACTGAAAAACAAACAATCATATATATTGCAAAAGAGGACAAAAATCCATAATAATTGTTCCTCCTCAAAGTTAAATTTTTCGTATAGACTCAATAAATATTGCGAGGATACACGAAACCAGCCATTCTCTCTCCTTCACAAATTTGTAGTCGAGCATGATTCAAAACATAGATTTATTCAACAATACAAAGCGGAATTTGATAGCGCTTTGCATAATATTAATGAAGATAATTTCGTGTATCCAGTAATAGAGTTTGGTCCTATATGTAATTGGTGTTTGTTAACATTTACTTGGTATAACAATTTTATTTCTAGGCCTGATCAACACAAAAGACAGTTATATTTATATGGGGCACCTAATGTAGGCAAGACCACCTTTATTAAGAAATTCATTTTGCAAAGCAGATTGAATTCTAAATTAACATTAGAGTGCAATATTGGAGATAAATTCTTTTTACAGAGTCTTAGATCTACCCATAAATATATCAAATTTGATGAGTTCGATCCTCGAAAATGTACCCCATCTAATTATGCTGTTCTGAAAACATTATTAGCTGGAGAGGCCACATGCAAGAGGATTAAACATCGTCAAAGCGAGATCATTACATTTAAAGGGCCGATTCTAATCATTTCTAATTAACCACCGCCTCAAAATATACCTGGTCTCTTGGAAAGGTTACAAGTCGTTCATGGCGATGAGCCATATTTCGATTACGCTCATCGCGACTTGCAGCAGTTCATCCCGATGGTCAGGCCAGTAATTGTTCATGAAGTGGATGCTGACGATAACGATGATGAGGACTAGGCATGACGGAGATTGTTCTCATTTGTTAGATTGATTTGTTTAAATGTTAGGTTTTGAACATCGTTATAAGCTTATAAAATCACTTATTATCTATTATATTAATTTAGATAATTTGTGTATTTTATCCCATAAATTTACCCAATATGGATTTATTTCATTTTAATTTGTAGATTAGATGTCTTTTATATTCAAAATTATTTAATTATAGAAACTTATTCAAAATTATAGTGGATAGAAGAAGAATGGTGATTTATAGAGGTGAGTTTTTTACATATATTTCTTTATAAAATGATATTAATTTCTATGATATTATATATCAGGTTTATAAAAGCGATATAGTATTTACTATGAATGATTGTATGAATGGACGAATGTTGTTAAGCGGTGGTATGCTTAACGGGGTTGAATTTCATTTAACCCTATTTCTCTCTCGATGCACTGGTGCCTTGTCGTGGCGAGAGGGCTTACGAAATATATGTTCAGCATATTTTTTTAGTTGAATATGTATTTTAAACCAAAATCAGTGTCTACTTTGTTGGGTCTTTAGTATCACTCCATTGGAAGTTAGCATTTTTAATTTGTACGACTGCTTCTAAAGAAAAGCAGTAGTGCATTTTTTAACTGATCAATTCTCTATCAAAAAACACTAATTACAAGTTGTTAGCTAGAACCGGCTGGTTTACAGATAATATTATTTCAGAGCATGTCATAGAATCGGCAATTTCCAGTATCACTCCAATGGTAGTTAGCATTTTTAATTTATACGGCTGCTTCTAAAAAAAAGCAATAGTGCATTTTTACCTGATCAATTCTCTATCAAAAAACACTAATTACAAGTTGTTAGCTAGAACCGGCTGGTTTACAGATAATATTATTTCAGAGCATGCCATAGAATCTCCAAAGTTCGGAAGGTCGTAATTCCATAACGAGAAGTCATTGGAAAACGGCCAACGGCAAAATGATTTTTTTCTATCACTTAGTTAATGAGAATTATTTCATATTTAAAAAAAAAAACGATATTTTTATGTTTGTATATCTATAAGTATTTATCTGACATAAGTCAACTTTCTTGTTCAAAGTTAGTTTTGAAAATGAAAAATTGATCAAATGCAATGAAACTTTCACCAATTACAGATTGAATAATTCTAAAACCGAATATGATAATGAAAAAAATGTCAGTCATGTCGGTATGGTGGTATGAATCTATATGTAGAGGGATGTCATTTGAAGGTCACAGAATCGGCTATCTCCAGTATCACTCCAATGGAAGTTATCATATTTAATTTGCACTGTTGTCTCTAAAGAAAAAGGCAGTAGTGCATTTTGTTAATTGATCAATTCTCTATCAAAAAACACTAATACAAGTTGTTAGCTAGAACCGGCTGGTTTACAGATAATATTATTTCAGAGCATGTCATAGAATCGGCAATCTCCAGTATCACTCCAATGGTAGTTAGCATTTTTAATTTGTACGGCTGCTTCTACAAAAAAGCAGTAGTGCATTTTTTACCTGATCAATTCTCTATCAAAAGACACTAATAAGGCTTTTCCACGTGACGTCAGCGCCATTTGAATTACTGTCAAAATCAGCTGTTCTGGAGGTCAACAAATCGCAAGTTTGAATTTTAAGATTGTACTTTTTACTTTATTTTAGTTGTTTTTATACAGTTTCAAAACACTCAGGTCAATAATAAGGTATTTTAACACTAATAGAATTGCTTTAGAGTGATTATATGTTTGAGAAAACTAGAGTTTGTAATTAATTATTAGAAAAGTAGGTACTCACCGAAGTTTTAATCACTTAAATAACATTATTTTTATGTTCAATTGCCACATTTTTGTGGAGTTGTGCAAACAATAGTAAACGCAACCGATGATAAAAATGTATTTATATTACAATCGGAAAAAGGCACTAGATGTAGATTAATTCAAGAACGTGCAGCTCGTCGGCAATCCTGGATCCAGGCCTTACATAGAGACGATTTAACAGAAAGCAAAATCAAATGGCAAATAATTTGTTTCAGATAAATTTATCTTAGTATTTTTCTAATGCATGCATTTTTTTATTACATACATAATGTGTTTTATGTATTTCAATCAATTTAAATAAATATATTACAATTACTTATTTAAATAGCCGTGTAATTTGTTCTTACCAAATATATCTGAAGAAATGCCAGAAAATTTTGAAAACAAGGAGATCCCGGATTACATCCCAACACTACATACGGGTTTCAACCGATCCAAATTAAAAACAACCCCTAAAGTAGCGAGAGAGAGGTACACTAGGGTTAAAAACGAAGGAACATAGTTCTAAGATTCCATTTATATTATATTTATTATATACAAAATATATAAGAATTCATCGAAACAATATAATTTTATTTTTATTTGTATATAATCAATTGGTGGTGGGGTAGTTAGCTTTTAAGCTTAATTAATAAAAAAATTTAGATGATTATTATGTCTGTACAGGTCTTTCAAAGTAAAAGTATATCAAATTATATTTCCTGAAGTAACATACTTAATCTTAATTATTTCTACTTTAAATTTAAATTATTTTAAATGCTTACCTTCAGGATTACTTGAATTAAGAATTTTATGGTTTTGTTGTAAATATATAGCAGTAAAATCTTCAAAATTTTCGTGAAAACTAACAAAACTTACAATGGTGTCTTATGGCAAAGTGGCTTTGTTGACCTCCAGAACAGCTGTTTGCGGCCATATTTGTGACGTCGGTGGAAAAGCTCTATTACAAGTTGTTAGCTAGAACTGGCTGGTTTACAGATATTATTTCAGAGCATGTCATAGAATCGGCAATCTCGGCAAGTTCGGAAGGTCGTAATTCCATAACGAGAAGTCATATTGGAAAACGGCCAACGGCAAAATGATTTTTTTCTATCACTTAGTTAATGAGAATTATTTCATATTTAAAAAAAAAAAAAAAGATATTTTTATGTTCATACATCTGAAATCTGTCAAAAATTTCAGCGCTTTCTTAGCTAGAAGTGTGTTGGTCACAGGGATTGAATTTGTGCTCTAACCATTTCATGCAATATCTTTTAGGAGCTCTATGATCTGTGACAGTGAATAATAGTAATGTAATAATGGTTATTTTATATGTATTATTTGAGTAATGTTTCAAAAATTTAGAACCCCGCCTGTTTGTGATTAAAATAAGTTAATTGTATTAGTTAATACCTTCCGAACCATGTAGATTCTCTAATCTATGACATGCGTTCCAAAGAAATTCTATGAAAACTGTGTGCTTCTGTTAGGTTAGCTTAGGTTAGGTTAGGTTAGGGTAGGCTGGGGAAAGAAAGTAAAGACGATTTAGTTTTGTATTATTTATTATTGTTTAATATATATTTCCATTCAAATAAACTCGTGTTTGCATTACCACATTATAGCTATGAGCTTTTGCAAGTCGTGCATGTTCATTGGGGTTTAATAAATATTTAAATCTAGCTGAAATTTGATGATGCCTATTATTACTGTAATGTTCCCCAAGATTACTCGCTAGAACATCGTGACATATTCTTTCACTGATGCCATTTGCGATACAGAAATTGACTATTATCATGCGATTATGATCACTCAAGTTTTTATCAAAAAACACCTTTCTGATAAAACAAGGCCATCTATTTAGGAATGCTTTCTTTCTCAACGTCCTCTACATCACTGTTTGTATTGTATTGTAAATATGATTAAAATATGATTTATTTTTAAAATTTTTACCACTCAGTATTTCAAAATTTAAGACACTTAGTGTATAAACTCATGAAGTTTTCTTCTAAAAATTGAAATAAAAATCGCCTCCATAAATATTGACTTTCAATTAGAAAACACCCTGTATACAAAGATTCATTATATATAGATTTTGAAAATTGTTCCAATAAATGCTTGCAAACCCTTATGCCCATCTACAAGAATACACGGATCCTATTCTTATTATTGTCAAGCCATCGATTAATACGATTGATTTTTGTATCAAATTTGAATCTGATATATCTAAAATTAAGTATATGTTGGTTTAATAGGAAATTTATCTAAAAGTCATTTTAATCGATATTTTTTATATGACGTTTCAACATTTTATAAATTATAGCATTAATTGATTGTATGGTTTTGACAATAGTTGCAATACTCAAAATGTATTCTGATTTGATGTAAATAACGTTGTTGAATTTTACTGCTTTTGAGAAAACTTACCCCACCCCTTTGTATACCTTACAAGTTTCCGAAATCCATTACATTGAGAAAGATATTACGGTTACGGTCGAGGATTACGGTCATAAAATATATTATCACCATAGACATATATTATGTCTATGATCATCGCTCATCGCTCGCCGCACCACTGAACTGGATATGATAGACCAGAGGCAAAGGAAATACGTTAAAACCAAAGGCCAAAGATATGTATAATACTTTAGATGTATTTGATTCAAACTATCTCGGAGTTGCTCATCGGCATTTACTGAATACACATCAATAAATGTGGTCTAGTATTATTTCACTTGCGTAGGGTCAGCCTTATCACTTCTCCTCGGGAAGGTGAAAAGGGATACTCCGAGATGCATACCTGGTAGCGAGGCCACTTAGTATCCTACATTAGCAAATTTGCATTGTTTCATCTGTAAGGGATTCCCAAGCTTCACCATATACCTAGATGAATAATTCCCAGATAGAGTAATAACTCTGATATCAAAATCGTCCTAAGCATTAATTATGAAAATTACGGTCGGCGATAAAATGGAAATAAGGAGAAGTACGTAAATTAATAATTTCCTTTAATCTTTATATGATCTTATCAATCAGATTCAATAATGATTCCTTCAAAAAGTTGAATTTCTTTAATTGCCTCTAATAACACGGGATAATAGCAAGCTAAAACCATAGAGCATATATACAGAGCTAAAGCTAAAACAAATAACTTTCAAATCAAAAATGATATAAATTCTATTTCCGGAAATGGTACAGAAATTATTAAAATCAATGTAGGAAATTTCAAATAGTTTACAGTGAATTTGTAGACAACCAGACCGAATAAAGACCATAGACATAATATCCCTTATGTCTATGATAGAGACACAATCTCTATGGGCATGGGCATTTATGCTGTGCTAAGGGCATAGATACTCTAGTATCTATGGCTATGGCCTATCGATTATGTCAAATCTAGGAAATGTAGGAGGGCGCAGCGGAAAAAGTATGGACCGTATACAAGGACAGCCATCTCTAATGGGCGAAGCCACGAAGTATAGATACCAGGAGTCGAAACGTAATATTCTAAAAATGGTATCAATTTGAGGAACAGATATTTTGTCGGTAGGGTGCGACTCTTTTCAAGAAGTACTTATTTGAGTCGATGCGCGGGAAGGCTTGTAGTTATTTCTTATTATTAGTACGAATTCTAATCAAATAAGTTAATATATATTATATTTTAACTATTAAATTTTAAGTACCGCGAGCCAGCGCGTATTTACGTGCAATAATAATAATATTATCTGTACGCCTTGAACACTTGCACAGCTAGTGGCAAAAAAAGAACTATAATCTGGGTTTCATATCGTATACCATGAATACTATGTGAAAGCCTATACTGTTGAGACTCCTGGTATCTATACTTCGTGGGCGAAGCATTCAAATTGTGATTCAATTTTTGACGCAAATAAGGGTTCACAGAATAAACATTGGTGGCGCTGTTGATAGTAAGTTGTGAATGTTGAAGTTGGTTACATGTTACACATAATACATAATTACATAATACTACCATTTCCCGCTTTTTACAAATATATTTGAAAATTGACAACTTGCGAGTAACAGCGTCACCTGTATTGTCTCCCAAAATCGGCTCACTTTTTTTAACCTAAGATAGTTGTCCTTGTATACGGTCCATAATTGGATTCATCTGAAATTCTTTCAACACTTTTAATAGAGTAGGTAATTATTGACATTGAACAATATCAGTCAACAATGATAGGAGAGAGAGAGAATTAATAGGCATATATCATACAAGGATACATTGTCAAGGTGTCAATAATTGAATTTGTAATTAACATTTTATCAGGTCTTACAGCTACTACAGATTTCATGTCCGAACTGTTGTTAGTAGAAAACTTTAGATTTATAAAGATTTTTTTTATTAATACAAAGATACAAAAACGATAGAAAACACATCACTTGATGGTAATGTGTTGATTGTCATCAGTCATCACAAAATTTAAGGAAGGTTAACAGTTAACTCACTCCGCTATATAATGTATATGTTATGTTGAGTCATAACAACTAGGAAAGTCTCTCTCGATCTTAAAATTGGTTAAGGAAGAATCCATAATGATACTCACAACCGATACATAAAACAATACAAACAAACTTTGTAATTCTAACCAGTTACATTTTAATTCCTAATATAGATAAATCATATGCAGTTTTCTCATGACAAAATTTGGTGAATGTGAAGGATAGGTCCTAGCAACTTTTGGATTTTATTTCTAGTTGCTTAAATATAATATACCTATTAGCATTGAAATTTTAGCTCGCTAGCTGCCTAGTCGATTACGGGAGGGTGGAGTGAATATGAGTGCTGGGTGCGGAAAATATGGTTGAGTGATATAGAATAAATATTAACGGCAAGAAAAATCAGCTGGAACGATGAATTTGTACGACTGCGATATATGAAAATCTCAAGACTTGTAAATGTATTGTTAATGACGAGCGCTTAATAATTGGAATAAGAAATGAAATCAGCCTGTCATCTGCTCTGGACTTGAGAGAAAATCGAAAACTGGAGCATTTTTTTCTCATCGGTCTAATCTAAAGTGAGCGAGCAATAATTTTTGGTGGAAACATAGGTATCCACTATATATCCTAAAGTTGTTAAAGTGGAATTATCGAGGTGTCGAATTGTCGAAAGCCTTCGGTTCGGTACATTACGGTATTATTATTATGTCATATGTCATTCAAATCCTGTCACTTTGATGATATCACGGTCCTATAATATAGGGTCTAGCAACTCAGCTCGATAAAGTTAGCCCGTTTGTTGGTCGTTTGTGGGTGTTTGTTGGACAGAAACCAACGTTTATTGGATTTTTGTTAATTTGTTATTCAGTAAACAAAATTTGGGGATTTTCTTTTTTCACGTTAGCCCCCCTTAAATGTATTCCTCAAGTGAATGAAAATTATTAGGCATGCAATCGTTTGTTGGTCGTTAGTTGGTCACGAAATGTCTATTTTTATAGTCGAATAGTCATTTATTAACCTACAAAATTAAAAAAATTGTTCAAGTTCAAACTAAACCTACCTTGTTTTTTAAACGCATGGAGGCGCCACCTTACCGATGCCGAATCAGAGAAACCTAACCAGAGAATATATACCTTCACACCTTACAGCTGATCGCTTAACTGGGTATATGTATGTGACATAAACATAGAGTAATATAATAATATATGGTATTCTCTTTTTTGTCCAGATATATTCTCTGTTTTTGTCTATGTGGTATTCTATATAAATATAACACCTTTATCTATGGTGTACATATTTATACATAAGTCCATAAGTACAACATTCTCTTATAAAGGTTTACCGTATACATATACTACATGATTAACACATTAACAGGTGAATTGTGATCAACAGTTAAGTAATTAATAACCAAGCAATTATGGGATTGAACAGGATTAATTTATAATTTCTTTGTGTACAATAGATATTTTTTGCAGATCATTTGTTAAAAAACACTAACGCGTTAAATAATCATAACAATAAAGCTGTTGTCTAGTGAGAGACAACTAAATTTAAATAATCGCGGGTTATGCATAGAGTATACCATAGAAATATTTAATTATATTTTTGTGTACCGTATCGTGTATGTGGAGGGGTTGATTATGAGATCAGCAAACCAACATCGGTAAGGTAGCGCCAAAGGTAGCGTTCAATAAACAAGATTAGTTTGGTTTGAACATTTTTTTTTAATTTTGCAGGATAATAAATGACTATTAGACTATAAAAATAGTCATTTGGTGACCACTTAACGACCAACAAATGATTGCATGCCTAATAATAGTCATTCACTTAAAAAAAAAAGAAAATTAAAAAAGAAAATCCCCAAATCTTGTTTACTGAACAACAAATTATTAAATATCCAACAAACGTTGGTTTCCGTCTAACAAACACCCACAAACGATTTTATCATAATATCATTAACAGTGAGGGGTTAACTTTATGGTGCCTAGCAACTCCGTTAGTAGTTGGAGGTAGGTGTTCTCTGGTTAGTAGAAGTGTCATACTTATTGAAGGCGATTTTTGTAAAGAGGAAACACAAACGACCCGAATAATTACAGAGCTCTAATTTTAGTAAATTCTATAGTCAAGTTAATCCCCCAAAATTTCCTAGAGGGATTTTGAAGTGGGAATCTGTAAATGACTTCATACCTGAGGACCAATCAGCTTTTCGTAAGGGAAGAAAGAGGCTGTATCGACAGCGTATACGTTTTGTCCTCAATTTCGCAATTACACTTGCGACTGAAGGGAAGGCGAATGTATGCCGTTTTTGTATATTCCAGAAGGGCCATAAGAGTCTGTGGCACAAATTGTATAACATGGGTATTCATACTTTGGTACTTTATCAACATTATTAAAAACCTTCACGGCAATGGTTCGGCTACAGTGAAATCTGGATGGCCTCTCCGGGCATGTTGCATGGCGAGTTCTTCCCTCTTTAGACTTCCTGGCCGACATCAAAGAATTTTTAAAATTTCATAAAAATTGTTAGAACCGTTTTTGCGCTACGGTCTTGCGCATAA
Organism: Crioceris asparagi; assembly: GCA_958507055.1. Classification (NCBI taxonomy): domain Eukaryota; kingdom Metazoa; phylum Arthropoda; class Insecta; order Coleoptera; family Chrysomelidae; genus Crioceris; species Crioceris asparagi. The sequence goes on from OY293831.1 coordinate 39,966,419, forward strand.
CACGTTTTTCCACCATTGCACAGCAGCTGTTTGAGCAGGGTGCACTTCTTTTGAAACAGGTGTCTGGAGGGGAATTCTGTACTTTATACAACTTTTTAAACAACATTTTATACAACTTTTTAACGACAATAGTTGAACATCAACATGTCATGCCAAAGTCACTCTAAAGAGATGTATATACCGGGGGATATCATATTTTAATAAACTGTGAATTAATGTTATGTAGTTTTAAGAAATTAATTAATTGAAAACTGGAGAAAAAAATTATTACAAAGCTATTTGAGAATGAAATATCAAAATTGAATAGTTGACACTCGTATTTTGATTATTGTTCATAAAACTGCATTGAACAAAAGTGTTTCACAACAATACATCTATAGTAAATAGGCTTACAATGTCATTTAGAAAAATGTCCTACTTGTTTCAGTCAACCACTATTTATTATTTTGCCAATGTTAATCTAACCACAAACATCAAAATATCTCTTTAACAACATACATTCATATGTGATGAACATCTTACGAATATTACCCGATCCCATAGTCTATCGGCGATAGATCAATTTTGCCGCTTTATGCAAATGCCATTGCAAACAGAGGTTATGTTCCTTCAAATTATGAATTATATATTATATTAATTATATCAGTTCATTGTTGACATTGATATATATTGTTGATTAATTTCTTAGTTGTTCTCACCAGTGAAAACCTTACAATAGTTTTAAAAGTAAGTATCATACATATTTTCAAAATATCACATATACGAATACCTACTTACTTTGAAATAACATTCTACATATTTGTAGGTTACTGATACATCTTGTAATAGACCTAAAGCAAAAGCCGGTGGTTTATTGTGATTTAAATTATAAGCTGAGAAAACATAACAATAATTATTTACTATTCTCTTTGATTGGAAGTAAGTATATGTGTCTGTCTTAATATCTTAATGGTATAAATTTCAGAGTATGTGCTACATTTCCATTATTACAGTTGATCTTTGAGTTCCGACTATTTTATCAGGTGGGTAAGTAGATAGATTCTATCTACTTTTGTTGATTTAATATTCCTCTTACTTCTCACTTGTCATAAAATATATACCCAGCCTAGGGAATAATCTATTAAAATACCATAAGTACCAAGGAAGTTTTAGTATAGATATTTTTCATGTAGATATAAAATTGATGAAATTGAATCTTGCCATCTTATAAGTTTTTTTCTAAATTACATTGTAAGCATATTTACTCTAAATGTATTGTTGTGAACACTATTGTTCACTCAATACAATTTTTTGAGGATATTCTTATGCGGAATCTTAGTGTAAATTATTAACAAGTATCATTCTTACAGTTATATGGATAATAACAAAATATATATGTTATAGCTATTCAATCTGGCATAATTTCCACTCAAAAAGATTGCTCTTTATTTTTCAAACTGTCTTCTCTTCATTTTTCTTCACAATTTTGCAATTTATTCCTTAAAACTACATAATATTTATTTACTATTTATTAAAATATGATATCCCCCGGTATATACATGTTCTTTCCACTGACTTTGACATGACATGTCAATGTTCAACTATCAACTATTGTCGTTAAAAAGTTGTATAAATGTTGTTTAAAAAGTTGTATAAAATGTACAGAATACGCCTCCTGGGATCGATATTTAATACAATATTTTTTTAGAACCTACTCTATTAGTTGGTAAACTCAAAATTATTATAATTCTACTGGTGCTGGTAATTTTGAACTTATACAGTTATGGGTTGATTCCGCACCAACTTCAAAAGTACCGGCGACAGTAGAATAAAAATTATTTTGAGTTTTTCAGTGCATTAACTAATAAAGTCGGTCCTATTTTCTGTAAAAAATACTTCACATTTTCAAGTGTATAGTCATCAAAATAATTGAAAGTTCACTGATAGATATATTCGGACAGTTCTTTCTTTCTTCTTTGCTTCTTGCTTCCTTACTGCTTACAGAAGCGGTAGAAAAGTATTTAAAACCTACTGAATATATGAATTGACGATTTTTACACGTACATTTCATTCAACATTAGAATGTAAAATATAATACACTTTGGGGACGTATAAGTTGTATAACTTATAAGGGAGTATAAGTTATACAGGGTCCGAAGTGTAGCATTGACAAATATATATATATATATATATATATATATATATATATATATATATATATATATATATATATATATATATATATATAAAGAAATTTATTAGTTCATTAATGAATGAGATATAAAATATATAAATAGGATGAAGCTCTACACCTTTATGCTTTTATTTAGTCTGATACAACCACCCACTAGAAGCGGATCACGTGATTTCAAGCTTATTAGCTTTCATCAGCGCCACATACGTGGAAGCTGTATCCAACTATACAAAAGCAACTGGAAGTAGTCAAAAACTTTGAGACATTATCTACCAGTGGGACACAATTCGCGCTACCTAGGTATTGAGAGCAAAATTAAAAATTGTTTTTTTAATGGGACCAATTGTCAATGATCCTCTCCCAAAGGAAAAAAAATCATCAAAAATCGGAGCACGTTTACAATACAAAAGTCGCGAACAAAGATAAAAAAACATGCAAACATACAGTCGAATTGTATACCTCCTCCGTTTGGTTCGTCGGTCAAAAGGTGTAAATATGAGTTTCTTATAATTTAATCGGAAATTTTCAATTAACATTTTTATCTAATATATTAATACGAGCAATTCTTGTATATAAAAAAATTCTCGTAAACGGCTTTAACGATTTTGATCAAATTTGGTATATAGATAAGGTTATACTTTTTAACATTATCTATATAAGTGCCTTTCCTGACAAAATGCGAGGGTGTCACCTTCGAGGTCCATGAACTTGTTCTTGAATGGTTCGGCAGATTTGGATAAAAATTTGCAAAAATGGGTTTTAAGAGCCGAGAAATCGATTGGCGTTACTTGCATTTCTAATGGATGTGACCCTCGAGGTCCACACTAGCTAATTCGGGAATGGCTCCGCAGATTGCTATAAAAATTTCAGTACGGGTACGGGGTTTGGGGGTCGAGAAGGCAATTGGTGATACAGATGGGGTCACGATGGCTGGGTGGGCTAAGGCGCTGGAAGTGCGTTCGTAGCTCTTACAACAGCTCATCGTGAGCGCGGGTTCGAATCGCGCCTGAGCCATGGTTGTTTGTAAACTGGACCCGTGCACAGGTATCCTGTAGGTATACCTCTTCGGAAGTGTATTCCAAATATAAAAAAAGATGAGTTCTCGTATGTTTCACAATCATATTTATTTTGAAATCTGTAAATTATGAGCTATGTGAACGATAAAAGCAATATTTACCGATCTACCGATCGCAATATATTTCAACTATTTTTAAGTAGAAATATGCACATTTTTGAACTAAGATTAAACATCCTTATAGACCCACTCTAAACCCTATGTAGCAAAGCTCGATCGCCCTGATATTATATACAAAACTAGGTAATTCAATAATTACAGAAAAATACATAGAAAGGTAATTAGACGAGCTAAGGGGAAAATAAGTAAGAACAATTCCAATGGAATTAACAATTAACATTCTATTTCCATACATAAAATAGATCAAATATCATTGAGGGTGGCATAGATCTCCAATCAATTTTGAATATTAAAATAATGCACAAGTAAACACCACACAGAATCAGAGTAAACTATAATTAGATTTGTTTATGTTTATTTACATCAAGTATTTATTATTTTGTCATCAGAACATAAAATTATACTCCTTATATCTATTTTCTGTATTAAAATTTATCGGAAGGAAGACTAGAGTCATTTTCTGTTAGTTTGATATGTACTTAGACGTTAACACCCCTTATAATTACATAATAAAGATCTGCAAATGATACACTTTTATAATTATATTCAAGCCTCCAAGCTCTATTTTTTATATTAAATTTGAAATTTGGCAAAAACATGGTTTGATCTAGACATTTATGAATTTTGTTTAAAATTGTAACATAAAAAGGAAAGAAAAAAATCCCAACCTAAAAGTCAATGTTACGCCTGAAGGTTAAGATTGTACTTACAATTCCGAAATTATAAGCAAACGTGCTTCTGAATCTAGCTATCGGAAATATCCCATATCTAAGCTTTGTCAGTATACCAATCCAAATTTTGCATAAGAAATATCCAAGAAGCTCAACTAGGAAAAAGATCTGGTGTGTTCACTCACACAACTTTCCTACCGCTCGCAGGAAAATTCCAGTGAATGAAAAATTTTACTCTACTACAATACTTTCCTTACATAGCGACGATAATAGCGGTAGGAAAATAAAAATCATCTGGTCAAATCGTGCTACCACTCATTTTTTTCAGCATTTCAAGACAAACAACAATGGTCATAACATTTTTTCGCAAGGTGAAACGTTTAGCCAGAATCTGACGAAACATGGAAAATGGAATTTTATTCAAGCATAACTTTTTTGTGCTTTTTCTCAGAGATGGCGCTGTGTGGGTGGTAAAGGGATTTCAGAAGAATACTTTAGGTAAGTTTAATCAAAATCCTTAGAGCCATTTACGCGTTACAGTCATGAGCAAATCACGTTTTTCGGCTATAGCTCAACACCCAGTGTAAACAGGATTCTCATTCAGTGCCATCGGCGAGTGATATCGGTACCAAACAAAGTAAAAAAGAAAGTAACAAAATACACCGATCCGTTCCCGAGATAATGCTGTCACAGACAGACGGACAAACAGACAGACAGACCAAAGGCTGAAAATATGTTTATTAGACTTAGAAAACTCTGAAACGTCAACATTAGTGAAAATCTCGATACCGAAAATTTCATACTGTAACGGGGATTTATATTAAAACTGGCTTCGATTTATTTTCACTTATTTATTTACACCAATAACTACTTGTCTATATACACATTTATATTCACACAATATTTCTGGACTATAACTACTTTCTACTGATCTATGTGAAGTGTGAATGACCGTGCTTTATGACTAACTAACTCTGTCTATGCCTTCAGCCTTATATAAATCTAACCTAAAAAGTTCTAGATGGTTCCAGTGTTTGTTTTCGTTGTTTCTGGAGGTTATTTGTCAATATATGGCTTCGAGAATAGACCAGGACTTATTCTCGTTGCCTCTGATGTCTCCCGTGTTTTCCAGAATGTGCATTACAATACTTTCCTTATACAGCTACTATAGTAGCGTAGAGATATACCCAGCATATTGTTTTTTGACAAAGGTAGAGCAGGAACCAAGAACATACAAAGAAGCCAGCAAAATTCCAGATTGGCAGGAAGCTATCGATAAAGAACTGAAGTCACATGAAAAATTTGAAACTTGACAGCCGGAATGTTTACTAGATGGTCAGACAGCTATTGACACCAACTAGATGGATAAAATTAAAGAGGATGGAACCAAAAAGGCTCGTTTGGTAGTAAAAGTCTTTCAAGTGCCATACAACAACTCTGAAGATTTTTGCTAGGCACCAGTTTTTAGACTATCGACAATTCGAGTGCTTTTATCAGTGTCAGTGCAACAGAACTGAAATTTTCAACAAATAGATGTTCCAATTGCGTTCTTGAATAGTACATTGGATACCGAAGTTTTCATAAAAACACCAGAAGGCTTAAGGACTGAAACAAAATACATGAAACTTAATCGTGCACTGTATGGAAGAAATGCTCCCAAGTGTTGGAACATTAAATTCAGCCAAGTGATGGAGAATTTGAAGTTCAAACCTTCGGATTATGATTACTGTCTATACATTAAAGATGATGAAGGACCGGACAATCAAGTACAAGATTTATTAAGTAAGTTAAAAAAAGAATTCAATATAAAGGAAATGACAGAAGTGACAACTTTTCTTGGTATGGAAATTACCAAAAATCAGAATGGATTAAAAGTTGCTCAAACTAAAATGATTATTCAAATTCAAATTTCTTTATTCATGTTTCGAAAAATAGTGATTTTTTACATACGTCAGTCATAAAATAAATGCCTATTACTAAAAGACAAAAAAAAAACAAAAATAGTTCAAAACATGCAGAAGTCACTACAATATTTACGTAATATATCTGTAGATAGACACATAATTTCTAAAACTTACATTAAGACAAATAAAGCATTGACAGAGTGAATCAATAAAATAATATCACAATTATAAAATAAAACACAATCGTCAACAATGTAATATTGACAAGATGAAGGCTTAATAGCTATCATTAAATTAGTATCAGTTAATGTTAATATCAATGTTATGCGTTCGTACACTGAAAAATTCTTGTAGTGAGTAAAAAGATTCTCTCATAAGATATTGTTTTAATGTTGTTTTAAACAATTTCAGACTCAGGCTTCTGGTGTTATGTGGCAGCCTATTGAAGAGGGCAGGGGCATAATGCAGGGTAGCGTTGAATGACCTATGAAGTCGTAAATAATCGATATTAAGATTATTTCGGTAGAATGATCATGAATATCGCTGTGCTGTGGTAGTTCAGTGAACATTTTGCATGCACCAGACACTCATAGATATACCTTGAAGGAACAGTCAGTATCAATACGCCCCTCTCACATCATCGCGAAATCCGAGACCAGCAAGAACACGCACGGCCCTTCGTTGTAGAGCAAAAACCCTACCAGAGTGTGCAAATGACCCCACACCAAGATATCATGACAGCAGAGTGACTGTACAAAAGCATGGAAAGCCATCATACAGACGCCGTGCTCCACAGTCTTTGTTAGTTGTTTTATTAAGAAAATATATTTTGAAATTTTTTCACAAATATAATCTACATGCTTATCAAATCTTAGCCCAGGGTCAATCTGCATACTCAGGAACTTGATCGCAGGCCGATTTTGAGATTATGAGGCCTCAATGAGTAAATCGCAGTCTCTGTTTTCTCCGCATTTAGACTGAGACGATTCGCCACGAACCAACTGTTTAGGTCTTCACGACTGTCCATCATCTTCTGATACAAGGTTCTCATATCCGCGCTAGAGTTTACAGCTGACGTGTCATCAGCAAACTGAACAAGTTCAGCGTCATTTAGAGCCATGGGTAGATCGTTGACATAGATCAAGAAGAGAATAGGACCTAGGACGGAGCCCTGCGGTACCTCATGCTGCATGGACCTCGCACCAGAGACCATACCATTATAGGCCGTAATCTGTCTGCGGTCAGTAATATAACATCGCATAAGAGAAAGACTAAGGCCATCGAAGCCATAAAATGACAGCTTATTGAGAAGTACTTGATGAGATATGGTATCGAAAGCCTTGGAGAGGTCGCAATAGGTGGAACCGACGTATAACCCCCCCTCAAAGCCCTCCAAGACGGATTTACAAAGGGAGTCAACAGCGTGAACAGTGGAAAGTTCTGCTCTGAAGCCGAATTGGTTATTTGAAAACAGTTTGTTTTTCTCAAAGAATATACACAACCTGTTCTTAAGCAGCCTCTCAAAGACCTTAGCGATTACTGGTATAAGAGCAATAGGTCGATAGTTGTTTATCTCAGATATATTTCCTTTTTTATGTAACGGAATAACTTTTGCCAATTTAAGACAACTGGGAAAGACTCCCTCAAGTTTACATTTATTAATGATCTTTGTTAGAGGAATCAAAATTATATTTTTTATGCCCAAGAGCAATCTTTTGTTCATACCATAAATATCCCGACTCTCCTTCTTTTTTAATCCATCAATCGCATCTCTCACCTCATCATATGATACCTGACCAAAAGAAAAACTAGTTCCGTAATAAAGTACTCAAAGAATTATCGATGGAAGAAACTACAAATGTAGCAACGCCTATGGAAGTAAATTTTCAAGTTAATGAAGAAGAACAAATAATAGACAACGTACCATTCAAAAGGCTGGTATGTAGTCTTATGTACCTGCGCTTTCGTTAGTGAGTAGACCAGATATTTGTTATAGGGTTGGCTATCTAAGCAGATATTTAGATAAGCCAAGAAAGAGTACTTGGGAAGCTGCTAAAATAATTCTTCTTTACCTAACCAGTACCAAAGATTATGGCTTACAGTTTAGAAGGGGAAACATGCAGGAGTTGATTGGTGTCCCATTCCATGGCATTCAAGAAAACAAGCATGTGTGTCACAGTCTTCAATGGAAGCAGAGTACATAACGGCGGGTGTCGCTGCTCAGAAACTCATGAACATTAAAGGTATTTTGAGTGAATTTGAATCATGTAAATCAGTTTTACTAAAAATTGACAATTTATGTGCAATTTGTCTTGTTAAGAATTTTGAGAATTCAAAGCGCTCGAAACATATTGATATCAAATATCACATTATTAAAGTTTGTGTTTCCGAAAGGAAATTATTTTGTAATATGTTCCATCAAACGAAAATGTATCCGACATGTTTACGAAGCCTTTAAATAAGGATAAATTTTTGAAGTGAAGGTTAAATATTTTAAATAAGTGAATATTTTACTTATTACCTAAGCAATTTAAATGTTCATTTAGTTTATTTTTCTAACTAACATTTAAATTGAGAAGGGGTGTTAAGTAGCGACTACCAGATAGCCAACACGAATTTTAAAAAATTATACTTTTCAATTTCTATTGATGGCAATCGTTTGTAAGTTAGTAAAACTTTTCTTTTTGCTTGTGAGTCAATAGTTAATGAGTAATATTGTTAATTATTTGATACCAGATAGCAAACACGTTTTCAAAATAGATCGTAACAAATATATTATACATTCAAACGATCAGATATCGTTTGCAAGTCTCAAATATAATAATGAAATCGTTTGTGACTCTCTGCTTTTCCCAAAAAATAAAAATTGATTTCAAAATTTGTAGATTTAGACAACTAACCTTACACCAATGTTAAAGTGAAGAAGTGACGAAATCACTCTTTAAGAATGGTGTAAAGTTAGTAGTCTAAATCTACAAATTTTGATTTTTTGGAAAAATCAGAGAGTCACAAACGATTTCATTATTATATTTGAGTATTGAGTGTATAATATATTTGTTACGATCTATTTTTACGTGTTGGCTATCTGGAATCAAATAATAATTGACAATCTAATTACTCATTAACTATTGACTCACAAACAAAAAGAATAGTGTAACAAACACTTATATACGATTGCCATCAATAGAAATTGAAAAATATATTTTTTTAAATTCGTGTTGGCTATCTGGTAGTCGTGGTTATTATTCCTGTTTCTATTTTAATCTTGAACTTAAGTTTAGTGCTCTCTGTACATTTCTGTTAGAACTTAGTTAGCATAAGAGCTACTAGAGGGTGCCAGTGAAAAAATGTTTCGTAGTAGTAGCAGTAGTAAACAATATGGCATCAAAAAAATTACTTGGATGTAATTCGGCGTGTTTTGTCCACAAATAAAGATTTTATAAAAATTCTGGTTTGCGTTAATTATGCCCCCAATTTCCAATAGGGTGTCTCATTTAAAAAAATTGAGAAAAGTATCATTTTGCGAATCGTGGCAACACCGCGTATTCTGAGAAAATATTTCAAATTTTATATATGCCTAAAGAAGTGCATTATTTTCTTAAAAATAATACATGGATAAAAGTTTAAAAAGTTAATTAGCAACCCAACAATGATGGTTTAAACATAACCTGAATTCTGAAGATGATAAGTTCGAAATGGTGCATCACAGACCCATAGTCATATACATTGTTGAATTTGTCTTTGAAAGGACTATCTAAAAATGTAATAAAATATAGGGTATTCCATTTTAAAAAAATGTAACTTTGTTCCACCACCCTGTATATAACAAAGTGACTATTAGAAAAATTAGAATAAAATAAAGATCATTTCAATAGAAACAACTTTTGTATTGATTTTTTTTCCGTAACCCCCGTAGGTTTTGAGATAAGGTATAGGCCCCTCTTAAACGGGCCACCCTGTACGTGTTCTCCTAAAGCATTTAGAACCCAAATTCGTTACCTTTGGGAAAGATTAAAGCTTCACGATTCACCCTAACGTCGGTATTGACATTTTCGATAATGTGGTCCTTACGGTTCAAAAATTACTAATTACTTGAAGTAAGCACAATAATAATATATAATAGAAGGAAGGTAATAAACTACAAACAAAATATAGAAAAATAACCATGCTTGTTTATGTTTTCATGCTTAGAGCATGGAATTACCAAGGAGACGTCGCATTCGGGGAGCAAGTGAAGCCAAATGAGCCTAAATCAATGGCGCCAATGGACGTAACATCATATTCTTTTTTCGACAGCGACTCTTGTATCCAAGAATCTCGCATTTCACCATTGTGTTAAGATAAAAAAATCGTCGTTTTCATTAAAAAATAGCACATAAAATGAAAATCAAAATAAGCTGTAAACACCAAGAAACTATTGGCGGTGACCGGCCGACGAAAAATTGGCTTCACTTTCGTTTCACGGCAGCTATACAGAGCAGCAACTCCTGTCGTGTATGCACGACTTTTCCCTACTCTAAGTTTTCATGACAGCAGCAGCAGCTAAGAAATATATTGTACAGAGAACACCTACCTCCAATAAGGCTTTTCCACCTGACGTCAGCGCCATTTGAACTACTGTCAAAATCAGCTGTTTTGGAGCGCAACAAATCGCAAGTTTGAATTATAAGATTGTACTTTTAGGCAGGTAAATTTCTTATAGAAATGTACCTATTGAGATCGTTCACACTTTTGAATTTCGAAAAAATTTCAACGGCATGTTGTTATATGTCTATAAGTTAGTCCAAAAAAACATTTGGTTCAAAAGTTATATATATATATATATATATATATATATATATATATATATATATATATATATATATATATATATATATATATATATATATATGAAAAGATTTCGCTACTGAAAGATATGTACTAAATGACTTCGGTCTTTACAGTAGATAGATGGCTATAATCACACATAGCCATAAACTACCAACGATGAAAACAACTACTCGGTGGACAAAAGCCCCATCCCGCATTGAATTATATCATCGCTGGCAGGTGCAATGGATCGAGATCTATCCCGATACCAATTGCGGTAACTTCTAACACCTTTTTGTTTCATTATCTACATTTACATCTACAATTGGCAAATATGTTAATCGCATCAGTCGGACACGAACCATTATGGACCAGACGAATAATGGTCTTGAGATGCTGGATCGCTCTGAAAGAGGGTATACGTGGTCTAGGTGTTCAAATGTCTATGGTTAACCTATTTACTCTATGGACTATGGTAGCAGCGTTCATGTTAGGGCACAATCTGTTGCGGTGCAACGGCCGTGTAGGATGCGCTATCGTTTCTACACAGTGTGTTAAGCTTAATGCACTTCTCCTATACAGTATACAGTTTTTACAGTACTTACATGGTTATCTCTGCTCGTATACCCTCCATAATACAAGAACAGCACATCCGCTACTGGGTACCACAGAATACTAATAAATCCTGGGTACTATGTTATAGTGCTGGGTATGAAAATTTATTACCAAGTTTTCTCTGTTTAATACTAGTGAGCAGCGAACGTGTTAAGGGGTAACTAAATTCCATTTAAAATATTGCGAAATGACAGAATTGTAGAGGTTTAAGGGACAAAAATGATACTTGTGGAACTATATATGTGTATATTACGTACAACAGTACAAGTAAGACAACGGGAGATTTTAAACCCATTATTTTACGTACCCTTATTAACGTCATCGTTATAGTGAGTATGCGCAGTGCAAGGTTCTGTAAATAAAAGTTTGTGAAAAGAAAGTACTTTTTAAGCCTTCTAAATAACCGTGCGTACATAACCTATCAATTTGCTATATTTTGTTTACTTATTTGAAAGTGGGTTATGGTCATTGTTTTTTTTGTGTCGTAATAATTATATTTTTTGGAAATTATAATAATAATGGATAATATTCTACAAAACATCAGCCAACGCGGAAATCCTCATGGAATCGATCACAATTTAATAAGGGGCATAATTTTGCATGATATATTTGATAATCCTCCGGAAGACGGAAGGGAAGACTTCCCTCTGCGACCAGCCTTTAATTTAGAAGATATGGAGGCTAGAGAAGTAAAACTTAACTTTGGATTTTGTAAAGAATACATACATAGCTTTACGCATACCAGAGCTAATCACCACACAATCTGGATATCAAGCAAACGGTAAATAAATTGATCACTTAATAGTTTTTTTTGTTTAATTTGGTAATTACAAATTAACTTTCTCCATTTCAGGCATTGAAGGTTTTTGCATGTTGCTCAGACGATTAGCATATCCTAATCGCCTCTGCGACTTACAATATATTTTTGGAAGGTCTACTTCTGCCCTTTCAGACATAATAAATTATGTAAATGCACACATATGTAATGAATTTGGACACCTTCTGGGAAATCTAATTAATTTATCAAATTAATTCTCAAAGGCAGAAATATGTTTTTGTAGAAATACTGTTTTTATATTACCTTGATATACAAATATATGTGTACAAAAATATATGTTGGCAACCTAGCAAGGTGCACATCCGTTATTAGGCGTTATTGTCTCCCTCTCCTCCAAACTGCAGTGTTGCCAATAAAAGTGTTTATTATTATTATTATTATTAATAAAGAGTTAATCGTAGAAATAGCATCAAGTATAGCTACAGTGCGTTCCGGGTCAGCGAGCCAACTCCGGAGTAGGACCTTGAAGGTAGAGATGGTGGCTGCAAATTTGACAGAAGCAGGCAAAGCGTTCCAGTGAGCTTTCGATGTAGCACATAGAATTAAGATGGAAGCCCAATGAGTTGAACTTAAGGCAACAAAAATTGAGTGAGTGATCACGTGAAGTAGCTGTTACAGCAGCTGTAGCAGTAGCAGATGTGAAAGTCGTCGTTATTGACTGGAGCAAGAATAAAGGGTAGGCAGTTTTTCGAGATCTTGTGTATTAGTTATGATGTGAACCAGTCCTCCGTCTTTGAACTTTGCAAGCACAACTGAATTTCTTGCCCAGACATATTTGAATCCCTTAGTCTTCAGCTCAGCTTTAGCTTTGCCTAGACTGGTTGGGCATTGGGAGCAAGAGCAGAAGAGTCAATTTTAGATTTAAGAGCGCCATGCTGACGCTCAGCATTGATAATTTCAAATACCATGCTTTCCTTGGAACACTTGACAGCAATGGAGACACGACTGGTAGAGTCGGTGGAACGAGTCCTTTACTACTAGACGGCACAGAATTTGTCGTTCTCATAAATCCTGCCTGCACAATGCTAGCAGGGGTGAGAGAGATCAAAGCACCAAGCACAGCAAAAGCTGACGGTCGGGGGTCAGTAAGAGTTTCGCTGTCGGGAAATCCAGATAAGACCAGTTCCTAGCTAGAAGATTACCTATTTTTATCTGTTGGATACAAATGGTATTAGCCTGGGTGGCAGCGGCTATCACTGATATGTTGAAGGACGTCACGGGAGGCGAATCTCTGGCAAGCTCAAGCAGTTCAACGCGAAAAGTAAGCTGGGCTAAAGCACTTTTTAGCGTCATTCTCTTGCTTAAGATCCACTATATCTCGATAGCTAGCCTCCACTTAAGTCGAACAACCAGGGATTGTTGAAAGCACAATTCCATGGCGAGTAAGTGTAGTAGTAACATCCCCAATAGCATCCAATACGTGTTGCAGATTAGGCCTAGAAGGTTTTTGGCAGAAGGCAGCTCAATATTAGGAAGGTGGTTACCCTCAATTTGTCTTCGGTTGCGGATTTTAGACATTCCAGAACTTATAGCTGCGTCGAGAGAGAGAGAGAGGGATCATTGCAAAAGAAATACAACAGTATAAAATTTGTTTACAAAAAATAGTGAAAATATTTGTAGAAAGTTGAGTACCTAGAGGTATGGAACCTTCAACTGTGTCTTAATAATAATAATAAAAACCAAAAATTCCAAAATAGCGGCCAAACTTCTTATTTTTCATGGCAACTTCTGATTTATAAAGTAATAATCAAATACACTCAGACGTAATTAAAAGGTGGTCGTTGTAATAGTTGATATTGATTATTCAGACACACCTGCAGATTAAATTATGTACCAAATTTATATTTTACAACACGAAATAATTATTTTTCATTTGTGAAATAAGAAGATCATGAATTGATATCGATCGACTGAGTTACGTGCGGCAACACAGGAATATATAATTTAGGCGTCCGTATGAATTCGTCGACTTTCGTCGCTAGACGGAATATTGTCCATTCATAATTTAAGTGCTGCTACTACGTTTTACACATTTATACGCTTCTACAAAGGTACACTGTTGCCAAAATTTCGTATAGGAAAATTTTGTCTCTCTCTTACACATGGAAAATACCAAAACAATTCTCTAACAATAACAGATCGTCTTTAGATACATGTTATGAATGAAATGCTTGGTCTAGGTGTTCAGATGTCTATGCTTAACTCCCTACCAACTCCATAGCCACCGAAATACGTGGCACTCTCTCTTGCTCGTACGACGTTTCCTAAACTATTCCCCTTCAAGCAACTTAAACCTTGGATTTTCTCCATCTCTCTACTTTATATCTTTTTCTATCTCGTGTAACGAAATCTCGAAACGTTACATTTTTGCCAGTTCACTCTCCATTCTCGTCAAATATCGGAACGCCACCAAAGAAGTTTCACTTAAAAATCTTACATATGAAATGTTGCTACATACAATCTCTTCTTTAATTTGGCCGTCTCATATTTTCAATAAAAAAAGACCCTTATATGTAGCGGAAATACACATTCCTATCGCATATTTCAGACTTTAACATTGTTGTAACTTGAAAACCGTAACTCTTTTGAAAAAATGTTCAATTTAGAAGTTTCCGGATATGGTCTAATTCGGCTGCCCACTAGTCTCCTCCGAGGGTCGTTTTTGGAATGAAGGAGATTTCGGATTGGAGTTATGGTACCATTTCTCAACTCTACTCTTACAAATGAAATAAAAATCGCCTAAATTGGAGTACGTTTATTATGCAAAACTTGCGAACAGCCATAAATAAAAAAAATAATAAAAAAGCATACATAAAACCGAATTGTATACCTCTTCCATTTTTGAAGTCAAAGACAAAAATATATTTTTTTGACGTGATTTCGATATTTTGAATTTAGAGCGTGTGCAGTGGGAGTTCCGAATTAATTGCATTGGCAAAAGTAATGCGCCAATAGATGGTGTTACATTTAAAAGTCTTTTGCGGGCTGTATCGGAGCCATCGATAGACTCTCAAGCCTGCACGTATCCTATACGATATCGTGACCAAAAACCGAATAGCCAACAGAAATTTAAAAATATTTTTTTTAAATTTGATACAGATCGTTTGTGAACTTTTGTGACGCGTTTGCATAGTATAAAGCCCGCTGCAGACGGAGTATGTTTTGCTGCACGATTCCTTGCTTGTTTTGCTGCACGGTCCGATAAATGTTGCCGCGCATGGTGTGTTGATGGCTCCCTTGCTTGTGTTGGCTTCACACGATGCAGGCCATCATGTATGTAAAATGACAGTAGAGAGAAATATGACTGTCACAAATGATACAAAATATTGAACATTCTAATCAAGCTATATTTCTAATCATTGTTACAACAGAGAAAATGTCCCAACAATCAAAAATAACATTTTGTCTTGTGCAAAATAACTTTTGAGTACGACTCGACTAGTTCCGAGTGATCCGACAAGGTACGATGCGTGGAAACAATCACCGAAAATAGCACCGGTTCTATCATCAAATCATGCACGAGTTCAAGCAACCAACCGTGCACGCGATGTCATTTTCTTACACAGAAGCATGCACAGCACCATGCCTAGCTCCCGTCAAGGAAACATGCAACAAAACATACTCCGTCTGCAGCGGGCTTATGTAAAGACTATGGCGTTTGTTTGCTTTGTGACTCAATATCTGATGAGTTATTAGATTGTTAAATAATTAACATCGATTAGCCAATACGTCTTTAAAATAGACCTTATATTCTCTTTTTACTCAATTTATCAGGAATCGTCTGTGACTCTCTATTGTTTTAGAAAAATCAAAATTTATTTCAAAATTTGTAAGCTTAGGTATGGAACGTCGTGACTTTATTTATACATAAAGTAAATATTTCATGAGCACGAATAGCAAAGAACAGACGTAACTATTCTCTGGTGATAGCTGAGAAAACATACGGTGATAGGAACATCGTGCCTATGGACTATACACCCTCCATAATCGTGCCTATGGACTGTAGAAGCATTGAGTAAATAGGTTATAGAGAGGCAACTCTATGCTATAAAATCGGTCCATTTGTTAACACCAGAGCCATCTATCAACTAATGCACGAACTAATCATAAAGTGTATAATTGGCGGGATATTTGAAATATACTAATATAGTGGATTTTGATATTTTATTATTCCTTACGTCATGTTGTCAATCAGTTACATAGGATTTTCTTTGCAAATCAAATTTTGATAGTTATCTTTCAAGAACATCCAAGGAACTGATTAATAACATGACGTGAGAAATAATAGTTGAAAAATAAAACAAATAATTTTGTCAATATTTATTGAACCATAGGTATTAACACGCATTAATTATATAATTATAATTTTATAAAAAAATGATAGCTAAATCACAAATTATTATTGGTTATATAAAAATTGAAAAATGTTCATAATCATTGGCATGGCTATAACTTATAAAACCTCGCCTTAGAATAGTGATAATCATTTACAAAATTACAATAAATGAATATAATTATCAAATTGGATATAGTAAATATCAAACTACATAATATAAAAGTTTATTTAAGTTTTACTTTTTTATTAAGATTTAGGATAGGACGATAATCGCCTATATATTTGGGGATGAAGGTCTTCATCAAATTGAGTAGAGACATAAAGAACTACCATAACAAATTTTCACTTAAAAAAGGTTGAACTCCTTTTTAATTGATAGATGTTTCTATAATCTATCTGAATTTTTACCCTACGGTATTCTTTTCAGGATTTTGTTATTATTTTTCTTTTCTTTAAAGGATCTGTGACGTTTATGCTTATTTACCTAATCAAAAGTTACATGAAAATAGAATAAAACAACAATAAAACACAAAATTTCAAGCGTGATAGAAAGATAGGACTAATTCTTTGAGGGGTAATCTGTAATTTCCTTCTGCTCCTGACTAGAATGCTCCTGAATTTTTGCTATTGCTTCTGAAATAGAATTTCTTGAGGTCAAACGCTATTAACACTATATTTTTGCTTACCTACGTCTCAAATTTTCTGGCATTAGGCATTCTCTTAACGCAGGGGAAATATTATGGAAACAATCTTTTGTTGGTCCTTGGTAATCTGCAGACGTACGGGGCAAGTATAACGTAGGTAAAGCCAATTTAGACACTCGTCCACTGGTATATGCTTTACAATTGCCCTTAAAATGTATCCCACTAACAAAATTCGACTTCGCTTCTAGGTCGGCTGCCGCTATTCCAATTGACCAATCCCATTATTAATGAAAGTCCGTAGAAGAAGGGAACATACGTATATCTGCAATTTATAAGATATTATAGTATATAGCCAGCATTTTCAAATCAGTTTAAACTTACCTTCGTGGATCTTCACTAGTACATCCAGAAAGGCAGCATTGAGCAGCATTTACGGTACATTTCAAAGAAATTCTATAATTGTTTATGTTTCCCCTTGCTCTATCATGTGAACAATTATATTTGTAATATACTACTCACTGACACTCAAGCACAATGATTTTTTCGATAATTTAGAATTCATTTCAGCTTCTTTTAATATTACTTACTGCAAGTCAAATTTCAAATTTTAACAAAAACGCTAATTTTCGGTCACGAAGATAACACAGCAATACAATTTAAAATAAATATGCCGCATGCAATATCATGACAATTAATAATAGTGGGTCCATCTCTTGAGCAAGCCTGAAATATCCAGGCCAGCTTTGTAGCAATCCATCTGTAATTCACTCTCCTTTTTGCATTAGCTGTTAGATGGCGCAAAATTTCAGCTACATATAGAATAATGCAAGTTTCATACCCCTGCGTAGAAGATCGTGCCATTGAATATAGAGACTATTTATTCTATAATCTATGTATAGAGACAACCATTAGTTCATAAATTATCCAGACATTAGTTGAGCAACTAATAAATACAGAGCGCTGTATAGATCTATACATTTAAGTACTCTCTAATGATAATACGATCGCGAAATTGTCATAGACCATATGAATTTGTCAAATTGTCAACATTGTCAATTTAATTTGTGTGACTGTAACGAGTGATTCAAATTCAGTGATTCATATTCATGTTTTCATTCATATTTCATAATAATATACCAAATACCACTGTTTTTCCTGTCACCTCTATTACTGGAAAAATATAGTTGAATGCAAAAATAACTTATTGTATTAGTCAGAGAAGATATCGTTGATATCATTCTCAACTTATTCTATAAATATGTTACTGGCAGTAAGAAAAGACATTCCTCCAAGTACAAGTTATAGTTTTCCAAATAAATCTCAATGTGGGCTTACTTCCAGAACATTGGTATAATCAGACGTCTCAGGAAAATGTTAGCTGATCACGAACCAGATGAACTGCTACATCCCATTGTAGGTAAACAATACAATATTGCAATGTTTTTTTTTTGTCTCGAGCGATGATTTTGTAGAATTTCTTGGGAGAGTTGCGAGAACCTCGAGAACCTTTCAAATACACTGATCCTGCATTAGTATCTGGTGTTCTGAAAGGAGTTGTAGCTGATGATTTAGGTAAAGTGAAGCAGCTGGTGGCAGCTGGAAAATCTGTGAACATCAACGATAATAATGGAAATACACCACTCCATGTAGCCGTCATGAAGGATAGGTAAACATTTATTTACATGTGTCTCATTTTGGTTGCTACTGCCAGGTTTCTCCTTTTTTAATGAAGAAAATATTTAAAAAATAACTTTAGGGTCGTACTTGCATATCTTTTGTTAATAATCAATATTGTTCTGAAGATGTAAATTGGGAGTTCTTTATAATAAGGAGAAGAATTTGAATATTCGTTTTTCTCCTATGGAGAGATTTTTTCGAACATTTAAAATTAATGCAAATATAATTACAGCAACGAAACCGAACATTTTTTAAGAGCATCTTATTATGTCATCAATCAAAGCATTAGAATTTCCAATAAATTTTGTTGTTTTTATAAATAAAGGCTTCAGGTTACAAACAGAATTTAGAAAAATATAGTATGAATCAAACTGAATGTATTTACTGATAACATAATCTGAAAGTCGTAAAGATTTTCGAGTTATAAAAGTTATTTTAGCTCAAAAGCCATAATTTTAAAAATATGAAATAGGTACAATAATAGTTGATAAAATTACTTAAAATTTCTTAAAGAATGTTTCTCTCGATGATCGAAATTCTTAGATTTATATTAAAAGTTGCTAGAAGTGAGTTTCTTTTTGACATATCATTTTATAATGTTTTATTTGACTGCAAATATTATAAAAATCATAAAGATCTTGGTTCTTAAATGTACATATTATTGAATATTGTAATACTACTCCAATATAATAAACATTACTTACTCATCTCAAGTCAGGCCTTGAAAACGTCAATGTTCCTAACAATTGCAACCAAAATAGGTCACATATTACTTATACAACATAAAAGTGAATATATTTATGTTATCTATTACAGTCCAGAAATTGTGAATTTCCTTCTGACCAGAGATGAGCTCATAATAGATTCAAAGAATTTTTGGGATGAAACACCTCTTCTACTAGCAGTCCGACGTGGCAATTACAACATGGCAAAAGCACTGATCGATAAAGGTGCCGATGCAAACAAAGGGCCATTGTATCCTTTGCACGAAGCAGTCTTGTATCCAAACATTGCCAGGCTGTTAATTGAAAATGGTGCCCATGTAAATTCCGTAGATTTAAGCAACGATACCCCGCTGCACGATGCCGTTATCAACGAATTTCTGGAGACTGTTTGCATGCTCTTGTATTACAATGCAGATGCCAATGCTCCAGGAAATTATGAAGTGACACCGTTTATGAGAGCCATTATCGCGAAAAATCAGTCTATTCAGATGGCTCTATTGGATTACGTTGATGACTTTAATCGCATCACAAAAGAGGGAGACTCCACACTGTTTTTAGCTGTTCGCTCTGGCTCGCCACTGTTGAAGGAAATGGTTAAAAGAGGAGCGAAATTCCACAAAGAAGAATACTTGGAATGCTATGCGATAAATAATCTGGAAACATTCCAAGTACTTTGGAAATGTGTAGATCCAAAAGAAACGACAAATATTGGTGATGTCATACCATTTCTAAGAGGGCTTAGGTCCGAGGAAGTGGAAAAATACACGACAGCTATCATAGAAAATGAAAAGGTGATGGGTCTGTTTGGTATTCACATCAAATTAGATGCCTTTATTGAGATATTTTCTAAACACAAGCTGCTTGATCTCGCAACAAGATTCACCTTTATCTATTTAATGAACGGTTACACATTACAATTCAAGGACATTGTCAGCATCTACCAAAGCTTTCATATCTGTGAACTCTTCCTTTCATTGAGGTATTTTGACTTTCAAAAAGATTATACATATCACAAACCACTATGTATAATTCCCAAATTGATGTTTCGGCTACAAGACATTAAATTTTGTAAAAGCTTTTGGGAAACCAATTCCAAGCTAGATCTAGAAAGTAGCTTAGAATTGTTGGTTAGTAAGCATTTGCGACAAATCTTTCAACCCCACATAGAAGATACTGATCGAAAAATTTGGCCACTTGTTCCTAGCCTGGTTGAATTGGCGAGAAATGAAATGATAGCTCTCATGGTACGGAAATTTTATTTGAAAACACCATCTCAGTACTACACATTTGTTGATTATTTGCATATACCTGAAGATTATAAGAGAATTCTCAAGCTCGAAAAAAAAATGTATGTAATTGTTTAAAAGTTTATGATGAAATATATATTTTTATGTAATAAATTTTCTATTTTTTTGCGGTTGTTTTTTTTTATGTGAAACATCTATAGCCGCACGTAAAACCGATTTCTGGCGTGGCGACGCATGCCGTGGCGACGCGTCGCCACGCTATATGATGGTATATATATACAGTCTATATGCAGTAGTGTGTACGGTGTGGCGACGCGTCGCCATGCGCAATCGACTGCACTACACGTCATTCATCACAATTTATCTGCAGAGAGATCAGATTGGTGCCGAGGTCTTGAACCAAATAGACGCAAGACTAAAGCAAATACCCGGAAATTTTGATGAAAGTTTTGGTGGTCTAGACATTATTTTTATTGGAGATTTGCGACAATTACCTCCAGTCCGTGCAACTCCAATCTATAAGCAGTCCAAACAACGGATGATTGGGCCCTTACTTTGGCGAGGATTAAAATTTTACGAATTAACTCAAATAATGCGTCAAGATAACGAAATGTTTGCTTCTATTCTTACAAAAATTGGCAGTGGTATTATTTTAAATGATGATGAATTAGCCGCTGTCGAGTCTAGATTTTTTACGAAGGAAGAAGCGTGTCCAAGTGGTGTAGGATTATTTCATGATAATGCATCAGTTAACTTAACGCATATAACGTACTAGCTTTACAAACTGAAAAAATAGATTCAATTGCAATGGACATTATGTCTGGTTGTACTAATCATGCAAGAAGCAAACATAAGACAAAAATTACACAAGTTTTCAGTGACTGATACTGGAGGTTTGCCATACGAAATCATTTTTGTTATTGGAAGACCTTATATTATTACAACATATACGTGGTAGACGGTTTAGCTAACGGCGCCGTTGGAAAGCTGGTTCATATAGAACAAAATGATGAAAATCAAGTAACTCGCATATGGCTCGTTTTTCCAGATAAAAACACTGGTATGGTGGCTAGACGAAAAGCCGCTGCCTTTCTTGTGGAACATAATATCGATAGACGTGCAGTACCTATCGTACGTCGAACTTCAAGTATACCACTCAATAATAATAAAACCATTGTGGGAAAAAGAAATCATTTTCCATTGATATCAGGATGTGCTATGACTATTCATAAGTCTCATGGAGGTACATATGACGAGGTAGTCTATGAGTATAGTAAAAGTCATTCTATTTCATTACTTTACGTAGCTTTAACACGAGTAACAAGTCTTCAAGGGTTGTTCATATGTAACAGTCAGGATAATTTAAGATTTTATCATGGAAGAAGAGTAGATCCATCAGTTTCAAGTTTACAGCAAGAATTTAAAAGAATATCTCTAAACAAACTTACTACATTGCAAGGAATGATCACTGAATTTATAAACTCCAGAAATAAATTAACCATTTATACTTTAAACTGCCAAAGTCTCAGAAAACATACTACTGATTTACAAGATTCTATTTGTCAAAGGAGTAACTTTTTATTACTAACTGAATCATGGCTTCCTGCAGATGAATAGTTGACTTACCTAATTTTCATTGTATAGCTAAATTTAAGAGACAAAATGTTAGAGCAGCTGGAGTTGCCATTTATAAAAACAACAATACTTCACATATTACTACGTTCAACATGGATTTAGTAATTCAAAATGCTACAGAAGTTCATGTCTCCCAAACATCTATTGGCGATATGTATGCTTCACACGTTAAACTAGAAGATGGAAGTGAATTGATGATGATTGTTGTATACATTTCTCCTAATAAAAAAAGAAATCACATCATTTCATTTTTACACGAGAGATTATTTCCGTTAAGTCACAGAGGTGACAGTAATACCGTCCTCAGAGGCAACATCAAATATAACTATTACCGAGGTCACTGATTAAACGAATTAAGTAGTCACGATTTGAAATAAATTCGTAAATTTTTGTATTTAATGAAAATAAATGTTTATTCAATAAATAGTCATCGTTATCTGGAAAAAAATCGTAATATTTTATTTTATCATTATGACATATTTAGTTCCTATCACAATCTGTTCTTTTCTGCATATTACTTTTACAAAATAATGTCGATGTTTCACATCTGCCAAGCGTCCCGTGACGGCTCACATTTTTTTTACTTTTAGAATCTTTATTATTATTTATAAATTGATTGAAAGTCAATCACAATAAATTCAATTGTTATTCATTTTTAGTATTATTATTAATTTTTATTTTTCAAAAGTATAAAAATACATAAAAGATTATACAGTCTGTCCAAGATATGAATGCACAGCATGGGGATCTCGGAAACAATAAGAGATACAGGATTGGTTGAGTTAAAAAAAATGCGCAATTATATACCCAACGATATACCTTTTAGAAAGTTTGAATATTCCGTGTAGTTGTGGAGATATTCGAAAAAAAACTAAAATTTGTTATTCAATTATTTTTTTTATAAGCTTGCTTGACGAAGTACAAAAAAACCAACGACACTTTGTTAGCTCTGCAAGATGGTGCTAATAAATCTTAAGTTCAACTTTTGTTTTTCTTACGTAACGCAAAAATGGGCACCAAATGGACTTGTTTACTTCGTAACCGTTTATTTATTCCAAAGAATAGATCTTTGACCAAAACTAAATTGCTATTAGTTATTACCCTGAATAGATATGTCAAAAAAGCATTGTTGAACAATTATCGAAAAATTAAAACGTTTAAAGATTGAATTAAGAGCAGTTCTAATATAGATCTTCAAACAAATTATTTTATATGAAGCCCCACAAAAAGTCTAAGGGAGTTAAGTTAGGTGATCTTGTAAGCCAAAATGTTTCACTATAAGTAGGTACCAATACGTTTTCTACCAAATCGTTCAGCTACAGTCTAGTCATTTACGTCGTTGAGTGAGGAAACAGACGCAAATTATAAAAATATAGGTGTAATTTGGAGTTGGCAATTTCTAACAACTGATTGTATGTCTCCAATTTCTTATTTTTATTTCTATAATCTTTCATTGTAGTATTCCATAGACAAGGATTGTCTCGTTAACAATAACTTAAATCTAAAATAATATATTCCCGATAATATCGAAAATCCATCCATCCAAGATAATTTTTTTTCTTGTAATATGTTGTATATTCATTGGAAGTTACTCTTAGTTTTGCCGCTGCCGTAGAGAGTCAAGCAAACGTGACGAGCCACGAGCGCGAGCCTACTCGCGGCGCTATGTTTTCAGCCTGATCGACGGGCGAGCCTCACCACTCACCGGTGAGCCATAAAACCGCGGACTTACTCGTTCGTCGATCAGTTCCTTAAGATACTACACTGGTCTTAAATTTTTCTATTAGAATTCTCTGGATTTGCAAATGTAAATTATAGAATAACGAATTGATTTTGTCGTGATAGAACATGTTTTTTTTTTTAAATGCACCATATATTAATTTTAAAGTAAATACAAAACGTCTAAAAATAGTCTTGTCAGTTTGTCTACGTTATGGATATTGGTTAAAATACATGTGTTCGGCTTCTATACAACTCCTTTGTCATAAAAGTAGTGTATTTAAATCATGATATAAAAACAAAGGTACTCCTACGCGCATGCATACAAGAAGTGACGTACCTACTACAAGAGCGTTTGCTGTTATTTATTTCAATGATAAATTTATTTCTTTCAGCGTATTTTCATGAATTATAATGGATAAAATGGAAATTATTGTTAAGTTTCATTATTATGAACAGGACCGGCCGTAGTGAAGTGCCAACCCGGCGCGTCTCTAGGTGGCGGATAGAAGGGGGCATCCGACGATGATTTCAGATGAGGAGGAGGTCTGCAGGGAAATAGTTGGGCTCGTTGTGCCTGAAAACTCAACTGGCAGCACTCATGACAATACCTTGATGCGGACCAACTTCACCTGTCCCAGCTGTAGTGTCGTGGCTAAGAAACTGCACTCAGGTAAACGATGCCAGGTGGGTTCTCAAGCTAACCTCGAGACCATACCTCGTCATACCAACGCTACCTGGTTGTCTGTGGTCATGTCTCGCGGGCCAGTGGAGCGAGGGGAGTCTTGGCTTCACCACCTGGACCAAAAGGAAAAAACCTAATCAAAAATTATAAATCTAAAGTGGGAAACCAGGCTGAGGGATGCATGGCTAGTTAGAGGACTTAGGCTTTACTGGTTTCAACCTTGGAGCACCGGGGGGGAACTCCATTGTAATAAACCCTTTACTTCTGCATGCGGGGCTCTGCAGAAGCTGACCGTTACGACTCTAGCTAGTCGTGGGTCTAAACATAGATAATACTGACCTAAAAACAAGACCGACTGGAGCAGAGGGGGAGAAAGCCTCTACCTCTCCATCCGGGCCTCTTGAAAAAGAGAAAAAAGTCAAAGGGCAGAAAAATCGTCTGCCGTTTGATTTTCCTAAATTGAGACAACCAGGCGACAGAGACGATCCACTGAGAAAGGATCTCAGTGGAACAGGAGTGCGGAAATACCTGTGGCTCCTCCATCAGGGACTTGCACCTGAGGAGGCCAGGAAACAGGCTCCTCAGCACATAATCCACCCTACCCCGAGGGTAACACCGATGGGAAAGGAGAAAGAGGCCCGGAGCAAAGCGAACTTCCGGAACGGCCTCACATAAAGAAGCCGAAGACAGCTGCGGCAGCCTTCACTTTCACAAAGGTAGCGCAGGTGAGCCTGCATCACGCGAGGTGAGCTACAGCAGTGATTGCGAGGTTATTTTTAAAGTTACAATTGGATATTGTACTGATCCGAGAACCCTGGATTGACAAAGTAAGCTAAATCAAAGTTTTGACAAGTAAGGACTCAAAATTGATTTATGATCAGAGGCAGGCATCTCCAAGTGCCTGTATGCTCATTAGAAACAATATTAAGTATATTTGTGTT
This sequence comes from Crioceris asparagi, assembly GCA_958507055.1. Lineage (NCBI taxonomy): Eukaryota > Metazoa > Arthropoda > Insecta > Coleoptera > Chrysomelidae > Crioceris > Crioceris asparagi. The sequence goes on from OY293831.1 coordinate 39,992,233, forward strand.
TCAGAGTACATGACTCGGGATTTGGTCCCAATTATGGTACACCTCAAAGTTGGGGGCATCGACCGAGACATTGTCATTGCATCCGCCTATTTTGCTGGAGATGGCCCAACAACACCGCCAGCGGAAGTGCAGGAGCTAATACAATACTGCAACAGCAGACAACTGCCAGTCATAATAGGCTGTGACGCCAATGCGCATAACGTTATTTGGGGAAGCACGAACAACAACTTCAGAGGTGAGTGCTTTCTTAAATATCTGTTAGCTAATAATCTTGAGACCCTTAACGTGGGGACAACTCCCAATTTTGTCACGAGAGCAAGAGAGGAGGTTCTGAACGTAACAATTGTCAGCGTTGCTACCAGAAAAGATGTAACAGCTTGGAAAGTGATGGATGAACCGTCACTTTCTGACCATAGGATTATTGAATTCAGGATAACGGGGAAGGTCACTTCATCGTCCTCAAGTCGAAATCCTGGAAATACGAATTGATCTGTCTAATGATCTATCTAATGCAATGCTTCATTTTCAAGCCTTTTGTGAAAAAATCATTTACACTCCAACAGCAGCTATAGTCTGATTTATGAATGTTTTCCATTGCGTCATTATCGACTGAATGAATCACCGACAAATTGTATAAACTTTTTGTTCATTTCATGGCATTCCATAAATTTGAATTATGTTTTGACGTATGTCTTGACACGTTCCGATGGCACTACGCCACCAGTGCATTCCGCTCTCACTCTATCGCGATATGCGTTAAACAAGGGCGCCCTGTTCAGTTAGTTACCGGTTAATTTAGTTTGTCCAGCATCGCCATAGCCGTCCGTAAGTAAATTGTATAATTATTTTATTAAATGACGTTTGTTTGACACATAATGAAAATGCCAGGCAAAAGATCGAGTAAAGCAGAAAAGCATATGGTGGCCAATTTAGAGAATTATTGAGCATCCTGAGCATGTCGAAGAACCCCCTCAGGAGCAGGAGGCGAGTAATACAAAATTTAAATACACGCCACGCAAAAAGTGGTAGAGTGCGGACTTGTCCAAGGGTGCGAAAATGGAAATACCGATATATTGTATGATATGTTTGCCGCAAGTAAGTCTTTTACGCCTATTTCATGTACTATTGCTTAATGATATCACTTATCAGGAGAGCATGTTACCCTCCACACCCTGAATGAAGAGCTAGCAAGTCGAGAAATTTTACACATGAATACCAGCACGTTACGACGACTGCTATATGAAATAGGGTTCAAGTACAAAAAAGACGATAACCGCATTGCTATGATGGAGCAACGCGAGGTGGTTAACCGACAGTCAGAATTTTTGAGAAAATTTAAGTCAAATGACACATCAGCATTCAAAAGGCAAGTCGTTTTTTTGAATGAAACCTGGATTTTCTCCAAAGGTGCTTTCAAACGATCATGGCAGGATGGTACGAAGAAAGGAACGAGGAAGGCGAAGGGGTATGAAGGAAAGCGATTCATAATTCTTCATGCTGGTAATGAGAGTGGTTTTGTGGAGAACGCGTCCCTACAGGAGAAGTTGGTCCCCAATTTAGAAGAGCCATCACTGATTGTAATGGATAATGCGTCATATCATACCGTCATCTCGTGGCCACTGAGTCACATCCAACCACCAGCTGGAGCAAGGCCCAAATTCAGGAATGGCTAATCGCACATAACGTCGTCTTCACAGCTGATATGTTCAAATCTGAACCACTCATCCTAGTTCGTGCCAACAAACAGCCAAAGGAATACAAAGTTGACCAGTACTTGAGAGAATATGGCCACGAAGTGCTACTCCTGCCTCCGTATCATTGTCAATTTGATGCTATTGAGCTGATATGGGTGCAGGTAAGTTCAAATACCCACTAGTAAATGATGTTCCTCACATTTTTTTCTTATCTAGGCTAAGTGCTACTATCGCTCGTTATCAACTGGTGAAGACGACGGTTCGGACTCGGACGAAGATTAACAGTGAAGACTACGTTATGGGCGACTATCCATTCTTGAATTTAGGCCTTGCTCCAGCTGTTGGTTGAATGTGACTCAGTGGCCACGGTGTGATATGACGCATTATTCATTAAAATCAGTGATTGGGGACCATTTTCTCTTGTACCCACTTCATGCGTTATCCATCTCAAGCTCGTGCTGGAAATATGCCGCTAAATTGTAATATGTACCTAATAAAACATATCTGAAAGTTGTAAATGTATTTTACTAATACATATTTTCCTTCTCAGAAACATAATTAATTGATCTCAGTAGTCACAAAATAACGCCCAAAATCACATTTCTATAGCTCACTTTTCGTTATTCGCCCAATTTGGCAATTATTGTTCAAAATTTATGATAAAAAACGGAAATAATCTTCTTTCAGTCTCTTTCCCATTTCTAAAAAACAAAATAATTGCTCTTTCACGAACAAAACCAAAACAAACAGGATTTTACAATTAAGTTTGTTTTAACTCACGCAGTTTGCAATTTCCGACAATCCGGCAACCCTCAATACTTGCAATTTGTAACCCCCTGCGAAACGAGACCTTCAATAGATTAGCTCAGGCGTTCGGCTCTGATGACGCAATGGACAACATTCATAAATCAGACTATATACTACAAAAGGGGGAATGAACCCTACAATGTCGCTCAAGAAGCCAGGCGGGTCATATACTGTGGGAGAAGAGGAACGATTCTTCTTCACGAAACAAACTTCCCAGGTAGTGAACCCATAATTAGTATTGACACAGCAATTCAAACCATGAATCCTTGCAAGGAAGACTAAGCTATTGCAAAGAAAATATTTACGGTTGGAATGGGCAATAAACAACTTTCAACTGTATAAATCACGAGGAGTAGATGGAATTTTTCTAGTGCTCCTGCAAAAAGGAATTGAGGAGATTCTCCCTCATATTCTGAAGATTACAAGAAGCAGTTAGCACTCGATCGATATACCTAAAATATGGAGAAGGGCAAAAGTAACCTTCATACCAAAAATAGGGAAGAAAGAAGGCATTGACATAGTTTCTACTGAAGACAATGGGGAAAATAGTGGATAACCACTTAGGAACGGAAAATCTGAAGAATAAACCACTTCATAAATCTCAACATGCTTACAGGGCGGGCCGATCAACAGAGACTACTCTGTATCAGCTGACCGAGTTCATACAGAGTACTCTGAATAACAAAGAAATCGCAATGTGTGCCTTCCTAGACATATCTGGGACCTTTGAGAGGCACTCATAAGGTGAGGGATTAATGAAACCATTATCAAATGGATGTGTGAGATGTTGAAGACGAGAATAGCTGAGACACAGGTGGGTAATCAAAACACCTCTGTTAAAGTCAATCGCGGAACACTTCAAGGAGGAGTAATATCTCCCCTTCTATGGAGCCTAGGGACGATCTACTCCATAAGCTTACTGAGCTTGGCTTCGAATGCATAGGCTACGCTGACAACATAGTCGTAATAGTTAGAGGAAAATTATTGAGCAATGGTGCTTGTCAGTAGGGCTACATATTAACCCAACCAAGACTACAGTAATCCCATTCACCCGGAGAAGAAAACTTCCAGCTATGAAATTCCACTCTTTAAATAGAGACATCATTGAGTGGAAGTCTGGAGTCAAATATCTGGGAATAAACCTAGATAGCAAGCTTCTATGGAACAAGCATATTGAAAGTACTGCTAGCAAAGCAACAAAGGCTTTGATAGTTTGCAGAAGTCTAGCTGGTAAGACTTGGGTATGTAACCCAAAATACTGCGATGGATGTACGTCATGATTGTGAGACCAATAATAACTATGGGGCAATAGTCTGGCATACCAAAGCAAGCCACGACACTACGAGGAAAACCCTCCATAGAATACAAAGGTTGGCCTGTGTTTGTATCACCGGAACTATAAGAACATGCCCAACTAGGGCATTGGAGATCATCACAAATCTCATACCTCTTTATCTTGTGGTAGATAGATTTGCCCATGAGGCCATTCAAAAACTAGCCAGGTAAGTTACCGGCAATAAGAAAATTAGGAATCGGAGAGCCTGGTCCTCTCTGACCAAATACATCAGTTAACCTTCCAAGTGACGAGATGATAAGGAAAATCAGCATCGAGAAAGAAAAGAAGATTGGGAAAGGGAGCCCACAATCCAAGCTCTCAAAAATAATGCGATCAAACGGTACACAGATGGTTCTAAAACCACTACGGGGACTGGCGTTGGATTATTCGGGACTGGCAACAAATGCTCACTATCGTTAGGTCGGTGTCTTTCAGGCAGAAGTGCTTGCAATCGAATGATGTGTGGAAATGAACCTAGAAAGAAAATATCAAAAAATTATAAAGCTATACATTCTGACAGTCACGCTGCGATTAAAGCTCTGAGCTCTCATATCATCGATTCTAGGAAGGTATGGGAGTACCGCAGAAAGCTTAACGAAATAGGCAAGAAAAACAAGGTCTGTTTAGTCTGGATTCCCGGCCACTCAGGAATCAAACGGAATGAAGCGGCCAACACACTTGCGAAGAACGAACTCCTCTCCTACAAGAAAGAGTTTCAGGAGAAGGAAAAAACCGAAAGGGAAACACTCTGGCGAAATTTCTCTGAGCTGGATCATTCCAAAAATTTCTTGGAAGCTTTAATATTGCAAGATCTAGAAAGTATCTTGATCTTAGCAAGCATATACTACACCTTCTCACTGGATTTCTTACTGGGCACTGTCGTCTCAGGAAATGGCGAGAACAGCTCTGATGGGGGGCAAAATAGACCTCAAGGTCGCAGTGCAATGAAAACCCCTTTAATCTACAATCTATTATGAACTGGAATATTTCCATTATATGTATATCTTTATTTGAACTTTGTGGAATTTGTTATTGGAAATAATACAAAAAAATATCTATAGTCAAATAACATTAAAAAAATATATCAGTTATTATTTTAAGGGATAAAGGAAGCATGTGTTGGTCTGTTTTTGGTATTTAGGAACAGCAACTCTTGATACACAGCTTGATATATCTTGTATTTCTGGAGATTCCACTTAAGTTCTCTAACACTTGAACACTTTCGTTAATAGGCTCATTTTGTTTGTTCTGAAATAACATTAAAATATGCCAATACCACATCCTAAACAACCACAAATGTTTGACGATATTGTTGGTGAGCGAGGCTGAATAATTTTGACCCTTTAAATTTGTCCTCGTTAAAAAATATAGTAATGAAATTTTAAAAAAACAAACACACAACCGAATTGTGTACCTCCTCTTTTTTTTTAAGTTGGTCAAAAAACAAGTCGACATCGGATGTTATATGCAACATCACATTTTCTGAGAGTGTATTTAATCGAGTAGATTAGCCACTGCTTTATTTAATAAATACTTCATTCTCAACTGGTATTGTCCCAAAAGGACTTAAGATAAGTGTAATTATTTCACTACCCAAATCCAAAGAATCCAGAAGAATTTAAAACTATTGAGTTGCTTCTAGTGGTTGACAAAATCCTGGAAACAGTATTGTGCAAACAGCTTCGGATGTACTTCGAGAGGCAAAACTACATATACTCTAGCCAGTCGGGCTTCCGGGAGAACCACCCCTGTTAGTATACATTACAATAAGTTTGTACAAAATGGCGTAAAGACATTAGTGAGGATAATGTGTGTGTATTTTTTAGAGACCATCAATCATAATAAACTTAGAGAAGTTACAGAGCTGGCGTATCATCAAGCGGTTGAGTGGCTTAAAAGTTATCAAACAGAAATATTTTCCAAACTACAAAAGTAAATGGTGTATATCCATAGAGATAATATAAACGATAGAGTAGGAATACCAGCCGAAAATTGCATTGTCTTCGAAAAGAGATAGAAATAAGAGGGATGATTTATTCATCAAAACATACGTAATAGGTACCTGGTGCCATACTATCGGCATATAATATATCCTTTCTATAGTCATTGTTATTCATTTTATCACATAAAATAGGTTATCATATTCTAAAACTAAATAGTAAAGAGTTTTAATGATTTCTCAAATACGAATTCATTTCAAGGAAAAAACGTTGAATTATTCTCTTGACTAAAGAATTGGGCTGAACTACTAAAGTTCAATCAACATTTATTAGAGTATTATGCTTGAATTAGCAAAACATCTCAACAGCTTCACGATAAGGAAACGATGTTTTGTTACCTTCTTCTGTAGTATTACGCACTTCTTTTTCTTTTAAAATAGGTGTATGAACTGGCTTGCAATCACTCATGCCAAACATTTGAAGAATCTTTGTGGCATAAGCTTCTTGTCCAATTTTGATGCTTTCATCGTCAAGCATTTTTATTTCTACTCCTAAGAAATATGATGCTGGCTTGCTTGTGATTTTGAATTGTGTTTTTAACTGATTTATGAAGTTTCTCAAGTCTTCTTCATGAGTAGCAGCTATTAGTACATCGTCCACATAATGAGGTACTAGAAGCTTCTTACCTCCTTCCTGACGAATGAATAAACATTGATCTGCTTCACTGACTTTAAACCTAAGGTTTAACATAAATTTTCCAAAACGTTTATTCCAACACCGGGGAGCTTGTTTAAGTCCATACAAGCTTCTCTTGAGATGGCATGAATTATTGGTGTCATCATTGTAGCCTTCAGGTCGATGCATATAAATGGTTTCATCTAAATTACCATATAAAGAGGCAGTTGCAGTCGCTGCAATACTTACGAGTGAACGTACATTTCCTAGCTTTGTAACTGGACTAAATGTCCGATTATAATCAATACCTTGTCATTGACTTGTCTTTAATAACAAGCCTAGCCTTGTAATTGTCTGTAGTCCCAAGTGAATTCTTCTTGACACGAAAGACCCACCTATAAGAGAGAGCTTTTGCTTTTTGTGGCAAAGGTGTTGAAATCCATGTGCTGTTTTCCTTTAAAGAACTGATTTCAGCATCCATGGCCCTTTTCCAGGAGTCATGGTCTTTACAATTAATAGCTTCTTCATATGACTGGTTCATCAGACATAAATGCTTCAGCTGCAATTATATAATCTTCAAGAATTTTTGGCTGTTTTAGTTCACTGCGATTTCTTAATTTCATAGTAAAAGACCCTTCTTCATCTACATTTTCTTTTTCTGAACTCGTATGATCTTCAGGATTATGCTTTCCCTCATCTTCAGCTTCGGATAGCTGTCTATTAGTTTCAAGCAGAGGTATTTCTACTGGATTATCACACTTAGTTAGAGATTTCTCTTGAAATATCTCGAGAGCAGATAAAAATATTGTTTTCTTTTACCCAATGCTGTATCTTTCATCTACATCATATCCCAGCAGGTAACCTTTTATTGCCTTCCTATCCATTTTTCTACATTTTTGATTTGGTATGTGGGCATAACAGGGTGTTCCAACAATACACATGTGTTTCAATGTGGGTTTTTGTCCCATCCATAATTCATAAGGACAGTGAACTTTTCCCTGTTCTGTTTAATATGTATGCAGATGTACTAATCAGTTCAGCCCATACTGATGCAGGAAAATTGATTTCTAAATTGGAGTTTTTCAAAGTTCTTGCCATTTCCACCTAGGTTCTGTTCTCACGTTCAATCCCACCATTCTCTTGAGGAGTATAGGGGACAGTTAGTCTTTGAACAATTCTATCTTTATGCAGGATTCCTCTAACATTTTCTTGCTTCTTGTTAAAGACTATTCACTAATAAATCCTTGAAACATTGAGGACTCGGTGGAAAATAGAATTTTGCTCTTCTCGCCGACCGCGTGTTAGGCTTAATGTAACGATGTTGACATGCCGTATTTTACTTCAGTTATTAATACGCATACAGCGTACTGAAAATACAAAAGCCCAGTATACCTACTACCTACCTACTGTATCAAAAATCGTTGAACGTTCACTGAAATCACTACCCATAACCCATGAATATTCTTTGCTTGTACTTGTTATTAATTGCCCCGTCCACATAGCGAAAATATTTTTTACAAAAAATTGGACTAACGTTATTAGTTGGCGCACTGAAAAAGACAAAATAAAATTAATTCTATTGGTGCTGTTACTTTTGAATTTGTGCAGTTGCAATTATACTGATAACTTTTGGTACCAACTTCACAAGTACCAGCACCAATAGAATTAATTTTATTTTGTATTTTTCACTGTATCATCTAATAACGTCGGTCCATTTTTTTGGTGGTGTGAAATCGACAGAAAATGTAATTATATATCGGGGAGCCCATGGGCTCCATCTTGGGGCCTGTATTATTTCTAATATACAAAAATGATCTCTCACCTATTGAATCGAATGCTAAATTTGTATTTTTTGCCGATGTAAAATCTTTTTCCAGTCATTTAAATTCCAAATATCTGTCAATTTAATTCTGTGATTTGATTTATATTTATGTGTATATACCCGGGAAAAAGTGATACTTTGTTAATATAAAATGTAATATTTATTTCACACTTTTGAGTGTGTTGAACATTACTCACAAAACGTTAAACGTTCACTAATACCAAAGAAGATAGTAGGTGCTTATCATATTGCGTATATTCTTTGCTTGTACTTTTTAGTATCAAGAGATTTTCAGTTTTCGAAAGAAATCGTCCCTTCCACATAGCAAAAATACCCATATTTATGTGAGATACGTTTCCGGATATTGTTTTATCTTTAATTCTGGCATCTCGAATTTTCCATTTTCGAGAAAATTTGCAACCTCCATCCTCTTTGGGCGGTTTTCGGAGGGAAGGAGATATCGGATTTGAGTTTTTACGTATATGAGACCATTTCTCAAATCTCGTCTTTCAAATGAATCAAAAATCATCAAAATCTGAGTACGTTTACTATATACAACGCGCGAACAAACAAACAAGAAAACACACAGTCGAATTGTATACCTCCGCCGTTCGGTGTTCGTCGGTCAAAAATACATATTATTTGAGATTTTAACATCGCTGTAACTCGAAAACCGTAACTCTTTTGAAAAAGTGTTCAATTTAAACGATTCCGGATATGGTCATGATCTTTAATTCTGCAGTCTCAGATATTAGATTTTCGAGACATATTGCCCCCTCCACCCCCTTATGTCAAGCCAACTATCAACAACAAGGTACTGTTGCTTTTTGACGGTCACACAAAAAACATTTGGCTAAAGCAAATGGGGTAATATTGCTGTAAATTCCAGGCCATACCACCCACCGCCTGCAACCTCCAAATGTTTTTTAATGATTTCCCTACAGAATGATAATTAGTTTAGGGTCTAGGAGAATTTAACAAAATAATAAAAGATTATTATTTAAAGAAATGAAAGTTATTTATCCTCATTTTAACCAGTTATATTTAGGTATTTTGTTTGTTGTAAGGTATTCATTCAACTTATGTATTATCAATTGTGTGTATTATGGGAATTTTCAGATGTTGGTAGTACCCAAGATCTAGAATAAAGTCTATTATTATTATTAATTCAAGACAATGTAGTGGTGGTGGACCTGGTATGGCAGAAGATTACCTGTTTGTAAACGTTCATCCGGAAAAGGAGTCGTAACATTTTTGATGTCAAAAACGCTACAAGGAGCTTCCCCAGCTGAAGGGACTAGGATGATCAAAGCTAAGAAGGGGGGCAGTGTTACTGGAAAAGTTTATCACTTACGATTATTTGTTATCTTATGTACTACAGACTGTTGTTTGTGTATTTCGTTAATTAACTCTGTAATTAATGGATTTTTCTCGATCCTTCCAGAACCTATATTTATGAAAGGTACATTTTGTTATAGTAGAGTTTGATAAGCTTATGGAATAATCTCGATCCCGGGACAACCATTCACTTTGTCAGAATAATAAAGGACTATTAGACGTTAAACTCGGTGACAGGTCAGATTGTCAAAGTGACAAGAGAAGTTATTTGAGAAGTTTGCGCAACTCAATTTAATCGATGTCTAAAATACTCCAGAACCTATTGGTATCAGTGATGTTTGGTTTAGATTGGCGAACCCTGAAATGAGTCTTACAATTCAAGCAAAACTGATGATTATAGAATCATATAACTCCGTTCCAGATATTCTGAAAAACAAAAATATAGCTGATGGACACTGGGTTAAAAAATACTCAAAGAATAAATAATTATATATTCAGAAAGCAAATATTCTTTGAAAACATGATATTAAAAATATAACAAATGATTTCATTAGAGAAAAATGGAAATAAAATAGCTTATCCGACAGATTTTCTAGACAACTTAATGGTGATTAAAAATTTAAAACGTTCAAATAAATTATAGTGTTTCTAAGATGCAATTTGGTTAGCCTTTTTCTAATCATAAAGGAACATTACAAAATGTGTTTTCTACAAAATAGACTTTTAAGAAACAAAAAGTAACCAGCAGCAAAAAACAACAAAAAAATTAACAACAACTATTTTTACAAATAAGAAATAATATGAGTTGCAACCAATACTTCTCGCTATCGGAGAATCTGACCAAATTATTCAGGAGAAAACTGAGATATCATTTTACCCTGTTATTAATCACTCCTCGAGTTTTTGCCTAGAATTTGACAGCTAAAAATAATTAATAATTTAAACGAGGTTTTTTCTTAACCATTTATAAATGGCATTGTAATTTCGATTCTTACAAAGCTTCTTATACCAATAATTATAATAAAGACTGGGAATCGACGAATTAGATGACAACTTTTGATAACATTTTAGAAGATTTTAATTTGTTATATCTCAGTTTCTTCTAAATAAAAGCTGGGAGAAAGCTTGCGATAACAGTTTTCTGGCCTTGATCAACTAGCGATTGAAAATGAAATAACAATAATTGTATCGATACAATAACAATAATTTTACAATTCCAAAAAATACTTTCATATAATATACATATTATATAAAATCTAGCGGTATATCCCCATCTAGACATCTATGTTTTCAAAAATAACTATTCCAGCTATTTCAATTTAAAAAACTAAAAAATGACTTAGTTTTTTTTCCTTTCTTCTCAAAATATTACAACTAATTTATACAATTATTCCACGATGATGTTGATAATGATGGCTTACCCGTACTATTGGTACACAACTTGAAGCCCGTCCAAGAAGTCCAACAGATTTGGGAGGCAAATGATACCTATCTTATAATATATATTTATAATAAATAAACACAGTTAAAGTACTAGCTTTAACATTGATATCTATTTTTTCTACTTTTTTTCAATTTCTGCCGTTCAGCATATTTTCCATCAAATCCAAACATTTCAATATTACATTCCATTTGAGGTATCCTTTATATTCATAATCAAAACATAGTTCGGTACTAAATTTAGTATAAAACTATAATAGGTAATCTTATCAGTAGCAAGCTTTAAGCATAGTTTTACTCTATAACACATATACATCATAGTAGCAACCCAAAATAGTGCATACTGCAGGCTTGTAAAAGTTCAATAAATTTGCCGCTCGTATCGGAACCAACTAGCTACCGACTACCAATAGCATTAGAAGGTTGACAATGAAATGTCTTTGTCGTATTTTGATAACCCGCGATTAAATGTATTTATAGTTTTATGCTTTGTAGGTATGGAGTTTCATCCACGAAGAATAGAGAAAAGACAAACAGCTTATTCACGCAGAACGAACTGTTAGTTACGCACGCTTTGGTATCGTAGGGTAAACGCCCTGATCTATATATCTTCTTTTGCGTATTACGGCTGAGAATAACTGTCAAGTTTGATGTTGTTACTGTAATAATTAAAGATGCTCATTAAATACAGTATTATACTAAATTTTGATTATGAATATGGCTGTAATGTTTTGACTTTTCATGAACACAACAGCATACTATAACGGTGAGTGAACTGTTACACTGGTGGTTCATTTATACTGAAAATAACAGAATACATTAACATGGGAAGTCTTTGAGTTCGACCACTGCTGTTACAGAAAAAAGCAGAAACATCAATAGTATTAAGATTAACTATTGGAAAAAATTAAAATCTAATCTTAAATTAGAATTTTGAGTATACCTATTGTACCAATAGTTCTTAATTGAGAATTTGTTAGAAAACTGAAAGTTTTGAATCTTTTCGAAAAATGTTTCTTTAAAATTGTGATCACGTGAGTGAGTTTGTCTTTCATTAGCAAAGCCAGTTGTTGAGGTCACCATTTTTAGTTCTTCTATAACAAATTCTATTACCGTTATGGATTTTATTTTGGATAATCGATGAAAACATACTGAACAACATAAAAATAAACAATTTACATTTACACAAAAAAAACGTTGAACGGTTATAAGATTATTGCAAACGCTTTTTTCGAACAATATAATAATTCATCAACTCGTCCACCAAAACAGCTTTTCCTGCAGTATAATATTTGAAATGAAAAAAGCATACACTCAGTGTTACAGTATTATTATATAACTATTAATATAGGCATTTTTACATATGTATAGGGTATTTTTTTAGCTTATATCTCGATCAAGAAAACTGTGTATTTTCAACTATTCGCTAATCATTAAAAAATAAGTGTATGTGTTGTGTATTAACATTTACAATGTACGTATGAATGTAGTAGGCATGTCACACCGTTGTTTATATGTCACTATTCAGATGGAAATCAAGTATATTTTAATATTTTTTGAAATATCCATTGACGAAGAATCATATTGATAAATTAATTTCATATTATAATTAAATCAAAAATTGAATATAATTAATTAGATAAAGAATTCCAGATACAATAAATAAAAACATAGTTCTAGATTCTACTTCTTATTACACGAAGGAGAGGCTAAGCTGGTGTTTTTTGGTAAAAAAATTAAAAAATACAATCTTTCACATCTGATCCTATTAGTGAAAGCCACAATTTAGAAAAATAGTTATTTTTTTAACGATTTATAGATCATTCTGAGATCCTATCGACAACAACACCAACCTTCGAACAAGCTGTAGAACATGGTATGATATTATATTATATAAATAAAAAAGCATTTTGCAAACTTACAAATCACTTGATCACAAGTACATATTCGTTGCTCACGAGCGATGTTGACGTTGTTTTTGTCTCTGTACAATGGGCTACTGCTACTAGTTTGGAATTGTTCCCATATTAATTTTGTTTACTTCACATGGTGTTTGTTTGCAGCTCCATACTTATTTTACCTATATATAGATAGCCACGACGTAACAACCAACCACCCGTAAGCGCATAGCCTTAGAAGTAATGCAACACAAAAAAAACTTGAGTGGATCTTAGAGCGAAGAAGAAATTTACAACATTGATGTTAGATCGGGTCGTCCATAATGATCCATTTTCGTTTTCTATTATATATATATATATATATTTTTTTCTTCTTCTCAGATTAACTTCCATCTTCCGACATTTTGGCAATACTTATTTTATATTGTTCATTTTTTATCCCTAAATAATAAATAACACCGGTGACATAGTTCTAGGCCCCAAGGTAACTCAACACTCCATTGCATTATACCTCGGGGCCCACTCTGTTAACTATGTCGTACTATTGCTGCTTCACTACCGACACAACAACAATAATAATGACAATGTAGAAGACATCTTCTCAGCTTCAATGAGTCCATCGTCTTCTCTTGGAATATTCGAGTTCCACCAAATGATGATGATAATGACGATAGTTCCTGACTATCGCTCCAGGAAAATGCCAATTGTTTATAAGTATTCTCCTTTGGAACCACCGACATATCCGCGTCTGTTAACTACTGTTGTTACCACAATTATAAATGAATCGAATGATTTTTGTTCCGAAACTGTACCGCGAATCTCGAAATTAATTCGATATTGTATATTATGGTGTTTATATAGATATAATAATATATTGTCCTGTTTTTTCTTTGTACACAAACGTAACAAATATTTTTTTTCAATTTGTTTTTTGTTTCTGACTAGTATTTATCTTTCAATGTCTATTCTTATTTAATCTGTACACTATCACTTTCTTGTCTATTAGGATTCTCCGTTGAAAAACTGGATTTTCCCATTCGATTGATTGATTATGGCTTCCCAAGCTGCGAAACAAAATAATTATCAGAAAATATAAATAAGTAGGTAATATAAATTTATGCTACAAGTGTGTAGTTAGATCTCAAGGATAACCGTGGGTCGCTAGGAGCCATGGACGAGTAGCGAAATCCACACGAGTCCGAGAACGAAATTTACGTATACATAAGCAAATGTATCACGAATGTTAGTTTTGCCTTTCCCCACTCGTTAATACATTTTTGCAACTACTACTTTGGTAGATAATTGTTCCTATTAACTGTTATAAGTCAACAATAGGATACTACTATTTTATCAACAAAGTTATTATCATTGACTCATGGACCTCACAATCTTATCTCGCTAGTAATAAGTAGAAAATGACCAAACAAGTGTGAGAGAGACAAAATAAATAGCTGTAACTTCAGTAGTTTATCTGTTTTGGTATAGTCCGCAGACAAGCTGTCTCTCTCAAGGAACACTCAATTTTGTGAGAAAATTGCACAGTCACACAGTCCATATATTAGTGGTTATTATATAATCATCGTGTTCCTGAATACCATTAGCCGGGCCAGGCATAGATTATGTCAGCAGTCAATGTCATATTCCTATATTGAAGCCATATATATGCAATTTTAGACGGCGATTTTAACCCTGTCCAGGCTAATGGTTTGTATTTCGGAACAGCTAGTATATTTGTAGGTTAGATTTCGTATTTAATCACGACGTTACCTACTTGTTAATACTAATCACAATACAAATTATTTCGAGATACAAAACACAACAAGCGTTTTGTTTATCGATACCAATCGAAACTAGTCAAACATTCAAACGGACCAATCGGTATCAGAAATTTGACATTTGATTAACACAATGGTTGTTGTGTTTCCATCTCGAAATCATCATTCGTTTATGTACGTCACAGTATTTCAAGGTAGCTTTCGCGAAAACACGTTTATCATTTGCAACTATAATTTGAAGAAGATCAATGGGATGGCAATTCTTAGATTTCAATAGAATGTGTTACTATAATAAAAAAATTCAAATTTGCTTACCAGATCCAATGAAGTTAACAATTTTGTCGTGATTGTGCGAGTGATTGCTGTACGATTCCGGTGCCACATAACGTGCAACAAAACTGTCGCAAATATCCTCGCTGAGAAGTTGCTCATTTATGTCGAAGCCGAATACAAGACCAGGTACTTCCTTATTGCCACCACCTCCACTGAGTATTATAACAGGAGGACGTTCATCTTCCCATGTGGCCTGTTAACACAAGCAATAATGATAATTTTATATGATTTATTCTATCAGGCAACGCTTCAGGGTCAATATTTTAAGCGTACACGAAATCGCTCTAATACCAGTAAGCCTTTTTTAGTTTCCACCGTTTCCCCAAATAGCTATACAGTGAGGACCAAAAGTCCGCCCCCCACCGTAATTTCTTTATTTAAAAATATGAAAAAAGCAATCGAGGAAATCACAAACTATTGATAACTCTAATTTGACAATTGTTGACAACAGAGTTAAGATTTATTTACTTGTTGCTATGGTTACTGAGGCACTCACAGTATAAACAGCCGACTAAACCAACGTAAGGGATCGAAAATCAGAACAGTCTGAATTAAGTTTTTCTTTGAATCATTTCAACTTAGGTATAGTAAATCCTTCATGAAATCTGCTTTGAATTTCACCTAGAATACCTAATAAGGGGTTCCATTTAAAAAAAAATCAAATAATAAGTCTGAATAAATTAAAATAATGCTTTTGCAAAAGGTCATATGAAACCCTACAACTTATGTATTCAATAATTTTTTGTAATATTGAAAATAAAGAAGTTACGGTTTGGGGGGACTTTTGGTCCTCACCGTATAAGGGATGTATTATTATAGTAGAGTGTAGTATATTTTGGAAAGTGTAATGTTCATTTTCAAGTTTATTACTATTACTGAATCAGGACTGCTTCACAAATATTTACCAAAAAACTATAATTTGAATGGCTTTGGTACTCACCCCATCTTCGTTGTCGACGGTTGCCACATCAAAATCTCCACTTATGGTACGTTCGCTACTATCACAGTCACTCATGCGATGGGCAGATGGAGGACGGGGGACGTGATCGTGCTCAGCAGTTAATGGTGGTGCTGCTATTATGGGGACGGGGACTACTTGATTGCTGCTACTAGTACTACTAATGTTGATTTTTTCGGCGGTGGCGACCGCAGGATGTTGTGGTATCGTGGGTGGGACTGCTGGCGGCGAGGGTCGGTTCATGAAATGCATCTTCTCGATGGTCTGGACATCAGGTATGTTGGGCGGCATCATCTGCGCATTGAATTGAATCGAGTCCTTTTCATTCGAATGAATTATCTGTGGATATATTTTAATAATTCTGTATTTTACTCAATACTAGCCAAGTCTAAAAATGTGCTGATGCAGTAATTGATATTACTGCCAATTATAAATCAGTTTTATATGAAGTTTTCAAATCAAACTCAATTATGTCTAATGCCATCTTAAAAGGGCTCCTATGGTGGAAAGGAGATTCATTAATGATATGAACAATATGATTGTTTGAAAAAACGTTTTGTTTGATTTTCAGAATTCAATAAATATTATTTTGTTCTGTCCACAGCATCATTTAATGAAGCACTATTCAAAAAGTTATAATCCTTATTAATACCAGCAGTCATATTTTAAATGACAAAAAAACATTAGAATTGGAGCACGGTTACGATGCAAAATACGCGGACCTGTATACATAAAAAGAAGTCAAATTATGTGCCTCCCCCTGCTAATGAAGTCAGACTCACGTCCAACACTCCATAGATGTTGCTCTGCCCGTTTGTGAATATTTATGAATGGAATACGAATCATATTCATTTTGGTAATGGGGTATTACAGGGACAATTTATCCCCGTAGCTGTCTCGTGGTTTTGTTCGCCCTCATTCAGAAATCTTTATGCACGAGATTTTATGGTAGCATCCAAGAATATATAAAGGGAGGATGACTCTGTATTCTGTTCTATAAGCAGAAGAGGCTGAAATAACGTCCCGTGATAAGTTGTCAATTTGGTATGTTGCGCAGAATTTTACTGAGTGTCTATTGTTGTATTTAAGCTTCCTTTGCCCATACTACATAAGGATGCGCAGCGTGATTTTGCGCAACACACCGAAATGACATATGATAACCCAATGTTTTTTGTGCTACTCCCACTACTCGTGTTACTCGTCCTCCCTATATTTGTTCATGGTATTATGTAAGTGACAAGAAACGCTTACTCTATGACAAAGAATATTCTCCCTGATCTATAATGAAAAAGTTAAAATCTCTGATATGATGATTTCGAGATGCAAACATAACAAGCGTTGTATTGAACAAATATCAAATTTCTGATACATGACTGGTGCGTTTGGAAGTTCGGCTAGTTTCGATAAACATAACAATTGTGTTTTGTATCTCAAAATCAATAATATTCTATGCTTATATTAGAAATTAAATATTTCTTTCTATGTCACGACCCAGGGACATCTGAGTTCTACTTGTCATGAATTCGCCCCATTTAAGAAATCCAAATCCCAGAAGCACCTATCTTCCTCATATGAGAGGTATATTTTGTACTGATATTACTATACTGGATTTATTGAAGGTCTTATTTGATTTAGTATTTATCGCATCATTAAACAATAGTCCTGTTTATAGGTAATCCAACATGAATTTCTCACCAAAAATATAAAAATAAGTATACATGTCCACAAAACAAATCAATGGATAAACAAAATAGACAGAGGCCAGTAAACTAACTCATAGATGAATATGAAATTAGTGTTTATGCAAGACAAAAACAAGGCCTCATATTCAGACCAATATCATGAAGTAGCCCCAACACTTCTGAATTTATTCCATGGATTTACCTACAATTGCAATATATTCTTATGTGGGCCCAATTGAACATCTTTGGAATTTGGAAGACAGATTTGTTAGCAGCACCACCCACCTCAGAATTTTGAACGTTAAAAATCATCAACGAATGGCTGAGTAAATTACAATATTTTTTTACAAAAAAAATGAACCCACGTTATTAGTTGGTGCACTGAAAAATAAGAAATGATATTAATTCTATTGGTGCTGTTACTTTTGAAGTATGTTGCAGTTAGATTGGTAACTTTTGGCACCAATTTCACAAGTACCAGCACCAATAAAATTAATATTATGTCGTATTTTTCAGTGCACCAACTAATAACGTCGGTCCATTTTTTAAATATTTATTTCACACTTTTGAGTGTAACATTAGTCAAGAAAATCGTTGAACGTTCACTAATACCAAAGAAGATAGTACTTATCTTATTACCCACGTATTTTATTTGCTTGTACTTGTTATCATGTAGATATCTCAAGTATTTTAGATTTAATCATTTTACCACCGAAATAACTCGAAAACCGTAACTCTGAGGAAACATGTCCACTATAAATGTTGCTACAAATATTCTTGTCTTTCATGTGGTACTCTCAGATTTTCAGTTTTCATAGCGAAAATACATATATGAGATTTTAACATCAATGTAACTCGAAAACTGTAACTCTTTTGAAAAATTTTTCAATTTAAACGTTTCGGGATATTGGCCTATATTTAATTCTGCTATCTCGAATTTTCGAACAAATATGTCATCTCCACCCCTTCGGGGTGGTTTTCGGAGGGAAGATTTGGGATTTGAGTTTTTACGAATATGTGACCATTTCTCAAATCTCCTCTTTCAAAAGAATCAAAAATCTTCAAAATCAGAGTATGTTTACTATACAAAACGCGCCCACAAACAAACAAAAAAACAGACAGTCGAATTGTATACCTCCTCCGTTTGGGTTAGTCGGTCAAAAAGGGATTACTATGCTCGAATGAATGTGTCAAAGTGTCAAGGAGTAAATCTAATGGAAAGTGGATCGTTACTCGTTATGTAATTAATTATTAAAACGATGTCAAGAACTTTGCTCTATACAGGCAGGATATTTCTTGAAATGTTTAGGTTACTATGTTGAGAATAACTATAAAATTATTATTATTATTATTATTTAAGAAAAAAAGTCGCATCCACCTTCCGGTTATTAGCGACATTACAATATTTAACTTAGATTCACAAAAGAATACAAAGTACATCAAAATTTAACAATTTTATATCTCATGATATAAGTCTATATCCTTCATGTAATTTTTAAGATTAAGTAGATTACATGTTTCTCCTAATAATGTCTTAAGGTCTTGTGGCAAGTTATACTTATTTCTAGATAATGTATATTTTTTACAATCAATGAGAAAATGTTTCACTGTTAGAGTCACATCACAGACATCACATCTGGGAGCTTCGGTTCGTTTCAGCAGATATTCATGGGTTATTCTGGTGTGGCCAAGTCGAAGTCTGGTCAGAATTACTTGAGAATGGCGGTCTTTTGGTAATGATCTCCAAGGATAGATGTCACCTTTCACTTCACGCAGTTTGGATCTTGAGTTGCACCATTCAGTATGCCATTTTGTCGATAATTTGTTCTTAAACCAGGCTTTCAAATCCGAGGCTACGCACTCCGAAAACTCACTAATTCTACCACAGGTCACGGCATTTCTCGCGTTTCGATCAGCTTCTTCATTACCATGAATTCCAATGTGTGATGGTATCCAGATGAAGTGAACAATCTTAGAAAAATTTTCGAGGCGGATGAGTTCTGCTTTAATTAATTTTTCAATAGGATGTTTTGGATATAGTCTCCGCAGTGATAAAATAGAACTTAATGAATCCGTTAGAATGACTGATTTCTCATAGTTGTAGTTGTTCAAGTATACTAATGCTCGGTATATTGCATATAGTTCAGCTGTGTGGATGCTGCTGAGGGGTGAGAGTTCATATTTTTCAACAGTTTGACCTATAACTACTGCACATCCCGTTCCTTCTGAGGATTTGGAGGCATCAGTGAAAATTGTTTGAAAGTCTGAATAATCGTTGGAAAGAATTTCCAATAGTGAATTTTTGATGATTTCTATATTGGTGTTGGATTTGTTATACTGAGTGAGGGTGTCATTGCATTTTGGAATGCTAATAGTCCATGGTGGTGGGTGCTTGATGTCATCGGAAAGGACGTTTGGGAATGTAATATTCAAATCTGTTGTGAACTTTCGAATCCGTGCATAAAATGGTACCTTAGATTGCGGTTTATTATTGAAGTGGCTAGTATATCTAGAGGTGAATGTAGAATCAAATGATGATTTCGTCCTATTTGCAGCGGTTGAAGCAGCGTTAGAAAGACTAAGAAACTGTCTTCTTAGGTTAAGAGGTGGTTCGCCAGCTTCGCTATGTAAACTCTGAATTGGGGTTGTTCTATAGGCTCCTAATATTATTCTGAGAGCATTGTTTTGAACTGTATTGATAGGTCTTAGCGTCGATTTACTGGCCGAAGCGTAAATAGTACATCCAAAATCTATTTTCGATCGGATTAATGTCCTATAGAGAAGAAGAAGCGTCCGCTGATCAGCTCCCCATTTTTTGACCACAAGAGTTTTAAGCAGATTCAATCTCTTATTACATGCCAGCAGCAGACCGGAAATATGTTCCTTCCAGTTCAGTCTTCTATCGAGAGTCATTCCCAGAAATCTAACAGAAGATCTAAGTTCAATGTCTTGTTGATATAACTGCAACTTTGTTTGTGTATTGATGTCATTTGAACTAAATATAATACTGTGAGTTTTTGTCACAGAAAAAATGAAACCTGTTTCGTGTGACCAATGTTCCAGAGTGTCGAGAAACTTTTGAAGCATTACTTCCATAGTGTCTAGATTTTTTCCTTTTACGAAAACTACGAGGTCGTCAGCATACAATCTTGCTTTCAGTGGTTTCTTCAAGCCTTTTAGGATAGAATTGAGGGCAATTAGAAATAGGGTTGGACTAAGCACAGATCCTTGTGGTGTACCGTTTTTCTGAGGGTGTTTGCTTGATAAGATACCATTGACTCTGACCTGGAATGTTCTATTGTTCAGAAAATTCCGTATAAATGCTAAACAGTTGCCTCTTATATTAATTTTTTCCAGTTGTCCTAGTATATGGTTTCTACTGGCTGAATCGAAGGCTCTTTTAAGGTCAAAGAATATGGCATAGCATTTCTGCTTTGTAGATAATGCCTCATGGACATCGCTTTCTAGATCTACTAAGTTGTCCAAAACTGATCTGTGAGGTCTAAATCCATTTTGTTCTGGAATTATCAAGTTTCTGCTTTCTAATGTCCATTGTAATCGTTTGTTGACAATTTTTTCGAACAATTTGCTGAACGCGCATGTCAGTGATATCGGTCTGTAGGATTCAGGATCTAGACGGGACTTATTAGGTTTGAGAACAGGAATAATTATTGATTCGTTCCACTCTTCCGGGAATGTTTGAGTCAACCATATACTATTGAATATTTTCAGGAGATGGATTCTTGCTGTTTCAGGTAGGTTCTTAATAAAATCAACTGGAATGTCATCGGGACCTGATGCTGTGTTTCTCAGATCGAGGAGGGCCTCATCAAGTTCGTCTCTCGTTATTGGGAGGTTAATTGGGTCATTGTTCGCTGTAGCAGTGTCGATCATGTTAGATACGGATGTTGTATTATGCTCCAGAAATTTTGCATCAAGATTTGAATCGTCTGAATGTTTTTCATAGGTTTGGGCCATCAGTTCAGCTATATCATAGCTTGAGGAAATCAATTGATTTCCGTCTTTAAGAGTTGAAATATGAGAGGATGTCTGGGTGCCTGATATTTTTTTGACTCTGTTCCAAACTTCCGTCATGGGAGTGGAGGAGTTAATGCTAGCAATGTAATGTTTCCATGAGTTTTTCTTGGCTTCATGTATTATAACACTTGCTTTAGCTTTCAGCCTTTTGAATTCAATGAGATTTTCTGTTGTTTTGTGCCTTTTGTATTTTACAAGTGCTGATTTGCTAGCATGGATAGCCTCATTAGATGCGTCATTCCACCACGGTACAGGTTTGTGGTTCTTTATCAGCTTAGTCTTTCCGATCGATATTTGTGCACTTTCTGTGATTATGTTTGAGAGATCTATAAATGTGATTTCTGTTCCATCACGAACAGCAATTTCTATTCTATTATCAACTTCTTTCATGTATCGCTCCCAATTGGCAGATTTCACTTTCCATTTCGAAGGAATAGGATACAAAGGTCCTTGGAGATTTATGTTTGTGATCTCGATGGGGTGATGATCACTACCAGTACCTGCCATGAAAGGGATGTAGTCATAGAGGGATCACATAGTGTTAGGTCAAGGGCCGATGAGTCACCTGTAGCTGAATTAAATCTGGTGTTATTTCCATCGTTCATAACACATAGCTGATAGTCTTGAATGAAATTAGCGATGATTTTTCCTCTAACATTAGTGTTATCCGATCCCCAGATTGCGTTGTGGCCGTTGAAAGATAAGTCGTGGTGTTGGTATTTGATCTATTAGGCTTTTTAGGTCGTTTCCGTCTATTTGTTTATCGGGTGGTAAGTAAATATTACAAATATTAAAAGTTTTATTATGAATGATTTTTATAGCAATTGCCTCCAGTTGTGTGGTTATAGGTATCTCTTCTGCTTCGATGTTTTTTTTGACGAGTATTGCAACACCTCCAGATGATTTGGTTATATTCAGACGATCCTTTCGAAAGTAGTTGAAGCTGTTTAATGAACAAATGCTATTTACATTGAAGTGTGTTTCTTGTAAGCAAAGAATATCTGGGCTTAGCTCCGAGTTGAGAATTTGAAGCATAGGTAGATGGCGGAAATATCCGTTGATATTCCATTGAATTATAGATTTGAAGTTGAATGTTAATTATTATTATTATATATATTTTTTTTTTAATGTTGATCGGTCGACGAATCACTCTCTCCTCCAGTACTTTCATTAAGAAGTTTTCGTTTAAGTTTTGTCAGTCTTGTCTTTATTGCACGATCAGTAAGTTTAGGGTAGATGATAGTTAATAGATCTTTAAGTGAAGAGAAGTTAGTTGTATAATCCTTTACCACACTAATGGGATCAGAAGAACCTTGAATATTTTCAAAAAGGCTTATGATTTGATCATAATTTAAAATTGGTGCAGGAGTCATGTTGTCGATGAGATTTTGCCGGTTCTAATAAGTCTTTATTGGATTTTGCATTTGCTTTGAACTTTTTAATTATTTCAGTATTAGCCGGCTTGATGAAAGTACTATTTTCTGTTGGAATTTCTTCTTCGGGCGTCAAAATTTCTTTAGCACTCCGTTTGACTTGAGAACATGTAGGAGACCTTTGAGTTATTAGATGTTGCCTCTCAGGTGTTTGAAATAGTGGCTCATCGGTTGTTTCAGGCCTCGTAACTTCCATGGAATCATCGATAGTTGAATTAGACTCAGAACATTGCGCTGCTTTATGACCAGGTTTTTTACATTTATAACATGATAGATTATCTTGTGAAATAAAGATTCTGTAGGACGTATCCTCGAATTCAAGCACGATATATTCAGGAAGAGTAATGCTGTTTAGTGAGCTGATGTATACCTGTCTTCTGAAACTGAGAATATGGCTATATTCTGGAGATGTAGCATTTATCTTCAGGAAAGTTATTGGAGATACAAGCTTAAGACCGAGTTTTTCAAGCTCTGTTATCAAGATATCATGTGGAATTGTTGGACATACATTTGACAGAACAACTCGTTCGGTTGGTGCAATAAGACGTCTAGCTTTGAGTAGTTGTCCGTTGACTTCAATAGTTCCATTTTTTTTAATGAATTCATCAACAATTTCTTTGCTTGCCAAGTACATACAAATTCTTTGGTTGGATAGTCTTGAAGTGAATATTATATTTTTGGGTTGTATAATAGTTCCTAGTGGTATGAGATAATCTTGGAGACGGGTATTTTCTATTGCATTGAAAATTATTGCTTGTTCTTTTGTTGGGAAGTTTTGCTTAGCGGCAACTGAGGAGTAGCTCTTGGGTAACATTTGTTTCTCAAGTAAGTTGTTATTTTGAGAACTGCTGTAGTCAGCAGTCTCGAGAGTGGTTGAGTTTATTTGTGTAGCAGTATTAAAATCTCTCGCTCCGACCCTGTCCATTTTATCAAGCGGACACGGTGTTTCGCGCGATTCACGTTCGATGTTATTGTTTATATTTACATTTACCTTGATTGTCTTCAGATCTTGATTATTCAAATGATGTTAACCATACAAGTTAACTATTAGATGCAGGAAAGGTATGTAAAATCTCACAATTTCTGAAACGATATTTCCACTACAATTTATAAAAATTCGATGCACTGATAAGATAAGGTATCACTCCGTTAATAACCAGAACAAAACTCCCTAATTTAATAAGTGAGTCAATAATATTATTCCATATTATCCAGCATATTATATTCTCAATTTACATTTTTGACCGACGAACCCCGAACGGAGTATGTATACAATTCGACTGCCTGCATTTTTTTGGTTCGTTCACGTATTTTATATAGTAGTCGCACTATGATTTTCGATTCATTTGAAAAATGGTTATTCATAAAAACACAAATCCGAAATCTCATTCCTTCCGAAAAGCCCCCACGAAGGGACTCGAAAATCGAAAAGCTGAGGTGGTAGGTATAATTAAGGATAGGACAATATCCGGAAAAAAAATTGGACCGACTCTATTAGTTGGTGCATTGAAAAATATAAAATAATATTAATTCTATTGGTGCTGGTACTTTTGAAGTTGGTGCTAAAAGTTATCAATCTTACTGCAACTACAATTTTTTGTGAAAAATATTTATGAGATCATCTTTGTATTGAAAATTATTTTTTAAACATTGTACTTGTAGGTTTTCATTAAGGTATCGACTTTCAAATATAGCATTATTATTATAACAAAAATTACGAGCGATCTGAAAGAAAAAAAGATTTTCTAATGTGGATGCACTTGGTACCGATGTTGTTACAACACTATCAATTCTAAATTTCTGTTTGATTAAACACATTTTACCGATACTGACTTGTCGGAAAAACCACTGAACAGAAATTCCATGATTGTTAGAAATAAGGTAAATGCAAAAATCTCGACTATACGTACAAAAAGTATGTGAAATTGCTTGCTGACGTAAATGTCTAATTATCGTATTTGAATTCGTTGGTATGAAATATTCAATGATGCGGGTAAACTCATATTTGGCATGCCAGATATCTAGAAGAATTGTTGAATTCACTTGGGCGGTACACTGACTGCGTCAAAACAAAGGACAAAGGCTCCAATGACATTGTAATAAAAATTGAATTATTGAATTTCCAAGACTGCGTATTTTTCTGGAAGCTATTCACGAGAGCTTTGACCTTTGATGCATATCAGGAGAATATTTATCTCATAATAATTAATCGAACAGACAATCTTTTTTGACATACGAACCCAAACGGAGGAGGTATACAACTCGTCTGGTTTTTTTTATTCACCCAAACAAATCATAAGACGAAAATGCTTTACAGTTTGAATATCCATCCAAATGTTTGATATTAAACGTCAAAGAGAACAATGACAAACGTCAAAAGAACAATCAGCCGATCTGTATCGAAGACGTATGTTTATGACGTTAAAAATTTATTTCACCTAATTTACAAACAAAACAAATGAAATTAAAAAAAAAATTAAAAATAGTTTTTATTGGGCATTTAAGATTTAAACCGTACCAATGAGTACCTACTATTGCTATCCTTTTCTCGATTTTAACTATACTTATGTATTGTTAGGATGTATTATTATTTTATAATCTACTGTTCTGTAATGTATCTTGTTCTGTAGTTCTGTAAGTGTTATTCTATGTACTATGTCATTGACAAGATATCCGTTTCCTGTTTAATTTTAATTCATCATTATTATTCATTCTTGTTAGTTATTACAACCTTTTGTTAATTTCTTCAATTTCCATAAATATATTTAATTGTGAGTACCTGCGCTATATTTTCTCTGCCCAACAGGTTATGGGCCCAGGACATAACTGTTAATTACGAAACGATATTTAATTGTTCGTTTATAATTTTGAGAAATAGTAAAAAGCATGGCCGGCGACGACAAAATGGTGACCACGCCATCCGGATCAATGCTTACACAGCAGGGAACAATGCCTACTAGTTCGAGTGTAACTGTATCATCATCAGTGCCAAATATAGAAAAACTAGAAGGACAATTTAACTATGGAAGCTGGAAATTCGCAATGAAAATGTGTTTGATGCTCGAAGGACTTTTTGGTTATGTTGATGGCACAATGCCGGTTAGCACTCCAGCAGACATTGTTCGTGATCAGAGTGCACTTGCTAAGATATGTCTTTCGGTTAAGCCTAACTGTTATGTGTATACAGTCTATATGCAGTAGTGTGTACGGTGTGGCGACGCGTCGCCATGCGCAATCGACTGCACTACACGTCATTCATCACAATTTATCTGCAGAGAGATCAGATTGGTGCCGAGGTCTTGAACCAAATAGACGCAAGACTAAAGCAAATACCCGGAAATTTTGATGAAAGTTTTGGTGGTCTAGACATTATTTTTATTGGAGATTTGCGACAATTACCTCCAGTCCGTGCAACTCCAATCTATAAGCAGTCCAAACAACGGATGATTGGGCCCTTACTTTGGCGAGGATTAAAATTTTACGAATTAACTCAAATAATGCGTCAAGATAACGAAATGTTTGCTTCTATTCTTACAAAAATTGGCAGTGGTATTATTTTAAATGATGATGAATTAGCCGCTGTCGAGTCTAGATTTTTTACGAAGGAAGAAGCGTGTCCAAGTGGTGTAGGATTATTTCATGATAATGCATCAGTTAACTTAACGCATATAACGTACTAGCTTTACAAACTGAAAAAATAGATTCAATTGCAATGGACATTATGTCTGGTTGTACTAATCATGCAAGAAGCAAACATAAGACAAAAATTACACAAGTTTTCAGTGACTGATACTGGAGGTTTGCCATACGAAATCATTTTTGTTATTGGAAGACCTTATATTATTACAACATATACGTGGTAGACGGTTTAGCTAACGGCGCCGTTGGAAAGCTGGTTCATATAGAACAAAATGATGAAAATCAAGTAACTCGCATATGGCTCGTTTTTCCAGATAAAAACACTGGTATGGTGGCTAGACGAAAAGCCGCTGCCTTTCTTGTGGAACATAATATCGATAGACGTGCAGTACCTATCGTACGTCGAACTTCAAGTATACCACTCAATAATAATAAAACCATTGTGGGAAAAAGAAATCATTTTCCATTGATATCAGGATGTGCTATGACTATTCATAAGTCTCATGGAGGTACATATGACGAGGTAGTCTATGAGTATAGTAAAAGTCATTCTATTTCATTACTTTACGTAGCTTTAACACGAGTAACAAGTCTTCAAGGGTTGTTCATATGTAACAGTCAGGATAATTTAAGATTTTATCATGGAAGAAGAGTAGATCCATCAGTTTCAAGTTTACAGCAAGAATTTAAAAGAATATCTCTAAACAAACTTACTACATTGCAAGGAATGATCACTGAATTTATAAACTCCAGAAATAAATTAACCATTTATACTTTAAACTGCCAAAGTCTCAGAAAACATACTACTGATTTACAAGATTCTATTTGTCAAAGGAGTAACTTTTTATTACTAACTGAATCATGGCTTCCTGCAGATGAATAGTTGACTTACCTAATTTTCATTGTATAGCTAAATTTAAGAGACAAAATGTTAGAGCAGCTGGAGTTGCCATTTATAAAAACAACAATACTTCACATATTACTACGTTCAACATGGATTTAGTAATTCAAAATGCTACAGAAGTTCATGTCTCCCAAACATCTATTGGCGATATGTATGCTTCACACGTTAAACTAGAAGATGGAAGTGAATTGATGATGATTGTTGTATACATTTCTCCTAATAAAAAAAGAAATCACATCATTTCATTTTTACACGAGAGATTATTTCCGTTAAGTCACAGAGGTGACAGTAATACCGTCCTCAGAGGCAACATCAAATATAACTATTACCGAGGTCACTGATTAAACGAATTAAGTAGTCACGATTTGAAATAAATTCGTAAATTTTTGTATTTAATGAAAATAAATGTTTATTCAATAAATAGTCATCGTTATCTGGAAAAAAATCGTAATATTTTATTTTATCATTATGACATATTTAGTTCCTATCACAATCTGTTCTTTTCTGCATATTACTTTTACAAAATAATGTCGATGTTTCACATCTGCCAAGCGTCCCGTGACGGCTCACATTTTTTTTACTTTTAGAATCTTTATTATTATTTATAAATTGATTGAAAGTCAATCACAATAAATTCAATTGTTATTCATTTTTAGTATTATTATTAATTTTTATTTTTCAAAAGTATAAAAATACATAAAAGATTATACAGTCTGTCCAAGATATGAATGCACAGCATGGGGATCTCGGAAACAATAAGAGATACAGGATTGGTTGAGTTAAAAAAAATGCGCAATTATATACCCAACGATATACCTTTTAGAAAGTTTGAATATTCCGTGTAGTTGTGGAGATATTCGAAAAAAAACTAAAATTTGTTATTCAATTATTTTTTTTATAAGCTTGCTTGACGAAGTACAAAAAAACCAACGACACTTTGTTAGCTCTGCAAGATGGTGCTAATAAATCTTAAGTTCAACTTTTGTTTTTCTTACGTAACGCAAAAATGGGCACCAAATGGACTTGTTTACTTCGTAACCGTTTATTTATTCCAAAGAATAGATCTTTGACCAAAACTAAATTGCTATTAGTTATTACCCTGAATAGATATGTCAAAAAAGCATTGTTGAACAATTATCGAAAAATTAAAACGTTTAAAGATTGAATTAAGAGCAGTTCTAATATAGATCTTCAAACAAATTATTTTATATGAAGCCCCACAAAAAGTCTAAGGGAGTTAAGTTAGGTGATCTTGTAAGCCAAAATGTTTCACTATAAGTAGGTACCAATACGTTTTCTACCAAATCGTTCAGCTACAGTCTAGTCATTTACGTCGTTGAGTGAGGAAACAGACGCAAATTATAAAAATATAGGTGTAATTTGGAGTTGGCAATTTCTAACAACTGATTGTATGTCTCCAATTTCTTATTTTTATTTCTATAATCTTTCATTGTAGTATTCCATAGACAAGGATTGTCTCGTTAACAATAACTTAAATCTAAAATAATATATTCCCGATAATATCGAAAATCCATCCATCCAAGATAATTTTTTTTCTTGTAATATGTTGTATATTCATTGGAAGTTACTCTTAGTTTTGCCGCTGCCGTAGAGAGTCAAGCAAACGTGACGAGCCACGAGCGCGAGCCTACTCGCGGCGCTATGTTTTCAGCCTGATCGACGGGCGAGCCTCACCACTCACCGGTGAGCCATAAAACCGCGGACTTACTCGTTCGTCGATCAGTTCCTTAAGATACTACACTGGTCTTAAATTTTTCTATTAGAATTCTCTGGATTTGCAAATGTAAATTATAGAATAACGAATTGATTTTGTCGTGATAGAACATGTTTTTTTTTTTAAATGCACCATATATTAATTTTAAAGTAAATACAAAACGTCTAAAAATAGTCTTGTCAGTTTGTCTACGTTATGGATATTGGTTAAAATACATGTGTTCGGCTTCTATACAACTCCTTTGTCATAAAAGTAGTGTATTTAAATCATGATATAAAAACAAAGGTACTCCTACGCGCATGCATACAAGAAGTGACGTACCTACTACAAGAGCGTTTGCTGTTATTTATTTCAATGATAAATTTATTTCTTTCAGCGTATTTTCATGAATTATAATGGATAAAATGGAAATTATTGTTAAGTTTCATTATTATGAACAGGACCGGCCGTAGTGAAGTGCCAACCCGGCGCGTCTCTAGGTGGCGGATAGAAGGGGGCATCCGACGATGATTTCAGATGAGGAGGAGGTCTGCAGGGAAATAGTTGGGCTCGTTGTGCCTGAAAACTCAACTGGCAGCACTCATGACAATACCTTGATGCGGACCAACTTCACCTGTCCCAGCTGTAGTGTCGTGGCTAAGAAACTGCACTCAGGTAAACGATGCCAGGTGGGTTCTCAAGCTAACCTCGAGACCATACCTCGTCATACCAACGCTACCTGGTTGTCTGTGGTCATGTCTCGCGGGCCAGTGGAGCGAGGGGAGTCTTGGCTTCACCACCTGGACCAAAAGGAAAAAACCTAATCAAAAATTATAAATCTAAAGTGGGAAACCAGGCTGAGGGATGCATGGCTAGTTAGAGGACTTAGGCTTTACTGGTTTCAACCTTGGAGCACCGGGGGGGAACTCCATTGTAATAAACCCTTTACTTCTGCATGCGGGGCTCTGCAGAAGCTGACCGTTACGACTCTAGCTAGTCGTGGGTCTAAACATAGATAATACTGACCTAAAAACAAGACCGACTGGAGCAGAGGGGGAGAAAGCCTCTACCTCTCCATCCGGGCCTCTTGAAAAAGAGAAAAAAGTCAAAGGGCAGAAAAATCGTCTGCCGTTTGATTTTCCTAAATTGAGACAACCAGGCGACAGAGACGATCCACTGAGAAAGGATCTCAGTGGAACAGGAGTGCGGAAATACCTGTGGCTCCTCCATCAGGGACTTGCACCTGAGGAGGCCAGGAAACAGGCTCCTCAGCACATAATCCACCCTACCCCGAGGGTAACACCGATGGGAAAGGAGAAAGAGGCCCGGAGCAAAGCGAACTTCCGGAACGGCCTCACATAAAGAAGCCGAAGACAGCTGCGGCAGCCTTCACTTTCACAAAGGTAGCGCAGGTGAGCCTGCATCACGCGAGGTGAGCTACAGCAGTGATTGCGAGGTTATTTTTAAAGTTACAATTGGATATTGTACTGATCCGAGAACCCTGGATTGACAAAGTAAGCTAAATCAAAGTTTTGACAAGTAAGGACTCAAAATTGATTTATGATCAGAGGCAGGCATCTCCAAGTGCCTGTATGCTCATTAGAAACAATATTAAGTATATTTGTGTTTCAGAGTACATGACTCGGGATTTGGTCCCAATTATGGTACACCTCAAAGTTGGGGGCATCGACCGAGACATTGTCATTGCATCCGCCTATTTTGCTGGAGATGGCCCAACAACACCGCCAGCGGAAGTGCAGGAGCTAATACAATACTGCAACAGCAGACAACTGCCAGTCATAATAGGCTGTGACGCCAATGCGCATAACGTTATTTGGGGAAGCACGAACAACAACTTCAGAGGTGAGTGCTTTCTTAAATATCTGTTAGCTAATAATCTTGAGACCCTTAACGTGGGGACAACTCCCAATTTTGTCACGAGAGCAAGAGAGGAGGTTCTGAACGTAACAATTGTCAGCGTTGCTACCAGAAAAGATGTAACAGCTTGGAAAGTGATGGATGAACCGTCACTTTCTGACCATAGGATTATTGAATTCAGGATAACGGGGAAGGTCACTTCATCGTCCTCAAGTCGAAATCCTGGAAATACGAATTGATCTGTCTAATGATCTATCTAATGCAATGCTTCATTTTCAAGCCTTTTGTGAAAAAATCATTTACACTCCAACAGCAGCTATAGTCTGATTTATGAATGTTTTCCATTGCGTCATTATCGACTGAATGAATCACCGACAAATTGTATAAACTTTTTGTTCATTTCATGGCATTCCATAAATTTGAATTATGTTTTGACGTATGTCTTGACACGTTCCGATGGCACTACGCCACCAGTGCATTCCGCTCTCACTCTATCGCGATATGCGTTAAACAAGGGCGCCCTGTTCAGTTAGTTACCGGTTAATTTAGTTTGTCCAGCATCGCCATAGCCGTCCGTAAGTAAATTGTATAATTATTTTATTAAATGACGTTTGTTTGACACATAATGAAAATGCCAGGCAAAAGATCGAGTAAAGCAGAAAAGCATATGGTGGCCAATTTAGAGAATTATTGAGCATCCTGAGCATGTCGAAGAACCCCCTCAGGAGCAGGAGGCGAGTAATACAAAATTTAAATACACGCCACGCAAAAAGTGGTAGAGTGCGGACTTGTCCAAGGGTGCGAAAATGGAAATACCGATATATTGTATGATATGTTTGCCGCAAGTAAGTCTTTTACGCCTATTTCATGTACTATTGCTTAATGATATCACTTATCAGGAGAGCATGTTACCCTCCACACCCTGAATGAAGAGCTAGCAAGTCGAGAAATTTTACACATGAATACCAGCACGTTACGACGACTGCTATATGAAATAGGGTTCAAGTACAAAAAAGACGATAACCGCATTGCTATGATGGAGCAACGCGAGGTGGTTAACCGACAGTCAGAATTTTTGAGAAAATTTAAGTCAAATGACACATCAGCATTCAAAAGGCAAGTCGTTTTTTTGAATGAAACCTGGATTTTCTCCAAAGGTGCTTTCAAACGATCATGGCAGGATGGTACGAAGAAAGGAACGAGGAAGGCGAAGGGGTATGAAGGAAAGCGATTCATAATTCTTCATGCTGGTAATGAGAGTGGTTTTGTGGAGAACGCGTCCCTACAGGAGAAGTTGGTCCCCAATTTAGAAGAGCCATCACTGATTGTAATGGATAATGCGTCATATCATACCGTCATCTCGTGGCCACTGAGTCACATCCAACCACCAGCTGGAGCAAGGCCCAAATTCAGGAATGGCTAATCGCACATAACGTCGTCTTCACAGCTGATATGTTCAAATCTGAACCACTCATCCTAGTTCGTGCCAACAAACAGCCAAAGGAATACAAAGTTGACCAGTACTTGAGAGAATATGGCCACGAAGTGCTACTCCTGCCTCCGTATCATTGTCAATTTGATGCTATTGAGCTGATATGGGTGCAGGTAAGTTCAAATACCCACTAGTAAATGATGTTCCTCACATTTTTTTCTTATCTAGGCTAAGTGCTACTATCGCTCGTTATCAACTGGTGAAGACGACGGTTCGGACTCGGACGAAGATTAACAGTGAAGACTACGTTATGGGCGACTATCCATTCTTGAATTTAGGCCTTGCTCCAGCTGTTGGTTGAATGTGACTCAGTGGCCACGGTGTGATATGACGCATTATTCATTAAAATCAGTGATTGGGGACCATTTTCTCTTGTACCCACTTCATGCGTTATCCATCTCAAGCTCGTGCTGGAAATATGCCGCTAAATTGTAATATGTACCTAATAAAACATATCTGAAAGTTGTAAATGTATTTTACTAATACATATTTTCCTTCTCAGAAACATAATTAATTGATCTCAGTAGTCACAAAATAACGCCCAAAATCACATTTCTATAGCTCACTTTTCGTTATTCGCCCAATTTGGCAATTATTGTTCAAAATTTATGATAAAAAACGGAAATAATCTTCTTTCAGTCTCTTTCCCATTTCTAAAAAACAAAATAATTGCTCTTTCACGAACAAAACCAAAACAAACAGGATTTTACAATTAAGTTTGTTTTAACTCACGCAGTTTGCAATTTCCGACAATCCGGCAACCCTCAATACTTGCAATTTGTAACCCCCTGCGAAACGAGACCTTCAATAGATTAGCTCAGGCGTTCGGCTCTGATGACGCAATGGACAACATTCATAAATCAGACTATATACTACAAAAGGGGGAATGAACCCTACAATGTCGCTCAAGAAGCCAGGCGGGTCATATACTGTGGGAGAAGAGGAACGATTCTTCTTCACGAAACAAACTTCCCAGGTAGTGAACCCATAATTAGTATTGACACAGCAATTCAAACCATGAATCCTTGCAAGGAAGACTAAGCTATTGCAAAGAAAATATTTACGGTTGGAATGGGCAATAAACAACTTTCAACTGTATAAATCACGAGGAGTAGATGGAATTTTTCTAGTGCTCCTGCAAAAAGGAATTGAGGAGATTCTCCCTCATATTCTGAAGATTACAAGAAGCAGTTAGCACTCGATCGATATACCTAAAATATGGAGAAGGGCAAAAGTAACCTTCATACCAAAAATAGGGAAGAAAGAAGGCATTGACATAGTTTCTACTGAAGACAATGGGGAAAATAGTGGATAACCACTTAGGAACGGAAAATCTGAAGAATAAACCACTTCATAAATCTCAACATGCTTACAGGGCGGGCCGATCAACAGAGACTACTCTGTATCAGCTGACCGAGTTCATACAGAGTACTCTGAATAACAAAGAAATCGCAATGTGTGCCTTCCTAGACATATCTGGGACCTTTGAGAGGCACTCATAAGGTGAGGGATTAATGAAACCATTATCAAATGGATGTGTGAGATGTTGAAGACGAGAATAGCTGAGACACAGGTGGGTAATCAAAACACCTCTGTTAAAGTCAATCGCGGAACACTTCAAGGAGGAGTAATATCTCCCCTTCTATGGAGCCTAGGGACGATCTACTCCATAAGCTTACTGAGCTTGGCTTCGAATGCATAGGCTACGCTGACAACATAGTCGTAATAGTTAGAGGAAAATTATTGAGCAATGGTGCTTGTCAGTAGGGCTACATATTAACCCAACCAAGACTACAGTAATCCCATTCACCCGGAGAAGAAAACTTCCAGCTATGAAATTCCACTCTTTAAATAGAGACATCATTGAGTGGAAGTCTGGAGTCAAATATCTGGGAATAAACCTAGATAGCAAGCTTCTATGGAACAAGCATATTGAAAGTACTGCTAGCAAAGCAACAAAGGCTTTGATAGTTTGCAGAAGTCTAGCTGGTAAGACTTGGGTATGTAACCCAAAATACTGCGATGGATGTACGTCATGATTGTGAGACCAATAATAACTATGGGGCAATAGTCTGGCATACCAAAGCAAGCCACGACACTACGAGGAAAACCCTCCATAGAATACAAAGGTTGGCCTGTGTTTGTATCACCGGAACTATAAGAACATGCCCAACTAGGGCATTGGAGATCATCACAAATCTCATACCTCTTTATCTTGTGGTAGATAGATTTGCCCATGAGGCCATTCAAAAACTAGCCAGGTAAGTTACCGGCAATAAGAAAATTAGGAATCGGAGAGCCTGGTCCTCTCTGACCAAATACATCAGTTAACCTTCCAAGTGACGAGATGATAAGGAAAATCAGCATCGAGAAAGAAAAGAAGATTGGGAAAGGGAGCCCACAATCCAAGCTCTCAAAAATAATGCGATCAAACGGTACACAGATGGTTCTAAAACCACTACGGGGACTGGCGTTGGATTATTCGGGACTGGCAACAAATGCTCACTATCGTTAGGTCGGTGTCTTTCAGGCAGAAGTGCTTGCAATCGAATGATGTGTGGAAATGAACCTAGAAAGAAAATATCAAAAAATTATAAAGCTATACATTCTGACAGTCACGCTGCGATTAAAGCTCTGAGCTCTCATATCATCGATTCTAGGAAGGTATGGGAGTACCGCAGAAAGCTTAACGAAATAGGCAAGAAAAACAAGGTCTGTTTAGTCTGGATTCCCGGCCACTCAGGAATCAAACGGAATGAAGCGGCCAACACACTTGCGAAGAACGAACTCCTCTCCTACAAGAAAGAGTTTCAGGAGAAGGAAAAAACCGAAAGGGAAACACTCTGGCGAAATTTCTCTGAGCTGGATCATTCCAAAAATTTCTTGGAAGCTTTAATATTGCAAGATCTAGAAAGTATCTTGATCTTAGCAAGCATATACTACACCTTCTCACTGGATTTCTTACTGGGCACTGTCGTCTCAGGAAATGGCGAGAACAGCTCTGATGGGGGGCAAAATAGACCTCAAGGTCGCAGTGCAATGAAAACCCCTTTAATCTACAATCTATTATGAACTGGAATATTTCCATTATATGTATATCTTTATTTGAACTTTGTGGAATTTGTTATTGGAAATAATACAAAAAAATATCTATAGTCAAATAACATTAAAAAAATATATCAGTTATTATTTTAAGGGATAAAGGAAGCATGTGTTGGTCTGTTTTTGGTATTTAGGAACAGCAACTCTTGATACACAGCTTGATATATCTTGTATTTCTGGAGATTCCACTTAAGTTCTCTAACACTTGAACACTTTCGTTAATAGGCTCATTTTGTTTGTTCTGAAATAACATTAAAATATGCCAATACCACATCCTAAACAACCACAAATGTTTGACGATATTGTTGGTGAGCGAGGCTGAATAATTTTGACCCTTTAAATTTGTCCTCGTTAAAAAATATAGTAATGAAATTTTAAAAAAACAAACACACAACCGAATTGTGTACCTCCTCTTTTTTTTTAAGTTGGTCAAAAAACAAGTCGACATCGGATGTTATATGCAACATCACATTTTCTGAGAGTGTATTTAATCGAGTAGATTAGCCACTGCTTTATTTAATAAATACTTCATTCTCAACTGGTATTGTCCCAAAAGGACTTAAGATAAGTGTAATTATTTCACTACCCAAATCCAAAGAATCCAGAAGAATTTAAAACTATTGAGTTGCTTCTAGTGGTTGACAAAATCCTGGAAACAGTATTGTGCAAACAGCTTCGGATGTACTTCGAGAGGCAAAACTACATATACTCTAGCCAGTCGGGCTTCCGGGAGAACCACCCCTGTTAGTATACATTACAATAAGTTTGTACAAAATGGCGTAAAGACATTAGTGAGGATAATGTGTGTGTATTTTTTAGAGACCATCAATCATAATAAACTTAGAGAAGTTACAGAGCTGGCGTATCATCAAGCGGTTGAGTGGCTTAAAAGTTATCAAACAGAAATATTTTCCAAACTACAAAAGTAAATGGTGTATATCCATAGAGATAATATAAACGATAGAGTAGGAATACCAGCCGAAAATTGCATTGTCTTCGAAAAGAGATAGAAATAAGAGGGATGATTTATTCATCAAAACATACGTAATAGGTACCTGGTGCCATACTATCGGCATATAATATATCCTTTCTATAGTCATTGTTATTCATTTTATCACATAAAATAGGTTATCATATTCTAAAACTAAATAGTAAAGAGTTTTAATGATTTCTCAAATACGAATTCATTTCAAGGAAAAAACGTTGAATTATTCTCTTGACTAAAGAATTGGGCTGAACTACTAAAGTTCAATCAACATTTATTAGAGTATTATGCTTGAATTAGCAAAACATCTCAACAGCTTCACGATAAGGAAACGATGTTTTGTTACCTTCTTCTGTAGTATTACGCACTTCTTTTTCTTTTAAAATAGGTGTATGAACTGGCTTGCAATCACTCATGCCAAACATTTGAAGAATCTTTGTGGCATAAGCTTCTTGTCCAATTTTGATGCTTTCATCGTCAAGCATTTTTATTTCTACTCCTAAGAAATATGATGCTGGCTTGCTTGTGATTTTGAATTGTGTTTTTAACTGATTTATGAAGTTTCTCAAGTCTTCTTCATGAGTAGCAGCTATTAGTACATCGTCCACATAATGAGGTACTAGAAGCTTCTTACCTCCTTCCTGACGAATGAATAAACATTGATCTGCTTCACTGACTTTAAACCTAAGGTTTAACATAAATTTTCCAAAACGTTTATTCCAACACCGGGGAGCTTGTTTAAGTCCATACAAGCTTCTCTTGAGATGGCATGAATTATTGGTGTCATCATTGTAGCCTTCAGGTCGATGCATATAAATGGTTTCATCTAAATTACCATATAAAGAGGCAGTTGCAGTCGCTGCAATACTTACGAGTGAACGTACATTTCCTAGCTTTGTAACTGGACTAAATGTCCGATTATAATCAATACCTTGTCATTGACTTGTCTTTAATAACAAGCCTAGCCTTGTAATTGTCTGTAGTCCCAAGTGAATTCTTCTTGACACGAAAGACCCACCTATAAGAGAGAGCTTTTGCTTTTTGTGGCAAAGGTGTTGAAATCCATGTGCTGTTTTCCTTTAAAGAACTGATTTCAGCATCCATGGCCCTTTTCCAGGAGTCATGGTCTTTACAATTAATAGCTTCTTCATATGACTGGTTCATCAGACATAAATGCTTCAGCTGCAATTATATAATCTTCAAGAATTTTTGGCTGTTTTAGTTCACTGCGATTTCTTAATTTCATAGTAAAAGACCCTTCTTCATCTACATTTTCTTTTTCTGAACTCGTATGATCTTCAGGATTATGCTTTCCCTCATCTTCAGCTTCGGATAGCTGTCTATTAGTTTCAAGCAGAGGTATTTCTACTGGATTATCACACTTAGTTAGAGATTTCTCTTGAAATATCTCGAGAGCAGATAAAAATATTGTTTTCTTTTACCCAATGCTGTATCTTTCATCTACATCATATCCCAGCAGGTAACCTTTTATTGCCTTCCTATCCATTTTTCTACATTTTTGATTTGGTATGTGGGCATAACAGGGTGTTCCAACAATACACATGTGTTTCAATGTGGGTTTTTGTCCCATCCATAATTCATAAGGACAGTGAACTTTTCCCTGTTCTGTTTAATATGTATGCAGATGTACTAATCAGTTCAGCCCATACTGATGCAGGAAAATTGATTTCTAAATTGGAGTTTTTCAAAGTTCTTGCCATTTCCACCTAGGTTCTGTTCTCACGTTCAATCCCACCATTCTCTTGAGGAGTATAGGGGACAGTTAGTCTTTGAACAATTCTATCTTTATGCAGGATTCCTCTAACATTTTCTTGCTTCTTGTTAAAGACTATTCACTAATAAATCCTTGAAACATTGAGGACTCGGTGGAAAATAGAATTTTGCTCTTCTCGCCGACCGCGTGTTAGGCTTAATGTAACGATGTTGACATGCCGTATTTTACTTCAGTTATTAATACGCATACAGCGTACTGAAAATACAAAAGCCCAGTATACCTACTACCTACCTACTGTATCAAAAATCGTTGAACGTTCACTGAAATCACTACCCATAACCCATGAATATTCTTTGCTTGTACTTGTTATTAATTGCCCCGTCCACATAGCGAAAATATTTTTTACAAAAAATTGGACTAACGTTATTAGTTGGCGCACTGAAAAAGACAAAATAAAATTAATTCTATTGGTGCTGTTACTTTTGAATTTGTGCAGTTGCAATTATACTGATAACTTTTGGTACCAACTTCACAAGTACCAGCACCAATAGAATTAATTTTATTTTGTATTTTTCACTGTATCATCTAATAACGTCGGTCCATTTTTTTGGTGGTGTGAAATCGACAGAAAATGTAATTATATATCGGGGAGCCCATGGGCTCCATCTTGGGGCCTGTATTATTTCTAATATACAAAAATGATCTCTCACCTATTGAATCGAATGCTAAATTTGTATTTTTTGCCGATGTAAAATCTTTTTCCAGTCATTTAAATTCCAAATATCTGTCAATTTAATTCTGTGATTTGATTTATATTTATGTGTATATACCCGGGAAAAAGTGATACTTTGTTAATATAAAATGTAATATTTATTTCACACTTTTGAGTGTGTTGAACATTACTCACAAAACGTTAAACGTTCACTAATACCAAAGAAGATAGTAGGTGCTTATCATATTGCGTATATTCTTTGCTTGTACTTTTTAGTATCAAGAGATTTTCAGTTTTCGAAAGAAATCGTCCCTTCCACATAGCAAAAATACCCATATTTATGTGAGATACGTTTCCGGATATTGTTTTATCTTTAATTCTGGCATCTCGAATTTTCCATTTTCGAGAAAATTTGCAACCTCCATCCTCTTTGGGCGGTTTTCGGAGGGAAGGAGATATCGGATTTGAGTTTTTACGTATATGAGACCATTTCTCAAATCTCGTCTTTCAAATGAATCAAAAATCATCAAAATCTGAGTACGTTTACTATATACAACGCGCGAACAAACAAACAAGAAAACACACAGTCGAATTGTATACCTCCGCCGTTCGGTGTTCGTCGGTCAAAAATACATATTATTTGAGATTTTAACATCGCTGTAACTCGAAAACCGTAACTCTTTTGAAAAAGTGTTCAATTTAAACGATTCCGGATATGGTCATGATCTTTAATTCTGCAGTCTCAGATATTAGATTTTCGAGACATATTGCCCCCTCCACCCCCTTATGTCAAGCCAACTATCAACAACAAGGTACTGTTGCTTTTTGACGGTCACACAAAAAACATTTGGCTAAAGCAAATGGGGTAATATTGCTGTAAATTCCAGGCCATACCACCCACCGCCTGCAACCTCCAAATGTTTTTTAATGATTTCCCTACAGAATGATAATTAGTTTAGGGTCTAGGAGAATTTAACAAAATAATAAAAGATTATTATTTAAAGAAATGAAAGTTATTTATCCTCATTTTAACCAGTTATATTTAGGTATTTTGTTTGTTGTAAGGTATTCATTCAACTTATGTATTATCAATTGTGTGTATTATGGGAATTTTCAGATGTTGGTAGTACCCAAGATCTAGAATAAAGTCTATTATTATTATTAATTCAAGACAATGTAGTGGTGGTGGACCTGGTATGGCAGAAGATTACCTGTTTGTAAACGTTCATCCGGAAAAGGAGTCGTAACATTTTTGATGTCAAAAACGCTACAAGGAGCTTCCCCAGCTGAAGGGACTAGGATGATCAAAGCTAAGAAGGGGGGCAGTGTTACTGGAAAAGTTTATCACTTACGATTATTTGTTATCTTATGTACTACAGACTGTTGTTTGTGTATTTCGTTAATTAACTCTGTAATTAATGGATTTTTCTCGATCCTTCCAGAACCTATATTTATGAAAGGTACATTTTGTTATAGTAGAGTTTGATAAGCTTATGGAATAATCTCGATCCCGGGACAACCATTCACTTTGTCAGAATAATAAAGGACTATTAGACGTTAAACTCGGTGACAGGTCAGATTGTCAAAGTGACAAGAGAAGTTATTTGAGAAGTTTGCGCAACTCAATTTAATCGATGTCTAAAATACTCCAGAACCTATTGGTATCAGTGATGTTTGGTTTAGATTGGCGAACCCTGAAATGAGTCTTACAATTCAAGCAAAACTGATGATTATAGAATCATATAACTCCGTTCCAGATATTCTGAAAAACAAAAATATAGCTGATGGACACTGGGTTAAAAAATACTCAAAGAATAAATAATTATATATTCAGAAAGCAAATATTCTTTGAAAACATGATATTAAAAATATAACAAATGATTTCATTAGAGAAAAATGGAAATAAAATAGCTTATCCGACAGATTTTCTAGACAACTTAATGGTGATTAAAAATTTAAAACGTTCAAATAAATTATAGTGTTTCTAAGATGCAA
Source organism: Crioceris asparagi (assembly GCA_958507055.1). Taxonomy (NCBI): domain Eukaryota; kingdom Metazoa; phylum Arthropoda; class Insecta; order Coleoptera; family Chrysomelidae; genus Crioceris; species Crioceris asparagi. Next base: position 40,033,558 of record OY293831.1, read on the forward strand.
TTTGGTTAGCCTTTTTCTAATCATAAAGGAACATTACAAAATGTGTTTTCTACAAAATAGACTTTTAAGAAACAAAAAGTAACCAGCAGCAAAAAACAACAAAAAAATTAACAACAACTATTTTTACAAATAAGAAATAATATGAGTTGCAACCAATACTTCTCGCTATCGGAGAATCTGACCAAATTATTCAGGAGAAAACTGAGATATCATTTTACCCTGTTATTAATCACTCCTCGAGTTTTTGCCTAGAATTTGACAGCTAAAAATAATTAATAATTTAAACGAGGTTTTTTCTTAACCATTTATAAATGGCATTGTAATTTCGATTCTTACAAAGCTTCTTATACCAATAATTATAATAAAGACTGGGAATCGACGAATTAGATGACAACTTTTGATAACATTTTAGAAGATTTTAATTTGTTATATCTCAGTTTCTTCTAAATAAAAGCTGGGAGAAAGCTTGCGATAACAGTTTTCTGGCCTTGATCAACTAGCGATTGAAAATGAAATAACAATAATTGTATCGATACAATAACAATAATTTTACAATTCCAAAAAATACTTTCATATAATATACATATTATATAAAATCTAGCGGTATATCCCCATCTAGACATCTATGTTTTCAAAAATAACTATTCCAGCTATTTCAATTTAAAAAACTAAAAAATGACTTAGTTTTTTTTCCTTTCTTCTCAAAATATTACAACTAATTTATACAATTATTCCACGATGATGTTGATAATGATGGCTTACCCGTACTATTGGTACACAACTTGAAGCCCGTCCAAGAAGTCCAACAGATTTGGGAGGCAAATGATACCTATCTTATAATATATATTTATAATAAATAAACACAGTTAAAGTACTAGCTTTAACATTGATATCTATTTTTTCTACTTTTTTTCAATTTCTGCCGTTCAGCATATTTTCCATCAAATCCAAACATTTCAATATTACATTCCATTTGAGGTATCCTTTATATTCATAATCAAAACATAGTTCGGTACTAAATTTAGTATAAAACTATAATAGGTAATCTTATCAGTAGCAAGCTTTAAGCATAGTTTTACTCTATAACACATATACATCATAGTAGCAACCCAAAATAGTGCATACTGCAGGCTTGTAAAAGTTCAATAAATTTGCCGCTCGTATCGGAACCAACTAGCTACCGACTACCAATAGCATTAGAAGGTTGACAATGAAATGTCTTTGTCGTATTTTGATAACCCGCGATTAAATGTATTTATAGTTTTATGCTTTGTAGGTATGGAGTTTCATCCACGAAGAATAGAGAAAAGACAAACAGCTTATTCACGCAGAACGAACTGTTAGTTACGCACGCTTTGGTATCGTAGGGTAAACGCCCTGATCTATATATCTTCTTTTGCGTATTACGGCTGAGAATAACTGTCAAGTTTGATGTTGTTACTGTAATAATTAAAGATGCTCATTAAATACAGTATTATACTAAATTTTGATTATGAATATGGCTGTAATGTTTTGACTTTTCATGAACACAACAGCATACTATAACGGTGAGTGAACTGTTACACTGGTGGTTCATTTATACTGAAAATAACAGAATACATTAACATGGGAAGTCTTTGAGTTCGACCACTGCTGTTACAGAAAAAAGCAGAAACATCAATAGTATTAAGATTAACTATTGGAAAAAATTAAAATCTAATCTTAAATTAGAATTTTGAGTATACCTATTGTACCAATAGTTCTTAATTGAGAATTTGTTAGAAAACTGAAAGTTTTGAATCTTTTCGAAAAATGTTTCTTTAAAATTGTGATCACGTGAGTGAGTTTGTCTTTCATTAGCAAAGCCAGTTGTTGAGGTCACCATTTTTAGTTCTTCTATAACAAATTCTATTACCGTTATGGATTTTATTTTGGATAATCGATGAAAACATACTGAACAACATAAAAATAAACAATTTACATTTACACAAAAAAAACGTTGAACGGTTATAAGATTATTGCAAACGCTTTTTTCGAACAATATAATAATTCATCAACTCGTCCACCAAAACAGCTTTTCCTGCAGTATAATATTTGAAATGAAAAAAGCATACACTCAGTGTTACAGTATTATTATATAACTATTAATATAGGCATTTTTACATATGTATAGGGTATTTTTTTAGCTTATATCTCGATCAAGAAAACTGTGTATTTTCAACTATTCGCTAATCATTAAAAAATAAGTGTATGTGTTGTGTATTAACATTTACAATGTACGTATGAATGTAGTAGGCATGTCACACCGTTGTTTATATGTCACTATTCAGATGGAAATCAAGTATATTTTAATATTTTTTGAAATATCCATTGACGAAGAATCATATTGATAAATTAATTTCATATTATAATTAAATCAAAAATTGAATATAATTAATTAGATAAAGAATTCCAGATACAATAAATAAAAACATAGTTCTAGATTCTACTTCTTATTACACGAAGGAGAGGCTAAGCTGGTGTTTTTTGGTAAAAAAATTAAAAAATACAATCTTTCACATCTGATCCTATTAGTGAAAGCCACAATTTAGAAAAATAGTTATTTTTTTAACGATTTATAGATCATTCTGAGATCCTATCGACAACAACACCAACCTTCGAACAAGCTGTAGAACATGGTATGATATTATATTATATAAATAAAAAAGCATTTTGCAAACTTACAAATCACTTGATCACAAGTACATATTCGTTGCTCACGAGCGATGTTGACGTTGTTTTTGTCTCTGTACAATGGGCTACTGCTACTAGTTTGGAATTGTTCCCATATTAATTTTGTTTACTTCACATGGTGTTTGTTTGCAGCTCCATACTTATTTTACCTATATATAGATAGCCACGACGTAACAACCAACCACCCGTAAGCGCATAGCCTTAGAAGTAATGCAACACAAAAAAAACTTGAGTGGATCTTAGAGCGAAGAAGAAATTTACAACATTGATGTTAGATCGGGTCGTCCATAATGATCCATTTTCGTTTTCTATTATATATATATATATATATTTTTTTCTTCTTCTCAGATTAACTTCCATCTTCCGACATTTTGGCAATACTTATTTTATATTGTTCATTTTTTATCCCTAAATAATAAATAACACCGGTGACATAGTTCTAGGCCCCAAGGTAACTCAACACTCCATTGCATTATACCTCGGGGCCCACTCTGTTAACTATGTCGTACTATTGCTGCTTCACTACCGACACAACAACAATAATAATGACAATGTAGAAGACATCTTCTCAGCTTCAATGAGTCCATCGTCTTCTCTTGGAATATTCGAGTTCCACCAAATGATGATGATAATGACGATAGTTCCTGACTATCGCTCCAGGAAAATGCCAATTGTTTATAAGTATTCTCCTTTGGAACCACCGACATATCCGCGTCTGTTAACTACTGTTGTTACCACAATTATAAATGAATCGAATGATTTTTGTTCCGAAACTGTACCGCGAATCTCGAAATTAATTCGATATTGTATATTATGGTGTTTATATAGATATAATAATATATTGTCCTGTTTTTTCTTTGTACACAAACGTAACAAATATTTTTTTTCAATTTGTTTTTTGTTTCTGACTAGTATTTATCTTTCAATGTCTATTCTTATTTAATCTGTACACTATCACTTTCTTGTCTATTAGGATTCTCCGTTGAAAAACTGGATTTTCCCATTCGATTGATTGATTATGGCTTCCCAAGCTGCGAAACAAAATAATTATCAGAAAATATAAATAAGTAGGTAATATAAATTTATGCTACAAGTGTGTAGTTAGATCTCAAGGATAACCGTGGGTCGCTAGGAGCCATGGACGAGTAGCGAAATCCACACGAGTCCGAGAACGAAATTTACGTATACATAAGCAAATGTATCACGAATGTTAGTTTTGCCTTTCCCCACTCGTTAATACATTTTTGCAACTACTACTTTGGTAGATAATTGTTCCTATTAACTGTTATAAGTCAACAATAGGATACTACTATTTTATCAACAAAGTTATTATCATTGACTCATGGACCTCACAATCTTATCTCGCTAGTAATAAGTAGAAAATGACCAAACAAGTGTGAGAGAGACAAAATAAATAGCTGTAACTTCAGTAGTTTATCTGTTTTGGTATAGTCCGCAGACAAGCTGTCTCTCTCAAGGAACACTCAATTTTGTGAGAAAATTGCACAGTCACACAGTCCATATATTAGTGGTTATTATATAATCATCGTGTTCCTGAATACCATTAGCCGGGCCAGGCATAGATTATGTCAGCAGTCAATGTCATATTCCTATATTGAAGCCATATATATGCAATTTTAGACGGCGATTTTAACCCTGTCCAGGCTAATGGTTTGTATTTCGGAACAGCTAGTATATTTGTAGGTTAGATTTCGTATTTAATCACGACGTTACCTACTTGTTAATACTAATCACAATACAAATTATTTCGAGATACAAAACACAACAAGCGTTTTGTTTATCGATACCAATCGAAACTAGTCAAACATTCAAACGGACCAATCGGTATCAGAAATTTGACATTTGATTAACACAATGGTTGTTGTGTTTCCATCTCGAAATCATCATTCGTTTATGTACGTCACAGTATTTCAAGGTAGCTTTCGCGAAAACACGTTTATCATTTGCAACTATAATTTGAAGAAGATCAATGGGATGGCAATTCTTAGATTTCAATAGAATGTGTTACTATAATAAAAAAATTCAAATTTGCTTACCAGATCCAATGAAGTTAACAATTTTGTCGTGATTGTGCGAGTGATTGCTGTACGATTCCGGTGCCACATAACGTGCAACAAAACTGTCGCAAATATCCTCGCTGAGAAGTTGCTCATTTATGTCGAAGCCGAATACAAGACCAGGTACTTCCTTATTGCCACCACCTCCACTGAGTATTATAACAGGAGGACGTTCATCTTCCCATGTGGCCTGTTAACACAAGCAATAATGATAATTTTATATGATTTATTCTATCAGGCAACGCTTCAGGGTCAATATTTTAAGCGTACACGAAATCGCTCTAATACCAGTAAGCCTTTTTTAGTTTCCACCGTTTCCCCAAATAGCTATACAGTGAGGACCAAAAGTCCGCCCCCCACCGTAATTTCTTTATTTAAAAATATGAAAAAAGCAATCGAGGAAATCACAAACTATTGATAACTCTAATTTGACAATTGTTGACAACAGAGTTAAGATTTATTTACTTGTTGCTATGGTTACTGAGGCACTCACAGTATAAACAGCCGACTAAACCAACGTAAGGGATCGAAAATCAGAACAGTCTGAATTAAGTTTTTCTTTGAATCATTTCAACTTAGGTATAGTAAATCCTTCATGAAATCTGCTTTGAATTTCACCTAGAATACCTAATAAGGGGTTCCATTTAAAAAAAAATCAAATAATAAGTCTGAATAAATTAAAATAATGCTTTTGCAAAAGGTCATATGAAACCCTACAACTTATGTATTCAATAATTTTTTGTAATATTGAAAATAAAGAAGTTACGGTTTGGGGGGACTTTTGGTCCTCACCGTATAAGGGATGTATTATTATAGTAGAGTGTAGTATATTTTGGAAAGTGTAATGTTCATTTTCAAGTTTATTACTATTACTGAATCAGGACTGCTTCACAAATATTTACCAAAAAACTATAATTTGAATGGCTTTGGTACTCACCCCATCTTCGTTGTCGACGGTTGCCACATCAAAATCTCCACTTATGGTACGTTCGCTACTATCACAGTCACTCATGCGATGGGCAGATGGAGGACGGGGGACGTGATCGTGCTCAGCAGTTAATGGTGGTGCTGCTATTATGGGGACGGGGACTACTTGATTGCTGCTACTAGTACTACTAATGTTGATTTTTTCGGCGGTGGCGACCGCAGGATGTTGTGGTATCGTGGGTGGGACTGCTGGCGGCGAGGGTCGGTTCATGAAATGCATCTTCTCGATGGTCTGGACATCAGGTATGTTGGGCGGCATCATCTGCGCATTGAATTGAATCGAGTCCTTTTCATTCGAATGAATTATCTGTGGATATATTTTAATAATTCTGTATTTTACTCAATACTAGCCAAGTCTAAAAATGTGCTGATGCAGTAATTGATATTACTGCCAATTATAAATCAGTTTTATATGAAGTTTTCAAATCAAACTCAATTATGTCTAATGCCATCTTAAAAGGGCTCCTATGGTGGAAAGGAGATTCATTAATGATATGAACAATATGATTGTTTGAAAAAACGTTTTGTTTGATTTTCAGAATTCAATAAATATTATTTTGTTCTGTCCACAGCATCATTTAATGAAGCACTATTCAAAAAGTTATAATCCTTATTAATACCAGCAGTCATATTTTAAATGACAAAAAAACATTAGAATTGGAGCACGGTTACGATGCAAAATACGCGGACCTGTATACATAAAAAGAAGTCAAATTATGTGCCTCCCCCTGCTAATGAAGTCAGACTCACGTCCAACACTCCATAGATGTTGCTCTGCCCGTTTGTGAATATTTATGAATGGAATACGAATCATATTCATTTTGGTAATGGGGTATTACAGGGACAATTTATCCCCGTAGCTGTCTCGTGGTTTTGTTCGCCCTCATTCAGAAATCTTTATGCACGAGATTTTATGGTAGCATCCAAGAATATATAAAGGGAGGATGACTCTGTATTCTGTTCTATAAGCAGAAGAGGCTGAAATAACGTCCCGTGATAAGTTGTCAATTTGGTATGTTGCGCAGAATTTTACTGAGTGTCTATTGTTGTATTTAAGCTTCCTTTGCCCATACTACATAAGGATGCGCAGCGTGATTTTGCGCAACACACCGAAATGACATATGATAACCCAATGTTTTTTGTGCTACTCCCACTACTCGTGTTACTCGTCCTCCCTATATTTGTTCATGGTATTATGTAAGTGACAAGAAACGCTTACTCTATGACAAAGAATATTCTCCCTGATCTATAATGAAAAAGTTAAAATCTCTGATATGATGATTTCGAGATGCAAACATAACAAGCGTTGTATTGAACAAATATCAAATTTCTGATACATGACTGGTGCGTTTGGAAGTTCGGCTAGTTTCGATAAACATAACAATTGTGTTTTGTATCTCAAAATCAATAATATTCTATGCTTATATTAGAAATTAAATATTTCTTTCTATGTCACGACCCAGGGACATCTGAGTTCTACTTGTCATGAATTCGCCCCATTTAAGAAATCCAAATCCCAGAAGCACCTATCTTCCTCATATGAGAGGTATATTTTGTACTGATATTACTATACTGGATTTATTGAAGGTCTTATTTGATTTAGTATTTATCGCATCATTAAACAATAGTCCTGTTTATAGGTAATCCAACATGAATTTCTCACCAAAAATATAAAAATAAGTATACATGTCCACAAAACAAATCAATGGATAAACAAAATAGACAGAGGCCAGTAAACTAACTCATAGATGAATATGAAATTAGTGTTTATGCAAGACAAAAACAAGGCCTCATATTCAGACCAATATCATGAAGTAGCCCCAACACTTCTGAATTTATTCCATGGATTTACCTACAATTGCAATATATTCTTATGTGGGCCCAATTGAACATCTTTGGAATTTGGAAGACAGATTTGTTAGCAGCACCACCCACCTCAGAATTTTGAACGTTAAAAATCATCAACGAATGGCTGAGTAAATTACAATATTTTTTTACAAAAAAAATGAACCCACGTTATTAGTTGGTGCACTGAAAAATAAGAAATGATATTAATTCTATTGGTGCTGTTACTTTTGAAGTATGTTGCAGTTAGATTGGTAACTTTTGGCACCAATTTCACAAGTACCAGCACCAATAAAATTAATATTATGTCGTATTTTTCAGTGCACCAACTAATAACGTCGGTCCATTTTTTAAATATTTATTTCACACTTTTGAGTGTAACATTAGTCAAGAAAATCGTTGAACGTTCACTAATACCAAAGAAGATAGTACTTATCTTATTACCCACGTATTTTATTTGCTTGTACTTGTTATCATGTAGATATCTCAAGTATTTTAGATTTAATCATTTTACCACCGAAATAACTCGAAAACCGTAACTCTGAGGAAACATGTCCACTATAAATGTTGCTACAAATATTCTTGTCTTTCATGTGGTACTCTCAGATTTTCAGTTTTCATAGCGAAAATACATATATGAGATTTTAACATCAATGTAACTCGAAAACTGTAACTCTTTTGAAAAATTTTTCAATTTAAACGTTTCGGGATATTGGCCTATATTTAATTCTGCTATCTCGAATTTTCGAACAAATATGTCATCTCCACCCCTTCGGGGTGGTTTTCGGAGGGAAGATTTGGGATTTGAGTTTTTACGAATATGTGACCATTTCTCAAATCTCCTCTTTCAAAAGAATCAAAAATCTTCAAAATCAGAGTATGTTTACTATACAAAACGCGCCCACAAACAAACAAAAAAACAGACAGTCGAATTGTATACCTCCTCCGTTTGGGTTAGTCGGTCAAAAAGGGATTACTATGCTCGAATGAATGTGTCAAAGTGTCAAGGAGTAAATCTAATGGAAAGTGGATCGTTACTCGTTATGTAATTAATTATTAAAACGATGTCAAGAACTTTGCTCTATACAGGCAGGATATTTCTTGAAATGTTTAGGTTACTATGTTGAGAATAACTATAAAATTGGTATTATTTTCACATTTATTTGAGCACAATACTAGGGCGTAAGAATGGGTTGTCTCTGGTGTAAGACATACTTAATAACTATTTTTTATTTCAGCTTCATCGATTTTTACAAACTTGAAAAAATGCGGCTAAGTGCGAATTGAACATATAAGTACACATGGTTCAGTACCATTTTAAAAGAAAAAATCCACAACAGAAATACATTCTATAAAAATTTCAGGCTTTTTATATTACAGTTCATAAGATAGAGCCCGGTGATAGACGGACAGGCAGCGAAGTCTTAGTGATAGTGTCCCGTTTTCAACAATATTTGGTACGGTACCCTGAGAAAGTGGTGGTACACAATTCTCGTTTGCTTTTTTTATTTATGGATGTTTTGTTTAGTACATAAGCACCGCTTTTGATGATTCATTTTAATTTGAAAGAGACTGCAGAGAAATAGTGTTTTCTTTTCGAATACCGAAAATTTGACAGAAAATCTTTCATCGTACATATGGTAATAGTCTAGTTTAGCGGCATTTGCTATAATTAAAATAGATGTACGTTAACATAACTTTTAATAAAATTGAGGCGGAAGGCGCTATTTTTAATGATTTGTTATTAAAAAAGGGAAAATGGGGTTCTTAGTACTTAAAACTTTTAGCTGAAATTTTCGATTTGGAAGTTTCTTTTCCATCCCAAATAGTATATAACCATCCTTGTATTCTATTAAACACTTCATCCTTCAAAATAAGCAAAAATATGCGTAAAAATAGTAAATATAAGTTTGCGAAAAAGTAAGGTAAAACGAATAAATGGTTGATTTATGTAGTACGCCTAATATTGACAAGACAAACTGTCAATTCCAATGTTGCCAAAACTACCAATACTCACAATGTTTGCGATATTGAACATTCTTTTAAATATTTGATAACGAAAGCATAAACCAAGTAGTCAGATTTTGAATGTCTGAAGATTTAGTTCCATATTTAAAATTTACTAAAAAACTTATTTTTCATAAATACTTGCTTTAGATCACAAACACTCAATACTTGCCATTTAAAAAGAAACATTAAACTGTATAAAATTTACAATATGCTGTTGCAGTTGTTATTGTCTTTAATTTTTTTTAAAGCAAATATCCTTGAAAATAAAATTCATAGAATACAGATCTGAAGAATAATCTATTACTACGAAAGTTGTTATACTGACAGAGTTGGCAACATTGATATTAATAGCACTTTGATAGTTTAATATACTACTTTTTCGCGAACTTATATTCCCTATTATTATGCAAATTTGTAAATAGTTTTTATTACTTTCGGTTTTTGTTTCGATGGACTCCGCAGCGATTTCTCAGGCCCCATACGGTCTACAGACTTGAAATTTCGAATTCGTACTTAGATCGCAGACATCTCGCCGCCTGTTAAGCTCCAAGTTTGATCCAATATTGGTAATTATAATTATCTCATTCAATCTCATTCAACCAAGATCATTATTTTGTCGACATGGAACGACAATGGGATCCGTCACTGGAATTACGCACGAGCATGGAGCGTATATATACGTCTCGTTCACTGGTATATAGGTACTTTCTGGAAGATCGTCTATGGTTATGTCGCAATTGTCAGACGTCAGACGTTATTGTTAATTTAAAGTTTAATTTTGTGTTGTGGTAGACAAACAGTAATTTGTTATGGAATTGCTGTTGCTGGCAAACACATATACATAAGTATAGTTAAAATCGAGAAAAGGATAGCAATAGTAGGTACTCATCGGTACGGTTTAAATCTTAAATGCCCAATAAAAACTATTTTTAATTTTTTTTCAAAAATTTCACTTATATTGAAGGATGTATGTGTTTAATAGAATACAAGGATGGTTATATACTATTTGGGATTGAAAAAAAACGTCCAAATTGGAAATTCCAGCTAAAATTCGTAAGGAACACCATTTTTCCCTTTTTTAATAAAATATCATTAAAAATAGCGTCTTCTGTCTCAATTTTAATAAAAGTTATGTTAACATACATGTAGTTTTAGAAACATTTGATTTTTTAGAGGTGTTATAGCAAAAGCCCCTAATATTACCATACATATTCACAGAGCGTTTCAAAAGATTTTGTTACCAGTCAAAAATGAAAAAAATTATATGGCGTACAAATAAAATATTGATTATATTGCTGCTGGTAATTTTGAAGTAAGAGATAAGAATCTTCTATCTACCATCATCATCTCTTGCAAAACTGCAAAAGTACCAATAGCAACAGTATTAATATTTATTAAGTACTTTGTATTTATATTTAGTGTACCATCTAATAAAGTCGGATCTAGTTTTTGGAGAAAGTTAATTATCTACCATTAAAACAAGAGTCCTGACAGAAATGAACAGAAGCACAATGTTAGTGAATGAAAAAGTTTGTGCAGGAATTGTTGGCAAACTTCATAACAAGAAGGGTAAAAAAATCGTTTGTATTTATTTTGCCTTTTCTCTGAGCTCTGTTAAGCTAGCAGTGATAAGTTAGCAGAAACAATCGAAACCGGCATGGCTAAAATCCCGATTTTGTTGATCGAACCAGTTTTGAAAAAAATCGAGTTACTGCTATCTTAACGTGTAAGATAGCAGTGAAACCACTGAAATTTTTTTTTAAACTAACACAACCTGAATTTGTTGCTAGAAGATAGTATAAAGAAAATAAAAAAAATAAAAAATATATATATGTATTTAAAAGAAACGCACTTTACAGTATTTCATCCTAATGCTACGCTAATCCAAAACTCAAAACTAGTAAAAAGTTAGGATATCTACAGATAAACCTGAAAGTTTTGTTTGTTTGTTTTGAATACCTTAGAATACCTAACAAAATACAAACAAAGAATATTACCAATAATATACTTGTGACTGAATTTTTTTGTTGTTGCTATCAGAATACCTCCATTGTCTCTCTTAATTTCTAGCAGAAATGTTGTTGCTCATTAGATTAGTCTTTATTAGTAATAGTAGTAAAATTAATATTCTTTGTTTGTATTTCGTTGCTGATTATTCAAGCACTAATAAAGACTTATTCAATGAGCAACAAAATTGCTGCTAAAATTAAGATAAAAAATGGAAGTATTCTGATAGCAACAACAATTTCAGTCGCAAGTTTATTATCAGTAAAATTCTTTTTATTTTGCTGCTAATTATTCAAGTACTAATAATGATTTATCCAATGTGCAACAAAATTTCTGCTAGAAATTAAGAGAGTAAATGGAGGTATTCTAATAGCGTCAACAACAAAACTTCATTTCAGGTTAATCAGTGGATATCCTAACTTTTTAGTATTTTTTGAGTTTTGGATTAGCGTAGCATTAGAATGTTATATTATAAAGTGCGATTTTTAAATATATATATATATATATATATATTATTTTTAACATTTCTTTCATTTTCTTTATACTGTACTATCTTCCATCAACAAATTCAGGTGGTTTCACTGCTATCTTGCAAGTTAAGATAGCAGTAACTCGAGCAACAAAATCTGGATTTTAGCAACTAATTATCTAAACAAAAATCATATTTTAAATTAAATACTCACCGATAGATCGTTCTGAATGTTATTTTGCAAAACACACGCACTAACTTTCACATTTACTCTCAAATATCCACTGCCAACTTTAGAACCAACTTTAACGTTGTTGTTGTTGTTGCTACTATTATTGTTATTATTATTCACAGCACATTTGTTATTATTATCACCGAGCGAGATTTTCCTAGCTACTTTATCACAAATAATTATATTGTTATTTCTGACATTGTTTGACTTGTCAGCAACAGTAATAACGGTAGATGCTGCTACTGTTGCTGTTACTGTAGAAGGATGCGGTGCAACCTTTGACACATTTCCACTGTTATTATTGTTATCCCAGGCGGAACAAAACTCCCTAACCAGACTTGGTCGTGGTGACTGTTCATTGGGCAAGCCAGGGAAGCTCTTTGGACTGGTGACGTCTAGTGGTGCGACAACAGATGATGATGTTGTTTGCTTCTGTTGCAAATCCAAGTTGGTAGTAGTAGTACTAGTAGCAGTAGCAGTAGTACTCTTTGGAACGTCTGTCGATGGGGTGGAGGCATTTTTGTGGCTCTTGACCTCAGGTGGTGATGACGAAAAGGATGCTTTTATTTCTGTGGGCATAGCGGGAAAGGTTTTCGGATTGGTTACATCAGGTGGTTGCAATGGCTTATTAGTATTAGGCTGCTCTGATTGGATTGATGGAAAATCTTTGGGATTGCTGACGTCAACAACTACATGATTTTTGTTAACTTCATTCGATAAATTGCTCTTTGGATTATGCATCTCCAATGAAGATATTTTTTGATTGATCGCAGACGACTGACCTCCTCCTAAATGTATTTTGCTTTCGTTCTCCACCTTATTATTATTGTGATGAACAAAAGGGGTTTTCTCTTTGGGAGCTTGTAGCAGAGACCGTTGTTCAGGCTTCTCTGCGGCAGACTTCTTCTCTTTAGACTTTTCATTATTTTTAGCGATATCTGCATAGGATATCGGAGCGGCAGTGTTTAGACCATCAATAGGTAGTGAGTGTACCGAATCGGCATCAGAAGAGTCATTGGACTTTTCGCTGTACGGCACCGATTTGGCACCTCGTGGCTCTGGGGATGGTGCTCTATTATTGTTTACAGATCGACGTGTTGCTAAGTCATTGGATTCGGAAATTGTCGAATTCAGGCGACGAGTACCACTACCACAACCACCGGTACTACTGCTGCTGATGCTGTTGCGGCGTTTCTTGCTCTTCTTTTTCGGCTTCGTTACCACCCAATTCTCTGCCTGTTCCAAGTTTTCAGTGGAACCATTGCTGGATAGGATTTCGAACGATGGAGGCTGGAGAGAGAATAAAAAAGAACATTTAGCAATTTTAGATGAGTAGGATAAATAGCAGTATATGTATGGAATTTATGAGTTTGGAAAGAAAAGTGGGCTATTATGAAAAACCAAACGATCTCAGCGTCCATAATTTAAATACATCCAAATTATCTTACACAATAGCGGTAATAGAAATACGCATTCTCTAAAACATTCAAACTCTGCCTATTACGGTTCATGCAGCACGTACACAGATGAACGAATTTCGTATTCGTTGTAATACCGAAAATAGAAACATACATTCATAAGGTAAAGCCCGCTGACAAGACACGAACGGATGGACAGCAGAGTAATGATTATAGGGTCCCGTTCTCACTAATTTGGTACAGAACCCTAATAAGGATTTTTAATTTTTGTTTGTTCGCTGTGATCTCCGAAGTTACTGATCGGATTTTAGTAAGGTTTACACAGGGTACATAGAACTGGGCTTGGAGCAGAATACAAGGATTTATTTCATTTAAATCGGGAAAAAATATCCTCATTTAAGAATAAACTAAATTCTATGCGGACAAAGTCACAGGCAACAGGTAGTTTACTATATATCATGTGCACGTTTGACTTGGTAAATCATTACTGAGCTTCCTTAATTGATTCATAATGTCACTAAATGACACAAATGCCAAGCTTTATAGATAGCCTATTGTGTTTTTGTATATTATTTATATATTATTTCTTGACAGTGTTATACTAGTTTTTAGAATACATATAATAAATACAATATAAGATTTTGTAAATATGAATCACCATATACCTCAACATTTCCCCAAGAACGCCTCTCCTTAGGTCTGTCTATTCTCTCCTTTGTAAGTCTGAGCACAACCTTTGTTTCATCTGTATCGGTTACAGTTGTAAAAGCAAAGTCTTCCAAAGTTGACGTGGATATTTCTCCCAAAGAATTGCTTTTCTTCAACTCGGATCTGGAACGAAATTTAATGACTTTAATCTTTCTATGGAAAATGATATCGCAATATTCTATATATCTAAAAAATTTTAAAAAGCTTCATTTTGCTACAAAAACTACTTTTTCCCAGCTCACCTGGTGGTTTCCTTGCTTTTAGATGAATGTGTTCTTTGTTTCTTATTCTTAGTACCATCTTCAGATGCATTCTGCTTGTGCAGATGTTTGGATTTATGGATACTTGATTTATTCTTACCAACTTCCTTGTCCTTTTCACCACTTATAAATTCTGTCAACTTGTCCACATCATTGATGATATCACTGCGGTGTCCTTCAACCTGGTAAAATACGATAGTAGAGTTAAGCTAAGACATGGTCATATTGATAAAGAAATAAAAATATTATAACTGGTTTTATCTCAACATAATTTGATCAGGTTTGTATGCAGTTTCGATCGAAGTTATCACATCTTCATTACGAATGATATATTTTTTTAAATTTAACTGTGGATGGATCGCTCCAATAGCCATACACAAAGAACTCGAACGGAAGAATCTTCTACTGCTGAGGAGCTGCGTATTGAGGGCAACCAGAATGAACCGAATGGCCGTCATAAACAGCAATTAGAGTTTTGTTGATTCAAGAATACCAACTTTCTCGTTTCCCAACTGAATGATAATGTTATGTAAAAACATTTATTTCTACAAAACAGTGCAAAATGCCACTCAATGTACGTTACATTCACTGAAGCAAATAAAACTGTAAATTACTCTTGCGGATATTGATTCAAAATGTTTTGTTTATCTACTAAACACACAGAGATCATACATTTCTTGCAAATCACCATTCGCCGCGTTATTGCCGATATATCTTAACTGATTAAAATTACTCTGTCACACTTTCTTATTTTCAACATTTATACCTAAGAAATACCCTTTACTAAAAATCTTACCAATTCGGCATTGAGAACCACAACTTTCTTATCGGTTTGGCTTTTCTTCTTTTTGATCTTTTGATTCTGCTGAACAGTATTTCCATTTTCATCAAATTTCTGCAACAAAAAGACAAATAGATAAATATTTTACAGAAAGTAACAATATTATTTCTCCACAGTCTAAAAGAAAAAACAAATGAATATCAACTAATAATGCTTGTATCCAGGATCAGAGTAAACAGCATGAGGATCTTGTAACTGTAGGTTGTAAGACAGTGTGGCTCAAATTATAAAAAAGTCGGTCAATTTTGAGTAGGTATGTCAACATATCGTTCAAAAATGTTCAATATTGTTTGTTTTTGAAAGTAGGAAGAGGACTCCGTACATATTTATATAAGTTAATGACAGATAGATACATTCTCACAAAGCACTTAACCTCACGAAGGTGAGCAAGAGGTGATTTGAGAAATGGTCCTATAATAAACAAATTCAAAATCCAATACTTCCCTTCTCTCCCAAAAACTATCACCAAAGATGGTGGTGGAAATAGTAATTTCGTTAGAAAATCAAACATTTGAGACGGCAAAATTAAAGAAGAGACCATATCCAACAGCTAAATTTTTCGAAAAAATTGGTTTCCCAGTTACAGCAGCTGCAAAGTCTGAAATATGTGCGTTACCGCTGTTTTGAAACCTCTGAACATAAGGGTACGTTCAACGATTTTGATAACTAATGATACACTAAAAAAACTATGACAAAAACTAGGAACGACTTTATTACCTAGTTGGTGCACTGAAAAATTCAAAATAATATTAATTCCACTTGTGCTAGTATTTTTGACGTTGATGCCAGAAGTTTTCTATCTACCTACAATCGCATAACTTCAAAACCGGCACCATTGGAATGCATATAATTTTGTGGCACCAACTAATTAATAAATTCGATCCTAGTTTTTATAGAAAATTATTTTTAGCATTCTGTTCAATTATTAAGTTTTCCCATATTATATTTCTTTTTATATAAAAATAAATATTAGAATATTAAAAAAGAAAGTGAAGCCAAACAATATCAACGCTCTCAACGGTTTCCAGGAGAATGGAACTTAGTCTTATGTACTTACAGCCTGCCAACCTTATCATCGGGCTTAAAATCCGTTGAAATTTTATGAATAACGAAAATTTTGTAAACGAGGAACAGTTAGTACAATTTCAGCAAAATATGTTTCATTTCATTTATTCATAATGTCAGTACAAATAAAAAAAGTTTACAGACATCAAGAAGATACTTTTTCTTATTATTTTCATTTTTTCTTTGTTTGCAATAGCCTATTCGATTAAAATCATCCTTCCGCCCTCGCCAGAGCGTCCACGAAACCTATATACGCAGCATTTAAGGAGTTTCCAATAAAGGAAATAGTTGATTGTATCGTCAGCATAGACAGTAAAGTAGTTCACGGACGTCAGTTGAAGGCAAGTCGTTGATAGAAATTAGGAAGAGATAGAACCCAAAATTGAACCCTATAGAACCCCTTTATTCACCACACCGTCTAGGCTGATGTCTCGTCACCACACCTAAGAATTTGACGCCTATGTTGAACATGTTTTAAATTCTACATAAACTTGTGTCTTGGAACTTGTGGCAAGCTAATATTTTCCTGTTCGGGTTACTTTATATATTAAATATATTTTTCCGCAAACCTTAGTTTATAAGGGTCCAGACGATTTAATAGGGACAGTATTACTATCTCTTAAACAGTGAGAGATAGAAGGATGGTTAAATTGAAGAAAAGTTGCGTGAATTACACCTCTTCAATATCCCGGTCTGCAAATTAAAAAAGATGAAAGGTTCCTGAAATATTTTGAAAAAACTGAAAATCATCGATTAGGTTTTCATTCAATTTCTCAATTACTATTTGGAGAAGAAAGCTGGAATTTTGCGTATTTAAGTAATGCACTGAGACGAAGGTGATGGAATTGTTAGAAATATTTTATCTTTTTTTATTTTCAGAGATATGCTATACAAGTTTTGTTTTTCTAACGGGCGCCATATTTGTTTTTTATACCATTAAATGGAACAAAAAATCTCCTTTACAACAATGCATAACATTCGAGATTTAAAGCCAGAGGGACAAAGAGAAACGGTAAAAATATTTTCGAATACGGTAGGCCATGGTAAGAAAACCAAATATCTCAATCACCATGGCAACAATATCAATATGTCCTTCTTTGGCAGTGGGGCAGTTGCGTCTCAGAACCCAAAAATGTACAGAAAATAAAGGCGGGCACTTTGAGCACTTAAGTTGACTTCTTAACTATTCTTTTTAGTTGGTTATTTATTTATTTTATTCAATTGTTTATAATTTCTTTGTTTTTTTAAATAAATTTGTTATTTTTCAACAAGAAATTAGATTTATTCATTGCTGCAGAGAGAATAATTTACTGTTGTCATGGAGATTACAATTTGTATTTTGTTTCCTTATCATCATGGCCTACCACATTCGAAAATATTTTTACCGTTTCTCTTTGTCCCTCTGGCTTTAAATGTCGAATGTTATACATTGTTGCAAAGGAGATTTTTTGTTCCATTTAATGGTATAAAAAACAAATATGGCGCCCGTTAGAAAAACAAAACTTGTATAGCATATCTCTGAAAATAAAAAAGATAAAATATTTCTAACAATTCCATCACCTTCGTCTTAGTGCATTACTTAAATACGCAAAATTCCAGCTTTCTTCTCCAAATAGTAATTGAGAAATTGAATGAAAACCTAATCGATGATTTTCAGTTTTTTCAAAATATTTCAGGAACCTTTGATTCTTTTTTAATTTGCAAACCGGAATATTGAAGAGGTGTAATTCACGCAACTTTTCTTCAATTTAACAATCCTTCTATCTCTCACCGTTTAAGAAATAGTAATACTGTCCCTATTAAATCGTCTGGACCCTGTATAGCATAATCTATACACTATTGAATTTGTATTAAAAAAAATTATAGAAATAAAATAAAGTTGACTATGTATCGGTGACGAAACGTTGGATGAAAGATATTTTTTTGGCATTTTTTAATGACAAATATCACAAAAACTCAAGCCATTTTTTTTGTTCCGATAAAAATATTAACCGTCTTCAAATGACATATGAAAAAATTATCAACTTTTCTCTAATCTGAGCCACTCTGTATAGTTTGCATTTTACAAGATCTCCATACCGTTCATTGTTATCTTAATCTGTATTATCTAACTGTAGATAAAGCCAAAAGATACACTGATAAGATATTCTGCATGTCTATGCAATGAATTATAAATACCTACTTCGAATTGAATTAACAATAGGAAATCATGGAAAATTTTCATATACATAGATGAAAATGATAAAAATACCTCCCGACAGTGTCCATATCCTTTAAATGCAAGGTCGTTAAAATGATAGTCAATAATTAAATTTTCAACCAAAGCTTTGACATTTAATTTTCTTCAAGATTCAATTTATTTCAAGTAAGTTCAAAATTTTCATTATATTTAAAAGAAAATATTTAAGAAAAGAAAACAAATTTAAAATCGAAATTATAAAAGAACTAAAGTAGAAGCTCGATTGCTTCTAAATGACCTGAAATATATAAAAACATAAAAAAACGTTAATCACATATGATAATAAAAAAATATTTGATATACATTTCTAATAAAAATTTGTAGGATTATTTTGAAGATACTATAAATAATTTCAAATTTTATTGTTCAATAATTATGACTTTTATATACCTAGACTTTAGAACTATACTAAAGAAATTCTCTATACTTTTGTAGAACATAAACTATTACAGATCATTTCAATTTCACGCTCATAGATCATTATCATATTATCATAACCTTACCTCGATCGTATCGCGAGCAATCTCGGTACGAGCCTGCTGAGGTACCAGAAAAGGGTACGGCTTGATGATCCAGATCGGGTAACTACCGTTATCATCTTTTTCGATTATCATTGATTCCACCTATATCCCGTGTTACGCAAACATAAAAATTGCACAATATTGTTCTGACAATACACACACACTGTGATAAGGCGATTCTCTTATTATAACCTCGATTCAAACGATGACGGTGTGTTTTTCATCATAAATATAGAAGCTTTTGCATTGGTATCAGTTTATAGAGAAGAAAAAAGTTCATACACCGTGTTTACAATTCTGCATTTCTATATTATAGAATAAATAGCATTTATACACAATAAAAGTCGACCGCGATTTGTACCATACTATACTAATAATATATTATCACAAAACGTAGACGGCAGCTACCATCATTGACCTTTCAACTCTCGGTAACATTGAAACATTACATAAATATTTATTATCAATACATAATTACCTGAATGAATGACTGAGCCAAGAGCTAAGCGAGCGCAATGTACAATGTACTATTTAGTTTACAGGGCCAAAGGTGTATGCACAAAGACACTCGAAGATAATTTTTTAGTTGTTTTTTGTTTTTGTACGTGGGAAAAAGGAAGTTCCTAACCGTGTTGACTGAGAGACAAACAATATTGGTTGATAATAATAATACCCCTACCGACAGTTTGTGTGTGTGAATGCGGTTACATAGATATAGAACTTTGAAGTTTCGAGGTGAGATTCTTATCAACATTGATAAAACATTTCATTTGTAAGCGTTATCTTTACGAAGGCAACGAATGAGAAATTGCTATCATAGATATCTATACATAAAAAAATCCGCTTGTGATTTCGAACTACCTTTCTCTTTAGCATATATGTACATATTCATATCTTTGATTTTGAATTCTTGACTAGTTTTATATTTGATAAAATAGATTTTTGTTGGGGATGTAGTCATTTGATGACATTTCTGATTGATAGTTATGAAATCTTTCCTGTTTGTAGTTCATTTTATCTAGATTCACGAATTTTGCCATGAGGAAGGGAATAAACATTCTCGAAAGATTGGCATAATCTAAAGAATTTTATTTAATATTTTATCATATTTATATTTGTAGGTTAGCAAGGCCCAAACAATAGTTTTTCAATTTGTGTTAGTATGCCCGGAATTATCATTGAAATTAGAAACAGTCGAACGGAACTGAACGGGACTTTAACCGGGAGGTAGGCAACTAATTTTTATCTTGATAATTGTTAACCTTCTAGAGTTAAGATTGAAATATCATCAACACTTTGTAACATCCATAATAATTAAAACATATTTAATTAAAAATATACAAGTCTGTCAATAATTTTATGTTAACAATGCAATTAAATTTTCACTATCCAAAGACTAATCTGATATGAATGGAATATAATGGAGTTGACAAAATGTTGCCGATATCTAATTTAATAATACGAGCAATTCTTCTATATATAATTTTTTTCTCGGAATCGAGTCTAAGGATTCTGATCAAAGTTGGTAAATAGATAAGGTTCTAATTTTTAATATTATTTATATAAGTGATTTTCATGACAAAACGCGAAGGTGTTACCCTCGAGGTCCATAAACTTTTTCTTCAATCGATTGGCGATACTTGCATTTTTAATGGGTGTGACCCTCGAGGGTTATTTCAGGAATGGTTCCGCAGATTGCGATACAAATTTCAATATGGGGTTTGAGGGGTCGAGAAGGCGATTGGTGATACAGCTGAGATCTGGTATGTTTCACAATCATATTTATTTTGAAATCTGTAAATAGTTCATAATTTACATACATTTTTTTGATATACATTTCTAATAAAAATTTGTAGGATCTTTCTTTCATTCCTATATAAAACCAGTTAACTACACAGGAGCTTGTTAATCAAACTGTAATAGATGTTTTTGGAATATTAAGACATTCGACCGTAACACCAACACAATAGATAGCGTCAGTTGAGAATGTCTTTTTATACTGGTCAGTATATTGGATTGAATCTAGGAGCTCATACTAAATATACTATAGTTTGTGATACAATTTCGTATAGTTTCTATTTTTTTCCTTTGTAAAGTTTTTGATAAATCAGTTCTATGTTGTAGACAATATATATCAAATGCAGATAGCTGGAAATATACTTTACGACAATCATATAATCACTTACTTTATTATTATTTCAATTAATTCTAATAAGCTGTCAGAAGTCATCAATTAAAAAAAGATTCATTTAGGGAATGATAATCACTCTCATTTGAATCGGCCAAGAAATTTGCTTTAAAAAAAAACCTGTAAAAAAATATTTAAGAATAAATATTTTTTACAAAAAATTGGACCGATGTTATTAGTTGATGCACTGAAAAGTATAAAATAATATTAATTCTATTGGTGATGGTACTTTTGAAGTTGTGCAGTTGCAGTTAGATTGATAACTTTTGGCACCAACTTCACAAGAACCATCACCAATAGAATTAATATTATTTTACACTTTTCAGTGCATCAACTAATAACGTCGGTCCAATTTTTTGTAAAAAATATTTATTTCACACTTTTGAGTGTAACATTAGTCCCGAAAATCATTGAACGTTCACTATACCATATCAATGAAGATAGTACTTATCCTATTACCCACGTATATTCCTTGCTTGTAGTTGTTATTATTGAGATCTCAGAACATCGCTGCGGAAATTAGTTGTTACCATTTTAACACCGATTTAACTCGAAAACCGTAACTCTAAGGAAAAAATATTCATTATAAATGTTGCTACAAATAATTATATCTTTCATGTAGTATCGAAAATTTTTCAATTTTCGAATGAAATTGTCCTCTCCACATAGCAAAAATACATATTTAACATGCGTCTATCTCGAAAACCGTAACACTTTTGAAAAAATGTTCAATTTAAACGTTTCCGGAAATTGTCCTTTAATTATACCAACTCAGATTTTCAATTCTCGAGAAAATTCGCCCCACCACCCCTTCGGGGGCGGTTTTCGGAGGGAACGAGATTTAGGATTTGCGTTGTTTTTATATATATGGGACCATTTCTCAATCCCCTTCTCTCAAATGAATCCAAAATCATCAAAATCGGACCTCTTTTACTGTATAAAAGGCGCACACGAACAAAAAAAATAAAATAAAGCAGACAGTCGAATTATATACCTCCTCCGTTCGGGGTTCGTCGGTCAAATATCATGTCACCAATGTCCCTCTCTCATCCTTGATATATTTGAGCTAAGAAATTTGAATAAAAATGATTATTATTACTTTATAACATTTCAGACGTCAATTAAATAAGTAAATTTTGCAGAACAATCGTCCAATACATACTTCCAAAGCAAATTAAAACCTCATTTTTATGGAGATGAATGGATTACCTGATAGACTTGATTGTTAGAGAACTGTTTCATTCTAGAAATAGTCGCTAGTTGGAAGTAGTTGGGTGTTAGTACACTAACATCTGTTTTTGTTTCTAGACATAATCCTTCCAAAATTATTTTCATCATTTGCTCTGATTTAACCCGAGAAGAATCATCCTTCTGTAATAATAAAATACTGTACTAAATGTGTGGGTCGCATAAAATGCCATTATCAAAAATGAGGATTAAATTGGAGAACAAATAATTTCAAGTTTCTCAGCTCGTTTTTTTTTATTTCAAAAACATTCCCTAAATAATATATTAAATATAAAGACAAAGTTTATAAATCAGTTAATCGTTCAGCTTATACAATCACAAAATACAGATAGAATCAGCCGACTACGATCATAGCCACATAAAAGTCGAATGTCCTATTGGCCATCGCCCATAACACATATAAATGATTCTGAATTACGTCTAAACTAATTAGTAATCTCAGTCAACCTAATCGGCTGATTCGATGTGTATGTGTATTTCAAAAAAGCATGCTTAGTAATTTGTTGTTTTCTGAAAAATAGTTCAAATAAATGAGGGCTATCCATAGAGTTAATACTATCTCTACGGAGCTATTGTATTTGAATTCAACGCCAGGTTCGCTAGTGCAGAGTAATGTCTCAAATTTCACTGAACGTCAGGATGCATTTACATGACATTGTGACTGTATCTGAGTGATGGAGATACATATATGAATAGAAACGACAACGGCATCAATGCCATTGGCAGAAGTCAAAATAATTGACGTCGAAGTGAATCATAAACATTAACAGTAACTAGTAGACTGCGGGTCAGATAGTAAGGCGATGGTCCGCTATTTTTTTTGGTTTTATCTAGCGCTTGCAGTGGTAGTCACTAGTTACTGGAATGATGATCCATTAGGGGACAACGAGAGTCACAGGAACTTACTCGTCTCTTGTGCTATCTAGTGAGCACGAAAACGATAACCCCCATTGATTTTCAACATTTTTTCCATAAAATGAAAATAGACAAATAGACAATAGACGGGATTGTTCACAATTAGCGTGTTGGTGTATTGCTCCCAAACCAGTAATTTATCTCTTTATGCATCTTGTTTCACAGAAATGTCAAGTATGAATAATGACTATTATCAAAAATAACTTTCATTCATACATTGTGCCTCGAAAAAAGTTCTAGTTATTTTTTATTGAAAACCTCATACATTTTTTGTCTTTTTTTATTCTCTACAAAATTAAATCTCTCACACTTATTGAAGTTCTAAATTTCTATTGCATATTTCAACATAAGATGAGTTTTTGATAACTTCCCATACCTATCGTATTTGGTTTTTCTGAACTCATCTTTTATCGTTGCTGAGAAATTTGAGAATTTGAAACAATTACAAATGCCATGTTTTTCTGCGATTTTTTGCGATTTTTCTGTAGATTTTTTCCTAAACGTAATTTGATTGAGTTTTAATTAAGATTTAGCATTCTAAAGAAGTGTGGGTATGGTTTAAGAAGGCCATGGAAATTGCTTAATATGTCTTGAAGTATGCTCAAAAGTATCCTTCGTAAAGACTAAGTTTCAATTTCAAATGACAGTTAGTTAGTCTGTAATTTCTCAAGTCATTGAATAAAATTAAATTTACAGTTTTTGGTTACATCACTGACTATACTTTATTGAAGTTCACTGGTAATCAAGTAGAAAATTGAAAGAATGGTACTAGAAAATACATATCTTGTTGAGCAGTTAACTCAGGAGCTCAAAATACAATAGGGTGCAACTAAGTGTAGGTTCATAACTACTCAAGTACACATTCCACTTGAATAATGGAAGCAAAATGATAACGATGAGATTGACAAATTAACTTTAGTTAAATGGCGACAAGCGTTACAACAGTATTCGTACCTATAAACAAAGTCACAGGTATCTTCTAGTTTTTAATATTACGAGACGGAGAACCAATATAAACTAGACGAACTTTCAAACGTACCAATCATGTATCCGAAATTTGACATTCAAACAATAAAACGCGGTTGTGTTTCCATCTCGAAATTGTCATTAAATATTTCGTCAAATGTGATAACTGATTACCAAACCCTATTAACTAGGTAATCAACTGATCCTAATACACGTCAATTTTACGATTTTAGAATGTTGGAAATTTCAGGCGTACTAACAGTAATTCAACTGGTTATTTAGATTGACTATATCTCTGAAATACTCATAAAAAGCACTTCAGGACGATACGTCACATGAAAATTTGCCTCTCAATATTCGAATTTGTTTATTTACGCTTTTGGTCCATTATAAGAGTCGTCTAGGTCTGTGTAATTAACAAGTTTCAACTTTTTTCGTACATTAGATTCTGTTAAAAGAAGTTGAAACCAAGATCAGAGTGATATTATTAAATTCAACTTACATTAGAGCATGATATTCCAATTATCTCGGAAACCCTACATAATGTATATGTAAAATATACCAGGTACTCGACTTGAGATAACATTCCCTTTCCCTTTATAAACATCCTTTATATTACTATTAGTTAGGTACTTGACTTTGAAAGGATCACGATATATTTTTTGTGGTAACCATTTAATCTAACATTATCGAAAATCATATAGTACATATTCAAAACGGTATGACACTATTGAAGTTGCCCTTAATTCTGAAGATGAAATTATATATCTACATTCAATAAAATATAAGATCTTCCATTAGAAACTTTGATACCTTGAGCTTTTCTTGAACATTCCCTATGAAATGGGGACAAGGATTTGGGAGCTACAGACCGACGCTCTAGGTGGTAAGTTACCCGGTATATAGAACATTGCATGAGTCAACCCACCTTATCGTGAATGTAGATATTGTACTTGCTAGGAGGGCATTTAGTTTCACAATCAAAAGACTTCTTCTCTCCAACATTTTCTATGTCCATGGGTATTGGATCATCAACAGGTGTGGCAGCTGTCAAATTCAAATATTTTATGTTGTATTAGTTTTTACATATCGTAGTTGAAAGAAACGCTTCTTTTTAAATATTTTACAATATGCAAGCAATATTTAATAAGAATAATTTTTGCTTACCAATCTGCAAGGTGGCCTTGGTGGTGTATCTGGGTACGGAAGTTTCCTGTGTCTCCTGGAAGTTCTGCTGTAGTACATCGTGATCGAGCAGGCTCTGTGACTCCATGGCATCCATATCAATCGAAGTGAAATCCTTGTTCTTCATTGCTTTACTTTTTCTTGCCTCCTCCAGAAACTGGTAATCTCTGGCCGGCATCAGGCTCGAATTGACATCGCATGGAAGACTCCCTGGAAAGAAAATAATGCAAAATTGAAAATGAGAGAAGTATACACATTTTACAATCACTAACTAGTTTTGGCTCATTTCTCGACAATTGATAAGAAATTTCCGGTTTATAACTTTTTTCATTGTGCTAACAGTCGAAAGAGTGAATTGTAAAATAATATAACGAAATCAATAAGGTCATAATGGTGTGTCCACTCACACAAATTCCCTACCGCTCTTATATGAATGTCACCGAAAATAAAAAATGTCCTATCCAGGTCGAGTGACAATTCATTTTTTTCAGCGTAGCAAGACAGACAACAATGATCATATTCAATTTTGACTTTGAAGGAACCGGTCAGCCAAAATAAGATCAAAATGATAATTTTAGAGTTCATTTGAGCCTATCTTTTTTACTGCTTCTACTCAGAGATACGTGTTGCAACACACTGGTGGTAAGGGAAAGTAGTGATTGAGCAAGTGCGAGTCGGGTTCACGAGGTGAGAGTTTATTACTTAAGATTTTCGTATAGGTTTTCCTGTAAACTTTGAGCCAAGTCCTATATTCTGTATTTCTTTCGAAATATTACGCTCAGTACTTTCAGAGATATGGGGGGAGTTCAATTTTCATATATATTCTAAGTGTTTCATTTTAGGATAATGAACAATAATATATATTTCAGTTATTCAAAACGAGCCCTTTCATTTTATATGTCACATAATGTGCTTGAAGATTAAATTAATCCCCAATATCAGAATTCATTTATTTGAATTATACGTCCGTGTTGCTGTCACCTTACAACTACAACCAAATTACAACTTTCTGAAATTATATCCAATAATCATAGTAGAATAAATACGGGAGGACCTCAGTTCAAACCTAATTTTAATAAACCACGATAAAGTTTCGACAACTGGGCAATCTCGTTATAGATAAACTGGCTATTGACTAGCGTTAATAGGGAGATGGATCAAATAGGGGTGATGAATGGAAGTTTTCCTACTTAAATATTTGTCTGTTTATATTTAAAAACTATCATCGCCAGGATTGCTTTTTGTCAACCTTACTATTAATTATTATCTCGGAATTCAAAATAACTTCAACCTATCTATCGTAAATCAGTTAATTATTAATTCTTTATATGTTTTCATTTAAGTAGAATCTAAATTACTGACACTATTAATATATTATTAGTCGATGTTGTTTGACGGCTCCTAATGATTGTTTGTACCCTCTCCGAAATAGATATCTTATCAAGCTTAAATTATGCTACAATTCCTGTCTAGAGTAAAGAAATGTCTCTTCTACTTTATTCTAAATCTATAGCACATAGATATTCGATAATAATCTGCTTATGTTATTTAGTCATATTTGTATCAATATTTCCAGATGAAGAATTTCAAAATATTTAAAAACGAACTAAAATCCACATTCACAAAGGTTTTGGAATAAACCAGCAACCATCAATGACGTGTACTCAGCTGTTTTCAGGCCGCCTATTTGACAGAGCGAAATGCAAATAAAAAGGCGATCTAACATTATTTGACCAACACAAAATGCGACTGATGTTTCAGTTTATACCTACTTAAAAATAAAGACAGGAGGTACCTATGCATTCTTTAAATTGTACTCTCTATTCTCTTATCATGATGACTGTGGCGTTGCAAATGGTGACCATAATTGTGTGACAAGGTTGAAAATATGGGTGTAGTGTATATACTTCCCAAATAATTTAGCGTTTTCATTTTTTCGCAAGAAAAACTAATGAGATAGGCACTGAATGTTGTCGCATTGCATAAATTGTTGCTAATTGCTGACTAATGGTTGACTTGAGAAAATCGATTTGGAAGCAACAGCAAGTTGTTATTCATTAAGTACATTCGATAATAAAAAAACTTACATCTAAAAGACCCTCCTCCATTGAGGGACTTCAACGTGTCCATTGTCTTCCTGTTCGTGATCAAAGCAGACTGGTAATATAAGTAACAATACGCAGATCAGGTAGTGTACACTGTTTACGGAAGGTTCAATCTTTTGGGGCGGATATCCGAGGGTTTCTTGCGACGAAATTGTCTATCGCCACGAACACATGTTTTACATATAAATAATATTCAAATAACAAAAAAATTGTGGTAGATCAGTTATTTCAAGGATTAACACAACAAACGACACACTGTAGAATAAAAAATAAAACGTTTTAGGTTATGTTAAGCCATCGACTACGATTCACTTATAATAAAAACTGCTCTACACTGGCGCTGCCGCTGCCCGTCCGAGTTGGCCTTGGAGATATTTCTCCAATCGCACTGTCCGCTTTATGCCTGGATTCTTAGTACGAATGGAAATGCAGAAATGCTACTAGCTACTAGTACCGAGACAGACGAAGAGAGCGACAACAGACAGAGTAGGGAATTCTGGGTTGTAGAATGAGAATGTGATTACCAATACAGCAAGTATTTATAAAACGCAGCGATAACACAATGACACGAAAACGATGTAAAGAGGATTCGATGTAACGTTGCCATATCGACTGATCATTAATCGTGTCAGCGATATTCCGAAGGCACACGATCGTTTACGAATAGATAAGGCGCTTTATTTAAACATAATGGTCATGCATCCAGGGAAGATGAGTTAATAAATTAGAAAAAGCTAGAATTGTTATAATTTGGTTATGGAATTGGGTAGATTTATGAAGAATATAACGTATTCAATTGACTGTATCAGTTGAATTTACTATTACAAGTGGGTATATGTTATGTTGTATCTGTAGGTATCTAAAATTACGTGTGTTCGAGCAGTCGTTTCATTTTTCAAACTTTTTTTGTGGTTGTGAAAAATGAAATGCGCATGCACTATTTGAGTTTGTTTGAACTGTTCGATCACCCTTATGTAGATAAACTTGCATGGTACACAGAAATATGTACCCGTACATGTATACATGATTCGACAATATGAAAATTGTTGCAACAGTAACAAAAAAGGCAATAAATGGAAAATTAGATTAGAACGTTTTTTAATGAATTTGATCGCATGGAATAGGCACATGATGTATCTAATAATTTCCAATGTTCAAATTATACATACCTACTTAAAAATAAATACCATTTAATAATATAGTGTTTTGAAGTTTATTCCTTAACAATCGACTCCATTTATAGCCCCGGTCCGGTACGAAGATTTGAAGAGCAGAAAACCGGGCGTTAACAAAAAGCGTTAGGTAGATATGTTTTCTATTCGAAAAAGGCTTCTCGTAGATTGACAACTGCCCATAAAACACTGACAATTTCATACATAGGTTTTTGTCTTATGCAGCAGCATTCCACATTATTTATAAACGCTTTCTTATTGAAACGCATTACATCTCGCTCAAGCCTTCTGAATTTGATAATTTTTTTGATGGTGACTAAGGAAATTTCAAATAATGGAATGTAGTGTGTAGGTTATTAAAAAAATTGTTTGAATTAATCACGAAACGAAATGACGAATTTTCTATTTTGCGAGTTAACTCCTTAAGAATCGATTTCATTTATAGCTCACGGTACAAAAATTTGATGTACTTATAATAAAATCGAGCGTTAAAAAAAGCGATATGAATTAATATATTCGTCATCTAAGCAGAATATTTTAAAATTAAGTTACTTTTGTAATATAGTAATATGCATACCTGGCAATAGATTGTATTATTTTTTATAAACAATGCTATAATATTATAGGTAATACAAGTGATATCAATATTCAGTCTGCTATACAAATATCAACAATCAATTTGTGGAGCTTTTGAATTAAAGTTACAATACATAACATATTTATATAGGTACCTATAGTGAAGTGAATAAAAGAATCAAATATTGTAAGATACTCGTATGGAGGAAACCGAAACCAGTTCAAGCGATGATGAAAAAAATAGTTAATGGTCACTGTTTATATTTTTGTTAATCAGAATTTCAATGATATAATAGATATATTTTACTCAATTTGGTTTAAAACTGTTTTTATGAAGTTCCACTTCGATAAATATAAAGGATTGCGCTTAGTAAAACAAACCTATTGACACCGTATTTAATACTGACGATATTATTGATGGAATTATTATTATGTTATCGAATCAATATAAATAAAAGTATATACGACAACATGTTTTCCGTATTAGAAGTTTATTTGACATTTTCGCCTATTGTATATTCAGTGACAATCGCAAAGAGTAAACTCCGTTGGTGCTGACACACACTTTTTTCCAGATAATTACTATGCACAGTCCGGCAATGCAGCAACGAACCAATAAATAGGACTCGTTGCCTATGCCTATGAAGTTTGTTTGTGTTTGTTCTCATTGGACGCAAATACTCGAACGTCTCTCGTCTCTTTAAAGGGTGTTCGAGCAGCAGTTCAAACTAAACTCAAACCGTCAGATGCATGCGCATTTGAAATTGAAATGCGCATGCCTCACAACCACAGAACACAGTTTGAAACTGGTCTAAACTGCTGCTGGAACACCCCTTCTGATACTATTATCCACTGGGCGTTGCAATTTTTCATGTACGTACAGACAGATTATTTTAGTTAGTGTAAACTGTAAATTACTTCTAATTCAATATTTTATAAGATTACTTATGTTGACCCCATTTACACTAACTGAATCTTCTATGAATAAAATTTATTCTCAATTTTCGATACGAATGAAAGAGTAAAGTTGAGTAAATGCATAGTATAAGTACTATGAATGAAATAGGTAGATAAATCCCGATTAAAGATTTTAACTTAGATACATATTCGCAAATTATGCACTATTTGCAGAAGACCGTGAACAAATTCTAAATTAACGAGTACAATGTTTATATGATTTGTTGAATCGGTTTCCTTTTCAATATCTTATATATCCTTGACCAAATTTCGTCACTTAATGTCATCAGGAGGACCTACAAACAGCTGTGACGGATGACCGTAATATGTCGTGTTCTTTTTTCATTTTAATTATATTCTAGGTACATTATATTAACAAATAAATTTTCAAGGCGCCTATATTTTCATGTCAACTCTAAATAATTAGTCACTGATTTGAATGGATTTTTCCTCAGAAAACTCGGATTTTTCGCAATAATAAATGATTACCTATGTATTGAAATCACTTAATGACTTTTATTTATTATTTCTACTAATCCAAAACAACATTGTATTCTATGTGCTGTAGACAAACGAAACAAAATTAGAAGTGGGAACGAGAACCTATTTGGATTGCCAAAATTTGAATATAATCATGGATAACCTCGGATATCAAGAAAATATTGGTCTATTTATATTTTCAAGATGTAAGTATTCTCAAGAACAATTACTCGAACATACAAATAGAAGAATATTCTCTTTAAAACGTTTTCCTAGACCAAAAAGAGTTTTGATTGAAAACAAATGGGACTTACAAAATGTTTTATTTATTTTAAAAGTAAAGTTGTGGGTTTATTAATTAGTTTATTAATGCGCTATCTGTTTATTGCTTGAATGTTGATAGCATTGCATTTCAGATTTGATCTTCTTCGGCTATGCTGAATTAAGCTCGGAATTAAGAGATGATTACTCTGTAGGTCTGAATATTAAGATTGGTCTTTGACGCAAAATCGAGGATTCTAGGCAGCTTGTATCCATTGTTGATAGATCTACAGTCAATATGGTATTGAGTATTAATATTAGGTAGGTATCACCAAACTGTCATCCAAAATTGTAGATTATTATATTTTATTATATTTTTGAAATTCTCTTCTAATTTTAAGGTGACTTTGTTAACCGTACATTATGTATAAAATGTACCGTTTTGGAGAAAACGGGCGTTTAAACAGAAAACCAGAGAAAATAGTATTGTGCGCCATTTTGAATAACTTATAAATGAAAGCACTTAAAAGAATGCGGTTTTCGCCACTGGCTTCGGAAAGTAATGACGTATCATTTTATTAAAATATTGAAAATGAGATGTAAAACACCACCAGAAATTGATTTGAACGTTAAAATATTTGAAGAGCAATAATTTCATTATTTCAAATGGAACGACCCATTTTTTTCTCACATTATAAAATGCAGATTTTTTTTTCTCTTTCATAGAATATAAGGTTTCCCAAATCTGAACCTAATAGTTTTTCTGTTATTTGCATGTTTTTGGGAACACTGAAAATTGGGCTTGTTATAATGGATACGATTTCAAACCGCAGCTGTCAGTTTGCCACGTGGGTCGCAAACGTTTTATGTTTTATTGTTATTGTTTTCCTCGTTATCCTAGTTCTTATTAACAAAAATAATAATAACAGAATTACCACACTAAACACATGTAGGCGTTATTCATAATCCACTCTTAGTTCGGTACTAGCTAGTATCGTATTGTTGCGTATGCGGGTTCGCAGATAAGTGAGACTAATTTAGAGTTATTAAATCAACTTTATTTACACTCAAAATAATATAAATTACAAATTAACTTTACTATATTCTCTCTAACTTACTCGGACTATTCTGTTTATTCACACTGCCTTTTACATTCTGTCTTCTTGCCGAAAATTCTCCCATATATATACCCGATAAAGGATCCAGAGCATTCGGTATCAAATACCAGAAGCCGCCACTATACGCTTCTCGAAATTCGTTTGTCGGCAGCTTAACAGAAGATGCCGACACTGCCGTCGCTCTCTTTGTTGACGCCGCTTTTGGTATGTCCAACCACAGCATATATCGCGCGCATACTTCAAACGGATGCCGCTACTTTGTAGCCAATACCGGCGGCTGTTCCCCTTTGCACGTTACACTGCTCCCTCCCTTAAAGCTGCTCGCCCCGAACAGCTTCTTCCGTTTGTCTCCAGACCGGTGGATTATCTCCTCGATACGGACTCAGTCTTTCCACGTGCACTACTTTTGGCTTGGCTCTTGGCGAAAGTTGGATCCTGTACACCAAGTCATTAATCTTTTTGACAATGCGATATGGTCCTTACCAAGGTCTTTGCAATTTCGGACTTAATCCTCTCCTTCGCTGTGGCTGGTACAACCAAACTGCATCGCCTTCGTTGAAAGAGTTTAATGACTGCCTTTTGTCAAGTCTCATCTTCATTTTGTCGCTCTTCAACTGAAGCTTTTGTCTGGCAAAATCATGGACCACTCTAAGTCGCTCCTGTAGGTCAGCTACATAATGTGGAAGAGACACTTCTTCATGATCGTCGGCTGATGGTCTGCCAAACATCAGATCTACGGGGAGCTTCATTTCTCTTCCAGACAAGAGCATCGATGGTGTATAGCCAGTAGATTCATGCTGGGAACTTCGGTAGGCCAGAAGAAAGAGAGGTACCAGTTTATCCCAGTTACGTTGGTGCTCATCCACAAAGAGTGAGAGGTATTGATTGATGGTCCTATTGTGCCTCTCAACCATTCCATCTGACTGTGGATGAAGTGGGGTTGTTCGTGTTTTCCGTATCCTCAGCAACCTCATTAACTGCGTCCATACTTCGGATTCAAAATTTCTACCTTGATCGGTATGTAGCTCCAAGGGTACTCCGTGTCTGGAAATCACGTTTTCCAGAATGGCTTCGGCCACTGTAACTGCTTCCTGATTCGGCATCGGCACTACTTCTGGCCACTTCGAGAAATAGTCCATGGCAACCATGATGTACTTATTTCCAGAATCTGTCGTAGGGAATGGTCCTGCAATGTCCACCGCAATTCTTTCCCAAGGTTCACCTGACAGATACTGCTTCATTTTCCCTCGGGATCGTGTCTTCGGACCCTTCTTAGAAGCACAGAGGTCACATCTTCTGCACCATTCTTCCACATCTCTTCGACAGTTGATCCAATAATACCGCTCTTTCACACGTGCCAATGTTCTATTTACTCCAAAATGGCCTCCACTGCGACTGCCATGCAGTTCACGAAGTACTTCAGCTACCATTGTTCGGGGTACAACGGTTTGATACACAATGCTTCTACCATCTGGACTTTCCCATTTACGAGTGATCAAGTCATCTCGTAAGCATAACGAATCCCACAGAGCCCAGTATCCCTTGACTGTCTGATCAAATCTGGATATTTCTTGCCACTCAGGTCGTCGCTTTTGGTCTAGCCAGCCCCGTACTATCGTCAAATCTTTGTAGGCGATTTGTTCTCTTCTAAAGTTGTCTCTGGTGATTTCGTCGGTATTTTCCGTTTCCTTATTCCTAATCTGCATTTGTTGGAGATGTACAACATCCTTGGCTATTTCTCTTTGTTCCTGCCTCTGACAGAATTTACAAGAACTGCCACAAGGTCTTCGTGACAAACTGTCAGCGTTGGCGTGACTTCTTCCTTTTCGGTGTTTAATTTGAAAGTCGTAACTGTGCAGTTTCTCCAGCCAACGCGCTATCTGTCCCTCCGGATTTTTGAAATTCAGCAGCCACTGTAATGCAGAGTGGTCTGTTCTTACTAAGAATTTCCGTCCATAGAGAAAACTGTGGTAATGCTCTATGGATCGTACAACCGCTAGCAGCTCCTTCCGGGTCACACAGTAGTTTCGCTCTGCCTTTCCCAACGTTTTGCTGAAATATCCAATTACAGCTTCTTCGCCATCCTGTATTTGGGAAAGAACAGCTCCTATTCCACTTTGTGAAGCGTCAGTGTCTAACACGGTAGTAACTGCTGAGTCCCAAAAAGCTTCTGACTTCGTGCTTGTTCTTTGGTCTGGGCCAATCTCGCACTGCTTGAACTTTTTCTGGATCGGTCTCAATTCCTTTCGATGATACGACATGTCCGAGAAAGTTGACTTTTTCCTGGAATAGAACGCATTTTTTTGGATTCAGCTGGAGATTAGCACTTCGGATCCTAGCGAATACTTTCTTCAGATTCGATTGATGTTCGTCGAAATCTTTGCCAATCACCATTACATCATCCAAGTACACCAGGCACGTTTCCCAAGTTAGTCCTCGCAGAACTAATTCCATTAACCTTTCAAAAGTGGCAGGCGCATTACATAATCCAAACGGCATGACATTGAATTGATATAGGCCGTTTCCAGCTGTAAAGACCGTTTTCTCTTTATCTTCTTTGTTTAGCTCTACCTGCCAATATCCACTTTTCAGGTCAAGAGTTGAGAACCACCTGGATCCGGCTAAGGTATTTAAGGTATCGTCAATTCGGGGTAATGGGTAGCTGTCCTTCTTCGTAACATCATTTAACCTCCTGTAATCCACACAGAACCTCGTCGAACCATCCTTTTTCGTCACCAGCACAACTGGTGATGACCAAGGACTGCTGGATTCTTCTATGACACCATCCTTCAGCATTTCTTGAACCATGGTGTTAACTTGCTGTTGTTTTACGAAAGGAAGTCTTCGTGGAGGTTGGCGAATAGGTACAGCATTTCCCGTGTTGATCCGATGTTCGACTAAATTTGTTCGCCCTGTAATTTTTCCTTGCACGAAAACATCAGCTTCTTGCTTTACAAACTCGATGGCCTTTTTCTTTTCCTGTTCGCTAAGATGTTTCCAGGTCTTCTTGAAACTCTCCATTAGCTCTTGGGACAAATGTACATCTTTTGAGACGGGTTCCTCTTGCTCACATCTTGTTACCCGGGAGACTGGCGAACATGTACCGATTACTTCCCCTTTCTTAAATGTCATTCTGTTTACTTATAGATTGGCTACCCTCACTGGAATAGTGTCGTTGGAATTAACTGAGCACCTAGCCAAAAGAGCCCCGTTCTATTTGTTCTCGTTTGGTTCAAAAACCATAGTGTTAACTCCTTCCAGTTGTTTTTCTAGGTGCGCCTTCACGATCTTCTCACTATTTCCAGGTATTCGCGTATCTTCGGTGACGATTATTTTAATAGGACAGTTCTTGTTCGAAGATGCTGAGAAAAATATTTCCTCGTTGCCCACTCTCAACATTCTGTTTTTAAAGTCCACTGTGATAAAATTGAAGGTTTCCAAAACATCTAAGCCTACTATAAATTCATCCACTATGTCAGCCACGATTGCATTAATCTTTAATTGTGCATTGCCAATTTCTAAAGTGGTGGTGGTCTCTCCAAAAACATTTATCAAATCTCCTTTTGCAGTTTCCAGTATTGGCTTGATGTTGTGCTGCACGATAGATTCTTGGGAAACCATGTCGGGGCGTACCACTGACCTTGTTGCCCCCGTGTCGATGGTCAAATCACATTTCTTGCCGTTGATAAAACCTTGGACAACGAGGCTCTCACAGCTCTTCTTGATGGAGCACAAATGTAACTTGGGGGCTTGATAATCAGTGGTCGCCAGCGTTCGCCCCCCTACACTGGCGAGGTGGAGTTTTTCTGAAGTCGGGTATTCTCTCTCTGAACATTTCGTTCTTCAGATCTGGGTCGTCGCCTGCAGTTTCTACTTATATGTCCCTCTCGGTTGCAATTGTAACATTTAATCACTTTTCTATATCCAGACTCCTTGCTTCCTCGAGACCAAAATTTCTGAAACATCGCCTCCAACTTCTTAAAGAAATCTGCATTGTCTTGTGGTTCGTCTGACACCCTGACTTCTCTTAATTTGCTGCGACGATTCATAGATGCGTTTTTGGCAGCTTCGTATTCCAGTGCCTGGACAACTGTTTCGGCTAAGGTGTTATGCCTACTTAGTCTCAACGCTTGCTGCATATCGATATCTCGAACTCAATCAATGAAGTACTGGACACTAATTTGCTCAATGAATTCATCTGGGGCCTGTGGATAAGCCAGTCGTACCATGCTCTCAATGCTACTGCTGAATTCCTGCAGTGACTCCGTTGAACCTTGAATTCTACTCTTCAACTGGTTCTGATACACTTGGCTAAGATATTTGTTGCCGTATCTTAGTTCCAAGGCGCCCGCAACAGCCAAATAATCAGTTTGTTTGGCTTCAGGAATGTTTTGAAGTATTTCAAGCGCCTTTCCTCGCAAAGCCAATACCAACGCCGTTGCTTTCTGCTGCTGATCCCATCTATTTGCATTAGCTGCAGCCTCAAACTGACGTTTGTACATAGCCCAGGATATTTCGCCGTCAAACGTTGGTGGTTTAAGTTTTTCATTGGCTGTTGTGATCGCCGACGTATCCAATTTGCTACTTTCTTCTTGGTTGGTATCTCGAATTTTCTTCACTTCTTTCTCTAGTTTTCGGTACTTCTCCTCAAACTCTTCTCGAACTGTCCCAATTTCTTCTCGAACTTCTTGTTTAACGGTATCGATTTCTTGATGGACATTTCGGAACAATCCTGCAATCTGTTCGAAATCTCTCTGTCGCCGTACCTCTTCTTCTTTCTTTTCTTGTTGTCGTCGTACCTCTTGTTCTTTCTTTTCTTGTTGTCGTAGCTCATCTTGTTTTCTCGAAAAATCGGAGAGTACCTTAATTAGTTGTTCTTCCTTTTTCTGTTCTTCTCGCAGCCTTCGCTCCTCTTCTTCTTTCTTTTCTTGTTGTCGTAATTCTTCTTGTCTTCTCGGAAAATCGGAGAATAACTTAGTTAGTTGTTCTTCCATTTTTTCTGTCTGCTTTCGGGTGTTTACCATAGTCAAAAGCCTCTTCACTCACTTATCCCTCTTCTAACACCAAATTGTTGCGTATGCGGGTTCGCAGATAAGTGAGACTGATTTAGAGTTATTAGATCAACTTTATTTACACTCAAAATAATATAAATTACAAATTAACTTTACTATATTCTCTCTAATTTACTCGGACTATTCTGTTTATTCACACTGCCTTTTACATTCTGTCTTCTTGCCGAAAATTCTCCCATATATATACCCGATAAAGGATCCAGAGCATTCGGTATCAAAGACCAGAAGCCGCCACTATACCCTTCTCGAAATTCGTTTGTCGGCAGCTTAACAGAAGATGCCGACACTGCCGTCGCTCTCTTTGTTGACGCCGCTTTTGGTATGTCCAACCACAGCATATATCGCGCGCATACTTCAAACGGATGCCGCTACTTTGTAGCCAATACCGGCGGCTGTTCCCCTTTGCACGTTACAGTATTAAAATAAAAAACAAAACACTATCCTACCATAACACTGACATTAGAGTCATAAACCTAATTTAAGGTTACACCTCCGTACTTAATTTAGTATCGTACTAAGTTTCGATTATGAATACGCCTGCAACACCTTATTTCGAGATGCCAACCTTGTTGGCGAAACAATTGTCGGGTTTGACAAAATAAAGTGTTGGTGTGATACTGTGGTAATTCTGGGTTTATTATTTTTGTTTCTATCGACGTCAATGGTTCCAGATTCCAAATAATATTCTGGTTCTTATTGTTTATTGTTCCTGTTGCGTTTGTTATCCATTTTCTTCGGTTTATTACTTTAAATGTGAAGTTTACGATTGAAGAAAGAAAAGCGATGCTATACTAATTGGAGAATGCCTAGGAGATTACCTGTTAGCATCAAGAATGTATGCCCAGCGATACCCAGATAGAAGACATCCACGTATGGAATAATTTCAAGCCATTTTACGGAACTTTAACAATAGTGGAAATGTAAGCTTGGAAAAGCATGAAAGACTTAAACCGCTACAGAATATAGATAATGAATTTTTAATATTGACTGCAGCGGTGGTAAATCCAAAAGTCAGCACTAGAAACATAGCCATGCTAGTGGTATTAACAGGACGGTAGTAAATAGTGTGCAAGGAAGCACACGTTTCATCATTAGGTACCACATTCAGCTTCATCAAGAAATCTACGAGAGGGATTTTCACAGCAGGATCGTATTTTGTAATTAGGAATGGGGAAAATTGAACAGCAACCCGACTTCTTCGATTTCGTCTTATTTATTGACGAATCGACATTCAACCATAATGGTGTTGTTAAACGACATAATTTGCATTACTCTAACAATGTGAATTCTCATGTGTATCGATCGTCAAAATAGATTGTCACTAAATGTATTCGGCGAAACAGTAGGTACAGGACGGAGTCCTTGGCAATCATTTCTTCAACGAGAATTTAACTGGTAGAACTTTCAGTAGATTCCTATAGGAAGAGTTTGCCGAAATGATAGATGACCTTCCTCTAGAGACGCGAAGGATGATGTGGGTCCAATTAGATGGAGCTCCTGCGCATTTTAGCATGCAAACTAGAGACATCCTAGATAACGAATTTCCTCAGCGCTGGATTGGAACAGGAGGGCCACAGAACTGGCCTGCTAGGTCCCCTGATCTGAGGAGCATGGCTTTTATCTTGTGGGGATATGTAAAGTCGGTGGTGTATGATGTTCCGCCAAACTGGAAATAAATTTTTGGATCTGTTTGGTCTTAGTATTTACGTTTTCTGTACTGAAAATGTGCAATAAATACATGGCATTGAAATATTGATCCATAAAAAACAAAACCACGCGCAAAAGAAAAAAGAAATTTACGAATGCAAGAAACAAAAACAACAAAATTAATAGCAGAACATACGGAAAGTTGAATAAATAATAGGGAAATCGTTTGCGATCCACGTACGGTTTCTATTTGAAATCTTATCCAAGGTAACAAGACCAAATTTCAATGTTTTCAAAAAAATGCAAAGAACAGGAAAACTATTTAGATATGGGAAACCTTATATTCTATGAAAGAGAAAAACATTCTGTATTTTATAGTGTGAGAAAAAATGGGTCGTTCCATTTGAAATAATGAAATTATGTATTGTTCTTCAAATTTTACAAAGTTCAAATCAATTTCTGGTGGTGTTCTACATTTCTTTTTTAATTTTTTGGTGATAAAACGATAGGTCATTACTTTCTGAAGAGAGTGGCGAAAACCGCATTATTTTGGGTGCCTTCGTTTCTAAGTTATTCAAAATGGCGCACATACTATTTTCTCTTTTTTCTGTTTAAACGCCCGTTTTCTATAAAACGGTACATTTTATGGTCAACAAGGGGACTTTTCAATTAAAAGGGAATTAAAAAAATATAATAATATACAGGGTATTCCGTTTAAAATAATGAAGTTTGTGTCGTTTTCCGGTATAACTGGAAGGGCGCCATGTTGGAAAATATCTTTAAATGAAGCAGCGTACAAATCGAGAAAAGTTTTGTAGGAAACATTTTCTATCACCAACGGTTTAGCCAGAATCTTTCGTCCACCGCTTAGTGGGACACACTGAATACATATAATAAATCTGTTGGGTATTTCTCGATGTTTGGGAACTTCGTGAACAATACTGCATGAATTGAATTTGGTCATAGTGATACTCGTAGTTTTTATCTTGAGTCACGGTGTAATAATTGTTATCATGTAAATATTAAATTAATTAATTAATAATAATATTAAAAAATAGACAGTGCCTCTACTCATTCAAACAGTGTTTTGCCAGAATATGAATTTTAATCAAGTGATATTTAGGTATATGCTCATTTAACAAAAACAGCGTAGTCTGCTATGTGAACTCAATATTTAAAATCATTCTGACGTTTAAGTCAATAAACGAAAATTAGGTTATAATCTTGACATTTTGTAAGTACGTTTGTATACCTATCTATATAAGCAGAGACAACCCATGGGTTGTCTCTGATACAAGGTTTATACTCTGTTCTATGTCAAATACGTGTTCACATTGACGTTCATTTAAATGAACCTTCATGGGTGACGTTTTACCACATAACGTAACCTGAAAAACTTACATTGATTTATGACTTTAATTATGATTTACACATAAAAGACTACGGCAGTCGCCCAATGAGCATAAATATCTCTTTAATAGAATTGATATTTTGGCTATACGTACACTGTTTGAATGAGTAGAGTCACTGAATTCTCCTATATTGTATAAGGTAATCTCCCACCAATAGAATTATTATTTTTTAGTGCACCAACTAATAAAGTCGGTCCAATTTTTCTGAACAAAATATTTATTTCACACTTTAGAGTCTAACATAAGTCATCTAAATCATTCAACGTTCACCAAAGAAAATAATGCGTAGCTTGTAGCTCTTTTGAAAAAATGTTCAATTTAAACGTTTTCGGATATTGTCCCATCTCTAATTTTGCCGCCTCAGATTTTCGATTTTGGAGGCGGTTTTTGGAGGGAAGGAGATTTCGGATCGGAGTTTTTCTAAATAATGGACCATTTCTCAACTCGCCTCTATCAAAAATCAGCAAAATCGGAGTACGTTTACTATACACAACGCGCGCACAAATCAACAAAGAAAAGCACAGTCGAAGTATACCTCCCCGTTTGGGTTCATCGGTCAAAAAAGAAAGCAACACAATCGGTCAGGTCACCAGAGCGATCTTCTAAGGGTTCAGTTTTTTCATCGGATGTACTGAACCCAAAAATAAGCTTAAACACGATTTTCTCCTATTTTAGACATCAGTCAAAAAACCGACGGCACCATCGTGTTCAGGGGCCTCAATCACTTCTTTATAGATTATCAAACCAACATTGAATTAGGAATATAGCCCGAATGCAAGCATATCCACCGATGCGGAGGCTTGTCTGTGAAATGAGCCCTCAATGTCAGTGGAACCTTAACTTATTCCATTTTATGAAAGATCAGAGCTCGTAATAATGAAAAATCTATGCATGTCAATAAAAAAATCTGTGATTTTGAACTAATTAACACAACTGAAACAAGCATTTCTCTGTTTGTCCGAGCTAATCTCCGAAACGGCTGAGCCGATTTTGACGGGACTTTCATTAACATGTAAAAGAATCTTGTGAGCAAAATATAAGCTACTTTTTCGTCAGCAGTGAGCTATTCCTAAGTTTCTTACATATACATATTGGATTTTGTCATGGATCTCCAGATTAAAATATAAAAAGCAGTGCCAGCTAACGGGTGGTGTGATCATTTTTTCTAGCACTAAACAACTGATTATAGTTTGTTTCAATCATGGCTATTGTGTGTAATCATTCACGAGCTACATACATCACGCTATACGTCTCATCGCATCTAATTACTATGAACTTCTCTACTACGTTTGTCGATCTAAGCTACGACATCAGTAGTTCAAGGTTATCTCCATTAATACAATGATAGGGCGCTGCACGTATGTCCGAAGGCAACGCAATCTTTATGTCATAGGCGTCACAAAGTCAATGTGACATTTCACATAATTCAGATGCTTACACTTTTATACTATAACTCAAGCAATAAATTTGTATTTTGTGTTTCTGCATTATTGTGGATAATAAATCTTTCATATTAATTGCTTATTTAATCAATCGATATTTCCTTCCCTAATTATATGAACTTCCTTGAAGCGTATAATAGATATTTTTTACAAAAAATTGGACCGATGTTATTAGTTGATGCACTGAAAAGTATAAAATAATATTAATTCTATTGGTGCTGTTACTTTTGCAGTTGTGCAGTTGCAGTTTTATTGATAACTTTTGGCACCAACTTCACAAGTACCATCACCAATAGAATTAATATTATTTTATACTTTTCAGTGCATCAACTAATAACGTCGGTCCAATTTTTTGTAAAAAATATCTATTTCACACTTTTGAGTGTAACATTAGTCCCGAAAATCGTTGAACGTTCACTATACCATTTCAATGAAGATAGTACTTATCCTATTACCCACGTATATTCCTTGCTTGTAGTTGTTATTATTGAGATCTCAGAACATCGCTGCGGAAATACGCTTGAATATTTTAGTTGTCACCATTTTAACACCGATTTAACTCGAAAACCGTAACTCTAAGGCAAAAATGTTCGTTATAAATGTTGCTACAAATAATTATATCTTTCATGTAGTATCGAAAAAATTTCAATTTTCGAAAGAAATTGCCCTCTCCATATAGCAAAAATACATATTTAACATGCGTCTATCTCGAAAACCGTAACGCTTTTGAAAAAATGTTCAATTTAAACGTTTCCGAATATTGTCCTATCTTTATATAGCAACTAAGATTTTCGATTTTCGAGAAAATTCGCCCCCACCTCCCCTTCGGGGGCGATTTTCGGAGGGAAGGAGATTTCGGATTTGCGTTTTTATGAATATGGGACCATTTCTCAATCCTCTTCTTTCAAATGAATCCAAAATCATCAAAATCGGAGCTCGTTTACTACATAAAAGGGGCGCACGAACCAAAAAAAAGCAGACAGTCGAATTGTATACCTCCTCCGTTCGGGGTTCGTCGGTCAAAAAATTGGAATACCATGTCTTAACTCGAAATCGTTACAACACTGATTTACTCCCGTCAGTTAAATTTATTCATTTTTTGTGTTTTCAAGGCAGACGCCAACATTCGTCAAACAAATTATATAAAAATGGGAATCATATTAATCTATAAAAATAAACCTTTATTTTTACAATAATTCAAATACAGACCCACCTATCGCATCACTGCTCAACTAAAAACCATCGTCCCGATGAACAATATATTACAGGCTGATTTGTTTGCAATGACACAAAATGCAAGAGATGTAATTCCATCATGTTAAACAATACATCTCTCATCTACAAGATAATGAAAAATTGATTTCTTGAAGTTCTCAAGTGGCACATTTCCAAGCCGATGGTGTGGTTATGAAGGACTAATTCTTTGACCCCCAAATTCGTCGGATCATACGCTCCTTGATCTTTTTGTACGGGATTATGAGAAAAAAACTGTCTTTGCACAAAATCCAACTGACCTGGTTAATTTGCGAACAAAATAACCATTGCATTCCAGCCAATTAAACTAGAAATGCTTGAAAATACGTGGCAAAACATATCTGCAAGATATGAATACTATCGCATTAATCAAATACAATTTTCAAGTTACTGGCTAAATTTTTTGCTAGTCCAAACACATCATCCTCTTAGATAACTAAAACAAAATCACCCATAAAAAATCTACAACCCTGTATATTGTTCGACAAAGGCCTTTTTTCGAAAATGACCTTGGCCGGTTAGAATAACAAAACGCGGACAAAAGAGAAAAGTCAAGCGCTCCCAAGCCCGCCTAATTTTATACCTTTCTGGAAAAAAAAGAAAAGCGATGATTCGACGGAATATCGGATTAGCACATCGCTCCAGCGTCTGTTCAAGAGTGTCGAGAATTTTATTTTTAACCCCTCCTCTAATCATTCAGCGTAAAGGGATCAAGGAAACGTAGGCTGATTGGTGGGTGGGTTCGTTACAAGTAGGTGAGATGATAAGTTGTAAGCTCTATCTCTATATTATTTATTATTAGACACAAATGCTTAAAAAAACAAAACAAAATCTTAGTGTAAATTCATTGATTTGTTAATTTCTAGTTTAATAATAAATATTTTTTACAAAAAATTGGACCGACGTTATAGTTGATACACTGAAAAGTATAAAATAATATTACTTCTATTGGTGATGGTACTTTTGAAGTTGTGCAGTTGCAGTTAGATTGATAGCTTTTGGCACCAACTTCGAAAGTACCATCACCAATAGAAATAATATTATTTTATACTTTTCAGTGTATCAACTATAACGTCGGTCCAATTTTTTGTAAAAAATATTTATTTCACACTTTTGAGTGTAACATTAGTCCCGAAAATCGTTGAACGTTCACTATACCATATCAATGAAGATAATACTTATCCTATTACCCACGTATATTCCTTGCTTGTAGTGGTTATTATTGAGATCTCAGAACATCGCGGCGGAAATACGCTTGAATATTGAGTTGTTACCATTTAACACCGATTTAACTCGAAAACCGTAATTCTAAGGAAAAAATGTTCATTATAAATGTTGCTACAAATAATTATATCTTTCATGTAGTATCGAAAAATTTTCAATTTTCGAAAGAAATTGTCCTCTCCACATAGCAAAAATACATATTTAACA
The DNA here is from genome assembly GCA_958507055.1 of Crioceris asparagi. Classification (NCBI taxonomy): domain Eukaryota; kingdom Metazoa; phylum Arthropoda; class Insecta; order Coleoptera; family Chrysomelidae; genus Crioceris; species Crioceris asparagi. The sequence continues at coordinate 40,078,379 of OY293831.1, forward strand.
TGCGTCTATCTCGAAAACCGTAACACTTTTGAAAAAATTTTCAATTTAAACGTTTCTGGATATTGTCCTATCTTTAATTATACCAACTCAGATTTTCGATTTTCGAGAAAATTCGCCCCCACCACCCCTTCGGGGGCTGTTTTCGGAGGGAAGGAGATTTCGGATTTGCGTTTTTATGAATATGGGACCATTTCTCAATCTCCTTCTTTCAAATGAATCCAAAATCATCAAAATCGGAGATCGTCTACTATATAAAAGGCGCGCACGAACCAAAAAAAAAAAAATAAAGCAGACAGTCGAATTGTATACCTCCTCCGTTCGGGGTTCGTCGGTCAAAAACTAGCAATTTTACAATAATATTCATTATCAACTATAACAAATATTTCTGATTACTTCACAAAAAGGAGGTATATGGCGGCAATCGACTATACAGGATGATTCCGTTTGATATTCGCACCCTTTATTTTTTTCAACAAAAAATTGTAGTAGGTAAACCTAAAGGCATTTGTTTAATTATTCGCCAAACTCTATTGAATGTAGTCAACAAATTATCTCTACGATAACATGATATGTCCAAGCTGCGATAGTCAACTTTTTTTAAATAACATACTACATATTTTTTTAAAAACTTTTTTCATTTTTTTCTCGCTGAAGTGCCTATAACAATTTTACTAAATGTAGAAAAGAGAGGCCTACAAGAATCTATAACAAAATATCATTTTCAGATTTGATATGTCATCGCAGGGGTAAGTTGCAGACGGTGTTTAATAGATTATGGGAAGTAAAACTTATAAGGTTTATTAAACTTTTTTGTTGAAATAAAAATTACAAAGGAGCGAATAGAAACGAATTTATCATGGTTATTTTTATGGCCTACAAGCATATAAAACATATGTAACACTTCATTTTAAGAGAAAGAAATGATTATCGCAGTTTTGACATATGTCATCGTACGGGTAATTAGTTGACGGCATTCAATAGAGTTTGAAGAACAAAAAATATATAAGCTTTTTACTACACTTTTTTGTTTAATCTATCATGCCCTTTCCCTAAAAATACCCTCTCAAGAGGTCTAATATTGATTTTTTCTCAAAAATTGAAAATTTCACATTGCAAAATTAAAGAGATCATTTTCAGTAGCTTTTCAATTGAACATTTTTGAATATCTTCAAGTTTCCCAGTTTTAGTCCTTCTTATTAAATTTACTGATTTGAAGTGATACGATTGATGTATTTTCTATGGTCCAGGACCACTCGAAACTAGACAATAAGTAACCTTTTATCAGATGATGCATTAAAAAGTATCAATATTATTTTATACATCACGAGATTGCGCAGTGGCCAAAATTCGACCGTAATTCATTAAATTTAAGTTTGAACACTATTGAGATTCTTCTGTCGAAAAGTCCTCTATAACTATTGGAGATAGTGGCCAAAAATCGAACCCGAGTAAGCTCTACGAAAGGCAAGTAAGGTCAACGTAAATTGACTTCTTCTGATTTAATGTATAGTCAATTCAAATTCAAGTAACCAGTTGTATTACGTCACAGGTCAGTTGGTACGACTGATATTTCGAACGTTGTCAAACTGTAAAATTGGCACTTATTAGAATCAGCAGATTACCTGTTTAATAGGCTATTGTAATCAGTGTCACATTTGAAGTTTAAAATAATTGACATAAATAAATGAACTTGTATTGTGATTGATTTGGTATTGACAAGGAACGACATAATGAGATACGAATTACAACCTACAAACATGAAAATACTCCATGTTATATTTGTGGAAGTACTATTTATGCTGATAGATTTCAAAACAATCTCTGTTATACACATCTATGCATTCTCAATGTCAATAATTGATCATTTAAATACATCATATTTTTATAATACATATTAACAATCAATTTTAGCTGGGTGCACTCCTTCGCTATATGAGCTTTAATTGCCAAATCTCATATTCTTCTGAAGCCGCATTCTTTTTAAATTGTATACCTCCTTCGTGTCGAAGTCGGTCAATAAAACCACGTATTATGGAGGATTATCATATTACCTACAAACCAATAATAAAACAAGAATGTCATGTTTTTTCATGAAAGATTCAAAATCGAAAGAAAATGTCCTGGGTAATTTTAATAATTTGTATTCAAGAGTTTTGAGAAAACACTGGTTTAATCCACTGTCTTCTGGTGTACTAATTCTACAGTTAGATATACCATTGTGCAGTTATCGAACTAAACTTGATTTTGAATCTGAACTTGTACTACTTATTAAGAAAGTACTGAAACGAGCTTGCTTATAGCTTTGGCACCATTATGTGGAGATATGTGCGATTCGTCAGAGAGCGAAGCATCTTGACGAGTACGGACGTTGGTGGGGCCCGGGTGATATGAGTGTAAGGCATACTGCTATTGGCCACCAATACATGCCAAGGTCAAGATTATATCCCGATAAATCTAGTGAGTTCGCGTTGTTGGTGGAAAGTTCTGGGCGTTGGAAGACTCCGGTAGAACTTTCGAAATGAAGGGGGCTTGCCTATATATTGAAGAGGATTTGCTGCGGGAGTCCGCCCGGTGCAGTCAGTACGTTGAATACGGTGGAGACTGGCAGCATGGTGCCGTCCGTCAGTACGGTGGAGACCGGAGTACGATGCTGTCCGTTGGGCCCTTAGTAGGGGGCCACCAACAACATAAATAAATAACGCTCTTTTCAAATACGGTTGTATAAGGTGTAAATAGTAAATATAAATTGTACATAGTAGTCGATAGTGTAGTGTAAGATATATAAATAATCTGTGATATTTTAGTAATTTTTATGATTCTTACATTATGTAGTGTTATTTTATTATTTTTAATGTCTCAACCAATAAAGTCGCTTTTTTATTATTTTTAAATGATTGCAGCCACAGATATATGTTGTGTTATTTTTCTTAAAAATACTTATCAACTTTCAAAACATGTACTCACCACCTTCGCGCTGCCTTGCAGAAACGCTCCTGCGTGCTGTCCCAGTGCCACCACCACCCCCCCTGTTGGTCAAATGTTGTGCCGAACACCTGGCGTACAACTCCTCCTTGGCCAAATTGTCCAGGCTGCCGCCGTGCATCGGATGTTCGGCAGCGGAGGCACGACGTTCACGAGCCGCCTCCTGAGCACGCTGATGACGGCCACCGAAACCGCGCCGCCGTCGCATCGCCGACGGATTGCAGTGCCGAACCAATTCGCTACCGCCTGCACTGGCAGCGCGTGCTATCCGTTCCGTCTCCTCGGCCTTCATCAACAAATCCTGCAACAGAAAAGATGACAACACATATTATATATGTAATTAATTTATTAATTCATTTTATTTGAAATCCATATATTTATACGCAAACATTGATATTGTTGTGTGCGGATTCTTTTTCTTAAGTTAATAAAAAAACAGACGAAAAGTCGAGAAAATGGCGAAAATATTTTTCTCTAAAGACAAAATTCTAAATCTACTGATTTTTATATTGTCACTGTCAATGGCATATTCTATTCCTCCATAAATAAGCTGGATTCAATCAAATATTATTCCACTTTTGACCCACTTCCCAAATGAAGAAGGTATACATTAGAGTGTATGTTTGCATTATTTTGTATGTCACTTCGTTTCTCATATTAAACGTGCACCGACTTTATTGATTCTTTTTGTTTTCGTTTGAAAAACGATGAGTTATGGTCCCATATTCAAATTTTTAAGGGTTTTATAAAGCTAATTTTTCTCAAAAAATTCTTAGGTATGTTCATTGTGTAGGTACACAAAATTGAAACCCTAACAAACGCGATGTGGACAAACTCACGTATGCTCTATTCTAAAGCTTCCAAGTTCTATCTACCAGTGAAAAGAGCATTAAAATACGTTCAGTTATTTCGGAGTTGACCGCGAATAAACAAACAGGCAAAAAATTCAAAATCGTTGTTTTATGTTCTATCGTCCTCTCTCAATTTTTGAATATCCGGGTGACTGAGCTTCGCAGGATTTACGTTGTGTCTATAAAAGTTACTTAGTTCAAAAATGTGCATATTTTTAGGTAAAATGTGCTACGAACGGTAGTTCGGTAAATATCGCCTTTGTCGTTCAGATAGCTCATAATTTATAGATCCTCAAATTAATATGAAAGTGCAATGTGAGGCATACCAGAACTTGATTGTGTCCCAATAGAATTTTCGGCCCCCCAAACTTCATACTAAAATTTATATTGGAATCTGCGAAATAGCTAGTGTGGACCTCAAGGGTTGTACCTATTAAATATAAAAGTATCACCAATCAATTTTCCAGCCCCGCAAACCTCTTTCGGCAATTTTTTATCGAAATCTGCCGAGCCATTCTAGAAAAAGCTTGTGGCACCCTCGCGTTTTTTCACGAAAGCCACCTATATAGATAATGTTAAAAAGTAAAACCTTATCTAGGTACATACCAAATTTTATCAAAATCATAAAAGCCGTTTAAAAGATAAAATTTATACAGGGTTTCCCAAAATTAGCCTGCCAAACTTCACCAGAGGATTCTAAGTTTAAAAATGCAAAAAAGTTCCAAATAAACAAAGGTCGAAAAATGTTCGTTAAGGGAGTTGCAGCCCTTTTAACGTAGGCGCCTAAAGATGGTTTTTATTCAATATCTCCGAAACAAATGAAGATAATGGAGTGAAATTTTAGGAATCTACTTAAGTTTTGACTCCCATATCCAACATGATAGGCTTAGGGTGGGAAAATTTCGATGCATTTATAGGGTAACTTTATGTCATAACTTGAAATTCAAAGAAGAAGAATGTCCAAATAAATGTTTGATAAATTTATAACTAAATAAGATATAGGCATGCATCAAATACACACGAAACTGAGATTTAGGTTATAACCTGAAAACAAAAGACGATAGCTAATTTTTGTTTTCACCGCTGACTGAATGAGATCTAGACTGCGTCATTGATTTTTTTCTTGTTCCTAATAGTTATAGTTAGCAAGTTCCCCGTAAATGCATCGTAATTTGTCTCCAACACGAATCTTCGCCACAAAATGTGGACTCATTTTAACAAAGGAACTGTAAAACTGTAACACGTCGTGTTGTTGGCAAGGAAAAAATTCGGTCAGTGGACGTAGCGTACAAATAAATGGGTTGAAGCAGAACTCTGATTTTCTGGATAATTATCTTTAGAATATTTTAAGCAAAAGTAAAGAAATAAATCTCAGTGCGATATAAAAATTTGAATTAGGATTATGCCTCAATCACCTGGACAGGTTAAGAAAATTAGGAAATTGCAGGGAGAGAAAGATAAGAGCATTTATCTATTTATTGATGAAGGTTACCCATCATGTATAACATTTATCATTAGAAAGTTTACTATTTATTGAATAATATCAATTGACTGAATCAGAAACTTGAAATGAAGCTAGGTATATTGTACTTTAAAAGACAACCACTTAAATTCAATTTTCAGTAAATTTGAAAAACCATTCATTTTTCTTTGGTACCATGAAATCCATAATCATTCTAAAATAGAGAAGTACTTAGATACACTTCACCTTTGATGGTTATTAAGATGCAATTGATATTTTTATAGAAATTTTTAAGATTGAACAATATTATAAAAGATAGTGTGGAGTATGGAACCACATCAATTCTTCACCACTCATTGATTGATCTAATGCAATTTGTCATTATGAAAATACTTATCAGTTTGATAATACAAAAATTAAACAGATAAAATACAAATAGTATAGATAAGAACCGGACTCTATATTTCTACATTAGGATCTAAGCTTACTCGATAAAGAAGTACCTATTGGAAATAATTACTGAATTAAATTAATAATCTCTGAACTGTTCACCAATACTTAGTTTCAGCTCGTTCTTTCTCTTATTCTAAAAGCGCCTAAAAATATTCTGTAACTTACTGAATCTAAAACATCTTCTCTGCAGAGAAACTAGAGTATATAGGTACACGATACACATTATGTAACAATAACAGAACAGATATTGATAAGATGAACAAAAAAATACAATTATTACCAATATACACATTTTTATATAGCCGACAGTAACTATGTTGGTTAGAATAATTCAGGTTATACGGCCTAAAAGGACATTCAATAAAAGATCTTCATGTAAAATAATATATTTCGGCTAAGTTTAAATATCTCGGTCGAGTTCGTTAATAGCTATGATCGAACAAATAGTTTCAAAATGGCGACCAGTCAAACAAAGATTCACAAAAAGTAACCATTGACTAAATGTATTCGAAAATACACTATAGACATAATCTGTACCTACAACTTTTATTTGGAGTATTTTTTCCTAAAATTGATAGATGAAAAAATAAAAATTAATAATCAAAAATTATGTTTAATATTGTTAACAACATGGAAGCTCAATATGAAATTAGTAATAATTGTATATTTCCTAGGGTTGGTAATTTAGGCCTTGGTTTTAAAAATTTTATTGAAAAAAAGGATATTTATTAAAGTACGACCAGCGAAAGATTGCATGAGACGAAAGGAGGAAGTTTACCATAAAATGTGGTAAACTCTATGTTTAATGTTTAATAATATACGCAATGCCTCAAAATATCGTCATGTTTCACAGCTGAATAGATACGTTGTTGATAAATATGTGTTTGAAGATAGGTAATAGATATGACAACACCGTACCTACTCCCCAACATTCTTTGAGGATGCATTCTCTTAATGGCCGTACAATAGAAAAAAGCAAGTAGAAAAAAATTCAGCCTCGCGGATTCAAACCTTGCTTCCGTGCGTATCTTCAACGTAAATTGAAAATACGTGGTGTTAAAAATCTACTTGTTAAAGAAAGCGATGGTTTACTCCAGATTCATAGATAATCCAACGATAAAAAAATTTATTGATGTAGTTTGGAAATGAATTAGGTATGCGAAATTTACCTTTCTGCTGGCTACAGGCCATCGGGATTTTTATTATTGATGCCGTCGATCGCTCACTCATTTAATTGAACACACCCATTCTAAAGATTCAAAACAACAATGGTCATGTCTACAGCAGTGTCTGATTACCAATCGCTTAGTAATCAGTAATCAAAAAATTGATGTATTTTATATGACAGCTATCAGTAAACAATACTGTAACATAAGCTCTTTTGTTTTTGCTATTTCCATATTCTATTATGGACATCTATCGTTCCGTTTACAATATAATCTTTTTCATTATAAACATATTGTTGCGTATGCGGGTTCGCAAATAAGTGAGACTAATTTAGAGTTATTAAAATAACTTTATTTACACTCGAAATAATATAAATTACAACTTAACTCTACTATATCCTCACTAACTTACTCGGACTATTCTGTTTATTCACACTGTCTTTTACATTCTGTCTTCTCGCCGACAATTCTCCCATATATATATATATATCCGACAAAGGATCCAGATCATTCGTGCGGCTTCTGGTCTTTGATTCGAAACCCGCCACTAGACGCTTCTCGAAATTCCTTGGTCGGCATTTTAGTAGTAGATGCCGACCTGCTGCCGTCGCTCTCTTTGTAAACGCAGCTTTCGGTATTTCCAACCACAGCATATATCTCGCGCTTACTTCAAACGGATGCCGCCACTTTGTAGCCAATACCGGCGGCTGTTCCCCTTGCACGTTACAATATATTGAACAGATAAATATCGAAAAAACAACAAATGGACCGACGTTATTAGTTGGTGCACTGAAAAATACGAAATAATATTAATTCTATTGGTGCTGTTACTTTTGAAGTTGTGCAACTGATAACTTTTGTCACCAACTTCTCAAGTACCAGCACTCAGCACCAATAGTAATTAATACTATTTCGTATTTTTCAGTGTACCAGCTAATAACGTTGATCCAAGTTTTTGTAAAATATATTTATTTCACACTTTTGAGCGTAACATTAGTCACTAAAATCTTTGAACGTTCATTAATACCAAAGATGATAGTACTTATCCTATTAGCCACGTATATTCTTTGCTTGTACTTGTTTTTATGAAGGGATCTCAGAACATCGCGGCGGAAATACGCATAATAATTTTAGATTTAAGCATTTTACCACCGCTGTAACTCGAAAACCGTAACTCTAAGGAAAAAATGTTCAGTATACATGTTGCTACAAATATTCTTGTATTTCATGTGGTACTCTCAGATTTTCAGTTTTTGAAAGAAATCGCCCCATCCACAAAGCGAACGTACACATATGTGAGATTTTAATATCAATATAACTCGAAAACCGTAACTCTTTAGAAAAACTGTTCAATTTAAACGTTTCCGGATATTGTCCTATCTTTAATTCTGTCTTCTCGAATTTTCGATTTTCGAGAAAATTTGCCCCGGGGCGGATTTCGGACTTGAGTTCTTACATATATGGGACCATTTCTCAAGTCTTCTCTCTCAAATGAATCAAAAATCATCAAAATCGGAGGACGTTTACTATATACGCGCGCACAAACAAAAAATCCCGACGGTCTGTAGCCACTGGAAAGGTAAATTTCTCAAAATTCATTAAATTGAAATTTGAACAACCTTTTCATTGGTATACCTACATGTCCTTAGATGCAATTTGCCCATTTTTACCTCCCGATAGGAGCAAATACAGAAAATCTTATTTTGGACAACAATTTAACAATTGAAGCATTGATTATAAATACCTGGGCTCAATATTCACTGGATATGGAAAGGACGATAGAGATATAAACAGAGTAATACAGGCTCGAAGAGTTATCAGATGCATAAACGGCATTTTTTGGAGCACTGAAATCGCAAAAACAGAAAATATAACATATACGATTCATTGGTTAAAAATATACTACTCTATCGATAGGGAACAAAAGGAAATTGGACACAAGAGAAATAGATGCGATTAGAAGGGCAATGAGAATTTCAAGGAAAGCTAAGATCAGAAATGAAAATATTAAACTACAAATAATAAAAGAAGGCACGATAATGAATGATATAGATCAAAAACAGTTTATATGGTACAGACACGTCCAAAGAACGCAAAATGGAAGGATTCCAAAACAAGTACTTATTTCAATGCATACCACCCGAAGGACGGAAAAGACGAAGGTCCGAAAAAATATGGATGGAAGGAATACGATCGATGAGCGAAAAAAAATAAATCCTTTTTAAATATTTTGTTTCTACTTATATTCTCTTATTCTTATGATTGACATAGAAATAAAGGTGCGTTATACAAAATATATGTAGGATTTTTAACAAATGTTGTAAAAATATACAGGATATTTCATAAAAAAAGTCTATGATCTCGTAACTTTTTAATGATACACCCTGTAAAATATTTTTTGAGTAAAAACATGAGCGTTATGAACTAAAATCAACCCTATATATTTTATGAATTTTACTCCATACTTTACGGAAAAATAAGTATTCTAATATAGGTTTGGAGATCAGTTTCTTATTGCAAATTACCCATATGATATTGAATATATGTGAAGAATACACGTATTTGGGAAGATTTCCCACCGGATTTATCAAGCCATAGCGAATTTGACGACAGTGTTGCGGTGGAACCAGATCCATAAGAAGTCAAAGAAAATAATCTACGAAACAAACGTCCAAAGCATTTCACTTTAAAGAGCAGAAACTTGGCAAAGAATAAAACACATAACCAATAATGAATAGAAGAAGAATGAACACCGTTAAAAGAAAGTGACAGAAGAAATGGAAAGACGCTGGCTGATACAGTATAGCCACGCAAACAAAATGAAAAGATAGATGGCCTAAGAAAATTATTAATGGCAACCAAACTTTAGAAATAATCCAGGAAGAACACTAGGAGATTAGAAGAAACAAGTCCACATAGATAATATGAGAAAACTAAGAATGGAGAATGGAGAGATAAGAAAGCCTGGAAGAGAGAATGTGAGAGAAGATTAATAGAGCTGTAGAAAACTCGTTTTAATATATCGAATGCGGAGCTTTTGCAGACAACGTCTTAGAGTCAACACTATTTGAATCAGAACGGAAATAGTAGGATGGATATTAATGATCTTTCATTTTGATGAGAACCCTAAATTATTTTCATGTCATTCTGTTATCGAATGCCATCTGAAGGATAATCCAACAGAATACCTTTTATTTAATTTTAAGACCTATGTATTATTAGATTTTATAATTATCACCCTTTATATATGACTTTTAATGCCCCAATGTGAACCATGTGAACTGTGAAATTTACAATTCCAAACATCAGTGAAATGAAAACAATAATTGCTTATAATGGAATAGCAAATTTCATATTATTTTCTTGGAATAAGTTATATGAACAGTTTTATCTTTCCCTCAAATTGAACTTACAAAGCATGTGCCGCAAAAAATAAACTATCCTACACGGAGAGAAACTTACAATCGAGTTATAACATTAACTTCCATGCTTATTTCAAATTCGCTTTCGTACACGTGTGGTTGTCACAACAGCCATTCGCAATTTGACATATTATATGTCATGTACAACAAGTGAAATTTTTGAAAAAAAAAAAAAAAATAGTTTTTATTGGGCATTTAAGATTTAAACCGTACCGATGAGTACCTACTATTGCTATCCTTTTCTCGATTTTAACTATACTTATGTATATATATTTGCCATTAACAGCAATTCCATAACAAATTACTGTTTGTCTACCACAACACAAAATTAAACTTTAAATTAACAATAACGTATGACGTCTGACAATTGCGATATAACCATAGACGATCTTCCAGAAAGTACCTATATACCAGAGAACGAGACGTATATATACGCTCCATGCTCGTGCGTAATTCCAGTGACGGATCCCATTGTCGTTCCATGTAGACAAAATAATGATCTTGGTTGTATGAGATTGAATGAGATAATTATAATTACCAATATTGGATCACACTTGGAGCTGAACAGGCGGCGAGATGTCTGCGATCTAAGTACGAATTCGAAATTTCAAGTCTCTAGACCGTATGGGGCCTGAAAAATCGCTGCGGAGTCCATTGATACAATAACCGAAAGTAATAACAAGTGAAATTTTTGAAAAAAAATAAAAATAGTTTTTATTGGGCATTTAAGATTTAAACCGTACCGATGAGTACCTGCTATTGCTACCCTTTTCTCGATTTTAACTATACTTATGTAACGAGTGTGAAGGCAGCCATGAGTTCCAGCCACGAGTACGCGGAAAATTTACGGCGAGCGCCCGGCCACCATCGGTCGTTTCAGTGATCAAATTCGTGGCTGGCCGTGGTTGGCATTGAAAGTCCAGCTTATTTTTGTGAATGGATTTTTTCTCATCAAATATTATATGATGCTGACGGTACTTTGAAGGAGCTATAGACCACACGATTATCTCTAACAAAAATTCACTCCCCACAATTCCTTTTATCTATTTGTGATAATATATCTTAAGTTTCTCAAAATACACGTAAATGGTATTATTTCTAGTGAATATATTATGCTCTGCATAATGCTCTATGACACTTACATATAGCCTGATTTTGTCAGGCAAGAATTCACCCTCCACAACCCCTTTTAGTAATTTGGAAAAAAAAGATCATAACTTCGTCAAAATGTACGTGGATGGAATTTTTTTCTGGTCAATATATGCTAGGCATGATGCCCAAAAATACTTATATGGCGCCTGATTTTGTCGGGCAGGGATTCACCCTCCACAACCCCTTATATTATATACCAATAAAAAATCATAACTTCCTCAAAATGTACGTGGATGGGATTTTTTTGTGGTAAATATATGCTATACATGATGCCCAAAAAGACTTATATGGCGCCTGATTTTGTCGGGCAGGAATTCACCCTCCACAACCCCTTATATTATTTACCAATAAAAAATCATAACTTCCTTAAAATATACGTGGATGGGATTTTTTTGTGGTAAATATATGCTAGGCATGATGCCCAAAAAGACTTATATGGCGCCTGATTTTGTCGGGCAAGAATTCACCCTCCACAACCCCTTTTAGTAATTTGGAAAAAAAAAATCATAACTTCGTCAAAATGTACGTGGATGGGATTTTTTTGTGGTAAATATATGCTATACATGATGCCCAAAAAGACTTATCTGGCGCCTGATTTTGTCGGGCAGGAATTCACCCTCCACAACCCCTTTTAGTAATTTGGAAAAAAAAAATCATAACTTCGTCAAAATGTACGTGGATGGGATTTTTTTCTGGTCAATATATGCTAGGCATGATGCCCAAAAATACTTATATGCCGCCTGATTTTGTCGGGCAGAAATTCACCCTCCACAACCCCTTATATTATTTACCAATAAAAAATCATAACTTCCTCAAAATGTACGTGGATGGGATTTTTTTGTGGTAAATATATACTATACATGATGCCCAAAAAAACTTATATGGCGCCTGATTTTGTCGGGCAGGAATTCACCCTCCACAACCCCTTTTAGTAATTTGGAAAAAAAAGATCATAACTTCGTCAAAATGTACGTGGATGGGATTTTTTTCTGGTCAATATATGCTAGGCATGATGCCCAAAAAGACTTATATGGCGCCTGATTTTGTCGGGCAGGGATTCACCCTCCACAACCCCTTATATTATATACCAATAAAAAATCATAACTTCCTCAAAATGTACGTGGATGGGATTTTTTTGTGGTAAATATATGCTATACATGATGCCCAAAAAGACTTATATGGCGCCTGATTTTGTCGGGCAGGAATTCACCCTCCACAACCCCTTATATTATTTACCAATAAAAAATCATAACTTCCTTAAAATATACGTGGATGGGATTTTTTTGTGGTAAATATATGCTAGGCATGATGCCCAAAAAGACTTATATGGCGCCTGATTTTGTCGGGCAAGAATTCACCCTCCACAACCCCTTTTAGTAATTTGGAAAAAAAAATCATAACTTCGTCAAAATGTACGTGGATGGGATTTTTTTGTGGTAAATATATGCTATACATGATGCCCAAAAAGACTTATATGGCGCCTGATTTTGTCGGGCAGGAACTCACCCTCCACAACCCCTTATATTATATACCAATAAAAAATCATAACTTCCTCAAAATGTACGTGGATGGGATTTTTTTGTGGTAAATATATGCTATACATGATGCCCAAAAAGACTTATATGGCGCCTGATTTTGTCCGGCAAGAATTCACCCTCCACAACCCCTTTTAGTAATTTGGAAAAAAAAATCATAACTTCGTCAAAATGTACGTGGATGGGATTTTTTTCTGGTCAATATATGCTAGGCATGATGCCCAAAAATACTTATATGCCGCCTGATTTTGTCGGGCAGAAATTCACCCTCCACAACCCCTTTATATTATTTACCAATAAAAAATCATAACTTCCTCAAAATGTACGTGGATGGGATTTTTTTGTGGTAAATATATGCTATACATGATGCCCAAAAAAACTTATATGGCGCCTGATTTTGTCGGGCAGGAATTCACCCTCCACAACCCCTTATATTATTTACCAATAAAAAATCATAACTTCCTTAAAATGTACGTGGATGGGATTTTTTGTGGTAAATATATGCTATACATGATGCCCAAAAAGACTTATATGGCGCCTGATTTTGTCGGGCAGGAATTCACCCTCCACAACCCCTTATATTATATACCAATAAAAAATCATAACTTCCTCAAAATGTACGTGGATGGGATTTTTTTGTGGTAAATATATGCTAGGCATGATGCCCAAAAAGACTTATATGGCGCCTGATTTTGTCGGGCAAGAATTCACCCTCCACAACCCCTTTTAGTAATTTGGAAAAAAAAATCATAACTTCGTCAAAATGTACGTGGACGGGATTTTTTTGTGGTAAATATATGCTATACATGATGCCCAAAAAGACTTATATGGCGCCTGATTTTGTCGGGCAGGAATTCACCCTCCACAACCCCTTATATTATATACCAATAAAAAATCATAACTTCGTCAAAATGTACGTGGATGGGATTTTTTTGTGGTAAATATATGCTATACATGATGCCCAAAAAGACTTATATGGCGCCTGATGTTGTCGGGCAAGAATTCACCCTCCACAACCCCTTTTAGTAATTTGGAAAAAAAAATCATAACTTCGTCAAAATGTACGTGGATGGGATTTTTTTCTGGTCAATATATGCTAGGCATGATGCCCAAAAATACTTATATGCCGCCTGATTTTGTCGGGCAGAAATTCACCCTCCACAACCCCTTATATTATTTACCAATAAAAAATCCCATCCACGTACATTTTGACGAAGTTATGATCTTTTTTTTCCAAATTACTTAAAGGGGTTGTGGAGGGTGAATTACTGCCCGACAAAATCAGGCGCCATATAAGTCTTTTTGGGCATCATGCCTAGCATATATTTACCACAAAAAAATCCCATCCACGTTCATTTTGAGGAAGTTATGATTTTTTATTGGTAAATAATTTAAGGGGTTGTGGAGGGTGAATTCCTGCTCGACAAAATCAGGCGCCGTTTAAGTCTTTTTGGGCATCATGCCTAGCATATATTGACCAGAAAAAAATCCCATCCACGTACATTTTGACAAAGTTATGATTTTTTATTGGTAAATAATATAAGGGGTTGTGGAGGGTGAATTCCTGCCCGACAAAATCAGGCGCCGTATAAGTCTTTTTCGCCATCATGCCTAGCATATATTGACCAGAAAAAAATCCCATCCACGTACATTTTAAGGAAGTTATGATTTTTTATTGGTATATAATATAAGGGATTGTGGAGGGTGAATTCCTGCCCGACAAAATCAGGCGCCGTATAAGTCTTTTTGGGCATCATGCCTAGCATATATTGACCAGAAAAAAATCCTATCCACGTACATTTTGTCGAAGTTATGATTTTTTCTTCGAAATTACTAGAAGGGGTTGTAGAGGGTGAATTCCTGCCCGACAAAATCAGGCGCCGTATAAGTCTTTTTGGCCATCATGCCTAGCATATATTGACCAGAAAAAAATCCCATCCACGTACATTTTGACGAAGTTATGATTTTTTATTGGTAAATAATATAAGGGGTTTTGGAGGGTGAATTCCTGCCCGACAAAATCAGGCGCCGTATAAGTCTTTTTGGTCATCATGCCTAGCATATATTTAACAGAAAAAAATCCCATCCATGTACATTTTGACGAAGTTATGATTTTTTGTAATTATTAGACGGGGATGTGGAGGGTGAATCCTTGCCCGACAAAATCAGGTGATAAATGTCTCATAGAGTATTATGCAGACCATATATTTGCTAGAAAAAATACCGCTTAAGTGCATTTTGAGAATCTCAAGATTTATTATCACAAATAGATAAAAAGAGTTGTGGCGAGTTAGGTCCTAGTCGACATAATCGGATGGTATATTACTTCTTCCATCATCAATCATATAATATTTGATAAAAAAATCAATCCACAAATAAGCTGGGTTATCAAAGCCAACCACGGCCAGCCATGAGTTTGAATTACTGTTAAACGACCTATGGCGGCCGGGCGCTCGCCTTAAAGATTTTGCATACTCGTGGCTGGAACTCGTGGCTGCTTTCACTCTGATACTTATGTATATGTGTTTGCCAGCAACAGCAATCCCATAACAAACTACTGTTTGTCTACCACAACACAAAATTAAACTTTAAATTAACAATAACGTCTGACAATTGCGACATAACCATAGACGATCTTCCAGAAAGTACCTATATATACCAGAGAACGAGACGTATATATACGCTCCATGCTCGTGCGTAATTCCAGTGACGGATCCCATTGTCGTTCGATGTCGACAAAATAATGATCTTGGTTGAATGAGATAATTATAATTACCAATATTGGATCACACTTGGGGCTTAACAGGCTGCGAGATGTCTGCGATCTAAGTACGAATTCGAAATTTCAAGTCTCTAGACCGTATGGGGCCTGAGAAATCGCTGCGGAGTCCATTGATACAAGAACCGAAAGTAATAAAAACTATTTAAAAATAAATTTGACGCAAAATATGGCTAGTGTAGTATTGGTCGAAAAGAAGGGTCAACATTATAAAAATATAACAAATGACATCTGCCATTTTGTATGAAGTATCATCAGAAAGTTAAATAGACAGACGAGACAGACTGTAAAGAGTTATTTACAATGTTATTTAAACATGTCATCTGTTTATTGATAGTTATTTCACATTCTTGCAAAAGGGTTTAAAATATTGCTTGTGGTGTGTCAATCGAAATTTAATAAGTCTTATATCGTAAGAAACGGTATTAAGATATGTTTTGACATATTACCGAAAAAGTACAAAATATGGCTTATAGGTAGGTGTAGGTACATAACAGTTGATAGGTAATATTGCCTCCTTAGTTAAAGATAGGTATTTCATTATGTAATCTATCACTTTGAAAGTTTATGTGTTACCAAAACTGTGCATAAAATGGCCTGTGTGGTATCAATAATTGAAAGGTGAAATTATTGTAGGTTTCCCGTTGTAGAACCCAGTGTCTTCAACACGTTTGGAGCGGATTCTTTGACTTTTATTTGGCATAAAATTTTGTATCTCCATATTTATAATTTAAATATTGAGTTTCTCCTTCAAGAACTGTCTGTTTATTGAAATATGTTTTGACTGCTAAAATCAAGTTAAATAAAACTCGAACATTTCCTAAAATATTTTTTTTGTTTTTTTTTGGGTGCTTTGCTAACTTGATATAAAGTTAGCAAAGCACACCTCCAAATATAACTTTAGAGCGTTCGTAGAGTAATGGGAATAAAACAAGAATTTGCCGCTAATTAGTCGCTAATTAGTTGTGAAGAAACAAATTTCCTAAAATATTTTTTTTGTTTTTTTTGGGTGCTTTGCTAACTTGATATAGAGTTAGCAAAGCACGCCTACAAAAAATGACTTTAGAGCGTTCGTAGGAGAATGGTATTGGGATAAGTTTTTGCCGCTAATTAGTCGCTAATTAGTTGTACAGAAATTAATTTTCCAAATATTTTTTTTTATTTTTTTGGATGCTTTGCTAAAATTATATAAAGTTAGCAAAGCACGCCTTAAAAATAACTTTAAAGCGTTCGTAGAAGAATGGGAATGGAATAAGTTTTTGCCGATAATTAGTTGTGAAGAAATTAATTTCCCAAACTATTTGTTTTGGTTTTTTTGGGTGCTTTGCTAACTTGATATAAAGTTAGCAAAGCACGCCTGGAAAAATGACTTTACAGCGTTCGTAGAATAATGGGAATAGGATAAGTTTTTGCCGCTAATTAGTCGCTAATTAGTTGTGAAGAAATTAATTTTCCAAATTAATTTTTTTGTTTATTTTTTGGATGCTTTGCTAACTTGATATAAAGTTAGCAAAGCACACCTCCCAAAAATGACTTTAGAGCGTTCATCGAAGAATGGGAATAGGATCAGTTTTTGCCGCTAATTAGTCGTTAATTAGTTGTGAAGAAATTGATTTCCTAAATTATTATTTTTTTGTTTTTTTTTTTTTTGGGTGCCTTGTTAACTTGATACAAAGTTAGCAAAGCACGCTTCGAAAAATGACTTTAGAACGTTCGTAGAATAATGGGAATAGAACAATAATTTGCCACTAATTAGTCGCTAATTAGTTGTGAAGAAATAAATTTCAGAAAATATTTTTTTTATTTTTTTTTGGTGCTTTGCTAACTTGATATAAAGTTAGCAAAGCACACCTCCAAATATAACTTTAGAGCGTTCGTAGAGTAATGGGAATAAAACAAGAATTTGCTGCTAATTAGTCGCTAATTAGTTGTGAAGAGATAAATTTCCTAAAATATTTTTTTTGTTTTTTTTTGGGTGCTTTGCTAACTTGATATAGAGTTAGCAAAGCACGCCTACAAAAAATGACTTTAGAGCGTTCGTAGAAGAATGGTATTGGGATAAGTTTTTGCCGCTAATTAGTCGCTAATTAGTTGTACAGAAATTAATTCGAGCTCGAGATTTTATTTCTTTCCGTGATTTCAAAATGTTCTGCAAAGTGAATTAGAAATGCCAATTCATAGAATCTGAGAATTTTGTACGTTTCAAAAAATACTTTTGCTTTGTATTTTATGAATACATTAAGTGCTATATTTATTTTATAACTACTATAAATATCTGAATTATCATTACCTTTAAATGTTTTTGTTTGGTAATAATACGGCTTTTGGTAAAAGAGCATTAAAGATATATTTCTCTCAGTATATCAGTTTCTGAATTTTTCAACCAATCTTAACAAATTTCCTTAAAATATTAAAATACTAAAACAAGTACTAAAATCGAGAAAAATACATCACAGAATTAGGTACTTGGTGGAATTTCTTCCTGGATTTGTTGAACTGGGGCTATTATAATAATCACTTCCTATCACAATTCTTATTTCAAAATTCTCAATTTGATATAATGGCAGAGCTATATGAGGTTACTAAAAAGGATAATTTCTTCAATATTTATTCAAGATTCAACTTTGTGGTTGCAACACTGCAAGATTGACTTCAATTATTTGCTGACAAAGTTTGCCTTCTTTTTTTTAGGTTGCAATATTTTGGATACTACTCTAAAAGAATAATCATGCCTAGAGGGCGCCCACCTTCTATCGAAAATAGTACTGTAATTCAGGCTATTTTGAATCACAAAATCGATATCATTTGTGATGATAAACACAATGATATTGCCTTAGAATCTGATCCTGTGTGGAGCAAAATTTCTGAAGAGCTTCTCAGTAAAGTGAAATCAAGGTCCCTATATTCTACGTTGTGAATAGTCGGTTCCGCTTGAAAAACTTGTTATTTGGCACGAATGAAAAAAATAATAATTTTGAAACTTAATTTCTTCACAACTAATTAGCGAGTAATTAGCGGCAAATTCTTATTCTAATCCCATTATTCTACGAACGCTGTAAAGTCATTTTTCCAGGCGTGCTTTGCTAAATTTATATCAAGTTAGCAAAGCACCCAAAAAAAACCAAAAAAAATATTTTAGGAAATTTGTTTCTTCACAACTAATTAGCGACTAATTAGCGGCAAATTCTTGTTTTATTCCCATTACTCTACGAACGCTCTAAAGTTATTTTTGGAGGTGTGCTTTGCTAACTTTATATCAAGTTAGCAAAGCAGCCGAAAAAAACAAAAAAACAATAAACGACAAAATCGGTATTTTCACAACTAATTCACGACTAATTAGCGGCAAATTATCCACCTACTCTCGAGTCGATTCGTGACAGGTGCTTAGCTAACTTGATGCTCATACATGACACCCATATTACTTTTGCGCTATTACTATAACAGTTACAGAGATACCATACAAAAGTGTCGAAAATGGACACCCTGTACATAGGGAAAAACAAAGTTGGTGCTGGTTCCAAGCAAATGAAACGTTGGAAAAGTTATGTATACATATGAATTCTCTCAAAAAAAAATGAGAGTTACAAGGCTAATTCAAAAATATGTTTTTCTTTTTAATATTGAATAAACCCAGTTACCAATAGAACTATCTAAAACTATAACCATTCAATCGTTTTTATATATTTAGACAAACTGTATATATTTATATCTCAGACACAATTACTTGTTCATAACATAAGCAAAGACAATGATTTTCTAAAAATTAAAACTTTAAAAACCCTTTGCAGGACACGCACAATAAAAATTTCATCGAAATCACATCAACACACAAAAAGACGAATGAACAATCAAATATTTATCGTAAACTTTCCAGAAGGACGTTAATAATTACTATTTTAGACATTATTAGATGTAGAATTTTCCAGTCTATTGAAACGATACTGACATTGAAAGCTTTCAATAATGTAGGTACGGACTATCAAATTATATAGAGTATTGTGAACATTTTTTGCAAATAAAAAAGGTGTTTCGGATCAAATCGTCTTATCATCCATTTTGTTCAGTATGCCAAGACATAGAACAACGGTCATTTTCAATTTGAACGTAGGAAGCACCGTTTAGCCAGAATATGAATAAAAGGTAGAAACACTTTTGTGGGTTTTTCAGCTCTTTCTCAGAGATGAAAATCAACAAAATCGCTGTTTCAGAGATAATCTTGGCACAGACAATCAGATAAATAGCATCTGTTAAAAATTAGAACTCAAAAATTTTACACGATTACAATACTTTCTTAACATGGCCACTTGAGGTAACAGTAAGAAATTAAAATTAGACGATTTAAAAAAATAATATTTCCTCCCATAGTGTCCATATTGTATTTGGTACAGAAATCAGTCGTATACTGATAAAAGTAAATTCCGTTAATAAGCGTGATACCAATACAGCTGGTATTACATATTATAAATCAGATTAGACACAAAAAGTGTTTAACAAAGAGACATCTTAATAATAATAGTGAGTTATAGATTACAGAGCAAGTACTGAGCAAAATAGAAACCCCAGGTAAAACGCAGATATTTATCACCGCTTCTCAGAAGAATATACTATAGGTACTCAATAAGCAGGTAATGTTTGGTGTTCAGGTGAAGTATTCAATACGACTGAATAAATATTTTTGCTTCAATTCCAAATGACATTTAAATTTCAAAATGAATTCGTACGAAATATAAACAGTAAAAAAAACTTTGTTAATGGATTAATATAGCTGACAGGTTTTTTTACAAAAAATATTAAAAAGGATTGTTACCCACTGTTTTGGGATGATGACCAGAAAAGTTTCTTCTTCCCTACCTTCCAAAGATATTGTATTTTATATTATCAATCTTCATATGAAGCTTTTATTTTTATAAAGTTTCCTACGAGGTTTCCTAGCTCTTATATTTGTACAGATTTTTCAGCTTACCAAGTTGGAGATCAGATACGCCTGCAATTTTTTTATGTGAAGAGGGGATTAAAAGTTATATGCAACAATTAATTGATTTTTGAAACAGTTCATACTAAGGAAGGGTTGTATGAATAATAATTGAAAATAGTGATCTTTGGAGGGTCCTCCTTGGAGTTTTACCAGAGAACGAGCGTATACAAATTACGTTTTGAGGTGATTTCAGTCCATCAATAGGTATAAAATTTAAATGAATACGCAGAATCGATCTTCTATTGTTGAACATACAATGTACTAAAGTACCATAAAAACAAGTGTCTCTCACCTTGAATAGCTTGCTCTTTCCTTCTCGATCTTTAGGATTTTTGTATGTGATTGCCTCGTCCAGCAGGGCTTTGAGTTCCCCATCATTGAGATTTGATAGAGTCTGCAACAAAAATTCGAAGATTCCCTAATAATTTATTTCTTAAATCAAGCTAAATAATAGAACTATATAGAACAGATTCAGATCAAGTTGTGATTCATTATATATCTTTCGTTCAGTGAAGAATAATTGAAGCTTAAGCTGTACATATTTTCTTTTATTTACTTGTGAAGTAGGTATAAGTAATAGGTACCTAAAATACAGAAGTACTCTACACAAAAAAATACATTTTAATTCAAAATAAAAATGTAATCATCATCATCATCACCTATTGTAAATAAGTAGTGTTTATTTATATTTCTCATACATTATATAATAGACATTTAACAAACATAAACAATTAGGAACATATAATAGTATAGGATCAACTAATAATGTACACTGAAGCTAATTTATTTAATAATGTATACATATTTTTATCGTTTTGGAATGCTGAAGTATTTAACTACAAGGAGCAAGGAGATGTTCATAAAAAAATGGGATGGACAATGTCACACACAAAATTAAAAATACCACAAGTATGTATGTTTTTGAAGGATCATCTGTTAAGTGATATGACTAACAAATGAAAATAGAAAACAAAACAAGTGATTTCAGGTAACTCCTGAATTGTATCAAGAAAGTAACTATATACAGAATCCGCTCTCTTAAATTTTATCCACACAAAAAACTACGCAAAAGGAGCAAAAATTCAAGAAATCAGAAAATTTATTTGTTATTGACAAGAATTTGAATCGGTTGAAACTATTTTTAGGAATGCGACTCACTTTTTCATCTTTGTCCCTATCCTTTGGATTATCCAAAAGAACCGTTTTCTCGCACTTGTTCTTCTCGATTTTGTCAGGTG
The DNA here is from genome assembly GCA_958507055.1 of Crioceris asparagi. NCBI lineage: Eukaryota > Metazoa > Arthropoda > Insecta > Coleoptera > Chrysomelidae > Crioceris > Crioceris asparagi. Next base: position 40,100,394 of record OY293831.1, read on the forward strand.
CCTTAGGATTTGGGGCATTATCATCTGGGGCCATTTTTTCAGACCCAATTAAAAAATGGTCAGCTATGCAAACACAACACTATTTCACAATGCACATGTTTGTTTTTTTTCCCAGCGTCACTTCACTGAACTGTAGCTTCAAATATGTGGTTTAGCTATATGCTATTTGTATCAAACAATGTATTTTCTGTACAAAATCCACATTTTCGCAATCCGCCATTACCTTATTAGACATTTGAGAAAGTGACAAAAATGACAACAGTGACAATAGGACTTGTAGCGCCATCGGTCATTAGAACTGCGAAACTCTCTATTTGAGAAGAGATCTGAGAAAATTATTTACCAGTTACCAAATATTTTTCAGTCCATAAACCAGTTACTTGAGATGTGTTTACGATGTACATTTTCTTAAAATAATTAAGTGGCACATCCATAAATTAAAACCAAATAATATTCAATAAAAAATCAAATCATTTGAGAATTGAGATTGACAGTACAGCCATTAATTATTTGAATATTGTTTCAAATAAATACCAAGATATGCAAGGATCAATTGGAAACGGAATATATTTTGGAACTATTATACTTTATATTCTATAAAAAATATATTAATTTACCAAGATATACTTCTGCATTTCTCACATAAATGTTTCTCTCAGAATGTCTTAGGACACTTAAAGCATTGTAAGCTCTGCAACCAACAAAACACAGTAGTGTCTAGTGTTCTGCTGTTCTGCCTTGAATCCTTGAACATAAACATAATGAAAAACGTCAATAATCGGTAATTGTAAATTGTAGAAGAAAACTAATCCTGATAATCGAATAAATCGAATTAGAGGGTCACGCCGGTCAATTATAGATAGTTTCTAGTAACCAAGAAGCAAACAAAAGTACAAATATATAAAATGTCTGAAGAGAATATATTCGTTTTCGTGCCAAACATAATAGGTTCGTAGTGTTTCTCATTATTCTTGCATGTAATAAACCATAAATTCCCCAGGATATGCCCGGATTGTTTTGGCGATTATATCGTTCTATTTCATGCCCACAAACTATATTGTGGCTGTAACATGTTACGTTATCTCTGCCCTATTGGATGCTTTCGATGGACATGCCGCAAGGTGATAGTTCTACATATTCTGCTTGTTTACCATATTTTATATTGAGGGATGCTTCAGGTACTACAATCAGAGCACCAAATTTGGTGCTATGTTGGACCAATTGACTGATCGCTGTGGTACTATGGGATTGGTGTGCGTTCTGGCTCACTTTTATCCCAAGTACATGTTTCTCTTTATAATGTCGATGAGCATTGATATAGCCTGTCATTGGATATTCTTGCATACGTAAGAAAGTATAAAGTTTTAATACTGGAAAAAAAATGTTTTCATTAATTTCAGATCCATTCTACAGGGCAAAACAAGTCACAAGTTCGTAGATATGTCTGAAAACCCCATCATGAGTTTGTATTATACCAACAAAACAGTATTATTTATCATGTGTGCAGGGAATGAAGCATTTTATGCAAGTTTATATCTGCTGTACTTCACAGAGGGACCAATAGGTAATGTTTACCATTCCGTTATAAAATGTATGGATTAATACGGTATACCTGTAACAATCTTATCTAAAAACGGCCATTCTAAATTTAATATATTTCAATAGTTCTGGAATTATTATTGATTTAATATATATTAACAACAAAAACACAAATCTTCCAATTAAATTTACCTACCTGTTATTTTACGAGAAACCTATCAACTTATCAAAAAGAAATAAGTAATATTATTATGTCCATGATTTTAATATTTGTAATCTGTAAAGAAACATGAAACTACAAAAGAACTTGATTTTTGTAACCCGACAAGTGTTTTCAGCATCGTCATGTGTTACCTGCTGCTAGCAGACCACTAACAATGATTATCTTGATTATAAGATTTTACTGAACAGTTATGCAATTTCATAGGTCTGTTTTTTTCAGTTGTTGGGCTGTCTCTATTTAAAATTATACTTTATTTATCTGCTCCGATAATGCTGGTGAAGACAGGTATATCATTGCTACATCTTATGGTCGCTTCAAAGAATCTAGCGATCATTGATATCAATGAGAGGAAGAATGCTATGAAAAAAGCATTTTAAGATGAAGATTTTTTTTCTAGATATATGATGTGTGTCAAACAGTTATTAAGATCTTTTATTTATTTCATGTAAAATCTAATAATTTTGTAAAAGTTCTTCAAAATAACCTCAAGATAGGAATACATGTCTGTGCATTTTATGAGCATATATTATTGGACTTAAAACATGATCAAATTGTACTTATTCCAAAACTAGTCGAGATCGTCTTGTTGAAAGCTAAAAATGTTATAGGAAGCAAAGCATTAATCTTAAATGTTTTTTATGTCTATATAAGTGATATAAAATGTTTAATTTGAACTAAATTATAATAATTGTGAATCCAAATATATTATTTCTGTGATCATCTACCTAAGATGAAATACATATATAGATAATGTGGTAAATCAATTTTCAATTACCTGTTCCCTTTTAAATACAAATTTATTTAAGAAAATAATCTTCAGTTAAAGTACCAGTACTCATCTTGAGAATACTATTCATGATTCATGAAAATAATTGGGAAGCCGGTAACAAAAATGTCAGTGCCACTATTTATGGTGGTTATTATTATAACTCAAATGTACATAAAACAAATGAAGAGAAAATAGTTATAAATAAAAACAAAGATTACCCTCAAGCACAAGATATACAATTCATTTTCATCCATCTCTAGTGATATGTACACGAATGAATAAAGTTATCCGTGGAAATGCAGCTTATTCGTATCGTTAAATTTGCTGAAGACTTGGAGGTAGTGCTCCAGAGAACCCTGCGTTATCTGCTGACGACTGATTTTCATAAACTAAAAAATTGAAATATTGACTTTAAACAAAGTTTACAGAACTTCTTTACTTTCTAAACTTTACTATGTGACAAGCAATGTTGTTCATAGACAAACAAGAATCACGTTTCTTTTTCTCTTTTGATCGAAAACCAGAGAGTATAATTATACTCTGTCGAAAACTAAACAGTGAATTTTATTGAATCCATCTAGTGGCCGAATTTGAAAACGGAATGTTAGATTGATCCTAAACCGAGTTTAAAAGAGTGTGGCTATTGCAAAACATGGCGGGCTATATAGAAAAAACGTCCCATCTCAAATCAGTGAGAAGTAAGTGCGAATATTTACTCTTATACCTTTACAGTATGGAAGCTTCTTTTGGAATAAAATTACACAGTGTTTCACGTTAGTCCAGCCCAGTGGTTGGTATCGTGTGTTTTCAGTGGAACACCCAGTATCATTTAAAAAAAGTTGGTCTAATTTTTTGTAACAAAATATTAGTTTTACACTTTTGAGTGTAACGTTAATCATCAAAATCATTCAACGTTCCCCAAAGAATACGTTGCTTATACTTATTTAGAGAATTGAAAACATCGCGGTAAAATGTTCTTACTCATATTTCAGACGGAAACCGTACATTTAATTTTTTCTTTAATTTGGTCGTCTCATAGAAACCTATTATTACTTCCTGCACCCCCCTTTGGAAGACAATTTTGGGGGAAAAGGTCATGTTGTATGTCGATTTTTTTTTCAATCGGAACAACTGTCAATGGGAGTCCTCTATCGAATGAAAAAAGAATCATGAAAATCGGAGCACGTTTACGCTTACGCGAAAAGCCATTAAAAGATCTGCAGACAAACAGTCGAAATGTATACCTCCTCCGTTTGGGTCGTCGGCCGTCGGTCAAGAATGTGCAGTTGAGTATAAAAGTCGACGTATCTATTATTTTTTAAAGTAAGGCGAAAATCAATTTTACCTATTCTATACGTGGTTTCCGCAAGGATTAGGAAGTTTCTAATCTTTGGTGTAAATAAGGTTGTTTTGGGTCTAGGTATTTTATTCATTACTAAAAGTGCTTAACCGTCTTGACATTTGTACTCTATACTTTAACCATTAGAGATTTAGAGCAAACTAAGCTCATTTTATTTCTGAAAATTTGCTTTGACGGCTTTTCGAGAATGATCTTTCTAGTGAAAAAAATCATTTCCGAAAGTTTGTATATATGTATGTAGATATAAGTACAGGGTCGACAAATTTCGATGCTTCTATAGGGTAACATGGTAACTATTAGATATAGAAAAAAATCAATGGAGCAGGCTCGATCTTTATTTTCGAGGCCAACACAATGGTGAAAACAAAAATTAGCTATCGTCTTTTATTTTCTAGTTATAACCTAAAACTCAATTATGTGCGTATTAGATGCATGCCTATATCTTACTCATTTGTGAAGTTATCGAAAATTTGTTTTTACATTCTTGAGGCACTTTTTGGACTAGAATTTAGTTGCGTAGCTGGATTTTAAATTAGCTTATCAAATTTCAGGTTATAACATAAACATGTATTTTTTTAAATAAAAACTAGAGTTGATTTAAGCTTATTTAAACAGAGCTATTTGTTCTCTTTTCAAAAATATATAGTTTATATGGCGTTAAAAAAGTATAAAGTTATTTTAGATATAAATTAAAATTAGATTTTAGATTAAAATACCTATAAGTCGGGCGCAATATAAAATTTTCCCATGTACCTACCTATAATAATTGTCATAAGCAATATTTGGACAGAAAATCCAGTAACAAGTGCAATTTACTTGCAAATACGAAACTATCCTTCCTTAATGATAATCTCCAAAACATTGCCTTAGTTTACACAAGCCTACTTGAATAAACTGAAATAAAGTATTTCAGTTACATGGAGAAACTACTTAAATTTAATTGATGTTGAAAGTAAGAAGTGCGTTTCTACCCCTCTATGAACTTTATATATTTTTGAAAGGAGGATAGATAACTGTTTCCAAATAAGCTCAAATCAGCTATAGTTCTTATTTAAAAAAATACAAGCTAATGTCATAACCTGACATTTTAGAAGCAAATTTAAATTGCAGCTCTCCACTGGAATCTACTCAAAAAAGTGTCTGAAGAATGAATTTATAAGATATAGGTGCATCAAATATGCACTAAATTGAGTTTTACGTTATAGCTAGAAAACAAAAAACGATAGCTATTTTTTTTGTCTCGGTTGAATTTGTCTCAAAAAAGAGATCCAGATTGCGCCATTGATTTTTTTCTATTTCTAATAGATTCCAAGTTACCCTATAAAAGCATCGAAATTTGCCCACCCGCTGTATAAGTATATGGGATATTACGAAATTTGTAAACAAAATAGAGATCGCGTTTATGAAGGTGTCGTTGATCGTACCAATATCTCGGTCAAGTTCATTTAACGAGCATGATAGGATAGGTAGTTTCAAAACGGCAGATGATCAAAATAAAACAAATCCCGATGGCTGATGGCTTGTAGCCAGCGGAAAAGTAAATTTCTCATAATTCATTTCCAAACTACATCAATAAAATTTTGTATCGTTTGATTATCTATGAATCTGTAGTAAACTATCGCTTTCTTTAACAAATAGATTTTTAACAACACGAATTTTCAATTTACGTGCGGTTGCCAGGTTCGAATCCGCGTGGCTGAATATTTTTTTTTTTGATTTTCTTGCTTATTTCTTTGAAATATCCTTTTCTTAATAAAATTTTCAAAACCAAGATCCGAATTATCAACCCTAGGAAATATACAATTATTGCTAATTTCATATTGAGCTTCCATGTTGTTTTACAATATTAAAAATCATTTTTGATTATTAATTTTTATTTTTTATCTATCAATTTTAGGAAAAAATACTTCAAATAAAAGTTATAGGTATAAATTATATATATAGTTTAAAAAGATTTTCGAATACATTTAGTCAATGGTTACATTTTGTGTAATTTTTTTAAAGTTTGACCGGGCGCCATTTTGAAACTATTTGTTCGATCATAGCTGTTAACGAACTCGACCGAGATATTTATACATTTGATTTTTTAGAAAATTTGAACTAGATATCTTAAAAAATGCGACCTCTATCGTGTTACCAAAATTCGCAATATCTCATATAGGTATACAGGGGTGTCCCGATAGTGCGATCTCGGTTGATATCTTGATAACGGCGACTGATAGAAAAAAAAATCAAAAATAAAAGTTGTGCAGCACCATTAGCTGCATAATCTAAAATTATTCTCATTTATACAGGGTGTCTCAAAAATTTGTAAAGAATCAAAGTTATGTTTTTTCTAATGGAACAACCTGTATATTTTTGCATATTTGGATTCAGCTGGTAATTCTAGGCATAGTTTATGTACAATGTCCTATACCTAAATCTGTTATCCGCCATTCTGATTTTTTTCAAATGTCATGTCCCATTTGCTTTTTGATACAGGATTATGATTTTTGGAAGGAATATCACTGAAACTATCGCTTCAATTTAAACATAAACAAAAGTTGTCTGTTTTAATTTTTTTAAATGGAATGTCTATTTTTATTTTATACTATTGGTGACTAAAAACGCTTCTTTTTGGTATAAATATGTCCTATACCTTGTTTAATATGTAAAACAACCTTAACAACGATGCATGTTGATTAAAATAGAAATGTCATAAAAAAACAATAAACGTCAATAGATAAATAATTTAAAACTGAAATGTGTAATTGTTCATTTGATCAATATAAATATTGCTGATCTAATTGATACCAGGAGTATAAATCAATAACAGATTATGGGCCCAGTGCTCTAAAAACAGTGAAAACAGTTTCTGGTAATTTTTTGGATCTGCATACACAGAAGAAAACATGGTGGACATTGCGAAGGAAGATATAATTGGAATTCAAGTGCTCGAAGATGCCTCAACATTTGCTATGTGGAACTTGGAAATAAAAATCCTTTTTGGTTACAAAGATCTGCTTGGAGTCGTCGAAGGAACAGAGAAATACCCAGAGATGCAAGTGATGATAAAGCAAAGAAAGTCTGGAAGAGCAAATATTTCAAAGAACAGCACTACATCCTGAAGACCATTGATAAGAAGATTAAGCCAAGAATCCTAACCTGCGAATCTGCAAAACAAATGTACGATAAGCTGAAGATACAATTTATGAATGTCGATGAGGATCGTGCTCAAACTCTAATGAAAGATTTCTACAATTTTAAATATGACAATATTCAAGATATGGCAACAAACATTGGTGAACTGCAAAATATAGCATTTCAGCTTAATAAGATCTCACCTGAAGAAAACAATATGATGCTCATAACAAGATTAATGGCTGCTTTGCCAGACAAGTATAAATATTTTGAGGCAGCTTGGGATTCTACCAACAAGGAAGATCGGACTATAGATAATCTTGTTGCTCGACTTGTCAAGACAAAAAAAAAAACAAGAAAGAAAAGGAAACTAGGAAGACTGAAGCAGCATTCAAGACTTCATTCAAGAAAAAGGGTGGATTTCCAGGCAACTGTAACAAGTTTGGAAGACAAGGGCACAAATCTTTTGACTGTAAACAAATTCAACAACAACAAAGTGGGAGCAAGAATTATTCAAATCAGTCAAACCAGTCAAATAAGTTTTGTCACTACTGCAAACGTACCAATCATTTCGTTAAAGACTGCCAATATGTACCATCTGAAGGAAAGCCCATTTGCACTATTTGCAAGAACACTCACTCAAGTGAGGCGTGCAACTACAAAACAGAAAATGAGCGACAGCAACGGGCAAGAAACAAATGGACCAACGGTATGTTTGGTCGAAAATGAAAGTTAATACACCGGTGAAAATAATCCCCAAATTGACAGTGAATTTATTGTTGACAGTGCTTGCACTGCTCACATGACCAAAGAAAGAAGAATTTTACAAAATGTTCATGTAGTAAATGATGTAAAAATAAAAGTGGCCAAAACAGGTGAACATATTTTGGCAAATAAACTAGGATCAGTGAAATCTGAAAAGGTGCATCTGAGTGAAGTTCTCTACGTTCCTGAACTGACGAGAAATTTGTTCTCTGTAACAGCAGCTACTGAAAAAGGAGCTACAGTAATGTTTAAAGAAGATAAAGTGAAAGTGTACAAAAATGCAAAAGTTCTCTTGCGAAGTGGAGAAATAGTTATGGAAGGAGAAAATAATAGTAGTGGTCTATATACAATAGACATACATCAAGAAAAGAATCAAGCAATGTTGACAGAAAAAGAAAATGAACAAATCATGCAGTGGCACCAGAAAATGGGGCATTTAAATTTTAAAGATTTAAAGAAAATTTGTGACTTGTGTGATGCCGTGCCAGAAGTTTTGAAGAAGATTGGTGATCGTCATTTTTGTGATTCTTGTGCCGTGGCCACACTTGTGAGGAGCCCTTTCAACTCAGTGAGACAGAGAGCCCTAAGACCTCTCCAAATCTACAATTTATGGTGAAAACTAGGCCATGACATGCCTCGGTGACTGCACTCATTTTTCGAAAATTTATTTGCTTCAATCCAAGGATGATACATCGCAATGTCTCCAAGAATTCATCATAGAAGCAGAAGCTCATATCAACATTAAAGCATCTAAAATACGGTGTGATCGAGGTGGAGAATACAAAAGTCTGAAATTTCAAACCTGGTGTAGGCAACGTGGAATCTCTCAAGATTATAATGTGCCTTATTCTTCTCAACTAAATGGTAAAGCAGAACGAATCAATTTCACACTTATGAATAAAGTAAGGGCAATGTTAAATAATGGAAATGTTCCAAATTATATGTGGGGTTGTGCTATTGAAACCGCCGCATATCTGCTCAACAGAAGTCCTTCGAGATCTCTAGAGGAAAATGTAACCCCAGCAGAAAAGTGGTACGGAAGAAAACCTGATCTCTCAAGAGTCAAAAGTTTTGGAGAAGAAGTCTACACAAAGAATATCGGCTATTTGAAAAAACTCGATCCAAGAGGAAAACCTGGTATTTTTGTGGGCTATGCTTCTAATGGCTATCGAATTCTAGACTCAGTCTCTAAAGCTAGAGATGTGGTATTTACTGGCAGATTTCCTGCAAAGAAGAGGACTGCAAATGAAGTGATGATATCAATTGAAGAGGAGATGAATCAGATGTAAATGATGAAACTGAAGATGAACATGAAGAAAATTTGCATCAAGAAAGAAGAGAACAAGAACAACAACATCAAGACAGAGAAGAAAACCAACATCAAGACAAAAGAGGCGAAGACAATCAGTTTGAAAGAAGACATTTTCGAAATAGAGATAATCTGCGAAGACCTGCTCGTTATCAAGATTATGAAATGAATGATGAATCTGATGAGGAAGAATTCTATGAAGCCCTGTTGACCTACAAACAATGTGTGAAGAGTGAAAAAAGAGAACATTGGAAAAAAGAAATCCAAGAAGAACAAGAGAGTCTACAGAAAAACAACACATGGGAAACTGTTCAAAAAGTATTGCAATATGGACGTCAAGTTCTGTCAAGCATGTGGATTTTGAAACAAAAAGAAAATGGAAGATACAAAGCCCGTCTGGTGGTCAAGGTATGTGAACAATCTGAAGATATTGATTTCAAGGAAATATTTAGTCCGGTGGTGGATACTAACTCCCTCCGACTCCTTCTGGCCATAGCAGCAGAAAACAAGTTCATCATCAAAACTTTCGACGTGAAAACAGCCTTTTTGTATGGTACCTTGGATGAGCCCATATACATGAAACTGCCTGAAGGGTATAAAAATGAAGAGGAAGTTTTTCTACTGAAAAAGGCATTGTATGGACTTCGTCAAGCTCCACTCAAGTGGAATCAACGTTTGACAACATTTTTCAAGAAAGACGGTCTCACTCAGCTGAAGACTGATCAATGCATTTTCACTGACCCACAACGCACCATGTTCTTAGCAATATATGTGGATGACGGATTGCTGATTGGAAGCGATGAAGCAAAAATGAAAAAACTTCTCAGTAAACTCAGCAAAGAATTTGAAATGAAGACCATGGACAATCCTGGAAACTACTTAGGGATGCAAATCACCAGAACAGTAAGTGGTCTGCTTTTGCATCAAGAAAACTATGCAAACAAAGTTCTCTAGAAGTTTAATATGCTGAAAGCCAAGCCGATGCCAACACCCCTATCTGCTGGAAGGAAAGAAGACACTACTCCAGAAACTCAATTTCAATATCGTCAAGCAGTAGGGAGTCTGCTGTACTTGTCAAGTAAAACAAGGCCTGATCTATCATTCAGCGTTAATTATGCAAGTCGTCACACTGAAAATCCAACAATCCAGGATGCAAAGAATGTGAAACTTATTTTGAGATACATAACAGGAACCAAGAAGATCGGAATTTTTTACAAGAATGTGACCAACAATCAAGAACCCAAACTCGAAGCTTTCTGTGACGCGGACTACGCGGGTGACCCAGAAACAAGAAAAAGCATATCAGGATATGTGATCTTCTACAGGGGAAGTCCTGTCGCCTGGAACTCAAGAAAACAAAGAATCGTTGCACTATCCACAACCGAGGCAGAATATATATCAGCTGCTGACTGTTGTAAGGAGCTAAAATACTTGAAGATTCTGTTAGAAGAAATCTGTGAAAAACAAGTCAAAGTTGACATGCACGTTGATAATCAGAGTGCTATACAACTTGTGAAGTCTGGACAAGTTAGCAGAAAAAGCAAGCATATTGATGTGCGTTATCATTTCATCACTGAGCAATACAACGAAGTATGGTTCAAGATTGCGTACTGCCCAACCAATCAACAAATGGCAGATATCTTTACCAAACCTTTGAACAAAGTAAAATTTGTATTTTTCAGAGATAAAATGATGTGTTCTTAATTTTGTTACTAATCTTCAATGCAAATAATGTGTTACTTATGAATGTCATTTTGTATTTTTTTACATGAGTATTTAGTATTGCTTGAGTTAATCTAAAGATGTTGTTTTAAGGGGAAGTGTTGAATATTTAAAACAACCTTAACAACGATGCATGTTGATTAAAATAGAAATGTCATAAAAAAAAAAATAAACGTCAATAGATAAATAATTTAAAACTGAAATATGTAATTGTTCATTTGATCAAACTAAATATTGCTGATCTAATTGATACCAGGAGTATAAATCAACAACATACCTATCTGTCATAGTTTTCGGGATTTTTACATTTTTGTTTTTATTATTTGGTTTGGAATGGAATTTGCCTTGGATTGTGTTTTATTATTGACTTTTAGAATTAATACACAGTAAGAGATGGAAAATGAAAATAAAATAAGAATTCAGTTCATCGTATTGTACTGAAAATCGCGACCTAAAGGATGAGAACATGTACTGGTAGGCCTAGACAATCCGAAAGTAAAAGCAAATGAAAAAATAATGTTTTCATTACGAAGTGTCAAAATAATTGTGTAAGTGTTAAAATTAGAAAAATGATTTTTATGTTTTAGGCGTAAGTGATCAAAATTGTTTCTTAGCAAGTCGAATTTATTCGCAAATGTTCCCGAATGTTGAACGTCATCCTAATAAGTTAGCGTTTGCTCGACTAAAAGAACTGGATGCGTCGATTACGAACAAAAATTGGAAAGGTAAAAAAGGACCATGAATGAAGAAAATTAATATCTTATCCATTATTCAATTGGTTCAAGAACTGGAACAAAATGATTTTGAACGAAGACTTGAATTTTGTGTGTGGGTATTAGAAGAATATGGAGAAAGTGATAACTTTTTCAAGTATATTTTGTGCACTGATGAAGCAACTTTCCACAAAATTCTACGTTAACCGACAAACTTCCATTATTATAGCCCTGAAAACCCTAGAGTTATTGTCCCTTTATAACACCAGCATAGGTGGTCACTTAACGTGTGGGCTGGTATAATCGGGAACCGCATCATTGGACCATTCTTTTTTGAAGAAACAGTTACTGGAGATACTCTTCACGATTTTCTACAAAACCGTTTTCAAGAGTTGATTGACGAATTACCTTTAAATGTCGTGAGGCGGATGTGGATAGAGCTAGACGGCGCTCCGGCACATTTTAGCAGACAAGTGAGAACATTTTTAGATGCTAATTATGAAAATAAATGGATCAAAACCTCACAAAATTAGATTTTTTCTTGTGGGGTTTTTCAAAAGAGCGAGTTTACCAGACGCCACCTACTACTATAGAGAACATGAAAGTCAGAATAAGAGATGCTTGTGCAAGTATTTAAGCCGCAATGCTCGATATAGTCAACAGTTCCTTTGAGAATTGGCTGCGAGTATGTATTGAAAGAAATGATGGCCATATTGAACATTTAATCTAGTAATTCCACTGGTTCCTGAATTTGTTTTCTGTTAGAAGTATTGCTGTTTGTGTCAAGTATTTATCAAGCTTTTTATTCTACAGAAAAAAGTGACGTTTCAGTTTTTCAATAATAAAATAGAGAGAGAGAGAGAGAGAGAGAAATGCTTTATTGTCGAAAAAATATAAATTTTGTAGACAAAGCAAAATAAAATATCAAAATCAAACAATACACAAACAAAACAAAGTCAAAACTAAAAATTAAATTAAATAAATTTATATAATATAAAACAAAAATATAAAAATATAAAGATGTAAAAATATAAGATAGTAAGTATAAGAATGTAGCCTACAGCTGTATATTCGGTTAGAAAGTAAGTTAATATACAGCTGTATATTCAGTCAGAAAGTAAACACAAACTAAATCACAAAACAAATTTTGTAAAAACAATAAACCAGTGCGTGAGCTGAGCAGAAACGTGCATTAGTGAAAAAAGTCGTTAACTGCATAAAAGGCATTATCCTAGGTAGTAGGTGAAAATTGAAATTTTGGCAAAATCTGGGAAAAGCCGTTATAGATTTAATTTCGTGTGACAGATGATTTTAGATTACAAAAGACCCTTAGGATATCAAACATCAAATAATATTCACTAAACCAGTGGGTGTAAGAAGCTTAATATTAAGTATTAACAATTTTTAACAAAAAAGTCGCTTACTGCATACAAGGCTCTCTCCAGTAAGTATGATTTCAAAACCTTTCGAAATTCAGGAAAAGATCTTATGGACTTGATTTTAAATGGTAGATGACTGTGCATTTTTTTGCATTGTACAGTATAGAGCTTTCAACCAACTCTGAGCGAGGGGTTGACAGATAAAGATCATGCTCCATATTTCTAAGCGGATAGTTGTGAGATGGCCTCTCTGGAATAGAAGATACGTGCTTGCGGATTAAGCATACAGATTCAAATATGAATAGGGACGGAAGAGTTAATATTTTAAATTTTTTAAAGTAATCCTGGCAGTGAGTCCTACTGCTAAGTCTCGGACCGAACAGCTCTCTTCTACAGTTTAAAAATATGTTCAAATTGAGTCGCACAACCGTTACCCCAAAATGGAAGGGCGTATCGGAGGTGCGACTCAAAAATGGCATAATAGACTGTTCTAGAGGTAGACAAGTTGAGCTCCTTGGAAACTGATCTCAGCGCAAAGCAGGCAGAACTTAACCTTTTTGATAAAGCATCGATGTGCGAGTCCCATTTTAAACGGTTGACTCCAATAAGCCCCAAGAATTTCACAGATTCAACGACCTCAATAGTGGTGTTATTAAGCATAAAAGATTGCAATGTACTTTTGTATGACAAAACTTTTGTTTTAGAATCGTTGAGGCATAGGAGATTTGAATCGCACCAAGATTTAATCGTGACTAAGTCTCTAGATACAATCCTATGAAGTGTCGTAATATCCGGGTTGCTCCACGTGAAACTAGTATCATCCGCAAAGAGGCAAGTTTCTCCGCTAATGTCCAGACTAGCAATGTCGTTGATAAAAAGCAGAAACAAAATAGGGCCCAGTACTGAACCATATTCAGTTGGCTTGCAAAAAGACATCGACGTATCAACCCTCACGATCTGACTCCTGTCACTCTGAAACCGTAGTAATGCAATTTATTAGTTAATATATTATGATCTGCACAATCAAAAGCCTTAGAGAAATCACAGAAAATTGTTGCTCTAGAGTGATGGTTGACAAGGTTTGAATATACATTATTAAAGAGGGAAAACATGGTATCATTTGTGCATCTGTTACTTAAAAATCCAAATAGATGGGTAGAGAGTATATTATATTTAAAGAGAAAAGATAGAAGCCTTTTTTAATCAATCTTTTGATGATCTTTGATAATGTGGGAAGGAGTGCAATTGGGCGACAGTTCGAAGCTTGATCTTTATCTCTTCCTCTATGCAAAGGAACAATTATTGCCGTCTTAAGACAGTTTGGAAAAACTCCATTTTGGAATGATTTGTTAATTAAAGTATTAAAATGGTTCAATGTGCATTCCGGCAGGTACGGGAACATTTTCAGAGTAAGCCCATCAGCCCCAGATGAGGATTTGTTTTTAATGTCATTAATTGTACTGTTAAGCTCAGATAATACTATGCGCGTAAAGAAGAAACTGTAAATTCATATTAGCCTTAGGGAGAAATGAGTGGGGGTCATCGGAAGGAGTTATGGTGTTCTTTAAATTTTTTGCTATATCTACAAAGTAATTATTTAGGTTCTCGGGTGAAATAGAGATTGTGTTAGATGAAGATGTCTTATTTCTTCATTCACAATAGACCACGTTTCTTTAGCAATATTACCGGAATTGGCCAGCCTCCTATTATAATAAATGTCCTTGGCAGCTTTTATAGTCTTATGATAGATTTTTCTGTAACGTTTTTCGTAATCATGGTAGAAGACGCTGTCCGATGATTTTTTTAGGTAAGATAATGCGCGCATGTTCTTTGCAGATGTACGTAAGCCTTTAGTAGACCAGGGTTTATGTTGTTTGATTTTTAGAGGCCTAAGAGGAAAGGATTTGAATGCCAAGTTAGATAAAGTTTTTATAAATCTAGGAAATTCGATATTGACATCGTCAGAGAAGACAAACCAGTCTGTTGTGAGACATAGGTGCTTGAAATTACAAAAAATTTTATCAGAAAAAATACGGCATAATTTGCGCTAAGCATTTTTGCACTTAGATTTAGCCGAAAATTTTGTTAGTATTGCTTCATGATCCGAGAAACCTGAATTAAGGACAGTACAGTCAACGAATTTTGGATCAAAAGATGATACGACATAGTCTATAGTACTAGAACTAGTTTTAGTTATTCTGGTTGGTGAGTCAGCATGTATGATTATGCCAAAAGTGTCGAAAACGGACTGAAGAGATTCTTGAGCAGCACACACATTGGAGAAGTCAATATTAAGGTCGCCACATAAAATTAACTTGCTTTTTAAAGGCAGGGCAACTTACGCAAGGTGTCCATGTCACTAGGAAGTCCCTCTGAAGCCAGAGTTAATTTGATGCTGGTCGTGGTGTGCCCTTCAAAACATACACTGGATGGTTGGTCATGGAGATAGGCTAGAAATAGCCGAAGAGCTTTTAATAAGGAAGAGTCCTTCAGTCTAGCCAACAAATAACAACCATCAGCCGTATCCGAATTACGGGACAGCCGCACTATAGGTGGAGTCATCGGGTCAATATTTAGCAAATCATCTTTCCTTGTATTTTTTTCCATGACAAAGTCTACATTTTCCTGCGCAAGAGACTTACAGGCAGCTAAAGCCTCCCTGTCAGATCCAATCTTAACAGATTTTATCTCCCTAGCTTTTACAGGTGTTAAGTCAGGGCGTGGTGTTGGGCTACGGCTGTCTACAGAGTTTGGAATAAAATGACAGCCTGTGGTCGAAAAACTTGACGCTGGTGGTGAAATCTTTAAGGGTGTAAAAGATGATTTTGCGATTTCAGTGCCTAGCGGCCACATCCTTGGGTCTTTGAGCTGCTTTAGGTGACTTTTATTCTGCACACCAACTTTGAAATCGGAGTGCGAACTGTCCTTATTCTTCAAGATTGGAAAGCATCGGTGTGAAATTTACTTTCCTGTCTACCCGACATAAAGTCTCTCCTAGAAATGCCGTTGCTGCTCAGCTGCCACCAAAAAGCCCAAATAATTAACACATCTATACCAATTGTCTTTCTGTCATGGTTTATTCCAGCTAGCACACATTACACGAACATTTCATATTTACACAAAAGGGTCTAAGTTTCTAATAATGTTTCAACATAGAATTAACAATAGTTATCCCTCTCTCTCTATATAGATACATATATCTGACGCCATTTTATTCTATCAGAATGTCAACATCTCTCAAAACTGACATAGAGTACGAAAAAACATATCATTCGTTTTTCACATCCTCCCACCATTAATTTGGGTGCAATCAAATTAATCATCATATCTTATTCCTATGAGATAACAAACGTAATGAGACTATAAGATACCTTAATCAAGACACTATTCGAAATGCTGCGGCTTCTTGTTAACTCGTCCAGACTTTGTGTGGATCTACTTCGGCGAAGCAACATTGTCTGGAGCAATGGGCACATCAGGTACCTCTACGTCCTCTAACGTCTTTGCAACAACGGTCGGGAGCTCCACGGACTTGGAATGTATCTCGAGTGGAAAGACCCTCTGAACAGACCTTTTCAGTACCCCTTTCGCAGTCTTGACTCTGATTACTCTGACATGGTCATCAGCACCTGGAATTAATTCAATGATGTGACCGAGCGGCCACTCCTGTCGTTTACGATTGTCGTCTCCGACCAAGACGACTTCATTCAGCTCCAATTGCTTCAGAGGATTTTCTTGAGCCTTCTGGACCAATTGACTCAGATACTCTTGGCGAAATCGGCTTCGAAACTCATCTCGGATCCTCTAACGGTACCGGAACCTCCGCTTGAACTCATCAGCCTCAATGACATCGATGTCGGCTACTCCAGAGCTTCGCAAATCTTTGACGAAGTCGGCTGGTCTCAGTGGTAGCAAGTCCTCGACATCATCACCCAGGTAAGTTAATGGTCGGTCATTAACTGTTGATTCGACATCGCATACTATGGTCAGAAGCTCTTCGTAAGTGAGGACAGCTTTTCCTAGGACTCGTACCAGCAGATCCTTCACTATCTTGATGAGACGCTCCCACCATCCACCCCACCAGGGTGAAGCTGGTCGCATAAAGATCCATTTAATTCGCTGGAGGCATGCCTGTTTCTCGACTTTCTCCCAATCGATACCGAGTGATTCGGAACCTTCAAAATTTTTGCCATTGTCTGAGTAGACTTTCACAGAGCGACCCCTCCTGGCTATAAGCCGGCGAAGTGACTGTAGAAAACATTCAGTACTCAAGGACGTCACAAGTTCCAGGTGCACTACGCGATAGATGGCGCAGGTGTACAATACGATCCATGTCTTCTCTCCAGTCTTCAGAAACAGCGGTCCGGCTAAGTCAGCTCCAGTGACTTCGAAGATCGATGCATCAGACACTCGATCCATTGGTAATGGTGTACACACTGAATCGGCATGTTTCACCTTAAAACGGTGGCATCGTCCGCACCTATAAACAATCTTCTTTACTGTCTTACGACAACTTGGAATCCAAAACTTTTCACGTATTAACAGCATAACCGTTTGGATTCCCGCATGATTGTTCTTAACGTGACATTCTCTGATAATCATCTCAGTGACTAGATTCTTCTTTGGTACAAGAATTGGTCTAACAAAATAATCCAAGTCCTCGCGTCGCACAATCTTCGTTTCGACCAGTAGAAGTCCATTTTCATCTTCCGAAAGCTTCAGCGGTGCATGGTCCATTCGTTTCATAGTTACTTGTATTCCTTTCAGTAACTTCAATTCGGCAGCCTGAAGTTCTTCGACACTCAACTTCGGTACATTCAGCTGCTTCTGAGGCTTGATTCCATTCAGCGTTCGTAGCATAAAGGCAAATACCGAGATCAGTTTAGTGTAACTTGAGATTCGGTTCACCAACTTCATCAAGACTTCGTTAAAGAACCTGGTCTGCTGAGTCTTCACACAAACAAATATGGTCTTCCGTGCTTCAACAACGACTTCTTCTTCGTTCGGAGTAGCGTCTTCCCTCGGCCAGTCACGGTCGTCTGAGCAGATGCTGATTTGAAGAAACGCCTTCTTTATATCCGCGATCACACCAATCCTGCCTTCCCGAAAACGTAACAGAATCAATGGAATTAGTTCCAATAAGTTGGGCCCCTTTTCCAAACAGTCGTTCAGGGACAGCCTTCCTCTTGAACGACAGGAAGCGTCGAAGACAGGTCTCAACTTAGTAGTGGCGCTATCTGCCTTCAGTGCGGCCCGATGTGGTAAGTAGTTAGCCTTTTTCGCCAGCTCTTGAAGTGGGACAATTTCTATTATACCCGCATATAACCATTCGGAGAACACATTGTTGTACTCTTCTGTCAGCCCCATCTGATGCAGCTTCGTCAGCGTTGACACCAATCTTTGTTTAGCGACGATGAAATTGTCCGCTAAATCTTCGACACGTCGGATCTTAGGTAGCACTACTTCATAGCGTCGCTCGAAATAGTGACATGCGATATTTTCCCTTTCGGCCTTTTTGTAGGACTCCGGTGAATCTTCAATACCGATTGCTTCTAATTTCCACAGATTACACAAGGAGTCATCGGTCAGTCGAGACATGATCACGGTGTTCGCAACTGCTCCTTTCGACCACTTTTGGTTTGGTATCCATCCAAGTAGGGTCTCAGTCGCCGTCATGCCACATTCCAGTTGGATCAGCTTCCCCGTCCTTAGCTTGTCATTAACATCTGCACCGATTAACAGCTCGATTTCACCAGTTCCAGGTCCTTTGTCGGTCAGTTCAATAGCGTGTTGCTTAAGCTCAATCAGTACCGATAGATGAGCAAACTTGGGTAGCAATCCATAAATCCTTTTCTCATCCCAACAGTCGAAATGGCATCTGTAGGATCCATCAATTGGTTCCAAACTTCGTATGAGTTTGCTCAGCTGTTTTGCTGCCACCGAAAAGCGTATGAGTTAATATTTCTTCCCCAGTCACATTGAACTCCATGTCCAACGCCGTCTTCGCCAGAATTGTCGAATGTTGAGCTGCTGAATCAAACATCGCCCGCACAAGCTTTGACTTACCCATTGGTCCATCTAGTCATACGACAATAGTCTCGAGTTGTACTGGAGTAACACTGCTCTGACTTGCCAACGTTGTCAACTTGTGGTCCTCTTGTTTCTTTTCTTCCTTCTTAGCATGGGAGCTTGGTTCCTTAGTTATCAAACTAGGACACATGTTTGGATAATGAGGTTTCCCGCATACTGAATATTGTACCTTGGTCTTACAGAACTTGGCTCGGTGGTTATTGCCGTAACACTTGAAATATGCCCTGGCTTCTTCGACCTTTTTTCTTTTCTCCATATGTCATACCCAAAGCTTTTTGGCAATCCTTTGACGAATGTGACTTGCTAACGTAGAAAACGCAGATTCCATCTTCAGGTGCCCTAGTCTTTTTCTCTTCCAACTGGACTTCTTTCACCTGTGTTGATATTTTGGACGCCGTCTTTTCCGTGACTTGCTGTCCAAAACAGTCGCGAGCCATCTTAACCTTCTGATCACGCAGTACTTCTTTTCCAACGAAGTCCAACAGTTTTTGAAGAAGTCCTTTATTCTTTGGAGCAGTTACACTTTCGTCGCCATCGCTATCCTTATCGTCAAAAACATCTTGACGCTGCCAAGCGTGGAATCGTGTCAGTTGGTAGACACGATTCCACCAACGGATACAACATAATGTTACCACACTTGTCACAGGTAACCTCCATCAATTCGAGCGCCCTCACCTTGCCTTCGATCTGGTCGTACAGTTTTGACAGCGAGGGTTTCTCCTTGCTGATGGCATTTTTGAGTATCAGTCCCAAAAGCTCTCTTACGTAAAGCTGAGCCAATACCTCTTTGTTTCCAAACCGTTGCTGCAGGGCTTCGATTACCTTAGGATAGTTGTCTTCGCTGACAGGATAAGTGTCGACAAGTTCCTTCTCTGGAGAGCCTTCTATCATACTTTGAACTAGGTAATCAAACTTGTCAGCTGTGTGAAGATACTTATCTTTATGAATTTTCTCAAAATTCAAGCCATTCCTTGAGGTCACCACCAAACTTCTTAAGACCCAGCTTAGGGAGTTTGAAAGATTTCTTGTCGCCACTGCTGGTCATTACCATCAATAGCTTCCTCTTGTCGGTGTGAGGTTTCAAGGCTAAAGGTAAATTTTGTCCCATAGTCGTCCTGCGAGTCCATTTCCTCGGTTATCTGTTCATCAGTATCATCAGTATTGCTCATCAAGTTGACCACTTGTTCGTCTTCAGACCTGATTTTCTCGATGTACTGTTTCAGGCGTTCATAATGAATTTCCGCTTGAGTGAAAGCTTCATCAGAAATTTCGTCGCTGCTCAACAGTCGGTTAAAAGCTGTCACCGTCTTTGTGAACTGGGTACGGTAACCCTTGCGTCGCTTCTTCACTACTTGCAATTTGTTAGTAATGTCGATGACTAATACACTCAGGTGGTAATTATCTTAAGGTTGTGGTACACTGCCAGCAATCCACTGAACACATCACCAATTTTACTACAGTTTGTGCACTTAATACTGTTTTCTCAACCTAAACTTGACCTTTGTCATCACGTCGGGGTCACCACAATGTGAAAACACCTCTTCGAGATTTACTTTCCTGTCTACCCGTCATAAAGTCTCTCCTAGAAATGCCGTTGCTGCTCAGCTGCCACAAAAAGCCCAAATAATTAACACAGCTGTACCAATTGTCTTTTTGTCATGGTTTATTCCAGCTAGCACACATTACACGAACATTTCATATTTACACAAAAGGTTCTAAGTTTCTAATAATGTTTCAACATAGAATTTACAATAATTACTCTCTATATAGATACATATATCTGACTCCATTTTATTCTATCAGAATGTCAGCATCTCTAAAAACTGACATAGAGCACGAAAAAACATATCATTCATTTTTCACAATTGGATAAAGTCAGTAGTTCCAAGTTTTTCCTTCGCATAGTGTGCAAGAAGGGTAGCTGTATATGTAGATGGGATTTTGGACACTACCACATAATGCCATTCTTCTTTAATGGAGGATTTGAGAGGTCTGGGAGTAATGCCTTTTGGAGAAGTAAAAACCTTTGTGTTTTGGTTATCCGTATGGTTGGTTTGAGTCGAAACGGACTTTTTCACTATTGGTGGGTTACTTCTTGTAATTGGCTTATCATTGGTAGCCAACTTTTCAACCGTGTGTGCCATTTGGTTTATATTTTTCTTCATATCGGCCATTTCTTTCAATAACTCATCCTTTGATGAGTCATGAATCTGAACTTTAATAGATTCGTCTTGATTGTCCATTAAAATAGATGACAGATTAAAAATATCCTGTTTCATTTCCTTGATAGAATGGAACTTATGGAACAGAGATTCTTGTGTAATTTCCGCCAATCTGGTGTGTTGACTGTGAATCTCATCTATCTTTTTGTATAAAGTTTTCCATTTGGAATCATGATTATTTAAAATGTCGTACATTTCAGAAAATATTGGAAACAGGTCATTATTTTAAGTTAAGCAGGTTCCTAGAGCTTCAACATTTTCTATATAAATTTGCAATTTATGTACCTGTGATATTTTGTCGTGAAGATATTTTAAGGTAGGAGAGTCACGAACATTACAAAAAAAATCTAATGTTGTGGAAATTTTGATGGTAGAGCACTTTTGTTGTTGACTTATCCAGCCCAGTACAGGTCATACAAAAAATCCGGCGACACTCTCCACTGCAGCGAAGTTTGTATTTGTCCTTTTTGTATTTTTCCTTTGGCAGGAATCACACTTAAATTCAGACATTTTAATGTTAAAGTTCAATTTTTGTAAATAAAAATAAAAGTCAATGACACAGCAAAAGTTTGCACGCACACGGTAGGTCAAGTTCAATACGGTTTCAATGTTAACGTACACTAGGTTAAAATTTTTACAGTAGGTAAAATACACGTACAATGATAAATAACACAAAATAGTATACACGCACCGGGTAACAAAACAAATCAAACCAAAGCAAAGCAAAACATTCAGTACCGAGAAGCTCCGAACGAGACAAAAAACACAACCGCCTCGTACGACTGCTCGAATTGAACTTGAATTGAATAACGTACATATAGTGGACTGAATTTTTATTTTATTTTTATTTTGTATCTTCTACTGTGTATTAATTCTAAAAGTCAATAATAGAACACAATCCAAGCCAAATTCCATTCAAAACCAAATAATAAAAACAAAAATATAAAAATCTCGAAAACTATGACAGATAGGTATAGGGCATATTTATACCAAAAGAAAGCATTTTGAGTCAGCAATAGTATAAAATAAAATAAAATAAAAATAGACAGTCCATTTAAAAAAATTAAGATATGTGTTTATTTTTTTTAATTTCTGGCACTTATCTGGGTCACCCTGTACAACGCAGACAACTTTTGTTGACGCTTGAAGTTAAGCCATAGTTTCAGTGATATTCTTGCCAAAAATCATAATCCTGTATAAAAAAGCAAATGGGACACATGACATTTGAAAAAAATCATATATTTTTTTCAAAATGGCGGATAACAAAAAAACTATCAGATTTAGGTATAAGACATTGTACATAAACTATGCCTAGAATTACCAGCAGAATCCAAATATTTAAAAATATACAGGTTGTTCCATAAGAAAAAACATAACTTTGATTCTTTACAAATTTTTGAGAAACCCTGTATAAATGAAAATAATTTTAGTTTATGCAGCTAATGATGCTGCACTTTTTTGGACTTATGAACATATAACACCATGCCCTTGAATTATTTTCGAAATTCAAAAGTGCGAACGATCGCAATAGGTAGGTACATTTCTATAAGAAATTTACCTAAAAATCTCCAAAAGTAGCCAGACTAAATTTAATTAAAAAATATTTTTGAGACCGTTTTTTTATAAAATTTTATCAG
This sequence comes from Crioceris asparagi, assembly GCA_958507055.1. Taxonomy (NCBI): domain Eukaryota; kingdom Metazoa; phylum Arthropoda; class Insecta; order Coleoptera; family Chrysomelidae; genus Crioceris; species Crioceris asparagi. The sequence goes on from OY293831.1 coordinate 40,123,242, forward strand.
CCGCCATTTTGAAACTGCTTTTCCAATCAAGCTCATTAGCGGACTCGACTGAGATATTTATACAACTGATTTTTGTAGCAAACTTAAACTTGATATCTGTTTACAAATTTCGTAATATTCACTGTTTGTCTGTTTTTTTATATCTTCACATATCATGAAGTGGGCGAGCATTTTATGGAACATTACACTGTCTGCCTTGTTCAGATAAATAAGGAGAAATCTTTTGTCGGTATAGACAATTAGCTCAATTTTTGTTACATTTATCTACATATTTAAAATTTCTGGAATTGTTCAAGAATCATACAAAGGTTAAGAAATATGAAACTCCTTGTAACGGTGCAATTCTCGCTAAGACAAGAATGCGAAAAATTAAATATTATATGTTGAAAACTATATCTTTTAATTATAAAATAGTATACCTCACGCCATCTATCGGAGAGTTACCCAACCCTATCATATCTGTACTGTAGGCGGTCAGGATTCTATTTCATGACTTTTGATAAGCTAATTGCGCGACTGTCGGATGGTCATGCGTACCACCAGCAGGAATTTTTTGGAATGGGTAGAAATATTTGAAATTTTATCGAATTTCCGGGGCGTTCGAGATTGGAAGACAAAATGAAGGTCTAGTGTACTCACATGTTCTCTTGTGAAATTCTGATTAAACTTTTGGGAATTGTGTGTCTTATCCAGACATCTCTTTCGAGGATTATTTCCCAAAAATTTATTATTGAGAGTGAAATTGTGTCAGTACGATTTTATGGTATTTTTATGTGGTAATCCGCTGGAAGAGGCATTTCACTCACGCTCTTAGGAGGATTATTTGAATTTCAACATATGCATGAGACGCTAGAACGGAATTGATGAACTCCTGGTGATTTTGTCATCATTTGGAAATACATTTTTTTCCAACACCCACGTTCCTGTTTCTTGAGAAACCCTTCGAGTTCGAAGGTAAGTGGTCAATGACCGTGACTTTTAATTTTTTTTCGAGTAAACTTAATTTCGGGTCAAACGGATATCTTATTTTATGGAGTCAAGATGGCACATACAGGTGGCCTCATCTTATTAGTTCTTTTATTTTTTTGGGACTTCATTTCTTACGTTTTAATTATGGGTATGAGATTAATTGTGAGCTGAAACAATATGTGATAGGATATTATTTTTTCTAGGGTTTTCTTTTGTACTGAAGTAAATAACCACCAATCTATTGTGGAGCTCCTGAGGGTAATCCTGATCGTGGACTGGAGTAACCTGAGCGACGACACGAATCAAAGTACGGGGTGATCCACAATCGTCTGGGATGCACGCAAGTTTTTATATGGATATAGTTATAGTTTAATTTGTTTTTTTGTAACTGAGCTGAGACTAATAGTCTCTCAGTAGTTTTAGAATAATTTTGCTTATTTTACTCCTGTGAAGCGGAAATTAAGACCATTACAACTTTTCCACAGTGTTTTGTTTACGCTTCGCCTGAGCTCACGCGACGTTTTGTTTTACAGATTTTAAACATTGAGTTTGTATTTAATTTCTGCGGGTTTCTTTCTTACTGTAGGTAACTAAATGCGTGGTATTGATAATATTTATTTATACTTAATCTCCGTGATATCCATTGTTCGCCTATAAGTTATTTTGCGCGGTTACCGGTTTGCTCATTGGCTTATTTCATTTTGCCATATTATTGGAAGCAAGTATTGTTCGTTCTTCTTTAGAACCACTGTTACTTCGTCACATAGTATATAAGTTATATATCATTCATCAAATAGAGTTGTTCCTGAATAAAAAATTGACTTGGGTATTCGACCTGTTTTTTTTTATTTCCAACATCGTTTGGTAAGTCAGTGATGTTGTAAGGTACTTTTTTACGGTCTTAGACCTTAAGGGAGCGTTTCAACAACTTGAAATTAGCGAATCTTCCAAGGAACTTTTCACACACTTTCTGATCACCAGCCTTTACAATATATATTTGGCAGAAATAAGGGTATACCAGTCACAGCAGCATCTAGAATAACCCGTTGGGCTATTTCTTTAGCAGCTTATGATTATGACATACAATATAAAAAGGGAAAACTCCTTGCAAACGCTGATGGTTTGTCACGTTTACCAATGCAAAGTGCAACTGAAATCCCTAGTTCTTTGTACTCCTTCAACTTGATCGAAAATATTCCACTTCATTCTGATGATATTTGAAAAGCAACTCTTAAGGTTTTAACATTAGTAAAAGCCATCGATTATACAAAAACTGGATGGCCTAATACAGTTCAGAATGAAAAATTAAAACCATTTTTCCACAGAAGAAACGAGTTGTCTGTTGAAAATGATTGTCTTCTGCTAGGTAGTAGGGTTGTCATTCCTGAATCACTACAACATGAAGTTTTGGAACTTTTTCATGAACAACACCTAGGTATAGTTCGTACTAAAATGTTGATTCGAGCTTACTGTTGGTGGCCAAATGTTAACAATGCGATTGAAAAATTTATAAGTTTATGTGAAGTTTGCCAAACCACTCAAAAATTTTCAAACAGCAGTACCTTATTGTCATGGCCAACACCTTTAATTAATTTTTTTCGCGTCAACGTTGATTTTTTTCATGTATTTGATCATACGTTTCTGATTTTGGTTGATGATAAATCAAAATGGTTAGACGTGAAACTAATGGAAAAAGGAACTAGTGCAAAAGAAACTATACTCAAATTAAAATAATCTTTTGCTATTTTTGGGTTACCTGTTGAATTAGTGTCTGACAATGGTCCACCTTTCAATTCTCGAGAATTTATCGCTTTTTGTCAGGCTAATGGAATAAAACCAGTAAAATCTCCACCTTATCACCCACAAAGTGATGGTCTTGCTGAAAGAAGTGTACAAACTGTTAAGAAGAACTTAGAAAAATCATTATTTTTTGACAAAAAGGGGGAAGTAAGTCAATGCGCTTTAAAAACCAGATTATACAATTTTCTGTTTACACATAGGATTACACCTTCCAAGGCCAAGGAACCGATTTGATTTACTAAAACCTTGTTTGAGAAAAAAACGCTCTGATGTTGAATCTAACTCAGACAGTTTTCTAAAAACTAAATTGTATTCCATGAATCAACCACTTTATATTAAAAACAAGCCATTAAAAATTTGGCAAAAAGGTAAAATTGTAAAAATATTAAGCCATTCAACTTATCTTGTTCAGGTAAATAATAATATAAGACATGTTCATGCTAATGATATTCGAATATGTCCAGAAAATATTCTTAGTGATTCTGATGTTCAAACTACTTTATCTAAGATATGTCACAGAGTGCACCGCTCAATATTAATCCTTCATTACCCTTGCCTAATGTTAATGTTAGTAGTACTTCAGATCCTATTGTAAATTGTACACCTGTTAAGAATAAAACGCCAATTGTGTCAAAAGTACCAGAAATGAACGTGGAAGTACCAGAAGTTGGACAGTCATGCAAAGATTTATCAGAGCTTATTAAAAGAATTTATTCACTCGGTCATTCACCAAAAATAGTTCAACCTGGAGCTCCCAAGTTCACCACAAATACTCGTTCAGGTAGGATTGTTAAACCTCCACAGAAATTAGATCTAAATTTTTAAGCAGGAGGAGAGAATGTAACATATTCTACTTGTGATCAATGTTTTGTGTTGTTTCGTGATCTATGGTTATGTTAGGTTTTTGGTAAATGTCAATAACAAGAATGTAACGGGGTCAGAGAGTGAACGCCACGTGAGACTCAATAAAACATTTTTATAAAAGTAGTCTTTTATTCAGGACATAAGTCTGAATACATAACACTTAACAATTAATACGTCCAAAAAGATCCAACGACTAAACAATTCTACACCTATCTCTGTTGTCTGGAAAAAAGTTAGGAAAATATCTGGCATAAATCCGTATCACGACATCTCAGCTCTGATAAAAGCAGGGCGGACAATCACTTCTAAGATAGACATAGCAGAACTATTCGCAGAAACATACGAATATCATTCGAGTGATTCCCACTTTGAAAAAGCATTTTAAGTAACCAAAAAAGCGATAAAGCAAAAAGTGATGAATATTGTAACGTGGATAGGTATTCATGTACTTACGGTTGATATTCGTTTATTAATTATTTAAGCTACTACGTTGCTTACAGTAGTTATTGCATGTATATTTCCTTATGTAGTTCTAGAATTATGGTAGAGTTATTCTCGATCCTTCGAGAAACTATATGTGAGGTACAAATTTGTCATAGTATTGTCAGTTTGACAAGGATCTAGAACATTAATTATGTGCGTCTAGATAATCATAGAACATTCTCGATGAATGTCATGTCATGATTCAGGTATATAAAGCCGTGTCGATCACGGGACAGGGTCAGTCAGTCTTGTGAAGTCATTGAGTCAAGTCAGTTGATAACAGCCAGTCTGTGGAAACAGAGGTTAATAGTAGTTCTGTCGGTGAAGACAGTGACAGTGTAGATTGTCAAGGTGATAAGTGGTGACAGTTGTACCATAATAGAAGCTCGTGTACTGAGTGTTTGAAAATAAACCATTGGAAGCAATCTGCGAACTTTTGGGTCTTACGCGATCGGCAATATTTTAGATCTAGAAAGTGATGTACACGAAGCACTTACTACCAAACAGAAATGTCTCGCTGGAGTCCTTGATATAAAGAAAACCTTCAACACTGCCTGGAAATATACTGTAACGTTTAACACTGTGCTAAACGTTGTGGGGTGAGTTCACTTGCGTAATACTCAAATGTCGCAGATTGCTTCCAATGATTTATTTTCAAACACTCAGTACACGAGCTTCTATTACGGTACAACTGTCACCACTTGTCACCTTGACAATCTATACTGTCACTGTCTTCACCGACAGAACTACTATTAACCTCTGACTCCACAGACTGACTGTTATCAACTGTCTTTATAAGACTGACTCTGTCCCGTGGTCGACACGGCTTTATATATCTGAATCATGACATGACATTCATCGAGAATGTTCTATGAATATCTAGACGCACATAATTAATGTTCTAGATCCTTGTCAAACTGACAATAGTATGACAAATTGTACCACACATATAGTTTCTCGAAGGATCGAGAATAACTCTACCAACTCTAGAAGTAAATAATGAACTATAACATGAAACAACTATAGCAAACAAGGTAGTAGGAATAAATACCTACTTAACAAATATTAACCGTAAGTACATGAATACCTATCCACGTTACAATACTAAAAAAATACAGTCGCTTGAAACAAACGGAAACTGGTATTTATAAAAAAAATTGAGCAATATTATTATTATTATTATTAATATTTATTGTCTCACCAACCATTTCAGTTATTAAAGACATTCATTTGACATTGGTACTGTATAACGATACTACATTTCGTTTATGAGATTGCTTTGTATTAGGAATTTAATCACATTTTCGGCTACGCTGTTTTCTCCTAACGTCTGGGTGATGTTCTCTGGTATGCTATTGTCTTCTCTTTGTTGGTAATATAATGGGCATTCTTGGAGAATATGTTTCACTGTGATATTTATCTGGCATATGGTTCTTCTGTTTTGTCTATAATATGTGTCAAGTTGAACAATCAAATCTAGCGCCAAAACTAGTTTTGTTTTTCTAGTGACTTTTCTCTTTTTAAGTTTAATGTGAAAACACATGTCTGTCAAGCTATCATGAAAATAATGTAATAAAAATATATATTGGTCTACACAAGTTGAGCATTATTTTGAAAATCAGAACCCCGCTTCTGGTGATATTGGAGATTTGGTAATAATACGTATTTGTTAAATATACACTTGAACATGGATTATAACACAGTGGACAAATACTGCATCTTTCAATTTGATGGGAAGAACTTTGATAATTGGAAGTTTCGAATGGAGATCATTCTTGATCAACAAGAAGTGAAGGAATGCATTGAAGGTGAGGCTACCACACCCACAAATGCGTTCACAAAAAAGGACAAAAAGTGCAAGTCTATAATTGTCCAGTGTGTGTCGAACACCCACCTTGAGTACATTAAAGATAAGTCCACCGCTTTTCAAATGTGGGCTGCCTTGAATAAAGTTTTCCAAAGGAAAGGCGTAGCTAGCCAGTTGTATCTACGCAAGAAGCTGTTCATGAAGCTCGAAAGGGGCGAAACGCTTGAAGTACACTTTAGAAAGTTTGAGGAGGCAATACGTAAGCTGAAGTCTGTTGGGGCTACCTTGGAAGAGCTCGATGTTGTGTGTCACTTACTTCTTACTTTACCAAAACAGTATGATGCTATGGTGATAGCTCTGGAAAGCTTATAGCAGAAAAAATTAACCCTTGAATATGTAAAAGGCAAGCTGTTGGACCAGGAAATGAAGAAAAACTCTACAGAAACTGATGTTTGTGGATCATCATCAGCTGCTTTCAGCAGTGGTTTTGGAGTACATAAACCTCGCGAAAGGTTCAATAAGCCATTTAACGATACCAATAATGGGGCAGCAACTCAGTCGTATCCTAGACCAGGTAACCAAGTAATGAAGTGCCATAACTGTAACAAATTGGGGCACATACGGAAGAACTGCTGGTTTAATAAGAGGCGTGCGCAGCTGTTGCCAAAGCAAATGAATCATTAAAAGCCACAAAAATAGGTAATATTGATGTTATGCTTAATGTAGGTGGCAGCACTTGTCAGGCAGAGATTAAAGATGTGCTGTTTTTTAGAAATTTAAGGCATAATTTGTTATCTGTGCAAAAGCTAGAAAAGGCTGGTTTAAAAACTAGTTTTTGTTCTGGTTCTGTGTTTATTTCCAAAAATAACAAAATAATAGCTCAAGGAAAAAGAGTAAATAATCTTTTTGTGATTGATTTCGATTTGGTTATAAAATCTCAAGTGAATTTGTGTGAGAAGGCAAGTCAAAGGCTATGGCACAATAGATTAAGTCATTTAGGTTATAAAAACTTTTCAAAATTGTCAAAAATGGTAGACGGTCTCAAAATTAATGATTCAGATGCTAATACTACTGAAGTTTGTTCAATTTGTGCACAGTCAAAGATTACACGTCTACCATTTACTAAAGTTAAGGAGAAGACAGCCACAAGACCGCTGGAGCTGGTTCACAGCGATATCTGTGGGCCAATTACACCCTCAACGTATGATAACAAGAAATATTTTTTAACGTTTCTTGATGGCTATACTCACTTTTCAGTTGTCTACTAGCTAGAAAATAAAAGTGAAGTCTTTGAAAATTTTAAAAATTATGAAGCCTATGTTTCAAATCTGTTTAGTTACAGGATTGGTTCTCTTCGTTGTGATAATGGACGAGAGTATTATTCAAATAATTTCACCAGTTTTTGCAAGGCCAAGGGAATTCAGATTCGATATACTGTAGCCTATAATCCTGAAATGAATGAGTCTGCTGAACGACTGAACAGAACCCTGATTGAAAAAGGACGAGCGATGTTGTTGCATTCAAATTTGCCAAAATGTTTGTGGGGCGAGGCTGTACTCTGTGCTACGTACCTATTGAACCGAAGTCCTACAGCTGCCTTGAAAGTTGATCTTACCCCAGCTGAAACGTTTTATAAGAAGAAACAAAACTTGAAAAATATAAAAGTTTTTGAGAGTATTGTTTACAGCCACATACCAAAGGAAAAGCAAAAAGGGAAGTTTGATTCTAAAGGGAAAATAAACATCATGGTTGGTTACACAAACGATGGATACAGGCTGTGGGATCCTTTCAAAGAAAAATTGGTAATAGCAAGGAATGTAATTTTGATGAAACTAAAAGTATCCATTATTATTAACAATGAAAACTCAGATGAAGAAAATTTCCTGCAAAATCACGAAATTGAAGAGGAAAATCAACCCGAGAAGAATAATGAAACCTCCGATACAGAAAGCGAAAATGAACAAGACTTAAACATAAGACGAAGCACTAGAACAAGAAAACAGCCTGTATACCTTAATGATTATGTGGATGAGACTGAAATAGAGTATCTCGCATTAAATGCTGCGTCTTTTGTTGAGGAAGTACCTGGAACTCTCGAAGATGCAAAAACAAGACCTGATTTCAAAATGTGGGAAAATGCTGGGAAGGAGCAAATCAACTCACTAGAAAAGAATAATACTTGGACACTGGTAGAAAACTCACAGGTAGCTAAGCCAATAAGAAGCAAATGGGTTTTTCGAGTGAAAGTGGGTAATTCAGGTGAAATTGTTAAATACAAAGCACGTCTGGTAGCAAAAGGCTTCATCCAGAAGGACGGATTGGATTTTCAAGAAATATATGCTCCTGTTGCAAGGCTAACAACCGTGAGAACCCTGTTAGCAGTTGCTAATTTACATAACCTTAAAGTACAGCAAATGGACGTCAAGTCCGCATTCTTACATGGAAAAATAGAAGAAAATGTCTATATGGTAATACCAGAAAGCGTTAAAGATGAAGGAAAAATCTGCAAACTAAACAAAGCATTATATTGGCTTAAGCAAGCCCCCTAGTGCTGGAATAAGAGATTTGACGAGTTTTCGGAGAAGGAAAAACTTAGAAATTCTCAATGTGACCCATGTTTGTACATAAAGTCGAACAAAAATAATGTAACGTACTTGCTGCTGTATGTGGATGACATACTTTTAGTCAGTAGTCAAGAAAGTGAAATTCAGAGTCTGAAGTTAAAACTAGGAAGAGAGTTTTAGATGCGAGATCTTGGAACAATAAAAACTCTTCTAGAAAGTATAAGACAAACTAAAGATGGCATGTATTTAAGCCAAAGAAATTATATTTTCGATTTGTTGAGTCGTTTTCAAATGAGTGATTGCAAGGAAATAAAAACACCTATGGAAACTGCACCAATGAACACATCAGATACAATAGTCACTGCTTTACGTCAAGCCACACCCTCTATAATAAATTATGTTGAAGGTATGAAGGTGTATGCTTAGAGTAGCATAGTTCTTTAGGTCATTGGAGAGCACATAATTTGCACATAATTTTGCAATAGATAAATTTTAAATTCGTTTTACACACCACTTTGTTATTTGAAAAAAAGTTAAGGGATGGAGTACAAAATTTCCTTTTTGTGGCCGTAATTTGCACATAATTATAGTGTGATCGATTTTTAAATTTTGGAAACAGGAATTGGTGCTGGGGTGTAGCTTGACGTCAAGCCACACCTCATAATTATGGTGTAATCGATTTTCAAATTTCGGCAATAGAAATTTGTGCGGGATGCAGATCGACGTCAAGTTGCACCCGCTTTTTTCAAATTACGAAAAAATGGTCAAGGAATTGTGCACGAAATAATTTTTTTGTGGCCGTAATTTGCACCTAATTATAGTGTGATCGATTTTTACATTTTGGCAACAGGAATTGGTGCGGGGGTCTAGCTTGATGTCAAGCCCCACCCCCTTTTATAAATAAAAAAAGAAGGCGTATGCTTACAGTAGCATAGTTGTTCTGTAGGGCATTGGAGAGCACATAATTATGATGTAATCGATTTTCAAATTTCGGCAAAAGAAACCGGTGCGGGGGTGCAGTTGACGTCAAGCTGCACCTCCTTTTTTCAAATTACGAAAAAATGGTCAAGGAATTGTGCACAAAATTATTTTTTTGTGGCCATAATGTGCACATAATTTTGCAATAAAAAAAATTATATTCGTTTTATGGGGGGTGTGGCTTGACGGACCCATTTGATGTAGGTGTTGCTTTATTGTTGATGAAATAATTTCATATTTATTGAGTTGCTGGGGGATTTATTTGTTTTTGGTATATTTATTGTCCATGGTGGGGGTGACAGAATATGGTGGGAATAACTTTCTGATATGGTGATATTATATTCAGACTGATATCTGTTGATCCTTTCGTAGAAAGGTGGGTCGAGATTACTCCTGTTATAGGAGAATGTGAAGCGGTCAGAGAAGCAATAGCTGTAGACAAGATTGCTTTTATTTGAAGATATCGCTGTAACATAAGCACGTAAGCACTTTCTTCTAATATGTAATGGTGGTTCTCCAGATAGACATTGTAGACTTGTGCTTGGACTGGTACAAAAGGCTCCAGTTGCTAGGCGGATGGCTGTGTTTTGTATACTATCTAATGACTTCAGAATGGACTTTTTTGCAGAATTATATATAATGGATCCGTAGTCTAGTTTCAATCTGTTAAGTGATTTATATATGTGCATTTGGCATGAGTAATCTGCACCTCAGTCTATATTGGCAAGAGTTCTCAACAGATTAAGTCCATTCTGGCATTGTGCTTTCAGATTTTGAATGTGATGTTTCCAGGTTAATTTTTTATCGAAGGTCATCCCGAGGAATCTTGTAGTTTCACAATATTGCGGAGGCTGGTTATGGAGTCGTAGTAGTGGTTCTGAGGAGCGGTGTTTCTTTATTTTCTTGAGTGAGAATCGTAATCCAGTTTTCTCTGGCCAGTTTTCAAGATGTTTTAGGGCTTTCTGTAAGTTTTCCTGTAGGATATCAATGTTTATCCCTTTGGTGTAAATAACTAATTCATCTGCGTAAAGTCTACCTTTTACAGGATGTTTGATTTTTTGGAGGATATTATTAACAGCAATGAGAAAGAGTGTTACGCTAATGGTGGATCCTTGGGGGATGCCATTCATTTGGATCCGTTTGGTAGAAGTTGTATTATTTATTCTTACTTGAAAATGACGCTCCTTTAAGGAATTTGTTATGAACTTTAGTATGTTTCCCTTGATGCCCCATGCCTCTAGGGTTTTGATGACGTCATATCTCCAAATAGTGTCATAAGCCTTTTTTAGGTCAAAAAATATTGCTAAGCATTGTTGTTGGTTCACAAAGCTTTCATGTATTTCAACCGCTTTGTTCGGAGATAAGAAGATGGTGTTGTTCTAGGTACCATGTAGATCTGTTGTTGATAATCTTTTCCAGGACTTTGCATAATACACAGGTAAGGGAGATCGGTCTGTAGGAATCTAGGTCTGTCTTGATTTTTTTGGGTTTGAGGATAGGGATTATTATAGCTTCTTGCCACTCTCTGGGGAAGACATTTTCAGTCAATATTTTGTTGTATATTTTGAATAGATGTGTTTTAGGTTTAGTTGAAAGTTTGTGCAAGAATATCAGTGGAATATTGTCAGCTCCTGGGCTGGTGTTTTTGCTTGTGGAAAGGGAATTATTGAGTTTGTCTAGTATAATTGGCAAGTTCATGTTACTATCGGATTCATTTTTATAATCTATCTGTGCTCTTTCTCTGTCTGGAAGGTATTTCAGTAAGATGAAGTACTACAACTCTTTTCGTAGTGATCGGCAAATTTTTCAGTTACTTCCTGCTATTAGTAATTTTATATGGGTGCTGTCGTAGACTTTGATCAGTTTTTTAACTTTACTCCAGACATGATTCATCGGGGTTGTGCTGTTAATGCTGGATACAAAATTTATCCATGATGTTCTTCTAATTTTTTTTATTGAGTATCTTTCTCTAGCTCTTTTCTTCTTGAATTCTAGTAAGTTTCCTTCTGTCCTGTCTCTTGTAAATATTGTATGCATGTTTGCTCTCTTTGATGGCTTTGTCACAGAGTTCGTTCCACCAGGGAACTTGTTTGTGTTTAGCGGGTGATTTAACTTTATCGACAAATTTGTCTGCTGATTTCAATATTGTAGTTGTGAAAATGTTGAGTATTTCATCTATGTTATTGTTGGTATTAAGGTCAGGAGCTCCCTCTAATTCCAGTTCAATTTGTTGCGTATAGCTTGTCCAGTCAGCTTTTCGAAAGTTCCAATTTCTGAAAGTATTGGGTTCAGATTTGTCGTTTTTGCTGTTGAGGGTTATTTGGATTGGATAGTGGTCACTCTTTGTAAGTAGATATACTAAGAGAGTTCTGGATCGGAAGTGAACTGTCAAGATGGCGGATTGACAGATGACAGCCAAGATGGCGGCTTGAAAGTTGACAGATGACAGCTGACATTAGATTCCTACTTTTCATGAGCGCCATCTAGCGGAGAGGGGATAAGTTACTGCATTTAGATTCCTACAATTCATGAGCGCCATCTAGCGGAGAGGGGGTAAGTTACTGCATTTAGATTCCTACATTTCATGGGCGCCATCTAGCGGAGAGGGGATAAGTTACTGCATTTAGATTCCTAATTTTCATGACCGCCATTTAGCGGAGAGGGATTATTTATTTTATTGTTGAGGAAAAAAAGTTCACAATTGCGCGGGATCGAACCCACAACCACACACACCAACACGTTAACAGCCTAAGCATTTTCCAAGCCTGCCATCTCGGTTACCCATGTGAATGCGAGAAAGCAATGTATATATTTTGCATTGCGGCGCGTGCGCACTTACATCAGATAAGCCGCGAGCTCATAAATTGAAATGTTGTCGATGTGTTAACACCGCTTCGACGTAAGCATGGGCGATAAGCCGTTTGGGTCTGCGCGCTCGGAAAACCCTTCTCGTTTCAAGCAAACGACTCCCAAAATCGTCTTCTGCCGAAAATTTGATGGCGATCCAGTTTTTGATTCGTTCAAATCGGCCAAGATTTGATTTTCGTATAGAATATACGAGTTAAATTGCAAATTATACTTTTTCGACACAACAGCATCATTAAAAGTGCTTAAACAAGAAATTAGGAGTGAAAGAAAATGTGTTATGTTTAATATTGTATTTATTATATATTTATAAAATTTGCTTTATACCTGTGTAAATGTGAGAAATCAAAGAATGTATGTTGGATGGCGGCGCGTGCGCACTTACATCAGATAAGCCGCGAGCTCATAAATTGAAATGTTGTCGATGTGTTAACACCGCTTCGACGTAAGCATGGGCGATAAGCCGTTTGGGTCTGCGCGCTCGGAAAACCCTTCTCGTTTCAAGCAAACGACTCCCAAAATCGTCTTCTGCCGAAAATTTGATGGCGATTCAGTTTTTGATTCGTTTAAATCGGCCAAGATTTGATTTTCGTATAGAATATACGAGTTAAAGTGCAAATTATACTTTTTCGACACAACAGCATCATTAAAAGTGCTTAAACAAGAAATTAGGAGTGAAAGAAAATGTGTTATGTTTAAAATTGTATCAAAAAAGATTTTCTGAATAAAACATTATACTTATAATTTGCTTTATACCTGTGTAAATGTGAGAGATCAAAGAATGTATGTTGGATGGCGGCGCGTTATTGTATATATCAAAAATGATTTTCTGAATAAAACATTTTACTTAAAATTTGCTTTATTTAATAAATGATTTTATCAAACAAAATTTTTAAATAGAGTACGGAGTGATTCTTCTTGATGGCATCTCATTGCGTTGACGAAAACGTGTAGGATTTTTGAAAACCTTCTTATTCCAATCGTTTTCACTGAATTGGGTGGTAGGATTGATAGTCATATCATTGAACAATGTAAACACCTTACGTTTTTCCTCAAAAAAGTTTAGAATATTTTTTAATTCTTCCAAACGTCGAATGTGTTGCTCCAACCTTTCTTTCAACATCATCGTAACTCTATGACTCTCAGACTGAAACTGCTGTCAGACAAAAAAACTTGTTTCTTGTCTCCCTCCCTTCTCTCCCAATAAAAAACATTTTTTAAATCTCTCTATTGCTCATAAAGGTAAAGTATTACAAAACCATTTATACAATTCATCAACATTTCTAAGACTACAATAATAGAATTGACTGTTGCTATATGTGTGGTGCATACATGATGTAAATCCACTATTTTTAAATGCTGGAACAGTGTGCCATGAGTCATCAAATTCCTCCAAATTCACGACTCTACTAGCTTGCTCTCCGTAGAAAGATTGAAGTTTATCATCCAAAAATTGCTTCTTCTGATGTCCTCGCACATAGATGATATCAATTTCGTTGAGTTTTTCCTTCAGAATATCATCCAGCGATTCGTATGGTATAAAGCCGGAAGAATATTTGAGGTTATGTACATGCTTCTCCAAATAACAAACGCCACATCGATCTGCTTTGCTTAGCGATGAGAACGGTATTGGTGGTAATAGCAAATAATTACTACATCGACGTCCAATCCTTAAGGCAATTTCTTTGGGGTGGAATTGACACTCCACATTGAAGCCTTGAATGTCTACGAAAGCTATTCTCATCTCTCCTCGACGATGGTTGAACTTAAACTGATGACAGAGGTCATCCTAGTTCCATCTCTTTATAATTTCACTGAGAGGATGTTGTTCAATTATGTTATCGTGAATGATGATGCAATAGACACAAGTATTTGCTGGAAAACCTTTAGACGCTTCTATTTCAAGCTTGACATCAACACTTGAACTTTTCACGCTTTCATCTCGATGAGAACAATCGATGACAAATAGAGGTTTATTTGCAAATTCAGAGTAACTTAGGAGCGGCGTATGTAGATAGGAGTGTTAGTAGCTTTTTCCAAATTGAGTGTAGTTGAAGTAAGCTTCGGTAAAATCCCCCTTTTCAAAGTCCAAATGCATCTTCTCCTTTGGATAGCTGTCTCCGTTCAGCGCCAAGGTGATATTCATAATGTTTGCATAATTAAATTTCGTAGGATCGTTATTCACTTGGTTCTTTTTGTGGTTGCTCTGGAAACAAACGATGACATAGCGAGGACTTTCTAAAAATAATGAAGTTTTCACCGACCAAATTTCGTTGGTGGCTCCTTTAGTGAGAGCAGGCAACATGTGAATTTCCCATTTTCTAAACGGTATCAAGATGGGAGTGTCAGCTTTGATTGCTTTTAAAAGTTGCAATTTAATTTGATCGTTTGGATGCAATCTTTGCACTTTGAGCTCGATATTTTCAATTTCCAATTGTACTTCAGTTGTTGTAGGATTGGCGATGGTAAAGCATTGATTGTCATTTTGAGCACGCACTAATCGAATGGTATGTTTTCCATATACGACATATTCGTAGTCATTGAAAATATTCAAAAAATGTTTCAACGGAATGAGCATACTAAATGACAAAGTATCCGCATCTGCCTTGATGATACCAACATCTTTATCTGGACTCCAAGTCGCTATACTCAAGGGTTTAGACTCTTCTTCACTATAACATAAAAACCCTCGAACGGTACTCACAATTCCAACGTCACGCACTGATTCCAACTCTTTACCATTTTGTTCGTAGCTAATGGATTGGAACATGAAAGCGCCAGCATTATTGACAAAAGATACTTCTCCAGTACCCTTGGTGCGCTTAATTTTTCCACTGATATGTAACAGGCTTGCGTAAAGAGCATCGAAAGCATCCGATTGATTAATGCTAATTTCTATGACATCATTGTTGCGGAAAGATTTAACGTATGGATAGTAGGTACGCCACTCATCTTTTTGAATTGATGTGTCCATTTGAGGTTTTTGGAAAATGTTGAACACTTGCGGAGATAACATTGTAGCCTAATGATTTGAGAAATCGGATATTTTTCACACTGAGTTCACGGTGGTGTTGGATGTTCTTTGTCTCGAAGAAGACTGACGGTCTATTCGTAGGTAGATGTATTTTATAAATACCTAGTACCATAATTCTTTGAGATGTAATCGAATTATGATTTCTTCACCTTGGAAATTCACCAGCTGAAAGTTTTGGTCCAAAATTTTAAGTGTTATATTATGAATCTCGTCTGTAGTGATGGGTAGATAAATGAGAGGATTTGGACTTTCGTCGATAGCGTAACCAGGATCTTCTCTGATAGCAAATTCGTAGATTGTGTGCGAAGGTCTATCGTTGTAGAAGGCTCCCGAAGTAATGTTGGAATCGATGTGTATGGTTCGTACTTTTATAATGTTGACAGGCCGATCGGACATGTGAGTAACATTTTTTGGTAGAATCTTAGGAGAGTATCCCAAAATGTGTGTCAAACTATCGTTCGGAGTGAAATCAATATCAAAATCTTTACAAAAAATTTCACAAAAATTTCGTATGCTCCCGTTGGAATGTCAATGCTTTTCTTACCCTTGCCATCTACATAGTGGAACTTTGTACCTTCATCGATGTTGGGTATACTGTTGTACGAATGAAAACTTAGAAGAGCTAAGCCATATTCACTGTCACGCTGCAAGTGAAGCGGCGGTGATAGATCAATTGAGAGAATCGAAGAATGACTCTTCAAAGTCAGTATTGTATCACTTCGTTTCATCGACATGACTGATACACAAGTAGTTGTGACAGTATCTTTTATTGACATAGAAATGCTGAACACAAGTGTCCACAATTGTTTTGATCATATGTTTGATATACATCGTAATTATAAAATATCTTAACACGCTGCTTTCCAAAATAATCGACCAATTCCTTTGGCGGCTTCAAATTTCCAAAACTATCGAAATATTGTATAGTGTTATCATTCTTTTTGTAAGCTACCCAATGTGTACCTGGATTGATGGAGGAATCTAAATTCACTACGGCACATTCGTGACGTCTTGTATGGTCAGGAAGAGTGTCTCGCATAAAAACACCGCGAAAATGTGGAATTTTCATCTTTTTCGCACATTCCATAATCTCCCCGTCGTACAGAGCTCTGTTGGGTAGCTGAGCTAGTAGTTTTTTGTTTCAAGTACAATCCTTCTCCTCCTTTATGCTGTTTCTTCAAGAACAGACCGAATCCGTTACGCGTTTTTCGTAGATACAAGCCAGATCCCAAGTGTTCCATAGCTTTATTATGTCGTGCGTCTTCTTCCATCTTTTTCTTTGCATTTTTCGTGTCGATGATGGTCTTTGCGATGGCGCTCGCTCCTCCAGCCAGCGACCCTAGAGCCGAGAGACCGGCAAACAATGGAATTAGCGGTAGAAATCCGCCACTTTTTGGCAATGGTATAATTCTAGGTACTCGAATACGTTTTCGACCTCCACATTTTTTGACGGCTAATCGAGCTGCTTTCAAAGCAGCAGCAGATGACTTTTTCAAACTGCCACCTTCGTGATGAGACTTTTCCATAGCTTGATGAATCTTCTTTGCAATTTGGGAGAATCGTTTATCCATACCCATGCCGAGTTTGCGTTTTGCCTTCATAGCGTTGGTGACGAACCAAGCAGCAGATTTTTCACCAAATTTTGCGTCTTTCGATTTGACTCGTTCCCAAGCTCTATGTTCCAACACTTGATCGGCTTTATGGCGTTCTTCCAATGATTTGTTTTGAGAGTATGCAATGTCGTGTTCCCTGCAAGCTTCGTCCAACGGATTTATACCTCTATCTCCACGTTCTAAACGTTCTTTCAATTTAGTTCCCGGTCCACAATATGAATAGCCTGGCAGATGTAGTTCGAATGGTAGGTTATTGATAAGCGTATTAACCACACCTTTACCGTGATGAATCAACATTGAAAATGATGTCAATATTGAAAGACATGAACATTTATACAAAATCCTAAACATTTCATGGTATTGTGCACAACATGAGGGTCGTTCAACAGAAGCATACCTTACCGATCGAAAATTTGGATTACTTAAATGAAAGTCAGTCTACCAGCAGTAAGCATGGTACATTGCTACCACATTCATTTCGTGCAATCATATGTGGACCGAGTGGATGTGGGAAAACAAATGCAGCACTTTCACTGCTCTTCCACCCAAATGGTGCTAAATTTGAAAACGTTTACGTGTATTCAAAGTCATTGTATCAACCCAAGTATCAGTTACTCGAAGAGGTGTTGAAAAAAGTCAAAGGAATCGAATATTTTCAATTCAAAGAGAACGAGGAAATTATAAGTCCCAACGAGGCTAAACCAAATTCCATATTCATTTTTGATGACATATCTTGTGATAAACAGCAGAAAATCCAAGAATATTATTCCATGTGTCGACATCGAGGTATAGATGTTATGTACATTGGGCAAACGTATAGTAAGGCTCCAAAGCAAATGTTGCGAGACAATTGCAATCTAATTGTGTTGTTCAAGCAAGATGAAATAAATTTAAAGCATGTGTATGATGAACACGTTTCACCTGATGTCTCATTCAACGATTTCAAGCGAATGTGTGCTGATTGTTGGAATGAAAAATTCGGTGCAATGGTGATCGTAAAGGAGTGTGATCTGAATGCAGGTCGCTATCGATATGGCTTCGATAAGTTTATAAAACCATGAACTTATCATGATAAAGTATATTCGTCAACATGAAACCACCCAGCAAAGAGGTTGACATAGTTCGCAAAACGAAAATCAATGAAATCGCTAGGATCATAAAAAAGAAATACTTATCATTGAAATTGGGTAAATCAGAAGAGGATGAGGCATTACAAACATTTTTCAAACCCATATCGGTTCCACTGAAAAAGCAGCTGGCAGTAGCTAAAAAGCTCAGGAATGAACATACCGTACCAAAAAAAGAAGTGAAGACAGAGGATGCATCGGTCGGTGATGCTGAAATTCTACCACCATTCCAGAAACTTGAACCTATTGCCAGTACTGATGGAGATGATGATGAAGTGTTCGATGAAGAAGAAGGGACATTTGACGAAGATACAATTGCTTCTCAAGTCATTCAAGCATATATCGATCAGTATCCACCAATGAGTCATAAATTCTTAACACAATATTGGAGCAATGATGAGAAGATAGACAAAGTATACGGACCCATATATGATTTTACAACTTCAAAATGGCGGCTTGGTTCAAAAGAAATCGATTTTGATAAGCAGCACATCAAAGTTGCTGGACAACAAGTGATAGGAACACCTGGGCTATATGAACTGATATTCTACGATGATCCAGAAAATTTCAACAAGGACGATCTCGTTGCGTACAAACACATTTTAGAACTGTCGAATGTACATAAAAAAGCAAATAGTGCATTGAAAGGAACTAGTAGACGCAAATATATGGAAATCATCAAACCAATGTTTATTCGAAAGTCGTCGCGAATGACGGAGGGACGGGGCTTAATGTCTTACAATTCTAAACCTATGGAATACATTTATTGGGATGACCCGAACGAATTGTGTGAGCGTTTACGATTGTTGTTGGCGTCCAAAAATGCTGGAAACACTTCACTTGACAATGAAATTATATCCATAATCGAAGAATTGAAAGAGGCCAACATCATTCAATAGACATCATTTCCAAGATGACCATCGATAAGTTCGGACGTAGTTCTTCAAGAAAACGATTGCGTCCGATGATTGAACTTGGTGATGGTTTAGCACATACTCCTGACGGTAATATTGATCTTAAAAAATTGAAGCTGTGTAACGTAAAAATGCCAACTAATCCTATGGATGCTACCAACAAGCAGTACGTAGACAATCAGATGAAACATTGGGCTGACGTGTTTACGAAAACTATTGAGGATCTCACCGAGATTGTGAAACAATTCGAAAAAAAAATTGAAATTGTTACCGAAACATTCGGTGACTTTCGTAATCGAATTAGCGAGCTATCTGCAAAAGACGTTGAATACAAACAGACAGACGATATTCTCGCTAAAAAGCTTAATCACTTGCAGAAAGATGTTGAAACACAATTCTTTAAAGTGAACTTGGTTATATCAGATGTGGAGCGTGCTTACACAAACAATTTGAAACAACTCACTCATGCCATCAACAAAAAATTTGAAAATGCGACTGAAGCACACACCTTAACCAAAAATGTGGAAAGAGAGTTGAATCAGTTTCGAACGAATGTCGTTTACCAAATATCTGAATTAGGACTGGATATTACAAATTTGAATATAAGCGTAAAAAAAATCCTAGCATCCATAACAAATTTAGAGCAACTCATCACAAGAAAAAATAAGATAAAATGATGAATTTAATTTGAATATGAGCATAAAATCTAAGCATCCAAATTTTGAGCAACTCATCAAGAAAAAGTAAGCACAATCATTCGCAGTAATGACTTCGAAAGAAAAGGTTCAAATTGTCAACGAGTTGCATAAACCTGCTCGTAAAACATACCCCCGACGACGTACAATCATCAAAGGTTTGGATGATTTATGGCAAATGGATCTGGCAGAGATGCGTCAGTATGCTGGACAAAATCGAAATTTTAAATTGATTATGATCATAATTGATTGTTTCTCCAAGTACGTATGGACTCGTCCATTGAAAACGAAAACCGGTGAGGAAATAACTAAAGTATTTACAGACATTTTGATGCACACGAAACGTTGCCCAAAAAATTTACAGACGGACCAGGGTAAGGAATTTTTTAATAGTAAATTCCAAGAACTTATGAAAAAACATAACATCAACCACTATAATACGTACAGCGTCAAGAAAGCTGCAATAGCAGAACGTGTAATCAGAACGTTGAAAGAAAAACTTTTCAAATACATTAGTTTGAATGGGACCTACAAATGGATGGACATATTACCTAGCATTACAAAAGCCTACAATGATACACGTCACAGCAAGACTGGCTACAAACCATCGCAAGTTAATAAATCCAACGAAAAGCTCATTCTCGATAAAGCGTACGCGCACTTGAAGATTATTGGTCCGCGAAAATTAAAAGTCGGCGACATTGTTCGCTTGAGTAAGACTAAACATCTTTTCGAAAAAGGATACACTCCCAATTGGACGACAGAACTATTTAAAATTGTCACTGTCAAGATAACCAATCCCGTTACATATTTGTTGGAAGATATGCATGGAGTAAAAGTCAGTGGGGCTTTCTACGAAGAAGAATTGCAAAAAACCTCAAATCCCAACATCTATCTCGTGGAAAAGGTACTCAGGAAGAAAGGAAATAAATTGTATGTGAAATGGCTTGGGTTAGATAAGAAACACAACAGCTGGATAGGAAAAGACGCAATTGTGTGATTCGTAAAAGGCCCCCCAAACTCAACGATTTGTGCGTGTTTCACATAAGAAACAATGCATTTTTACCACTTTCTGCAAATGTGACCCGTTTTCCCATTTAAATACATGTAAAACTAGAAACAAGCAAAAATGATGTCACGTGATTTTCGAATATAAATATCGTGTGATTTGGAAAATGTTTGTTAGTTGATGTGAAAGTCTGACGCCAGTATGCGAGGAAATGAAGAAACTCTCCAAGCCGTCAATCGAATTCTAGATCAATACGAAGATGCTGCCCAACGAGAGTATGACGATGGGGTCGACGCCAGAGCCATGTTCGAAACTAGAGCTCAAACCGAAAAACCATTACTTTTGATGACTTTTCCTCTACCGCAACCAAGTAACTACGAGGTGCGATGTGGTCTGAGTCCTACAAGAGACTTTAGTGCATGCGTTATTCTGAAGCGAATGTTTACGCCTTGGGAAATTTCATTCACAACCTACGAGTGGGCTTCAATCATCAACTTCTTACAAGAAATACATCAAAATGCCGAAGATCGTGCTGCTATGGACCCTCTAGTGACAAAATGTGGAGACTTTGTGAAAATGGTTCAATATCAGTATGGCAGCTACATGAACATCGTGTCTGTTTCAAAGTTCAATGTCAACATGAACCTGTACGAAGAAGATATTGCTCTCATTTTAGATGTACAGAATGTGATTTCGGATCGACTTGCCATGTTGGAATCCATCAATTTCAACGAATTTTATCGAAATTTATTTGATATTGTTAGAAATTGGTTATGTAATGGAAATATGAGTATTTTAGACCTACTTTATGGTTTTTGTGAAGCATCCTCAATCGATTGTCTATATACTAATGCTCTAAGGGAATATCTCTTTTATTATAATGCAGATATTGTACAGAATTTTTACATAGAAAATAAAACAACATAGTAAAATTGTGTTTTTTATTAAATATATTGAAAAAAACAATCTCATTCATAAAAAAAAACAAGTCACATTGGAAAGCAAAGTTTTCAATTATTGCAAGACTGCTAGGACAATTTCGTTGAAATTCGAAAATTGTGATAAATAAAACAAATTATGTCTGTATATATGTTTTTATTAATATAAAAAATAAGATAAATATAAGAAAATCTGAAACATTTTAACATAAATTTTGAAATCAAGAAGAATACTTAAAGCTAAAAAATCTTTTTGAATATTCTATGATGGAGTACCTGTACACATTTTAATATAAATTTTGAAATTTTATGCACCCAACATTATGTAAATCATAATCACACTCACTCTTTTCTTTTAATACAAACAATAATTCTTTGAAATCATTTTGACACCAAAAATGTTTATTCTGATACAATTTAGATAAATCTTTGGTTTTGTAATTCAAATGATAATGTTCGCGAATTGCGATTATATTTTTATTATACGACTTCATGACATCTTTATAAATTCCAAAACATTTTTCACATAATATTAAATTTAGTTCGTCAACTTTATAAAAATGAACCCACACACAATACTGATTTTCGCTATATTCTTCTGTCCAATCATATTTATTTAAAATTGCACTCCTCGTTATAGTCCTATCAATTTCTGTTTCATGTAAAATATTTTCTAAACATATTAATGACACTTTGGCAACTTCGGCAATTTTCCAAATATTATTCCAACGGTAATAAGCGAAATTTTTAAAAATGTCTTCAACGACTATCCAAGGTAGTGCATAAGTATAAAGACAATAGTTACTAAAACCTAAAATACTAGTAACATTTTCACAAATGCTATACATAAAGCCTTTAGTTGCGCTGGTGATATCATTTACCTAAAACAGAAAAAATTATTGAACATCATGATGACCCCACGGTAATGTATCGAAAGAGTTTGGAATTAGAAATCGTTTATCGTCGTACGGACTTAGAGCAATTTTTGACTGTTCTATACTAAAAACATTATGTGCATATGAACGGATGCAACGCTGACTCGTCGATTTTTGATTAAATTCCTTCAAGCAATTGAAATAATCATCAAATGTTATCTTATTTTTTACAACATTATATTTCACTCCCTTTGATTTTTTGACTACTTTACCCCCCTGAACTTTAAATGTATACATTTTAGAACGCAAACCAATAAAATGAGTGATTGTTTTACCATTTGCTTCATCCTTCATTAAACCCAAATTTTTCTTATTGACCAAAGGTATTTTATAGATGTTTGCATCATTATAATCTGATGTATCAAATTTAGAGATATTAGCCTTTATAACTTCTTCATATGCATCACTACACAACAGTTCATAAATGAAACTATCGGTGTCCATGTATAAAAGTTTACATTTTTCAATACCCAATTTGGGTAGCATAAAATCATAATGAAAATTATACATGCACAATTTTGATAGATCCAAAATAGCCATTCCAACATACAGCGGTTTGTTGAACAAAACTTCGGTTTTCTGTAATTCGATAGCTACCAAGTTTTCATCGAAAATTGTTCGGTTCCGGAATTGTGGACTTGCAATTAAATTTTTCGCTCCGTATCTTCCCTCCCAGGATCTTACTAACTTAACAACCCTACGCTTACGGATATTTTCCATCGTTTTGCCAAACACCGCATTGTTCATAAGTTTGAATAAGTTCTTCTCAAATTCGTTCTTGGCTGCGGTCCTCAAAGTAGTGTTTAGCTCAATGTAAGATCGCAGCCACGCTGACTGTTTAAATTTCAAAATTTTATGTATTTTCGTGACTTTCAAACCATTTGCCAAACATTGCTTCAAATTTCTATAGTGTATAACATATTCTTTTTTATTATAAAGAGTTGTCATTAATTTTGGTAATTTTGAACCGGGTGGTATGCGGTGTTCGGCAGCGAATGGAAAATCTTGATGCAGACGGTGTAAGTTGTGAGGATATTCCAGATCCACTTGTAACATATATTCCTCAGGTGCATCGTCTGGGATAGTTGTTACATCAAAATTTTCCACATCTTCCAGCCACCGAAACCCGCCGTAAGGAAGAAATTCCGACATTGCCCACCCATATAAATTATTAACATCTAAATACATTATATAATTCGATGGTTTTGTGAAATCATATTCTGGCATGTATTTGTTGTTGGCTTCCGAATATCTACCGTTACAAATCGAAATACCGCCACGAATCCCCTTTTCTATAAACATGATTTGATCTACATCATTCAGTAATTCCAGTTTACATTGAGTGAACTTTAACATCGCGTCCCAAGTGTATCCAGGCATGGTATAGTACCAAGCTGGATCTAACTCGTAGGTTGCTAAACATTTTTTTCGAAAATTCTCAAACACATCAGCCAACAACAATACGTCTGTCTTTAAATAGAGATCAGAGTATACCCCCAAATTAGAAATTTTGAAAACTTCCCATACGCTTTGAGCATG
Source organism: Crioceris asparagi (assembly GCA_958507055.1). Taxonomy (NCBI): domain Eukaryota; kingdom Metazoa; phylum Arthropoda; class Insecta; order Coleoptera; family Chrysomelidae; genus Crioceris; species Crioceris asparagi. The sequence continues at coordinate 40,147,376 of OY293831.1, forward strand.
AGCATACTGCCCATCAGATATATCTTCGTCGTTGAGTTTATTGTAAAAGTGTTCTTTCGCAGGTAATTCAGTTTCCTCAAGTTTTTCCAAACAATTAACATAATCATAGGGAAATACTCCTTTTTTGGTGAGAAAAGTGAACGTCTCTTCGTTCAATTCATTGAACTCGCGTTTCATAATTTTCAAATCTTGTCGATCCATTATTGAAGCTAATTTGTCTAATGATGTACCGAGAAAGCGAAAAGAGTCTATAAATCTGAATTTTATGTTTGTTTTATCATCAGAAAGAGTGAATGAAATATATTTTTCCATATTAATTGGCAGTATGCTCATGCATCCCTTTCTACTCAATTGTTTAATCATAAAATGACTATCGTAGCCGGACAAATTGTGAAAAATGATGGGTACCACAAACAATTTTCGAAAATTGAGATTGCAGGATTGGTGTGCAAATCCTCTGAACTTTCCAGTAAAATGATCATGATCACGTACAATGATGTCTTTTTCCATGAATTTTTTCTCGCAAATATGACATGTTATTGCATTACACCTGCTAGGATTTTCAGTCATCAGAGTGATTGTTTTAATTTTTGATTGAACAATCTCCGCAATGTTGGATATTTCATTTGCAAACGAGTCCATGCAATCTGAACCTCGATAGCTATTAAAAAATTACAAAGAATCATCATATGAACATTTGACATAATAACCAGCGCTGTATGGTGTATGTCTTTGATATTTAGCTGTTTTGGAAGATACTAAATCATTTACATTCTCTAATTGGCACTCAAAATCTGCATAAATAACGAAAGGAGTTGTTTGTTTGTAAGCGAAATTTTTAAATTCTACATGAGTAAATTTTGGAAATGAAATTTTACAATGATTTAATTGAGAGCAAAGCGTTTGATGCTCCTCTAATTTTTCTTTACGTAGGAAATAATTGAGACATCGATCGCAAATGAATTTTTTCCCATTATGTTTATTAATCTGATGTGATATTAATCGTGATAAATCTTTAATAAGGCAATAATGAAATTTAATATCTACAACCTCATTCTCATCATCAATGGGAGGAGCATCATAATCATTCAATTTTGGAAAATATTTATTTTGAATCAAAAGTAAATTTACATGTTTATCTAATTTCTTGGATGTTAATCTAGCTGGCACTACATTATAAAATGATTTTTCTTTAACTACATTCAACTCTAATGCGTAAACATTTACAGAAATATCGTTTGCTTTCTCAAATTTTGCAATATGGTGTAACGACATCGGTGCATCTAGATTTTGAGTTTTCAAAACTGTTTTGTAATGAGGACATGATGAGGGTCTCGTTACCTGTCCTTTTGCAGGATGTAACGCTGCAACAACCGACCAATAAAAACAGGCTGTATCGTCATTTTGAATATTCAAACATGCATGCTTACTGGTGATTTGTTGTGGTAGTCTGATGAAAGATGAACCATTCCCGATTTCAACTTTGTTAATATTAACTTCTAATGAAATTATTTTCTTCAATGCCCAACGGCTATCACGTTCTTGAAATTCACTCATTTCATTTTGAATTTTGCTATAAACATTATCAATGAACCAGCGTTGCACGTCCGTCGAACCGTCCACAATTGAATTTTTTGTATTAAAGTATTTTAAATCTAAAACTTCGCCATCATCATATTTCGAAATCTTTATGAATTCACCGCAGAAAGTTGTGTTGACTTTAATAATTACATGTTTTTTAAGGATTTTAGCAAGTTTTAGCTTCAAAATATTGAAACAATCTGCCAAGAATTGTTCCAAGTCAATATGAGCAAGATTAAATATGATTCCCGTCTGAATTCGACTCACAAAACTCGATGTTATTTCCCTCCACTGAACCCTTTGTTTACGTTTAAGTCCGATGATGTTACCACCTCTATATTCTTTACGGTTCTTAATTAAATTTTGAAAATGTTTGAAATGTCCAATGTTTGTCTGTAGTTTTCTCCTAATTCCGATGGGTAAGTCTGTATTTTTTATTTCCCTATTACACATTCCTATATATCGTTTTAACCTATTCAACCAAACTCTTTCGTCTACACTAGTGAATTTATCAAATAAAATTTTTCGTAATTTTCTTATAGCTACAACTAAATTATCTGATTTTTTAATAACGCTAATTCTCTCCATCATAAAAATATTCAAAAAGACTTACTTAATATTCCAATATTTCGAATGATGCTGCAAGGTTCGCCTTCCCAGTCGGCACCTGTCCCAGGAAAACTAGGGAGTATTTTCCACTCCCGATTTCGTCTAGGTGTGGTAGATAGGTTTCAACAACCCGCTTTGGAAGGAACCCTACGGTTTCCTCCAGCTCTAGCAAGATGGTTTCGCCAAACTTGCTGCCGACTGCCTTTGCACCTATGATTCGATACTTCGTCTCAATTTGGAGATCGCTGATTTTGGTACAAGGTTTTTGTTCGATGATGGTAGCTTTATTGAGAGCTTGTAAAAAGGCCATCTGTAACAATATAAATAAAAGCATCATTTTTTGATATGTAAAGAGGAAAAGTATATGTAGAGAGATAGAGAAAAAAAAGTATGTTTGTAATACTTACTATTGCAGGTTGGTTGAGGGAAGAGAAAGTACAAGTTAACTGATGAAGGCTGCTGCTTCTGCTCTTGTGACACTAGAATGAGCAATGAGCTCCTAAAGGTTATCTTTGCTATTTATATTTTTCTTTCGCCTACGAATCCATAGGAAAATGATAACATGGAGCTGCACATGCATTCTTTTGTTGCAACAAACCTCATTTCAAGCGGATATTGTTTCCTGTTGATTAATCTCACTTCCACAGAAAACCAACTTGTTTTTTCTGATAGCGATTTTTTTAATTAGACTTATCATACAACGGCGGTTTTTTGCGGTTTGGGAAAATTGAACAAATCCATATCAATTCATTTTTATTTTCGATTTAAAATGAATACATAATAAACATCATTAAATATATGGAAAAATTTATATATGATATCATAGATGAATTGGTATCTAATTTTGGCGATTTTTCGGAATTCTCTTCGCTCCTGCTGCTCTCAAGCGAAGTTGAGGATTCCTCTTCGTCACCATCGTCGTAGGACATATTTCTTTTGGTGGTTTCTTCTGATGGTAGATGAAATATTCCAGTATCTCCCCATGTTCTATTTGGGTAGAACACGAGTCGAATTTTAAACTTGTTTTCTCGCTCTGGAATTTCGGTAGAGAATACATGCATCTGTCCATCGTTCACGGTTATTTTTCTCATTGCTATACATTGTTGATCGTTGAAACAAATGCCTGCTTCGATTACATTTGGTGGTATATCTACGTACAACATGTTTCCAATTATATTGTATAAAAGTACAAACGATGCCTTCAATTTAGCCATCTTCTACTGTGTTTCTTCTCTAATACGTAGACACAAAATGAAAGCCATTAGACATCGCATCATCTTATATTTATCTCTCGATTGGCAATCACACATGCAGTATCCGAAAGATTTACATCGTTTACATGCTCGACCGTCAACTTGGCTTTCTGGTATTTGAAAACATTTCTTAATGCAACAATATTGTTCTTCTTCTGAGGAATCTTGTTGTGATGATGCTGTTGACATTATATCGAATAAGCATAATTTGCAATTCAACTCGTATATATTCTTTACGAAAATCAAATCTTGGCCGATTTAAACGAATCAAAAACTGAATCGCCATCAAATTTTCGGCAGAAGACGATTTTGGGAGTCGTTTGCTTGAAACGATGAGGGTTGTCCGAGCGCGCAGACCCCAAACGGCTTATCGCCCTTGCTCACGTCGAAGCGGTGTTAACACATCGACAACATTTCAATTTATGAGCTCGCGGCTTATCTGATGTAAGTGCGCACGCGCCGCCATCCAACATACATTCTTTGATTTCTCACATTTACACAGGTATAAAGCAAATTTTATAAATATATAATAAATACAATATTAAACATAACACATTTTCTTTCACTCCTAATTTCTTGTTTAAGCACTTTTAATGATGCTGTTGTGTCGAAAAAGTATAATTTGCAATTTAACTCGTATATTCTATACGAAAATCAAATCTTGGCCGATTTAAACGAATCAAAAACTGAATCGCCATCAAATTTTCGGCAGAAGACGATTTTGGGAGTCGTTTGCTTGAAACGAGAAGGGTTTTTCGAGCGCGCAGACCCAAACGGTTATCGCCCATGCTTACGTCGAAGCGGTGTTAACACATCGACAACATTTCAATTTATGAGCTCGCGGCTTATCTGATTTAAGTGCGCACGCGCCGCAATGCAAAATATATACATTGCTTTCTCGCATTCACATGGGTAACCGAGATGGCAGGCTTGGAAAACGCTTAGGCTGTTAACGTGTTGGTGTGTGTGGTTGTGGGTTCGATCCCGCGCAATTGTGAACTTTTTTTCCTCAACAATAAAATAAATAATCCCTCTCCGCTAAATGGCGGTCATGAAAATTAGGAATCTAAATGCAGTAACTTATCCCCTCTCCGCTAGATGGCGCCCATGAAATGTAGGAATCTAAATGCAGTAACTTACCCCCTCTCCGCTAGATGGCGCTCATGAATTGTAGGAATCTAAATGCAGTAACTTATCCCCTCTCCGCTAGATGGCGCTCATGAAAAGTAGGAATCTAATATCAGCTGTCATCTGTCAACTTTCAAGCCGCCATCTTGGCTGTCATCTGTCAAGCCGCCATCTTGACAGTTCACTTCCGATCCAGAACTCTCTTAGTATATCTACTTTTGTATAAACTTGGTAGAACATTCCATGATAAAAAAGAAGATAAACATGGGTCACAGATTGTTAGGTCTATTGATGATGTGTTACCAGTATGTATATCGAATCTAGTACTTCGTCCATCATCCATAATGTTTATATTGAGTTTTGAGATTATGTCTTCTATTATTTTCCATTTTCTGTTTTGATTTTTTACCCCCAAATAGGGCTGTGACCGTTGAAATCGCCAAGTATTATTTTTGGACTTGGAATTCGTTGAATCAAGTTCATGAGTTCATTTTTATCTGGGTCAATGTTAGGAGGTATGTAAATGTTACATATACTTATTTTCTTCTCTGTTCTCTGCCTATATGGATACTGCCACGCTTCTAAATTCGTGTTGATGTGGAGTTGTTGGGATAAATATTTGTTATTTACATATATGGCTACTCCCCCACTTGCTTTGTTAGGGATTATTCTGTTTTTATAATACCCCGTAAAATGTTTGAGTTTAAGTGAATGGTCGTCTTTAAAGTGGGTTTGTTGTAGGCAGATGATTTCGGGGGACGATTCCGATAATAGGATCTGGAGCATTTCATAACGGGTGTAGTACCCGTTAATATTCCACTGAAGTATATAAGTGAAGGTGATGCTAGTAGGTTTCTTGGAGGGAGTTTTGGGATCTGATTCAGCTTCATAGTCGAGCTCTATAAATTCAACTTCTATTTGTTTTTTAATTTTACGTTGTATTTTGGTGCATTTCGTTTTCATTCTTTTGTCTGTAAAGCATGGGTACATTTATTTAAGTAGTTCTAATAGTGCATGGATTTCAGAGATGTAGGTTTTGGCCAGACTCAGTAGATCATTCGTACCGGTGGCGTTTTCGAAAAAATCAGAAGTTTCCTCAAATGTAATAGGAAATTTTCCATCTTTGAATAAGTCCTTTGTAGGGGCCATAAGTTGTTTAAATTAGGACTCAGTTGGATGATTATGTCTGATCTTTTTTGGTGAACTTTGGTTTAGTTTTGGGAATTGTTCTCCAATATCTGACGATGTTGGTGGGGGGGCTAATACGTCGGATATGGGTCGTTTGGATGTGGTGGGGGATTATATAGAGGGATGTTGTGGTGCTGGTTAGTTTCGTTTTTGGGTTTTCTATATGCAGACTGGTATTGGAAGTATGTTGTTCTATCGGTGTAAATTTAGTTTGATTCTAGTTACATTTCGCCGCAATGTGTCCTTGTTTCTTGCATATGTGGCATGCAAGACTATCTCGTGATAGGAAAATGCGGTATGAGTATCTTCAAAGGATATTAGAATTGAGTCTGGTATGGGATTTTTTGGTGGTTCAATTTACATTTGACGGCGAAAACTCAGAATATGTTTGTATTCCGAGTTGGTAGGGTTGATTTTTAGGAAGGATATGGGTGACTTGGTTGTTATATTCAATTTTTGGAGCTCATTTTCTAGGACTGAGTGGGGTATTGAAGGGCATACATTAGATAATATAAGTCTTTCATTGGGTGTGATGAGTCTCTGCAGAACTTCGTTCTTGGTTTCAATAAAGCCATTGTGGTCATTCATGAATTTATCAACAATTCCTTTGCTTGCAAGATAAACAGAAATCCGATTGTTGGATACACGTTATGCGAATAGGATATTTTTGGGTCCGATTTTGGCACCGATTTGGAGTAAGTAGTCTTCTAATTTTATTCCATCTAGTGAGTATATTAGGATTGCTTGCAGTCTACTTGGGAAGTTTGGAGCTTGATGATTTCTGACGATTGAGGAATAAGTAGTAGGTGGTTGATTTGTTATTGATGGTTGGCTGTTTGTGGGCCCGACGGGCTCTACTCCAGGAAGGTTCATCTCGATTTGGTTTTAAGCGTTACTGAGTGCGGCCCTGCTCAGAGGCAGGCAGCGTGCTTATAAGTATCTTAACCTCCACGTCTTTCAATATTTGTGTTTATTTCTCGGTGTTGTTTGTTATTGAAATTAATTGGTAGTTATTCTTACCTTTTGGGTAATGTTTCACCAGTTAGTCGCGGTGTATTTGGTGATGTTTTTCCACTTATATTTATCACACTGTTTATTAGATAAAATGGTAATCCTGCAGTTTAGGATTCCTAATTTGACGTAGGCCGGCCGCCGATGAAATGTCGAAGCGCGGTTGCCAAGCTTACTGTTTTACTTTGCCTTATATACTTTTACTTGTCAATGCTGGTAGGTCAAATAGCGTACACCAGAACATCTTATTAAACAGATGAAATATAGGAGAAGGATATTTCTCTTATGTCATAAGTACTGTGAAATTTAAATCCAAACATAAACATAAGGAATAAAAATATACCCTATGGTCCAAAGATGAAAATGTTATTGAGAAATATTGAATTTAAACTTCAAATCAAACATGTATAAATGAAATACACAGGAGTAGGGCTTCTTTTTAATATCTATGATGGACAAACAAATAAAAATCGTATTTGAGTTGATGAGCCGTAAAATATTAATTAGAAAGAATAATGATGTGATGATAATTTAGAGTAAGTTTTCTTGTGAAATAATAAGCTACATCAAAGCGATGTTCTTCACTTCTTGTTTGATTGTTATTAATATGTGGATTGGCATATTGTAGACGGTTTTACAGTTTCAGGTGTTGAAGAATCAGTTCTTCAATTATCTAAATGTTAAAACATTATTGGGGGCACCTAAAAATCAAAATAATACTAATTTAATTGGTGCTGGTATTTTGAATTGGTGCCGAAAGTCTTCTATCCAACTACAGTTGCACTACATTAATATTACCACCACCATTAATACTATTTTGTATTTTCCAGTGCATCAACTGATGAACTAGTTTATGAAATAATGACAGAATATTTACCATCATATTATAAAAATATTATCGGCAACACTGTGGACGAATCACGGTCATATGTACATTATTGCGCATGCGCCAAATTAGGAATCCTAAACTGAAGGATTACCCACTTATATTTAGTACAACAAATTGTAATCACATTCCACGACTCCAACTATATCAACAGAACATAAAATTGAAAACTACAATGAAATTCTTAGGTATTGTAACGAACTTGGGTCCACGCCATTATCGAGGCGTGTGCGATTCTTCAGATGGCGGAGCACCTTGGCGAGTACCGAAGTTGGTGGGGCCCGGGTAATGTGAGTGTGGGGCATGCTGCTATTGGTCAGAGATGCATGCCAGGGTCGATATGAAATCTCGAAGCATCTAGTAAGTTCCCCCTAGTGGTGGAAGGTTTGCGGGGCCTTGGAAGATGTCTTTTGAAGTTTCGAGAAGGAGGGGCTTGCCGATTGGAGAGGATTTGCTGCGGAGTCCGGGGCAGTCGAGTCAGTCAGTATGGTGAATACTGTGGATACCGGAAAACGGTTACGGTGGAGACCGGCAGTATGGTGTTGTACGGTGGAGAGTGGAGAACGGCAGTACGATTCAGACCGCGCTCGGTTGTAAATCGTGTAAATAGTAAATATAAATTGTACATAGTAGTCGATAGTGTAGTGTGAGTGATATAAATAGTGTGTAAATAAATAAGCTTAAAAATAAATAGGCCCCAGTCATTTCTATATGCCCGTTACAGTATGATTTTCGATCAGAAACTAACCTGGAAAGAACATATATCCAACTTTGTATGGCTAAAAAAGACTGAAACTTTTGAGAACACTAGCCAACAAGATTTGGGGATCAGACCAGCAAACACTGCTGCACCTGAACAAAACCCTCATAAGATACAAAATTTACTAAAGCTATGTTGCATGCTTCAGCGAGTAATACAATCTTAAAACATCTTGTTACCATCTACAATAATGCAATAAGAATAGCTCTAGGCCTCTACAGAACAACATCAGTCCAGTCTTTAACGAAGCCAGAGAACTATCACTTCAAATAAGAAGACAGTTTTTAAGTTTATCATATTTACATTTAAATATGATGCCATCTTTGAGTATTTGCGCATAATTCTGCAGATAATCTATATATATTGGCAGGTTTTTCAACGCCATATATTTATATAACTAGTGGTTTAATTGGCAACCCGTCCGCGTTTACATTTAGAGAAAATTAATCTACTTATAGAAGAATAGTTTTCCAAACAAATTGTTAAATTTGATATAAGACTATTTGCCAGTAAGTGCCATTTTCAAGTGTTACCAAATTATTAACTTGGGAATTATTAAGAAATTTTCTTGGATCTACAGGAAGAAGATTATGAATAGCTTATTGGTTCCATATTTTGAAAACTTCTCTCAAAGTAGAATGGTTAATGTTGAAAGACGTAGCTCACATCTTAAGATGATCTTTGACTTTAATTTTCTTTTCAATTTCAGAAAGTGAAGGCAATACATTTTCGTCGATGGTATCTAGGTATTATACTGTTAAGGTCACATTTTTACTGTAGCTTGCTGGTTTTCATTTTCTGTTTCAACATCACTACTGGCATTTGGAGGTAACAATGTCGTCTTCTCTAAATTAGCCTCGTTATTACGATTTGAAGAATAAATGCAGGTTGGTCAAGAAAACAGCGAGACTGTAGGATTCTGCGGTAATTTTTTTCACTGCTGTTTTGGGCCACTTTTTTTATTTGTTTTTTTCCAATGAGACGATACAGCCGAGTCCATATTTTAATAGTTACTGGCATTATAAAGCATTATCACAGCATGGGGTTAAGCAAACAACTTTTATAAGGTAGAACTGTAGAACATGGGAAAACTTTGTTCCTAGAAACTACATTTTTGTTCTATAACCTTTTTATAAGAGGGTAAACGAACTTAGTTATAGGCTAGTTTAGTGCGTATTGTGTAGTGTTTTATGCTTGAGCAATATAATAAAAGGACTTCACCACAGATTAAATATTTATACAGATGCGACACTAAGCGTCGGCACGTTTGATGTTCGATGATTCTGTCTGGTGACCTTGGCACTTTAAATCCTGGTAGGAAGTAAATATAGAGCAAAAAGGAAGTGTTTTGTGTGAAGCTTCGTTTTTATTCCACCTATATCTATTGTATAATAAAGTCGAAGGCTGTCCATTAAGGATATTTAAAAATAAATAAGAAGGAAGAAGGCAGATTGTTGCACAATTTTAATTTTATAAATAGAACATAAAAATCCTTAGGTAGGTAATTGGTATATTCCAAAACCTAAACTATTCTAAAATGTACATAAAGATATTCAAATAAGAACTTGAATAAAAATACTTTGTCTTCTACTATCTTTTTAATTCTCACGTCAACTATTGAAAGTCCAGCTGAGCAGCTGATAACAATTGCCAATTAGCAAAGAATCTAAGGCACAAATTAGAGAATGATAAATCTAAATGATTTAAAAATGATATGTACTTACATTGTGATGTCTTTGGGGAAAGAAAAATAATGTAAATTGCATTCTTGACTTCTGTTCTAATAGCTAGTACAATTTTTATAAGCATACGATACACTACCCCATTTATTCTTATTTGGCTTCGAAGTATCCAATTCATTCATTCAAATTCAGAGTAAGTATATAACCATAGACTAATATCGTTAGATTTTTATATTCCTTCTGTTACGTGAGGGCGCCATTACCTCTCTAATAGCCAATCCCAATGCGGTATTTGTCGAATGTTAACGATTGTCAACGATTGTCCCTTTAAATCCTTTTAAATGCTGGTAGTATTTTATCTCTCTCACATTTTTGTTTCTCTGTCTGAGATAACTTACATTACAACGAGTTTTTAATGTCGAAATTAGGATAATTAGGGTATACAACTGTATTATAATGTTTATACAATGCTTTTAAAATATTTTTGTAGAGGATTATATAAAACGTTATATAACTGTTACAAAATTTGTAAATTTACAACAATTATTTGTTCTATAGCACGCGTCGTATAATCCCTATATAACATCTTTATTGAAAACTGTTTTTATTTATTTATTATTTTTATGACAAAATTATCCTATTAAGACGCTCAAGCTACGCTAGATGAAAGTTATTTATTTATTTATTTATTTATTTTACAACATCCAACAGATATCCAATTATAGGATGAGGAAAAAAAAACATAGGTTTTTTGTAACATACATGGGCATTTTAAAGAACAAATAATCAAATAGCCTTAATAATAAAAATACTTAAGATATAATGACAGAGGAAAAGAAAATAGACGTAGCTTAACAATTATTACTAAACAAATATCCTTTTGATTTGGGAAATATTACAACAGAATATATCAACATTGGCCTCAATTTTTTCATAGTTCTTAAACATTTGGTAAAATGGGGATGTTACAAGAATGTTTGTTCGTGGGATAGATGGTAAAAATGTAACACATGTTCTAGCCTCTACTCTAGGAACTCTAATCCTAATGTAATCAGTAAGTTTATTACAATTAATATCATTATGCAACAGCTTAAACAAGAAAATAACTGAGCAACATGAACGCCTAGAAACTAATTCATTCAGTTTAAATCTATTAAGGAGCAATTGATGTGGATATCCGATCCCAGGCCATACTCCGTCCAATGCAAAAACGGACGTCTTTAAAAATCGACGCTGGATCCTCTCAAGAGCAGAAACATGGATTTGATAAATCGGATTCCACACAATAGACGCATACTCAAGATTTGACCTTATAAAAGTTGTATACAATCTTCGAAACGTTGAGGCCTGCTGAAACTCACGCGAGTTACGCACAACGAATCCCAGTACCTTAGATGCATTTGATATGGTGTGTTCAATGTGATTAGTAAATGTCAACTTAGGGTCGAAAATAACGCCAAGATCTTTAATAACGTCAGGTCTTGCAAGTACAACATTATCCACGCTGTAGTCACGGATAATTGGATGAAGTTTACGCGTAAAGGATACAACATTACATTTTACAGGGTTCAGCGGAAGTTTATTTCTACAACACCATTCGTAAAGTGCGTCTAAGTTATTTTGGAGCTTATGAGCGTCATTAAGCGAGACAATTTCACTGAAGAGCTTTAGGTCGTCAGCATAAAGTAGACACTCAACGTCTAACACAGAAACAATATCGTTTATAAACAGATTAAAAAAAAGCGGTCCCAAAACAGACCCCTGCGGTACTCCAGAGGACTGTAAAAATCTGCTCGACCTGTAGCCACGGTATTGTACATATTGATATCTGTTGGAAAGATATGAACTTACTAGATTAATTAACGTCTCGGAAAATCCAAAAGACGAAAGTGTTTTAATCAGAATACCGTGGTCCAGCCTGTCGAAGGCCTTTGAGAAGTCGGTGTATATGACATCCACTTGGCTTTGTCTATCAAGTCGCTCGCAGAGATATTGCGTAGTGCATACAAGATTGGTAATGGTCGATCTACCACGCATAAATCCATGTTGTTCATCAGAGATAATACGCAGTGTGTGACCACCTAGATACTCATGTAGAACCGTCTCGAATAGCTTGCTGAAATTGCAAATTATGGATACGGGCCGATAGTTATTAATATCACCATGGTCGCCCTTTTTAAAAACTGGACAAATTCTGGAAATCATCCAAGGATCTGGATAATTTGATGATGACAATATCATATTAAAAATAATATTTAGGGGCTTAAGAAATATTGAAAGACAATCCTTAATAATAAACGCCGGAATGAAGTCAGGGCCCATTGTCATGTTTGCTTTTAATTTGTAAATTGCTCTTTTAATATCGTGCTCCGTTACAGACCGTAAGATGCATATCGGATATCCATCTGGCGTTGATACACCTATCTTCACGTCATGTGAGAGCGGTGGCTCATCACTATCCCGAAATGTTCGCGAAAAAGAGTCAGCAAAAGCATCCACAATTTCTTGCGGATGGGAAACAAGTTTGTTAAGATTTAGCGTAATGGGCATGGCAGAACCTTGATTCTTAAGATGTAGAAAAGACCAAAATCTGTTAGGCTCCTCTTCAATGTTAGCTTCTACTTGATGTAAGTAGTTGATACGTAATAGTTTAACTTCGACTTTAATTTCCGAACGTAGGTTGACATACTCTCGATAAAACTGCAAATTATTAGTTTTTTTATATTTGTATCTTGCTCTATTTTTACTTTTTAATTTATTTATAATAGCTCCGTTAAACCAAGGCGGATAGATAGTTGAAACCGGCCTTTTTAAAGGAATATGATTTCTAAATGAGATTAAAATCTTTTCAGTAAAAACCTCAACCATTAAATTTATGTCATGGTCGTATTCGTTTAAAAAAGCCCAATCAATAGCAGACAACTCCGCGTATAAGTTATTAAAATTGGCCTTTTTAAAATTAAAATTACAATTAAGCCTAGCAGGATATACCTTACACTTATCTTTGCAAGTAGAAAGCTCGACTGATAGAGCAGGATGGTAGATGTCCTGCGGGAGCAAGGCAACAGCTTCGCTAACAATACATGTTCTATTAAACAAAACCAAATCTAATAAGCGACCTTGAAAATTGGTAATATTGTTGAAATTTTTCAATTCTAAGAAATTACAGAGTCTCATCAATGAGTTAAAATTAGATGAAGAGACACCATTTGTTACACCATTGAAAAACTCAGGTATATTGAAATCGCCGATAAACAACATATCTGAACCATAAATACAGTATAACTCTGAGATGGCGTCAAATAGTGTCTCATAAACGTAATTTGTACAAGACGGCGGTATGTAACAAGTCAGGATATATAATACACGATAATTAATGTTAATTTTTACTAATAAGATATCAACTATTTTTATTTCACTAAATAGTGGTGAAAAGGACTCCAAGTTTATTCGTACTGCATTCATTTTATTATTGAGTGCAACAAGAACACCGCCGCCTCGCTTAGAACCAGTCGCCGCAAAATTACGGTCACTACGAAATACTCTAAATGTACCAGTGTCAACCAACTCACTGTCCAAAATGTCCGAATGTAGCCATGTCTCCGTAAAAATAAAACCATCGTGCTCATCTACCGTGTTCGATACCGCATCGAAAAGTTCCACAGTCTTTGTGCCCAGTCCTCGTACATTTTGGTAGTACCATTTCAACCCACCAGTGTAGCTGCTGCGCGTGGTATCATCGGACATCCCGTTATCACTCTTATCAGCATCATTCACCGAAATTTGACCAGTCTCCGATGTGGCGGCTGTGTCGAAAGGCATTAGTTGCTAATCGGACTTCAAAATATTTGCCTTGAATTTCGCCAACGCGTCAATATACACACGACACCGAGGATCCCATACTGCATGGTCTGTACGCAGCTTGGCATTTTTAGTGGAATTAAAATTGGTACAATGAGTACATTTTAGAATTTGTGATTTACATTCTTTTATTGTGTGGTGCTTCGAGCATCTTGGACACACAGGATTTTCTTGAGTGCAATGTTTAGCCAAGTGGTGATAGCCGGAGCATTTGAAACAACGTCGCAGTTCGATTGCGTCATAAACAGTGCATCGTTCGTAGCCAATCAGTAGTTTTCCCGCGCTTAGGATACGCTTGTATGAATGTATGTCAACCTGAAGTAGTGCCATGAAGATCTTAGAATTTTTACGCGTCGGCTGAACATTTATAACTTGACACGTACTATCATCAGAAAATAAATGTTTGTTACCCTTCAATATGTAATCTAACAGCAGTTCAGTTTCAATGTTGTTAGTCAAGCCGACGATGCGAAGTCTAGGATTCAATGGGGTAAGTTCCTTGACCTTATATTTATCCCCTAATTTGTTGTCAAGTAGATTTCTAAACTTTACGGAATCTGCGTTACTATTACAACTTATCACTAGACCTCCTTTACGGGTGTCTCTTACATCAACTACATTGATATTCGTTGATAGGGTTGACATTTGATAAGATCTCGGACTTCATCGCAGCTAGGGATAGATCGGTTTCCTTGGAGTTAATCATAATTGATGTGTTACTATCAAGCAACGAGGCATATGAAGGCTTTGGGTTCAATTGGTCTTTAATATCCACGTTAACGGCGGCAAGAACATCATTTCTTAGGTTAGTGAACTTAGACTCAACATCTTGAGAGATTTTTGTGACACAGGCACTCAGTACATCCACTGTTAATTTAGATTCGTTAATTTCGTTTAATTGAACACCAATACGCTTAACCGATTCAAAGACTTCAGTAATTTATAAACTAAGTCCTTTCTTTTAGAGGTCTATTTTGTTAGTTGGGTAACTCTAAAAGCTGACATCAAATAGGTACTATTCAACTTATACCTAATGCTGTTACGTGGATGAATTATCACGTACTTACGATTATTATTTGCTTTGGCATCTACCTTATTTATTGCAGTTGTTATTTGTGTAATTAATCAATTAATTCTAGAAGAGAAATCTTCCTGAAACGTTATGTGAACTTTCTCATAGTATTGTCAGTTTGACAAGCGTCTAGAACATTCTCTATGGATTTCATGTCAAATTCAACTTCTATCACGGGTCAGGTCATGATGATTTCGGGATACAAAACACAAAAAGTGTTTAACGAAACCAATCGAACTTTTCAAGAAAAACATTCAAGAATCAAAAAATTGTCATTTGGTCAACACAACGCTCGTTGTGTTTCTATCTCGAAATCATCATCAGTCTGTCAGAAAAGTCAATAGTAGTTCCGTCGGTACAGAGTACAGACTGAAACAGGTGATTGTCAAAGTAACATGTCGTGACAAAAATTACTAGGAAAGGTGGTGTTCAAGGTGGTAGCAATAAACGTTTGGAAGTGATCTGCGAACTTTGGGGCAAATTACTGTGAAGTCCTCCACAACGTTTCACAGGTCTAAATATTACAATTCGTGTCAGAAATTGGGATCCTTCGCATATAGCTGAGTACATATTGTAACGGGCATATAAAATGACTGGGAATTATCTATTTTTCTTCAATTTTAATTATTTCGTTACTAATATATCAAAGTCTATTTATATATCTCACACTACCCTATTTATATATCTTACACTAACTATCGACTACTATCTACTATTTTTATTTACTATTTACACTATTTACACCGAGCCCGGTCTGAACCGAACCTTACTGCCGTTCTCCACCGTGCAACACCATACTGCCGGTCTCCACTGTAACCGTTTTGCGGTCTCCACAGTATTAACCATACTGAGGTTACGAGGTTATTTATTTATGTTGCTGGTGGCTCCCTACTAGGGACCCAACCACACCGGACTGCACCGTACTCCCGTTCTCCACCGTACAGACTCACTCGGCTGCACTATCTGACTCACATCTGCCCCAGCTGCACCGGGCTTATTGCCTCGGACTAACTGACTCCGCAGCAAATCCTCTCCAATAAATAGGCAAGCCCCTCCTTCTCGAATCTGCAACAGACATCTTCCAACGCCATGCGAACATTCCACCAATAGCGCGAAATAACTGGATGCTTCGGGAAATAATAATAGCCTTGGCATATATCGGTGACCAATAGTAGTATACCTTACACTCATACTACCGGTAGTATATGTCAAGATATGCATCTCTATGTTTTAACAGCTCCATGTCATCTGTCATAGAAGTCAGTTGTCATATATATATATAATAAAATACATCTATGGTGAACGTAAATATTTTATCAAAAATCATCCTTTCAATCATAAAAAGAAACTAAAGAATATACAAAGAAAACAATAAGAATATAGCAAAACCAACAGTATATATACTAGCTGTTGTCAAGATGGTATGCATCCCAAAGAGCATGAAGGGGCAAAAAGTACCCCGCAGACGATGTTTCCGTGTTATAAAATTCACCTTACATCTATTTGCTGACTTGTCGTACTTATATAACTAGGCATCAGTCCTGTATTTGACTGACTGAAGTGTGGTTTTTCGATTTGTCCCCACTCCGAACTTTCGAATTGCAACAATGCTGCGGTATATTGCATGCAATTTTCAAGGTGTCCAGTTTACTTGTCCGCCAGTGTAATTTACTACTACTGTTCTTATGTTTATATGTACCTGCATTTATAAAATACTGGTTTGCTTGATTTTGTTACTGTTATTATATGTGAAAACAAAGATATATGTAGTAAACATACAGGCAATACATAGTGAGAGTGGCAAACGATTTAAATTCAGGTCTACGGTCTAAGTCACACTCGCGCACCCTCCCGATTGGTGAACTGCTGATCGAGACAACCGTGCCTCTCTACGGACCGTGCGCCGAAGCTACATCCCAAGCTCGTTAAAATATAGTATAATAGCCTGAAATTAATCTTTAAACTTATAAATATGTATATCGATATGCCTTTTTAAATCTGGTTGATATTAAGATAAAGATGAGAGTCATAATCAGTTTACCGCAGCTTGCGCTAGCAGTTAACTAGCAGATCCCTACTTAAATAATAAGGAGGGTTAATATATTTATCAATGACCAATATTATAACTAATTAGGTAACAATTATATTATATACAGTATGAGCTGAAAATGCAATCGATTTGGTCATCTAAGCAAATACCCGAATGTTTAGTTTTAGAAACATATTCTAAATTTATTCTTGAATATACATGGTGGTTCAAAAATAAAGTACATATCAAAGTTATGAAATTTCAAATGGGATAACCTGTATATTATTGCTCATTTCGATAGCATGTAATAATTAAAGGCTAGTTATTATTAGGTTCCCTATACCTAACTCTAAGGATTTTAGTTATTTACATGTTTTTGAAAATGTCAAAAAATATTAAGCAGCGTTGATATTTCACACATTTGAGTTGGGCGTTTCAAATCATTAGGATTTTGCAACAAAAACTTGAGAATTATTGCCTGAGTAAAGATGTTACCTAATAGTTATACAGGGTGGGTCTAATAAACCCTTTGATTCTTAAACAGTTATTGAAAATTTGAGTAAGTGGTACTACTAAAACCATTGCACAATTTTTGACTATAAATGACGGTATGCCATCTGGCCCAGAGGTCATTTTGTCTTTAAGCTTTTTTATGGAAATGATTACCTCGCATTCCTCAATGGGCTGTAAACCGATTAATAAGTCGTTATATGCATCATACTGAGCATTCTCGAGCCTATTGGCACCATCTGGCTCCAAGTAAACACTTCTGAAATACTCACCGAAAGCATCAACAATCTCTTGAGGGTGATTCAACTGTCTGCTCTGATATTTCATCATACCGGGAATTCTAGAAGTTTTGTTCGTAGAATGTATGAATGTCCAAAATTTTTTTGGATCCTGAATAATAGATTCTTGAACATCTTCCATATATTTCTTATACGCTATTTGTATTTGTGTTTTGCTAAGTCTTCTCAAGCGCTGATATTCCCGAAGATCGTCGACATTATGGTATTTCTTATATTTCCTTAGAAATTTTACTTTCTTTTTTATATTATTTATAATACTTGAATTACACCATGAAGGATATTTATGAGAAAATGTTCTGTAAACAGGAATGTGCTTGTCAAATGAATCATACAATTTGTTATTAAGTAGGTCTAAGGCCCAATTTATTTCCGAAATATCAGACAGAAATGTCCAGTCAGTAACAAGTAATTCATTATATAAAGACAC
The DNA here is from genome assembly GCA_958507055.1 of Crioceris asparagi. NCBI lineage: Eukaryota > Metazoa > Arthropoda > Insecta > Coleoptera > Chrysomelidae > Crioceris > Crioceris asparagi. The sequence continues at coordinate 40,165,672 of OY293831.1, forward strand.
AAAATTCGCTTTCCTAAAATTGTACACATTAGCTTTAGAATTGATCTTGAATGTGGCTTCTTTAACAAACAAACCGGAGATACTTATCTTTAAAGCTGGATGGTGCAAATCCTCGGGCACAAATGAATTACTTCGCATGAGAAATGTGCGATAACTAGGTCTAACAGACGATCTAGATTATTGGTTGGTGAAACATCAACGATGCTAAATATTTGTTCGACATTTTCAAAAACATGCAAATAACTCAAAAATCCTTAGAGTTAGGTACGTTAGTTATAGGGAACCTAACAATAACTAGCTTTTAGCAATATATATACAGAGCATCCCATTTAAAATTTCATAACTTTGATATGTAGTTTATCTTTGAGCCACCCTGTACATTCAAGAATAAATGTAAAATATGCTCCTATAGTGGACCTAGATAATCTCCAGTAAACAGACTTCTAAAATCACTTACCGTTTTTCATATATAGACCGACGCGAATGAGGTGCCCCACCCTGTATAATTGTTACCTAACTATGTAGTTTATATTAGTCATTAGGATTTATTTTAACCAAGCTTATTATATAAGTAGGCACTTATCATCTTAGAATTATATACACAAATCATATCTATTGACGATTTAACAATGATGTATAGTTGTCCGAACCTACAAATTTTCATCAAATCAAATCAATTAAGATTTTTTTGAAACAGTGAAACAACACAACAATTCATTATTATATTTGTGTTTCACAAAAGTTTTCTGATAATATTTAAAATAAAGGGAATGGAAGGTCTATTTTCAAGACATGTTCTCTAATCGGTGTTAATTAAATATTAAGACACAAGAAAACAAACGCATCACAAACTTTCAAAACCATTCACAAACGATCTGTATCAACAGAAATTAAAAAATATATTTTTCTAAAATTCGTGTTGGCTATTAGGTGCCAAATTCTACTTGTTTTGACACATGTATAATTCTGTAGCAAAGATTAGAAACATTTGCCTGTAGAATGGAAGATGTTAAAGAGATTTTCTTACATTTAACACCACCTGAATTTGTTGCTATAAGATAAAAAAAATAGTTAAGAGATCCACTGATTAACCTGAAATCAAGTTTTGTTGTTGACGCTATTAGAATACCTCCAGAATGACCTTAGTTTCTAGCAGAAGTTTTGTTGCTCATTAGATAAGTCTTTATTAGTGCTTAAATAATCAGCAACAAAATACAAACAAAGAATATTGCCAATAATAAACTTGTAATTGATTTTTTTATGTTGCTAACAGAAAACCTCCATTTTCTGTTGAGATTTTTTATTTTATTTGATTGTTATATTTCTTGAACCTTAAAACCAGCATCCAAATAAAACCACCAGCACATGTATACAGGAACTAATTTTAATGAATAAAATCCATTAACAAATAAATGAAAATTGAAATATGTTATTACAACTTAAAAAACATATCTCTTAAAAAACGTGCTTCTAAAAATCTAGAATCTTCAGCTTCTCTTTTTTTAACCTCTCTTAACCGAAGTACATTATTTTATTGTGGTGCCATCTATTATCAGATTTCACAACTGTGTCTTCACCTTTTTTTTTATTTATATAGATTTCTGTTTTCTAACACCTTGTCCTAATAATTATAAATAAATGAGCTGTTTTATAATTATCACAAAGTTTAAACCAAATCAAATTAAAAAAAAAACTTTATACAACCAATCGATTTTTATGTTTCAAAAATTTAATTTTACATAAACATTTTGTGAAAATATCTGCTGTCATATTTTCTGTACATAGGTAATCCACTGTAATTAGATTTTCAGATTTTCTCTGATCTTTTCATGAATGAAATGGTATCTCACATCTATATGTTTACTGCGTTTATTCAACTGACCATTCTTTATAACAGCAATAGTACTTTGATTGTCAATTTTTAAGGTTACAGTCATGTTAAGGTTAGTTAAATGTTCAATCATTACTTTTAAACATAACAGTTCTTTCACACATTCTGCAGCTGCAATAAACTCTGCTTCAGTGCTCGACAAGGCAACTACAGGTTGTTTTCGTGAACTCCCATTATAAAAATAGACAACGTATCCTGTGGTACTTTTACGAGTCGTATTGACACCCGCAAAATCAGAATCACTGTATGCCTCTATTTCCATTTTGTTATTGCATTTTTGATACACAATTCCATCCTCTTTGGTATTTTTCAGATATCTCAGAATTCTTTTGACATTATTCAAATAATTTTCTGTTAGATTTTCCATTTTCCTATACAAAATCCAACTGCATAAGCTATATCAGGTCGAGTTTTACTCGATATGTTTTCATTTTATCCAAATTTTCATTATATATCATGGGAACTTCCGTGGGTTTTGCATTATTCATGTAAAATCTCTCAAGTACTCCTATATAATTTTCTTGATCTAGATTGATAAAATCCTTGATCCTTGTTATTCGGATTCCTAAGAATGAATTTACTTCATTGAACTTCTTAATTTCTAAACTTTTTTCCAAATTTTCTAACAGCCGATCAATTTCCTCCTCATTTTCTCCAATTATTAATCCATCATCCACATAGATTGCTAGAAACATGGTTCCCTTTTGGTTTTTAAATAAACATTGATCAAAACTTATAAACCATATAATGACTTTCTAGCGTGCATATTTGATTGCTTTTCTTTTCATATCCTTGAGGAATCTCCATGAATACTTCTTCATTTAAAGATCAATATAAAAAAGCAGTTTTTGTATCAAATTTTTTAATTACATAATCCCATTGAACTGATGATGCAAGTAATGTTATTAATGAGCTTATATTTATTACTGGACTAAATATCTCTTGAAAATCTATACCTTTTTGTTGTTGGCATCACCGCACTACTAATCTTGCTTTATAAGTTCCGTCATCTTTTTTTCTAAACACCCATCTGTTGGTTAAGATCTTTTTATTCTGTGCTTCTTTTCGTTCAACTATATCCCATGTATTATTTTTCTGTAATGATTCCTTTTCTTCTTTCATGGCTTGTTTCCTCTGGTCTTTCTTATCACTATTTAGGGCTTCTTCATAGGTAAGTAATATATAATCTTTGTACCTTTTCGGTACTTTTATTCATCTTCCTTTTCTGTCTCTGCTTTCTATACTTCCTTGTCCCAAATCTAATATCTCTGCTTCGCCGTCATTACTTGATAACTCATAAATATACTCAATTTCATTTTCTTCTTGGCTGTTGCCTATTTCAGTTTTTTGACCATATTGTTTGTTCTCCTTCTCCTTTTCTGATTCATTGAAACTCTGCTCAAAATTTTGTGTAGATGTGCCCTCTTCTTGTAAAATTTCCTTTTCATGAACTTGTATTTCTTGCTCATCAATCATGGATTCTTCATTGTAATTTTCATCTTTTTTTTGTGTCCAATACTTCTTCCTGTGATTGTTTTATAGTCATTTTTAGGATCCCTAAACACAACATCTCTTCGTATTATTATCTTGTAGCCTTTTTCATCCCAGAATCTGTATCCGTTTTGAGCATATCCCACCATTTTAAACTTTCCACTTCTTTCATCCAATTTCTTCGGATATCCTAATACTTTTGCATAAGCATCGCTTCCAAATATTTGTAGAATTGTTAAATCTGGTTTTTTATTAGTCCACATTTCATATGGGGTTTTATTTTGCAATGTTCTTGTAGGACTTCTATTTAAAAGATAAGCTGCTACTCTTGTTGCTTCTCCCCAAAAATTTGTATCCATTTTAGCATAAAATATTAATGATCTAGCTTTTTCTAGCAAAGTTCGATTAAGCCTTTCAGATTTTCCATTTAACTGTGGTGAATATGGGACTGTTGTATCTATTTTTATTCCCTTCTGCCTGCAATATGTCAACATTTCATTCTTAATGTACTCTTTTCCATTGTCACACCTCATCTTTGACACTCTAACTCCTTTATATGTCTCCATTTCTGCTATATATTCTTTAATATAATCTATTGCTTCAGTTTTGTGTTTCAGAAGATATGACACTGCATAATGAGTATAGTCATCCAAAAAAGTTAAGATATATTTTTTTATCCCAAGTCTCTGGGTCTATCGGTCTACACAGATCTGTATGTATTATTTTCAAAGGGTTTGTTGCTCTGGTCCTCTCGGTGTCAAATCGAAATCTAACCTGCTTTGCTTTTAAACATATTTCACAAGGGGTGTCAAAACTTTTTCTATCCTTATTACTTTCGGTTCTTGTATCAATGGACTCCGCAGCGATTTCTCAGGCCCCATACGGTCTAGAGACTTGAAATTTCGAATTCGTACTTAGATCGCAGACATCTCGCCGCCTGTTAAGCTCCAAGTGTGATCCAATATTGGTAATTATAATTATCTCATTTAACCAAGATCATTATTTCTTCGACATGGAACGACAATGGGATCCGTCACTGGAATTACGCATGAGCATGGAGCATATATATACGTCTCGTTCTCTGGTATATAGGTACTCTCTGGAAGATCGTCTATGGTTATGTCGCAATTGTCAGACGTTGTTGTTAATTTAAAGTTTAATTTTGTGTTGTGGTAGAAAAAAAGTAATTTGTTATAGAATTGCTGTTGCTGGTAAACACATATACATAAGTATAGTTAAAATCGAGAAAAGGATAGCAATAGTAGGTACTCATCGGTACGGTTTAAATATTAAATGCCTAATAAAAACTATTTTTATTTTTTTTCAAAAAATTTCACTTGTTTAATGTTGTTTATATGTAAATGTCCTAATTGACTATGCCAATTCATAATATTTTTTTTCATTTCTATCAAATAACTTGTTTCAAAGCCACATTTCTTAAAACTCACTTCATAAAGACCTGAATTTTTCTTCCCTTCAAAAACTTTTTCCTAATTTTTCATAACATATTACTTGCCCCTCGTTTTCAGGAATGGTATTAACAGAAATTAAATTTTTACTTAAATCCGGCACAAACAGAACTTCATTTAACATACACTTTTCATTTTCAATAGCCCCTAATCCCCTGGCTTTTATTTCACTGCCCTTTTTAGCTACACAAATATCTACATTCTTCTCTTCAAAATTTTTAAATAAGCTTTTGTCATTAACTATGTAGGAGGTACAGCCTGAATCTATCACAAAAATATTGTTATTATGTGTAATTGGTATAGTTTCCTGCTCTATTTCATAGGATAAAAATGACACTTTTTTATTTTCATTATCTGAGATTTTCACCCTGCCTATTTCTAAAATAACAATTATTTTCAGAATGGTTAGTTTTTTAGATATTTTACCCTTTTTATCTTGTTTGCCCTTTGTTTCACAGTTCTTAGCATAGTAACCGCCCTTTCCGCAGTTATTATTTTATTTCACTTGTCATACCTCTATCCCCATTTCTACAAAACGAGCAATATGCCCCTTTTTTGAGCACCTGTGACATACCATTTCACTTACGTTAAAAGCAACCAAATGACCTTTCTCTTTATTTTTACATATTTCATCCTCGGATATTAACCTAGCTGTAAGATTTATGAGGGTTTTCTCATTTTTTGGAGTGGATTCCCATGCAGTTTAAAAAAAATTAAACCTAATATATCCTGCTTCATGGTTTTTAAGCGATAAGCCAAATTTTCTAACCAACTTATATGCAAAGACATATCACAACCTTTTCCGTAAAAATTATTAAAAAAATCCTGCAATATACTATTTTTTTGTTGTTCAGTATCTTTTCTAAATATTAAACATAATTTTCCATACATTTCACATGAGTTTTTGCAGTTATAACATGCATATGTACCTTCTTATTTACTGTGCCAATAAGAATCATTTGTGCACGAGCATCATTCTTGATCTATAGCTTCTTTTTCTTGTCATCTGTAATATCTTCATAATTTTCTTCACCCTGCACAAGTCCATTCAGACTATTTGCCTTCAGGATGACTGTTATCTGGAAATTCCATACTTCGAATGATGATACATCGCTTAGCTTTTCCACATTTGCAATTTCTTCACTGCTTACGCTGCAATCACCTTCCATGACTTCTGGCTTTATTTAAGGTTTTCTTCTTGCCCCTCAGACTTTCTAGGGCTCAAACGTTCCAAAATCTTTCTAATTCAGCTGGGGTTTTTAACTCTGTCCTGGTTCAATTGTTCAGCGATTCAGCTATGGACTGGGACCATAACCTGTTTTTTTATTTTATTTTATTGTTATATTTCTTGAACCTTAAAACCAGCATCCAAATAAAACCACCAGCACTTGTATACAGGAACTAATTTTAATGAATACAATCCATTAACAAATAAATGAAAATTGAAATATGGTATTACAACTTAAAAATCATATCTCTTAAAAAAACGTGCTTCGAAAAATCTAGAACCTTCAGCTTCCCTTTTATTAACATCTCTTAACCTAAGTACATTATTTTATTGTGCTGCCATCATCTATTATCAGGTTTCACTACTGTGTCTTCACCTTTATTTTATATTTATACAGATTTTTGTTTTTTAACATTCTCTTTTAATTTCAAACAGATTTTTTTGCTCATTAGATAAGTCTTATCTATTAGTGTTTGAATAACCAGAAATAAAATACTGTATTGAAAATTAAGGGTTTTATTTGATAAGAGTGAAAGTTAATTAGGAGAAACGAAAATTCCTCTATGTACAACAACAACAAAAAGCAAGAGAAGGAATTTCACTTGGAATGAGCATGGAATGCCAAGGATCTGTCCAGATGAAACCCATGTGTTACGGAGTGTGAGGAATAGTTAAATGCAGCTCAAATAAGTGGAAAAAGGGTGAATCAATCTAATTCCCTATATAAACTGCAAATCTCATACGACGGGCAGATCATTTATCCTAGAGACCTCGTAGAGTAAAAATCAGTGATATTCGATATCAAATTATTCCAAGCTGAATCATCAAAGAAGAAGAAGAGGACATCTGTAACCAGACCAGACTGCACGTGTCATCGATAAATTTGGTATCAAATTATATTGCCAGTAGCGTACCAAAACAAAATTATTTAGGGAAAATAAGATTCTGAAACCGGAAAGTTATGTTTTCCCGAACTGCAATTCATTTCAATACAAGCAAAGCATATAACCAATAATAATTGTAATTTTTTTTGGTGTTGCTATCAGAATACCTCCATTTTCTCTCTTAATTTCTAGCAGAAATTTTGTTGCTCATTAGTCATTAAATAAGTCTCTCTTAGTGCTTGAATAACCAGCAACAAAAAACAAACAAGTGATATTACCAATAATAAATTTGTAATTGTTTTTTTATGTTCCTATCAGAATACTTCCATTTTCTCTCATTTTGTTGCTCATTAGATAAGTCTTTATTAGTGCTTGTATAACCAGTAAAAAATACAAACAAAGAATATTACCAATAATAAACTTATAATTGAATTATTTTGGTGTCGTTATCAGAATACATCCATTTTCTCTCTTAATTGCTAGCAGAAATGTTGTTGCTCATTAGATGTCTTTATTATAGTGCTTGAATAACCAGCAACAAAATATGTACAAACAAAGAATATTACCTATAATAAATTTGTAATTGATTTTTTTTTTGTGTGTCGCTATTAGAATTCCTCAATTTTCTCTGTTCATTTCCAGCATAAGTTTTGTTGCTCATTAGATAAGTCTTTATTAGTGCTTGAAAACCAGCAACAAAAAACAAACAAGGATATTATCAATAATAAACTTGTAATTGTTTTTTTTATGTTGCTATTAGAATACCTCCATTTTCTCTTTTAATTTATAGCAGAAATTTTGTTGCTTATAAGATAAGTCTTTATTAGTGCTTGTATAAGCAACAAAAAATACAAAGAATATTACTAATAATAAACTTATAATTGCATTTTTTGATGTCGCTATCAGAATACCTACATTTTCTCTCTTAATTTCCAGAATAGGTTTTGTTTCTCATTAGATAAGTCTTTATTAGTGCTTGAATAGCCAGCAACAAAATATAAACAAAGATTATTACCAATATTAAACTTGTAATTGAATTTTTTTGGTGTCGCTATCAGAATACCTCCATTTTTGACCGACTTCAAGAAAAGGAGAAGGTATACAATTCGGTTGTATGTTTGCTTTTTTATTTTTATTGCTGTTCTCGCGTTTTGCATAGTAAACGTACTCCGATTTTTGTTTCATTTGAAACAGGAGAGTCGAGAAATGGTCCCATATTGAGAAAAATCAAATCCAAAATCTTCTTTCCTCCAAAAACCGCCCCTAAAGAGGGTGGAGAGTGGAGGGAGCAATTTTTCTCGAAAACTGAAAATCCGAGGCGACAGAATTTGAAAATTAGAAAGGGGACCGTATCCGGAAACGTTTAAATTGAACATTTTTTCAAAAGAGTTAGGGTTTCTTAGTTTCGCAATGGTAAAGTCTGAAATATGTGATATGCGTATTTCCGCTATGTGGAAGAGCATTTTTTTTCGAAAATTGAAAATATGACACGGCCAAATTAAAGAAAAGATTATATGTAGCAACAGTTAAATTGAGTTACGGTTTTCGAGCTACAGCTGTAAAGTCTGAAATATGTATATTTGCGCCGCGATGTTTTGAGATCTCTGAATAATACACAAGTACAAGCTAAGCCTATAACTTTTTGGGTATTAGGTACTAAACGTTCAAAAATTTTCATGACTAAAGTTACACTAAAAATTGTGAAATAAATATTTTTTTTTTTAAATTGGACCGACTTTATTAGTTGTTGCACTGAAAAATACAAAATAATATTAATTCTATTGGTGCTGGTAATTTTGAAGTTGTGCCGTTGTAGTTTGTTGTTGAAGGCACCAACTCCAAAAGAAGAGAGAAAACAACACCCATTAATTAAGTTGCTTATTTCCTAAACTTGATCTAAAAGTATCATCGATCACCGTTATCATCATATCTATTTTCCTGTTGCTATTCTAAACTCCAAATAGTCGTTCACAGTCAACTGTAGACATAATGTTAATGACAGAACTATATTCGGTAGTTATTGCGTCATTCACTCAACTGAATCGGAAGTAAAGTAAACTGGAACGGACTCAGCAAATTGCATCATCAATCAGACCAATAGAATCAATCATCATTGATAACACGAATACCTAATGCGTCTTAATAATAACAAACTTTGTCAACATCAGGCCACAACGAAACTAAGAGAATTTCGGCACATGAATAATTAATCCGACTTCGGATATCCGAACAAAGAGTTTATTGCGTCAAATACGCCTAAGGTCGGCATCAAGCCAGATAGCACGTCATATTATGTCTCCTTTAATAAACAGTCTGCCGACGTCATACAAAATAGTATATAAGCTTTCGTTCATTTTTCCCTTAGTATAAATTATCCTAAAAAGACCCTCTCTCCTGGACCATGGTCACGCAGACGACATATGAATATGAACGTTGTCACCGAACCATTCTACCTGAACAAAAGCAACAAATATATACTATTCATGACTATAATAAAGATATGGTTTTTATTACTGGATATTCAACTACAACAGAAAAATTTAACGTCTGTCTCCGACATAAAAAATATGGGATTTTATTTCGGTAATCTTCACTATAAATTTACATCTTTTGATTCGCTGGTGCAGTTTTTTCAAATTAATATTTATTCATGAAAGAGTATTACAATAAAACGTAGTTCAGTATATAAACAAACTTAACAAAGCCAACAAAGTTTTTGAAATGAAATCTATTTAAAATAATTCCATTGTTAATAAACATAAATTATAAAGCTTAATTTACTTGTACACAATATTGTAGGTAACAATGAGTATGTAATACGTATTAACTCAATACTGACTCAAGCACTTTCAACGTTTTTCCTATAAACTAAAAACGAAGTAACAAATTAATGTAATGCTCAAGAAATTAACTTAAAAGTACTTACTAAAAATATTCAAATGTTATAACAAAAATGTCAATCTCTGTTAACTTTGATTGGTACCGTTTTATCAAAATTTAGATCCGTCTTATTGGGGTACACAATCTTCAGATGGCCTTCTATATCAGTTGACTTTACTTGCTGAACTTCCATATCCGACTCAAAAAGCGAAACCATCTCCTTCAATATTGTATCCATAACATTTTTACAGACGTATTGAGATACGGAACTAGTTACTTCTATCAAAAGTCTGGTAGTATTAACATCAATCTTAAAAAAGAGTAAATAAGTTTTAAAGAGTTGCCTTTTTTAGTTTAGATTACCTTTGAAATATCAGAATTGGTGATCGGTGGAAAGGATATCACCTCTTTGTTCGAATTCATCAGGCACGGATACTGTGCTTTTTCTTCAATCAAATACAAAAACTTGTGTATTCCGCTGTATGTATTCCGTTTCTTCTCTTTTCTAAGGTTGTTTGCTTCTATTTGAAGTTTGCTAAAGAGTTCTGCACCTGTCATAATGTTGGTCCTGTTCAATGGCTTAATCATCAAATCGTTTGGTAATACGGTTGTATACGTCAAATCACCTGGTGGCTAAAGAATCAAAAGTTCAATGATAATCTTCTCTGCAATCAATGCACACTTACCAATTTATTTAAATCATGTGTGGCGATCGTTGCATTATTTCTCTTCTCACAAAGGGTATCGTGCAGTTTATTCTGTACTTGTATGAATTTCTTGAAGGTTTCTTCATTGAAAGCAACTTTGTTGACTATACATGCTACCAAATGTTCTCGTACATTTTTCACATTTTCGGTTAAAATGACCTGGAAATGAATATGTATATTATTAGTATATATTTTAATTATTCACATTAGTTGTGTACCTTCAATTTTTCGTCTGCATATTTGACATTGATCGAATATTTGTATGATTGCTTATTTTCTCCTTCGTTTGAATCTTCACTCTGTTTTTTCTTTCTATTGCCACCTTTCAAATCTCCATCATTCGTTGAAGTTTTTTGACAATGTTGTTTCACGTAATCGATAATTTGCTTTGTTCTGCATTGATCTATCAGTTTGAGAAGTCTTCGATCGGATATCGGATTAGACTTCAGATTCACTTCTATAATAATAAGAAAGATAAATGGTATAACTTTATTTGATAGGCCACGTATTTTTGTATAAACCAACCTTTCAATTTTCCACAGTCAGCCAGTTCCCCAGGAACAGACTTGATTTTGTTCGAGCTAATGTCAAGAAGTTTCAACATTGGTAGCTTATTTATTGTATTAGGAATTTCTTCAATATCATTTCCATTCAATTTGACTTCAGATAAGTTTGCCAGTTCGGAACAACATATGTTTGGAAAAGACTTCAAGCTATTGTTGGATAGATCCAACATTGCTAACTTCGTGTTTTTAGCTAATGTTGGGAACGTCTCTAAACAATTACCGTTCAAGTTTAAGGTAACGATTTGCAAAAGGTTCAAGAAAATATCAGGAATTTCTTTGATTTTATTCCTAGATAGATCCAGAACTTTCAACTTATCCAAATTCGAAATGGCTTCGTTTACATGTTCTAAATTATTAGAATGTAACACTAATGTTTGTAGGTTTGTTAAAACCTTAATTTTATCGGGTATTTCCGACAATACTGTTTCGCTGATATTCAAATAATTTAGCCCTTCCAGGGTAAATAATTCTATATCTAGGCCATCTTTTTTTATTCTTGTAGTTATTTCTTTTCCTGATAGCACTATCTCGTGTCTGTTTTCTTTTTTCGCTTTTTCTACCTCGGGCCACATTTTAGATAACGCTTCATATAACAAATGATAGAGATTTGTTACACTGGATTTCACAACACAAGCCAATTTTTGAAACGTTTTCTGAAGATAGATTTTAATTATTGTTAAGTGAGCTTGTTATCCTGGAACTCTATACTATGGTAACTTACATACGTGATTAAATTATAGAATGTAAATCATAATTATCATTTTAATCACTCATTACTTCTACTCTGCCTGACGAATCTCTAAAAAACTTTTGAATTTGACATTTGACCATTCCTTTAACCAAACTTTTCAGAGAACACTGAACACTGCATAATTTCACAAAACGCAGACAAATCCATAGACTACGATTCCGACAGACAAAAAGCAAAGACCTAGGCAAGGATGTTAGCGGCTTGCTAGGTCAAATTACATATTATATTATTATAGAATTATCTTATATGAGTTAAAAATGCAATGTTACCTTATTAAATTGATTTTATATTACTACGTAAAGATTATTATTATATAAAATTGGAAGTTTCCAATATTTTTTAATACTTTTTTATGTTTTGCTTTTCGATAATTTACCAAAAATTGCACTTTTTCCTTTCCTTTTTGCCTACATACAAGCAGCATGCTGCTTTTGTGAGCTTCTTAAGTTTATTTGCAAATCTACTATTATTATATGTATTATTATTACAGTTTTATACAAATAAACTATTCTATTCTATGCTAGAGATAGAAAATAAATAATATAGCTTATGACTTTTGTGCCTAAATGTAAATGCTTGCACACCAACTATCTATATCATCACAGCATATAAAAAAAACATCACGGCGCTTTTCAGTGATAACAGCGGATTGGTTATTGCACCCTCTACACGGTTCTCTGTATAATGTCCCCTAGGGAATTTATCTATGTATAATGTGAGTTGCATATGATCAATAATTTTCACAGGAATTTTTCTCTTTCCTCATTAAGAATAAAGAAGATGAGCTTCCTATGATTTTATACAATGAGGTCTGTTTTTATTATAAAATTGTCAAATTAATGTAGTAAAATCTGTAAAAATTATATGGTTATCTCTGATATCCTTTTTTTTCGCGCTCTATGCATAATAAATAATATTGCTTTTGCCACCTAGTGAGCAAGCTCTGAACTATTCCAAATAAAAAGTCCCTAACTTTTCTGGTGTCTTTGCTATTCTTTTGTCACCAGAAATCAATGTTGGTAGCTGCAGTGCATTGTGGGTAGCCGAATGGCGTTTTAGCACTTTCGTTGTGGTTGCCGTTGTTGTCCTTTTAAATTACAATAATGCCGCGTACGAAGAAAGTTGTAAGTTAATTGTTGAGTGAATGAATAGATACATTCTCCAGTTCTCATAATTTTCTTGAATTTGGCTGCTATATAAACTTACTGCATGCCGCGGTCGATTAAAAAAATGGTAATGTCATTTTTTATATTGCTTCTTTATTTGTTCTTGATATGTTTATTTTCACATTTTCCCTTATATAACTCTCTAATTTAGGTTGAATAATTGATGATCACCTAGTTGAACTACCTAGTTATATTGATCTATAGATTTTTTCGTTATTTTTTTATTTTTTTTGTCTATACAGTCTTGTTAAAAAATCATAACCAAAAAAATACAAAAAACACACAGCTCGAGATACTATCTGGGCTCTATAGGAAGGTGTTATATCACTTCCAAGGGCTGTTCTTTTAATCTTTTTGTCTCAATTATTGAGTAAGGGCGTTGGTTCTCGCCATTTTGGACTTAGAATAAAAATTTTAGCCCTATTACTCATATTGCCATGCATATTTCATGTATGACTATTGACTCTGAGGCGTCTTCGATTATTTAATAAATCTTTTATATTTGAATGGTTACTGAGTATCTAATTGCATGAAAACGCATGCTACTTTGAAGTAGTTAATTAGCACAAATATTTTCTTTTGCTTTGTAGATATTGAATGTCTTGAAGTTTGTATTGCAGAAGTAAATCAAAATATAACTGTTTATTGCTAGTCGAAGAAAGCAATGGATGAAGAAGAGAATATGTCCGATAGTGATTTTGGTGAAGATGAGGACCCCGACAAAATTGAAGTACCAGGTATGTCAACCCCCAGATTTCCTGTTTTTAATTTGTGGTTTGAGAATTTTTGGCTACTCATCAACATAGTCTTGACCAGTGGCCATCGACTTAATCCATTTCACCCGACATTTTCAATTCTGTTGGTATCCAATTGGATATTTTATTATATTTAATTGTGGGATTCTTTTCTAAAGCCATTTTTTTTGTTGGTTTCTGGTCTAACAGCTCCAGGTTCTCAGTCTTATATACTTGTTTCATAATTTTCTAGGAGGCGGGAAAGATTTGGCCACAGCGGCAGCTATCATGGAAACCCGAGAAAACAAAATGAAACAAGAAGTCGAAATGAAACCAGAATTAAAAATGGGTCAGATGCCTATAACAAACTACACTTCAAAATTGGGTGGAATGCACCCCAGTCCCTTTGATATGATGCGAACGCCTCCAAGTATGTAGAGTTTCCATATATTTATTGGATATTTAAAAAAGCACTTGAATCTATAAGCCATTAATTACATTTTTATATGTAATTTGATCTTAGTCCAAAATATTATAGGTGATTTAGTTTACTATTCCCACCCTTGTAATTTCTTTAGTTTATCAAGCAACTAATAAACCTTATACATGTGTTTTATATTTCAAAATCAAGAGTAGTTATATATATATATACATTATTTTATCGTTGTTATCCATAATGATAAATACAAGTATCAGTTTTCCACAATATTTATTAATAACGACAATTGTTTCGCTAACACAGTAGCTTTTTCAAGTTATATAAAGTATTTCTTTTTTTAGTTTTATTATATTAACTTCCTTATTTTAAATAGAACACCCTGTATATTATTTCATTTTTGGATTTCTCAGGAAATTTTACGATGTTTTTCTCTATACCTATTTACAGCTGTTTCTCAGATTCTTGATTCTTTTGACAAATTTTACAGATTTACCCCTGTTTTTAACAGTTGGCCTTTTATGCATTTTTGATAGGTGATAAATGCTTCTGTAGGTAAACTGAAGAAGGACAATAATAATCTGGAAATCCATAGTGACAATTGATTTATCGAATACGGGGTGTCCAAAATTTGATAACCGATTCGATTATTTACAAAGTTTAAAAAGTTATTTTTTTCAAACACCCTATATATTTTTGGATAGTAGGATGCAGAATTTTATTTTGCATCGATTTGCTATAACTTTCCCTATACCTATCTTCAGAAGCCGATGTAACAGTTAACCTAGTAAGCCTTGATTTTGACAGATAATCAATTAATCAACAATGTTGTTGGTTTTTGTGTGAAGACAATATTATTTCGAAGTCCTATTAATTGTTTACAGCTGAAAATGGAAAATATTGAAGAATATTCAAATAATGATTTGCTCAATTTATTTTACACGCACGTTGAATGTTGACGAATTGTCAGACGAACATGCAGAATGTTTAACGAACGATACCCGAATCTACCAACAATGACTCCCGGAAAATTTGCAAGATTTGAAGCTCGATTTATCGCAACTGAAGATATAAAAAAAACGCGAAAACATACAAAGCCCATAGTTGATAATGAGGAAAACGAGGTAAATGTTCTGGGTTATTTTCAAGCTCATCCCCAAAATTTCGACTCCAGCAGCAGAGATGGATTTGGGTATTTTCAGCGTCAGTCCACAGAATATTATGAAAACATCAAATGCATTCGTATTCTGAAATAACTGTTCATGGATTACATCCTGGCGATGAAGAAAGACGAGTCGAATTTTGGGAGTTTATTTGTGTAAAA
This sequence comes from Crioceris asparagi, assembly GCA_958507055.1. Classification (NCBI taxonomy): domain Eukaryota; kingdom Metazoa; phylum Arthropoda; class Insecta; order Coleoptera; family Chrysomelidae; genus Crioceris; species Crioceris asparagi. Next base: position 40,181,199 of record OY293831.1, read on the forward strand.
ATAATTGAAGATCCAAGGTTTCTTCATAATGTTGTCTGGACAGACGAATCAAAATTTAGCAGACAAGGAATTATAAATAGGCGAAACAATCATTACTTGGCAAGCGAAAACCCACATATTGTAAGAGAAAATAATCACCAGGAGCAATTCAGTTTTAATGTTTTTTGCCTAGTTATGGACAATAGAGTTGCGGATCACGTATACAATGAAAATTTAAATGAGGATAAGTACCTGGAAATACTTAGAGGGTTCGTGACTGCTTTTTTAAATGCTTTACCTTCATGTAACAGAGCAAACATTTGGTATCAGCCCGACGGCGCACCCGCACATTCTGCTAAAACCGTGCACCAGCAGTTGACATTAATGTTTGAAGATCGCTGGATTGGTCCACAAGGACCTTGGAACTGGCCCCCACGGTCACCCGATTTGACGCCCCTTGGTTTTTACATCTGGGGGCGTATAAAAGAGCTGGTGTACTCTACTTCTGTACAAACGAGGAACGATTTATTAAACCGCGTTAACCATACGTTAACTAATTTATGCCCAAACGAAATCCCGAGGTCAGTTTCGTAAGGAGTGCATGGCAGAGTAATTTAATGTTTGAACCAAAATGGCGGTCATATCGAACAATTATTGTAATTATTTTGTTTAATTCTTTTGTTATTATATTAGGGATACACTAACGTCTATAACGCCATTAATTAACGCGTTAAATGTAATTAGATCCAGGTCTGGCGTTGAGTTAACGGCATTAATATTGTGTTAAAAATTAGATGGTAGTGCAGGTCACGTCCTAGAGATAAGAGAACGTGTTAATTAGACATTAACTCATCACCAGACCTAAATTTAATGTCACTTAATACGTTAGTTATTAGATATAGTTCCGTTTTCGCGTTCTTCGGCGGCCGTCGACAGGCGCTGCTGACGGCATCACACTGATTCTGATGTTGGTTTATGTGGAAACATGGCACCGATACTAACATCTACTGAAGACCTGCCTCTTGCCTTTCCGAGCAGCCCAAACGGAACCATATGATCCGCTGCCGCCGATACCGACAACGGCAGCCGATTTCGGTCGCCGAAAAACGAAACCATACCTTTAGACGTTAGTGTGGCCACATATTGTTATACGTTTGTTTTATTATGTTAGGTTATATTTTATACGTTTGTTTTATTACTGTTTTGTTCTTACGTTCTAATTATATTCAATTTTGTTGCTTTAACATAATTATTTTATTTAAAAAACATAAACGATGTTGCGGTTTCTGAAAAAAACACATTAAAATAGAAAATACGGATTAACAAGAAAACCGTTGAAGATAGGTATAGGAAAAGTTATAGCAAATCGATACAAAATAAAATTCTGCATCCTACTATCCAAAAATATACAGGGTGCCTCATTTGAAATAATGAACTTATTTAACTTTGAAAATAATCTAATCGGTTATCAAATTTTGGACACCCCGTATGCGATAGATCAATTGTCAAACAGGGGTAAATCTGTAAAATTGGTCAAAAGAATCAAGATAACTGAGAATCAGTTGAAAATAGGTATAGGGAACCCTAATGAAACACAGCATAAAATTTCCTGAGAAATCCAAAAATGACATAATATACAGGGTGTTCCATTTAAAAAGAGGAAGTTAATGTTGACTTCCGGTATAACCGGAAGTCGTGAGACCTTGAAAATATTTTAAAATGGAAGAAAATTTTGAATAACCCTAAGTCCCCAATTTTCAAACTAACCTCAAAAACTTCTAACGAACGGCTGCGGTGAGAAACCCTATATATATATATATATATATATATATATATATATATATACATACCACATTGGATAAATCCTCCTCTAATAGACCAGTTACATTGAATAGGTCCTCCGGCACCGTTAGCTCCTCCATATACGGAGGAGCTAACGCAACGCCTGTTAAATGAAACATAACTAAGTAATGATTCTTCCCTACAAATTTGAGTTGGAGGACTTCTGACCGGATTTTCGATTATATGGTTATTTCAGTTCAAGCATCTGACGCAGATGTGACGAGAGCCACTGTCGCGTGTATATTTTCGGCCTTGTATATTCTATATCGAAATCCCAGTGGATAAGTCTTCCAACGTATACGCTAGCTAACTTGCATGTTTTGATTCTTCCATCAAATCGGCAACAGTGTACGCTATTTCTTATATGTGTAATGAATATTGGTCATATTATGAATGGTAGAGTTTAGACTCATCACAAGAGAGAGTAACATCGGGAAAATTATATTTTAAATTATTTCAAAACTCTTCAACTGAACGTTCTTGAGTCTAAAAAATTTTAGTGATAAAGTACATGTGAATAAAAATAAAGATCAGAGAATCAGAGAAATAATAGGCAGTGGAGAAAGAAAATACTAATGAATTTAAAATAAAATCTTTATTCATATCATAACAAAAAAAACAAAGAATTCTAAGAAAAATATTAAAAAACTACTTCCAAATATTGCTTTTGTATGGAAAAAGTTCATCCTTGCATGGAAACTTTACAGGGCTATATAAAAGCTACTTTTTTGAATATTGATTTTGGACAAAAACCTTAATTTTCAACCAGTTCTTTGTTTTCAACAATTCAACATTTTTGGAAATGAGATCCTCGCACTCAGCTTTTTTCGGAGGACGTCTATTTTTAATATGATTCTTGAAATAAGAGATAACAATTTTTTTTTGATTGCTTGTCCAGGGAACCAAATTTCTCTTTTTAGGCTTTTCTAAGTTTCCTGAAATATTACCAGGTAGGGATATGTCCTTTGGAATCTTATTCTGAACTTCAAATGGTGTCTCTGCTTCTTCATTCTCTATTTCTCTTGATTCATCTTCAATGTTTTCCAATAAATTGTCTTCCATATTAAGATCGATTTCGTCTAGAGATTTGCCCTTGAAATTTCCAGCTTCTCCCTTTTCCATCAATATAAGTAACTTAGAAATTCTGGATGTCTGGTAAATATCATCAGGAAGTCGATAAGACTTTCTATGGATACTCAAGGTGTGACCCATAAAAGAGGCTAGTTGCTCCATATCATTCTCAGTCATACTGAATAATTGAGTCAGTGTTGCTAGATGCTTCCGCAGCCGGGTACACGTTAGTGCATCTGGGTTCTTCGCACCACTCAGTGTAGCATATTTCCGTAAAACTTTATATCCAACGATCGGTTCGCTTGATCCGGGATTTGCGAAAAGATAGTCACTAGGTTTTTTCAAAATTTTATCTCTATGTTGTATTATAACATTCAAGTGATCTTGAACATCCCTACTCAATAGTATAGGGACTCCACGACCTCTTTTTCCTCGTATTACAATACGTTTGAAGGAATTCATTAAAATCTTCTCAGTTTCTGAGATAACTTCGTTGAATTCTTCGTATCCTTGAGGATTTTTATTAGCAATTATGGATGTGTAAGTATCAACGCAAAGTCTCTGTAACTCCCCTGGCCTTCGCCGGTTTAGCAGTATAATCCTACAATATATGGTTTCCATCAAAATGCTGTACGATTTCTCATCTAAGTCATTTTCTTTAAGTTGCGATAGTGCATTATTTGCTTTCTTAAGGAGACAATCTTTTAGTAATTTTAAATCATTGGCCAGCGGCACTAAAGTAACCTTATTCCATTTTAGCATATTGAGATCATTTGCAGCTTGACTAGAAACGTCAAATTTCCAGTTACCACTAATCAACTGTATTAGAGTTTTAAGATCTGCTTCCTGGTTCGCCGAGTAAATTGTTGATATCTCACTTGATTTTTTAAGAGTCTGAATTAAGGCTATATCACAACACTGCTTTATTAAAGTACCCATATTTAATGCATAGGTTGGAGCTTGATATGATTTGGTTTCATAGTCATATTTAGAAACTGCTTTTGTTGCACAGACTAGAGTATCATAATTGTTCGGTTTTAAGGCCTCATAAAGGCTTGTAATATCAGGATTCAGTTTCTTTACTTCTATAAGGAGCCTTGCTAGCTCTCTCATTTTTCTTGAAGCCACAAGAATGAAATGCTTCTCTCTATGAATTTTTAAATATCTAGACGCAAAGGTGCATATAAGCGTGTCTTTCTTTGCAACAAGAGAGATTTGATCAGCTCTCATTCTAGGAAAAACATCATTTTTTAGTTGAGGGTCGATTCTCATTTTGCCAAGCAGAAAATTTTGTGCTTCAGACATCGAATTTTTTGTAGATTCACCCTTATGCGGATTAGCCTCGCAAAATTTTCGATGTCGCCAAAGATTCTTGGATGAATAATATCCTAGACAGTGTATACAAGGCAGATAGTTTGTATCAGCATCTCCTCTTCGTACTGGTTTATTTGAATCGATGTTGCTTCTGAGATAATTTCCTTTCTTCCTTAAAGCAAAAATTAACTTTTTTCTATCTTTACTTGTTTGTGGAAAAGATAATATTTTTTGAACATCTATTTCAGATTTGTGATTACGTGTTAGATGCCTAGGAAAATTTTGTACTTCCATCTCACAATAGTAGCAAAAAACCATTTTGTTCGATTTTGACTTTGAGCATGAAGCAGTCACATAGGTTTTTACTTTTGAGTTATCTTTATTTATTTCTGTTAGCACCGGTGATTCTATTAAAGGACTGTCAGGCGGCGTACATAATATTAGAGGGGAACTCGATGATATTTCCTAAAAAATAAAGAATTAGCTTTATATTTGATTGATATTCTATTTAATATAATATAAAAACTATCAATTGATGTGAGAAATTACTCAAATGGTACCTAACTTGTCAAATAATTATAGGAAATAAATGATTCAAATTAAATGTAAAAAATGATCTATTCAGAAAATCAATCCATCACAGCCATAATTTTTTGAGACCTTCCTTGAATTTGGTGAATCAGATATTTACAAAATTATGGGATCATTTCTTACTGCGCAAACCAAACACAGGTAGGTCTCGTTAGTTACATCAAATGGAAATAAAGTATACAGGGTGGTCCGAATGGAGAAACTTTAACAGCGTATTCAGCAGATAACAATAATTAAAAAAGTTCATATAAACTTATCTCCAAAAACGCTTTGTTTTGGAGATACGGGGTGTTGAGATATTGTGAAAAAATCCTTTTTTTCTCAATTTTAGAGAAACTCTTCTAGATTTCGCTTTCAAACTTAGTAGGTATTATTGCCAATTAAAAACAAATTTATACCATGATAAACACTTGTTTTTGTTTTACCAGTGGCGTTGGTGTTTACTATTTTAAATAATAAAAAATGGTACGCTAATGTTTTATCGCAATTTTGATAATAAATTTAGATATACTGATCAATTCTAAACAAAAATGGTCTCTATAGTCTTTTCGCTAAAACGAACCGTTCTCGAGAAAATAATATTTTTGTTTGCATGTGCACCTAATATCTGAGGTTTGCTATAAACCATGGGAGATTTTTTTTATTATTTAAAATAATTATATTTTCCCGAGAACGGTTCGTTTTAGCGAAAAGACTACATTTTTAGAATTGATCAATATATGTAAATTTATTAACAGAATTGCGATAAACCATTGGCGTACATTTTATTATTTAAAATACTTAAAACGGTCTGACGAACGCCACTGGTAAAACAAAAACAAGTATTTATCATGCTCTACATTGGTTTTTAAGTGGCAATAATCCTACTAAGTTTGAAAGCAAAATTTAAAAGATTTTTTTTGAAAATAAGAAAAAACGTTTTTTCCCCAATATTTCAACACCCCGTATCTCCAAAACCAAGCGTTTTTGGAGATAAGTTTATATGAACTTTTATAATTATTTTTATCTGCTGAATATGCTGTTAAAGTTTCGCCTTTATAATTCGGACCACCCTGTACACTAAACAAACATTTCTTAATAATGACCTATGGCCTCTATTTGTTCTGGAAGTAGTATAATAAAATTAGTACTAACCGAAGCAACATCAGAAAGATTGGGAACATACTCTGGATCTTCGTTGGAATTAATTGTCAATGAAGAATCTTGATCAGAGAGTGAAATTTTCTGTAATAATGAAAACACTTGCACAATGCTATATTTCAGTGAGACTAACACTTACTCCATTACTGTTTTGATTTTGAATACTGTCATCCACAACCAGGAATTTACTTGATGGATCTGAATCTGGAGAGGATGAAATATGGGGATCTTGTTTGTAACCTTCATTGTGCTTTACATACTGGACAAAATGAAGAATATGTATAGCATTAGAGATGAAATGAAGTAAATACTCACATTTTGAGATGGCTGAAGCTGACTGTTACAAAACCACCTATCTTTTTCAATTTTTGAGTTCGCCAAGGTAACATCATACTAAAAAAATCAAATCTGATTTGTGAGACCAGAATAATTAAATACCTAATTTGCTTACGTATTCCGATGGAAATCTGAATGGTTCACTCATTTTGAGACGAATAAACCCTGAAATGAATATCTTTCATTATTGAAATATAGTTATGATAGACATTGTACCTAAACGGCTGAAACGATTTAAACTGACATTAGAACTACTTTTATTTAAAAGTATGAAGCAATCAAAAAATTTAATTGAGAATTCTTGAACGATTAGAAACCTATTGATATCAGCAGATAAATAAAGACTTTTAACATGTATTTTACATCAAACCATAGTCAGCGTTTGATATACCTATACCTAAGTTAAAAAAGACTAGGACCGACATCCTGAGATAACGCACTAAAAATAATAAAACAACATAATGTAAGAGTTATAAAGATTGTGAAGTTGGTCCAGAGATTGTATTCTATTACTAATAATTATCGCTTGGCCAAATTGAAAATATTTATGATTCACACATAATAAAAAAACTGGTAAAAGCCTTTACCTATGACTTCCCTAGACAAACCACCCCGCTTCGAGATGGAAACAACCTCGTCGCTTCTACTGTTCTTATATTGACACTTAATGTTTTGGACACCCTGTATATATGATTAACGAAAACCCTTACATTGCGTTAGGTTAAGCCGTTATTGAGCTACAACGCCAACAGACTACAGACAGACTATAGACACACAGACAGATCGACGGACTTGAGATACCATGATTTTCGTGATCTAGGAACCCCAAAACGTAAATATCAGCAAAAATCTCGAGGTCGATTTTTTACCTGCATACAATACTTCCCTTATTGAGGGAAGTAAAAATTGATTTTTTATTTTAAAAACCGCTAGACTAGATTTTTACCCTCATGACATAAGCATTGAGCTCGTTTAGATGATAGGTAAATAATTCCTATAAGACTCTAGTTAAGACATATTTTCAGATTCTATGGCACACATGAAACTGAGTTTCTAGAGTCTTGCGAATCTTCATTGTTCACTGTTTCCTCAAAAAACTATGGACCCATTATATAATATCCAAAAATACCACCCATACTATGAAGAACATCTAGATTCCAAGTTGTTGTTACGTATGGGTATTTCTCTTGAACACTTATTAAATTTGAGTAGATTCAAAGAACCATTTTCACCGAAAATAACCAAATCAATAAAAATTATTTTACATTTGATTTTTTTAGTTTGTGTCCAAATAAAGTCACAAGAAAGGAGAAAAAAGATTACTCTGTAAAACAAGTGTATTCTAATACCCATAAAAGTGAGTATTTAGTATTTAGTTTATTGACAGACATGGTTAAAACTTACAAAATGACAAAAGATATACCCAGAAATATCGTTTATCTTCCCTTCTTCAGACAATAAGCATATTGGTTGATATCAGAACAACTCAATTATGTAGAATATTTAATTATGGCAAAATATCGTCAATCATTCTAGAATGCGCCGCTAATCCAAATAAAAATGTATTTTGTACGTGACTCACTATTAACTTTGAATATATTCTATCAAAGAAGAGATATTATTTTGAATGTTCCAATACTAATTATAAGTTCTTTATATTACTGGCAATAACTACTATTTTAGTGTAACTTCAAATGCAACTTTTATTTTTTCTATTTAAAGTCTAGCTCTAAAACGTTAAGAAATAGATCACTAACTTCACCTGAATGTTTGGACCTAAATAAAATGGAAGAATGGAAAATAGAAGAAATAAATATTTTTTTATCCGCTCTTGCTTCAATTCATCGGCTTCACGTTGCTTATGAATCGTTCCAACCATTTAAGAAATATGGCGCCAAACCTAACGAAATTTTTTTCATGAATACTACATTTATCACTACTTTTGAAATGATCTAATCTTATATAAGTAAATAAAGTCAATTTGTAAAGAAATATTATTACTCACCTGCTATTCTATTGTTCTATCCACCTTCTTATAAACACTATAAAATCTAATAGAAATACGTATCAAACGGTAGGTACCTACATTCGTAGACACGTCGTGAGAGTAAGTTTATGGAAGAACGATAATAAAATAGAGTTAAGAAAATGGGGAAATCTTCGTAAGTTATTGATGTGGCAACGCGACCGGTTAACTGATCCACTGGAGAACATATCAAGCGGGTATTACCAGAAGACCCATAGATCTAATTACATTTATTCCATATACACCAGGAGGATTATTTAAATGTGAAATATAAGGACGAGTTTGATATCTAAAATTACACAGAACTTCAAAAATTTCAGGAGATATTTTATGCTTGATATAACATATTGACGGCCTAATAGTTAATATACATGAGAGAAAAAGAATATATTCACAGTGCATCTGGGAGAAGACCTATTGCTGCGCCACGCATGGAGGACTTATACCTGTCAGGATGTAAATATATATATATATATATATATATATATATATATATATATATATATATATTTATTTATTTGATTCTGAATTCTTGACTGGTTTATTATTTGATAAAATAGATTTTTGTTGGGGATACAGTCATTTAATAAATAAAATTCTTTGGATTATGCCAAGCTTTCGAGAATGTTTATTCTCTTCGTCGGGGCAAACTAAAAATCGTTACAAATTTCCTTAACCACATTATAGATTATTAATTAAAGTACTTACATTCGTGAATTTACATAAAATTAACCACAAACAGGAAATATTTCAAGAGCTACAAACACAAAGATAACTCCTATATGATCTTTTCTAAGAAAACTTGAATCTAGACACTTTCAACTCTAGATATGCTGTTACCATGACATTTATAAATAACTTATGACATTTCTGATTGATGACTATGAAATCTTTCCTGTTTGTGGTTAATTTTATGTAAATTCACGAATGTAAGTACTTTAATTAATAATCTATTATGTGGTTAAGAAAATTTGTAACGATTTTTAGTTTGCCCCGACGAAGAGAATAAACATTCTCGAAAGCTTGGCATAATCCAAAGAATTTTATTTATTAAATGACTGTATCCCCAACAAAAATCTATTTTGTCAAATAATAAACCAGTCAAGAATTCAGAATCAAACAATATATATATATATATATATATATATATATATATATATATATATATATATATATTTACCGGGAAAAAAGTGATACTTTGTCACCTGTCAACAGAGATAAAATGTCAAAATTTTTTCCCGTCACAGAAAAAATATTTTTTCTTACTATTTTTGTTTTCAGTAAGTAAATTTGAGTAATTTATGCAACTAGGGTCCATTTAAGTAACCCGTTATATTACGTCACATGTTAGTTGGTAGATATACACTTGGAATTTCCAACGTCGTAAAATAAAAAAATTGACACTGATTAGAATCGGCTGATTACTGTTTAATAGGTTATAATATTCATTTGTCATATTCGATGTTCATAATTTTGACATGTATATTGATTTCGAAATACAAAACATAGGTATCAAGCGTTGTGTTTTGCGAATACATACACGGTTGGTGCGGTTGACAGTTCGGCTAGTTTCGATTGGTTTCGCTTTTTTTGTATCCTGAAATCAACATATGACAAATGTTTTGAACGTCGAATGTGACAAATGATTATTATATTCTATTAAACAGTTAATCAGTTGATTCTAATAAAAGGCAATAATTGTTCGATTTTACAACGTTGGAAATTCCAATGTGTACGAATTCACATGTGACGTAATATAACGGATTACTTAAATGGACCAAAATTGTATAAATTACTCAAATTTACTTACTGCAAAATTCTAGGAAGAAATATTTTCATAAAAGAAATGATTTTTTTTCTAATTTTTCAAGGAAAAAGTTTCGACATATGTCATCGTAGATATAATGAGATAAGTGATAATTAATGTTGATTTTGTTGTGTTTATTGAAACTAGGCAAATTTTCAAACGCATCAATCATGTATCAGTAAATTGACATTCGGTCAAAACGAATTTGTGATAGCCTTGTTTGGTCAATACATCGCGCTGCGACGCGCTTCGAGTTTTCAACTTGACATTTGCTCAAAACCCCAATAATTATTAACATATAAATATGCGATGACATTTGATGATTTCCAGATGGAAACAAGCGTTGTGTCGACCAAATGTCAAATTTCTGATACATGATTGGTGCGTTTGTAAGACCGGCTGGTTTCAATTAGTTTCGTTAACGACAACGATTGTTGCGTTTTGTATCTCGAAATTATCAATTGGACTGTGTCCGCGGAGTCGCTAACGTTACGAACGCAAACACTACTATTACTATTACTATTTTTTGCGTTAGCGTTCGCATATAAATAATTTGAGACAAAAATGCCTTTCAATCTGGACTAAAACCGGTGTCGGTACACGGGATTACTTGAGTTTAAGTACTAAATAGCGAAGATGGCTCTTAAATTTTATTGGCATTTTCACCAAAGCTGATATAAGTACAAATTGAGACCACTTTCCCGCTGTAACTAGTATTGACTAGCATATCTACTTAGCAGGCAATGGATTGAGGAAACCCATAAAATTTTAAACTTACGGAATGATCTTTGCCAGAATATCCTTAAAATTGTTTATTTAGGCGTAAAACTAAAACTTTTGTGCAACCATCAATACGCGGTAAGCGGTGAGCACCTTGGTAGTTTTTGCATGTTCAATATAATTGCATTGTTATAAATAAAAAGCACCACTTAGAATGTAACACGTTTAATAAATTTTGGTTGCAATAAATAATCTTTGTCATTAATTTAATTTTTTCTTGATAATCTCGTAAATTTTAATATTTCGGTACCTATTTCAATAATTAGATTGAAAATAATTGTAGGAATATTGAGGATTGAATAAATAGATATTATGAGAGATAGAAATGAAAGAAACCAAACGTAGGCATGAACTCTTTTTTTATTGTAACTACTTTTTAGTCGGCTTATAACATCGCAAAGTAGCAGAATTTGGCAACAGCCGCATTTCAGTTGAATTATTTATTTCATTTAAGCGTTTCAGCTGTGATAACAAACTGAAATAGCGTTCACTTATGATGTGACGCACACACAAATTCATGACATCACTATAGCGTTTGTAATACTACAATAATTGAGCTCTGTGAACTGATGATACCGCTAGATAGTGATTCCCTGAACACAGCCTAAATGATACAAAATTTGAACTGAGGAATATTTAATTACGATCAAAAACATTAATAAACAAAAAAAAATGTACTAATTAAAAATATTTGCGGTGTTATATAATCATTTCTCGAGATCTACAATTCCTAGAGCGTTGGAGTGCGTCCTTGTAAAACTACTATTTAAAATAATAAATCTTAAAACAATCGCATTCTCAATGTCAAATAATGTCAATAAAAAATCTCTAAAACGTCCCTAGCTGATAATGTGCACATTGCTCAAGTAAATACCCTAGTCTGAAAAAATAATAGTTATAATACTAGTAATATTAATACATGCAACAATTAACGATAAAAACTACATTCTATTACATTTAATTCCTTTTCTATTTTGTTTGTTGATAGAGTGTACACTGTGCTATTTTTTTATTTATTTTTTAGCTAAACGCAGAAAGTACAAGAGTTTAGAACAAAAAAAGATGTGCCATCTCATTTTAAACAAAAGTTGACCATCATAGTTTTGACCTGTGTCATTGTAGAGATAATTTATTGACAGTATTTAATAGTTTGATGTGCTATCAAACAAATATATTAGGCTTTGTTGAAATAAATCATTACTAGGAATGAATATCAAACTGAATCAATTGGTGTAATTTTTCTATAATATTTATGAAGAGAATGGCGCTTTTGATAATGATTTTTTATATTGTGTCATACCAATTCAAAGTATGAATGCCTTGATGTTATAGTGTGTTCTATGAATAAACTAATAAATACCTATTTTGTATTTGAATAACAAAAATAATAGTATGAACATTAACTAGCCTGAATTGTAATTGGAATAGAATTTTATACAAGACTTTTTGTTTGTAACATTTGTCTACATTCTGAGACATGAACACAGAAAATCAGAAGCTTAGTTTTATTTCTAGATAAAACTTTGATTATCATCTGTTTGTGATTAACAAAAATTATCAAATCTAATCTATTTAATTATCAAATTGTGGCATTTTTGTGTGTGCACATTAGTGGGTTCGCCGTATGGTATGAGCAGTGTAGCCGCTATGGCTAGCATGCTGAGCAGCCTGGGTAACCCTATGGGTTCCATGTTCCCCCCACAGGCCTCAGGCGGGGCTAGTGCAGCTGCGGCAGCTGCCAACTTCAATGCAGCACAATTTCTGCAGCAGAGTAAGTCATTCAGCTTTTCAGCGCGCACACCATGGTAGCTTTTGTAGAAAGAGCATGTAAAGTCTTGGCACTCTTTGGCATTAAATAGTTGGATCGCTGGATGCACAAGAATATGAATGAGAGTTGTCTATGATTGAAATATTATGTTTACTCAATCGCTGTAGAATAACCTAAACAAATGATGTTGTTACTTCAGGGGAAAAACTATCATGTTCTCTTTTAGCCACTAATACTATTTTCTTATTTAATTCAACAAGTTGAAAAAATAATTATTTCTTACTATATATAATAATGATAACAGAATAGAAGGTTTGGTTTGATAGGGATCTGTATAATTAACATCACCTTCTTCGATTGCATTGACGCAGTTGGAAAATCAAAATGTGCTTTTTTATAATTCACAAAGATTTAATGATGCACCCGCATGAGTTTAAAAATGTAGTTGCAACAAAAACAGTTACTGCTTCAATCTACAGAGCGTTTGTAATAGGTCTCTACAAAATCCTTTTATATATTCCTAAGATCTTTATAAGTCGCTTAGAAGAATATGTATTTGGTTTGGTGGCTCTAAGGTACTAATTTTACAAATTTAAAATGTTTCCTTTTTGTTGTAAATAATTTTAAAATGCCAATGATATTTTTTTACCAAATTTGTTAAATTAATGTTGCCAACAAACATTAATTCATATAAAGACTTTATTTTCAAAGACGTTAGCCAATAGCAATTTCTCATAATTCACTGTAGCACCTGCAAAGACAATTAAACATTAAAAATAGTTTAAAGCTTTTCCAGATATTTTTTTTCAATAGATCAATGCATATTTTTTGTAAAGATATGTCAAGTACATTTTTGAACAATCGATGGATACATATTAATCAGCTACTACTATCAAAACATTGATTTCAGTGACACTAAATTAAAGTAATTGGCTAGTTTCAGTTCCTCATTTTATTAACAAATCAGATTTTTAATAGAATAATTTTAAATTTTACAATGACGGGGATTTTATAAAGCTAGATACTTAACTTTTTTGTCGTATTGGGAAGTTTGAGATCTGTGGAGTGAAAATATGAAAATATTTAAATAAATATAATTTTCTGCTCTATTGAGAGATCTGCCAATATCGAAATAATTTTCTCATTATTATTTCTCTAGTTAACTTATCCCCTACAACTGGATTTATTTTACGAAATTCAACCTTACCGTAGTACACTGATCTTGTTTCTTGATTCTTTATGTATGAGTGATTGGCCTCATAATTTGAAGTGTACATCTGCTTCTTCATTCTGTGGATCTCGAGGCATATCATATTTTAATCTATGGAATCAACAATAGAATTTTATACAGACCTTTTACTGACACTCTATTGATCAAATCAGACGAATAGGATCCTGGCTGGTGTAAATATTTCTTCACATGTCTTGGAACTGCGCGCTCCGTTAACGGCTCGCGTCTTGTATAATAAATGTTTCCCCACCATTATCTGTATGGGGATGGTCGATAATAGAGTCGACCTTTTCCAGGCTATGATCCTATTCGACTGATTCCTATGGTATATCTTCAGGCGCTTTGTCATTATTAAGATTTTCTATTCTGTAGTGGAAATGGCTGCATTCGGAATGAACAACCCATATGGCAATCCATTCATGCAGAACATGGCTGCTATGCTGTATGGTGGAGCACAAGGTCCTGCACCTCCTTGGGGTGGACAGCTCAGCAACAAGGCAGTACAATCATTGTGGATGAACCAGATGATTGAAAGTAAACCGATGCATCACCAAGAGGAAGAAGAAGTCGAAGATGAGGAGTTGGGCGTTGCGGAAACGTATGCTGATTATATGCCTTCCAAGTTAAAATTGGGTGAGAATATGCTTAATACAAACGTATTTGCTTTGCAAGGTGACACAGACGGAAATCTAACCGGTAGTGGTCCTATTTCTGAAATTGATGCATTTGCATATTTTCGCCCTAATTTTTTCATTAGTCTTTTCGTGATTTAGTAATATTAACTCAAAAAAAACTCTTGGAATGTCAGTATGAGTACCGATATTGTGTGTTGTATAGGCGACTTCTCTGCCTTAAAGTGTTACCACAGACAATAACGTGGATTATGAACCACCGGTAAGTCACAAGATAAATCTTATGATATACCATTCCAGAGGGAATTGAAAGCGCACTCGGCTCTTTGGTCGCTTATCGACACGCTCTCCTCTGTGTATGCGTTTCTTGAACTTAAATATTATTTCCCGTGATACAGGTAAAAAGCACCCAGATCCAGTAGTAGAAACTGCTTCTTTATCATCAGTAGCTCCGGCAGATGTTTGGTACAAACTGTCAATTCCAGAGGAAACTATCAAGGGTGGCCATTTATCTGCTCTACAACTTGAAAGTATAACATATGCTTCTCAGGCCCATGAACATATCCTACCTGACGGATCCCGAGCCGGCTTTCTTATAGGTTTGTCATTTGTCATATTACCACGTGTTTAATTTCCCTTTTAATCCACATGTTTTATTCTGATCTTTTTAGGTGACGGTGCTGGAGTGGGAAAGGGCAGGACAATTGCCGGGGTTATTTTCGAAAATTACACAAAAGGTCGGAAACGCGCCATCTGGGTATCGGTTTCAAATGATCTGAAATACGATGCTGAAAGAGATCTAAAAGATATTGGCGCTGGAAAGATTGATGTTCATCCTTTGAACAAATTAAAGTACGCCAAAATATCTTCTGCCGTCAATAACAATGTCAAGAAGGGTGTTATATTTAGCACATATTCAGCATTGATAGGTGAAAGTAATTCAGCAGGTGGCAAATACAAATCTCGTTTAAAGCAGTTGCTGCAATGGTGTGGTCCCGACTTTGACGGTCTTATTGTATTTGACGAGTGTCACAGGGCCAAGAATTTGTGCCCTGTGGGATCATCAAAACCCACAAAAACAGGTAACTTTTCTTATAATTATATCAATCACATTACACATTGATGTTGTATAGTATTTTTAATACCTATTTGGAATTCTTGAACACACAAATAAAATTAGGTTAGAAACTTATATAAACGTTATGCTGTTATAATATCACTGTACAGTATCTATAAAAAATAATTGTTAGGACCATCAAAGTTAGTTTAATTGGAATCATTCTGCTCTCTTTTCAGAAATATCTGTTTATTAATCTTAAACTATACAAGGTTTTCTCAAAAAAGACCCTCTTATAAATACAAAGTAAGCTGACTGTAACAGAACAATTATGATTATAACAAGCATACATTTTATAAATTACTTTCCTTAAAAAATGAAAATAATTCTGTCATTCAAGTTTTGCTCTAGGAAATGTTTGTAGATTTTATTATTTCAAAATTCGAAATCCGTTGCTCTGTTTGGATCTTCTAAGTTGTATAATGTGATTTACGGAATTTTCAGGACTTCGGACGTATTTTGAGTAATGTAATTAGTAATCGACGTTCATTTTTGTTAGTATTTTTTTTCTTTCATCTGATTCAGATTGATAAATGAGGATGGGTTTATTCCAAATAGGCGTTTAAAATATCAATCTTCCTTTATATACAGTACTATTTTTAAAAATCTGATATAGAAAAATCTTTTATATGAAGTGATAAAAAAATATTATTCCGGTGTTGCCAGATTTCTGATGAGACCTAAAAATAATATTTAAAAAAAAATACAATGCAGTGTTTTTCTAGCATTCAATAGATCTCAAAATTATTATACAAAAGCCAAGTATATTTTTGAGCGATCGGTAGAAACATATTGGAATAATTGGGTACTTGACTAATTTTTTAATCAATTTTTATTTTGTAGCTAGACATTCAATTAAAGCATAAAAAATTACGAGTCTATTTTGAAATTAAAAAAAAAATATATTTAAAAATTGTTTTTAAATTTCCCGCTTGAATTCTAAAAACGGCTGCAACTTCACAATCTCCCTTAGTTAGAGCAGAGAACACTATCTGACCAGAGAGAAGATCCAATATCGTATGTTCTCTCTGAGGAGGATTTGTTCATCGACTTGATTACTACGTCACTATCTTGGTCGATTTTGATAGGTGTTCGCAGTCGTGTGATAAAGGGTTTGAAATTACAACTATTTAAATTGATTATATTTTAAATTCTAACAGAAATTTAACCTTCATAATGTGATTTTTGGTATGTTAAGACTACCTAATGTCGTCTTAACATCACTTTATATTGAATTTCCATTAATGTCAAGTACCCAATTAGCAATTAGCTGCTATCTAAAATTCATCGATATTCAGAAAATAATTAAGTCAAAGATATATTTTATGATTTGTGCAACGTTATTCAAATTCTTTTTAGGTTTGACAGTCTTGGAACTTCAGAACAAATTACCAAAGGCTCGAGTTGTGTATGCTTCAGCTACAGGTGCCTCTGAACCCAGAAATATGGCCTATATGGTGCGTTTAGGTCTATGGGGTGAAGGGACACCTTTTAAGGAGTTTGCTGATTTCATATCTGCTGTTGAGAAGCGAGGTGTTGGTGCAATGGAAATTGTAGCTATGGATATGAAACTAAGAGGTAAATTAAAATTATCATTTTGTACATGTATAGTTGTCTAAAATGTTGAAATGATTTTAGGAATGTATATAGCGAGACAATTGAGTTTTCATGGCGTTGCTTTTAAAATTGAAGAAGTACCATTGTCAAAAGATTTCGAGAAGGTATACGATGCTAGTGTTAAATTGTGGGTAGAGGCAATGCAGAAATTCCACGAGGCGGCTGAGTTGGTGGATGCTGAGAATCGAATGCGAAAGACAATGTGGGGACAGTTTTGGTCGTCTCATCAGAGGTGAGTATCCAAAACATTTGTAGAACTTGAATTGAATCTAGGAATATTTGATTGAAATTAAGCTGTTGTCAATCGGTCACTTGTGATATGTAATGCTCAATAGGCTAGTTAAGTTCTGACGTCATGATTCCAGACAAAACTGAAGTAAGACCTTTTTGATTCAAATAATATTAATGTCATATTTCCACCAATCTTAACTTTTTTCTGTTTTGTTCGGAATAGTTAATATGGAGAATCGAATAATCTTGAAATGACGAGCATCTGACACAAATCTGCACGTCAACCGTTTCCTCAAAAACGTTGTATGTTTTGATTTACAAATGATGACAGTTGCATAAAATTTCAAGGCATCTGTAGAAACGTATGTGAGCATTTATATTTTTGATTAATAAATTCATAGGTTTTTCAAGTATCTTTGTATTGCCGCAAAAGTGCCTCACGCAGTTGCTGTTGCGCATGAAGCAATAAAGATGGGCAAATGTGTTGTTATCGGTTTACAAAGTACTGGAGAAGCTAGAACTCTTGAGCAACTAGAAAGAGAAGATGGTGAATTATCAGATTTTGTATCAACTGCAAAAGGTATAGAAATTAGGATCTAGTTTTCAATGATTTTATATTGTCGTTTGTTTTTTCTAGGTGTGTTTCAGACTCTTGTCGAGAAACATTTTCCAGCACCAGACCGAAGTAGGATACAAAGATTGTTGGGCCTAGAAACTCCATCAATTTCCAAAAAAACGACCAATGGGAATGACGAGGGCAATCCTTCTGGGAAGAGAAAGCCCAGTAAGAGTTCGGAAGATGGTAGTTGCATGGCTTTATTTATTATATAAAAGATCCAAAGCTTCTTATCTATATAACTTATAGTTATTGCTATCTTCACATGAGAGACGTTTGTATGCTTATACCAGATTTATGCACTTTTCACGTGTCAATTGTAATATATTCTTAAGCCCAAGTAGATAACGCATGCTGTTTGTTATTTTTAATATTTGAAAATAATTTTTCAATTCATATAAATGATAATATTTTAATTAAGTTTAATGAAACTCTTAACATCTTGAATACCGTTTATCCGAATTGGCTCAAATTTAGAGTATTGAAAAGTATACCGCTTCTCAGCAATAAACATATTTTTTAGGTAAATTGCTTATAGAAATGTACCTATTGCAATCGTTCGTACTTTCGAATGAATTCCACCCACATGGTATTTCATGTCAATAAAGACCAAAATGATGTATATATAAGGTGTCTTAAACATGGCTGTTTTTTTTATCGCCCTCCATTTTTAAGATACAGACAGCTAAAGTTCAAAATCCGAAATGATATTGGGTATAACTTTTACGTCACTCAGTTTTTTTTTAATTTTATACCGTTTTATTAATTATAGGCACATTTTTGAAAGAAATCCAAAAATGTAACCAATGGCGTATTGCCTGATTGAAGAACCCCTTTACTCTTCCTGTGCTCTACAGTAAAAAAAGAAGTTTATATTTTATTTATGATTTTAATTCCTCATTTTGATGAAACCGTTTCTTGTAAGTACGATTATGTATCTCGAAAACTACTCATTTTATGGAAGTGCGACAAGAGTAGGTTATTAAGTGGAAACCATAGACATCTGAACACCTAGACGAAGCATTTCATTCATAACATTTATCCAAAGGCGATCTGTTATTGTTAGAGAATTGTTTTGGTATTTTCCATGTGTAAGAGAGAGACAAAATTTTCCTATAGGAAATTTTGGCAACAGTGTACCTGAGTAGAAGCGTATAAATTTGTAAAACGTAGTAGCAACACTCCAATGTCTCCAATTATGAATGGAACAACGAACAACAAATTCCGACTAGCGACGAAACCCTGCGAATTCATACGGACGCCTAAATTATATTTTCCTGTGTTGCCGCACAATCGATCGATATCGACTGATGATTATTTCACAAATGAAAATTTTTATTTTGAGTTGTAAAATATAAATTTGGTACATAATTTAATCTGCATATGTTTCTGAATAATCAGTAATAACTATTTCAACGACCACCTTTCAATTACGTCTGAATGTCTTTGATTATTACTCTATAAATCAGAAGTTGCCATGAAAAATAAGAAGCTTGGCAAATATGTTAGTCGTATCAGTCGTACCCGAACCATTATGGACCAGAAGAATAATGGTCTTGAGATGTTGGATCGCTCTAAAAAAGGCTATGCGTGGTCTAGGTGTTCAGATGTCTATGGTGGAAACTCTTTGTTAAATCAAAAAGATTTTTTAAAATTTGTCCTTTGAGTTAAGTTATAGCATAGCTAATATTCATTTTTGGAATTTAAAGTTTAGCCCTCTGTATCTCCTGCCAATCTGGCCATGTTTTCTGGGACACCTTGTAAATAAATGGGATAAAAATCTATCTTGGTTGAATTCGTTAATAGACATGAACGGACAAGTTTTTCGGCGGCTGATCAAACTTAAAAAAATCTCAAAATGTAGCCATTGACTAAATCTCATCAAAAATATTTTTTTAATTATAGATATGATGATGAAAACTACGATTAACAATTTTGTTTGAAGCATTTTTTCCAAAAGTGAAAAAATTAAAAAAATTAAAAACCACAAAATTTACCTATCCGCTGGCTACGAACCGTCGGAATTTTTATCTTAGATGGGACATTATATTTTCTGCGAAAATAATTCCTAAATAACTTTGACGTTAGTAAATACTGTATACTGATATTTGAACTCCAAAATTATTTTGGTGGTGTATTTATTGTGTAAATTCATATATTAATAACAAATTAAATTCAACATATCTTTAGAAATGGAATTGGACCATTTATCTTTTGTCAAATATGTGTTTTGGCTGGAATTCCAAATTTTAACCGAGTCGTATAAACAGTATTCGTTTCAAACTTTCTATAAGAAGCTTTCATTTTAATCTTGCTCTAAATTTAGATATAGGTATTAGTATATATTGATTAGTGTTGCTTGAAATTGCATCCATTAGAAAGAATCTCTATACATTTTGTACAAATATCTTACCAGCACCATATCGGGTATTGGATGGGTAGGCAAGCTGCAGGTGCTTAGTGAATTATACTTTGGTCCTTCGTATATTTGTATGTATAATTTTAATTTTTAGTGCGTCAAGCAGCTGTAAGAGCGGTGAAAAGAAACAAATGGTCTACATCAGATAGCGAAAATGATTCATTGAAGAGCGATGGCTCCAACTTTGAAATGTCCGGCGGCGAAGAGAGCGAAATTTCCGAAGAAGGAGCATCGGATTCGAATGGGAGTAGCGATTTCAATCCCTTTAATTCTGGCAGTGATTCTGATGATGACCCTTGGAGTAGGAAAAAGAAAGGCAAGAAACGAAAGAAGTCCCCAAAAAAGAAAACATCTACACAGGATAAGCTTTCATTACTGTTGAGCAGAAAAACTAGCAAGGGTAAGTTATTTAAAAAGCATCACTCACAAAAGTATCATGAATGATTTACTTTGTAGCCAAAACCAATGGTACGGGAGGAATCATGAAAACAGCTGCGCCACCAATGGATGCGATAGAAAGAGCTTGCAGCATGAAAGAGGAATTACTTGCAGCTATAGAGAGGCTAGGAGATAAATTACCACCAAACACATTGGATCAATTGATTGATGAGTTGGGTGGACCAGAAAATGTAGCTGAAATGACAGGTTAATTTACAAATAGACTCTAATACCCCGTAAAACATATATTTATCTAAAAACATTAGGTAGGAAAGGCCGAGTGGTATCGACTGAAGATGGTGGCATTCAATACGAGAGCCGATCAGAGGCAGATGTGCCATTGGAAACGTTAAATCTAACTGAAAAGCAGCGTTTCATGGATGGCGAGAAGGATGTTGCTATCATCTCTGAGGCAGCATCTAGTGGTATCTCACTACAGAGTGATAGAAGAGTGAAGAATCAGCGAAGACGTGTACACATAACGTTGGAATTGCCTTGGTCGGCGGATCGAGCCATACAACAGTTTGGTAGAACACACAGAAGTAATCAAGTTAATGCACCGGAGTATATCTTTCTCATATCTGATCTGGCGGGAGAGCGAAGATTCGCTTCAATCGTGGCGAAAAGGTTAGTTGAATCATTATTATTTTTATTTTCATGTTATCTCGTGTCCGCATCAAGTTTGAGACAGTTTCCGCCATACCAATTGGCAATTTCCGATAACAAGATATATAATCCTGTATATTCATATCTATTCTATATATATATATATATATAAAATTGTAACAGGCCGATGTCTGTACGTTAAAAATATTTACGAAAAAATAACAGGAGGGTCTTTAATAGAACAACAGAAGCTAAAATAACAGTTTTTAGGATTTTTGTCTGTCTGTCTGTATGTTTGTACGCGCATCACGCAAAAACTACTGTATGGAAATGAATGCAGTTTTCGCCTATGTATTACTCCAGGTCTAATTTAAAATATAGGCTACATTTTATCGCGCCTGTCTGTCTTTCTGAATATTTGTCCACGCATCACGCAAAAACTACTACATACATGAGTGGAATTGAATGCAATTTTCAACGATGTAGTCTAACTTAAAATTCAGGTTCCATTTTACCGTCTGTCTTTATTTTTGTACAGGAATCACGCAAAATCTACCTCATGGAATTGAATGGAGTTTCCACGAGCACGAAGTCGGCAAGAGCCAGTTTTATATATTCCAACATTTACAGCCGTATTCATAAATAACACTGTTATTAGTTTATTTGTTCGTTTCTATGATAAAGTTAATACCATACGTGACATTTTTAGTATAAAACTAAGCCAGTGCCAACCTAGTTTTGCTTATGAATATGGCTGATAGATTTAAGATCAACCTATCAGATTATGAAAACAAAAAAAGATGAATATTTCCAGCTTTACCAGCGTATATTGAAGAAATATTCAAATACTTAAACTGCTCAAAACAATAGGCAACATGCAATATTTTCATTTTCGCTTTCATTTTAAAGAATTCCATGTAGAATAGACCACAAGTGTTTTAAAAAATATATATATTAACTTATTGCAGATAATGCGATTTTAATCTGACTATTCCAAATTGCATGCGAAAACGGAGCTACAGTTGACTTCACTCATGTCTGTCACTGTCACTCATATTTGTTCGTCCCTGGCTTTCAGAGTATTGCATTGCAATTTTTTTGTATAAGTACATAAATAAACATCAGGTAGTCATAATAATGCTACTAATGTTCTTTTTTTATAAAAAGCATTATTGATTTTGTTTTGTCCCATTGTGCCTATCTACTTCAGCAAAGTTTCTAAATAAACTGTTTTAACAGGACTTTCTGATCCAAAGCTGAGAAAAAAGTAGTTTCAAGCTGCAAAAAGGGATGACGTTTGAGGTCTATTGTACAACGGAGTTCTTTAACATGAAATCAAAAGACATTAAAAATAATTATATTGCATGTTGCCTATTAGAAAACTAGTTTAATAACAACACTATTATTATTGTACCTCAAAAATCGTATAATGCATAACTTGGACACAAGTATTTCTCCCCTAAAGGAAGTAGAAGCTTTACTTGTTGCTGATGTCAAGAATCGTAAAAGTATTCGACAAGTTGTGAGAGATTAGAACGACCTGCTTCATCCATCTATCTATAGGATTGGTCTTAGCTAAGTTCTGACGTAAACCTAATTGAATATCTCAAAAAGACATATGTCCAGTGCTTCAATATCAAGCAAAACAAAAGTTAGCGTACTCGGTACCATACAAAACAGAAAGGAAAGCAACAGAATCCGTCCGTCTGTTTGTGAGATAATATATTATTAGTATTATTGATTGACAGACAAACCAATGACTGAAACTATGTTTTTACTCAAGGAGCACTAAAACGTTAAAATCTGTTGAAAGCGGTCCTTACTTGAGTAGTGAAAACGCTTATACTTCTATTTTTTTTAAAACCAGTTTATATACATTTGTTATTGTTGTTGTTATTTATTCTTCGAATACTTTTTTATTTCCTTAATTTCAGATTGGAAAGCTTGGGAGCGTTGACGCATGGTGATCGTCGTGCTACTGAGACACGAGATCTAAGCCAGTTCAACATTGACAACAAGTATGGTAGAAGTGCTCTAGAGGCTACAATGAAAGCCGTGATGGGCTATGAACGTCCCGTGGTGCACCCGCCTCGTGACTACAAGGGTGATTTCTTCAAGGACGTAGCAGCTGCTCTGGTTGGTGTTGGACTCATTGTAAATAGTGAAAGCATGCCCGGTGTATTATCACTTGACAAAGACTACAACAACATGTCCAAGTTTCTCAATAGGATTCTTGGTATGCCAGTGGAATTGCAGAATAGGCTTTTTAGGTGGGATTCTTTGTCCAAAACAGTCGGTTACTGTCTTATTTTATTTGTAGTAAAATTTTGTTTACCCTTTATTATAAATTTTCAGATATTTTACGGATACATTAGCTGCAATAATTACTTCAGCGAAGAGGTCTGGAAGATTTGATCTAGGTAATTATAATTCACTTTTACATACGCCTAAGCAACTCGTTATCTTGTACAAGCAAAGTTGAACCTAAAGTCGTCAATTTTATGAAAACTGTGCACAATGGTTCATTGCCGACTTGCTGCATGCCTTACTTTCGCTTGTATTGGCAAGTTTTGAGAATTGCTTGATCGTGTATAGCTGGTTTGAGACAAAAAACAAAAACCTTGATCAAAGTTCAGAGGAGTTGCTTCAGTGGCCACCCATTTAGAAGAAAATAAACGACATCCTTTGCTTTCTACTCAATCACTATCATATTATTTTAAACGTAGTATTCTCAATATATGTTAAACGTTCAACTTTTTATGCCCTTGAAGTACAAAATGAAGGAATCATTCTTCCATTCTATATGGACAAATTATAAATCAATATTCACTTTAATTTTGTGTTCGTACCAGGATGAAGTTTGAAAATACTTATTTATAATGCCTCTTTTTTTTTCCAAAACAATTTTCTTGGCTTACTTGGGTACTGTAGGTTTATATCAAGTATCTCAATTCACTTTGATATGTTTGAAGCTATATACAAAAGAGAAGGTCGTCGACTCTCTCTCGCAAATACAATTTACGACTTCTTTATTCAATTATTTGGCTATATGCAATTTATAGATTAGGTAGTTCTGTTTCTGAGTGAAAAATATAACTTCAGCGGTATAATGTTTGTACGAAACAAAAAATCCAGACCTTGTTTTAATCGAGAATGATACTTTAACTGATAACCGTTATATCAAAGAATGTTTAGCAGATCACGACATTCCTTTCGCTCCATTTCTTAAATGCATAATGACAGAATGGCTGGCCTCATGCTACAGGAGTTTTCAATAGATATCTGGATAGAATAAACATTCAACGATTATATTGGCCTGATCTAAACCGGATCGGGGACCTGTCAAAATCTTCGAGTTGTTCTTGAGGAGTGGGGAAACATTCCGCAACAAGCAGTTGTATCTAAAGCTTACCACATCGCATGACAGCAGTCATTAGAAAACGCAGAAGCAATACACGATATTGTTACTTAATTTTTCAAATTCAGTTACATTTAAGTTATTTTCTTACTGTTGTAAATTGCTTTCTTTTCATTTCGTGAATGTAAACTTCATATTTTTTTTTATAAAAATCTGTATTTTCTCTAAGATAACCTATGAATATGAATCAAAAACAAAACGTTAAGTAAAGTTTAGGCTTGAAAATGTTGTACAAAGACACATCATTGTGCCATTGAATTTTTCCACAGAAATCTAGGACGAAATACAACTTTTGCCTCCACCTTGTATAACAGCAGGTTCATTCAAAATTATCGCAAGCTCAGTATTAGATCGTATTCAAGATAATAGCGCATACATCTTGAGAAAAAC
Organism: Crioceris asparagi; assembly: GCA_958507055.1. Classification (NCBI taxonomy): domain Eukaryota; kingdom Metazoa; phylum Arthropoda; class Insecta; order Coleoptera; family Chrysomelidae; genus Crioceris; species Crioceris asparagi. Next base: position 40,206,568 of record OY293831.1, read on the forward strand.
TGATCGAAAACTATGCAAAATTGATAAGTTATTTAAGATTGAATTTGAACCGAATTATCTTTGTTCTACTTTTTTATCCAGGAGTGTGTATTTGCAGTTATGATTTCAACATATTGTTGACGCATGACAATTATTTTTTAGGTATCTTGGACCTTGGAGCTGGTGGTGAGGTAGTGAAGAGAGTACGCACGGTTACGTTCCTAAGAAAACATGCAACAGGTACAGCGCCCACAGAATTGCACACAGTGCACGTTGAGCGCGGCATGTCTTGGCCTGAGGCACTGGAGAAGTTGTCTGATTTGGTAGGCGAAGATGAAGGCTTCTGGCTTTCACATCAGGTAAATAACTCTATTATAACTAAGGATATCCATAGTACAACAAGTCTTTAGCAATGAAATCTCCATGAAAAGCCCCTGTGCCTAAAATAATTAATTCACTTCTTCATTTTGATATGAATGTTCCCGTTCCACTTATAAGCGATGAGATTGTGACATGAATGTGAAGAAAACATGAATTGGTTACCTTTATGTGAAATGCAAGATTTCATTTATGTTGGTAATCAATTTTTTGTCAACTAAATAATTACTCTTTTTAAACGCAAATCAGATTTGTTATAAATGGACAAACACTATCCGCCTTTTTGTCGCTCACCTGTGCTTGTTAGCAGCAACACTGTTGCCATTGTTCTTATCAACATAAATGGAAGCTTCTCATTGGCTCCAGGGAGTAAACTTCTGGGAGTCAAATGTCGGATTCGTTTTAATTTTAATTATAAATCAATTACATAATGTAAAAAAGTTTCTATTGATAACTTAATACTTGAGAAATAGATTAATATTTTTATATGAGAGTCTATTTAAAAATTATTTAGACTCAATATGTTGATTGACTGGGTATACATCTCAATCAATCCCAAAACTTACTTTTGCTTGCTACAGGTCAGGAATGGAAAGCACACGGCAATTTTGGCAGTTGCTGTAGATACAAGTACAGCCACAAGTACAAACAATAAAGGAAAGAAGGAGAGCAAGAAGGAAAAAATGTTTTCTGTGTATAGACCAAATACAGGATTACAGTTTAGACAGGAAAGTTTAGCGGAATTAGAAAAGAAATACAAGAAAGTACGTTGTTATTATTTGGAAATGAAAACTAATAGTTATTGTTTGAATTCCAATCGGCTTTTCAGGTAGAATCCACCGAAGCTGAGGAATCGTGGATACAACAATATGACGCTTCAGTTGCCACATGTTCGCACGCTTACTGGCGCGGTAATTGTCGAAACGCCTCTTTGGGACACGATTGTGAAGTCGGTCTTCGTCGCAGGACGTACAACGTTGTTTCTGGATCAGTACTATCTGTTTGGAGCAGGGTAGAGGGTGTATTGGCTGGAAGAACGGGAGCCCAACACAATAAGATGCAAGTTGTCCGGTTGAGAACCAAGGACGACTTGAAAATTGTTGGTAGGTATCTCTATTCAATTAATAGCCACTCAGACTTCCCTCACCCAAATATTTACTTAACTTCAACTCAAAACAACCTTGTAGTCAATTTTAGGATTCAGAAAGGAACCCCACCTAATACACCCTTCGTTTCAATTTTGCACTTAAATTTGTGTTGTCATTTTATAGAGTTGACTAATACTTGAAATCTATTACCTGTCATATTTGTACGTTAGGTTAGGTTGATTACCAACTATTCATACTTCAATTTTATAATATTATTTTTATTCATTATAGATACACATAATACATATATACAGGCTGGGCCAATGAAAACTTTACACCTCGATATCTTGACTTTAAAATCAAAATAAGGAAAAATGCTCGGACCCGTCGATTTTTGTTTCAAAGGGGAACAACTTTGCTACTTTTTTCAGTCCCGATACAACAATTGTTGTGTTTTGTATCTCGAAATCATTATCAGAAGATTTATGAGGAGATTCAATTCCTGACAAATTTTGGGTAGTAGGAGTGTCCCAATATCTGTCGAAAAATTTGCATAGTGAGGGATAGTAATGTGAAATGTATTACTGCGCATCTCCAGAATCCAAAGTTAATATTATACAGTAAAATCTCAACTTGCCATTTTATTTTCATTACAATTTTCTATTTTCTCACATTATTTTAATGTTGTTCGCCTTAGATGTTCAAATAGGTTTATTTATATGTATATGAATGTATTCTAATTATTTGTGCTCTTTATGTTGTTTTCACGTTTAGTATCCAACTGAATGAATAAGGCCTTGAATATCTATATGAGATATCTAATAAATATTTTGTACAAAAAAATGGACCAACGTTATCAGTTGGTGCAAAAATATAAAAATATACAGGGTGTTCTATTCGAAATAACAAAGTGGATGCCGACTTCCGGTATTTCTGGTTATACCACCAGAAATCTAAAAATGTTTTAGTTGAAGAGAACATAATCGATTAATCGATAAATATCAATTTTCAGTGCTTATCCGTGGTATAATTACATATGTATTATATGAAACAACGTCTAATCCGATGGAATCGTCCACGAATTTTAGTTTACCACAGGAAACAATTTATATCACAACACCGGTATAAAAATAATCATCAATGGCGTCCAACGACTAGATTGACATGGGATTGTTGCCTACAAATTACAAAATGTTTCAGTATAGGTACTTCTAATTGAAAAAAAACATTGTTTTTTAAATACACATTTAAAGCATGATACATTTTAAGTTTTTAATATTATATAAATCAAAAAATAATATTTAAAGGTAGGTATTTACTTTTTTTTTTGTATTTCAAAATCTTCCAAAAGAAGTTTGACAACACTGTTCTTAAGAAAAGTACATAAACGAATATCTAAGATAGACTTTTGCGCAAGCGTATATCACCGAAACCCTATTACTGTTTCTCTTTCTTCGTGAGGCACTTCTCACTCTATCATCCTTCTAGGCTTATTATTTCAATGGCTCTTCCTATACCACTGACGTGACATTCAGGGTACACAATGACAGGCGGCGATAATACATACTCATCTATATAGTGCTCTACCTTCCATAAAGAGAAAACCTCACGATTCACTGTCACTTCGGCATTCTCGAGTATGTTGTCCTCACGGATCAGTACTTACTTGAAGTAATACTTAATAAAACGAAAGTTCAACTACCAAAAGTGATTCTTAAATTAAAACGTATAAAACTAACCATGCTTGTTTGTTTACGGTTTAATGTCAGCGTGCAACGGCCTTATAGGATGCCCAGATGCCGTATAAGCTGCACATATCACATCCTTTCGAAACTTTCCTTATACATTGTTTTTTTACCGCAGTTGCATTTCTTCAAACAATCTTTTTACCAATCGCCTTGTTTGGCCGAAACAACGACGCCCTTGGGGTTTTCAACTTGACAGTTGCTCATAACCCTAATTAACATATAAATATGCTATCATATACAGCATGTTCTTAAATACAAACCATTAGCCTGGCTAGGCCTCAATTATGTCATCAGTCAATGTCAAATTCCTATATTGATTCCGTATATCTGTAAGTTTTCACGACATTTTAACCCTGGCCAGGAGGCGTAATCTGTACATTTATCGACTTCTTAGCTAAAGGATCGACTTCATCTATATATATAGATATACCAATACATGGTGATGTGTCAGTTGGTGTCAATCCACAACCAAAAATAAATGTTCTGTATCGTGACGTTTTGGCGTTCTATTCTAAGTTAGTCGGGGGGTATGTAGAGCGCGACTTAGTTAGGAAACTAAGTCGATAACAATTGACAGTCTGATGTCGACAACACGTGATCCAATTGACGCATCACCATGTATTAGTATATATATATATATATATATATATATATATATATATATATATATATATATATATATATATATATATATATATATAAGTGGATTCTTTAGCTAAGAAGTCAATAAATGTGCAGAATACGCCTCCAGGGTAATGGTTTGTATTTAACACACCGAGCACGCTGATGATAAATAGGTTATACTGAGGCAGAGAGGCCACTTTATGTAATTGTTATAAATATGTTCCACAAATAATTGATCACACTGCGTCATCTACGAGTCTTGCGGAATACTAACTATATTTACAAGGTATGACCTGCGGTAAATTTAAAATGTACAAGTGACATGTAAATCATACATTCTTCATACATCATGTTTTCAATTAATTTCAGAAATGTATTTATAAAGACAAATTTCATCAATAACTTTTATAAATGAAATTAAAAAGCTGATTGAAAACATAATGAAAAATTAAACAAAGATTTTTAAATATGTATTTATTGAATATATAACCCAAACATATTTATTGTTCATTTGTTTGATAGCTTGTTGAATATGCCTTAGGCTGCGTTTATGTTGGAGCTGCGATAAACGAGCGGCGGTAGTAGCGTAGCGAAGAAAATTACTATGCAGGTGTTTATGTCAGTGTGTTTTCTTCGCTTTGTTCGATATGGATATCGACAAAGTACTATTTAGCGAAATATTTACCAGCATTGTGGGATCAAAAATGTAAAGAGATGTGCTCCAATATATAATGAAAGCTTTGTATCCTAATTTTCATATACTCCATAAACTTTTCAGGATGTTGCCTAAATTGTCTATAAAGATAATGGAATTCTCCAAACACGTATCTCTTGTGTGTTTATAGGATGTGCAGCGAAATTGCGTTTTCTAACTAAAGGTTTATCAATATAATATTTGACAGCACTTGAAGACAGCAATAATTCTTCGTCAAAATCACTCATTATAAGAAAAAATATATTGGAATTTGTAACCACAGGTCTTCGGTCGACGCAATTGTCGAAGCTCTAATATAAACGGATACCAACGAAGTTAAATTTACGCCGCTCTCATCGCTGCTGTAATCGTAGCTCATATCGTTTATCGCAGCTCCAACATAAACGTACCCTAATGTCTATATGGACCATCGATCCATAGAATAAATAGGTTAACTATAAAAAAAATAATAACAAACATAAACATGAATAGACAGACCCACCGTTTACAACCCATCCCTACATTTTTTCAAAACAAATCATTGTGCTATAAAATGTATATTCATGATACATACATATTATGATTACATTTATGTTTTATATTTTGCGTTGAAACATTAAGTACAATATTTTTATTTTAATTAAGGTGGGCATATATCGGCTTACCTTTTGTAACTTACACAATAAAAATATCGCAGACGATCTCGATCTCACATACAAATACTATTACTGTCATAGGTAACAACAATCAACAATAATATACAATATTTATTTGGACAAATCAAAATGGTATTTGATTCAATGGTTATTTCATTTGTCGTCAATCACATGATCAATGATCTTATGCTGTATGCTCATAGATGGCGCTAATTTTACGAAGAACAGTATTGTCATTCAGACTTCCATACCCCTGTATGCTATGTACTGAGAAATATATATTTATGATCAAACACGTCAATAAATAAATATTTGACAGTTTAAAAGTTACCTTGTTATATTCTGATAACTCGAGATCAAAAGTTATATTTTTAATTGTTATAAGCTATAAGATATCTCCATTGTCACAATAAATTTCATGTGAATGCACTCTTAATTTAATTGACATTTGGACCTTATTTATACACATCTGGGTGGCTACGGACTATTTTTTTTCGAAGTCGTACTAGCGCTAATGCTGTTTATTCTGAGAATTCTATTAAAATTTGTTTTTTTTTCTCAGGTACACTCATTCCAAAAAATTGCGTTGATGCGCTTATCGAAGCATTATCTTCTGATGCAGAGAAAACCGAAGAGAAAACCTTCTAAAGGCTTTAGAGACTGAAATGGACATAGCTTCCGGAGATTTTGCAATATCTATCTGAAGATGTGAAATTACATACAATTTGTCGGACATGTTCCATCTCATTTATCCGCCGCACTCTTTTCGTTTTCCTTTTTAGTCAAATCAATTTTAATACACACATATATGTAGATATGTGTGCAACCAGTCTGTAATTTTATAACTTCAGCGAGGGAACATATACAGGGCAAATATAGTATTCTACCACTGCTATGGCACTATTAAAAAAAATATGGCAGGTGATTCAATAAGTGTGTGCATTGATAGATTGATGAGTTCTGAAGTGTGCTGGCCTTCATTGTTGTATTCTGTGATCTAGAGTAAGTTGATTATTGGCCCATCTTTTAATTAGAAATGTTACAATTTACATCAAGATTCTTTCATACTTGAAAGAATTATACGACGTATAGCTTTTTTCTTACTCCTTTGTATACCTGTCTTTATCTTCTCATATTAATGAATATTTCTCATACATTTCGATCCTTTAATTCTCAAACAATACGTTTACTGATCCTTGTTTATGAATTTGTTCAGTTCACAGGACTTCCTTAGGTTAGACACTTCAGGATGTAATTTATAATTTGATTAGTGTAGAGAAGAAATTTCCAAGTATTTTCTAAAATATCGTGTTAAAAACACGTACCACTATTCAAATGAAGAATCTGTGAAATAGTTTTATTTAGATATAATGTATTTATATGACAAGTAAGTTTTTATTGATTTTTCATTTTCTATTGATTTTTGTTAGTCCGAAAATTCGAGAGGGAAGACCTTTGGTCTTTTTAAAATTTTATTTGAATTGTGTATATTAATTGATGTGTTCACGGACCTAAATAAAAATTATCCTCTTGCCACTGATAATTTCTTTTCCTTTATTCTTTATCATAAAGTTGATGATATGTCCATACTAATATAGTATTTGGTTGCCACTAATGAATCCGAGATAAGTTACTTAAATGAAGTATGATACTAACGGTATAAAACATCTTAGGCTTCTATACAGGGCTAGTTAGAATGTGGAAACAGAGAGAAAAGATTTTAAGCAGCTACGCTTGTTTCAAAGTATGGTCAAAGATTAGGTGTATTGATTCTTTGGTATGGTGGCGTTGAGTGCCTACTCTTTCAATGAATTATTTTTTTTATAGTTTGGTGGGCGTAGTACAGGGTGGGTAAATTCCGTTGCTTTTGTAGGGTAACTTGAAACTGAGGAAGCAAATATTAAATCCAGCTAAGCCACTGAATTTTACTCTGAAGAATGTCAAAATAAATTTTCTATAACTTGCAAATGAATAAATGGTATGCATGAAATACCCACAAAAACGATAGATAGTTTTTGTTTATACCAAACAAAAAAAAGATCGAGGCTACGCCAATGTTTTTTTATTTTCTATTTCTGCAACCAGAGAGCACTACCAACAGAGATAACACATATACTTAAACTTCTATACCGCTAGCATTGTGGAAAAAATACGCAAAAATAAAGCCGAAGACCTGGGGACAGGTGGCAATATGCGCATGCGTCATGAACATTTTTAACTAGGAGGAGGGACATGTCATTTATGTTACCACCACAGCTCACCAAACAGCTGTGTTACCACACTAACCATTGGCACAGCTTATTTGGTAATCTGTGATGTTACCATGAATACCATATGATGTGACTCCAAGCCACTTCCCCTTTCGCGCATGCGCACTAAACTCGCAATCCCCATACCCAGCTTCACATAAAAATTCAAGGATCAAATTATAGGTATATAGAATTATGTGAGATAACACCAGCAATCACGCACGATGACGTCATAGCTTTGCAACCGTATTGAAAAACTATTAATCATTAATTTTGAAAAACATAGAACTATTCTTATATTTTGATTGAGACATTTTTTGACGCAACTCAGTCCCAAAAATACTAATTATTAAGCGACATTTTCGTGAAATTATACAAACGAAACTTTAATTTGAGAATATATTATTAATTATTAACTTTCCAGCACAGCTTACCAATTAGTGAGCTGTGCAATGTCTGTTTCAGAATGAGCATTTAGTGAGCAATTTATGTATATTAGGGTGAATATGAAGGTCCTTTTCGATTTTTGGGAATTTTTTTTGCTAGAATTGTAGAAATATATAATAGAAACACATTCCCGTTGAAATTTTCATGCGGCAACCCTTAACAAGCTAACGGGAGGGTGGAGTGAATAGGGGTGCTGGGTGGGGAAAATAAGTGTTTATTGATATACTTTTAGTAGTACTTTGGATAATATAATACTGAATTAACCCGATAAATAAAAAAGTGTTGCAATTAGCGAAAACGGGGCCATACAAAATTAAAAAAGGGCAAGGAAAATCATCCTGCCGCTATTTATGTTGTAGATACAGACATTGTGCAATGTTGCCAATATGACTAGTTTGTACGGACATACGATACATGAATTTGATTTTGTAGGAATAAAGCAAAAAATAAATAACCAAAGAAATATGAGTCGGAATTAAGCGAAATTCGAGATGAAAATAGTAAACTTTAGAATTTTTTTCTCGGAAACGCGAAGTGGCCGCACGATATTTTTTGGTGAAAACAGTTTCATTACATGTTATAAAGCTGCTGTAAAAAGGAAATTGCTGAAATCGAAAAGGACCTGTTCTTCACATTCACCTATATTAGTAATATTGAGAAAAATAAAATAACCGCGTCAACTTCTTTTCGGTACCCAAGAATATTGTAACGTTTAACCCTGTGCTAAACGTTGTGGGGTGAGTTCACTTGCGTAAGACTCAAAATTCGCAGATTGCTTCCAATGGTTTATTTTCAAACACTCAGTACACGAGCTTCTATTATGGTACAACTGTCACCTTGAAAATCTATACTGTCACTGTCTTTACCGACAGAACTACTATTAACCTCTGATTCCACAGACTGACTGTTATCAACTGACTTTATAATATAAAACTCACTGTCTTCATAAGACTGACTGACGCTGTCCCGTGATCGACACGGCTTTATATACCTGATGCATGACATGACATTCATCGAAAATGTTATGTTATTATCTAGACGCACATAATTAATGTTCTAGATCCTTGTCAAAGTGACAAAAGTATGACAAATTGTACCTCACATATAGTTTCTGGAAGGATCCAGAATAAATCTACTGAAATTCTATAACTACATAATGGAACCGTAAGTACAGGTCTACCTATCCACGTTACTATATATATGGGATGACCAACTCAGTATCCTGTTCTATAAGCATCTCTGGCATTGGAGGTATGTTTTCTCTGCTCTTGCAGTTTGCAGTAGTGGCTGTAATACAGAGACCATAGCATGTCCACAGCATAAGAAAAAATACAGCAGAGAAACTCCAGTGGCGATCCTCCGCCCATGCCACCATTTTGGTGTAGGGATAATTATCCCATTAGCGTGCTGGCGTCCTTTGCTTTGTGTTTTGTATATGTGTTTAGTTGTGTGTTTTATTTTACGCTGTGTGTAGAACCACGCTTACGTGATTTGTAACGGAAATAATTCATCCACGCGAATTGCGTCACTACTACTTATAACGTCATTTCGCGTGATCGGAGTGTTGAATCATGGTGGGATGATCATGATCACGCTAAAGGCGAAACTTCGACACACAATCACAGATCAATTTATATGTATTAAATGTTAGATCGCCACTTCGACTACAGGCAATGAGGTATGTTGTTCGTTTTTTATTAGTTTAGCTAGATAGTTTCTGGGTCACGTTTATATTCTTTTAGTACTTTCGCATTGCCATGAAGTTGGAAATCGGTAAAAAGATTTTTAGATACGAAGAGTTGACTTCCTTTCTGGGTATGAAGCGGAACAAAAGCAACAATTTTGGAAACGTCCCAGCAGAACATTGACTAGTGCGAGGCTCAAAAAACAATTTAATGACAAAATCAAATATTACGAAATACATTAATCATGTATACAAGGAGGTAAGAATTTTAAAAGAAAGGAAAGGGAATTAAAAGAGTGAGATAACTATAACATCTGTTTATGGAGTAGCTAATAGTTTATTATACATACTTACATATCCAGGACACATCGAATGAATTGCCCCGCAAATATTAAGCTTAGACCTAGCTCGGATGGACAAAGTCTGGAAATACGTAGCTTTATCGAAGAACATATGTAGCACGAATTATCACTAGTTGGTATTTTTGAAAAGTAGTTTTCCAAGTTTAAACTGTCATTTTACAGGACGTTTATGATCATTTGCATCAAACACGAAAATTGGGTGGAGCTGAAAAGCAACAAGCTCGACTACTTTTGAAGTTGGGTTCTAACATAAAGAAACTGCAAAGCAAGATTTTCGAAAAGACGGGTAGGAAGCCAACTCTCAAGGATCTAAGCAATATTCAGCAAACGCTAAGAACTAAAGACGATGATTTAAAAAAAGTTGCTCAATTTGTAGAAAAAGAACTCAATCCTTGACGAGGAAGGAATTTTTAAAGGGATGTTTATTTCAACAACTAAAATCTAAAAAAATTGAAATCGTGGCCTGAATTTATTGCTTTTGATGGAACATATAAATTACTTGAAAATGGTTGTACTGTATACATATTTTTGGTTGAAGACTCCAATGACGAGAGTAGAATTGCAGGAGTAGGACTACTATCTGTTGAAAATAGAGACACGTTAACTTGGTTGATTTAGTCATTTAGAATTATAAACCCGACGTGGACGAACACTAAATGCATAATGACAGATAAAGACCTTCTCGAAAGACACATTTTAAAAGCATAACTTACACAAGCTTCAACTTACATCTGTTCACTTCTGGATTTTATGAAAGCATTTTTTATTTTCTTCGACTCAATTGAACATGAAAGGCGTCACACTACGGCCAAACCGGTGTTAACACAACCTAATAAATACTCGAAATTGCTTACGAACTACAGCTTCCAGGATGTATTGGGGAATTAAATTTGATGAGGCACATTACTATCTTAAACCATGCATCTGATTATGTTTTTATTGTACGATCAAGCCGCTGGGAGATAAAACAACTATTTCCAGTTGTGAGTGTGTAGACTGGACATCAATGGCATTACCTTGTCGTCATATTCTTGCCGTACAATCAAAATTGAACATTAGTATATTCACAAAAAAATTGTGTCCCTTAAGATGGATGAATCAGTTTTTTTTATCAAGTTCGACAAATCTTGATCTTGATGCAGCAGAAACAAGTTCACAAGGATGTTATTTAACTAGTAAACAAAAATCACTGTTTCTATCGCTTAGTGAAAAAAGGAAGGAAGCAAATGTCTGCAGCGAATGAAATAACAAATTTGGTGACTAATTCAGGCAATACTCAGTTTGACTACAGATTATCTGTTCTCAAGAAAATAATAGAATTTTGGCGTACTGGTCAAGAAGTAATAGTTACAAATATAGAACTACCCACTACATATACTTCAAATCAAGAAAACCAAAACGAACAGTCGGCTACACAAAATGTCGAGAATCCAGTAAACCTAGATGATAAAACTAACATTTTATTTGATACAGAGATGCAAGTAACCAAAGACAACGAAGGCGATTTTGACATAGCAAACATGCCAGTGCTGTTAGAAACGACTGATGTAAATGAGAGTTATAATACCGATGATAATACAGTTGAACATGTAGCTGAGAGCTCTTCAAGAATACCTAAATATAACGACAGTGATAATATGGATCAGCATCTTTCCAAAATCGTCATGCCTACATGGATTAAAAAACGAGGCCGCACCAGCTGGTGCAAACCTTACAGCTCGCCTACAGTTATTGGTTTAAAGAAGAAAACAAGACGTTGCATGCCATTTCAACAGAATTTTTTATGGAAAAGCGAGATTGTGTCCTTCGATTACTTGCCGATAATTGCGACCTAGTACAAGCGCATTATACGAAGGCTATTTGCTTACAGTAGACGATATACAAATTACATTTAGCCAAGCTTTACGTGATTCACAATTAAACTTGAACGAGATAGAAGAATATCTCGACAAATACTCATTTGAATTAGTTAAACAAAGAATCGATGTAGAATTTCAAAAGCAACTTGAATGTAATAATTGTAAGAAAGTCCTCACCCAACCGTCAATTCAGTGCAGTGTGTGCCTCTTATGGTATGATTTGCTCTGTGTGGGTTTGCTGCGGAAACCTAAAAAGCTGATTTGATTTTGTAGAAATTGTGCGGACTAATCTTTCAAGAATGTTGTTTCTGAAAGATCATTATTTTTGTACTTTACCTAACTACCTACATTTATTAAGCACCCGACCTAGAATAAATACATATTTGTTTTCTTTGCATTGTCATAGTTGACTAATAAATTTAAAATGCACATTTGCGCTTGTCAATACGTTGAGGATACCTATCCTACCCTATGCTGTTCTATGCTAGTTCTCAATGCAAGTATAGTCGCGTGTATCTAACATTTTCTAATTAACAACCTCGAAACTGAGGTCATAGGTAGTCGTGACGCAATTCGCCTGGAAGAATTATTTCCGTTACAAATTACGTTAGCGTGGTTCTAGGCACAGCGTTTATTTTAAGGGTGTTCGAGCAGTAGTTTGGACCAGTTTCCAACTGTGTTCCGTGATTGTGGAGCATGCGCATATGAATTTCCGTCTTCTTAAAATTAAAATGCGCATGCCTCTGACGGTTTGAGTTTGGTTTGAAATCCTGCTCGAACACCCTTTTTATTGTGATTTCTCCGGTGTTTTTGAATATGAGTTTTGTTTGTGCTACAAAACGTTGCCCAAACAAAAGTTATGGTTGCAAGAAATCTTTTTTTATATTTTCAACTGATCTTAACAGGTATGTAAAATAAAATTTAAATTTTATAAGCTAATATTTATAGGCCAGTGAAACCATTATTCTTTTAAATGCTTTATTTAGTGATCAATTACCCTTGCCGAATAGTACAATGAGAATTACTGATAAATAGCTGACTTCGATATATGTAGGCCTAATGTTTGAAGAGTAGTTTTATAAAAAAAAAAAATATTATTATTATATGAACACACGTATTCAGAACTCATATAGAAAAATGTTTGCTCAAGTACGGGTTATAATTTATCCGTTTATCAGCTCGAAGTTAGTTAGATCAGATTTGTACATAGAATGAGTAAGATGCGAACGGATATTCCTTTAAGAATTTCATTCTGGTATATCCGCTAATTACGGCTGTATTTCATTGATATTCTTTGAGTAGAAACCGAATACAATATAGCTATTAGGGTAGGGTATGTACTTTATTACTCTGTGGCTATAATTATCTTCAAAATACCCATAGGTCCTTGACATTCTAAGAAATTCTACCTCAGCGTATAAGACATATTGGAATTGGAGTGTGGATCAAGATTGCCTAGAAAATTTCTTTGGGACCATTAGGCAACAAAATGGAAATTGTAGGAATCCCACCCAAATCCAAGTTCAAAGATCATTTAAAAAACTATTATGCCTAAAATTATTTCACACAAGCACAGACAATTGTTAAGCAGATACAGAGCCAATGCTGTCGAAACTGCATGACGTTCCCATAGAGAGTTCAACTTTGGATACCCCCCAAATAGTGAATACTTAATCAATTGACACCGACTACCAAAGAGATGAAGTGTTACAGAACAACTTTGTGAGATATGTTTGTGGGTATTTGCTGCGAAAAGCCCTCAAAATTCACACCTGTGATGTGTGTACTAAATTCTCGAAAGAAAGGCAAGTCCTCCTCTTTATTTATGTTTTTCAGGTCTACGGGAATAAATGGAAATTTATATAACCCCAATGATGCGTTTGTGGATTTAAACACAGAAATTGAATATGCTTTTCAAAATAATTTTGAAAGATTGGCTCCTCAGCCAAAAATTTGTCAGAATTTATTTCAAATTGTACATAAACTTCATTTCACGCATCCCTGTCCTAATTTCCCCAAAAACGTTGTTCTTAAGTTATACATTAGATTAAGAGTTTATTTTACATTGAAAGGCATAAATAAATTATTCAAAGACCAAAAAATTTTTCCAAGAAAAGTAATTATATGGCGTCATAATTGAATTGTTTTTTTTGCATATTATGTATGAATAAATAAGTTTAAATTTTATTTGTATTATTCCACCTTAAATTTTCATAAATAATATTAACTATCACTTTTGTAAATTCTCAGTTAGGAATTATACTATAGTTTCTATCATGAAATACAGTTAAGATTTAAAATATTTAATTTTATAATACAAACTTTCATTTGGAATATACCAAAGGCAGACGCTTTATTTCTGAATACGCTCCTGTCGTAAACATATCCTATGACAAGAAATTTTATCGAAGCCAACCCTCAGCTTTACACCGAAATAGCGCAGTCGAGGTCAAATGTAACTTTCGAGAGATCAGAAGAGATCACAGATGAAGGAGGTTAGAAGAGATCAAATGTGCCGACGAGAGTTTCTCTGCTGTCTTTTTACCTATGCTGTGCGGCATGTCTCCGTTGAAATAACGTACTGTGATGAGTTGTCAATTTGGGGTGTTGCGCAGTATTTCACTGAAGGTTGCAACTGGACCTTAAAATCGAAGCTGAATTCAAAAATGTGAAAATATACATAGTGTTCTATTTAAAATAAGGAAGTTGGCGGTATATCCGGAAGTCCGTTATATTTGAAATTATTTTCCGCAGAAAGAAAACTCGAAAAGAAACACTTCTTATGTGGAAGATTTCCTTCCTATTTCAACGGTAAGATCGCCAGAGAACACCGCGCGCTTGACAAACATTCATAGGGTTACGGCACTATGGGCTGTAGGATATTGAAAACTCATTTTCAATTACCAACGTTTCGATAGCGGTGGATATCTTTTTCAAGGCTGTATTAAAATAAAGGAAAGTTACAAAGAAGTAGGTACTTAATTAAAGGGATATAAGAATCATCGAAATAATAATCAAGAAAAATAGTTATATATAGAAACACGTTATACGAATTACATTGATTTTTTCATCATTAAAAAATAGCATTAAAAACATATGTCACCATACTTTAATAAACAAAAACATTGACAAACTATATCAAATAATATTTGATAATTCATATCCCACCAAACTTCTCCGCAAACTTTTATAAAGCAGTCCATCTTCTGACCAAAGCCAAATTTCAATCCAAAGAAGGCCATCTCAACAGGTCGGTCCATCACGATATTTCTCAATCCCTTGGATAAGAGAGCTCACTCCCAAGTTGATTTATGGAATTATAAGGGATGTCCTGGCTAACAGTAAAGTTGCTAAGAGGAATGTGAACTTATTAGGCCGTCAGTTCTCTAATATTAAAGACAAAATACCTACCGGGAAAACCCGTAACGTTGTCTACAAAATTCCTTGTAACAACTGTGACCTAGTTTATATTGGTGAAACAAAGAGACAACTCAATAACAGAATTATCGCACACAGGAGCGATTGCAAGCTAAGTAAACTGAATTGTGCTTTGTCCCAACACACACATGATACATACAAAGCACAACCCTAATTTCCAGGAAGCTTCTATTTTAGTGAATGAATCGAATCATACCAAAAGATTGATTCATGAGATGATCGAAATTAGTAAGGAACCCAAAGCCATGAATAAATGTTCCAATGTTCGTGGCTTCAGCTCTATTTATTCCTATTTGATCTCAAAATATTGTAGCAACAAACAATCATTCGTAGAGTATTGTGAAGTGCCTATGTTCGGTCTTTATTCTAGTTACTTTTGGTCTTACTTTCTTAAGTGTGTATGACAGAACAATCACCTGTCTTATTGTCTTGCATTTTGCCGGGATAAATTCGAATTTCAATTATTATTACCCCCCACTTTCAAATGAGAGAGAAAGATGTATTTTTCATAATGTTTTTAGAACAACCATTTCAGTGAATTTTGTAAATAGAGTAAATAGTGCTCAGGATCATTTAATTTTAAGAAATTTTAATTTTGGCAAATGTCTTAAATGTTAATTGTTTTCCGTCCATATGGGCGAAGGAAGTCCTAACTTTGTCTTTGCTCGTTTTTATTTTGTAACCTCGTTTGCAAAAGTAAGTTTGTAATATTTTGTATGTTGATTTGTTTCTTTTTCTTTGTGATAATCAAATTCCACCCTCATTTTATATTTTTTAGCCCTGAAGATGAAAATAAATTTTTCGAAGGCTTGGTTAGCAAGAAGAGTATACTTTTTTAAGCCCCAAAAAATTCTTCGGCAGATTACCCAATCATAGAGTTTAGTGTGTTCTAACAAATACTGCCGTACTTCCAAATATATATATATATATATATACATATATATATGATTTTGAATTCTTGCCTGGTTTAATATTTGATAAAATAGATTTTTGTTGGGGATGCAGTCATTTATTAAATAAAATTCTCTGTATTATGCCAAGCTTTCGAAAATGTTCATTCTCTTCGTCAGGGCAAACTAAAAATCGTTACAAATGATCTTAACCACATAATAAATTAAAAATTAAAGTACTTACATTCGTGAATTTAGATAAAATTAACAACAAACAGGAAAGATTTCATACCCATCAATCAGAAATGTGATTAGTTATTTATAAATGTCATGGTAACAGTATCTAGAGTTGAAGGTTTCTAGATTCAAGTTTTCTTAGAAAAGATCTTATAGGAATTATTTTTGTGTTTGTAGCTTTTTTGAACAAGTCATATACTGTTTTTTTTTGTTGTACATTGGATTTTTGCTGTTTTATACCGACTCTGAACTCTGGACCCCTGTTCGCTTCACCGTCCCGTAAGTATGTTTTTGTTGATAAAAAATTATATAAATCGATTTTTACAAAGGTGCTCGCGGATTCATGTTACATTCGACCTATATAAAGACCATAAAAAATAAATTTTCAAAAATCTCTAAAAATAGCAAAAACCTGGATAACGAATTTTTACTGGTGATGCCAGAAGGAACTGTGTGCAGTGGGGCACCTGCAAAAGCAATTCTAAAAAAGCTAGAGAAAAAGGGGAAGATCTTATGTTCTTTAGATTTGAAATTGAAAAAGAAAAACTTTAAATCGGAAAATAAGATTATTTAATATTTTTTGCTCATAACTTCGTCTAAAATGTCTGTTTTCAGCATTCTATGACTAAATAAGGTATAATATGTCCAATCCATACATAAAAGTGCAGAAATTTAAAAAGAAAAACTTTAAATCGGAAAATAAGATTATTTAATATTTTTTGCTAGAAGATATACTAGGAGAGTTCTACATCATCATAGTCAGCATGATTTTTCAGAGGCGTCCAGAATAATGAAATAATAATTTCAATGGGGGGGCGAGCGTGCAGAATATTTTTTCCAAGGGGGTCCCAATTTTAATAAATCAGATTCCTTCTTTTCAAACAACTAGAGCGCCATCTAGCGTGGAGAGGCTATGTAACTGCATTAGTTATTATAATTTTAGTTAAATTCCTAATTTTCAAACAACTAGCGCCATCTAGCGTGGAGAGGCTATGTAACTGCATTAGTTATTATAATTCTAATTCATGCATCGCCGTTTCGAACCCACATCCATAAATCCACACGCTTCCCATACTAGGCGTCTTAACCCAGCGTGCTATTCGGTCCCATTTGAAATATAGGAGATTGTTGAATAGAACGGTGATTTCTTGCGGTCTGGGAAATGATTAAATTCCTTATCAATTATATTCACTTTTATACATAATGATTATATGGATGAATATTGATGAATTTCTAATATTAATTTTTATATATTAATTATCTCAAACGGATACTACGGTGATTTCTTGTGGTATGGGAAAATGTATGATTAAATTCATTCTTAATCAATTATATTTATTTTTATACATAATAATTATATGGGAAAATATTGATGCATTTCTAATATTAATTAATTAATTAATTTGACGAAGATTCAGTTTTTGATTCGTTTAAATCGACCAATCTTCTTGATGGTTCGTGTGTATGCAGGGGACAAGGTATAAATAATATTTGATAGTGTTTAAAATTATTAGTAATCAATCATGTCTCAACCACTTAGTTTCTTCGCTAACTATGTATCCCAAATAGATGGGCAGTCAGACTTACCTGGTGTCGATGAAATATATAAATGTGTTGTAATCGGTGAGCGCAGATTCCCGCTAAATAAATCACTTAGTAGGTTTATATCAGTTGGATACAATTCTGATGATGGATTTTCCTTGTGTATAAAATTGAGTGTAAAAGAGAATCAAGAAGTCATTTTAACTGAGTCAGAAAAGCTCTTGACATATCAAGGTATTGTGAGTAGCTATCTATATTTTAACGAAGAAACAGACCGAATTCAAGAACATAGTTTCTCCTTGGATTTTGATCATGTAGAAAATGAACCAGTTGTTATAATTTTCAAGGATAGTAACCACATTAATTTGGGAAATGAGACGGTGTGCGGTCTATGGAATTTATTACCGCTAATAGACTACCAAGTGGAGTTACGGAAGAGTCATCATTTTCCAAGTTTCTTCAAGATTTTGAAAAGAGGCCTACATCATTACAATGGTGATGAAATTGAAAACGTTTTAAAGTTACTAGAGCCTCATAACAATCCAAATAGTGAAAACATAAATTTGATGCTAGAGTTAGTGTATTTATATCCAAAAGTGCTTGAACAGGAAATCAATCAGTCATGATGAGTGAAAGAAAATGTGTTATGTTTAATTTGATTGATAATAAAACTTGTGTTAGTGGATCATGATGGAGGTTACGGAGAAGCAAGAAAAGGAGAATGGATGCAAATTGCTAGAGACCGGTTGCAGTTTCAAAGGCGCATTTTGCTTTTGTCGAATATTATTAATAATGTGTTAGATAGCAATCATAGACATTTTATTTATCAAACAAGGTTTTCTGAATAAAAACATTATAATTTACATTTGCATTATTTTACTTCAAATAATTTACATACCTAATTATCATTTTTTACTATGAAATTGCACATGACTGACTGTCAAGCAATGAGCATGAGCGTAGACATTTTTATTTTGAATAGGGTACGGAAATAAACAAGCAAGTTAAGCTACACGGGATAGAAAACAAGCTTATAGCTTTTACTATAGATATAGTAAACAAACATATATGTTCACATGAGCTCCATTTAGTAAGTTCTACTCAAAATTTTACTATCCAATAGTCGAACTATACGTAGTTTACGTTGAAATAAACCACATGTATTGTTGCTTGTGAACCGTCGTTGCTAAGAAAGTGACGAAATAATTGTATATACACTATCAAGACTTGTTGTTTTATAAGGCAAAAGAAAAAAATATTTTCAATCAGACAATTTTATTTCTCAGATTTGTTTATCTTACAAGAAATCCTCACATATTCTATAAAACTGCAACTTAATAAGGTATTTACACAAATGTTTCACAATTTCATTTACTGTTAATATATTGAAATCTTTAGACCTGGAAAATTATATATATTGATTATAAAATAACATTCAGAAACACTAGAAATATTTATAACAGTAATAAAACTACAAATAAGAATGTTCCTTAATATATCTCATCAGTTTCTTCCTGTTGGCATTACAAAACTTAAGTTTTCATAGCATGTAAAAGTTATTGAACTCAACGAAGCTTTTGAGAAACCTTGTGCTCACTACAAATTTACAAATATTTCAAGTTCTAATGTATTCAATTATTTTATGTACTACTTTTTGGAAATAATTTTTCAGAAATCCTAAATTCAGTTTAAATATGGAAACCAGACACATGTAAGACTTTTCCATCGAGAATCCTCTTTATGTTATTATTCAATACCCATGTGACGAAGAATAACAGCTACATTTGAATATCATTTTTATGCCAATCTTTGGATATTCTGTAAATGAATATAATTAGCAAGCATTATTAAACATACTGTTGAAGCATACTGTGATAAAGTTTTCCATATTCTGAAAAAAGTTCAAGTTCTTTGAAATCTCTTTAGATTTACTGATTTTCAAATTCTTATCAATTAGAAAACCTAAATATTGAATCTTTTAATTGAGCATTATTTCAGCCAATGGGATGATATTCAAAAGATGCCTATAGCATTGTTAACTTGAATTTTAGTTAGTTCAAGAAAAAATCATTTGCAATATCATGTAATGAATTACTAATTTTAAATAAAGCATGACTGAGCAAATCTATCTATACCATGTACACACAATAAAATTGAATAATTGCAAATAATTTGAACCACTTTCAATATATTGTCATTTCCATTTTGATATAAACAAAATAGAAATGATCACGTATGGATAAGTTTATATTAGAGTATCTGACAGATCTTCTTAAATGACATCAATAAGTATCTAATGCTCAAAAACATCCATGAATTTTCTGGAAGGGTTACACTCCAGAGCTAGTGCTTGGACCGGGTGAAGAAGTTGATTGCAATGTGTCTGTCACCTCTTCTTCGTCGTCTGTTGACCACAAATTGTCATCATCAGCATCAGATTCCTCAGTATTTACTGTGAAGGTTAACTCATCGTATCTTATATCCAATATGTGTTTCTTCTCTTTATACTCTAGAACTATCTTGTCCACATGATCGCACACATTAGACCAAGATTCTGGAGTAATAGCATCAAATTTTTCCTGTGCAAGTTTCATTACATCTTCTAGTTTGAAAGAAGTATTTAGTGATGCTACATATTGTTTGACCTGAGCCCATATTTTCTCTATTGGATTGAGTTCAGGGTGACATGGAGGTAATCTGAGCACCCTAAAATCATGTTTTGCCATTTGGGTGTCTAAAACATACTGGCGATTATGATATTTGTGCATTCTAATAATCTCATATAGTTCGGGCTTGGTTAACTTGCTACCAAATGGAATATTTCTCTCAGAAAGCCAGGTCACCATCGACGTCTTTCTTGTCGTCATTGTAGGTTCTTTATTAATGACGACATTATGATAAGACGTATTGTCTATAACTAAAACACCTCGAGGAGGGAAATTTGGTATCAAACGCTCGTTGATCCATCTCATAAAATTGGTTTGGTTCATATCATCATGGTAGTCTCCACTTTTGGAGCCTACAGAAAGTTATGAATTCATATAGTTCTACTGTGCATATTTATTCCTTCCACCTTCCACCGGCATGAACCATTATGAGTCTTGAACCTGATTAAATCGGTTTTCTGAAGGTAACTCTTGACTCATCAGTCCAACATTTTGATTGGCAGTGGGAACTGTGAATATATGATTCATCAGTATATATAATAGGTCTGTCTTCCCGGATATGTTCTGTCAATTGTCGCAAGTAATTCACTCTCTTCAAACGTATGTCGTAAGTAAAATACTTCCGATTATCAGTTGTCTTTTTCCAACTGAAAATAGGTTTCAGAATGTTATTACCGATTCAATTACCAAATTCAAAATTTACATACCGAAATCCCATACTTTTTATCATTCGCCATAAACTTGTCCGACTACCCTCAAAGTCTATGCCAGAATCAATGATTTTCTGACGAATACCTTAAAGAATAACAACTATTAGATTTCACATTATGTCAATGGTTTTCTACCCACCTTCCAAAGTATGGATTCTAATTCACCTCTATTTAAGTCAGACTTCGGTTTAGCCTTAATTTTCTTGTTTGTGGGTGAAGAGAATTTTGATTTCTTGGCCTTCATTCACCACTTGACGATAGATTTTGTCACTTATCTTCGTAGCAGCCATCAGTCTTTCTTCAAAATGTGACAGAGCAATTGAAACTCCATGTGCAGCTTCGTCTTTCATGAAAGAAAGCACATTGAAAATTATTTCACGTGCCTGACTGTGAATTATTTTCCCGTTTACACCGACTGTTTTCAGATCTGCCATGTTGGGTAATATAAACGGATTCGAGGTTCTATTATTGGTACTGGTATTTTTGATGGTAGTGCCCAATGTTCTCTCACCTATAACGACAATATTTTGAAACAGCAAATAATTGATAACGTAAACATTTAAAATATTTCGTCACAAAATATTGCCATACCTGCAGCAAATTGCGATAAAGTATAATAAGTATTATTAATTATTGTATTATACTTAGCTATTATATATAAATGGTGTAACCGTATACGTATACATAAATAAATATAACTAAAAAGCTGCGTACACATTAGAAAACACAAAACCTCTAAAAATTAATACATAGTATTATATGCAACCAACATACATGGTATGGCTGGCTGCTTATCTTGCGAAATTACTTTATTAGGCAGTACTTCAGCAAAATACACCATGATACAGCACTGGTTTGAATAGTTTACACACCCCTTCGATCTGCTAATAGACTGGTTCTGACAAATTATCGTCTCTGCGCATCGTATGACGACATGTACTTTACTTCTGATACAGAGATTTGAAAACATTTTTTAATGCAACAATATTGTTCTTCTGAATTTTGTTGTGATGCTGCTGCTGCTGCTGTTGACATCGTTTCTATTGAATAATTTTCAATTTAACTCGTATATATTCTTCATAAATCTTGGTCGACATAGAAAATTACTGCCACGCCTATCACACATCACTATATTCCATAAAGAAGAAAATAAACCATACAGGAAGTGGGGAAAGGTGCCTATATATGCAACGCTGAGTTTCAAACACACAGTCATTAGTCATTATAATTCAGCAAGCGTCTACAGAACTACTACTGTCCCTCTCTCTCAACCTTTGGCAAATACACAGTAAGTATTTTTCATTATTTTCAATTTACTCATAATGCTTTTACTTTTTTTTGTTACAGATGGCTTTTTACAAGAACTAAACAAAGCCACCATCATCAAACGAAAGTCTCACACCAAAATTACTGATCTCCAAATAGGAACAAAATAAAAGATAATAGGTGCAAAGGCAGTCTCCAGCAAATTTGGTGAGACAATTTTGTTGGAGTTGGAAGAAACGGTTGTGTTCCTCCCAAAGAGAGTCGTGGAGAAATATCTACCCCATTTGGAGAAAATCGGAAGTGTAAAATATTCTTTAGTTTTTCGTGGGCAGGTGTCGACTGGCAAGGCAAACCAAGCTTCTTCTTTTGAATTGATAGAAAATTAAGTAAGTTTCTTTTTGAACATTTTTATGATGGAGAATATCAATATTATTAAGAAATCCGATAATTTAGTTGTTGCTATAAGAAAATTAAGTAAAATTTTACTCGATAAATTTACTAGTGTAGTCGAAAAGATTTGTTTAAATAGGATGAAACGATATATAGGATTATGTAATAAAGAAATGAAAAAAAACAGATTTACACATTGGAATTAGGAGAAAATTACAGACAAACATTGGACATTTCAAACATTTTCAAAATTTAATTAAAAATAGAAATCACAATAGAGAAGCTGGGAGTGGTGGTAGCATGATTGGACTTAGACGTAAAGAAAGAATTCAATGGAGGAATATAGCATCGAGTTTTATGAGTCGAATTCAGACGGGCATCATAATTAATCTTGTTCATATTGACTTGGAACAATTTTTGGCAGATTGTTTTGGTATCTTGAAGCTAAAGTTTGCGAAAATGTTTGAGTAACACTCAATTATTAAAATTAACACAACTTTCTGCGGTGAATTCATAAAAAAGTCAAAACATGATGATGATATAGTTTTAGATTTAAAATATTTCTATACAAAAAATTCAATTGTGGATGGCTCGACGGATCTGCAACGCTGGTTCATTGATAATGTTTATAGCAAAATTCAAAATGAAATGAGTGAATTTCAAGAACGTGATAGCGGTTGGGCGTTGAAGAAAATAATTTCATTAGAAGTTAATATTAACAAAGTTGACATGGGAAATGGTTCATCCTCTATTAAACTGCCAGGGAAATTTCCAATAAACGTGCATGTCTGAATATTCAGAATAATGATAAATTTTGTTTTTATTGGTCCATCGTTAGTGCTTTATACCCAGCGAAAATTAACAATAATCGAACTTCTTCATATCCACACTTATCCACTAGAGATGTTTTGAAAACTGAAAATAAAGATGATCCCATACCTCTCAATCATATTGGAAAATTTGAAAGAGCAAATAATATTTCAGTTAACGTCTATTCATTAGAGCTTAATGTTGTGAAGGAAAAATCATTTTATACTGTAGTGCCAGCTCGATTAACACCCAATAAATTAGATAAACATGTAAATTTACTTTTGATTCAAAATATATATTTTCCAAAATTGAATGATTATGATGCTCCTCCCATCGTCGATGAGAATGAGACTGTGAATATTAAATATCATTATTGTCTCATTCGAAATTTATCGCGATTAATATCACATCAGACCTATAATCATAATGGAAAAAAATTCATTTGCGATCGATGTCTCAATTATTTTCAGTGTAAAGAAAAATTTGAGGATCATCAAACGATTTGCTCTCAACTAAATCAATGTAAAATTTCATTTCCAAAATTTACTCATGTTGAATTTAAAAATCTCACATACAAACAAACAACTCCTTTTGTTATTTATTCAGATTTTGAGTGTCAATTAGAAAATGTAGATGATTTAGTGTCTTCTAAAACAGATAAATACCAAAAACATACACCATACAGCGCTGCTTACTATGTGAAATGTTCATTTGACGACTCTTTATCGTTTTTCAATAGCTATAGCGGTGCAGATTGCATGGACTGGTTTGCAAACGAAATATCCAACGTGGCAGAGATTGTACAATCAAAAATTAAAACAGTCATACCGATGACTGAAAATCCCCCCAACGAGTGTAATGCAACAACATCTTGTCATATTTGTGAGAAAATAATCATGTTGAAAGATATTATTGTACGTGATCATGATCATTTTACTGGAAAGTTTAGAGGATTTGCACACCAATCCTGCAATCTTAATTTTCGAAAATTGTTCTTAGTTCCAATAGTATTTCACAATCTGTCCGGCTACGATAGTCATTATATGATCAAGCAATTAAGTAGAAAGGGCCGCATGAGCATACTGCCAATCAATGTGGAAAAATATATTTCATTTACTCTTTAAGATGATAAAACAGACATAAAATTTAGATTTATCGACTCTTTTCGCTTTCTCGACACCTCATTAGAAAAACTAGCTTCAATAATGGATCAACGACAAGATTTGAAAATTATGAAACGCGAGTTCAATACATCGAACGAAGAGGCAATCACTTTTCTCACCAAAAAAGGAGTATTTCCCTATGATTATGTTGATTGTTTGGAAAAACTTGAGGAAACTGAATTACCGGCGAAAGAACACTTTTACAATAAACTCAACGATGAAGTTTTCAAAATTTCTGATTTGGGGGTGTACTCTGATCTGTATTTAAAGACAGACGTTTTGTTGTTGGCTGATGTGTTTGAAAATTTTCGGAAAAAATGTTTAGCAACCCAGAAGTTAGATCCAGCTTGGTACTATACCATGCTTGGATACACTAGGGACGCGATGTTAAAATTCACACAATGTAAACTGAAATTACTGAATGATGTGGACAAAATCATGTTTATAGAAAAGGCGATTTCGGTTTGTAGCGGTAGATATTCGAAAGCCAACAACAAATACCTGCCGGAATATGATTTCACAAAACCATCGAATTATATAATTTATTTAGATGTTAATAATTTATATGGGTGGGCAATGTAGGAATTTCTTCCTTACGGCGGGTTTTCATGGCTAGAAGATGTGGAGAATTTTGATGTGACGGCTATCCCAGACGATGCTCCTGAGGGATATGTGGTACAAGTGGATCTGGAATATCCTCGCAACGTACACCACCAACATAAAGACTTTCCATTCGCTGCCGAACACCGCATACCACCCGGTTCAAAATTACCAAAATTAATGACAACTCTTTACAATAAGAAAGGATATGTTATACACTCTAGAAATTTGAAACAATGTCTGGCAAATGGTTTGAAAGTCGCGAAAATTCATAAAATTTTGAAATTTAAGCAGTCAGCTAGGCTGCGATCTTACATTGAGCTAAACACTACTTTGAGGACCGCAGCCACAAACGAATTTGAGAAGAACTTATTTAAATTAATGAATAATGCTGTGTTTGGTAAGACAATGGAAAATATTGGGAAACACAGAGTGGTGAAGCTTGTAAGATCATGGGAGGGAAGATACGGAGCGAAAAATTTAATTGCAAGTCCGCAATTCCGAAACCGAACAATTTTCGATGAAAACTTGGTAGCCATCGAATTACAGAAAACCGAAGTTGTATTCAACAAACCGCTGTATGTTGGAATGGCTATTTTAGATTTATCAAAATTATACATGTATAATTTTCATTATGATCTCATATTACCAAAATTAGGCATTGAAAAATGTAAACTTTTATACATGGATACGGATAGCTTCATTTATGAATTAAAGTGCAATGATGCATATGAAGAACTTATACAAGCAAATATTTCTAAATTTGATACCTCAGATTATAATGTCGATAACATCTATAAAATACCTTTGGTCAATAAGTAAAAGTTGGGCTTAATGAAGGATGAAGCAAATGGTAATATAATCACTCATTTCATTGGTTTGCGTTCTAAAATGTATACATTTAAAGTTCAGGGGGTAAGGTGGTGAAAAAATCTAAGGGAGTGAAATATAATGTTGTAAAAAGTAAAATAACTTTTTATGATTATTTTAATTGTTTGAAACAATTTAATTAAAAATCGATAAGTCAGCGTTGCATCCGTTCATATGCACACAATGTTTTTAGTATAGAACAATCAAAAATTGCGTCCATACGACGATAAACGATTTTTAATTCCAAACTCTTTCGATACGTTGCCGTGGGGTCATCATGATGCCCAATAAAATGTTATTTGTTTTAGGTAAAATCATGTCATTACCACCACAACTGAAGGCTTTATGTATAAAAAGCATTTGCGAAAATGTTACAAGTATTTTAAGTTTTGGTAGCTATTGTCTTCTTTATCATGCACTACCTTGTATAGTCCTTGAAGAAATTTTCAAGAAATTCGCTTATTACCACTGGGAACATATTTGGCAGCAAGTTTCAGTTACAGAAGAAGCATATGAACTTATATATTTTATACACAAAAGAGATTAATAGGTCTATAACGAGTGCAATTTTAAATAAAGATGATTGGACCGAAGAATATTGCGGAAATCAGTACTGTATATGGGTTTATTTTTATAAAGTTAAAGGACTAAATTTAATATTTTGTGAAAATTGTTTTAAACTTTTTGAATTTATCATGAATTGCAATAAAAATGTAGTAGCAATTTGTGATCATTATCATTTGAATTTAAAAACTAAAAATTTATATAAGATATATCGGAATAAAAGTATTATTTGTATTAAAAGAAAAAAGTGAGTGTGATTATGATTTACACAATGGCGGATGTATTAGATTTTACGATTTGTTCTAAAAAGAAAAAAAAATTCCATCATAAAAATGTTTGAAGAGGTATTTAACTTTATGTATGTTTTAGATTTAATATTTTCTTTATATTAATAAAAACTATATAGATAGATATACTGGGTTTTATTTTTCACAAAATTCATTGGTTGTAGTTCTTTCTTTAATTTAATAAACCTTGTAATGATATGTGGTTTAACTACTAAATAAAACAATTAATGTCCTTTATACGTTTTTTATTCATTACATTGCATCATAAATTTTTCATACAAAAAATATACATGTGATAGTGCACAATGACAGGAGTTTTTATTGTGATATAAACACTTGGACTCTGAGACAGGTAGGGCTGGGTGTTCTTCTAATTCCACGAATGGTCGAGATGTAAATTGTTTGAGGTACAAGACTCTCTCTCGACCTTTTACATAAACCACTTTATATTTACCAGTCAACCTTTCAATAATTTTGGCAAAACAGTGAACCGGTACATGCCCCTCATTCCAATCAATACAGTGATAATTATTTATTAACCATATATTTTGACGATGTGCTTCAGGAGGAATAGTTCCATTCCAAAGGGTGGTTTAAAAATAAAGTGTGATATTTTTGAGCCATCAAAAGCAGCAAGCTCCTTGGGCAAAAATTTGTTCTTTTCCAAACTAAAGCCTTGGATGTCCATAACTAATTTCATTTTTCTACAATTTTAGACTTGCAAATTGTTTAATCATTAATTTTTTGTAGCTATATAATTCTATAATTCGCCTTAATTCTTCAAGTTTTCTCTGATGTTCATTGATTCTTGCTTGGAGCTGAGTGTTTTTCAAAAACGACTTTACAATATATTATTGTAAAGTCGTTTTTGAAAAGTCTCACATTTATACTTTATATGAGGCATGCGCACTAAATTTGACGAACAATTTTTGTAAGAGGGTTATAAGTTATAACTAAACAGTTTGTCATGTAATATCAGACAGTATGCTGTAGTGTCTTTTTTTACGTTTTCACTGGTCTCAAATTCGATACGCATAACAACTGACCCACTTTGAATCGACTCTTTTTGTCGACTACAATCTATGTCAGTAATCGGACACATTTTTAAAAATGCTTCGGTTGTATAAACTGGTTCGTTGTTAGTTTCATGGTAAGATTGTTGGAAATGGGAAAACATCTCATACAGAGAAGCATATTTCTTATCTTTGAAATTTAAATATAGATCCTGATAAGGGTACCTTTCGCCGTTTGGTTAAGTTTATATGATCAAACCAACTCATATCAGATGTAACTTTGTTTTTTTTATCAATCTGGAATGCTACTATAACATGCCTAGGAGTTTCTAGCTTCCTAGTGGTCCTTACACTCCACGAGTTTTGAGTTGATTCAGTTAAAGCTGGATATTCAATTAATTCCCATGAACGGAAACGAATTGCTAAATCTGTATTTTTTTCAATAATTTTGGTTAAGGCAAGTTGCTGTGGTATGTCCACGGACACATGTGGAACTCTCCAATAGATTTTGGTAATTGTAATTCTTGGTTTTTCAATATCATCTTCACTTATAACCGCATCCAAATCATTACTAGAGCGGATCAATACCAACTCTTGCTTCATATTCACAATAATTTTGCGATAATCTTCCCATCAAAATATTTAGTGGTATACTAACGTTGAAATTTCCATTAGTGTCTTTAATTCTCTCACCCACTACATGCACTCTTGGTCTATATCCAGCATTATGAAGCTTAACACTTTCATTATCGTTGTAAGACAAATATGCTTTTAGAGTGGATGTTAATCCCACGTTTCTACACCATTATCAATAAATTTAAGTTTGGATGCCTTAGTTCCATCATCTTTTGTTAATTTTCCCTCGATATACAAATGACTCTTACACGGTAATGTACACAGGTCTACTTCTTCAATAGGTATTCTTATCTCATCATTGTATTCAAATATTCCAGATACTGAGGGTTGGTAAGAGTGCAATTCAAAATTTGTGATGGAGTTGTCCACGAGAGGTCTTGCTGTTACGTTCAATATATCCATTATATTGGTAATTTGGAACCAAGTGAAGTCAAAAATTTTCGTTTCTTTGATGTTAACGCTTTGGTTGTGTGAGATCCACTAACTTTGTTTTTTTGCTGTTCCTTTTTTTATAAGAAATATCTACATTTCTGCTATATCTAACCACCATTGCTGATCTTTCTAAAGTTTAATCTAATGGTTATGGTTTCTTCTCTGAAATTTATACGTCGACTGCCTTGATCCAATACTTTTATCGTAATATTGGTTACTGTTTGAACACTAATTGAAAAATACAAAATTGGTAATGGTGATTCTACTATCTTATATCACGTAGGAACGCTTGGAAAGAACTGATGGATAATGTGGACAGGTTTCCCATTTAAATAGGAGTTTGTACATATATTAGTCAATGTAAATTGAGTTAACTCTCAAAATTCTTACTGTAGAATCTGATTCATGATCCTTGTTTGGAGCTAGTATTTTCTTACCAAATCCAAAAACTTCTCTCAAAGTATTGTCTGATTTGAAATTTATTCGTTTTGAGCAGTTAATTTTGCATTTTAAGGTATCTTTGTTGATAGTTATGTTTAATGTGACTCCCTACTTTTCATAGTGTCTATTAAAAGTGTTAAGTTTATGAGTTTTATAACAAAATATAATTAGTAGCGCCATCTATGATCGTCCTATGTACAACTTTATTACCTGTAATGTGAATAAAGTCAGTCAGTAGTCAGTAGTCAGTTGTTGCCATAGTCATCAGAGGTGTTCTGATGGTTGTTGCCAAGCCAAACTGCGTATCATTTATAGGTTATGGGCTTTTAACAATTTTTGGTGAAAATATAGTGAAAAATGTCGTCAAATATTATTGCAAGCATTGATAAGCTTAGAGGCAGAGAAAATTATGAAGATTGGGCGTTTGCGGTGGAGAACTACCTCATATTGGAAGGGCTGCAAAACAAAGGCCAAGATAGTTTTAAGTATAGATTCCAGTTTATTCGTGCATATTAAGAGTGAATCAACTGCAATGGGGCTATGGCAGAAGCTGAAGAAGCTGTTTGATGATAATGGCTACACGCGGTGCATCGAATTGCTTCGGAACTTCATATCTATTCGTCGAGAAAACTGTGAAACAATGTCTCAATATGTGACTTCGCTGCTAGAAACAAGTCAACGATTAAATAACACAGGTTTTAAAATCAGTGACGAGTGGATTGGCTCTTTATTGCTAGCCGGATTGCCTGAAAAGTTTGAACCGATGAACATTCAGGAATTGAGTTGACGGCCGACGTCATTAAATCGAAATTACTCGATATGGACGACGGAAGTGAGGTTGGTACAAGTTCTATACAGAATGCGTTTGCGTCGAAAGGTTGGCAGTACAGAAATAAAAACCAAACGCACGCGCATAGACAAACGTCATCACAAAACGTCAAATCAAATGTCAGATGTTTCAAATGTAAACAGTACGGTCATTTTATGAACAAGTGTAAAAATACTCCAAAAGGAAACGAATCTAATGCATTCAGTGCTGTATTTCTCAGCGGGAACTTCAATCAAACGGATTGGTATGTTAATAGCGGTGCCAGCTGTCATCTAACATCGAAAAAAGACTGGTTGTTGAACACAACAAATCAACACCAAGTGCAAGAGATTATCATTGCTGATAAAACGAGGATTTCTGTTGAAGGCTGTGGAGATGTTCAAATATCTACAGTTGTTGGAGATACCGAGCACGAGAACACAGTGATGGGAGTATTATATGTACCAAATTTAGCTACGAACTTGTTATCTGTCAGCAAGTTAATTAGCAACGAAAACAAAGTGACATTTGATGAGAAGCACTGTTATATTTATAACCAAAAGAGTGAGCTAGTGGCTACTGCAGATTTGGTTGGAGTAGTGTATAAGTTGAGAATCAAGCAGGTGGATTATTTGTTGACTTCAGTGTCCGGAAGCGTGTGGCATAGAAGATTTGGTCACTTGAACAGCAAAGATCTTAATATGATGAAAGACGGTGCTGTTAAAGGAATGTCATTCTTGGACAAGGCTCAGGTCAGTAAAACAAACTGCGTAGTGAGCTGCGAGGGAAAGCAGGACAGGTTGCCATTCAATCATGTTGGTAACAGAGGCAAGAAACATCTCGAGATCGTACACGCAGATGTTTGTGGACCTATGGAAGCTAGATCTATTGGAGGAAAGAAATATTTCCTGTTATTTGTAGATGACTTCAGTCGGATGGCTTTTGTATATTTCTTGAAGACAAAAGATGAAGTATTCTCACAGTGTAAGGCATTCAAGACACTAATGGAAAATCAGACAGGTAGAAAGCTCAAAGTGTTCAGGACAGACAACGGTAAATAATTCTGCAATAAAGGATTCGATAAATTCTTGGAACTTGCTGGAATTATACACCAGAAGACTTGTCCATACACACCAGAACAAAATGGTCTGTGCGAGCGGTTTAACCGTACAGTTGAGAAAGCAAGATGTTTGTTATTTGATGCAGGATTGCCTAAGCGTTTCTGGGCAGAAGCAGTGAACACTGCAGTTTATCTGCGAAACAGATCAATCGCATCAGGATTAAATAACAAAACGCCTATGGAAATTTGGACCAGAGCTAAACCAGATGTCAGTAATCTACTTATCTTTGGAAGTAAGGCTATGATACATATACCGAAGGAAAAACGGTTAAAACTGGACAGAAAAGCAACTCAGTGTATTCTTGTCGGGTACTCAGACAATGTAAAGGGTTACCGAGTTTACAATCCCAACAATGACAAAATAATAATTGCGAGAGATATTGTTGTGATTGAGGTGGGGATTGAACAGAAGCAAGATAAAATACACGTTGACATTAATGAGAGCACTGATGATATCTTTCCAATGAAAATGGAAAGAGAAGAATGTACCCAAGAAGTGGGGGACATGGAACACACAATAAAATTGGAGGATCAGGAGCAGAAAAGAAGTGAAAGTTCTGATAGTGATAACGAGGACTTTGTGGACTCCAAGGCAGAGATGACGGGGCCAGAATCAGCAGGGCCTGGGAGAGATCACATGACTCAGCCAAGGCTACCCAGCGAGTCTCCAGTGGAGGTGCCAACTAAGCGTATTCGCAGACAACCTGATTGGTATAGTGCTAATTATGTGTGCAATGGTCAAAGCAGTGATTTAAATGCCTGTGAAATAACAATAGATGAAGCGTTGACTGGACCAGAATGTGAACAGTGGAAATTAGCCATGCAAAGTGAATTTAACTCTTTTCAGGAAAATGATGCCTGGGAATTAGTTGATATTCCGGCCAATGACCCAATTTTTCAATGTAAATAGGTTTTTAAACACAAATTAGATGTTGATAATAAAGTGAGGTACAGAGCCAGATTAGTTGCTGAGGGCTTCACCCAAAGGTCAGGCATTGATTTTTATGAATGTTTTTCACCTGTTGTTAGACACTCAACATTGAGATTGTTATTCGCAGTGGCAGTTCAGCTTAACTTAGATATGTGTCATTTAGATGTTAGTACTGCATTTTTAAATGGTTTTTTAATTGAAAAAGTTTACATGATGAAACCACCAGGTTGTCAGGATAGTAATGATAATTGTTATGTATTCAGACTTATGTCCTGAATAAAAGACTACTTTTATAAGAATGTTTTATTAAGTCTCACGTGGCGTTCACTCTCTGACGCCGTTACATTTTTATTATTGACATTTACCAAAAACTCAACGTCCTTATGTCATAACCATAGATCACGAAACAACACAAAACATTGATTACATGTAGAATATGTTACATTCTCTCCTCCTGCTTAAAAAATTAGATCTAATTTCTGTGGAGGTTTAACAATCCTACCTGAACGAGTATTTGTGGTGAACCTGGGAGCTCCAGGTTGAACTATTTTTGGTGAATGACCGAGTGAATAACTTTTCTTAATAGGCTCTGATAAATCTTTGCATGACTGTCCAACTTCTGGTACTTCCACGTTCATTTCTGGTACTTTTGACACAATTGGAGTTTTATTCTTAACAGGTGTACAATTTACAATAGGATCTGAAGTACTACTAACGTTAACATTAGACAAGGGTAATGAAGGATTAATATTGAGCGGTGCACTCTGTGACATCTTTGAAGTCCCTCTTAGATAAAGTAGTTTGAACATCAGAATCACTAAGAATATTTTCTGGACATATTCGAATATCATTAGCATGAACATGTCTTATATTATTATTTACCTGAACAAGATAAGTTGAATGGCTTAATATATTTACAATTTTACCTTTTTGCCATTTTTTTAATGGCTTATTTTTAATATAAACAGGTTGATTCATGGAATACAATTTAGTTTTTAGAAAACTGTCTGAGTTAGAGTCAACATCAGAGCGTTTTTTTCTCAAACAAGGTTTTAGTAAATCAAATCGGGTCCTTGGTCTTAATTTAAAAATACTTTCAGCAGGTGAAGTGCCCGTAGCTGTAGAAGGTGTAATCCTATGTGTAAACAGAAAATTGTATAATCTGGTTTTTAAAGCGTACTGACTTACTTCCCCCTTTTTTGTCAAAACATAATGATTTTTCTAAGTTCTTCTTAACGGTTTGTACACTTCTTTCAGCAAGACCATTACTTTGTGGGTGATAAGGTGGACATTTTACTGGTTTTATTCCATTAGCCTGACAAAAAGCGATAAATTCTCGAGAATTGAAAGGTGGACCATTGTCAGACACTAATTCAACAGGTAACCCAAAATAGCAAAAGATTCTTTTAATTTGAGTATAATTTCTTTTGCATTAGTTCCTTTTTCCATTAGTTTCACATCTAACCATTTTGATTTATCATCAACCAAAATCAGAAACTTATGATCAAATACATGAAAAAAATCAACGTTGACTCGAAAAAAATTATTTAAAGGTGTTGGCCATGATAATAAGGTACTGCTGTTTGAAAATTTATAAATTTTTCAATCGCATTGTTAACATTTGGCCACCAACAGTAAGCTCGAATCAACATTTTAGTACGAACTATACCTAGGTGTTGTTCATGAAAAAGTTCCAAAACTTCATGTTGTAGTGATTCAGGAATGACAACCCTACTACCTAGCAGAAGACAATCATTTTCAACAGACAACTCGTTTCTTCTGTGGAAAAATGGTTTTAATTTTTCATTCTGAACTGTATTAGGCCATCCAGTTTTTGTATAATCAATGGCTTTTACTAATGTTAAATCCTTAAGAGTTGCTTTTGAAATATCATCAGAATGAAGTGGAATATTTTCGATCAAGTTGAAGGAGTACAAAGAACTAGGGATTTCAGTTGCATTTTGCATTGGTAAACGTGACAAACCATCAGCATTTGCAAGTAGTTTTCCCTTTTTATATTGTATGTCATAATCATAAGCTGCTAAAGAAATAGCCCAACGGGTTATTCTAGATGCTGCTGTGACTGGTATACCCTTATTTCTGCCAAATATATATTGTAAAGGCTGGTGATCAGAAAGCAAAGTGAATTTTCTGCCAAAAATATATTTGTGAAATTTTTTTAAAGCAAAAATTATGGCTAAGCTTTCTCTTTCCAAATTTGAGTAAAGCTTTTCTGTTGCAGAAAGTGTGCTTGATGCAAATAATACAGGTTTTTCTTCCCCATTAATACGGTGGCTTAAAACTGCCCCTACTTCATACCCACTTGCGTCGCATGAGACATAAATAGGTAAGGCTGGGTTAAAGTGTGTGAGAACATTCTCTGAAGTAATTAATTTTTTACTAATGTGAAATGTTTTCTCACATTCATCCGACCAATTAAAATCAACTCCTGATTTACATAAATCATAAAGTGGTTTAAGTTTACTTGACAGCATTGGTATAAATTTTCTATAGTAATTTAACAGACCTAAATATGATTTGAGCTGTGTTAAATTTTCTGGTCTAGGTGCTTTTACAATACATTCAATTTTATGTTTTTTCGGATGGATACCTAGCTCATCAATTTTGTGACCTAAGAATTCTATTGAATTTTTATAGAAGACACATTTCTTTTCATTGATCTTTACATTATACTCTTTCAATCGTTGCAGGACAGCTGTGACATTCGCTCAACGATGTACCATGAATTAAAATATCATCTAAATAGCACATAACATTTGACAAACCAGATAATATAGTTTCCATAACAGATTGGAAAATTCCAGGTGCGGAACTGATTCCATATGTAAATGTATTGAAACGAAAAAGTCCTAAGTGAGTGTTTATTGTGAAAAGTGCCTTAGAAGATTCGCTAATTTCAAGTTGTTGAACGCTCCCTTAAGGTCTAAAACTGTAAAAAATCTACTACCTTTCAGGCTTGCAAATATATCATCCAGTAATGGTAATACACAATGTTCGCTGTCAATTACTTTATTTACATATTTTTTTAAAATCTACGCAGATCCTAATGTCATTCGAGTTCTTTTTAGGAACTATAACAATAGGACTTGCCCAATGACTATGACTTACTTTACTTAAAATTCCGGATTTGACCATTTTTAATAACTCTTCTTCAACTTTCGGTTTTAGAGAATATGGCATCTCATAAGCACGATGGAAGATTGGTTTGACATCATCTTTTACTTTGACCTCTGCTTTGAAATTTTTGATATGATCATTGGAATTACTTTTAAAGTTACATGCAAATTGGTTTTTTATTTCTGAAATTAAATCCTGAGTTTTAGCAGACGTAGATGTACTAGCAACAACAGAAATTTCCTGACATGTTATAGACTTATCCGACTCGATTTGACTTTTGTTTTGATCACGATTATCACTGACTGATTTTGACTCTACTAAGACACCTTTCCATGTTGGATTTATTACATTCAGCCAATTTCTACCTAATAAAGGTGTAAACCTATTTATACTATCTAAAATAATCAGTGGTAATTTGTAATTCTGATTTTCATATTTGACATTAACATCTATTTGACCTACTATTGACTGACCTGTGACAACTTTAAACTTAAGATTGACAGGTATTAGCTCACTATTTGAGAATAACTCATAGTAATCATCTTTATGTATCACTGACTTACATGCTCCGGAGTCAACTTCCATTGTAAGCTGTTTTCCTTCGACTATCAATTTTACCTGTAGACTTTCATGTTCCTTCGATATAGAGTTTATACTCAACCAACCAAATTCTAGTGAATCATCTTCTTCTATATCTTCAATTACATTATGGACTCTGTTTTTGCATAAAACTGATTTTGCTGTATGTCCTGTGAGATTGCATGAGAAGCACTTCCAATTAACAGCTGGACATTTATTATTATCAAAATGTTTTCTTAAACAACGCTTACACTGTTCTTTTTTGGATTCACGAGGTGCTTGACTACCTTGTCGACTAGTATTATGACTTGAAGACTGACTATTTTGTCCAAATTTAGGCTTAACACTTGACTTGTTTTTCTGATACTTCAACTTATTGACTGACCCTGTAGATTCACTTCCAAACAAATGTAATTGATTTTCAGTAAGTTCTATGGCTATTGCAGCTTTAAGTGCATCATCAAATGATGGTAAAGGATCAATAGTTAACAACTTTCACGTATTGAGTTTGACTTGACTCCAGCGCATCTGATAAGAATGTCCCAAAATTGCAATGCTTGGCTAAATTTCTTAACCTAATAGAAAACTTCTTCAGATCTTCTGTGGTTTCTTGCTCAGCTGACCAAAACTTCGTTCTGCAATAACTAAACGCTTAGTCCCAAACTGGTTCTTTAAAGCACTTGTGAGTTCAGCATATGACTTACTAGCCAATGTATCAGGTGCCAACAAATCTTTCAAACAATTATATGTTTCGCCTCCAATTAAGGTTAAAAAAAGTGGTATTTTCTTCTCATCCGTGGTTATTGCATTCACTTTGAACAACTGTTCTAGCCTTTCAACATAGGCCTCTCCATCAGATTCCTGCGGATTGAATGCTTCTATGTTTCCAATAAACGACGACATTTTTTTGTAGACTTGACCTGGACTTGCAAACTTTAGACTAGACGTGATAGACTTCTTTTTGTGACTTCGACTTTTCGGCACATGAGACGACCGTTTCTCGTCGCCAAATTTGTTATGTATTCAGACTTATGTCCTGAATAAAAGACTACTTTTATAAAAATGTTTTATTAAGTCTCACGTGGCGTTTACTCTCTGACGCCGTTACATTCTTTGCTTGCTTGCTTGTTTTATGGCACTGCTACGAGGCTATTGCCAGCTCAATTTGTGTGTGATCTCGGTGTTGACTGGCTCTAAACCATACCGGGACCACTGACTTCTATGCAGGATCAAAGTGCCTGCCTATTGCTTGGAATGTTTAGTTTTTCTTGATACTTCGACTTCGAGTAGGTCTAATTAGAGTACAACACAACATATAGGTGTATCAGGCATAAACATCACAGATCGATCACAGGGATTCTAGGAGTATGAAACACAAAACATAGAATATGTAGTTGAGCATCACAATATGTAAACAGTATGAAGTATGTTTTCTAGTAAGGATTACAGATTACAATTGGATTCTATTTATGTTAAGAAAATTCATTATCAACTTTATTGACTCCTCCTTTGGTTCAGATAAGACTGAGAAAATTGATATAGGAGGGGGGTAATTCAAGGCTAATAATTCATCATAGAGGTTGAGATTTGGAATGAAATTAATTGGGCATTCTAAAAATATGTGATTCAAATTCTCTAATGCACCACATTCACAATATGGGTTGTCTTTAATTTTTATTTTGTATAAATGTTCTTTACTCATACAGTGGCCCGTTCGAAGCCTAATTGTGGTTGAGATGTGTTTACGGTTTTTGAATGGAAAATTTGAAAACCACGTATTATTTGGAAATTTTCCTTGGATTTTATAGTATTGATATTTTTTTCTACAAACTAACGTTTTACAGTTATTTTTAAACTCTTTGTACAACTGCATTTTGATTATATTGATTATTTCGATAGAATCTAATGATATGGCTTTAGGGACATTTAAATCTTTATCTATCTTAGCTAGTAGGTCTACTACCTTGTTACCTGGGATTCCTGAGTGTCCTGGAATCCAAGCCATCCTTATGTCAAAATCATTCATATTTGCATGGGAAATCAGTCGTTTTGTTTTTAGCGTCCAATAATCTGCTGAGGCACTTAGTCCGTATTTATTAATCTTTTCTATGGCACTCTTAGAATCCGATAAAATGACCACTTTTTTGAGCTGTTTTTTAACCGCCAGTTCTACTGCCTCGTGAATAGCCACTGTTTCCGCCTTACATATACTTATGGAATCGGGGAGTCGAGAGGAAAATCTATATTCAATGTCTGGGATGTATATTCCGTACCCT
Organism: Crioceris asparagi; assembly: GCA_958507055.1. Taxonomy (NCBI): domain Eukaryota; kingdom Metazoa; phylum Arthropoda; class Insecta; order Coleoptera; family Chrysomelidae; genus Crioceris; species Crioceris asparagi. The sequence continues at coordinate 40,245,143 of OY293831.1, forward strand.
GTTCTTTAATTTTTTTTTTAAGCGTCTGTGTAAATAAATGTATGTGAGTTTTTCATATTTTCCGTAGCTGTGTAAAAGAGGTGCTTAATCATGATGTCATTCTTTTTTATTTTAAGATCTACAGTTTTTATGGGGTCATTCAGACAGTTTAACTCTACATTATAACAAGGAAAGTTGGTCCCTTTCTTTATTTTGTTTAAATATGGTAAGAAATTTTGTATAGCCATTATTAAGTATGGGATTTTGCTGGAGTTAATAAACGCAGGTGTTGAAATCATTTTCCTTCTCATACTTAGTAAAATCTCCAATATGGGGTGGTTGACTATTGTGATTATTTTTGCTATGAATTTATTAGCTAAAATTTTTCTCCTCTGATCCAAGTCAATTGTCGCTGCTTCCGCTAATAACGCTGCTCTTGGAGTTGATTTCATACATCCTAGACAGATTCTTATACCCTCGTAGAAGATAATATCCATATTGTTTAGGCATTTTTGATTTACTGGTTTTAAAATAATAGCTCCGAAGTCTAGGTGCGATCTAACCAGTGCGTTAAATATAATCAAAAGTGTGCTAGGGTCTGCGCCCCACCATACCCTACAAACGGCCTTTAGGATGTTCAATGCTTTTTTTGCCTTATTAGTTGTGTGTTCGATATGTAAATTCCATTTCAGATGTTCTTGGAAGATGTGTCCTAAATATTTGACATGACGTTTGTAGTTGATGATTGTGTTTCCGACAAATATTGGTGGGGGTTGTATTTTACGTTTACCTCTTGTGAACCAAATGGCCTCACATTTTTCTATGGACAGAGAAAGGTCGTTGTTTAGGAGCATGTTGTTAACTATCTCTAAAGCTCTATTTATTTTCTTAGTCATTACATTTATGTTGTGGCCCTTTATAAAGATTACTAAGTCATCCGCGTACCCAATTATTTTCACAGAATCTAAATTAGTGCCAAACAGTTCTAGTATATATATACATTAAATAGTATTGTACTCAGAGGAGAGCCCTGAGGGAGCCCTTTAGTTGCCATGTATGGTCCCATAAATTTTCCATCACTTCTTCTGCTGAACAGAAGTCTATTGGATATGATGCTATAGATTAGGTTAATTATTTTTATATGAATCCCCAAGCTGTGCAATTTATGATATAGTTTATATAAATTTACATTATCATATGCCGCTTTGATGTCTAAAAATACTGCTAAAACTGACTCTGACTGGCCAAAGGCTTCGGAGACAAAGCTAGAAAGGTATGCTACGTTATCGTATATACCCCTACCTTTTCTGAAGCCTGATTGTTCGTTCGGTAGAATGTTTTTGTTCTCTAGGTACCATTCAATGCGATTTTTGATCAAAGTTTCAAGTATTTTGCAGCCACATGTTGACAACACTATAGGTCTATAGCTGCCTGGAATCGTAGGATCTTTATTTGGTTTAAGGATATTGATAATATTGAATTTTTTCCATGAATCTGGTATTTTTCCCCCTAGAAGACATTTGTTATAACAATTGAGTAATATTAGTTTTGCTCTGATTGGTAGATTCTTATACATAGGGTATGCTTTGTCATCCATTCCAGGTGCGGATAGTTTTTTCTTTACTAAAGCATTGGTGAGTTCATTAATGCTAAAAAGCTGGATATCATTATCATTGTTTGTTTGTAGGATATTGAAATCCGGATCAATATGTATACTTGACATTTTCTTGAGAATATCTTTTTTGATTTCGTCTGAGATATTGTAATTGGGTAGTTTGCTATTATTGTTTGAGAATTTTTTGATTTTGTTCCAGACGTAGCTAATCTCTGAATCTCTATTCAGAGATTGACAGAAGAGTTTGAATTTTTGTTTTTTCTTTATCTTGGGCTTTTTCTTTGTGGTTGCTATGCATTTTTTAACTTGTATATAGTTTTCTAGTGAAAGGTGATCATTAAATCTCCTGATTACCCTTTTCCTTTCCTTGATCCACTCAGAACATTCTTGGTCCCACCAAGGATTACCCGTTCTTCTGAATACGCCACAGTCCTTTAGTGGGATTGCAGTATCCGCAGCCTCATCCATAATATACATTAGGTCTTTATAGTCTACGTATTGTTCTCTTGAATTCAATTGTGAAATTATGCAGTCTTGATACAGTTGCCAGTTTGCTTTATTAAAGTTCCTTGTTTTATAGGTTCCAGCGAAAATCTTTTTTGAATTAAGGTTGTTTGGAATAATTAGCTCTAAGCAGGTTGGATAGTGATTACTATTGGCGCAGTCATGAATTACTCTCCAGTAGCTGTTGGCTGCTAAGGAAGAACTTACTATGCAGAGGTCAAGAGCACTCAAATTGGCATTTGGGCACTGTACCAAAGTACTCGAACCATCGTTTACGACCACCAACTCATTGTTCATGATAAAATCTGAAATTATTTTTCCCCCCTTATTAATGGGGGCTTTATCCCACAGCGGATGATGCGAATTAAGATCTCCCATAATTATAATTTTATCTATATTTATATCGTATATAAGTTCTTGTAAGAGATTAATTGTGATACTTTTGTTTGAGTTAACATAGATATTTATTAAGCATATGTTACCTATTTGGATGATAATATATTGTGTAGAATCAGAATTGAAGTTTTTTAGGCTGTTAAATATAATATTCTTTTTAATGCATGTTGCTACCCCCCCGTAACCATCATTTCGATCTTGTCTGATTATGTTGTATGCAGATAAATTAAAGTTTTGTTTTGCTTTTAGCCAAGTTTCATTTAGTAATAATATATCCGGAGACTCCCTATGTATTAGGGCTACTAAGTTATCTCTATTTGAGTTGATACTGCGAATATTCCATTGTATTATTTTTAGGTTGTAAATGATTGAATGTGTTTTGGGGTATTATGGTTGAGGGAGATCATGAATTGTTATATTGTTGTAGTTGTTTGTAATTGTGGGGTTGTCGTTATTTGTATTAGTCTGAGTCAGTTGGATCCATTTCAAACTGTGGATCTAGTCGTGGTAGAATCGCTTTTTTGATTGTGTTGAAGTTGTCATTTGTTGTACTCATAATAAATTGGATGCATTGCTCTAAAGGCTTGGGAATGTCGAAGCTATGATGTACACTACTAGGACCTGGGATGGGTGCCATACGAGGTTGTGATTGGACTTCATTTAGTGAAGGGGTGCGCGTATTTGACCTATCCGGTCTCGAATTGGGGAAGAAAAGAGTATCTTCATGTTTTTTTCTATCGTATCCCATTTGTATTATTCTTTTTTTATTGTTATTGTTGATTGCAACCTGTGAATATGTCTTTTTAGTTGGATTGTTATTCATGTATTGTGTTCGCCTTTGAGATGGGGTAGTATTAGTATTTAATGTCTGTTGATTATTTTGTTTATTAAGAGTTTTCGGGAAATCGCTTGGATTATAGACAAATTCTCCTTTAGTGACGTAGTTCTTTTGGCAAGCTTCATTTGCGTCGAAGAAAGTAAAGTTTTCGAAAGCCATGAGTTCTTTTATATTTCTTTGTCTCAAATATTCGGGACATTTTTTTGATATTGATTTATGAGATTCTTTACAATAGAAACATTGAGTATTACATGAAAATGTATCCCCGTCTTCCGTATGTTTTCCGTCCATACCACAATTAAAACATTTTTCCTTGCCCTTACAATTGTGTTTAGTGTGTCCATAACTAAGACATCTGTAGCACTGCGTTACCGGCGGGACATAAACCGTTACAGGGCGCTCGAGTCTGTATAAGCTTATAGATTTTGGCAATAACACACCCTTAAATGTGAAAAGAATAGTACCAGTTGGTTCATATTTTGTCTCTTTATCTCTGATAATTTTTCTATTTAATCTCTTAGCGTTAAGAATTTCCACATTTGCCCGGCAACATTTCAGCAATTCCTCCTCTGGAATGTCTGGGTCAATTTGTCTCACAATGCCTTTGCAAGTCACGAAATTGTATGGTATAAAAATTTTGTATCCTTTATCTAGTAAGGCTTTATTTTTGATGAAGCTATTCGCTGCATGGAAATTAAGGAATTCAATTGAAATTCTATTCAATCTTTTATTATTAATTTTTTTTAATATCTGTCAAATTTAAATTAAAAATATCTCTTGCAATTTTTATGTTATTGAATTTGCCGATATTGAAACCAACTTGTTCTGTCGATTCTAAGTAGACCACGAACGGGCCAAAGTCGTTATTTGAATAAAAAATTGTTTTGTTATTTTCCTGGGAATGTGGTGATAGTGACCTTGAAATATTTTCTTCAAGAATTACATTTTTTGAATCAATATTTTTAGATTTTTCGATAATATCATAGCTGTTATCATTATTTTCCTTGAATAATAAAGAGTTCAGGGGGGCTCCGTCCCCCCCGTTGTTGATCATTGTTTATAGGGAGTTAAATTTATGGCAAATTTAAATATCTTCCAAATAATATAATAAATATAAGCATAGGCCAGTTGTAATAAAAGCTTTGTGTTAGTGATGCTCAACTTACCTTCAGAAAGGACAAGCACTACCAATGTTAATCAGGAAGACAAGACCTTTTTTCCGCTGGGCAAGCACAAGCACAGTTTGAATTTTCGAGCTCTTTTCGCAAGCGAGGTTGAACGCAGAGAATATATACCTACGAACGCGATCTGTGGTTACATTCTTATTATTGACATTTAACAAAAACTCAACGTCCTTATGTCATAACCATAGATCACGAAACAACACAAAACATTGATCACAAGTAGAATGTGTTACAATGTTACAATAATGTAAACAAAGTTTTGAGACTGAAACGTGCCATTTATGGCTTGAAACAATCAAGCTGGGCATGGTATCAAAGAGTTGATGAATTGTTACAATCTTTAGGTTATAGAAAACCTAACCATGTTTGTTTACAAAAATAGATAAAAATTTAAAAACAATTATAGCGTTGTACGTTGACGATTTTTTTGTATTCTCAAATAGTGAACAGGAAACTAGTTTTTTGAAAGAAAGTTTGTCATCTAAATTTAAAATTAAAAATTTAGGATGTGTTCAAAATTGTTTGGGAATGAGAGTGGTTGTAGATAAAAAGAATAGTACTATAACTTTAGACCAAGAAAATTATATTGACGAGTTATTGTTAAAGTTCAATATTTCGGATTGTAAGTCTGCAAATACACCGATAGAACCTAAACTGAATTTGACTAAAAGTGAAAAATGTGATAAAATGTTACCTTGCAGCAATTGATTGGTTCACTGGACCCGTGCACAGGTATCCTGTATACCTCTTCGGGAATGTATTCCAGATATTAAAAAAAAACTTATGTCTATAGCTGTACTCACACGTCCTGGTATTGTATTTTCTGTTAACTTTTGAAGCCAATTTAATAACTGTTATGATGAGGAACATTGGGCCTATGCTAAGAGAGTGCTAAAGTACTTAAAGAAAACTAAATCTTTCTGTTTAAAGTTTTCAGCTAATGTTAATAGTAAATTAGAAGCTTTTGTAGATGCAGACTGGGCCAGTAATATAATTGATAGAAAATCATATACCTACTGGATATTTTTTTAGGCTGTCAAATTGTGCAATATCTTGGGAAACGAAAAAACAACATACCGTAGCATTGTCTAGTACGGAAGCTGAGTATATGGGTATTTCAGAAAGTTGCAAAGAAGCAGTGTATTTGCAAAATTTATTATTTGAATTAACTAATGAAACTTATCCTATACCAATATTTAATGATAATCAGTCAGCCCATAAGTTGTCAGCCAATCCTATTCATCATAAGAGATCCAAACATTTAGATGTGCGGTATCATTTTTGTAAAGAGAAAATTGCTAGTAAAATTGTAAACATTAAATACTTATCTACCTCAGAAATACCCGCAGATTTGCTTACTGAGGGTTTATTCAATTCGAGCAGTCATACGAGACGGTTGTGTTTTTTGTCTCGTTTGGAGCTTCTCGGTACTGAATGTTTTGTTTTGCTTTGGTTTGAACTGTTTTGTTTTGATTTGATTTGTTGTGTTACCCGGTGCGTGTATACTATTTTGTGTTATTGACTTCGAACCAGCGTGTGATTTATCATTGTACGTGTGTTTTACTGACTGTAAAAATTTTGACCTGGTGTGCGTTAACATTGAACCCGTATTTAACTTGACCTACCGTGTGTGTGCAAACTTTTACTGTGTCATTGACTTTTATTTTTATTTACAAAAATTGAACTTTAACTTTAAAATGTCTGAATTTAAGTGTGATTCCTGCCAAACAATCGTCTCGGAAAAGGACAAATACAAACTTCGCTGCAGTGGAGAGTGTCGCCGGATTTTTTGTATGACCTGTACTGGGCTGGATAAGTCAACAACAAAAGTGCTCTACCACCAAAAGTTCCATAACATTCGATTTTTTTGTAATGTTTGTGACTCTCCTACCTTAAAATATCTTCACGACAAAATATCACAGGTACATAAATCGCAGATTTCTATAGAAAATGTTGAAGCTCTAGGAACATGCTTAAAGAAAAATAATGACCTGCTTCCAATATTTTCTGAAATGGACGACATTTTAAATACTCATGATGCCAAATGGAAAACGTTATACAAAAAGATAGATGAGATTCATAGTCAACAGACACGATTGGCGGAAATTACACCAGAATCTCTGAGAGAGAGAGAGAGAGAGAGAGAGAGATGCTTTATTGTCGAAAAAATATAAATTTTGTAGACAAAGCAAAATAAAAATATCAAAAACAAACACTACAAAACAAAACAAAGGCAAAACTAAAAATTAAATTAAAATTAAATAAATTTATATAATATAAAACAAAAATATAAAAATATAAAGATGTAAAAATATAAGATAGTATCAGAATGAAACCTACAGCTGTATATTCGGTTAGAAAGTAAGTTAACATACAGCTGTAAATTCAGTCAGAAGGTAAACACTAACTAAATCACAAAACAAAACAAATTTTGTATAAACAATAAACCAGTGCGTGAGCTGAGCAGAAACGTGCCTTAGTGAAAGAAGTCGTTAACTGCATAAAAGGCATTATCCTAGGTAGTAGGTATTTAATTGAATCTGGGATAAGCCGTTATAGATTTAATTTTGTGTGACAGATGATTTTTCATTACAAAAGACCCTTAGGATATCAAACATCAAATAATATTCACTAAACCAGTGGGTGTAAGAAGCTTAATATTAAGTATTAACAATTTTTAACAAAAAATTCGCTTACTGCATAAAAGGCTCTCTCCAGTAAGTATGATTTCAAAACCTTTCGAAATTCAGGAAAAGATCTTATGGATTTGATTTCAAATGGTAGATGATTGTGCATTGTACAGTATAGAGCTTTTAACCAACTCTGAGCGAGGGGTTGGCAGATAAAGATCATGCTCCGTGTTTCTAAGCGGATAGTTGTGAGATGGCCTCTCTGGAATAGAAGATACGTGCTTGCGGATTAAGGATACAGATTCAAATATGAATAGGGACGGAAGAGTTAATATTTGCTGCCAATGATAAGCCAATTACTAGAAGTAACCCACCAATAGTGAAAAAGTCCGTTTCGACTCAAACCAACCATACGGATAACCAAAACACAGAGGTTTTGACTTCTCCAAAAGACATTACGCCCAGACCTCCCAAATCCTCCAATAAAGAAGAATGGCATTATGTGGTAGTGTCCAAAATCCCATCGACATATAGCGCTACCCTTCTGGCACACTATGCGAAGGAAAAACTTGGAACTACTGACTTTATTCGATGCTTTCCAATGCTGAAGAATAAGAACAGTTCGCACTCCGACTTCAAAGTTGGTGTGCAGAATAAAAGTCACCTAAAGCAGCTAAAAGTCCCAAGGATGTGGCCGCGAGGCACTGAAATCGCAAAATCATCTTTAACACCCTTAAAGATTTCACCACCAGCGTCAAGTTTTTCGACCACAGGCTGTCATTTTATTCCAACCTCTGTAGACAGCCGTAGCCCAACACCACGCCCTGACTTAACACCTGTAAAAGCTAGGGAGATCAAATCTGTTAAGATTGGATCTGACAGGGAGGCTTTAGCTGCCTGTAAGTCTCTTGCGCAGGAAAATGTAGACTTTGTCATGGAAAAAAGTACAAGGAAAGATAGTTTGCTAAATATTGACCCGATGACTCCACCTATAGTGCGGCTGTCCCGTAATTCGGATACGGCTGATGGTCGTTATTTGTTGGCTAGACTGAGGGACTCTTCCTTATTAAAAGCTCTTCGGCTATTTCTAGCCTATGTCCATGACCAACCATCCAGTGTATGTTTTGAAGGGCACACCACCACCAGCATCAAATTAACTCTAGCTTCAGAGGGACTTCCTAGTGACGTGGACACCTTGCGTAAGTTGTATTATCGCTACCACAACGCATATGGTATTGGCTCAGCCGAAGTGGAAGCTGATCTTGCTGCCTTCAGGTCTTTCTTTTCATCCGAGAAACTTCAACAGCTTCAGAAAATTAGGGAGAGTCATGGCAAATATTTTTCTACTGGCTCTCCAAAAAGGAATCAAAATTTTTAACTAAATTGACGCGAACAGAGGATCAAGCACCCTCTGTAAAATTGGACGATGGCAAGCTTAGTGTTTTTCTTATTAATATTCAGTCCTTAAGACACAAAACAGATGAATTATTTCTTTATTAGAAGAACTTAATTTTCCAGAAATTATTGCCATAACTGAGCATTGGTTAAATGTTGATGAGCCTGTGTTTATCAAAAATTACGCTACAGTAACTAGATTTAATAGAAGTAATTTATCTCATGGAGGTACTATGATAATGTCTACAAATAGCGACTTTTCGGCTGTAACTAAATTCGATAAACTATTGTCTGAAAAAGTATTTGAATTTTCCATTGTCTATCATAATGCTTATAATCTTTATATAGTTTGTATTTACAGAACACCTGACGCTGACTTGCATATATTCAGTCAAAAATTACTGAGCTTGCTTGAATCCCTGCCTTTAAAAAGCAAGTTAATTTTATGTGGAGACCTTAATATTGACTTTTCCAATGTGTGTACTGCTCAAGAATCTCTTCAGTCCATTTTCGACTCTTTTGGCATAACCATGCATGTTAACTCACCAACCAGAATAACTAAAACTAGTTCTAGTACTATAGACTATGTCGTATCATCCTTCGATCCAAAATTCGTTGACTGTACTGTCCTTAATTCAGGTTTCTCGGATCATGAAGCAATACTAACAAAATTTTCGGCTAAATATAAGTGCAAAAATGCTTCGCGCAAATTATGCCGTATTTTTTCTGATAAAAATTTTCGTAATTTCAAGCACCTATGTCTAACAACAGACTGGTTTGTCCTATCTGACGATGTCAATATCGAATTTCCGAGATTTATAAAAACATTATCTAACTTGGCATTCAAATCCTTTCCTCTTAGGCCTCTAAAAATCAAACAACATAAACCCTGGTCTACTAAAGGCTTACGTACATCTGCAAAGAGCATGCGCTCACTATCCTACATAAAAAAATCATCGGACAGCGTCTTCTACCATGATTACGTAAAACGTTACAGAAAAATCTATCATAAGACTATAAAAGCTGCCAAGGACATTTATTATAATAGGACGCTGGCCAATTCCGGTAATGTTGCTAAAGAAATGTGGTCTATTGTGAATGACTTAAGAAATAAGACCTCACCATCTAACACAATCTCTATTTCACCCGAGAACCTAAATAATTACTTTGTAGATGTAGCAAAACATTTAAAGAACACCATAACTTCTTCCGATGACCCCCTCTCATTTCTCCCTAAGGCTAATATGAATTTACACAGTTTCTTCTTTACACCCGTAGTATTAGCAGAGCTTAACAGTACAATTAATGACATTAAAAACAAATCTTCATCTGGGGCTGATGGGCTTACTCTGAAAATGTGCTCGAACCTGCCGGAATGCACATTGAATCATTTTATTACTTTAATTAACAAATCATTCCAAAATGGAGTCTTTCCAAACTGTCTTAAGACGGCAATAATTGTTCCTCTGCATAAAGGAGGAGATAAAGATCAAGCTTCGAACTATCGCCCAATTGCACTCCTTCCCACATTATCAAAGATCATCGAAAGATTGGTTAAAAAAAGGCTTCTATCTTTTCTTTTTAAATATAATATACTCTCTACCTATCAATTTGGATTTTTAAGTAACAAATGCACAAATGATGCCATGTTTTCCCTCTTTAATAATGTATACTCAAACCTGATCAACCATCACTCTATAGCAACAATTTTCTGTGATTTCTCTAAGGCTTTTGATTGCGTAGATCATAATATATTAACTAATAAATTGGAGTACTACGGTTTCAGAGGAGTGTCCCTCGAATGGTTTAAGTCGTATCTCAACAGCAGGACTCAGATTGTGAGGGTTGATACGTCGATGTCTTCTTGCAAACCAATTGAATATGGAGTGCCTCAAGGTTCAGTACTGGGCCCTATTTTGTTTCTGCTTTTTATCAACGACATTGCTAGTCTTAACATTAGCGGTGAAATCTGCCTCTTTGCGGATGATACTAGTTTCACGTGGAGCAACCCGGATATTACGACACTTCATAGGACTGTATCTAGAGACTTAGTCACGATTAAATCTTGGTGCGATTCAAATCTCCTATGCCTCAATGTTTCTAAAACAAAAGTTTTATCATATAAAAGTACATTGCAATCTTTTGTACTTAATAACACCACTATTGAGGCCGTTGAATCTGTGAAATTCTTGGGGCTTATTGTAGACAACCGCTTAAAATGGGACTTGCACATCGATGCTTTATCTAAAAGGTTAAGTTCTGCCTGCTTTGCGCTGAGATCAGTTTCCAAGGAGCTCAACTTGTCTACTTCTAGAACAGTCTATTATGCCATTTTTGAGTCGCATCTCCGATACGCCCTTCCATTCTGGGGTACGTGTTGTGCAACTCAATTTGAACGTATTTTTAAACTGCAGAAGAGAGCTGTTCGGTATTCACTGAGACTTAGCAGTAGGACTCACTGCCAGGATTACTTTAAAAAATTTAAAATATTAACTCTTCCGTCCCTATTCATATTTGAATCTGTATCCTTAATCCGCAAGCACGTATCTTCTATTCCAGAGAGGCCATCTCACAACTATCCGCTTAGAAACACGGAGCATGATCTTTATCTGCCAACCCCTCGCTCAGAGTTGGTTAAAAGCTCTATACTGTACAATGCACAATCATCTACCATTTGAAATCAAATCCATAAGATCTTTTCCTGAATTTCGAAAGGTTTTGAAATCATATTACTGGAGAGAGCCTTTTATGCAGTAAGCGAATTTTTTGTTAAAAATTGTTAATACTTAATATTAAGCTTCTTACACCCACTGGTTTAGTGAATATTATTTGATGTTTGATATCCTAAGGGTCTTTTGTAATGAAAAATCATCTGTCACACAAAATTAAATCTATAACGGCTTATCCCAGATTCAATTAAATACCTACTACCTAGGATAATGCCTTTTATGCAGTTAACGACTTCTTTCACTAAGGCACGGTTCTGCTCAGCTCACGCACTGGTTTATTGTTTATACAAAATTTGTTTTTGTTTTGTGATTTAGTTAGTGTTTACCTTCTGACTGAATTTACAGCTGTATGTTAACTTACTTTCTAACCGAATATACAGCTGTAGGTTTCATTCTGATACTATCTTATATTTTTACATCTTTATATTTTTATATTTTTGTTTTATATTATATAAATTTATTTAATTTTAATTTAATTTTTAGTTTTGCCTTTGTTTTGTTTTGTAGTGTTTGTTTTTGATATTTTTATTTTGCTTTGTCTACAAAATTTATATTTTTTCGACAATAAAGCATTTCTCTCTCTCTCTCTCTCTCTCTTATGTAAAACGAAACGAAACTGCGTATCATTTATAAAAAGTTTACTCAAATCTTCAAATTCATATGATCCTGTTGGAACTAAAGTCTCCTTATCATCATCATAAGTAAATTTATTGTTCACTCCCTCTTCTATGTTTGGTATAGTTATAAAAGTTTCAAAGTCGGCTAATCCAAGTTCGTATTGATTGTCTTCTAAGTAAATTGGTGGATTGAAATCTGCGTTTAAAGTGGATTTGTTCCCAGAAAGTGTTTTCGTTAGACTCATTGTTGCCGTTGTAAAGCACCACAAACTACTGTTGAAAGTTATGTGCAGAAGAAGTAATGATATAGAAATTTTAGACAAAGCTGTCCGCAATTGTATGTAAGAATTTGTATTGTGTTGTAATTGTATTTAATATTCGAGCTACCATCACTTTGAAAGTATATTATCAGTTCTTTTGGTGGCCTTAAATCACCATAGCTATCAAAATAGATGATATAATTGTTGTCTTTAACATATGCTATCCAATGACTCCCCACATTTTTTTCAACATCCAAATTCACGATACCGCATTCGGTTTTATGTATCTTCATAGGTAGAGCATCTCGCATTAAGACCCCTCTGAAATGTGGTATTTTTAACAGTTTAGCGTATTGTTCAAGTTCTTTATTGGTCATGGCATGGTGTGGTAGCTTCACTGGGAGTTTTTTTTATATGGTGCCAAATATAGTCCACGTCCGCGATATGGCTTCAGATAGAGACCTTTTCCTTTGACTTCCATCGCTTTGTTGTGAAGCTGTTGTTCCTTCAGCTGCTGTTTGTTAGCCTTGGCTTCATTAACAGCTTTCGCGATACTAGCTGCCCCACCTCCGAGAGCTCCAATAGCGCCGAGAAGTGGTAACAAAAGGGGGAGGAACCCCCCAAAACTTTTGGGTGTTTTTAAAACTCGTTTCTTGCTTTTTCTTTTACCTTTCTGCTGTAATCCTTTACCACGTTTCAGACCCATTCCAAGTTTGCGTTTAATCTTCATTGCTCCAGTTATTCCCAAAGCAGCAGATTTCTCCCCAAAACTAGCGTCAGCTGATTTAAACCTTTGCCAAGCTTTATTTGCTAAAATTTTATCCGCCTGATGTCTCTGTTCAAGATCTTTATTTTGAGAATAGGCAATATCGTGCTCAAGACAAGCCTCGTCTAAACTATTGATTCCACGATCTCCTCTTTCAAGTCATTTAGCAAGCTTCGGCCCTGGTCCAGAATAATTATACCCTGGTATATGTAATTCGAAAGGTAATTTATTAATAAGCGTATTAATTAGTCCACGACCTCTCTTTATACGTCTACGTTTCTTTGATGTGTAAGTTAACATTTTTATACGTTTTGACTAAGACTTTTTTCCATCAACATATTCTTATATATATACGTAATGACTGGTAGTAGGGTTAGTATACACAGGATTCATAATGAGAATAGTCAAACAAAAATTTTCCTTTCCGATATCAAACCATGAAATTAATCAATTACAAAGCAATTACTCAAAGCATGCTGGTCTATTTGGTGGGGGATCAAAAAGAAGTTCAATTGATGGACCTTCTGGGAGTGGTAAAACTAATGTAATGATCTCATTGTTAGAACATCCCAAAGGGTTGAGGTTTGAAAATGTATACGTTTATTCCAAGTCACTCTACCAACCAAAATATGAATATTTAAGAAAACTTTTTGAACCTTTGAAAAACATTAGATATCATGAATTTAGTGAAGGAGAGGAAATAATTCCACCTAGTCAAGTGAAAGCCAACTCTATCATAATTTTTGATGATATAGTTTGTTGTAACCAGAGTCCGATGAGAGATTATTTTATTTTTGGACGACACAAAGATGCTGACTGCTTTTATCTCTCTCAAACATACGCATCAATACCAAAGCAGCTTATAAGGGATAATGCCAAACTCTTAGTAATTTTCAAACAAGACTATACCAATTTGAAACATATCTTTTTGGATCATGTAAATTTGGATTTGTTGTAATAGACAAAGATAGTGAAATAAAATCTGGGAGGTATAGGAAAAATTTTGACTCTTATATTTACATATAAAAGGCTGCGGCAAGATTGTTAAAGTCTATTCCAAGCTATTATGGACAAGAGGTTAGCACGAGAACTAATCAGAAGCCGTAAAGCGGTAAAGGAAAAATTCCAAAATTTAAAATATGACATGGCGAGAAGCCAAGCTCAGTTGGAGCAAACATATCGACCAGTAACACAACCACTGCAAACCCTTATATCCACGATTGGACAAACTGATAGGTTTCAACCCAAAATTGAACCAAAAGAAGAGTCTTCAAGTTTTCTTGAATCGACACCAAAAAAGAAACCACCCATTGATCAACATAGAAAACAACAACTTGATTTTGATGTAAGTGTCATTCAACCGCAGAGAACTGATTTAACTCCTGTATTACCTACCCCAATTCCATTTGAAGAATCGTATGCAACTCTAGGCAGAAGCACGTTAGAAAAATCAAAATCCTTAAATTTATCTGATGTATTAGAACTAACTCGACAAGCAATTCAGCATATGGTAGACACTCCTTCATATCAAACTTATTTAGAAGATTTTGAATCGCTCCCAAGACAATACATTGATGCTGGTATTAGAGATACTGAGGATAAATTCGATCATCATTACGGAATAATAAATGATATTGAGACAAATAAATTTTACTTGGGTCTCACTCAAAAACCTGTAGACATCTTAGGAAAAGATATTCGCGTGGCAGGTGTCACTTACCCAGGCACACCTGGTCTATATGAATTATTATTTAAAAAAGAACCAGTCGGTTACAAGGATAGTGACCTTGAAGCTATATGGATATATTGAAACGTACAAATGCATATCGCAAAAATTTTGATCCAAACGAAAAAGTAATGGGAAATAGCTCCATAAAATACATCATCATAATTGGACCTTACTTACAAAAGGTTGGAATTACAAAAGTAAAAAAGGCAGCAGCAGCAACATCCTCGAGTGTAGTGAGATCATTAGCTCCATACAGGCTAACAAGAAAAACAACTAAAACCACTACCATCAGCCGTTGTCGAATCTGTAGATATTGAACCCCACAATCAAATTGTAGTTAATGGTAACCCTATCCCAGATTTCGAAGGACTAACATTGAGAAAAAAAGCCTCCAAAAAATTTGCAGACTGATATGGGTAAGGAGTTTTGTAACAGAGAGTTTCAAACTCTTATGAAAGATTTTAATATTAATCACTACTCTACCTACTCGAACATGAAAGCTAGTGTAATAGAGAGATTCAATAGAACTGCAAATAATATGATGTGGAAGGAGTTTTCGCTACAAGGTAATTACAAGTGGTTGCAATTATTAACTATTATTGTTAACAAATATAATAATCAAAAACATAAAACGATTGGTATGAAACCTACGGATGTCAGAAAGAAACATGAGAAACACCTCCTCTCAGCAGCATACAATCATCTAAGAACATTGGACCGAAAACCAAATAAATTTAAAGCTGGAGACTATGTAAGAATAAGCAAATATCGAGAAGCTTTTACCAAAGGATATACACCTAATTGGAGCAATGAAATATTTAAAATTTATAAAGTTCAACTCACTAACTCTACTACCTATCTACTAGAAGACCAAAATAATGAACAAATTAAGGGTGGATTTTATGAGAATGAACTAAAAAAAGTCAAGTATCCTGATGTTTACCTGATTGAAAAATTATACGACGGAAAGGAAACCTACTTTATGTTAAATGGCGTGGCCTTGACAGCACTCACAATTCATGGATTCCAAATAATCTAATTGTTTGACAAATAAAAATTATATATTAAATAAATCGAATGTAGAGTATAATGCTTTTTTATCCACAAAACCTTTTTATGTAAAATAATAAATGTGATTGATAAGGAATTCAATAATGTATTTTTCCCCCAGACCGCAAGAAATCACAGTTCTATTTAACAACTCCTACGTTTTAAAAACTCTTTTTCGCAGCAATATTAAAAATAATAAAAGTAATTAATCACTCTCTGCTAGATGGCGCGCACGCTCATGTGTAAAAATGCAGTTACATAGCCTCTCCACGCTAGATGGCGCTCTAGTTGTTTGAAAAGAAGGAATCTATGATTTATTAAAATTGAGACCCCCTTGGAAAAAATATTCTGCACGCTCGCCTCCCCCCCCTATGAAATTATTATTTCATTATTCTGGAACCCTCTGAAAAATCATGCTGACTATGATGATGTAGAACTCTCTTAGTATATATACTTATATTATTATATAGTATTATTTCTATGCGTAACACCATATTCTTTTTTCGACAGCGACTCTTCTATCCAAGATCTTCACAACCATTGTGTTAGGTAAAAAAATCGTCGTTTTCATTAAAAAATAGCACAAAAAATGAAAATCAAAATAAGCTGTAAACACCAAGGTGAAGTCGAAACTAATGGCGACCGATGAAAATCCCATGGTCTATAGTTTATAGACCATGAGCATCTCCCGCATAGAAATTAGAAATAATACTCCTAGAAGGCTAATAGAGTGAGAAGTCCCTCACGAAGAAAGAGAAACAGTTATAGAGTTTCGGATGATATACGCTTGCTCGAAAGTCTATCTTATATAATTCGTTTATGTACTTTTCTTAAGAACGGTGTTGTCAAACTTCAAGAAATTTCCCGTTTCGGAAGATTTCGAAATAGAAAATATTATTTTTTGATTTATATAATATCAAAAACTTAAAATTTATCATGCATTAAATGAATATAAAAAAACAATATATTTTTATCAATTAAGAGTACCTATACTAAAGCATTTTGTAATTTGTACCTTAGACTAGGCAACAATGCCATTCCAGTCTTGTTGTTGGACGCCTTTGATGGTTATTTTTATACCGGTGTTGTGATATGAGGACCCAGCCAAGCTAGCAGTGGTTCAAGATTGGCCTCGTCCAAGGAATGTCTCAGAGCTTCGCAGCTTTCTTGGGTTATGTACCTATTACCGCCGTTTCGTCAAGGACTTCGGCAACCTGGCTAAGCCATTACATCCGGTGACAGAAAAAGACCATCCATTCGAGTGGAAGCCAGATTGCGAAGAGGCTCTTCAGAAGTTGAAGGAATCCTTGGGTACGGCACCCATACTGACCTACCCACAACCAGGTCGCCGATTTTATGTGGACACAGATGCCAGCAATGTCGGTATTGGAGGTATTCTGTCGCAGGGAGAAGACGGTCAGCAGAAGGTCGTAGCCTACTTCAGTCGGGTGTTGAGTAAGGCAGAGCGCAATTACTGCACCACCAGACGAGAATTGCTTGCTGTTGTCAAAAGCCTTTGACATTTCCACAAATACCTGTATGGCCAGGAATTCACTCTTCGTACAGATCACGCATCACTGCGCTGGTTGATGAGATTTCGAGAACCGGAAGGACAGGTAGCCCGATAGCTGGAGCAGTTGCAAGAATACAACTTCTCGATTGAGCATCGCAGTGGTAAGACGCACGGGAATGCTGACGCACTATCAAGGAGACCTTTCACGACTGCGTGTAAGCAATGCAAGGGGTTAGAAACACTGGAAGACGTTCCTACGAGACCGGTGGCGCTAGTACCAGAGGGTGATGAATGGTCCAACGAGGCTATCAGTCGTGATCAACATGCTGATCCAGACTTGGCGCCAATAATGAGATGGAAAACGCAGTCAAACCAACGCCCAGACTGGCATGGAGTAGCTGAATTTGGTTCTATCACCAAGGCGTATTGGAGTCTTTGGGACAGCCTGAAACTGGAAGACGGTGTGCTGCGATACCAATGGGAGCATCCAGATGGGGAAACAACCACCTCGCTAATAGTAATTCCCAGAGTCAGGGTGGCTCGTGTACTTCGAGAGACTCACGAGCTGGAGCTGGAGGACATTTTGGTGTTAACAAGACATTTGAGAAAACGCGAGCTCGGTTTTATTGGGTACGATGTCGAGCAGACGTGAAAGAATGGTGCCGACGATGCGATGTGTGTGTTAGCGCCCGCGGACCGCATAGACGCACCTGAGGGAGACTTCAGCAATACCCTTTAGGCGCACTGTTTGAGAGGATTGCCATCGACATAGCAGGGCTGTTTCCTACGACTGATGATGGAAACCGGTACATATTGGTTATAATGGACTATTTTACGAAATGGCCAGAGGCATATGCTCTACCCAATCAAGAGGCTGCCACGGTGACACAGGCTCTGGATGACACGCTCTGCCGTTTTGGCATTCCCATGGAATTACATTCAGAGCCGCTTGTTCCAAGGAGTCTGCGAGATACTCGGCATAAGGAAGACCCGAACAACACCCTTGCATCTGCAGTCCGATGGCATGGTCGAGAAGTTCAACCATACTCTCGTCAGCTTTCTGAAGAAGTTCAAGTCTGACAACCAACGTGACTGGCACCCAAGGTTACTAAAGAGAATAGGTGGCCTGGTAACTTTGTACCAATCATATGCTCACATTTCAAGCGCGAAACTACGTCATCCAGACGACAGATTTGAATTCTCCATTTAATTTAATGTACGTTAAGAATGAAATAAAAAGAAGATTAATTTTGATAAGTAGTTTATAGACACTGGATATTGCTGTTAATGCTCTTTTCGCACATGTAAGGTACAATATTTTTGAACAAATAATTTCTGGAACAAAATAATAAAGAAACTTAACCCCATTCAGTGCTGTAAAAATTCTCTAACACACTCACTGTTGCAAGGATAAAAGGTATTGCCAGCTAAATTTCGTAAGTATCAAATGTCTTACCATGCCATATGCTTCAATAACATTTGAAGATTTCAATACCTTTTTTCTTTAGTTAATGAGTTAGAAAAATTTATTTCAGTGTGTAATCTTGTTTTACATCATAAGTTGTCAAATACAAAAGAAAGGTAAACGGGTATCGTAAAACACATATAGATACTTATTTTTTTATTGTACTTATATATATATTTTAACAAATTACTATTAGGTCACTTAATTAGCCTCTTAAGTTAATGTCTTCCTTTGTGAATCCCTAGAAGCTTTCCTTTTTAAAGATTTATGTTCGCCTCTCTTTAAATTTAAAAATTTGATCCGCACAAGAATTCTTTGTCTGGAGAATGAATAAATAAGTTCCTTTGGTACCTCGGTTACTTTCGATGAAATATATTCTGTGGTCTTTTTTATAACATCTTTTTTATCGGAAAACTCTTTCTTATGCAATTTTTGAAAATATTTATCCATCAACGTAACCTGTTGCATCCATTCATCAGATGGTTGGGTTAAACCTCCAAATGATAAGCTTTGAATCCACGAAGGCATGCTATAAGAATGCAAGGTGTTTGTTTTTTCCGTTTGGTGTGTGCACTGACCTAAATGTGGATATTTCAACTTATGTTTTTTTGCCAAATATCCCGCAATATAGGCTAGACCATCTTTCTCAGATTCCCCTTTTAAACTGGAATGGGTACTGCTGGATGATGTGGTACTTTCACTATCCATTATTGGCTCAGCCTCTTCAATTTCTACACTCTCTTCAAGAATGTTGATGTTTCCAAGACTAGCTTTTTTAAAAATACTTGATAATAAATATTCCTCATCCTGCAATCCTGGGGAAGTTCCTGTATTAGAATGTTTTGAAACTAAACCAGGATTTTTACCAAGCAAAATCATTCTGATCCGATATATTGCATTCAGCGGAGAAGGATGATCGTGTAAGCCTCCCCGAGTTCTTAACTACAAAAAATAATTTCCAATTTACGAAAAGAAAGTAAGTAAAATCAATATATTTACCTGACTGAAGAAATTTTCCAAGCAGTCTTGATTTAGTCTATGAGTTAAGATGTACTTGATCTGGAATTCTTCTCTCATTGCCAAGAACAGTGTTTGCAGTGATTTGGTAGAAATTATTATTCCCTTTTGAAAGACCTGCAAACTTTTCTTGCCAAGGCATCTCATTTCAAGGACGGTGGAATGCATTTTTTGTAAAATTTCATCTTGCAGATCCATACTGATCCCATATGGCTTTTTTGTAGGTACATTTGCTGATATTGAATATGAATTCATCACATCGAACCAACTATTGACCGTTTCAAAAAAATCAGCCACTTTTGCTGTGTTTTTTTTTATCGACACCAGGCAAATATAATTTTAGTGCAGTTGCTGTAGTGTTTGAAAATAACTGAGCCGCCAGTTTTACATTTTGTCTTTGCGTCTTCTCCACATTAATATGCAATGGAGATAGTTTGAAGCATGAATTAATTTCTGATCTAGTACCTTCGATTAAATCCCTTACACAATCTTTAAGAATTCTAGTATCATCTTTTAATACAAATCCTGTATCTAAATACCAGTTCCTCAGTAATTTCAACAAATGTGGGACATCAGCAAAGAAGTAAATGGGTTTTTTTGTATTTGGATGGTATGAATAAGTTTTGTCAATTGTAATATCCATTTCTCTCCACAGACCTTGATTGCCTCCACCACAGTCGGAATTGCAAGCCACAACATCATATCTAATTTCGTGTAAACGAGTAATTAGATTTTCAAGAAGGTTTTTATTCATTTTTTGATCGAAACCAATGTATACAGGTTGTTTCCAGTTACTGAACAATCCACGTGCCATAATAACTTGCATATATTAATGTGGTCCCAGAATTTCATCGTTTTTCTGATAATATTCATAAACAGAGGAGACCTTCACTTCATCAAAGCATAATACAGTTGATCTGAAACGAAGACTTTTGGCCTGACCTGCAATTCCCATTATTCGTAAGACATCTTCTAACATCCCATTTGTTAAATCAACATTGGAAGCCCACTGTTGCAACGTAGATATTCCTGGTAGTGGATAATGCAAGGTTTGTCGTAGATAAATATATGACCTTTTACTAAAATATCTTAGTGTAAAAGCTTTCGATAGCTCATCCTGCGTCCATCGAGCTTTAGTTTTCTTTTTCAATGCAATTTCCACTTGATTTGATGATAAAACATCTTGCAAAGCCAATTTAATTTTTTCTTCAAGACTTTTGTCTATCTCACAATTGTTTTTTTTCATTTCCTGTTCTAAATTGGCGATAATCAATTTCAAATTCTTTTCAT
Organism: Crioceris asparagi; assembly: GCA_958507055.1. Classification (NCBI taxonomy): domain Eukaryota; kingdom Metazoa; phylum Arthropoda; class Insecta; order Coleoptera; family Chrysomelidae; genus Crioceris; species Crioceris asparagi. The sequence goes on from OY293831.1 coordinate 40,266,120, forward strand.
TGTTTTCATGAATTGCAATTTTCTTCTTCAACTGCTCATTTTCCTCTTTTAATAGAGCGAATTTTCTTTCCCAAATGTCGTGTTCATTTTCTTTACTTGTGGAAGGAACTTCTAAAATATCCACAGTGATTTTATCATCAGCCTCTGATTTTTCTGTTGTTTGTAATAAGCTTTTTACAAGTTCTTTGTTTTTTTTTCTAACCATTCGATGAGTCCTTTCAGATGGTTCTTTGTTATCATGCGAAGGTAAAAATAATGTGGGAATGGCTAAAAGGAAACATAAACTAAGTAAAATAAGAAGTAAAACAAACATATTACAATATAAACAGTTTGTTGGATATAAAAAGTGTGAACGGTAAAATAAATACCATGTTTCACATTGTTTTGTGTACCTATGTGTGAACAGGGGGCTGTGGTACCTGATGATATGATAAAATTTTTTGTTGAGGTATATTGTGTTATAAATAATTGTAATAGTAAAATCGTATTTGGCTTTTCTATGTACGCTTTTTATCTGCAACAAACTGTGAATATGAAAAATAAAGTTTATATTCATAAACAAATACATACATATATATTTTTGTGACATACCTGTTTTCTTTAATTTTTTAGGTTGAAAATTCATCAAACGAGCTTGCAAAATGTCCTCATAATCAGATAGATCGAAATGTTTACTACATATTCTTTTGTTCTTCCTAGTCCAGCTATCTTTCCGGCAGCACCTACGGGCCCACTCTTCCGATATTTGGGGATCCTTAGGGAATGTGAAAAACATGACGCTTTTTCCATTTGGATCTGGCCTTTTTGAATTGCTTTTACATGTAGCAACGCTACAAATATTACCACCGCTCATCTAAATAAATAAGCAAACATTAGTTTTTATTAATTTATTAAGTAATTCATATAAGGGTTCAAATTATAAAATATAACAAACCTCAAATTTCACAGGATAGCAATCAACACGACTTTTCTCTTAATTCTTAATATATCGATTGGAATCTCGTATGAAACCGCATAAAATCACAGGTAAACAATGGCCAAAGCACAGAGTATATAACAAGTCCAAAGCTTCGTTCAGTCGTCTGTCGTCTGAGTGACGTATACTCCGCCGATATCCAGGCCACCTATCCTTTCTAGTAACCTTGACTGGCACCGATATATTCCTTCGGCCCTAATGGCATATCGTGCCGTGGTGCACGATGTAACTAAAGAGACCCCAGCTTGCATGATGTTCGGGGGAGAGTTGAGGTTACCCTGCCATTTGCTCTTTCGAAGGCCCTTTCCATCAACACAAGCCACGGATGAGTTCACCAGTCAGCTGCAAGAACGACTACGAGAAGTTCATGACCAAGCCAGCGACCGCATGAAAACACGGTACGATCGACGAGCCAATTCCGAGGGTTATCAGGTGCAAGACCGGGTTTGGTTATTTAATCCAAAAAGAACGATTGGCCGTTCACCCAAACTGCAGTCCGATTGGGAAGGTCCTTACCCAATACAGGCGCGACTCAACGATGTCGTTTATCGCATCCAACGAACACCACGGGGAAAGATGAAAGTGGTACATCTAGATCGACTCGATCCATGTCGGGGGACCAACGGTGAAGAAGAAGTTACTCCACCGGATCGTGCCTGAGTCAGCATTTCGTTCGGGACGAACGAAACTTAAGGAGGAGGCAGTGTACTGAAAATTAAGGGTTCTATTCAATACCATTGAATAGTTAATAAGGAAAAACGAAAATTCCTCTATTTACAACAAACAACAAAAAGCAAGAGAAGGAATTTCACTTGGAATGCCAAGAAGTGTGAGGAATAGTTAAATGCACTTCAAATAAGTGGAAAAAGGATGGATCAATCTAATTCCCTATATAAACTACAAATCTCATACGACGGGCAGATCATTTTCTCCTAGAGACCTCGTAGAGTGAAAATCAGTGAAATTCGAAATCAAATTATTCCCAGCTGAATCATCAAGGAAGAAGAAGACATCTGTAACCGGAACTGCACGTGTCATCGATAAATTTGGTATCAAATTGTATTGCCAGTGGCGTACCGAAATAATTTTATTTTGGGAGAATAAAATTCTTAAACCGGAAAGTTGTTTCTTGTTATTTTGACAAAGCCGAAAGAATCCCGAACTGCAATTCAGTTCAATATATTGGATGTATCTTTATTTTCTAAACCAATATAACAAAAGAATTTATTTTTTAATAAACTGGCTTAAGCCCCATAAAAACTTTCGGTATCGGTAGTAAAACACAATGGAAATGTTTTATAGTTTAAAAAAATTTAAAATAATATTTCAGTGAGAAAACAAAACTTTTTTATTGACCCCTGTAGGTACCGTTAGACATGCCGTCCTATAATCACATGGATTTGTTGTGTCTCTTTCTTCGTGAGTAGATCTGCTTATATACTAGCTTTCTAGGAGTATTAATTCTATGATCTCCCGTCACAATTAACTGTGCCAGAGAATATTGAACTGTGCTGAGGTATGTTTTCTCTGACTGTGCTCCTGTCATGTACGCAGGACCATGGTACAAGGCAAGAATATATAAAGGGAGGATGACTAACTCTGTACCCTGTTCTACAAGCAGAAGTGGCTGAAATAACGTCCCGTGATAAGTTGTCAATTTGGTATGTTGCGCAGTATTTCACTGAGTGTCTATTGTTGTATTTAAGCCTTCTTCGCCAATACTCAAAGTCGTAGAATCATAGGTCTGGAATCTAATGTCGAATTACTTAGGTAGCAAGTGGGTCGCTTAGCGTCTTGTTCAAATGTCAAAGTTAACGATAGCACTGCGAAATTGAGAAAAGGGGATGTTACTTACAACATAAAATACTTTAATCTTATTGAAAAGTTTTGAGATTATGAGCGCTGAATACAATATAAAGACCTATCGAGATGGAAATATGTTATCGTATACAGTTTGAATCATCATACAACTTTGCATTATCCTTTGAATTGGTGTTTTTATGTTTTAAGCAACATCCCCCTTCAATTGCGAATTATGCGGCAGAAATTGGAAGCTGAAAAGACTGGACGCTAACCGAAGTACTTTTTTCACGCTCGTTTCAAGACCTTTCTGTATGACCGTGCCCATACTACTTAAGGATGCGCAGCGTGATTTCGCGCAACACACCGAAATGACATACGATAACCTAATGTTTTTTGTGCTACTCCCACTACTCGTGTTACTCGTCCTCCCTATACATAGAGTAATAATAAATATAGAGGCTACTCTATGATATAAAAATTGTAGCTGTTTATCGCCATCTGTCCATGATTTTTTGAACTAACAATGAAATATGGTGGCGGCAAATTTGAAATATATTCCTTTTATTTCTTGAAAATTAGGTATTTATATTATTACTTAAATCATATTTTCAATCAGTTTCAAGGAATTCTTAAGCAAACTACATTTTATTGATAAGCTTTAATAAGAAATCCAGAAACTAATTGATAACATGATCTAAGAAATATTAAAGTGTATTCTAATGGCAAAATCAAACAACGAATTTTTATTACTTTTTATTTATAAGATAATTATACATATAAATAATCTAACATTCTCATAAATACAAACATCTTATCCTTCTAAAGTACAATATAGAAAATATGAAAAAAATATTTTTTATAAAGATTGTGAATGGAGAATAAAATTGAGAAACTACCATATTCAGACGCTGCAATGACCTTTTTATTCATTTTATAGTTATTATTTATCCTTATGTTGTCTTTCTACCATGCATGTTTGACAAAATAATAAAGCTGTACAAATAACGAAAACTGTGAACCAATGTGAATTCGTTACTATATAATTTACAAAAGTATCGTTAGTCCTTAATTTGGAATCATCGTGAGGAAAAAGTGCAAATCGAATATGAACGGGAAGTTTATAAGATTTTTCAGCACAATGCAGTAGTTACTTTACTTGCATATTTATGACGGGATGTCTTTGTAACATTAGTGACTATATTTGAACAATCAAACTGAATATATCCTTATCATTATAAGAAATATATCTAACTAGAACAAATAGACAATGAAAATATTCATAATAATCATTTACCATAACATAAGTACAAATTCACAGCGTATTAATTAAAATCAGTGTAAACCTCACCACAACAATTTTCAATCACAAACAAATTTTTAGAATACTATAACAGACAAAATTAAATAAACAAACCTGTTCACACTTTCAAACCAAAATATCTATTATTGCAATTAAACATGTCTCATATTTTCCCAGGCATAGTGTGTGAAGCTTCGAATATCTGATTATTATTTGACCAGATTTGAGGAACGAAATATAAATGATGTACTTGTTTTCATGGAGTTAAAATCCTTGAAAAGTGTTCAGTGAGTTGATATTATATTAATCATAGATCAATTCATAATCTGATATTATATTATATTGCCACCGTATATTTTACGGCATTTTAAACTTGCTCCCTGTATAGAAGATCAACAATGTATTATGATGCTTGGATGATGGCTTTGCTATTACTAGACGACTTGAGGGTTCTTTATAAAATTTCTTCTTCCGTTGCCTTCGAGATCTTTTGGTGGAGATGAGTGGCTCCTCCCTTCACCAACTGACTCAATAACTCTTTCTTCTAAAAAGAAAAATTTCTAAAAATTGGTATACTCCTATGTTATCTAAATTTTGTCTGTGTTATATAGGGGTTCTAAGCAATGTTTCAAAAAGATATTTTAATCCATTTTTATAATATATTCTGAAAATATAGGCAAAAACTGAAAATTTTGGTGATGGAATACTTCGTGAAAGAAATTTTTTACAGTAATTACACTGCACATTCTAAGCGTTGTCACGTTTGTGGACAACCCACCACTACTAAGGAATATTCAATAATTCAATAACTATACTAATAAACAATAAGTTGAGTTATGATCAATATCAAATAATAACTAACCAAATAATTCAACAGGTTCCGTATTGGTTGATGGCACTAGTGAGCCAGCATGGTCTCGCTCAAACATGCTTTTTAATAGATTTTCGGAGGCAGGAGAGGTCTGTTGACAATTATTAGTAGGCTCACTTATAGGCTCTCTGGTCTTCATCAGCAATCTGTAATTTCAGTGATCCAAAATGAGAAACATATAATATTAGATGCCAAAAATCTATATGAAGAACTTACAGAGCAAATATAATGTTGGCAAGGCCATGTTATTGCAATTTTTCTAGTAAAACATCTTCTTTGCAAAAGTTTACGCAAACTTAGGTACTTGTATGGAATTTTTGACGTCTAAGTCCGCTGAATCTCCTGATTTTCGTGGAAACCCATTCCATTCGAGGATGTTCACTTTTACAACTTCCATGTTATTTTCGTTGACTATGTTTTGACCTTGAAGTACAACTAGCGCTGAAGATGTTTACTCGCAAACTAACTTGCTTATGGCGGCAGATTCAAAGTTTAGTAAATGTATTATCCTAGCTTATAAATAGAGAAAGGAATAAAAATCTTCCGAAATTGTTGAAGGAAATTTAAAAAAAATAACTTTCGAGATTATTCATTTTACTTCTCATGATAGTCATCAGAAATATAATATGAATGCTGAAAGTTTTTTTCAAAAAATCACTCCAAAAATTTCTGAAGATTTGTATTGCTTCCTCAATAGTTCTGATCTATGAGGGGTAAATAAGAATATAAGAACTGTAAATATTTTTAGTTCATTTTTTATTATTGCAAAATTATAACATAGAAAGAATAAATAAGCAAATCAAAAATCCACTGAATAACTTCTTAAAGTATTATATTAATTTATGGAAGTAACTAGTGCATTGTCTAAATAACTCTTTGAAACAAACAATAATTAGGGCAAATTTTGATTAGCTAAAATCTGATTTCTCATCACAAAAAATATAATGACGAAAATATCGACACACTTTTAGAAGATACTTACTTACTTAAGTAGAACAAGTAAACCATTTTATGAGTAGACAGTGCATTAGTATCCTACATATGTTAATGTATAATCCAAAATATATAAAATACACCGGTTCACTGACACTAATTACACACACAATCCACAAACGAATAACACGTGTTTCATTGTCGGTTCAGCCTTCTTCTTCAGTTGTTTCTTATTTAGATATGAAAATAAAAAGAAACAAAGATCAGTAAAAAATAAATTCAAGCCAGCAATCTCAAATGAAAACATACAATAAATATTCGAATGTACTCACAGAAGCATATATTGACACATTCGACGTACTCTCTCATTACACCACCACTTCATTTTCTGTTCGTCCTCTTCCTCAGTTATTCCTCATTTGGACATGAAATTAAAAAGAAACAAAAAGCAGTAATGTATAATACAAGCAAGTTAACTCAAATTAGAACATCTTATAAATATTCAACTATACTCACAGAAGATATATACTGACACATTCAATGTGTTATATCATTACCCAAATAGTAGCCGGCATGTAGAAACTGAGGCATTTCACTTTCGTTTCGTCCTTCCGTTGTTCCTAAGCAAACAGCCAATTCCTTCTAGTGTACCACCACTTCACTGCTATGTAAAAACATCATTACAAATCTGAGATTTGATAGAAGCATGCCAAAATTACATTGAGAACGAAAGGTTAGACTAATAATCAAATTCTAGATGCTAACTGAAGCAATCCTTATAGGCATTTTGGTGATGGCTGTGTCTTGTATATCTAGCATTAACAAGGACTTAGTATATATTTCGTGATAGCATTATATCTTTACTTACAGTTTGCTTAGTTATACGCCGGATAGAAGAATAGCTGGACGTTCTAAGTATATTATTTATTAAGCTTTTAATGATACTTGTAGCTTTACTTGATACTCCACTATCAGGATGAACTTGCTTCAAAACATTGTATAAAAGGGTAGTTCTTCTTCTCCTTCTTCCTTCGTTTTTACTTCTTGAAATATCCTTCTTCGCCTTACAGAGATTCCTGATGGCCTTTCCATATGTACTCGTTGGCATTCTTCTATAATTAAGATAAAAACAACACCAGAATGATAGAAACATGATACTAATACGTACCAATAACGAATGATAATCTTTCAATCTTAATAACAGGCAAACAGTAAGTTTCCTGTGAATACGAAAAAGTTGATTCAAATCTAATATACATAAACTTTAACATTCAACAAAGCTACGTATATGAACTAAAGATAATATAAAATAAAACAAACACATCGTTAGAAAAGTGAATTGAGGTTAGACGATGGGATTGCCGGCGCCGGATGCCGCCATTTTAAATATGACATTTTCATTCAAATTCTGCGGTTCCCGCCACATTTTGGTGAGCGATACTAGCGCCGAGAATGGGAACTTTGGCAACAAACGGTCAAAAATTTCCCATAAGGGTTACCACCGCCTATTAACAATATAAACTACATACAATATTTGACAAGAGAAGAAGCAAACTAGATACAATTGATAGATTTCAGAAATATAGCCATCTCTTGTTTACTTTGTAACATACTTATGCAGATTCTATTAATAATTTATGTTGTTTCCAAACCGCAGGGACAGGTGGCGACATATATTGCTAGTTCATCTTTTTCCTATTAGAGTGTAAATCCCCTGTCCCTATATTTGTTCATGGTACAAGGTCTTATTGTACCATGCGCACGACTTTTCCCTACTCACTAGTATGTTTTCTCTATTCGCTACTCTGTTCATAAACATACGCACGAGTCCTATTGCCTGACTAGTCCTAGCTATTTGCGTTTACATTTAAAATATTGTCTGGATTTTTCATTTTAATTAAAGTACTTAGTAGACAGTTTTATAATTTTTCCAGTAAGGATATCATTTTAATACATAGTTGATGATGGATAAAGATAAACTTCAGGCTGTATAACGTGAATGTTTATTACTAATAAGAAATAATATTTTAATAAATACGATCTGACTATTCAACATTTTTATTTATAGATGTTGCCCCTAACTTTTCCAACAACTGTAACCACAGAATATATTAGTTTTGAAATTGAAGTAAATTGTGAAAACTTTGTTGAAAGAATTTGAAAGTATTACCGAAACAAATTACACGATTTGTATTCTGTGCCATATAAATTTACATTGAAATATTAGGTATTACCATAGATATCTGAACACCTAGACCACGCATAGCCTCTTTTAGAGCGATCCAACATCTCAAGACCATTATTCTTCTGGTCCATAATGGTTCGTGTCCGCCCGATACGATTAGCATATTTGCCAAACTTCTTATTTTTCATGGCAACTTCTGATTTATAAAGTAATAATCAAATACACTCAGACGTAATTAAAAGGTGGTCGTTGTAATAGTTACAATTGATTATTCAGACACACCTGCAGATTAAATTATGTACCAAATTTATATTCTACAACACGAAATAATTATTTTTCATTTGTGAAATAAGATGATCATGAATCGATATCGATCGACTGAGTTAAGTGCGGCAACACAGGAATATATAATTTAGGCGTCCGTATGAATTCGTCAACTTTTGTCGCTAGTCGAAATATTGTCTATTCATAATTTGAGTGCTGCTACTACGTTTTACACATTTATACGCTTCTACACAGGTACACTGTTGCCAAAATTTCCTATAGGAAAATTTTGTCTCTCTCTTACACATGGAAAATACCAAAACAATTCTCTAACAATAACAGATCGTCTTTAGATACATGTTATGAATGAAAGGTGTTCAGATGTCTATGGGTATTACCCTACTTTGTAGATCAGAAAGAAATACTCTAAGGGGCTGTTATATGAGAGAAGTATATATGCTACATGTCACCATAATACCTATGTTGGAAAGTAAATTTAAATATGGATCAAAAAACACAAAGTGTCCTACAAACATTTAGATGAAGATAACGAGACCTGTGTTGAATTTACTTTCCAACTTTCCATAGGTGTTATGGTGACATGTAGCATATATACCTCTCATATAACAGTCCCTTAGAGTATTTATTTCTGATTTAAAAAGTAGGTAATAATATTTTAAAATATTTTTTATGGCACAGAATACAAACCGTGTAATTTGTTTTTGTTAATACTTTCAAATTCTTTCAACCAAGTTTCAAAATCTTTTGCTCCACAATTCACTTTCAGTAGGTAATAATACTTTAATATAATTTTTATGACACAGAATACAAACCGTGTAATTTGTTTTTGGTAATACTTTCAAATTCTTTCAACTAAGTTTCAAAATCTTTTGCTTCACAATTCACTTCAATTTCAAAACTTATATACTCCAAATCATAGACATCTGAACACCTAGACGAAGCATTTCATTCATAACATTTACCCAAAGGTGATCTGTTATTGTTAGAGAATTGTTTTGGTATTTTCCATGTGTAAGAGAGAGACAAAATTTTCCTATAGGAAATTTCTGCAACAGTGTACCTGAGTAGAAGCATATTGTAACGTGCAAAGGGGAACAGCCGCCGGTATTGGCTACAAAGTAGCGGCATCCGTTTGAAGTATGCGCGCGATATATGCTGTGGTTGGACATACCAAAAGCGGCGTCAACAAAAAGAGCGACGGCAGTGTCGGCATCTCCTGTTAAGCTGCCGACAAACGAATTTCGAGAAGCGTATAGTGGCGGCTTCTGGTCTTTGATACCGAATGCTCTGGATCCTTTATCGGGTATATATATGGGAGAATTTTCGGCAAGAAGACAGAATGAAAAAGGCAGTGTGAATAAATAGAATAGTCCGAGTAAGTTAGAGAGAATATAGTAAAGTTAAGTTGTAATTTATATTATTTTGAGTGTAAATAAAGTTAATTTAATAACTCTAAATTAGTCTCACTTATCTGCGAACCCGCATACGCAACAATTTGGTGTTAGAAGAGGGATAAGTGAGTGAAGAGGCTTTTGTCTATGGTAAACACCCGAAAGCAGACAGAAAAAATGGAAGAACAACTAACTAAGTTATTCTCCGATTTTTCGAGAAGACAAGAAGAATTACGACAACAAGAAAAGAAAGAAGAAGAGGAGCGAAGGCTGCGAGAAGAACAGAAAAAGGAAGAACAACTAATTAAGGTACTCTCCGATTTTTCGAGAAAACAAGATGAGCTACGACAACAAGAAAAGAAAGAACAAGAGGTACGACGACAACAAGAAAAGAAAGAAGAAGAGGTACGGCGACAGAGAGATTTCGAACAGATTGCAGGATTGTTCCGAAATGTCCATCAAGAAATCGATACCGTTAAACAAGAAGTTCGAGAAGAAATTGGGACAGTTCGAGAAGAGTTTGAGGAGAAGTACCGAAAACTAGAGAAAGAAGTGAAGAAAATTCGAGATACCAACCAAGAAGAAAGTAGCAAATTGGATACGTCGGCGATCACAATAGCCAATGAAAAACTTAAACCACCAACGTTTGACGGCGAAATATCCTGGGCTATGTACAAACGTCAGTTTGAGGCTGCAGCTAATGCAAATAGATGGGATCAGCAGCAGAAAGCAACGGCGTTGGTATTGGCTTTGCGAGGAAAGGCGCTTGAAATACTTCAAAACATTCCTGAAGCCAAACAAACTGATTATTTGGCTGTTGCGGGCGCCTTGGAACTAAGATACGGCAACAAATATCTTAGCCAAGTGTATCAGAACCAGTTGAAGAGTAGAATTCAAGGTTCAACGGAGTCACTGCAGGAATTCAGCAGTAGCATTGAGAGCATGGTACGACTGGCTTATCCACAGGCCCCAGATGAATTCATTGAGCAAATTAGTGTCCAGTACTTCATTGATGGAGTTCGAGATATCGATATGCAGCAAGCGTTGAGACTAAGTAGGCATAACACCTTAGCCGAAACAGTTGTCCAGGCACTGGAATACGAAGCTGCCAAAAACGCATCTATGAATCGTCGCAGCAAATTAAGAGAAGTCAGGGTGTCAGACGAATGCAGATTTCTTTAAGAAGTTGGAGGCGATGTTCCAGAAATTTTGGTCTCGAGGAAGCAAGGAGTCTGGATATAGAAAAGTGATTAAATGTTACAATTGCAACCGAGAGGGACATATAAGTAGAAACTGCAGGCGACGACCCAGACCTGAAGAACGAAATGTTCAGAGAGAGAATACCCGACTTCAGGAAAACTCCACCTCGCCAGTGTAGGGGGGCGAACGCTGGCGACCACTGATTATCAAGCCCCCAAGTTACATTTGTGCTCCATCAAGAAGAGCTGTGAGAGCCTCGTTGTCCAAGGTTTTATCAACGGCAAGAAATGTGATTTGACCATCGACACGGGGGCAACAAGGTCAGTGGTACGCCCCGACATGGTTTCCAAAGAATCTATCGTGCAGCACAACATCAAGCCAATACTGGAAACTGCAAAAGGAGATTTGATAAATGTTTTTGGAGAGACCACCACCACTTTAGAAATTGGCAATGCACAATTAAAGATTAATGCAATCGTGGCTGACATAGTGGATGAATTTATAGTAGGCTTAGATGTTTTGGAAACCTTCAATTTTATCACAGTGGACTTTAAAAACAGAATGTTGAGAGTGGGCAACGAGGAAATATTTTTCTCAGCATCTTCGAACAAGAACTGTCCTATTAAAATAATCGTCACCGAAGATACGCGAATACCTGGAAATAGTGAGAAGATCGTGAAGGCGCACCTAGAAAAACAACTGGAAGGAGTTAACACACTTGGTTTTTGAACCAAACGAGAACAAATAGAACGGGGCTCTTTTGGCTAGGTGCTTAGTTAATTCCAACGACACTATTCCAGTGAGGGTAGCCAATCTATAAGTAAACAGAATGACATTTAAGAAAGGGGAAGTAATCGGTACATGTTCGCCAGTCTCCCGGGTAACAAGATGTGAGCAAGAGGAACCCGTCTCAAAAGATGTACATTTGTCCCAAGAGCTAATGGAGAGTTTCAAGAAGACCTGGAAACATCTTAGCGAACAGGAAAAGAAAAAGGCCATCGAGTTTGTAAAGCAAGAAGCTGATGTTTTCGTGCAAGGAAAAATTACAGGGCGAACAAATTTAGTCGAACATCGGATCAACACGGGAAATGCTGTACCTATTCGCCAACCTCCACGAAGACTTCCTTTCGTAAAACAACAGCAAGTTAACACCATGGTTCAAGAAATGCTGAAGGATGGTGTCATAGAAGAATCCAGCAGTCCTTGGTCATCACCAGTTGTGCTGGTGACGAAAAAGGATGGTTCGACGAGGTTCTGTGTGGATTACAGGAGGTTAAATGATGTTACGAAGAAGGACAGCTACCCATTACCCCGAATTGACGATACCTTAAATACCTTAGCCGGATCCAGGTGGTTCTCAACTCTTGACCTGAAAAGTGGATATTGGCAGGTAGAGCTAAACAAAGAAGATAAAGAGAAAACGGCCTTTACAGCTGGAAACGGCCTATATCAATTCAATGTCATGCCGTTTGGATTATGTAATGCGCCTGCCACTTTTGAAAGGTTAATGTAATTAGTTCTGCGAGGACTAACTTGGGAAACGTGCCTGGTGTACTTGGATGATGTAATGGTGATTGGCAAAGATTTCGACGAACATCAATCGAATCTGAAGAAAGTATTCGCTAGGATCCGAAGTGCTAATCTCCAGCTGAATCCAAAGAAATGCGTTCTATTCCAGGAAAAAGTCAACTTTCTCGGACATGTCGTATCATCGAAAGGAATTGAGACCGATCCAGAAAAAGTTCAAGCAGTGCGAGATTGGCCCAGACCAAAGAACAAGCACGAAGTCAGAAGCTTTTTGGGACTCAGCAGTTACTACCGCCGATTTGTTAAAGATTTTGGGAAAATTGCGAAGCCACTACATCAATTAACCGAAAAGAACTCCCACTTTGACTGGTCACCAGAATGTCAACAGTCGTTTCTTGAGCTGAAAAACCGGTTGACTACTGCTCCTGTTCTTGCATATCCCTTGGACGAAGGATTGTTCGTGTTAGACACTGACGCTTCACAAAGTGGAATAGGAGCTGTTCTTTCCCAAATACAGGATGGCGAAGAAGCTGTAATTGGATATTTCAGCAAAACGTTGGGAAAGGCAGAGCGAAACTACTGTGTGACCCGGAAGGAGCTGCTAGCGGTTGTATGATCCATAGAGCATTACCACAGTTTTCTCTATGGACGGAAATTCTTAGTAAGAACAGACCACTCTGCATTACAGTGGCTGCTGAATTTCAAAAATCCGGAGGGACAGATAGCGCGTTGGCTGGAGAAACTGCAGAGTTACGACTTTCAAATTAAACACCGAAAAGGAAGAAGTCACGCCAACGCTGACAGTTTGTCACGAAGACCTTGTGGCAGTTCTTGTAAATTCTGTCAGAGGCAGGAACAAAGAGAAATAGCCAAGGATGTTGTACATCTCCAACAAATGCAGATTAGGAATAAGGAAACGGAAAATACCGACGAAATCACCAGAGACAACTTTAGAAGAGAACAAATCGCCGACAAAGATTTGACGATAGTACGGGGCTGGCTAGACCAAAGTGGCAAGAAATATCCAGATTTGATCAGACAGTCAAGGGATACTGGGCTCTGTGAGATTCGTTATGCTTACGAGATGACTTGATCACTCGTAAATGGGAAAGTCCAGATGGTAGAAGCATTGTGTATCAAACCGTTGTACCCCGAACAATGGTAGCTGAAGTACTTCGTGAACTGCATGGCAGTCGCAGTGGAGGCCATTTTGGAGTAAATAGAACATTGGCACGTGTGAAAGAGCGGTATTATTGGATCAACTGTCGAAGAGATGTGGAAGAATGGTGCAGAAGATGTGACCTCTGTGCTTCTAAGAAGGGTCCGAAGACACGATCCCGAGGGAAAATGAAGCAGTATCTGTCAGGTGAACCTTGGGAAAGAATTGCGGTGGACATTGCAGGACCATTCCCTACGACAGATTCTGGAAATAAGTACAACATGGTTGCCATGGACTATTTCTCGAAGTGGCCAGAAGTAGTGCCGATGCCGAATCAGGAAGCAGTTACAGTGGCCGAAGCCCTTCTGGAAAACGTGATTTCCAGACACGGAGTACCCTTGGAGCTACATACCCATCAAGGTAGAAATTTTGAATCCGAAGTATGGACGCAGTTAATGAGGTTGCTGGGGATACGGAAAACACGAACAACCCCACTTCATCCACAGTCAGATGGAATGGTTGAGAGGCACAATAGGACCATCAATCAATACCTCTCACTCTTTGTGGATGAGCACCAACGTAACTGGGATAAACTGGTACCTCTCTTTCTTCTGGCCTACCGAAGTTCCCAGCATGAATCTACTGGCTATACACCATCGATGCGAGAGAAATGAAGCTCCCCGTAGATCTGATGTTTGGCAGACCATCAGCCGACGATCATGAAGAAGTGTCTCTTCCACATTATGTAGCTGACCCACAGGAGCGACTTAGAGTGGTCCATGATTTTGCCAGACAAAAGCTTCAGTTGAAGAGCGACAAAATGAAGATGAGACTTGACAAAAGGCAGTCATTAAACTCTTTCAACGAAGGCGATGCAGTTTGGTTGTACCAGCCACAGCGAAGGAGAGGATTAAGTCCGAAATTGCAAAGACCTTGGGAAGGACCATATCGCATTGTCAAAAAGATTAATGACTTGGTGTACAGGATCCAACTTTCGCCAAGAGCCAAGCCAAAAGTAGTGCACGTGGAAAGACTGAGTCCGTATCGAGGAGATAATCCACCGGTCTGGAGACAAACGGAAGAAGCTGTTCGGGGCGAGCAGCTTTAAGGGAGGGAGCAGTGTAACGTGCAAAGGGGAACAGCCTCCGGTATTGGCTACAAAGTAGCGGCATCCGTTTGAAGTATGCGCGCGATATATGCTGTGGTTGGACATACCAAAAGCGGCGTCAACAAAGAGAGCGACGGCAGTGTCGGCATCTTCTGTTAAGCTGCCGACAAACGAATTTCGAGAAGCGTATAGTGGCGGCTTCTGGTCTTTGATACCGAATGCTCTGGATCCTTTATCGGGTATATATATGGGAGAATTTTCGGCAAGAAGACAGAATGAAAAAGGCAGTGTGAATAAATAGAATAGTCCGAGTAAGTTAGAGAGAATATAGTAAAGTTAAGTTGTAATTTATATTATTTTGAGTGTAAATAAAGTTAATTTAATAACTCTAAATTAGTCTCACTTATCTGCGAACCCGCATACGCAACAGTATAAATTCGTAAAACGTAGTAGCAACATTCAAATTATGAATGGAACAACGAACAACAATATTTCGACTAGCGACGAAAGCTTGCGGATTCATAAGGACGCCTAAATTATATTTTCCTGTTTTGCCGCACTTAACTCAATCGATCGATATCGACTGATGATCCCCTTATTTCACAAATGATTTTTTTTTTAATTTTTTGTTGTAAAATATAAATTTGGTACATAATTTAATCTGCAGGTGTTTCTGAATAATCATTAATAACTATTTCAACGACCACCTTTCAATTACGTCTGAATGTCTTTGATTATTACTCAAAAAATTAGAAGTTGCCATGAAAAATAAGAAGCCAGATCGCGTTCAACCTCGCTTGCGAAAAGAGTTCGAAAATTCAAACTGTGCTTGTGCTTGCCCAGCGGAAAAAAGGTCTTGTCTTTCTGATCAACATTGGTAGTGCTTGTCTTTTCTGAAGGTAAGATGAGCATCACTAACCCAAAGCTTTTATTACAACTGGCCTATGCTTATATTTATTATATTATTTGGAAGATATTTAAATTTGCCATAAATTTAATTCCCCATAAACAATGATCAACAACGGGTTGGGCGGAGCCGCCCTAAACTCTTTATTTTTCAAGGAAAATAATGATAACAGCTATGATATTATCGAAAATTCTAAAAATATTGGTTCGAATAATAAAATATTTCAAGGTCACCAACACCACATTCCCAGGAAAATAACAAATCAATTTTTTATTCAAATAACGACTTTGGCCCGTTCGTGGTCTACTTAGAATCGACAGAACAAGTTGGTTTCAATATCGGCAAATTCAATAACATAAAAATTGCAAGAGATATTTTTAATTTAAATTTGACAGATATTAAAAAAATTAATAATAAAGGATTGAATAGAATTTCAATTGAATTCCTTAATTTCGATGCAGCGAATAGGTTCATCAAAAATAAAGCCTTACTAGATAAAGGATACAAAATTTTTATACCATATGATTTCGTTACTTGCAAAGGCATTGTGAGACAAATCGACCCAGACATTCCAGAGGAGGAATTGCTGAAATGTTGCCTGGCAAATGTGGAAATTCTTAACGCTAAGAGATTAAACAGAAAAATTATCAGAGATAAAGAGACAAAATATGAACCAACTGGTACTATTCTTTTCACATTTAAGGGTGTGTTATTGCCAAAATCTATAAGCTTATACAGACTCGAGCGCCCTGTAACGGTTTATGTCCCGCCGGTAACGCAGTGCTACAGATGTCTTCGATATGGACACACTAAACACAATTGTAAGGGCAAAGAAAAATGTTTTAATTGTGGTATGGACGGAAAACATATGGAAGACGGGGATACATTTTCATGTAATACTCAATGTTTTTATTGTAAAGAATCTCATAAATCAATATCAAAAAAATGTCCCGAATATTTGAGACAAAGAAATATAGAAGAACTCATGGCTTTCGAAAACTTTACTTTCTTCGACGCAAATGAAGCTTGCCAAAAGAACTACGTCACTAAAGGAGAATTTGTCTATAATCCAAGCGATTTCCCGAAAACTCTTAATAAACAAAATAATCAACAGACATTGAATACTAATACTACCCCATCTCAAAGGCGAACACAATACATGAATAACAATCCAACTAAAAGGACATATTCACAGGTTGCAATCAACAATAACAATAAAAAAAGAATAATACAAATGGGATACGATAGAAAAAAAACATGAAGATACTCTTTTCTTCCCCAATTCGAGACCGGATAGGTCAAATACGCGCACCCCTTCACTAAATGAAGTCCAATCACAACCTCGTATGGCACCCATCCCAGGTCCTAGTAGTGCACATCATAGCTTCGACATTCCCAAGCCTTTAGAGCAATGCATCCAATTTATTATGAGTACAACAAATGACAACTTCAACACAATCAAAAAAGCGATTCTACCACGACTAGATCCACAGTTTGAAATGGATCCAACTGACTCAGACTAATACAAATAACGACAACCCCACAATTACAAACAACTACAACAATATAACAATTCATGATCTCCCTCAACCATAATACCCCAAAACACATTCAATCATTTACAACCTAAAAATAATACAATGGAATATTCCAGTATCAACTCAAATAGAGATAACTTAGTAGCCCTAATACATAGGGAGTCTCCGGATATATTATTACTAAATGAAACTTGGCTAAAAGCAAAACAAAACTTTAATTTATCTGCATACAACATAATCAGACAAGATCGAAATGATGGTTACGGGGGGTAGCAACATGCATTAAAAATAATATTATATTTAACAGCCTAAAAAACTTCAATTCTGATTCTACACAATATATTATCATCCAAATAGGTAACATATGCTTAATAAATATCTATGTTAACTCAAACAAAAGTATCACAATTAATCTCTTACAAGAACTTATATACGATATAAATATAGATAAAATTATAATTATGGGAGATCTTAATTCGCATCATCCGCTGTGGGATAAAGCCCCCATTAATAAGGAGGGAAAAATAATTTCAGATTTTATCATGAACAATGAGTTGGTGGTCGTAAACGATGGTTCGGGTACTTTGGTACAGTGCCCATATGCCAATTTGAGTGCTCTTGACCTCTGCATAGTAAGTTCTTCCTTAGCAGCCAACAGCTACTGGAAAGTAATTCATGACTGCGCCAATAGTAATCACAATCCAACCTGCTTAGAGCTAAATACCAAACAACCTTAATTCAAAAAAGATTTTCGCTGGAACTTATAAAACAAGGAACTTTAATAAAGCAAACTGGCAATTGTATCAAGACTGCATAATTTCACAATTGAATTCAAGAGAACAATACGTAGACTATAAAGACCTAATGGATATTATGGATGAGGCTGCGGATACTGCAATCCCACTAAAGGACTGTGGCGTATTCAGAAGAACGGGTAATCCTTGGTGGGACCAAGAATGTTCTGAGTGGATCAAGGAAAGGAAAAGGGAAATCAGGAGATTTAATGATCACCCTTCACTAGAAAACTATATACAAGTTAAAAAATGCATAGCAATCGCAAAGAAAAAGCTCAAGATAAAGAAAAAACTAAAATTCAAACTCTTCTGTCAATCTGAATAGAGACTGGAACAAAATCAAAAAATTCTCAAACAATAATAGCAAACTACCCAATTACAATATCTCAGACGAAATCAAAAAAGATATTCTCAAGAAAATGTCAAGTATACATATTGATCCGGATTTCAATATCCTACAAACAATGATAATGATATCCAGCTTTTTAGCATTAATGCTTTAGTAAAGAAAAAACTATCCGCACCTGGAATGGATGACAAAGCATACCCTATGTATAAGAATCTACCAATCAGAGCAAAACTAATATTACTCAATTTTTATAACAAATGTCTTCTAGGGGGAAAAATACCAGATTCATGGAAAAAATTCAACATTATCAAAATCCTTAAACCAAATAAAGATCCTACGATTCCAGGCAGCTATAGACCTATAGTGCTGTCAACATGTGGCTGCAAAATACTTGAAACTTTGATCAAAAATCGCAGAATGGTACCTAGAGAACAAAAAGATCCTACCAAACGAACAATCAGGCTTCAGAAAAGGTAGGGGTATATATGATAACGTAGCATACCTTTCTAGCTTTGTTTCCGAAGCCTTTGGCCAGTCAGAGTCAGTTGTAGCAGTATTTTTAGACATCAAAGCGGCATATGATAATGTAAATTTATATAAACTATATGATAAATTACTCAGCTTGGGGATTCATATAAAAATAATTAACCTATTCTATAGCATCATATCCAATAGACTTCTGTTCAGCAGAAGAAGTGATGGAAAATTTATGGGACCATACATGGCAACTAAAGGGCTCCCTCAGAGCTCTCCTCTGAGTACAATACTATTTAATGTATATATACTAGAACTATTTGGCACTAATTTAGATTCTGCGAAAATAATTGGGTACGCCGATGACTTAGTAATCTTTGTAAGGGGCCAAAACATAAATCTAATGACTGAGAAAATAAATAGAGCTTTAGAGATAGCTAACAACATGCTCCTAAACGACGACCTTTCTCTGTCCATAGAAAAATGTGAGGCCATTTGGTTCACAAGAGGTAAACGTAAAATACAACCCCCACCAATATTTGTCGGAAACACAATCATCAACTACAAACGTCATGTCAAATATTTAGGACACATCTTCCAAGAACATCTGAAATGGAATTTACATATCGAACATACAACTAATAAGGCAAAAAAAGCATTGAACATCCTAAAGGCAGTTTGTAGGGTATGGTGGGGCGCAGACCCTAGCACACTTTTGATAATATTTAACGCACTGGTTAGATCGCACCTAGACTTCGGAGCTATTATTTTAAAACCAGTAAATCAAAAATGCCTAAACAATATGGATATTATCTTCTACGAGGGTATAAGAATCTGTCTAGGATGTATGAAATCGACTCCAAGAGCAGCATTATTAGCGGAAGCAGCGACAATTGACTTGGATCAGAGGAGAAAAATTTTAGCTAATAAATTCATAGCAAAAATAATCACAATAGCCAACCACCCCATATTGGAGATTTTACTAAGTATGAGAAGGAAAATGATTTCAACACCTGCGTTTATTAACTCCAGCAAAATCCCATACTTAATAATGGCTCTACAAAATTTCTTACCATATTTAAACAAAATAAAAAAAGGGACCAACTTTCCTTGTTATAATGTAGAGTTAAACTGTCTGAATGACCCCAAAAAAACCGTAGATCTTAAAATAAAAAAGAACGACATCATGATTAAGCACCTCTTTTACACAGCTACGGAAAATATGAAAAACTCACATACATTTATTTACACAGACGCTTCAAAAAAAAAAGAACAGGGTACGGAATATACATCTCAGACAATGAATATAGATTTTCCTCTCGACTCCCCGATTCTATAAGTATATGTAAGGCGGAAACAGTGGCTATTGGCTATTCACGAGGCAGTAGAACTGGCGGTTAAAAAACAGCTCAAAAAGTGGTCATTTTATCGGATTCTAAGAGTGCCGTAGAAAACATTAATAAATACGGACTAAGTGCCTCAGCAGATAATTGGACGCTAAAAACAAAACGACTGATTTCTCATGCAAATATGAATGATTCTGACATAAGGATGGCTTGGATTCCAGGACATTCAGGAATCCCAGGTAACAAGGTAGTAGACCTACTAGCTAAGATAGGTAAAGATTTAAATGTCCCTAAAGCCATACCATTAGATTCTATCGAAATATTCAATATAATCAAAATGCAGTTGTACAAACAGTTTAAAAATAACTGGAAAACGTTAGTTTGTAGAAAAAAATATCAATATTATAAAATCCAAGGTAAATTTCCAAATAATACGTGGTTTTCAAATTTTCCATTCAAAAACCGTAAACACATCTCAACCATAATTAGGCTTCGAACGGGCCACTGTATGAGTAAAGAACATTTATACAAAATAAAAATTAAAGACAACCCATATTGTGAATGTGGTGCATTAGAGAATTTGAATCACATATTTTTAGAATGCCCAATTAATTTCATTCCAAATCTCAACCTCTATGATGAATTAATAGCCTTGAATTACCCCCCTCCTCTATCAATTTTCTCAGTCTTATCTGAACCAAAGGAGGGGTCAATAAAGTTGATAATGAATTTTCTTAACATAAATAGAATCTAATTGTAATCTGTAATCCTTACCAGAAAACATACTTCATACCATAGATAAGAGATGTTGCATTTACACAGACTTCATACTGTTTGCATATTGTGATGCTCAACTACATATTCTATGTTTTGTGTTTCATACTCCTAGAATCCCTGTGATCGATCTGTGATGTTTATGCCTGATACACCTATATGTTGTGTTGTACTCTAATTAGACCTACTCGAAGTATCAAGAAAAGCTAAACATTTCAAGCAATAAGCAAGCACTTTGTTCCTGCATAGACAAGTCAGTGGTCCCGGTATGGTTTAGAGCCAGTCAGCACCGAGATCACACACAAATTGAGCTGGCAATTGCCTCGTAGCAGTGCCATAAAACAAGCAAGCAAGCAAAATAAGAAGCTTGGCAAATATGTTAGTCGTATCAGTCGTACACAAACCATTATGGACCAGAAGAATAATGGTCTTGAGATGTTGGATCGCTCTAAAACAGGCTATGCGTGGTCTAGGTGTTCAGATGTCTATGCTCCAAGTCATTTCTCACTGTGGTTACAGTTGTTGGAACAGTTAGGGGCAACATCTATAAATAAAAATGTTAGTCACATGGTATTTATTAAAATATTATCTCTTACTAGTAATAAACATGCCCTTTATACAGCTTGATTTTATCTTCATTGTTGCACATGTATTAAAATGATATCCTAGATTACTGGAACAATTAAAAAACTACCTACTTCCATTAATAATAAGTTCAAAAAATGTTTAAAATGTAAGCTAAAGGCAGAGAAAACATATGGCTAAAGCTGTATTGTAAACACAACCAAACACTAATCCAGAGAATATATACCTACAACACTAATCTGATTCTGATAGTGGACCATTGTTGCCACTTGTAACATAATATCGAATTGTCTCTAATAGGATTTTTTCGCGAGTTCCCGGTGAACTAGCGGGGACCGACTTGTACTTCCCGGTGCGTTTTCGCGACATAAACGGTAATAGGGGAATATTTTCTGACGTCACTAATCTTATAAAACGGGAACTGATTTGGTTCCCGTCCTCTTGAGCATGGTAACTGGCGGTTATAAATGTCAAAAGTGCCAAATTGTCAAAAAATTAAATTTGGCCGCCTGTCTTTTAGGTAAATTTCTTATAGAAATATACCTATTGCGATCGATCACACTTTTGAATTTCGAAAAAATTTCAACGGCATGTTGTTATATGTCTATAAGTTAGTCCAAAAAAACATTTGGTTCAAAAGTTTATATATATATATATATATATATATATATATATATATATATATATATATATATATATATATATATATATATATATATATATATATATATATATATATATATATATATGGGATATTACGAAATTTGTTAACACGATAGAGGTCGCAGTTTTGAAGGTATCAAGTTCAAATTTGCTACAAAAATCAATCTCTCAAATATCTCGGTCGAGTTCGTTATTGGGCAATATCGGGTAAGTAGTTTCAAAATGGCGACCATTCAAACATTCAAAAAAATTATCAAAAAAGAGCCGTAGTTTAAATATTATTAAAAATAATTTTAGGTTACAGATATAATCAGTACCTACAACTTTTGTTCAAAGCATTTTTTGATAAAATACACAGGTAAAAAAATAAAAATTAATAAAGAAAAATAACAAATATTGATAAAACATGAACACTCAATATAAATTTGATGTAATTGTAAAAAAATATATAGTATATTTATTGAAAAGAAATAGGCGAAAAAAAAATCTGCCCTGAAGTGGACTCGAACCCTGTCTGCTTTATATTCAACAGCCAAAACAAAAACCTCTAACCGCAAGGCTATGACAATTTTATGTAATAGCATGTAGGTATACCAATGAAAAGGTTGTTAAAATTTCAATTCAATGAATTTTGAAAAATTTACCTTTCCGCTGACTACAGGCCATCGGGATATTTATTTGTATTTGATTTAAGTTTTGGGTTAAAATTATTCATATTTAAATTAAATAACATTCATCCTGATGAGGTGAAAGTCTACTCCTTTTTATATCTGGTAATTCAGTCTGAGTGGAACATAAACTTATCAATCAAAACCACACGCAAGCAAAACTACAAAACAAAATATTTGTCAAAAATCTAAACGTCATTGATAATTTGATAACCGGGTCATTTTCGCGACAAATATAACCGAGAATAACCTTCAAGTTAATTTTAAAGTGGGGGTATAACCGCTCTATTACCGATAGCAGATCACCGGGAACTCGCGAAAAAATCCTATAATAAACGATAACAAAAAATAATAGGTAACATAATTGATAATTGTAACATATTTTTATTTTCCCTTAGTTTGTGTAATTTTCAGAATTTAGAGCAAAGTATAATTATCAAATCATTTTTCAATCTTATTCAAAAGTTGATGATCGGTGGTGTTTGTAATGCCATTTAACTGCTATTAGTCTAGATGATATATGCCGTAATAATGCTGTAACATAAAAAAATGAGTTCAACAGCATCATTCAAATATGCGGATGGTGAAAATATTAATATTTCCTTTTAAAATTGCTTATAATTTAATTTTGACATTTTTGATGTCTTCAAGTTCTTGTTTTTCTTTATAAGTATCTACTTGACTGTCATAAAATGTACATTTTCAACAATAATACAGAAATTATACGTTATTTCTACTTTAATTAAAAAATCCTATTTGTAACATAATTTTACCGTAAAACCGATAATAGAGAGTTTTTGGATATCGTAAGTGCGAATACGGTAAACGTTAAAATCACGTGACATGCTTCTGCGTTGCGCATTGTGTACTATGATAAGCGTTTAGCGAATAGCGTTTACCGTATTACGCTAATCTGCCTGCGCCAGCTTCAAGTTGAAATTGAAACACTCACACGGTGTGAGTCACACCTGTTTAGCGTTAGCGTTAGGACCGAACGTTATCCAAAACGACCCTTACTTTCGCATACGCTTCTTCAGAGATGGTAATGAAACCACGTGATTATAACGTTTACCGTATTTATACTTACGGTATCCAAAAACTCTCTAATTTTGGCTACACCCTACACCGTACCATAATTCCATGAACAAATATAGGGAGGACGAGTAACATGAGTAGTGGGAGTAGCACAAAAAACATTGGGTTATCGTGTGTCATTTTGGTGTGTTGCGCAAAATCACGCCGCGCATCCTTATGTAGTATGGGCGAAGGAAGCTTAAATCATGTTTTCTCTGGCTTAAATACAACAATAGACACTCAGTGAAATACTGCGCAACATACCAAATTGACAACTTATCACGGGACGTTATTTCATTTCAGCCACTTCTGCTTATAGAACAGGATACAGAGTTAGTCATCCTCCCTTTATATATTCTTGCATAATTCTTTCACTGGCTTGTGGTATCACTGACTCCACCTAGATACATTCCCTACCTACTCTCTACTTCTGCTCTACTCTAACAGAGAATTAAGAAGCTCTGTAGACAGGAGATTCAACTGTTTATACAAAACCACGTGACGCTCTGACTCCGCAAACGACGGCAGGGTCGTGGCCTATTAAAATCGGGTTTGCGCGCTACGTTAGTGCGCACGTGTCATTTGCCTTTGATGTATTTTTAAATTCAAATTCATGTCAAGGAAAATCTTATTGTTTGACGTTTCGGTGTTTATTAGTTTTCAACTTTATATTATGGCTCACGTTTGTTGCATTGAATAATGTTCTTGCAAGTCGGAGAAATAAAACAGTAGAACTAACGGCATTTTGTTTAAGAAAATCTTCTTCATATCAGTATTTTTGTTTATTGTAATGAATAGTTAATAGTTCCCTGCAGAATTCTCAAAAATATCTTACGTGGTTTGATGCTGCGGTCATCATTCCAAATATGTCAAAAAAGGTAGAGCAGCTAAGAAAAAAATATTTATTTGAGATCTGCATATCGAGGACAGATGCTTTGATCCAAATAATTCTATAACAATATTGAAAGACGGTGTCGAAGAGAAAGATATTAAGTGCAAATTGAGCGAGAACGACAATACGACTTTAGAACCTGTTATGAAATGCACAATAAATACATTTGGATCGTTTTTTAAATTCGGAATCCCATAAAGACAAGAAACACTACTTAAATATTACTACCAATTCAATACCCTATACAACGATTTTACTTTTATGAGAATAGATAATTAAAGCAGATCTTATCACTATAACAATTTTAGTCTTATGCGTTATGCTATCCAAATGATTTTCATACCTATATTATAATACGAGGAGGTCATTTGCTATCTGTTCATATTTCGCATAATCGCCGCTGTACCACATTTCAAATCAATCCATAGACAAAAAGTCGCCCACTTTTTAATGATAATTTTAATTTTTTTCTGGAGCCCGTTTGATATTGCAGTTCATCGCGCCTTGTTTCATGTACACTCAAGCATCAAGTTTTAAATATAGCATGCTTTACAAGCAATCATCAATAGACAATGAGGAATGTAATTTTCTAATCTTCACGCATTCTAAAAGCTCAATTATCTAAACTTATTTGAAATTCACTATTTTACTTCACAGAGAGAGGAGACAGAGAACATAGATAAAATATATAGATACGAAGACAGAGAAGACACATGGAGGTGCGCACTTTCGTTATGCGCAGACCAGATTTTTAGGCTACGACCATGAACAAATATAGGGAGGACAATTAACACGATTAGTGGGGGTAGCACAAAAAACACAGGATTATCGTCTGTCATTTCGGTAGGTTGCGCAAAATCGCGCTGCGCATCCTTCTGTACCGGGCGAGCAGGATTGGATAAAATATAAAATTGATATTTATTTATCATTCACCTAACCTACTTCATCTGTGTTATTTACTCTATGTTGATAACTTATCTACATCTACTTGTATACTTTATGTTATGATTTATTGTACGTAGTACATACAGTAGTACCATAGTAGTACGTTCTCTTTGTGAGCGAGGTTTTGTTTATTTATTTGATGTAAGGGGCGAGGTGGACAGCAGAGAACACCTGCCTCCAAGCCACAGTTATAGTCAAAGATATATGTTATAGTTATTTGTTTATTTTTATGTAGCTAGAAGCTGAAATACATATTTTAGTATCACAGAGACAGTACACGAGTTGAGGCTGCTGAGGTACAGGTACAGGGGTGCTTACAAATAATTGAAGAAAATGCCGCCATCATGTTGTGTGATTCAATGCGGCACCAAAGCAGACAGCCAAGTCCAAGAGAATAATTGTGCAAGTTTATTTGAATTCAATTCCGTGAGTATTCTTATCCTACATTCAATTTTTTATATAGGTAGGTAGGACTTAACACTTTTTTTCACACAGGTTCACAATAAAATACTTACTATAATAAATATATGCTACGCTAGAATACCAAATTCTGCCTCTGAAAATTATTCCTTGCCCACAACGACACAAAGGCAAATGTGTTATATTTCCTCTACTAGAAAAAAAATCAAACCCAATTCAACGTCGCGTTCTGGATAAGAATTTATGTCTTTGAGCTAATATAGGTAGGTACATATGTAATAAGAGAAATCAAAGAACTAAAATGTTTCACCAATAATTAATTTAATTTTTCTATCAACATTTTTCAGTCTAACGCTTAATACATTTTCTACTTATAAGAAAATGAGGTTTCATTTTCCTACCTTTCACAGTTTAATTTTTTGAGCCCAATACCTAAAGTAAAAGAAAAATGTAAGATTAAAAGCACAGATTCCACTAGGATAAATATTGGATTGGAACAATTAATTGAGGAAATTAATGACATGACCAATATTATACAATCGAATTCATAAAAAAGCTACAGATGATAGCGATAAACATTTAACATACAAAAAATGGAATCTGAAAATTAAACAACATTAAGAACTACTATCACTTATTCCTTATGTTGGAGTATGAGCAAGAACGAGTTTGAGTCTTGAGTAGTTAGGCATTCATTCACTGAAAGTTCTTCCACATCTTGGATCCAATTTGGAATATCCCAAGTCATCCAAGTTAATAAATCTTCCTGATGATAAACGTCGCCTCACATCTTTCGATCAAAAGAAAGAAGTATAGATGCTTCAATATTTTCTTCAATCCTTAAGAAATACCGCCCAATGCTTGTTTGGTAATTTCACTTTTAGACTTCTTGCAGAGCCCTTTTAATTCATATCCATAGAGTCTTTTACAGAAGAGCGGAACACAGGAATAAAATGCTCTCGTTCACAAAAGCACTAACATCCTTAATTGATTTTATATCATTACAACAATGATTTTATATTGCTCACAATTCAAATTTGATGACAAAAAAATTACCTCACCTGACTATTCTAATGACTTCAGGTAATGTAATAAATAGTAAATAGCATAGATTTAAAGAGGGGTTAAATGGTTAGGTTATAGGATTTGTTGTTATAGGTTAGCTTAACTTTTCTTATTTGATATCTTGCACGTACGCAAAGGGAGTGAGGTAGTTACACTCAGTGAGATACTGCGCAACCTACCAAATTGACAACTTATCACCGAAGTAATTTTAGCCAGCACTGCACAGAGTTACTCATCCTCTCTTTATACATTCTTGGCTACGACCCTGCCGTCGTTCACAGCGTCACCCCCTTCTCAGGTGTTATATCTCCTGTTTAAATAGCTTCTTACAGAGAATATATACTATATACCTACAATGTCTCTGCCTACAATACTCTAACCACACTTCTTAGAATTGACTTTAGTATAGACAAATATAAAAGATTTATTATGGATTTGTTTTTTGAACAAATATAACACGATTTTTATTCTTTGTATTTTGTTTTGCATTATTATTATATTTATTACTCTATGCTATATATAGACTCCGTGCATTGCTCTATTCACAATATTTAAAAGTATCCGATAAGCATAGTTTATAGGTTATATTAGTGGAGGCAATTACTAAACCAAATCAAGAAATGGCTTCTGAAGCTAGTGTATCTGAAGCAAATAAGAAAAAGCCTATATGTCTCATTGTGCTGGGTATGGCTGGAAGTGGCAAAACATCCTTAGTAACGCGTCTATTCAATACTGATCCTAAACCTTATATAGTTAACTTGGATCCTGCTTGTATAAATCTTCCGTATTTCGCAAATATAGGTAAGACATTTATTGTGTAAATCATCACAGTTTCTTTTTCATTTATGAAATAAGTCAATTCGAAAAATTTAAGATGTTAGAGATACGGTGAATTACAAGGAAGTCATGAAGCAATACAAACTCGGACCTAACGGAGCTATTGTAACATCACTAAATCTGTTTTCTACGAAGTTTCCTGAAGTCATCAGTTTTATAGAGAATGCTCCAAATAGTCATTGTGTTTTGGATACCCCTGGCCAAATAGAAGTTTTCACTTGGTCTGTATCTGGTGAGTCAATTCACGTTCTGCTTTAAGTCTTCATAATTTGTAAAATATTCTAATACATGACTATTTTAGGCTCCATAATAACAGAAACACTCGCATCTTCGTTCCCTACAATAATATTGTATGTAGTGGATTGCGTAAGAAGTACGTCTCCAGTAACTTTTATGTCAAACATGTTATATGCATGTTCGATATTGTACAAAACTCGTCTACCTTTCATTGTTGTTATGAACAAAGTCGACATTGTGGATCATTCTTATGCTAGAGATTGGATGACAGACTTCGAAACATTTCACGAGGCTCTCGAAGCTGATGAGAGTTACATCAGTAATCTAACGAGATCTATGGCCTTAGCACTTGATGAATTTTACCAAAATCTGAGGGTTTGTGGTGTGAGTGCTGCCACTGGGCAAGGCATAGATGATTTGTATAAACTTGTTGGGGAAGCTGCAGAAGAATATGAGAGGTGACAAATGTTTATTATAACAAGATGTATGCTCACCTGAATTTTCTTTCAGAGAATATCGGGCCGAATGGGAGAAAATAAGAGCTGAGGCGGAAGCTAAGAAAGCCCAAGAAGTAAATGATGTAGACTCAAAGAAACAAGAAACAAATCTTCTAACGGAAATTCCCCGAGGAAGAGAACTTGCAGATATTTACTTGCGACATCCTGGCAATGAAGACAGTGAAGATTCGGAAGGTGAAGAAGCACCTTTTGGAGGTAAGAAATTCTAAAATGTATACACTGTGTCCAATTAAGTCGGAACCATATGGAAAACTTTTTTATTATTGGTTTTATGAAAAAAAGGTATTCTTGATAAAAAGTTCTGCATAGTCCAAAACTTGAAATGCAACCATCAGATATAATTTATTTTAATCCGTATACGAGGTGAGTCGAAAAATATGAATTTTGCTCAAGAGTAAAGTACCTTTATTTTTGAAAATATCGAAAGTTTTTGTAAGAAAAAGTTGATCATAGCTGAAAACTGTTGTCAGCTATCCAATATTTATCCATCGGCTATAAAAAATATTTTTGGCAAAAATAAATACCTACATAACATGCAGATTTTGTAAATTACACATCAGCTATTTTATTGAAAACATTTAGATTCCTTGGTAAGTTTTGTAACACTGTAATATTGCAACTAAATAGTTAATGCATAAATGTCATATCATTTTATTAAACAAATGAAAAGATGTTGACTAATACGTAATAAGTAACATTCATAGCAATATTGGAAATAAAATAATTTATATTTTCTTTCAATTCACTAAAACCTCAATTTATCCACCATCTCTTTCTGAACATTTAATGGTTCGTTTATCAAATTCCCTCAAAACATTCTTGATCATATCTGCAGTAATTTCCTGACATGCTTCTCTAATTGTCCTTTCCAAATGATCAACATTTTGAAAAGGTCCTTGTTGGTATGGTAAACTCTATTTTTTAAGTAACCCCATAAGAAATAATCCAGAGGGGTTAAGTCTGGCGATCTAGCCGGTCAAAAAATGTCAGAATATCTATTTATTACTTGGTCACTGAAAATAGTTTCAAGGTATTCCCTAAAATCTACTGTAGAATGGCATGGAGCACCATCTTGTTGATACCATATACGATGACGGTCTATTGTTGTATAAATCATTTTGTAAAAAATTAGAAACCGTTCAGTATTCATGGACTGCCGAAAAAAGTACGGTGCTATTATTTTATTTTTGTAAATACCACTCCACACATTGGTCTTGAATGAATATTGGTCACGTGTTTTGATAGTAAAGTGAGGATTACTGTCACACCACCAGCGACAATTTTGTGAACTGAAAGTTCCATTTGATGTGAATGTTGCTTCATCCGTAAAAATATTTTTTCTAATAAAAAGGGATCCTCTTCTAACTTTTCTTGTATCAACGAGCAAAATTCAAACCGTCTGTCATAATATCTTTCTTTCAATGTAAGAATAAACTGGAGTTTGTAAGGATGATACTTGTTACTTTTTAAAATATTTGCTATAGTACCTCTACTTGACATTTTAAGTTGTACTACAGATAACATCACTTGTAATAATCACGTGTCATCATTGGCAACCTGCTTTTGACGCTTTTTGAAAGATATAATTATTTGTAGGAACATTTATAATGAACATTTTTTTCTTATAGCTACGGTTTTCGAGTTAAATCGGTGTTAAAATGGTAACATGTAAAATAATTAAGCGTATTTCCGCAGCGATGCTTTGAGATCTCAATAATAATAACTACAAGCAACGAATATACATGGGTAATAGGATAAGTACTATCTTCATTGGTATTAGTGAACGTTCAACGATTTTGGTGACTAATGTTAGGTACACTCAAAAGTGTGAAATAAATATTTTTACAAAAAATTGGACCGACGTTATTAGTTGATGCACTGAAAAGTATAAAATAATATTAATTCTCTTGGTGATGGTAATTGTGAAGTTGGTTCCAAAAGTTATCAATCTAACTGCAACTGCACAACTAGACGTCTAGAATGTATTTAGAATTTTTGTAACTGTCGAATGCTGAATATTTCTATTCGGATGTCTGTTGTTGAAAATAGCTGCTGCTTCTCTATGAGTTTTATAATTATCTCCGACAATCAAAACTAGCTCAATTTTCTCCTCACTAGTTAATAGAGACGCCATTTCTTGTATTCTACAAAAGAACTAGCGATTTGACATTTGCAGTCAGTGCATTCTAGATTAAATGTTTATCGGTAGACGTAAATTATCAATGCTAATACACATAAGTTAATAAAACTAATAAAATATGCTTTTTCATGGCGGATGGATAATATTGGATATCTGTCAATAGTTTTCAATTATGATCAACTTTTTCTAACAAAAACTTTCGATATTTTCAAAAATAAAGGTACTTTACTCTTGAGCAAAATTCATATTTTTCGACTCAGCTCGTATACGGATTGAAGAAATTGATATCTGAAGGTTGTATTTTAAGTTTTGGACTATGCAGAACTTTTTATTAAGAATAACTTTTTTTTCATAAAACCAATAATAAGAAAGTTTTCCATATGGTTCCGACTTAATTGGACACAGTGTATATTGAACTGAATTGCAGTTCGGGATCCTCTCCGCTTCGCCAAAATAACAAACTACGATTACGTGGGTTAATAATTTTATTTCACCCAAGATACAGTTTTTATGGCACGCCACTGGCAATATTATTTGATAGCGAATTTATCAATGCCACGTGCAGGCTGGTCTTCTTCTTCTTCCTTGATGATTGAAACGGCCCTGCTGTGTCGATGGCTATCCTCTCAACCGGTGCGCCTACAGTGTATTGCTGAAGTCCCCCTCGGGTGCGTCTATGCGGTCCGCGGTCGCTGTCACACACATCGCATCGTCGGCACCATTCTTTCACGTCTGCTCGACATCGTACCCAATAAAACCGAGCTCGCGTTTTCTCCAATGTCTTGTTAACACCAAAATGTCCTCCAGCTAGCCCATCGTGAGTCTCTCGAAGTACGCGAGCCATCCTGACTCTGGGAATTACTATTAGCGAGGTGGTTGTTTCCCCATCTGGATGCTCCCATTGGTATCGCAGCACACCGTCCAGTTTCAGGCTATCCCAAAGACTCCAATATGCCTTGGTGATAGAACTAAATTCAGCTACTCCATGCCAGTCTGGGCGTTGATTGGACTGCGTTTTCCATCTCATTATTGGCGCCAAATCTGGATCAGCCTGTTGATCACGACTGATAGCCTTTTTGTACCATTCATCATCCAACGGTACTAGCGCCACTGGTCTCGTAGGAACGTCTTCCAGTGTTTCTACCCCCTTGCATTGCTTACACGAAATAGTGCAGGGTCTCCTGGATAGTACGTCAGCATTCCCGTGCGTCTTACCACTGCCATGCTCAATCGAGAAGTTGTATTCTTGCAACTGATCCAGCCATCGGGCTACCTATCGTTCCGGTTCTCGAAATCTCATCAACCAGCGCAGTGATGCGTGATCTGTACGAATAGTGAATTCCTGGCCATACAGGTATTTGTGGAAATGCCTAAGAGTTTTGACAACAGCAAGCAATTCTCGTCTTGTGGTGCAGTAAATACGCTCTGCCTTACTCAACACCCGACTAAAGTAGGCCACGACCTTCTGCTGACGGTCTTCTTCCTGCGACAGAATACCTATAAGACATTCCTTGGACGAGGCTATTCTTGAACCGCTGCTAGCTTAGCTGGGTCTGGTCGGACTCCTTGTGGAGATACTACGTGACCGGGGTATCGTACTTCCTTCCGGAAGAGTTCGCATTTATCTGGGTTCAACTTCAACTTGGCTCCTCTCAAACGTTGAAGTACTCCTTCCAGATTACGCAGGTTTTGGCCAAATGTCTTACCCATGACTATCACATCATCCAAATAAACCAGACAGGTCTGCCAAGACAATCCTTTCAGAACTGTATTCATCAATCGCTCAAAGGTGGCAGGAGCGTTACACAACCCAAATGGCATAACATTGAATTGCCAGAGTCCGTAAGGCGTGATGAAGGCAGTCTTCTCTTTATCTTGTTCTTGGATGCCAACTTGCCATTAACCGCTGCGAAGATCCAAGGTAGAGAACCATTCAGTACCTGCCAGTGTGTCGATGATGTCGTCGATCCGAGGCAGAGGATAAGAATCTTTTCTTGTAACGTCGTTGAGGCGGCGATAGTCGACGCAGAATCTGGTGGAGCCGTCTTTCTTTCGCACCAGAACTATCGGCGACGCCCAGGGGCTGGTGGGTGGTTCCATAACGTTCCGCTCCTGCATATCAGCCAGCAGTTGCTGAACCTCTTCCTGTTTGGCGAGCGGAAGTCGTCGGGCTGCCTGTCTGATCGGAGCGGCATCTCCGGTGAATATCGAATGCTGCACCAGATTAGTATGATCCAGATCATCGTCATGCAAGGAGAAAACGTCCTGATACTTTCGTAGCAGTGCAGCTTGTCGTTGCTCACCACCGGACAGGATTGTGGCGTCGAATATCAACTTCTTTAAAGTTGAGGGTAACCTACTCTTATTGGTGCCTCTTTCTTTGTCCAAGTGTATCACTTGTTTTACTGGATGGCACGTCCCTAATTTAGTCCCAGATTTCAGGACCACCTCCTGGTCGCTCATGTTCATGATATTGACTGGAATTCGACCATCTTGTACTACGTTCAAGGTGTGTCCCACCAGTAGCTGTCGATTCTGCTGTTGGGATTCTACCACGCCCATAAACTTTCTACCAGTATCACCCGTGACAGCAGCCATTGACACCTTTTCTCTTCGTGCCGGAATTGGATCTATCAAGATGTCAAATGACGCTAGAAAATCCAGCCCTATGATAGCGTCGTCCCTGATGATAGCCATCAAGATCACGGTTTGATAATCTCTAGAACCCAATCGAACTCTGACCTCACGTTTTCCCAGGATTGTCCAATGGTTCCCAGCCTCCTTTGATGATATCGGGTCGGACGATGCTTCGTACTGCTCCAGTGTCTATCAAGAAGAAGCAACTGGCACCCTCAATTTCTCCATCAACCGTCAAGCTTTGTACTTGGGTCCCGACTTTACTAACGACGACGGCAGCTGATTGATTCCTTTTCATTCGCTCGGTCTCATTTAGACTGCACTGGCCTTTCCCATGTCCAAACCTTCGGCACCTACGACATCTCAATAATCGTATTCCATCGGTTGTAGGCGAAGTCCTACATCGCCTAGGGCAACAGGCCATGAGATGTCCCTGTTTACCGTATCTCCAGCATCTTGGCACTGATGGGCGTTCCTCCTCCATGTTGCCAACCTCTCTGACTTTCAAAGTTGACTTGGCCACCCTCTTAGCAGCTTCCAGTTCAAGCGCATGAATTAGGGCTTCACTAATCATCTTCGGACGCTGCATTCGTACGCCCTGCTGGATGTCACCATCTTCAATAGCATCGATGAATGCTGACACTCCATGGCGTGCCCGTACCTCACTGATGACTCCCTCCGGATAAACCAGTTGCGCCAACCTTTCAACATCCGCTGCCAACTCCTGTAACGATTCATTGGAGCGTTGACTTCGATGTTTCAATTGGGCGTTGAAGATGGCGGCCTGATGTCTCTCATCAATTCGGTAAGGGTTGCCATAATGGATTCCATGTCGGCCTTCCTTGTGGACATCTTCTGTTCTTGTTATTTGACTAGCATCCCACTTCTGACACCAATTGAACTGAATTGCAGTTCCGGATCCACTCCGCTTCGCCAAAATAACAAGAAACTACGATTTTGTGGGTAAATAATCTTATTTCATCCAAGATATAATTTCTATGGTACGCTACTGGCAATATTATTTGATTATTTATCAATGCCACGTGCAGGCTGGTCTTCTTCTTTTTCCTTGATGATTCAACTGGGAATAATCTGATTTAGACTCTCACTGATTTTTGTTCTACGAGGTCTCTAGGAGAAATGAACTGCCCGTCGTATGAGATTTGCAGTTTATATAGGAGATTTGATTGATCCATCCTTTTTCCACTTATTTGAAGTGCATTTAACTATTCCTCACACCCCGTAACACATGGATTTCATCTGGACAGATCCTTGGCATTCCATGCCCATTCCAATTGAAATTCCTTCTATTGCTTTTTGTTGTTTGTTATAAATAGAGGAACTTTCGTTTTTCCTAATTAACTATTCAATATTATTGAATACAACCCTTAATTTTCAGTACAAAAAAAACATTTTAGACTTTTTTATTGATATATAAGTACCACCATGCCGTTGAGCTTTTTCGCGAGTACGTACATTTCTACATGAAATTTACCTAAAAATATTTGTATCCCTAAATTCGATCCAGTTTAGTCCATGTATAGTCAAGAATGCATAAAAACCTGGCAAATATACTGAAAAAAATTTAGAAACACATGCGTAATATTTGAAATATTTGACATGTAAAAATATTTTCTGTTACATCTTCTCGACTATCTTCATTTATCAGGGGTGAAATGGAGTAAATCTAAATAATGATATGGGTATCTCAATTTGAACCTTTGAAAAATTGATATGGGTTTTGTTACCGAGTTTTCTTGGGCCGTAATTTTTAGGGGATTTTACTGATTTCCGAGTGCAAAGTCGTGGCCATTTGCTAGTAGGGATGCGCCGAAGCATTGCTTCGGCCAATTTTTTTATTATTCGGTTTTGGCTGAAGCGATGCGGTAAAATTTTCATGTCGAAACTTATTAAATCGCGCTGTAAGTGTTTTTGCGGTTATATTATTATTTTTATTTCACGTTTTAAACGCGATCGCGTAGCATGTTAAGCGGTATTGATGTGAAAATGAAAAGTCGAGTGATATTTGGAAATATTATTTATTATGTGAAGATAATAATAAATATGCAAAGTGCAATACATGTATACGTGAGATTTGTCGTGGTAGTCTTGGTAAAAATGCCTCCACAACATCTATAATCAATCATTTAAAATGAAAACATGTAGAAAATATAAACAATTCCACCGGGAAAGCTTATATAATACATACTATTAATTATTATTTAGAAGTAAGTAGTTTTTGTTAGCTTATCATTTTATGTGTTTTTTTATTTGTTTATAAACATATATATTAATATTTGTAATTCGGCTGAAGCTTCGGCCGAATCACTGCAAAATTAGAAACGATTCGGTATTCAGCCGAATCGAAAAAAAGGCGCTTCGGCGCATCCCTATTTGCTAGTATACATATTGTGGCCAGCCCGCAGAAATCCCATACGCACACCGATATACTTTTTGTAAGTTAATGAAAGCTGATCTAGATGCCGCTGAATATTCTCCTTTATTCTGGAATGAAGACGAAGACGAATGGGCACGTTTGGAACTTTCGAACTGCATCTATACGATACGAAAGTCTAAGGGGTCAACTGTTGAAATATAGCAGTTTATTACGTACAAGTTAGTTTGTTAAATTGTTATGGTTTGTGCATTTATTTAATTGATTAAATAAATTGTATTTAAGTTAAAGATTGTTTTCTTCCTAATTGATGAACCAGAGTCCCGTTACAATATATAAGAGTTATAAATTATAGCATGACTCATGTTATTTGAAACTTACCACTATTTTTCTCGTAGATGATAATGCAGAAGAAGAAGCTGAGACTTTCCGGAAGGTCGTGCAACAGCAAAGAGAAATGCAGATTCAAAGAGCAAAAGAGGCAGAACTAAAGAAAAAACCAGCTTGATTTCTATATAGGTTAAAGTTACATATATTTATATTTTTAATAAAAATCTGAAATAAATCTGCTATTTTCTTTCTTTATATGAAATCATACAGTATAAATTTATTTCTACAGTAACCAAATCAATATCGAGTCCTCTTATTACGAACTCTGACAATGTCTTCTGAACAACTTCAAATTAATATGTGCATGAAATCTTGGTAAGAATCGATTAGACAAATTTTTATACCACTTCTGGAACTCTGGCCATGCTTGTCTCCCGAATACAATGTTACGTAGCATATTCAGCTTGATTCAGAATATAATTGATTCGGAGAAGGATTTTAAAAATACTAAATCCAGTACAGTAATATATCTCGTATCGAATCCAGACAATACTGTCAATATGGACATGGAGATTGATGGCAAGGAACGCGAAAAATTAGACAATAAAAAACAAGAAAGGCCCGAAGAATCGTTTCAAATTACTACGGAACATGGGGACACTGTCACTTGCAAACACATGACCGATCAAAAAATCAGGCCAAAGTCCAGCGGCAAAGATGAAGGAAAACTGGAGCTGGAGTACAAGGAGATGGTGGGTAAAATGGGGGAAAGAGCCAGTTTTGTTAACGATGAAGACATACATGAAGTAGGACAAGAGGGAGAACGGATGAGAGTGAGAGACTTGTTGGCGCAGCTGCCGGAAAAACACGCCAAAATGGTTCAAAAAGGTAAATACATCCATTATCCAACATAACCATTGCAACAAAGCGAAAATCACAAAAACCATCTCAAGTATAAAACACGCCAAAATGATTCAACAAGGTGGGTAAATACATTCATTATCTGACATAGCTACTGCAACATATCGAAAGTAACAAAAATACTCACAATAGTGTATTAAGTAACACGAACGATATGGATGGTTTCAGAAAATTCTCTTGAATGTGGTTGAATAATATATTCCGAGATTGCCCAGTAGTCGAAAGTAGACCATAATTCATTAAGTTTAAATTTGAACATTACGTCTATCGTTCGTCTATCAAAGAGTATTCTTCTGTAATTATTAGTTATGATTTTTTTATATAAAAAATGCCCTGGCTCAAAATAAAACTGGTCAGCTGTACGAGTAAATTTACTTTCTCTACGTTAATGTATTGGTAACACATATTATAAATTAATTTTAGCTTTAAGCACCAAATAAGCTATAACTATGCCAAATCTCATATTCCACGGTGACCGCATTATTCATAAAATGGAGTCCAAAGAATTCTCTTCACTTATTTCTGTAGAATTACAGTAAGTATTGGATAATGTCATAACTAGAAAACAAACAACGCAAACATTTACATAAACTAACAAAATCTGGTAAACAACATTACAACAAAGATTAAGGCACCAGGTCAGAGACGCTGTAATTAAGAAAGTCATTAATTGAATAAAAATATTGTTTAAGGGTAGGTATGTTTAAATTTATGGTTATTTGATATTTTAGTTATAGGTAGCACTATAGTACTGTTAGTTTAGATACTTTGGTCAGTTTGTGCTTGAGCAAGGCCAAATCCAGGCTTACTTAAGACTATATTGACTGCGTTGTTAGGAACAGGGTAATCAGATAGGTTATTCTTGACACGCATTATTGACGTAAGAATGAACAAGCAGGGAAATGTTAATAACTCTAGAAGAGACATTTTTTTTACTAGGAAAGGTTTATTACTAGATTACAATTTAATAATAGATTATACTACGAGTCAATAATGATAGCTATTATTCTCAGTATGATTAAATTTGAGAAACTGTAATTGGTGTGCAAGAGGGAATAATAACTATTAATCCCTCTTCATTATTCCATAAGAGAACAAAATACGGTATTATACTGCTAAAATCACAAATAGGATAGGTACTTGCATTACATATTAGTCGTAGATAAAAGATATACTAATTATTTTCTTTTAAGCTGTGAAGACCTCATTAACCCTGGCATAGTTGCCCCAGCATTGATGCCTTTATGAAAGGCAAGATTAAACAAACATTCTTATCTAAAATAATAAAGTAACAATAGTTTAGAACAGAGCTACTAAGCTTTTGTTTCTAAAAATGATGCTGTCTGGAAGAAGTAGTTTTTTTGTGATTGAACGCGTTACAATATTTTATTTCAGATAGTAAAATACGAATTATAAGACTCATGAATCAGCGCTTTGACTCAAGTACAGAGTATAGTTGCTTTGCGGACTTTCTATCTAGGAATATATTTCAGGTAATTTATGTGAATAATAATGCTTTAAAATACACATTGTTAAGATAAATCAAACTGAATAGCTTAAGAGAGGCGCACGCAGTCCACAGACATGTGCCTTATTACAGTCAACCTACGGGAAGAAGTAGATAGACCAAAATATTGTCTAGAGAACAATAACCGGTTAATAAAATAAAAAAACTTATGTACCCTACTAATAGCCAATAATGAATACCTTTGTTATAGAAGTAGGAAAAACGCGTTGACTGCGGTCTATCAGGGGCCAATTTCGGTTACTCGAAGTTCAGCAGTACGGAGTACTGTCAGCCGTTAGGTGATTGACCTGATGACTCGGGTGTAGGTCCGTGGATAAATAGGTGATTGTCGCATGGTCCGTGTTCCTGACTGTAGCTTCGTCGTTTCGTTTACTTCTCTCGCAAGGCAACGGAAAACCAGCGAGAGTATATGTTAATGAACTGTTTAGATGACAGTTTTCCCTTACACAGCTTCTTTGGAATGATATGGTGCAAGATTTTCTTATTCTTGAGGAATATTATTGGTTCCGTTGAAACTCTAGGTCCCTTTGTCTATGGTAATACTCTTAACGCAGAGAACTCGCCAAAACTTCATTACGGTATTATCAAATGTTATTATTTTGGAATTTTCAATAATTTTTCAATTCTTCATTCATAAAAATATTTTGCAATACTTTTGACTTCCTTCTTTTCTAATAAATAATCTCTAGTTATATAATGTGTTAGCTTGAATCATGCTCTGAACTATTTCTTATTGATTAAATCAATTTTCTGTCATAAATAGAAATATCAACTACATAAGTGGGTACTTGAAAAATGAGAAAGTTTAGCTAATTTACGATTTGTTGCAACATTTAAGGCCGATGGTGTGTAATCTTTTATTCACTTTTAATTTCAAATATTGTCTATGAATTATTCAGATCGCGATCAAATAATAGCTCTGATGGAGCAAATACAGAAGATGAAGAAGGGAATGGAACGCCTACAAGAGATAGCACAACAATTTAAGTGTTCTGAGAAATTCAAGCAAGATATAGAATATCTGGTAAAGAATGTTGGACCAGCTTTACAGAAAGCAGAAACTGAAAACAAAAAATTGACTACAAAGGAATCATAATATGTTTTTGTCTAAAGAGTGTCTGTCGAGGAAACTTCATAGAAAACAATAAATAAATTGATAAGTATTCTATTAGTTCTTTTCAGTTATATAGAAAATAACAATAATTTCATTAATTTATTTCTTCAATTTATTCTATTACAAACAATATAAATTAATAACCTCTACCAGCAAACATGATGTATAATTAAAAATACATAATTATTGCTTTTTGTTAATTATAGACTCTAGTTTCAGCCTTCATAGTCCTAAGCTATGTTAAGACTACAAGACCACAACAATTTGGTTTTATAAATAAAGATTAATTCCTCTAATTTAGGAGTGGTGCTATCTATCGTGTGGAACGATTGAGATTCCAGCATTTGGAAAATAATATAAAACAACTGAACAAACACGAGATTCAGACCACTCCTAAGAACAATAAAATGCAGTAAGTTCAACTCATTTACAGTTGCAAAATAACCGTACTTGATTAAAATAACATTAACACTACTAAATAGTTATCACGTTTTAAAATAATTTATTTAAACATATACACAACAATATAACCAATAAAAATATGGCAGCAAACATAATTTGCAAATCAAACTACAAACCATTCATTTTAAGTAGATGCATCATAATTATAATATTTATATAATTGTCTTTCGGTTTGTTGTTTGTTTCTAGATAAGTATTTATTTTGGGAATTAAACTATGCACATATTAGTTGCAACATCCAGTTTAAAATTTCTCATTTATAAAAGTTGAAAAGATACTCAACATGTTAGTATAACAATATAACATATATTTAAAAATTGGGTATAGTCAGATAGTTAAAAATTGTACCGTCAATAAACGATTAATAAAAATTAAGGGACACTGAAAACAATAATCTACTTAATAAAAAAGTAAATATACAACCGAATTGTGTACTTCCTCCTTTATTCGAAGTCGGTCAAAAAAGTTGCCGATGATGCCTTGAGTGACAAATAAAAACAATGAATAAACTATATGCCATAATGTATTACATTTATAATTGCATAATTACAGAGTTACGTAAGGCGATCTTTAGATAATTTGATATATTCAAAGGCACTCGAGATTTATTTA
Source organism: Crioceris asparagi (assembly GCA_958507055.1). NCBI lineage: Eukaryota > Metazoa > Arthropoda > Insecta > Coleoptera > Chrysomelidae > Crioceris > Crioceris asparagi. The sequence continues at coordinate 40,307,083 of OY293831.1, forward strand.
TGTTCAACGGTGAATATTTGTATAAAAATTTCAGGAATTGGAATGTCAATTATTCTCGAAAATCGAATAAATTATCTAGACAAGAATTTAACGCCCGGATACGATTAGATAATATATTTTACTCTTCATTATCTTAAGTACATTCACTTGGTATATTGATTTGAGGAAGTGACTTTTTTGTAGATTTAGGGTGGGTACTAACCGAGAGCATTCCTATGTAGTACAACCATTTAACCATAGAAATATACAGGCGTATTCATAATCGAAACTTAGTACGCTACTAAATTAAGTATAACCTTAAATTAGGTTTATGACTTCTTATGTCAGTTTTATGGTAGGACAGTATTTTGTTTTTTATTTTAATACGATACTAGCTAGTACCGATCTAAGAGTGGATTATGAATACGAATTTATTATATTTCTTTGAGTGTAACAGCTCAGATGTGAGCATTATATCAGTGAATACGTCAAGACGATGAGCTTTACTGTATGTCAAACTTATGCAGTAATACAATGTAATGCTCAAAAGTTATGTAATGTTATGTTACTCACGAATGCTTCCGGTGAGTACCCACCCTTACTGGCAGATTAGTGCAGATGGAATAGGTAAAACAGTCACATCTTGACATTGAGCATTACCTCTTTTTAAATATCAGCACATCTGAGACGTTTCTCTATTTAAATGTTATGCAGAAAGAAAATTCAGTCTGAATAACTCAACGAGAAAAACTCAAAGATGAGTATGTAAATCCTATAAACTACATATTTATAGAATACGTCAAAAAAAAGGATTATCAAGAATTGTCACTTCGTCAGACCAATATCAAATTTTCATTTATTTCTAAAAGCTAAATTCTAACATTTCACAGTACAGTCTACCCGATAAAAGCGTGTTTTCCTGCTATTTCTCTCTATGTAAAGCGCTGAGCTACAATATTAGGCCAATAAAAAGATCTACAAAACATCGAGTTCAAATAATATAGTATAGTTTTTGAGCAGATGATTTTTTTTAAAATAAAATTCAACTATATTATTTAATACCTTGGTATTGTTATAAAAGAGTTAGTACCGTTAAATTTAATTTTTAAAACCGAAAAATCGAAGTTCGAGATTTCTTTAAACCTTTCTGGACAAAGATTAAAAGGAAATTTTTATATCAAAACATTTAGCTAATGATTTTGCCCAGCAGGAGGTTGCAATATTACAGTCTTCATTTTATTAAATGATAAAATATAACAACCTCTACAGCTCCCTATTTAATTTCTCAATGACCAACAAGGAACATTTCTCAACAATATTTTTCTGGCGAAGAAGAATACATGGTCATTCGATATTCTCATTGAAATAAATTTTGGTAACAACAATATCACCAGTGCTTAGTGTTTGGGTGCCGATATTTGAATGGTTCTCCTTTGCTATACCGGGTTCATTATCGTTTACACAACTAACATACTCATTAGTGGGCGATAGGACCCGCTCTTGCTTGTAGTAGTAGTAGCCATTATTCAACTTACTGTGGTGACAGTTGCAACCACATTTTTCGCCTCCACCTTCAGCAATACCAGTCTGCTGCTGTTGCAACAAAGCAGCCGAACTCAATATAGATTCCAATTTGTCGATTTTATCCAAGCGATCCATCTTGTTGTCACTGAGAATAGAATCAACTAGTTGCATGGATTCCGTCAGGCTCGTTGGTTCTGAATTTCGAGGTGATGTCATATCGCTATCAAGACTCGGATAGTCCTGATCGTTATCACCATCATCATCTGAGCTGTCACAGTCTCTGTCTTGGCCGCCCAAACTTTCCAGTTTCTCCAGCTTTTTAGCCACCTTTGCAGATGATTTTAGCTTCTCTTTTTCATCGTCTGTCAGCTCAATGTACCTGAATTTCGGGAAAGAGGCAGATTATGTTATGATGTTCTTTGAGACTATTTATACAGGGTGGTTCAGGAGGAAATGGAAATATTTTAAGGACATGTCTAGGAAGTCAAAATAAGGTCCGCTGCAGCATTAAGAATGTGAGTTACAATGAGCAAATAGAAGTTCGTTGTTTTAAAATTTATTCTAAATTTTATTATTCAACAAACTTACAAAATGAAACTTTATATAATTGGTACACAGTACCTTACGAAATTATATGTGAACGAGTGACTTAAGTGATGAAATAATGCATGATCAGGGTCTAAGAGATTGTACTGTCAGCATTTACACTTATAATACGCATATATACATAGAATCAGGCATGTAACTAACGATCTAATAACGCATCCCACGAGCTTATTTTGACTATCTAGATATATCCTTCAAATATTTCCAATACCTCATGAATCACCATGTATAACGATTTTTATATATGAAGGTCATTACTATAATAATAATAAAATATAATAAAATACTTTATGTGTCCTTATTTCAAGGAATCAAGTTAGTGGCGAATTTGATCCTATAATTATAATCGAATTTTAATCTATCAATGACAAACAAGAGAATAGTCGGGTCAAGTGCTGTTCCGATTTTTAAATTGTATGAAAGTCCTTATTTTTCCTATGTAAACATGACTTACGGATTGGTTCTTAACAGTCCAAAAATATGTCTCATACAAATTAGTAGTTTTGATTTCATTGCTCATTGCAATATTTATGTTTTTTTTTTACTTTTTTATAAACATTTATGTTTCTTGAAAAATAAATCGTTATTATCAAGTGTTGATAATAGAGTCGGATTAAATAGTGTCGATCACACTCTCAGTTCATCATAAAATCAGATTCGGGCACTCATAGGAATCAAATATTGAGTTTCCTATGATACATTAAATATGACCGACTTTCTTGAGCCAAAAACATTCAAAAGTAAAACGAATCAATTATTATTTTTTGCGCAAACATTATGCAATCATGCGACGAATAAAATTTATTCTGAGTCGATATCGCTATTGTTGTTCTCGAGATGAAAATTATTTTCCATGAAATTGTTCAATAATCATCAGATAATTTTTGAGTAATTCACGATAGAAAATGATTCGGTGTCAATATTACTATTAGTTAGGTATATATTAGACGGAAATCATTTTTATGTAATTACAAGTCGAAAGAAAATTTTCCGAATTATCACAAAATGACGAACGTACAAACATAAAAACAACGAATTTTGAGTAGAGTGTCCTCAAAAAGTGGGGAAATCTTTAATTCTAAAAATTCAAAACCTGATACACGGTTCTATAAAAGAGTTGTGGTAATTAATTTTATTTATTTTACTCCATGGAGTACGCCAAAGTGTTCTGTATATTTAAGCTGCTTTTAATTCTTATTATAGCCCATTGAGTTAGTATAGTAGGGAAAGGCTGTCACCTTAAAAAAGTGGCCACCATATTGAGAGTCTTCTGTCATGTTGAGACAAGCAGTTTAAGTTTAGTGCCTTTTTTCGAGTTTTCCTGTGTTTACAGTAGCTTTAAAGACTTAAATGTAAAATATATATATTAATTATCTCTTTCAAAGAAATATGGTGTACTGTTTCTCACGACGTTGCTGTAGAGAAAAAGAAATCATCCGCCATTACATTCCACAACTAAACATAAACAAACGTCAGAGTCGAATCTAGAAATTCTAAATGCTTCTCAGGATAGACAAAATTATATTGTGAATTATTTGCATTTTGCACCTACCTAACTGCCGGAATTTTATTTTCACATGAAACAACTAAAGGCGGTACATAATACAATAATATTTATTATACAAGGGAAAGAAGTACTAGATTTTAGCTCGAGGCGAAGCGAAGGGAGACCAAAAACCGAGACCTGAAATCTAATATTTTTCCCGTGTATAATACACTATTTTTTTCTGTGACAGGAAAAACGACGATTTAATATTGAAAAAATATTACAATATATTAAAGTCAGTAGATTATCGAATTAAAATTTGAAGTATTAAAGTGGTAGGCGACAATTAGACATGCGTTACTAAGGAGATCTTTAAAGTAATCAAATATCTGTCAGTTTAATTCTGTGTTTTGATTGATATTTATATGATATCTACCCGGGAAAAACGTACTCACTTTTTTGTGGGGAAGAAAGTGATGCTTTGTCACCTGTCAACAGAGATAAAATGTTCTTTCCCGTCACAGAAAAAAACTATTTTTTACGCATTCAATTTACTACTGTGTGGCCATATTGAGAGAAACGTCATGTCCCTGAAGTTATGACATTTTTGCAAACGAGTTCCACTGCTCATGTCATCTCTCCTACTATTACGAAATCAATGTTATTGCCATATTAGTATGTGATGCTAGTGTTAATAGCTGTTTAAAATTATGCTTCTTAATTATTTATTTATTATTAAATTTAGATCAGTTCAATATAAATATGTATAAAGTAAAGCCAAGAATCATTATTTCGGCAACGGCACTCGATTACTGCACCCTGTGCGGCCAGACCCCGAATTACGAAAATCACATTCAAAAAGTGTGACAATCCTACAACCGGAGATGCAAGACCTTTCAAGACCGGTACCTGATAATACAATATTATTGTTACGACAAAAAACGCTGTCATGACAGCTACTTTAGAATCGTTTAAGTTCTCAACATGACAGAAGAAGATATAGTGATACTGTCATCATGTAAACGACGATTTGAAAATATTAAAATTTGTGTACATTTTCTTAAACGCAAATCTGTATAGGTGAAATCGATATTACTATATATACTAAGGTAGAATAAATGTCTGCAATTTTTGTAAAGTTTACCTCAACAACCTCACTTCTCTATTACTCAAAACAACTCGCTTTGTAGTCTGTGCCAACTTCACTCTCAATTCAGCAACTTCAGTTTCCGTCTTTCTTTGGCGTTTCTTCAACTTTACTGCATCAGGATTAATATGCATCATTATCTGTAATGAAAATGTATGGAACGTACAGTTTATGTCAATGGATTTTGTTTTTAGAAGCTACATATCATCTAAGGGTTATTTACACAAATCTTCTCAGATCAATGATTTTAGATTTTTCAATGCACAGATAAACATGCCTACAGTGAATATTCGACAGATGGGGAAAAATACGTTTTTTAATAGCCGGTTAGGCGATATCTTACAAGTAACAAGTAAGCAAAGCTATTGTTTTAACGTATTTTTTACGATTGTGTTTTCACTACAATGTTATAAATATTTTTAATGTCAATACATATATAAACCATGATACAAAGATATACAAGATATTATATTGTGCATGTGGTTGGAGATTGAAATTTACAGAAAGCTTGTTTGAATGCTTGTAAACGCGAGGACCATATTAATTTAAAATATGCTCGGGTGTGTTAAAAACTTATGCCTGAGGACTCGTCTATGAGGTAATGTGACCTCACGAGAAGTTCTTCTAAAAACCATCGGCATCCAAACAAGTCCATTATAAAAGAGAGGAACGGTCAATGATACCTATGACTTTGAATTGACAAATGTAAGTCATTTACTTATAATACCTAATAAAAATATAATAATGTTTTATGTATATTTATAGTGAATGATCGACAACTATATTGTACCTAATGATGATTTGATGAGTGTCTATGAGCAAGGCAGCGTTGAATAACTTGTTAGGACTGAGACTGGGTGTGAAATAAACATTTATCTTAGAACATTCATTTCTACTTGGGTTTATATTTTATTCTATATTAGTGTCAATACCGACCCCGATGATAAAGATATCGCAGTTTATGGGTGAGAATGATCGTCTTGAAATGGAAAATAGTGTTCAAAAATATATTTACTCCAAATATTCGGAAATTCACAAGAACGAATGACGTGGACTGTTGAAGACATATCAAGAGAGATTTTCTTTAACTCTACAAGTGTTCGAGCCTATACAGACTTCTTTCAAAAAAAGGATGCTCTCTTTCGGCAAAAGTGACGTTGAAAAAACTAAATAAATCCTTGCAGGATGTTTTGTTCAAGAGGAGAAAATGTCAAAAACTACGATCAAACTTTCTTATTAAATATTCGAAAGCCAATTAAATGTTTATTTCTTATGTATATAAATCTGTAATTTAAGTTTAATGTTTTTTAAATAAATTAGTTAAGAAACGTTCACAATCAAATTTAAAGTATATTTATCTTGGTGTATGCCAATTCATTTTATTTGATAAATATATTGCATAATTTTTACTATTCAAAAATTATAAATATGTACATAAGTTTATTAAGGTCATTGTAGAATCTATTATGTATTTCAATGCTAGTTTACCCAAAGGTAACTATTAAATTAAAATAAAACGCGATTTATATTGCCATTTAATAGTAGATTGTACCACGAGTCAATAATGAAAGCTATTATTTTCCAAGAATATTTATGAACTAGGCCGCGTTAGCGGCGAGGGATTAAAATTTCCGTGAAATACATTATTATTGCGAGTAGTATAGATAGATAGACAGATATATTTATTTGACTACATTTTGTAACATACAATCGTAGCAAGTCCGTAAGAATTGAAGAATATAATACTATCATAATAGCATATGTATAAAAACAACAAAATAAACATTTGGTAGTAACATAAAGTCATAGCAGGTCAATAGACACATAAGAATATTACAAAACTATATGTATAAAAAACAATATACATATATAAAAAATACAAAGGTACAGCAATAGGAAGTCAAGTGATAGCGTGTTTTTTAACCGCAAGGAATTCTTCTACACTGTAGAAACATTTAGAGGTTAAACATATCTTCAAATTTATCTTGAACTTTGAGGCTCTAAGTTCTTTCACTAATATCGGTAATATATTATAAAGGTTATAGTTGAGTCTATTCTTGGAAGATCTATTCAATCTAAATTTATGGTTAACAATAAGATTATTTTGTTTTATAATGGTGGTTATTCGAGTGGGTTTTGAGCGATGTTTTGTATGCGTGGATTGCAATAAGCTGTCTGAAAATGAACAGAGAAGGCAAAGACAATATTTGAAATTTAATAAAGAGAGGTTTGCAGCTTTCGAGGTGCGACTTGTTAAACATTATTCTATGCACTTTTTTCTGTAATTTGAAAATTTTCATTAAATCTGTGGAATTGCCCCACAATTCAATACCATAGTTAAGATGTGAATGAAAGATTGCAAAATATATGTTCTTCAGCAAATTAAGATCAAAGATGCGACTGAATCTCCGCATTAAAAATATAATGATGGACAGTCTGCCACGAAGCTCTGCAATGTGACCCTCCCATGAGAGGCACTCATCCATTGTGATACCCAACATTTTGACTGTTTTTCTCTCTTTTTTGATATGGATGTAAAATTAAGAAAATTTGACGAACACCAATCTTCGGCCAGCTGAGTCTCTTCAACAGCCAGTTTAATGACGTCGAGCTCCTTATAACAGGATGTATGAAGGGTTGTGTCATCAGCAAAAAAAACACAAGACTGAGATTTCATGTGGAATACCATGTCATGGTAAATTATAAAAAGAAGAGGGCCTAGGACAGACCCCTGCGGCACTCCATGCATAACAGGACGAGAATCCGAGATATTGTCGTCGAAATATATACGCACTGTCTACGGTCAGCTAGGTAGGTTCTTATAAGTTCCAGAGTTGGACCACGTATACCATATTTGTAGAGTTTGTCGAGCAGAAGATTGTGATTCACGCAGTCGAAAGCCCTCGTGAAGTCGCATAAAGTTATTGCAGACTTGCGACCAAACTCAAGGTCATTGACTATACTCGAAACTATCTTCGAGATCGCCTGGACAGTGTTTCGCCTCTTACGAAAGCAAAATTGACTGGAGTTTAACAGCTTTGATTTTTCAAAAAAGCTTTCTAGACGAGTTTTAAGAATGACCTCAAAAACCTTACCGAAATAAGGTACAATAGAAATTGGACGATAATCACTGGGTGTGTTAATGTCTCCTTTTTTAAATACAGGGATAACTTAAGATATCTTAAAGCAGTCAGGAAAATCTCCCAGAGTGATACACTTGTTATATAGCTCAGCAAGGGGGCAGCTTATAACATCAACCGTGGATTTAAGTAAGGAGGGCCTAATTTCATAAATGTCACAGCAGCTAGAGTTCTTTAATGACATAATGGTATGGGCCACCTCTAAATGGCTCAAGTAAAAACTATTAATGTTTAGTTCAATCCGACTAAGAAGACCGCACTCGGTTATTTTTTGTTGGCTTGTTGGTAGGGATTGTAATATATCGGATACAACGGTGATGAGAATTATTAAAGCCATCAGCAGACAGACCACACTTGTTTGGGATAGTTTTAACAGAATTTCTTTCAATATTTATGAGTTTCCAGGCGGATTGTTACATTCAAGGATAAACTTTTTAGAAGCTTCTTTTTTTGAAGAAGCCAGTTTATTTTTGTAGGTTAACTTTAGATTTTTAAATACTTGTTTAGCCTCCGGATGTCTGTCGCTATCAGATATTATATTAATGGTATTTATAGTTTCTCTCATACTTCTCAGGTTATTGTTAAACCAATTTACAGGATTCTGTTTAGAAGGATTGTGCACTTTCTTTAGAGGAAAAGAAGAACTAATTTCTCGTTTGAACACATCAATAATTTTTTGTGCAAAAACGTCTACTTCTAAATTTTGATACAGAAAACTCCAGTCAAGGTTACAAAGTGATAGACTAAAGTTATGAATTTGATTGTGGGTGTAGAATCGCTTGAAGATTTACGACTTATATACAATTTTTGGAGGTGTACAACTAAAAGATTCTTCATTTTCATCGTTCTCAATACAAATAAACAAAATATGCTGACACTTTTGAGTTGGTTTATAACGTTTTGATGGTATTATTTAATTTGAGAAATTGTGATTGGCGTGCCAGAGTGAATAATGACTTTTAAACCATCTTCATTGATCCCTACGGGAAAAGTATAAGGTATTAAAACCATAATTATAATACTTATATATTAGTTGTAAATAAAATGTATTACACCGGGTCACTGCGAACAGCGGACGTATCTGGTAACGGTATCAATCATATCTTATTTTCATTGTATCATGCATATAAACTCCTCGAACTTAGCTGACTATTTTTGACAATTGATAATGGCGTTTTTACATTGCAGTAAACAGAAGTATTCTGTTCTGCTCTAATGTCTGCTTATGAAATATATTTGTTACAACTCCCAGAAACGGGTTAAATAGTTTTTGTGAGACGAAATATAATTGAATAATGGACATTCAATTATCAGACGGGCAAACAGCCATATAACTCTTTATTTGTCAGGTATTATTTACTTCCATTGACTTTATACTATTTGGACTGCTAGTTGAGAGAAAATACCCGGTCAAACATAGAAGGCTAGAGTAACAATATCAGGTCAATCCAATGTTTTCTGTTTTCCAATTAGTCAGCCACCTGGTTTATGAATAACAATTCATACAGTAAATCATACATATATGTAACATAGCTGGCCGACTACATTCGATACATTGTAAGGAAGCTAATCTCTCGACTCCACACAGTGGAGCAGTGTTGCCAGGGTGATAAAACCTTTACAATCGCTTATGAAAAATTGCAATTCTTTCACTACTTTATGATAACACGTACATGGACGTTATAACTTGAAATATAAAAGGTAAAAACATAGACCAACGAATTTGTACATCAACATTGAAGGCATTTCTTTAAAAAAAATCTATACGCTACTTTCAAGATTTATCGGTAATAATTTTGAGATTGTCTTGAGTGTAAAACCGTCTTCGATACGGCCATTACTGACCTGAGTAGTTACTCTAATCTATGTATGACAGATTGCATTTGCTGGAAAGCATAGAAGGACTAGGAGTCCATGGTATGAGGCATGTGTCTACACCACAGGTGGGTCGGTATACCTGAAAACAATACTAATATTTGGTTTACTACTGGTAACAACAACCTAGTAACCTACCTAACCCATAAGAAGAAATTATTTTCAAATGATTATAAAAGTAACAAAAATCCTTGGATTTTATAAATCCATACCTATACAAAATCTCATAGTCGTACCTGTTCTTCGCACAACTCCATCATTAGGGCATAATTTTCCTGTTTGATAGCTTTGCACATTTGATAATAAATTTTCTCATTTACTAAGCTTAAAACGTCAGCTGATGCATATAAAATCATTTCTCTAGTAAGAGGTCTTCTCGACCAATATTTCTGATCTCGCCTAAACACAAAAAGACAGATAAAAAAATTACAATCAATTTTGATTCAGATAGGTTGTATGCTTATAATCTTACCTGTATATATTCTTTAGTTGGTCTTTCATTGGATTTACAGGGGCACCATAACATTCACAAAGGGCGTTTAGAGCGACACTTTTGGCTTTGTATACTGGTCGACTGGTTTCTTGGTATGTTAGTATAGCATGAGCTGCCTGCGTATCGAAGATCGTTTTTAATGTTATGTTATATTGCTGGAAGAGATTTACCGAATCGTTGCGGCAGTCATGGACAATCTATAAAATAAATGAGAATGATATTGAATTACATTCATTTAAAAAAGCTAGGTAAAACGGCAGAATTGACGTCCTAATATGAGGCTCTACCGCGCATGCTCAAATGACCAGGACATAGCCACAGCGTTGCCAAATCGTTTTCTAATATTATGAAAATGTTTCCTGTCATAATTTCGTGTAGTAGTTCATTCTGCCGGTTTACCAAAAGCTGAAGAATAACTAATTTACAAGTTCAAACTAATTTGAATTCGTCTTAGTCTTATCGATATATATCCGGGATTAGTTCCTCTATCAAAACAAAAGTTGATAAGTCTGATTTTGTTTGATTTGTCGGTCAAATGTTGAGATATGATAATGTTTGAAACGTTCTTTAACATAGATTATTTAAGTTTTATAAATATTTTCGTCGTTTTCAATTTATTTTTGACCGACTTCCGAAACAGTGGATGTAAACAATTCGACATTCTGCTGTTTGTATGTTTGTTCGCGCATTTCGCTTAGTAAATGTGCTCCAATTTGGATTATTTTGTTTTTATTTGAAAGAGTGCTGAAAATGGCCCCGTAATAAGCAAATTTAAAATCCAGCATTCTATTTCCCGGAAGGGTATGAACTGAGAATTTTGTTAAGAAAATATAATTAATAAAATTATATATATAGGTTACGTTAATCTACCGCCAAAATCATAAGTTTGCATAGTTGTAGTCAAGAAGACTATAAGCAGAATGGCCGTCGAGAATTGACAGATATACAGACTCAATATAAGAATATAACATTGAATAATGACATAATAGGCCTTGCCAGGCTAATGGTTTGTATTTAGGAACAGGCTGAAAGTCTTCTTGATTGTAGTTGATATCATATCATTTTTCAATGTCATGTCAAAAGAAGACTCGAATTTAAGCAGAAAGTTAATGAAGAAACCGATACAAAATTCTACATATTATAAATAAAATTTTTACAGACGATAATTCAATAACAAATGACAATATAATGTTTTTGAAAGCTCCAGTGAGTTCTTTAAATAGTTTTGGGAAGAATAAATACTTTTCGCTGCAACTAGAAAAAATGATAAGTAGGTATTGAGGAGTGCTTGAGTTTTGGAGTAAATGCTCTTTAACAAAAAACTAAATAACCAATAGATTTAACTCACACAGTAAATCTATGAGAAGTTTAGCTGAATGTATACCAGATAGTACGTTTTGATAACCTCTGATGTAGGCTTTTTATATAACAGAATTACCTTAACCAGGTCAGGAGATTCCAACAGTTTCCTTAGTCCATAATCAATCATCTGCGGACATGATATTAAATCGAACACATATGCACAACCACTCATCGTAGCCACCTGCATCAACGTCAGTTGGCCCTTCACGCCCAAATTGATGCCCTCGCAATCGAAACCGACAACAACACTTTCAGGTGTAAAGGGCCACACCAGGTTGTTATCATTTTTTTTCGGTACAACCTTTGTGAAAATTTCATCGATAACCATTTGACACTCTCTGGTGCTACAAATCACTCGTGTATTTTGGAACAGTTTTGTTTTCCATGAATCATTCTGTTGCGACAGCTGTTGATGAGGATTGTTGTTGGTGAATGTGGATGATCGATGGTTTTCGCGGCCGGTATTCTCTTGCAATGTCTTCAATACGAGATTGTTGATGCGCTGTTTGAGGCTCTGGTTGTAGGAAGGTGTTGTCCTTGGAGTTTGTCTTTGTTGCTGTTGGTCTAGTCTGATCTGCTGCTGTGGTTGTTGTTGGTGTTGTTGAGGCTCGAATTCGACTGGAAGTGATTGTGTTTGATTTTGCAACGAATCGGGCTTGTTAACTTGTGGCCCTTGTTTACCTGCAAGTAAATTGGAATGAGTTATAGTTTTGAAAAAGCACGCTTCATTAACTATCCGAATTAAAAAGTAGAAAATTACTTGACATCAAATGTTATCAATAGTTCATTGGTCGCATTTATACAAGTATCACAGCTTAATTGTTAGGTAAGCTGTGCAAGTATGGTCATAATAAAAAGCACCACGCTTTTTTGCAATCAAATTAATCTGTATTTGTTTCAAAATTATTTTTTAGTTCAGATTGTTATAAAGCGATTTTTTTTGTTAAACTATAATTCATTTTCTCATAGTTAATGAAATTATAATCAAGATACTCAATTCCTTAGTGTATCTTATTTGTATGGGTAGTTCGTAGTTCCATATAGTAAGATGGATGGATAATTATAAAGTCTAGTCAGGGTATTAGGATCAGCCAAGTGAGAATCCTCACTTTTGCGAGCAGACCCGAAAATCGCCTTCAAGAAGTGTGACACTTCTACTAACGGAGATGTCAGACCTTAGAGACTTTGGTTTGTTTAATTCATTTGTAAAAAAGATCGCTTAACCATCCAGATTGATCAATACTGCATTGCAGAAATAACAATTTTGTACTAACTCGACAGCTCTTTCATAAATTTAATTCGAACTGTATTCGTATATGAATGAATGTTGTTGTAGAATAGGCCATATCATGTGACTGTGAACTTGGGTGTGACGTAGGTATCGAATCATAATCCATATTTTATGCAGATAAATTTCATGGCGATCTATGAGTCTAGCAAACGCCATGGTATTAAGCAACATTGTCATTGCGCAAGCGCTTCTGTAACGTAGAAGGATAGTCACTGAGGAATACGGCTCACAGATAGAAAGAGAGTAGAAATGTAGTACCGATAGAGCACCAGCGTGAGGCTTTATCAAGGTCTATGAAGTAGAGGCTGTTTTCACAATTTCAGAAAAATAATTTTGACCATTATGATTTCTCTTCTGAACGTCAATAAATTATGTACACCGAACAACTTGCGTAGAATGTATTGCCTGATGAGGCATAATTCCTAGCCACTGGGCATCTTGATAAAAAAACTTGGCTCAGATGGAAAAATCCTCATGAGATACAAAATGTGATAATGTGACTGGTGACTGGTGTATAGTGTGGAGATTCATTGTACCTTTTATTGTTCGAGTATGATGAAGGCCCGAATGTTACCTTCGACGGAAAGCACTATAGGCACATGGTAGACAATTATTTCTAGTATAAAACTCAAGGCATTAATAATAATAATAATAATAATAATAATAATAATAACGGTTTATTTCCCAAGAAACATAAATGTTTATAACAGGGAAAGTAAAATAAAATTATATATAATAATAAAAAAAACACAAGTATTAGAATAAACAATGAAATCAGAAATGTAATAATAAAAAAGTTGAAACTTATTTATTATAATAAATATTTTTTCAAACTATTTTTGAATCTTGTTTTGCCGAATTTTTTAAGAAAATCCGGTAACTCATTATATAATTTTATGCCGTTATAAAGAATTGATTGTTTGCCAATTGTTGTTTTAATTTTTATTAATACAAGATTATTGGAACACCTAGTTAAATAATTGTGTTGATCACAATTAAACCGAAAAACTAAATTTGAATGTTTTAAATTATTTATGACCAGATGAATGAATATACAAATTTTAATTTTATATAATGAATAAATGTCAAATAATTTCCTGGGTTTATATAAATTAACTGTGGGTTCTTTGTAATTTAATTTGAATATGCACTTTATAATTTTATTCTGAAGTATTTTCAAAGGTTTCAGTAATGATTTTGTTGCTGAACCCCAAACTGAAATTAAATATTGAAGCTTTGAATATACTAATGAAAAGTATATTAATTTCAGGTATTTTAGAGGTAAATAATTTCTAATTTTATACAGAATTCCAATTATTGGAGCTATATGTTTTCTCAATTTTTCAATGTGTTTGGACCATGTTAGATTTTCATCTATGAATAATCCAAGAAACTTTACAGTGGAAGAGTATTTAATATTATCATTATTGAATTTAATTTGATTTTTTAAATCAGTAGATATATTTTTTCTGGCTAAAAGTAAAAGATGATTTTTTATAATTCAGTGTTAGCTTGTGACATTTTAACCAACAAGAGATTTTGCTGATATCCTGCATCATATTAGTTTTGATTTCTTGTAAATTACTTCCACTATATACTATAGAAGTATCATCAGCAAACAAATTTATTTTTCCATTCAATTTCAAACTTATCAACGAATTTATATACATAAGAAAAAGAACTGGTCCCAGGATAGACCCTTGTGGAACACCACATAATACGGTTTTTTCTGAACCAGATACTTCTCCCATGCATACAAACTGTTTTCTATTGAATGGATAATTTTGAAACCATTTGAAAACCAATCCCCTAATTCCCATATGATACATAATATTCAACAAAATTTTATGATCCACTGTATCAAATGCTTTACTCAGATCCAGTGATAAGAGTCCACCATATTTTTTGGAGTCCAGATCAAGTTGGAACTGAGTTATCACATCCAAAACAGCTGATTCTGTGTCACTATATTTTCGAAATCCGTATTGAGCGTTATGTAATAATTTTGATTTATCAAGGTATTCCAATAATTTTGAATGAACAGTTTTTTCAATAATTTTAGAAAGTACTGATAATATTGAGATTGGTCTATAATTTGTCATTTCATATTTATTACCTGTTTTGAAAATTGGTTTTACCTTGGCAATTTTTGTTTTATCAGGAACTATGCCCGACAAAAAGGAAAAATTTATTAATTTGCTCATCAAAGGTGCCAGTTCTGATTTCACTACTTTAACAATTTTGATACTTATTTTGTCTAACCCTGGAGCTTTTCTTGCATTCAGTAAACTGATTATTTCTTCGATCTCTTCTGGGGTGGTAGGTTTCAGGTACATGGAAGTAGACTTTGACTCCATCGGATATTCACTTTGCCTGGGAATTTTGGCAGCTATGCTGGGACCAACATTGATGAAATAATTATTGAATTTCTCACAAATTTCATGTGGATCTTGTAGTATATTTCCATCAACGGAATTTTATGTTTTCAGTATTATCCTTAGTTTTGTTATACAGGATTTCATTTATCGCATTCCAGGCTAGTTTTGGAGTAACATTTTTGAGTTTTTCGCCGTAATATTTTTCTTTAGATTTTCGAACAGTTTGTTTTACAAGTTTATTGAAAAAATTGTAAGAATCAATAATTGATTGTACATTGGGATAACACTTTTTTTTATAATGATATTTATCTCGCTCTTTTATCAATTTTGAAATCTTTTCATTGAACCATGGCTTAGAATCCTTTCTTATTTTTATTGCTTTTTCAAAGGAACAATCCTCAAATATTTTCAATATCATATCATATATCTTGTTTACTTCATCATATTTGTGAAAGTTTTCATGAAAAATGTTCAATTCTTCTTTCAGTTTTACTTGATCGAAAACATAAAATTTCTTATAAGAAAACAGTTTTTTTGATTGCGTGTTTTTCATACAAATGTCCGTAACTATGAGTTTGTGGTCACTCAGGGCACTGTTTATGATAGAAATATTACATTCTTTAGTTGAGTTTGTCAATACATGATCAATTAAAGATGATGTATTCTTAATGTCTCTGGTAGATATTTGATCATTGCAAATTTTGAAATTATTTGAATGGCATATATCACTATAAAAATTTGTTTGATCGTTATTCTTTAGAATATTTATGTTCATATCACCAAATATAAAACAGTCCAATTTAGTTTCGTTTATACTATAAAGTTTCTTATCGATTTGGTTTAGAAAAGTAGAAGCGTTTTCTTTTGGGGAACGGTATGCACCACCAAGAATAAGGTTGAACTTTGGTAATTTCACTTCAATATAAGCATTCTCAGTATCCTTGTCCATAATTTCAAAGTCTATGTTTTTCTCCACAAAAATTCCTATGCCACCTCCACGTTTCTCTCTTGATGAATATAATGAATTATAATTATTGAAATTATAATAAATTTCTTCTTCTTTACTCATCCAAGTTTCGGAAATGATCACAATATTTGCTTTTACTGTATTAATGATAATTTCTATTTCTTCCATTTTATTTTTCATTGATCTAGCATTAAAGTAGATTATTCTAAGATTATTCTAAGACTCTCACATATTTTATCACTTATGCAAGTATTTTCCGGAGCCATTGATATTTTGAAAATGGTTGGAGTCGAATGTGGTAGTATTTCAGTTGCTGTAATCGATTTGTGATTCAAGCTGATTTCGATAATGAATATATGTTGGACACTCTATATGTGTGGCAAGGTGACTGATATAGTGACTGGTTTTATATTTAGTATTTGAATAAAGACAATTGCTGCATTTAAGAATTCCAATATTTTTGCAGGATGATGATTCATGTGAGCCTGAACACTGTGGACATACAATATCGTTTCTGCACTTCTTACCAGAATGTCCAAATCGAAAACATTTATCACATTGTGAAAGTTTGTTGTTCTGATAAACTTTCAGATTCTGCCAGCCAATAAATAATTTTCCTTTACCAATTGTCATAATTTTATGAAATAATCTTCCACTGACTTTCACAAATGCAGTCAGGCAATCTTTATGTTGAAAGGTTCTTAAATGTTCAATATTAAGCAAATCTTCTTCATCAATAAAGGAATTTTGATCTGTTATCATTTGTTTAATTTCTTCTTTTGTAATATTACTGTCTAGTTTCAAATTTGGTATTTTTATTCTTGGTTTAGTTAACTTTTTCACTTCTGTTTTATATTTGTTTGGTAGTTTTTGTTGTATTTCCTCTTGAATTTTTTCAATTTCTTTGCTACCACATTTTATGACGACATTTCCATTCGGCATTTGTTTCAATGAATTTATTCCTATATGTAATTTGTTAACTACTATTCTGGTTTCCAAATCTCTCTTAGTTTGTGCTGATGTTTGGTGTTTATTAGGTTTTACCACCATAGTCTTATTTACGGAATTATTAATTGAAACCTTCAATTCCTTTGTAACCTCGGAGTAAGATTTTTTATTTAAATGTTGTCTCGGGTACGATTCTAATTGTTCAATTTTTGTGTTAATTTTCTCTAAATTATCCATGATACTCTCTTTATCTACTATATTTGATAATAAGAAATCATAGTTTTGTTGGAGCTGTTCATTTTCTTTCAATAGAAGTTTTATGTTTCTTTTTTTCTCACTAATTATACATTCCTTGTCTTGAACACTTTCTTCAAGTAAAAGTATTTGTCTTTTCAAACTTTCTATGACCACTAAGTATTCATCAATGGTGCCACACATCGTTTGCAACTTTTTTGTTGCGTGAAAAGTTGCGAGGTAAAAAATATTATTCCAGGTTGCGGTGATCTCAAATGACCTCATTATTACTGAGATCTTATAAGAAAAGATATTTTAGAAATAATTGAGTAAAAAAAATATCAACTTCATCAGGGAATTTTTTGGATTGAGCATGTTGAGTTTACAGAGGAGTTTGTGATTTGGCAACGTTAATGTTAATATGGATAAGGTGTGCAGAAAGCTAAAATGAGTATATACTATGTAAGTATTGAAAATACATTAAATTATATAATATCAATTTACGTCGAGCATCCGTTTATAGTTATCGACTTATCAAACTGTTTTTTTCAAAATGATCTGATGACTATCTGACAGCAGACCCGGGTTCGATTCCTGGCCATCGCATTTTTTGATAAGAACGTTTAAAAAATTATATCCAATAATTACAAAGGTATACTCTCTGACAGAAGAACCTCAATCTTGATCAAACTTAAATTTACTGTCTAATTTTGACCAATGAGCATTAGTATCAAAATTACAAAAATAGGAAAAGTGTTAGTCAAAACATGATTTACCTACATACAAGATATAATTGAATAACTACTATAAGTAGCTGTATAAGGAAAGTATTGTGATCGAATGAGAATCCTGTATACACTGGGTGCTGAGCTATAGCCAAAAAAACGTGATTTGATCGAGACTGTAGCGCGAAAACGGCACTAAGAATTTTGATTAAACTTGCCTAAAGTATTCTTCCGAGAGCCCCTTACCACCCACATACAGCGCCATCTCTAAGAAAAAGCACAAAAAAAGTTATGCTTGAATAAAAATCCATATTTTCCAAATGTTTCTTCAGATTCTTGCTAAACGTTTTATCTTGCAAAAAATGTTACATGACCATTTTGATCGGACGATTTTTTTATCCACTGGAATTTGCCTGCGAGCGGTAGGAAAGTCGTGTGAGTGCACACACCAGATTTTCACCTTTCATATTGATACTGTTTTTCAACAGATCTTCAATTTTCAGAATCCCTGTATTCAAAAGACGTATTTTCAGCTACTGGTCTGTACATCTGTCTATATTAAAATTATCCTTACAGCCGTTTTCGCGCTATAGTCTTGAGCAAATCACGTTTTTTGGCTATACCTCAACACCCAGTGTATACACGATTCTCATTCAGTGCCACAGGCGAGTGAAATTGGTACCAAACAAAATAAAAAAGAAAGCAACAAAATACACCGATCCGATCCCGAGATAATGCTATCACAGACAGACAGACGGACAATCAGACAGACAGACATACCAATGGCTGAAAATATGTTTATTAGACTTAGAAAACTCTGAAACGTCAACATTTGTAAAAATCTCGATACCGAAAATTTCACACGATTCTTTCTGAATCTACTTTGACACTTCATAAACATTAACGACAGAGAAAACTTAACCATATTCAATTGTCGCACTAGGTTATTCTTTCAATTTCAACGTTGTCACATGACTAAATGACATTTAATTTAACGAACATCGCATACAGCCCGGGTACTCTTTTAGTCCAGATTGTAATATTTACTTTCACTACAAAATTGCTCTTTATGAAAAAAGAATAATTAAATTCGATCAAGTATGCAGACTTGGGTCGAATACTGGAATCCGGTATTCGAATACGAATCCTGAATACTTTATTCTAAATTGTATTCGAATAATCCAGATTAGAATACAAAGAAAAAAAAAAGTATTTGAATACCGCTGTATTTGAATACGTGGATTCGTTGACATATGAATATTTCAGGAATATTCCAACTAAAAAAAGCATATCTATGCGCAAATAAAGCTTGTTTTTTTCTATGTTCTGTTTAGAAAAATATATAACAAAAATAAGAAATCTATAATAAAACTCAAAATATATTTTTTGATACACAGTGTCACTAGAGATTTTAAATAAAATGCACTAATTTTTATTTCTTAAAGTTTCAGTAAAAAAGATTTGAAAAAAAAATTAAAGTTATGAATAAAACATAAAATGCTTTGGTACACGCTTCAGTTGCGTTAAGCGTAAAGATTACTAGGATTCGAATAGTGGGTATTCGAATACAGGGTTTCAAAAACGGTATTCAGAATCCAGAATACCGAGTACTGTGCAAAAAAGTATTCAGTCGAATAATAAATACCAAATACACAAATGGATTCGAATAGTATTCGAATACCAGCCAAATGTATTCTGAATAGGATTCAGAATACCGGGTATTCGAATACTACCCATGTCTGCACGTATGCTATGTAAAACTCACGAACAGACATAAAAAAGAAAACATGCTTCCTCCTTTTGGGGAATCGTTCAAAAAATGACGATTTCAAAGATACATTTCTATAAGTTGAAAAATATTCCAAAAGAGGTACAACGATTTATGTAGTAAAGTGTGGATATGAAAAGCCTAAATGTATATTATATACATGATCAAATGCTTTCACTTGACGCTGAGGAAGATATGAATGAATATTTTTTCTGAGTTTGATTTTAATGACTCACCTAACCGGAAATTGGTCCTCCTCTTTAGATCGTTATTCATTGTGGACTGGGCATTCATGGCAGGGGGCTCAGGACTTAAGGATTTGGCTTGCATATCGTTGAGGCTTTGCTGCAACTTGGGCTGCTTCAATCTGTCACTAATGGAACGCGGTGACAGCTGCAGTACCGCCGCCTGTTGCTTTTCTTTTTCGATTGGAGGAGGTGTTGGCGAGCTCTTGTCGTTCCTCTCTATAATTTCAGAGCTGACATCGTGAACCAAATTCTTTGCGTTCTTGAATTCTTCTTCACTCTTTTTATTCTCTTTAATGAGCGATACCTGGGCAGTGATGTGCTTTTGTTTAATCTTGGGTGATTGGAGAAGAGTGACAAGGTTCGATTGTATATGGAAGCTATCTGAGAATAGTCTGAGGAAACTTGTAAGATGGGTGGGTGTATTGAAGAGATTCGACCACAGGCTTTCGGGAAGGTTGCAACTAACAATTTGGAACAGCTGTTCGACCAGGATAGGACCTTTCACCTGAAAAAAGGCATTGATATAAGTAAACGGCTTCCAGACAGTTTCATTCTATGCGTAAAATTTTGATAAGGAATAATTTAATTTATAAAAGCAACATGATGTACCTCTATGCATTGAGCAAGAAAGTCCAGCAAGGTCTGTGTTTCTTGTGGATCAATTTTGACATCTGGCTGAAAATGCAGTTCTGGAGGACAGTGACTTTTCACTGCATCAAAATTGGCTAGAAGCACAGTCTCTTTCTCATCGTCAACAGTGAAAGCATGTGAGTTTTTTACTAGAAAATCTCGAAACTCATGGAAATGTTGGCCGGATACATGACGAACTTCTGGGCTTGCCTACAAGAAAAATAAGTTATTGAGTCGTTGGAATATTCAATACGTATTAAGATATGTTACCTGTGAACGATGTCCTAACAAACTTCTGATTGGAACTTCAGTGCCTTCACCATATTGCGCCAATTTTTCAGAAAAGTATTCTATAGCCTGTGTATTATAATCTTTGCCACCTGTTCGAGAATCGAAGTATACTTATATAAGTAAATTTGTGTTGGTAAGTATTGAAAAATAAGAGTTTTTCGAATGTCTTTATCAATCTATACACTTCATAAATAAAAACAGATTAACGATATTTATTTTACCTTTATTTATTATTGAATTATTATTAAGTACATTATTTGTTCTTCATAAATTTGAAATAGGATGTTATGGAAATAGATCTAAATATATTTTTATTGTCAAATTTCATTTTGTTTGTATGAAAATAAAATAAATCTGAATTAAATTGTTATTATAGATGGAGATATAGGGATAAAATATTCCTATTGATGTCAACGGCAATGGTTATACCTATTTATGTTCTCTAGAAACAAGTTCCGTGGTTTTCGCGGACAAAACGTCCAGACAAATTTTTTGTATATTCCTTTTATTTCTAAATGTATGTATGTACCAATAATCTACAGAAATGACATCTCTCTAAAGATATAGCCATAGAAAGTTTTTGTAGAACAGTAATCAAGTATAATAATATGGAAAAATCATTTCACTATTAATTTACCATCCAATGAATTGTTGAATAATCATAACCAAGTTTGATTGTAATCATTTAGTTGGAGGATTAATATTGACCAAAATAATAACAGGGCATTCGATACTTTAATAACAGATAAAATATATACAGGAAAATCAGGGAAGCATTTTTCAAGAATTTACCTGAACTGTCTTTATTACTGCCGTTTTGAAATGTATTTATTGTAACATAATCGCCATCCATGGCAAAGAGAGCAGGATATTGGTTGAGAAATTTCTTGAGCCCACTTTGACTGCCACCCGCGATTTGCCTCATTTCTTTGGTGAATCCTTTAGATCCAAACTGGCAACTCAGATCATGTAAGGTTCTTGGTTCACCTTTATCCAAAAGTCGTTCGAAAAAGAAGAGCAGAGTCATGTTACGGGCTGTCTCATACTGCATAGCTTCCATTTTTGCTTTTAGTTACCTCCAATTCAATTTGTATAATTATTAGAAAGTTTGCGGTGTATTCTGTTGTAGTCAGTCATATGTTTTTGTTTATGGTTTCTTCGTTCGAAACCAAGTCATTCGATGATCCAAATTACCTATGCGTTTTTAAACTGCAGGTGACAAATTCAAAATGATAACTGCACTTTATTTTATTTTGCAGTCAAATAATAAAAATGTGTGGTGCAGTCCTTGTTGATTTGTTTTCTTGATTGCAGCCTCAAATAATTTACATCACAGTTTAGTTAACACTCACATACTGACCCGGGTCGAAAGGACGAGTACTGAATTTTGTTTGTAGCTTAGTTTTTAGAAATGAAATTAAAAAATGTAAAATTAAAATTTTTGCAATCTAGAACGTCAAGTTGGCTTTCGCCATCTTGAATTCTTTGACATGACATCACGTAACCGTAACATGCCGATCGACAAAACATCTGGTTTACGTGTCACCTTGCTTGTATACGAGAGCTGAAAGACATCTTCTATATAGCTGTGACAGTGGAATACTGAATTATTTTTTCTTTCAATAATTAATAATAAAAAATCATCTAATTTCAGAGGAGTTGCATCTTATTTGAGCCACAAATTAAAACAAAATGAAAGAAATAGTAATAGTCATTTTTGAATAAAATAATTTATTATAATATACGCACGTACAAACAATAAATAATAAATTATTCTAAAACTTGATTAGATCAGCATTCTTAATTAAGATCTGGAAAATATTTACACAAACCTCTATTATTAATTGGTATAAATAAAGATAGGTATGATAAAGTTAAAATAGAAAAAAGAAAACGGTTTCAAGTTTCAACTGAGCCACAACGATTTAAAGCACCTTTAAGCACAGTATAAAGAACTATATTTATACTGTGCTTTAAGCTTGGAAAGTACTTGGATGGGCGACTTGTCTTGAGCTGTACATTTTTGTCGTTTATAGTTCTTCTGTTTGAAATGAAATAAATTGTAAAGGCCAGGTATACTCTTCAACGTGTTGATACGATTATTGAGTAAACAGACAGACAGAGTTATAAAAAATACGTGATCAACCTGGCAGATGGTCTGATCACTTGTAAATTGTAAATATCTTTTACGTTAGGTTACAGTGGAACATTTTGTCGGTTTATTTTTGACTGCTTCAAGTTATGAACATTCCAAAAAAAGTTTTGTATATGATAATGGATGAACAGAAAACATACCGATTGTAAGGAGACAGATAATTTAAATTTTCCTTTCTTGATTTAACATCATAATGAGCAATAATATTACTTTTTCTGAGATGGTATCAAATTGAAAAATGAAGATTTTGAGCCCAAAAGTGAGGTGAGGTTACATAATGTTAATAAAGCTGTTCTATATAATAAATAATAATAGGTATAACGTAATACTAATATTGAAAGGAAATAATGGACTAAAAAATGTTTTGTATTATTATATAATTCGCTAGGTAACTCATTATCTAGCCACCTTATACTCTAGGTGGAAATGAGTTAGCCCATAAAACCCTGGGCGAAAATCACGTGATTACCCTGTATGTTCGTAGTATACAAGGGTTCAATGAATATTTTGAATAGCCCTGGTACATGTTCCTCAGATTATACAAATTATATAAATCTAAACCGAAATTAATTTGTGTACAGCTAACTGTTTTGTTCCAACATTTTGACATATTGAAAAGAAATGTTTCTAGATATTTTATAATTAATAATAAAAAACATTCACGTTAAATGAGGAACGGTAGGTAACATTTCAAACAAGATTCGAGCGTGAAAAAAATCGCGAAGCGAATTCGAATATTTTTCATTTTGAGTAAGTTTAAGAATACTGGCACTGATTACTTACAAGCTAATTTTGTAAATAGATCTAAAAACTGGCTCTTTACAATATACAAATATCCCTTTGGGTTGTTCTAGCCTTCCATGTTATGTACCTGTTAATAAGATATCACTGATATTGAGCTTAATCTTTGGGCTTCTTTGAGGTCGACCTAAGCTGGAGCATCTTTGCAAATTCTTTCAGCCATTGCAGTCAATGGTTCTAATTCCTTTCGGCTGACTAGATCAAATTCCGTAACAAAGTAATAGAAGTGTTTGTAGCACGTATTGACATGAGCTTCCTAAAAGCAAGATCATTTTTACATAGAATCAATCAAAATAATACAATTTCTTCATTATCATAAACACTCACCGCAGCTATCGTGACAATGTTTTGGAAATGATGGATGTAGACATGAACAAATACTCTGTGTAATCTTGCCAATATCTTGCTACAGTGACTGGAGAAATTTTTTGGAAAAGGCTTATCGCTGGTGCAAGGAAACAGATCCTGATTGTTGATCTGCAGTTCGATCCAATCCATAAGGTGGCTGATGTATTCACGGGCTGGTAGAGGCGTTGGCTTTTTGAATTTATCACCATCGGCCCAAAGGTATTCAAATCTAGGCCCACCAGACATTGTGGGACAAGTCTGCTCAGTGCAATACTCTGATATAGTACCATAAATCAAATTTATTCTATTGAAGAAATCCACAACTATTACAAAAAGAGAACATAATTATTAGATTTTTACCTCTGCCAAGGTGAAGAAATATCAGACATCTGAATACGCGCCAAAGTCTAGCAACTTACTTCCTGTAGTAGTTACGACTGGGGATAACAAAATCATTTTTTATTTTTATATTGCATTACTTACGAATGAAATTTAGAAATTTCGATACCTCCGAAGAATTGAAATGGAATATAAGATTAATTTAAATTAATTCTCACCATGCACTGCAATCCAGTCATTCAGATCCTCGCCCGGAGGTAATCTGACTGCTGATCTCAGATTAATGCCGGAATTTAAGCTAGCTTGAGCCTGTTTGTACAAGCTATACCTAATTGTACCATGAGCAAATTTCTTTTTTGGCCTGAACGTCTAAAATTAGAAATCCATAAAAATAATTTCGTACCATAGTTTATGATTTATTTAAATAAATACTAGGTATTTTAGAATAAGATTATATTTGAGAAAACTTACTCTACCCTTCTGGAAAAACTCTAGGAAACCGTTAAGAGCCATGTTAAGGTTTAAGTTCCGAATTATATAAACTTTGATTTTTTAGAATGGATAAAAACGGATGTAAAGGGTAGTAAACAAATTTTGAGAATATTTGAAGGTTACCAAAACGTCAATATTGAGAACTTTGGCCATCTAACAGTTATACTATCAATTAGGGAAATACAGTAACCTGCAAAAAATTGCAAATATTTTAAAATGGCGTCTCCAATGTTTGTGGTGTTTTTTGCAAAGAGTGATTTAATTCGCAAGAATATTTGCAAATAATAAAATAACAACAAAAGTGTGAATGAGTGATTGTCCAAGAAATATTCAGCATTCACATGAACGTTTCAGTACCTCCTAATGTTACGCAAAACATTGTTTATATTGCAAAAATCGCAGGTGTTCATGGGTGAATTTTGATTTGTGTTTTGTTTGGAAAATCAAAAATGTGATGGAAGGAACAACATGCCAGAATATGGAAACAAAATTGTGTAGGTTATGCGCCAGACCGGGAGTGGATTTTCAACATATTTTCAAGACTGAAGGGCTGAAAGAAAAAATAGAAACATGCTTGCCAATTGTTGTGAGTATTTGCCTTTCTTACCCCTTACACTGTCGCCCTGAACAAAAACATTGTAGTTTCTTCTTGGTAATTGAATTTAAACTTATAAATTCAACGTATCTGTTTAAGCTAACAAATATTAAACTCAGTTGTTCGTCGAACTGTACCGAATATAAAAATTATTAATAAAATTTAATCAAAGATGTGTATAGGTAATCCCCTTAAAATTGTGCTGTAGATATATTTTTGCAAATTTTTGATAGTCTTCGGGATCTTTCCGGAAATAATTAATCGCCCGTTCAAATATTAGGTTTTCGTAAATTGCTGTCTTTTATCTATAATAAGCATTATTAAATTTTTATATTAAATCTCGTATATTTTTTACCCCTAAGATTTCTGATACTCATAATAATAACATTTGGACCGAATCACCCTTAACCTTATTCAAGTTCTAAAACATCTATGAAATTTTAAGGTTTGAAATCGAAAAACATTGTAACTGATGTTAATAAGATATTTCTGAGTGAGAATAATATGAATACTTCAAAGAGTACCTGCTTTGTGAGGTATCTTTCATTTTCCGGGATTATAAATGGTCCAGGATTATTATTTCACTTGATGTTCATAATTTTAAAACTGCTAGATTAGGTATCTTTTTAATTTCAAGATGTAAATCAAATACTTGAATACTGAATTGTCAATTGAGTAGCCTTGAGTTAGGTACATAGAAATAATACTCCTCTATGGGTAGGTAGGTATAGCTATATTTTTCTCCCAATCTGCCTTATGATGAAGTTGTTCTCGAAGCTACCCTGGATTTATTTATAATCATTTTTCCAATTCCGTTACCTTATTTTTGTGACAAATGTATGTATTTTTAGGTATCACAGTTTTGCCTGCTACCAGATACCGTCTGCCGAGAATGCACAGAAAATATAAACAGTTTTTACGATTTCACAAAACGATGCTTAGAAAAAATCATAATATTAGAATCTCAATACAATATCCTAGATTCTTGTTTGAAATCGAAACAGAAAAAGGATAAGGGCTGCCTTACGGACATTCGACAAAACACGAGGAATAAGTCATTGCAGACAGATGATATTCTCGATGTTTTGGGTGGCAATAACTGTGATTTACAAAAATACAGCTCAAATTTTCCCTTGATGGTGAAGTTTTTGGAGAACAAGAGAATGGACTTTGCTCAGAGGACTGATGGTTGCCTGGTGGACTATGACATTGATAGCGATTCTTGCACTGAAGATAATTATGGTAATGGTAAAGTGCTTTTGGGGGAAAAGTTGAACACAATAAAGAAAATCAGCCAGTATGTTGATCTAGTCACTTCCACACCAAGAACAAGGCATATTAATGAAGCTGAAAAAAATCTAATAGGCGAAATCACCCAAAGAAAAATCATGAAACGCAAAAACAATTTTATAGAAACAAGTCAAACTAAAATTTTCAAGATGGACTGTTCCAACAGGAGAAAGAGTAAGATGCCAAAGAAACTGGAGAGTCTTGTTAATGAAAATGACAATGACACTGTGATGATTGAAAACATTCCAATAATGAACGATAGCTTCAAAGACGTGGGAAATGATGCGATCATAAAGTCTGCGAATTCTGATGCTGACATAGGAGAATTGCAGTCGAATCTGATGTTACAGGTTTTTATATGATTAATGAAAACTAATTATGATTCTTCTTTTGGGAAAAAATCGAATAATCATTCAAAGTTGCTTTTATATATTTCTCTAAAAGTTGAATCTTAATTATTTATGAATTTCTTATTTAAAAAAAAATATTATGTAATTTTTAGACTGACAAAAACTTGACGTCCCTTCCACAGAGCTGTCTATTATGCGAAGCACAGTTTGCTGGAACAGTTGCATTAGCAGCTCATGTTTTTGAAGCACATGGAATTGATATGACTGAAATAATGTCTTCATGTTCCGTAGAATCTGTACCTGAAAAGAATAAAAAGAAAATACCGAATCTCTTGAAAATATCTGATCTTAAAAAGAACGATTGTAACGGTAAGGTTTTCTCCTGGAATACATTTCCAAATAAACACCTTCTAAAATATTAAATCATAATTTTTCAGATGATAATACCTCTCAAGAGTTACCTGAACAGAATCATATGGAGGATCCGCCGACATTGTTGCCCACTTTTGCTTGCCCCAACTGTTCGGAAGTTTGCACAACAAAATCTGATCTCATGATTCATCTGAAAATAAGGCATGCACAACAAGCCGCTCATGTTTGCGGCATATGCTTCCAGCAGTGCACCTCGTCTACAAATCTCAAGAACCATTTAGATTCATGCCTGCTGCAGCACAAACTAATAACAAGATACATATGCCAGGTAAATTAGATTTTATTGAAATATGCGGTGGCAGTCTAACGACTGATCGGTATAAGATAATGATATAAAATCTCCTTCACGTAGCTTTCTGCTTTCAGTTGAAACTGCACTCACAAAGTATATGCACTGCACCCTGTTCTTGGCAGAACCTACAGAGGTTGTCATCATCTAGGCCGATTATGCAGGTTACTCCTATGTCTATAGTGTCCTGTCAGCATCCCCACTGGTATACTTGACGTCTCCCGATTTGACTCAGTATGTCGCGTGGTAGTTTGACCGAAGGAATAATTTAGCCTGTCTCTGTCCTAGGGTTTCTTACCATCAGCACCACACTTATCCACTGTTAGAGCTCTGGTCTTATCATGGCCTGATCCTATTCCAGCTTAGCTAGTTTGTCAGCCTTTTCATTGCTTGTGGTTCCTCAGAGGCTGGGGTGTGTTGTTCTGTTACTCGCTTTTATTGTCGCTTGCCTGTCCAAGAGATGACGATTCTTTGGCTTTTATTTCCCGTCTTACAACTGCTCTGTACAGTATTAGGATGTTCGAGCAGTAGTTTGGATCAGTTTCAAACTTTTTCTGTGTTATGTTGTTTTGAAGTGTGTGCATTTCAATTTTGATCTTCACAAAATTGAAGACATGTTTCTGACGGTTTGAGTTTAGTTTGAACTGCTGCTCGAACACCCTTATTGTATTGTCATTACCTCTGTCTCCTCCTCGTTAGCTTAGAGGGATTGTAATTCTATACACCGTATATGCCGGTACCTACTTCTTAGTCAATTTTGGTGCCGTTACCAGTTGAGATTTGCTGTGAGAGGTCCTGCCTTGTTGGTGCCTTATTCTGTAAGTATTCGAATTCGAATCGGTGTCACAATTTACGAAATGTATTGTTCGCAGTCAAGCTGTAACTGTTGCTAGCCAATCTGTGAAGATTATCCAGGCTAAGGTGGTGTCGTTCTGTAGTTGTAGCTCCACCAAAAGCAACTTATTTCGTAAATCAAGGAACCGATTCGATTCGAATGTTGCCAGAATGAGGCCGCTGGCCTGGATACCTTTCAATACAGTAGATCTGGTAATAACCATAAACTACATAAATTATTTAAACGTCGTCAAAATCAAATGTTCAGACTTATAAAATGAAATTCAATTTTCAATAATATATTAGATAAAAAAATACCCGACAAGTGATCTTTCAAACAAAAAAACTGAATCAAAATTAGTTCATTCTTTTGGAAGCTACGTTGCCTCAAACAGACAGAGTTTTTTTTTAATGTAACATGTAGTTTATCCAGAAACTAGATTAATGGGCATTCTCATGTTTGTAGTTTATAAAATCGAAAATCATTAGTATCAGCTGTTTAATAAGTTATGATAATCCTCTGATTTGATATTGACAAGTATCGTCAAAGTTAAAAACCTATATATTATACATTCTGGTTGTTCCGAAATTCAAAACATTAGCCTGGCCGGGGTTGAAATGGCCGTCGAAAATTGACATATATATATGGACTTAATATAGAAATATGACATTGACTGATGGCATAA
Organism: Crioceris asparagi; assembly: GCA_958507055.1. Taxonomy (NCBI): domain Eukaryota; kingdom Metazoa; phylum Arthropoda; class Insecta; order Coleoptera; family Chrysomelidae; genus Crioceris; species Crioceris asparagi. The sequence continues at coordinate 40,336,786 of OY293831.1, forward strand.
TTTAAGCCTGGCTAGGCTAACTACTGTTTTGGATTTAGGAACACCAGCATTGTCTATGCATCTGTCAACGTCAAGTGATGTTGAATTGTCAATAAAAAAGTCTAGCTAATCACATTGCTCATTCGAATAGTCTATGTAGATATCCAAAAATATTGATGTGAATTCTCTTCACATTCCAGTCCTGTATTTCTTAATTCAAATGTCACTTTTATCGTGCTTTTTAAGGTTTACAATATGTAACTGCTAAGACTATTTATAAAAAAGATTCTGCTGAATTCTTCAAGACATTTCTTATTGAATCTTACTATTACCCGTATCTAAGTGCCATATGTATGAGTTTGTGAAAAAATCTTCTCTTTTAGGTGTGTCATTTTGGTGATGATAACTTTAAGTTACTGGAAAATCATGTACTGACGCACGAATGTCTAATTGAAAATTGCAAGAAAGAATTCAGGATGTTCGATCCTGCTGACTACATCACCACAAACGATTCATACGAAAACGGCATCTCCTCTCCAATACCATCTAAATCCCTCACATGCGATGAGTGTGGCTTGAGTACCCTTGAGACATTCAAAGAATTCAGCTCACACCGTCGCAGTCATCACTCCATCTTCCATTGTGATTTGTGCAACAAGTTTTATGGTCGCAATTCACACCTCTGGAAGCACGTCAATCGACTACATAAAGGCCATCCGAGCATCACTTGCCAGATATGCTACAAAACCTCAGCCTCCAAGTACCATCTGGCACAGCACTTCAACAAAATCCATCAGACCAAGGGTGGCAAACCAAAGACCACGCATCCACAACTCGACTCGCTGGTGTTATCTGAAAAGGAACAATTTCTCAACCAGAAATTTCAATCGTTTGACTTCCAATCTGTTAAACAGAAATTTATGAGGCAAGATATTGTTGCGGTGGAACAAGAACAGCGCAGCAATGTCAGTGATAACGAAGATACTTCGAATAATATGTCTGATGTGGATGAAGAATTCAGCCTCGAGCATCATATCAAGGAACAAACCAAAGAAGAGGAGCCAAAGGAAATTGACTCATCACATGACTTGTATACGAATATAATCACCAATTATACACCTCCTTTGAATGAAGGTAGCTTTATTATTGAACTTATTGATAATTTTTATATTAAAATTCTCATTGCAGGAGAGTTTAAGTGTCCAAAATGTTCCAAAGCATTCCACAAGAAGATGCTGCTAAAAAAACACAAGAAGAACTGCCGACCAAAGTTGCAAAAAGATCTGTTGACTCGATGTAAGTCTTGCGCCAGGGTATTCAAAGATAGACAGAGTCTGGCAAAGCACTTGGTTAACTATCATTCCGAGTATGTGTGTGAAATTTGCAGTCAGAAAGTGCAGAGCAAGTGCGAGATAGTGTCTCATATAAGGTATGATGGAAATTTGGACATTGATGAGTTTGGAGTGTTAATACGCTTAGTTTTAATATGGCAATATGAGGCAAATACCGTGTCGGGGGATTTTAAATACAAAACAGCTGTTATACTCATATTTCCAACTAGAGTACTGTATAAAAATAAAAATTATATTTTCTATTATGTCGCACTTTACTGCGAATATTAGTTTGATAGCTGCAGAACCATGCGTTACTCGTTATGTAATCCGAATGAGTCAATTCCTAATGTTTGCTTATATGTTGAATGTATTCCATACAAACTATCTTTAGTGTAAGGCTGGACATTTTTTGATTATTCTCATTCTTTTTGTTTAGCATTCTGTGGTCATTTATGTATTGTGTTCCAGATTTCAACATCCAGGCTGTCATTTGGTTTGTGAGCTATGCACAAATATTCTACGTAGCCAAGATGATCTACAAGAGCATCTACGTAACCATTCCGACTCATACATATGTCAGTTTTGTGGAGATCCTTTGCCCAGCAAAATCAAGTTGAAGATGCATATACTTAGCTTACACAGAAAAATACTGAGTCTATCATGTGGCATATGTCTGAAATTGTTCGAAAATCAACATGTTTTAAGAAATCACGTTAGTTTGGTCCACAAAGATCAACTGACGCCATTGACTTCCTGTCCAGTATGTGGCAAGAACTATGGATCCAAATGGAAAACGTACGATCATCTGAACAAGTCACACGGCCGCATTTTCCGAGCTTGCAAAACCTGTTTGGAAGTCTTCAATAACGATGCTCAACTGCAGGCGCATTGTGACGTTACTGGACATGGTGGACAAGGATCAGCGATGAATAATGCAGCAGCATCAACGCTGAGAAACAGCATCATGGCCATATCGACAGCCATCAAGGATGTGGTGGAAAATGATGGAGGCCAAGAGGATGTTACTGACAGTGGCGAGGACAACGAGGACGACAGCGATCGTAGTGCTGACGATGATGAGGGTGAAGATGAACCTGTCGAAGAAGAAGATGATCAGAAGTTGTTCTTGGATTCCAAACGTATGTTGATTGCTTAATATTTCGATTATTATTGGAAATAACATATGAATTTTTCACAGAACTATCTCAACTGCACTCTTCAAAGATATCGTTGCTGGAGAAAAGATTGATTGGTAAGAAAACAACCGAACAAGATCACAACCCCAACAACATTAAATCCACCAAACATGTCACTACAAATAAGAAGAGGCCAACCAATGATATTCAAAGAGACAAACACTTAATCAAAGAAGAAGTGGACCAGAATAGCCCATTGATGAACTCATCCAAACGCACCGTCTACGTCAACAGCAATGACCCGTCCTATTGTGAAATCTGTTTCAAGACGTGGCCAGCCAAGAAGCATCTTTGGCAGCACTACATACGATGTCACAAGACAGTGGCAGCCACAGTGTGTGGCATTTGCCTTAAGACTAACGAGAGTTACGATACATTGCAAAAGCATCTCCAAGAGAACCATCCGACATTGTTGCATGGACAGGGCTTTGGCTCCAACTTTATTTGCAGGATATGTGGCAGGTAAGCTGTAATAGATGGGGCAGTAGTGGGGGGATCCGCCAGCAAAATATTTATAGGTAGATAAAAGGCTTTCGAGACAAACTTCAAAACTACATTTTGCACAGCACCATTTAATATAAAGTCGGTTCTAATATTTATTTCACGTTTTTGGTGGTTTATCAGTCATCAAAATCGTTGATCTTTTACTTAAATTCAGTGATTTCAAAAAATATTATGGGGAATAGATTTATACTCGGTTTTATATGTTGCTGGGAAATATATTTTCTTTAGCCTGCCAGAAAAAAAAATAAGTAGTACAATTATAGGTAGATAGAAGACTTCAAAAGTCCCAGCTCCAGTAGAATTATATTATTTTATATTTTTGAGTGTACCAACTCAAAAGTTTTTGTAAAAAAATATTTCACATGTTTTATATACTAATAAATAAAATCAAAGTGTATGTTAGTAATTTCAAAATAACAGGTTTTAACTAATTGCATATGGAATGTGTGTATGTGTCACTAATAACATAAAAGCATTGATCTCTAACCATAGGATAGACCCCACAAGTCATTCATAAAACTACTCCGCAAACAATCGGGAACCAGATCTTAGGAAAAATCATTTCTCTTGTATTGGCAAAACCGCCTTGGAGCGTCTGTATAAACTGTGTCAATACTATCCAAAAACAAACAAAAACTCCAAAAGCGTTGCCGGTTTGAGTTGTAGAGTGGCTTCTTCGAGGATGGTTATTGTTTTCGTACTGATTTTCCTAATTTTCTTTAAATATCCCAATTTTCACTGATAGGCAGCGCGGACGATGCCGCAGTAACAGCTAGTATTGAATATTATTAACCTTATAATGCATAAATCCGTATATTTTCAATAAGCTTTACTAGAATACATATCTAAGCTTGAGTTTTTGCGGCCGTTTGGAATATAAACGATAAACGATTAAATATAATCAAGAAAAAAATAAATATTTTCAAAAAGATGGTAAAGTGCCAATTAAATTGTGATAAATTTGTATTCGCTTCGGATTCGTCTTTGTAGACAACTCAAGCTAGTAGAATTCCGCTGTAATTGATTCTATATATCTAGAAATCTACTTGAGTTGGGACGTCTTATATATATTATATTGTATTTGCTTATATTCATAGATTTCAAAAGATATTTCATACCAATCAAAGTGTTACCGGATATGGTATCTTCTTTCATTTGGCGTTCAAAATTTTTGAGAAAAAAGTTGCTCCACCACCCATTTTTGGGGAAGAAAAATTTGGATTTCCCTTTTATTTTAAATATTGAACCATTTCGCAGCACTTCGCTTTCAAATAAAAAAAAAACAAACATAAAAATCTTCGATCAACACAACGCATATTGTGTTTTGAAGTCATACAGTATGTCTTTCTGTTGATAGGTTATTACAATCGTAATAGATGAGTGAATATTTTTATCGACCTACAGGTATCATAATGCAAGCTCCAAATTACGCCTACACATGGTGATTCACGAGAACTTTGATTGGAGCATGATTGAAAATGTTCCCAACAATAACACATTGAAGATAAAAGAGGAGAAATCCATGAATGGTTTCAATCAGCGTAAACAGCAATCGAGGAATGACGAGTCATCATATACCGAGAATGATATCATCAATTACGATAGTTTGATAGAGCAAGTGGAATGTTCATCACAATCAGAGAATGAGGAATCCGATGAACAGTTGAAAGTTAAAGATGCACAGGTAAAAGGAAAATTAGAATATACCTATGGATTATCATCAACATAAAAAATATCTCTAGATGATAAGGTAGAAGCGTTGCTTATTTAAATAGACTGTAATATAGATTTGTTCAACACGGTCATTCAACTAGATCTTCCATTACTATTATATCAATAAAAATTAAAACGATAATTGGCAAACAATTTATAATTGTATAAAACTATAACATGATTTCCCGATTTCAATAATGCAAAACAAGATGCAAAAATAGTTCTTAAAAAAATTCTTAATTTAATGTAATAAATAACTCTTTTATCACATTTCTGATTTCACTGCTTATTCCAACACTTATGTTTTTTTCAGGCTTCATCTGGTTCGGAAGATGAGGGTGACAGCGATGATGATTCTGTAATATCAGGAAATTCAATGAAAGCACGCATGCTCAGAAATATTCTAAGTGAAAAAGAAGAGGCACAGAAAAATGACGATGAAGACGATGAAGATAACAATTCAATTTCATCGAGCGAAGATTCCGATACGAGCTTCAGTGATGGATCGAAAAGTGGGGCATCATCAGATGTCGAAGTAGAAGAAGAGGCTTCAAATGAATCGCTTTCATCATCTCAGCGCAAATTCAACAATGGTGGCGGTGCCAGTGATACTGTCGATTCGCTTATCATCAATAGTAACATTTTCAAGAGGGAGCCCGAAGAGTTGGATTCTGCCATAAAGTCCATCAGCTTTGACTGCATCAAGAAGGAAGATCTTAAAGTGGAAGATGACTTTTGTGAATTGCAAAACAACTGTCTCAATGAAAATGAGATTGAATCGGCTGTTGGTAGCATCTTATAGATGATAAGTCTTTTATGTATATGTGGAGTTCAGATGCATAGAGGTGAGAAGATTTTATTGCTATCCAAAATTCATGGTTTGTTTTTTTGAAAACAAAGTTTTGCCATCAAATATTCTTGGAAATTAAAACAGAATACAACAATTTTTCTGACTTTGATAGGTATGTGAAATCTGGATTTTTATCATTGAATTCTTCTTGAATTGTCACTTGACAATTTCCTGAAAAAACAAGAAACTTGAATATATAAATATATTTAACCTACTCTGTAGCTCAATTTTCTACTAATATATTCAGATCTGAGACACTCTGTTATTGGTTTCAAATATTTTAAAAATAACTTTGAATTCACTGCAAATTTCAAATCATTCACTAAATAGAACTTTAACATCGTATTTATATCTTACATCATCCAATATTTACTTATTACTTTGCACAAAACATCATATATTGAAGGGCTCTATAGAAGTTGTTTCATATATTTTGTCCCTCATGGACTGTCTACCCACCTTATAGAAAAGGACAAATCCAGTATGCTCTTAAGAGACCTATACTTATTTGGGCATGTATTGTCCAGAGTTCATTGATTGACAAATAGAATTCCATCAATAACAAATATTTAGTGAATAGCAATAATTGGCAATGTTTAGGATGCGCTGTGAGGCTTAACATATACATGGTGTGCTATAATGTCTGGAAAGAACTGACTTCTGGCTAATCTGTAGGTTATATGAACGAAATATCCTAACAAAAGTTTTTGAAGAACATCAACTCTTTCCAGTGATGTACTTTGATATACAACACATTCGCTAATTTTCGGGATATGAAGGCATCGATGGTTCTTTTAAATGGATCAACCTATATATTTTTTCATTTTCAGATAGTCACTTTCTCAACAATTTAAATGATATATGGTTTGGTGGTTGTGCGAATTTTAAATAATAAATAAAAAATAGCATTGGAGGAGTAATAAATATTTGTAAGTTGTTGAAACACAAATTGTATTACAAAATTAACTTTTTCTCATTTTAGCTAATAATGAGCTATTTTACTAAATTCAAAATCGTGGCACTTTACCATATAGAAATGTCTCAGTACCCCTTTTATAAAGTTTTTCATAGTCCAAACTTTGAGATTTTAAGTATTTGATACATATGTGTTTCCTTTATTTGTCTTCTACTTTTTAACTGGATCCTTCGAGAGCCTTTGCTTAAAATAATGAAATCCATTGGTTGAAAAATTAAATATTTATAAAAATAGCGTAACTTCTGAAAAGTATATTGTAACATTTCTCTTTCATTAGTAACCTTGAAGACTCTTCTCGAGCGGCATTTAAAATTTTCAGAAGAATTTTCTAACTTGTTTTTAGTAACAAGACTCATTTTTGACAGACTTCCAAACGAAGGAAGTATAAAATTCGACTTTGTGATTTTTCATGTAATATACAAATTTTAGAAAACACAATTATTAGAGAAGATACCATATCCAGCAATATTTAAATTGTTTTTTTCAAATGTACGGTTTCCGACTTAGGGCAGTGGTAAAGTCTGAAAAATGTGTGTTTCCGCGATGAATTGAGATCTCTCAATAATAAAAAAAATATATTGTATACATTTTTATTATAATTATGTAACTAAACGTTAAAACGAAACTGTTGTTGCTGTTATTATGTAAACAAAGAAAGCCTATACAGGTACCTACTATGTTTTTTTTTAAATTTCTAATTTGGTAAATCATTACGAGCAGTTTAACTTTTCTAAACATGGTGTTTGATGTATTATTACCGTTTCACAAGTATAATCTCAAATAAGTTGTCATAACAGGAGTGACGTCATCGAAACTGTAGGTGCGTTTTGGCGCGAAAATTGAAACAATTTAAAATGCCATAATTGGAAAACATTATAGTATTTGGGTTTTTAATATACTTTTGGCATATTCTGTATGAAATTCTTTCAAAGGAAAGCAAAAATAAAAATATTGCATGTTGCCCATTGCTAGTTGCTGAAAGATTATTTCATAAACATGTCAAACAGGGTACGTACGCTTGTCTGAATTGTTATCTCTTTTTTAATCTTTCTGGGTCTTTAACTTAACTATATATATATAACCACAGACATCTGAACACCTAGACGAAGCATTTCAATCATAAAATGTATCCAAAGGCGATTTGTTATTGTTAGAGAATTGCTTTGGTATTTTCCATGTGTAAGAGAGAGGCAACAGTGTACCTGTGTAGAAGTGTAGAAATTCGTAAAACGTAGTAACAACACTCAAATTATGAATGGAACAACGAACAATAATATTCCGACTAAGGACGAATTCATACGGACGCCTAAATTATATTTTCCTGTTTTGCCGCACTTAACTCAATCGATCGATATCGACTGATGATCCCCTTATTTCTCAAATGAAAAAAATTATTTTGTGTTGTAAAATATAAATTTGGTACATACTTTAATCTGCACTTGATTCTGAATAATCAGTAATAACTATTTCAACGACCACCTTTCAATTACGTCTGAATGTCTTTGATTATTACTCTATAAATCAGAAGTTGCCAAGAAAAATAAGAAGTTCGGCAAATATGTTTATCTTATCAGTCGTACACGAACCATTATGGACCAGAAAAATAATGGTCTTGAGATGTTGGATCGCTCTGAAAGAGGCTATGCGTGGTCTAGGTGTTCAGATTTCTATGTATATAACTAACTATAATCATTCTTCATTCTTCAAAAAATATTTGATGAGATACGTATATGCTGAATTATTAGTAATCTTAAAGACGTACTGGATTCGATTGATGATACGGTGGGCTGACAATCTACCACTGAAAAAAGAAGTACATGAAATTTATTTGTATTATATTTGCCAAGAATATTTGACATAGAAATAATAGCGTTTGGATTTTTTACTTTGTGATAAATTATTTATTTCAATTTTACCTAATATAGGTAGCACAAAATGTATTTTAAAACGAAGGATCGATCACAAAAATATTTATTTCTTCAAATAACTGTCATTATTTTTAGAAAAAAAGAAGAAAAGTAAATAAGATGCTGTAATATTTTACTTGCAATTTTAATTTTGAAGAATGTATGTAAGTATTATGACTCTCTCAGTAATTCGATCCATTCGTGGTGCTTCTCATTAGTCAGTATTTTGTTAGTTTTTAGTATTCTTACTTCAGTGTAAAGGCCATATTAATTATGAATTTGAGCGAGCTAGAATATATTTATGCAGTCGTAAGAATATGGAATGCTAGATGTTTTTCATTCGCGACATTGTTACCCTGGTTTTTTATGTTGTTTCATTTAACACCAACATAAATCGAAACTGTTTTTCTGCAAAAAGAATTGTGAATTGCTCGGGTTGCAATCAATAGTTATGAATAGTTTAAAAAAATGTGATATAGAAAGATTCTCTAAATCATACCAGTATTAATCAACAAAACTTGAATAATCTATTTGTTTTTGAGCGTGGTTGAAAATTACTTTTATTAGCTTACGTTTATTGAGTTACCGTTAGTTATGTAAAGATCATATCTTCGAACTCGCTCAAATCCACCACAGTTATATATTTGTGATGTGATGCCATATTTTAAATGTATTTTTTGAGATTATTGTGTACATTGTACATACAGACTCGTATTTATTTATAAGAGGTTAATTTACCTTAACTTTGATGCAAATTTGAGACTGCTTTCATTTTTAAACACGATCTGATTTTTCAAGTCATTTAGACTATATCATTTTTATATGAATATATATTTATTATTTGAATCCTTGTTGTAGATCTTGATATCTTGACCATTCCTTTATTTCCATACTAGTTTATCATAAGTGTACATAAGATAATTAAGACAGTAATAAAATATTTTATAGATGTTTTTGTTTTATAACCCACAAAATTTTTATGTGAAAAATTATAATCAACATTCTTTATGAACAAATTGGGAAACATGAATGTTCTTATATCATCTCCTTTATAAGCCAATCGGTATTTAGAAATGGTTCCAGAAACAAACAGGACGCATGAAAATGCAGAGGGAATTAAGAAAATATTCTTTAATTTTTACCTGGGCTTAGATGTATACATATAGCTAAGCTAGTATAGCCCAATCATCAAAATTAAATCATAATATCTACAGTTATTTTATAAATAATCATTAACATAATTGCTGTGAGCAGTTCAAAAACGGTTTGATAATCACTATAACAAACACAAAAACACTTACAATTATATTGAACAACACACATTTCAATTTGAGGACAATACCTATGCAGGGATTGTCAGGAAATTAAAATACATACGGTTATGGCTAAGTGAAGTGCGAACTTAGAGCGTACTTAATAATCTGTAGTGTAACCCATTTTAGTTGCGCCGTATTGTTTTGAGAGCTTTGGTTAACTATTTTGCAACACCTGTCGCTTCGGGGACTATTCTTTCAATTTAATTTTGGGAATTGATTTATCTCTGGAATGAAAATTATCCTAGAAGATCACTAAGGGATCTAATTGGCTGATTCCAGGTCTCAGCACTAGTCGGGATTGCGATAAGGCAAGGAAGGCCCTGACTGGCAGATTGTCACAGCCATTATAACAGCATGACAAGCAATCCAAAACAAACAAGATTTCATTCTTCGCATATCAAAGTGAATCAATGAATGAATCACAATCAACCAATGATTTCAAAATGGTGGTAGACAGTGGATGCAATAAAATTATGACAAAAGTGTACTCTATATAGAGGGTGAATCACGACTAACGGGATGGAGGTTTATGGCGAAACTGTAAAAGTTTTAAAATTTTTGTGACTTCAGTAGTTTGTACATTGATAAAGGCTATAGTTTAAAATTATTTTGGAATATACAGGATGTCCCAAAAATTTGTGGCGTATCAAAGTTATATTTTTTCTTATGAAACACCCTATATTTTATTGCATTTTCTGGTTGTCCCTAAAAATTATGATACTCTTTCATAAGGGTTCTCTATACCTATGTAGACAGGGTTCTGAGTTATGCTGACTTCTTAAAATGTAAACTTTTTGAAAAAAAAAAAATCTAATTAATATAACAAATTCTAGCAAATTTTCTCTTACATCTAAACAGTTAGGTATGCGTTGAATGTATTCCACGATTGAGTACTAAACATCTCTTTACAGGGTATTAAGAATTTACAGTTTCATTATTACGTCATTCAATGTGTAATATCGGGCTTATTTTAAATGAGACATCCTGTATTTTATTAATTCACCATGTAGAAAAACAATTCTTCTTTCGAATGGTATAAAGATGTCCTATACCTAGGTATTATACTTTTCGTGCAATTTTTAAATTTCAAATTTAATGGTAAATCGAAGTTCAAAACATTTGCAATTCTCTCTAAATTTTTAAACTAATCACCTTGGCCACAGACAATCTATTCCAACACAGACGGCTATAATATAGGACCTAATAGTTTCGGAAATATTAATTACACAGTACGGCAACAGATGTCGCTAAGGTGCACTGACAGAAAATAATATTTAGGAATTCCAGAGGATGCCCGAGAAACAGCAAGGTCAGCGCTGGCGCTCACGCTCATATCAAACGAGTTGGGGGGTCAGTGCTGTCGTCGACTGATGAATTTATTGTTTTTGCTCTCTAACGCTAGCTGTCTGGAATAGTAAATACCTATTTGCTTTTAGAAACTTGGTTATTTTGTATTTTAAGACTAAAATCACAGCTATTTTTTCTTTTTGTAAATATGTAGATCAAATTGAAGCAAGTTATGATTGATCGAATTCGCTGTAAACTAGGTGACGTAGGTTGCCGTCAATGCATTTCTTATGGGTGACGTAGGTAGGTAACCGCCAGTGGATTTTGAATTTGGGGACAGTTTTTAACCTAATATGCCACGTTTATTTATAAAATTATTTTTTTTGATTATTTACCTGTGCCTATAAATAAGTACCAAATTTAAAAAAATATTTTTATGGGAAACGCCCATTATGAAAAATAAAGGAATTTTCATATATAGGTACATAAAATTAGAGAAACTTAAAAAATTGTAAATACGCAACTATTTTACAAAATTTGAAGAAAAATTCAATGTACAAAAATGTTCAATTTTCAATATTTTCGATTTATCCCAGAATTTTCGAAGATTATCAAAAACTTCGAAATATCTTAAAACTATGAAAAAAATTGACCTCGATTACAAAACACAAATAATACAAAAATATTATCTAACAATCAAATACAAAATAATGAATTTTCACTCGAAAGTAAAAACAATGAAATAAAATCAAGTTAATATAAAAAATAATGCAGTTGTTTTGGATTCTTTAATATTGATATTAAAAAATAAGAAACAATATACAAAATATAAACTATATAAAATTGTAATAAGCATGTTCCAAATATTCATTATATACACAATATCAAAACGCTATAAAAGTATAAAAAAAACAAATTTAAAAAGTGTTGAAATAATGCTAATGAAAGTTATTTATGCTGCAGAATTTTCATTTTTGGATGTTCCTTTTAACCCTTAATTTTGTTTAATATTGTCCATTTACAATATTTAAACAAATTTGTCCTAATTAAGGTTTGTAACAGAAAGGTTTTGTATTCAACACAGTCGCTATTCTGTCTTTTTACGATTTATTTTCCTTAGAATAATTTTCGTTAACCTTAAACCTACCTTATTCCTATAAATTACATTTTTTATTTTGTTATTGAAAGTTTGGAATGATAAATTGACTACATTATAAATAATATCTGAAGGTACTTTCAGTTTTGCCCCTCTTAGATACATCGTGTGTTTGCATTGCACTGATACACGTATTACACTTGATTTTTTTTATATTTTGGAATACTTCAGTTCCTTTATCCAGTATTGTTATTATTTCTATCACACAAAGCTCAATTATATTCATTTTTGAACGACTTCAAAAAATGAGAAGGTATACAATTCGGTTGTAAGATTGCTTGTTTTTAGAAAATAATTTTCTGCTGTTCAGTGCGCCAAACAAAAATTTGCTGTAAAGATGGGTGTTTCGGATTGCAGTTGCTGTGTTTTACCAGTGTTTTTAAAGTGGCAGCTACTATATGACTGAAAATTTGCAAAGCTAGCTTGCAGGACATTTTCTGGAAATTGTTGGGGTTGATATGAGCATCAGTAATTTTTACCATGGCTCTAGCACTTGCACTTGTTTTGTCTATTTCGTAAGCTTTTACTATATCAGAAAATGATACACTTCCTGAGTCAGTACGAAAGTTTCCATTTAGTAAATAATTATTTCTGAAGCTTTTGAACAAATGTAGAGTATCATACACGCAAATAATTAACTTATCTCTAGTTGTTTTTTTTTAATAAACAAACAAACGTCTTAATTCTACTGGCAGCGTTGTCGATTTGCCAGTAATTACTGGTATTTACAAGGATTATTAATAATCTCTTCATAAAACAGCCAATAATTATGTATTCATAAAAAGAAAGTCTTCTGGAAAACCATAATTTCCGATCTCTAACTTTCGTGAAAATTTGAAAGCGTATGGTCCATTATTACGAAAATATCTAATAAAGGGTGCAGATTGATGAGTAACAGTCAAAAAAATTGACTATCATAATATTGAGAGTCTTATTGTCAAAAATATACAAATATTCATCAACGATCACATACATTTATTTTTTGCACGAATATCAGGACCTTGAATACTATCTTAACGTGTCGCTACTGCTCGTCCCAAGCGCGATTAATTTTGACAGCGCCATCTGGTTTTGTATAGCTATATTACTAGTCAAATTTAATTGCATGCATCCGCTTCGGCTGATGCTATCATCCAAATCATCCAAAATCCGCGCAACAGAACGAGCCGTCTGTGTTGGAATAGATTGTCTGTGTCTTGGCATAGTGAAAAGTGGTGTAGTTACTAATAAATATGGGGCTGTAAACTCGAATAGCCGAAGTGATTCCAATATGGCGCCATAGATCTCCCAAGCATGAGGGCGCTGCGATCATTGATTTGACTGTTGACAGAACGAATTCAAATATTCAAATATTCATTTTTATCAGTTGCTTGTTGTACTTTGTGTCGGCTTGTTCTGTGTGATTTGGAGATTTCTTTGTCAAGTAGTTGCGATTAATTGTTTTCTAATTATGGGAAAACCCGGATGTGCAGTTAGTGGATGTGTTCCGTTGAAAACTTCTGGACGACATAGATTTGTCAATCCACAGAAAAACATAAAGTTGTTCAAAAAATGGATGGCGGACATTTATAATAAGATGCTTTCGAATTTGGATCCTCTCTACATTTATCAACATTATCGTGTCTGTTCTAAACATTTCAAAGAGAATGATTTTGTTATGCTTGGATTGAAATCAGTTTTAAAGAACACTGCTTGCCCAACGTTGATGTTACCTAGTAAGTTGTTTTTTTAGCTATGAATAGATATTTATTTTCATATAATTTGGGTGTTGCAGAGCCTCAACGTTTCATTACTGCTTCATTAAGTTTTATTATTATAATTTATTATACTTCAGTTGGTTTTGTTGAAAATTGTAATAACCTTTATTTTATTTTAGATGATCATCAGATAGAATCACACTGCGAGGAATTAAGTCAGTATTCCAGCAGAAGATTTTTCTATGGACACTGCTGATGCCCCAATTTGCTCTCAGCTTTCTACATCTGCTAGCTTTTCACCTGGCCGTAAGTAAAAAAAGATGCTATTATATATGATCACCAATAATTCTCTAATTATTTTTTAGGTCCTTCTAAACTGCTGGATCGATTATCTTTAAGAAATGTTTCGGAACTGACTCCAAGAAAAAAGTATTTATATCAACAACTGCAATATATGAAGAAACAGAAATATTCAGTCGCAAGAAAACGGTTGGACTTTTCATCTCGTATCAATAAAGCATCACAGATGGCCAAGTGTGAATATTTTGAGAAATTAACAAGAAATCTGAACATCATAAGCAGAAACTTTTTCCAAAACCAGATTCAAAATGCTGGTAAAAAGGTGCAAGCACGAAGATTCTCACTCAAAGATAAAATAACGGCTTTAGCTCTATTTAAGCAGAGTCCTTCTGGCTACAATTTACTCTCAAGAATATTTGCACTCCCGTCAAGAGTTACCTTGACAAAATTATTGCAGAAAATACCTATCACAACTGGCTTAAGTGAGTCTGTAGTTCAAGGTTTAGAGAAAATGGTCGCGACAATGCCGGCAGTCAATAGATACTGTTTTTTGATGTTTGATGAGATGAGTCTTTCTCCACATCTTCAGTTCAACCAACATCAAGATCGAGTAGGTTTTGAAGATTTTGGTGAAAACGGAACACCTCATATAGCAGACCACGTTCAGGTAACTGTTTTAAAATTATTTCAGAAATAATAGATATTGTTCTAGAGTTTTAATATGTTAATATGTATTTTAGGTTTTCATGTTGCGGGGTGTAGCGAAGAATTGGAAACAGCCTATTCTTTACCAGTTTGTGAAGTCTGCAGCTAAAGCACCTCAAATTATGCAAACCATTAAGACTATTGTGGTTGCTATGAAAAAAATAGGACTCACAGTTATTGGTACTGTATGTGACCAAGGTACCAATAATGTTAAGGCTATAAAACAATAGGGTATTTTACACTATGTAAGGAAAAATATAAAAATGTTTGTTCATAATAGATTTCGAAAAAAGTAAACAAGAAACGTCGATTTTTATTCATAAAATTGCAATTTTAATTTTATAATTCCATTTTAAAAATCGTCTTTTCTAATCTGTTTTTCAAATGTCTAAAACGCCATTCGCCATATTGGATCCCGCCGTGACGTCATTCCGATAGCAAACAATCTACTGAAAATAAGTTGTGCGCTGTTATTTTGATAAATTTACGAGTTATTAACACGTTTGTAGACTTCTAGCCTTTATTTCACTATGGAAGACGGTTTTGTGAAAGCAGAAAGTACAAATCTGCCAATGGTTAATACTTTACACATTTCTACTTCTGTAGTGTGTCATCCAACAGACTTGAATTGCTTTGTGTTCCTGGGCTTGTACTACTTGGACTGCTTTATCATGACACTTCTTAATTTCAGGTGTCAAAATATCTGAAAATAACAGTAAAATAGTATGATTATTTATCTGTCCTAGTGATACTAATGATAATTTATGACAATTGCATAAACTACAAATAAAATAACTTACCTTGACTACAAGATGGTAATGATATAGCATAATTCTCATTTTGTATGGTGTCCTCAATCTCTTTAATTGTAGACATTCTTTGCCTTTTAATAAAGGCATGCCGAGGTTCACTTGAAGTGGACTTGTGTTTCCTTTTTGCTTGGCAATCAAATCTAGTTGGTACGGTGTTTGGTTTGATCCGAATTCGTTTAACAGAACCCATTATCTTATACTCTGTATAATTTTCCATATCATTTTCCAGCTGAAATATGGATTATAATATTTATGAAGTTTTTAATTCATTACTTATCCTAGGTACCTACCTACATAATATAACCTATAAATACATTACAAAAGATGACATTTGTTTTGTAATATTAACAAGAAGTTTTCTTTTGTTTATTTGATAGTTAATGTACCATTTATAGCGCATACTTACATCAAAGTGGTCTTCACAGAAATACAGTCTAGTCTTTGTGGACAATGACTTTGGATCTCTTCTTGCCAGTTTCAACCAAGTATTTCTCATTTTTACATCACTTGGCACTTGAATCCATAATTTTTGTGGCGTTTTTACACTTGTATTTTTGCATTCAGGCACAAGACACCAATGATAACTCATTATTTTCACGAATCTTATTACTTGGTCTTTCGCAGTCGTATTGTTTACTAACCGAGTGACGTCACGAGATGAAAAAGCATGGCGGCTAGCGTTTCCGCGCGAAAATTCAAAATCATAAATAAAAAACAGATTTTAGGGCGATTTTCGGTTTTAAAAAAAATTAACAAAATTTCTACTAGTTCATTACGATCTCAGGATTAATTTAAAACAGTTTTTAAAAAATGGTGTAATACCCTATTGGTCACCGATACCCAAGCTGAATACTTGAGAAGAAACGAACAATTGCGCGAATACATTTTCGAAGTTGATGGAAATAGAGTTATTCCACTATTTGATGTTCCTCATCTTCTCAAGGGAATCCGAAACAATCTTTTGAAAAATGATATTTCTTTCGAATTAGGATCAAAGGAAACAGCTAAGTGGGATGATATCAGAAAAGCTTGGCTTCTGGACAATTATGGCGAGGATTTAAAACTTATGCCCAAGTTGACGGAATTCCATATCGATAAGGATAAGGTGAGAAAAATGAAAGTCTCGACCTGTGCTCAAGTATTCAGCCATGGGGTTTCAGCTACAATCAATTTTATGGCTAAAACGAGTATGTTTAAATATACTTGATAATAACGAGTTTTTATATTAACGAACATATTTCTGTTTTTAGAACATCAAGTCGACGACATCGTTATGGAGGAAAGAGCTGCTGATACGGCTCAATTTCTGAAGCTGTTTGACAATTTATTTGATAGTTTAAATGGCTACAGTAAATTTAACAAAAATGGTAAAATTCTGCGGACTAGCGTGAACTGTGCCGATTCGGATGAAGATAATATTCATGTTCAATGTTGGTTGAAGTCGAGGGCAGTAATATCAACTTTTCACATAAATGGAAATAAAAGGACCGTGCCACCAACCTTCAAAAATTGGATAACTACAATAAACAATTTCATGGTCCTCCGGAAATTGTTAAAGAGCTTCGGTTTCAAAAATTTTAAACCAAGATTTTTGAACCAGGACCCTCTAGATAATTTTTTGGAAAAATTCGTCAGAGGGGCATCCGAAATATAAATCCTACATGTTCTGCCTTTCAGCAATATTACAAATCTCTCCTAGTGAATAATTTGGTAGGAAAACATTCGCTAGGAAGTAACTGTGAAGATGATAAGGCGAACATGTTATATTCGTTGGAATTATTACTGGAGGTACAGAAAAACACTTTTCTTTTTCTTAATAATACTAAACAAACCTTCGTATGTTTCAGGATCCAAGCTCAACAACAAGACCCGAGGAGTCGAGGGAAACAATAGAAGTGCCATCAACTTTGAATATCAATCAACCGTTGGAGGAGAATGCCATTGCATATGTAGGAGGATTTATTTGCTCAAAAAAAAAAATTTGGGAAGTGCCACACTTGTAAGAGTAATTTCTTAAATCAAGGTAACGAGAGTAACACATTCTCGGAATTTTCAACATGGAAGGAATATGGAGGTGCGAACATGAAAAGATTGAAATATATTAATAATAAATTCTTCAAGTATTTGGTGTAAGTGTACAACATAACTTTATATATAATTAAAAATCATATTTGCAAAAAATCTCTTTTGGATGAAATCTATAAGGTAATCAGTGAGAAGGTGGAATTCAACTTCACTGATTGCCTTCATAAAGAATCCATGAATGGTGCCAATGCTATAATAGACGGTAAAGAGCGTCGTCAAAAGAAATATGCCTCAAAACTGTATAATGAGGCTTATCAAGTGTATTTGAAAAGAAAGCATAATAAATACAAGTAAAGTATATATTGTTGAATATATTAAGTTGTTGATTATATATTATGGATAACTATATATTGTTTTATTTTAAATTGCCCTGTTTAGATTGATTTCTCTTGCACAACTTAAAAATTAATTAAAATGTTATTTTGTAATTCCCAATGCCTATTCTGATAAAGTCGGTGGTATTTTTTTATAAAAAATATTTGGTTTCAATGTTCAATCATGAGAAATCAAATTTTATATTTCGCGCCATTCAATTAGTTTGAAACACAGAACACAAAAATTGAGCTCTAAAATGCATTCAGCGCCCTCCTGTTTTGTGGTAGATTCTGTGGCTTGGGAGAACTGAACCGCCATTTTTGATTTACTCTCTTTCAAGAGAGATTACATTCTATCCGTGTAAGGTTTATATTCTGTGTAAATGCAACATCTCTTATCTATGGTTTATATTGTTCTATGATAAATATGCACACGTGTAGTTGCTGAGGTACACTAGCTAATTATATTTTTGTGACTCTCAAGAGACTTTTAAAAGATTTTATTTAATTATATAAATGATCTTATGACAACGAGATGATAAGACAAAAAGCATCTTAAATCTAAGTACAAATGTTTTTATATTATAATTATGCTGACGGATGCACACTGGTTGTTGATCCGCGATGTCAGCGTCTTGGTAGCGGGTTGAAAGTTCGTAAATCCTCCCTCCTTAGGACGAGAAAATAAGGGACTTATTTTTGAATAGTTGGTCTGTATATTCTTCCCCTTCTGTACGTTTCTGGCTAAGTATGGATTTTAGCTTCCTTCTCTTGACAATACATACTGCCATTGTTACAAATACGATTAATATAGTAGATGATCCAATTATTGATGGAATTATGTATGTAGGTTCTTCGTTGATGATTGGTTTCAATTGGCTGGTTATTTCATTAATTTGGCCGATTTCTTCCAGGTTCAAATTTGTAATATTTATTGTTTTAAAAAATTGGTGGTTTTCAAAATCAAGGCTTGAAAGTTTTGGTAGAATCAGAGGTTTCCCTTTGCTAGAAGTATTACAATTTGAGAAAGATTTCCCGTCTATATGGATTTCGCAACTATGTGGCTTATAAATTTCAAAGTATTTATCAGATTTACATTTTGAAAAGATTATTTCTTTTTCAACTGGAGTAACTAGTAGGTCTTCGTCTGTGAGATGTTCAATAGTAGTCTTGGTGAGTTTCACTTGAATGGTTCGACATTCTTGAGTAGGATTTCCATTTAGAATTTTTAGTGTACAATTATCTGCAGGCAAGTGGTTTCCTTGACAGAAGTATTTGTTCTCGAGTTTAGGACATTCATGATAAATAAATTGTGTTTTTGATTCTGATTGTGCCAAATATGGGTATTTTGGGATAAGTATTTGATGATTAGGTAGTATAGGTTCAATGTAATGTTATTCAGTATTGGGACATATAAGGCAAAGAACAGCTTATGATTAAAAAAATTAACTTGAGTTCCCAAAAACTTATAGTAAGTAAAAATTTTTCTGAAATGTGGAATTTGATTTGAACTCTATATTTTTTCGAGATATTTAAGCATTTCTTGAAGTTCAGAGCTGGATATTATTGAGTTGTGTAGAACATGAAGTTTGGAAAATACTATCGCATTTTCTATATTGTCCATGAAATTTATCAAACTTTCGCAATCCAAATTCATCTGAGAAATACCTAATTGCTTGGAAATTCAAATATTCATCTATATTAGTTATCGTACCTTGAACAAATGTTTGGAATAGTTCAATTTGCTGAGATAATTTATTTTGATTTTCTATAAGTTTAAAGACACTATCATTGTAACTGTGAATCAATTTCTTCGATAATGATATCTGTAAATTACTCTCTTGAATAATACTTTTTTGATTTTGTTGAAGTGTTTGGATAGCATCTTCGTATCTGATTCCATCGTCGGCGTCTAAAGTACCGAATATCCATTTGTCAATTTTACCTACAATATTAAATAAGCCTCTCTTGCTACGTCTCTGTTGGTAAAGATTATCATATTTTCTCTCAGCTGATTTGATGAGATAATTTGTTCTGAGTAACATAAACATGCTATCGGCTCTCATCTGCTCATTGTTGAATTCACATTGTCAATGCTATTTTTAATTCTTTGAAATGTATCTTTTAAGTTAATTATTTGGTCAATTATAGGTTGTAGATCGATATAGTGTAAAAATGTATGTTTTGTATAAATTAATTTAACTTTTCCTAATTGGATAGGGAGTATGGGATTGTCGACTGCTGTCATTTGTATGTCAGAGTCCAAACTATGAACTACTATTATCTGAAGAATTATGTTGAGGGTTGATATGACTTGATAATGGATCTTCATTATCTTCCTGTAACAAAGATTTTATATTGGTTGGTGGTTTTCTATCAAGGTTTTTATGATGTTTCCTTGGGTGTTGTGAGTTTTAGCCTAGATTCGTCAATAATTTTCAATTTCTCGAATTTAGGTAATTTTTTATCTCTTGCTTTAGTTTTAATAAAGGCGATTCTTTGATTGTCAAAATTAGATGGATCGTTTCTAGCTTGGTTTAGTTTAGAGATTTTTATTACTTTCGGTTCTTGTATCAATGGACTTCGCAGCGATTTCTCAGGCCCTACGGTCGGAAAAAGATTGTATAAGCGCTGATTTGAGACTTTCCCAATTATTAAGCTCAACACGATTTCCTACCATAGCTTCAGCTTTACCTATTAATTTATCCTGAATACAATCTACGATATGTTTATTCAATTCACGGTCATTAAATATACCATAAGAAGTTACTAATGTGTCACAACAATTTATAAATTGGTTGGCTGGTTGTTGATCCGCGATGTCAGCGTCTTGGTAGCGGGTTGAAGGTTCGTAACTAGCTCCTTTTTTTACTGATAAATATTTGAGTACATAATAAAACAGAAACACATTTTTAATAAAGCAATACGTAAATACTATAAAACGAACAACAAATTATTAAAAGCAAAAAAATGTCAAATTACTATAATAGATGCTCAAAATGTTTGCCATCTTGCCAATACAACACTTGATTCTAGCTTCAAACGATTTGTTTACATTATTCAACATGGTGTTATAGACGCGAAAGCGTCTTAATTTCATATCGACTGGAGTAGTAGAGGGTGTAGCATATACAATATTTTTAATATAACCCCATTTGAAGAAATCCATCTTGGTCAATTCTGGTGACCTAGCTGGCCAATTATAAGGACCGCTTCTAACTATCTATTTATTTCAAAATTTTCTATTTAGGTAGATCCAGAAGTCTTTTTTCAAAAAATTTAAAAATTTTCTTCCATTCAAATGCAGGTCAAAAAAATACGGGCCGATAACGTATTCACCCACAATCCCTCCCCAAACGTTTACACTCCATCGGTGTTCGCGATCAACAGTACGGAATAAATGTTTGTTTACTGTATCGTAATAATGGACATTATGTCTATTTACAAACCCATTATTGTGGAAAGTAGATTCATCGGTAAACAATACATAATTCAAAAAATCAGGATCTTCTCCAACTTTATCCAAAGTCCATAAACAAAAATTTAGATGGTAGCGATTTTTCTTAAGTATTCTACACACATTCATTTGACTTATTCCTAATTCAATTGAAATTTTTCTCCGTAACTGACAGCAGTACATCAAATTCGTTGGCGTTATCAACTGGTTCAGTTTTATTTACCTTCTCGTATGCAACGTTACCAGTATCACGGAATCTATTGAGCAGTCTTTCAAAAACTTCCTTTTTTGAGTGGACTCTATCAGGGTACTTTTGAGCATAAACTCTAGATGCTAGGAGGCAGTTTTCATAAAATGACATTAAGTTAGTCCCCAACTAGATTATGCATGCATTTTTTGTTTTAAAATCGATATACCATTAAATCTAAGAAAATTGTAAATTGCACGAAAAGTATAATACGTAAGTATAGGGCATCCTTATACCATTCGAAAGAGAATTTTTTTTGCGATGGTGAATTAATAAAATACAGGTTGTTTCATTTAAAATAAGCCCGATATTACACATTGAATGATGTAATAATGAAACAGTAAATTCTTAACACCCTGTAAAGAGATGGTTAGTACTCAATCGTGGAATAAATTCAACGAATGCCCACCTATTTAGATGTAAGAGAAAATTTGCTAGAATTCGTTACATTAATTAGGTATTATTTTTTTTGGAGACGTTCACATTTTAAGAAAAGTCAGAATAACTCGGAGCTCTCTGCACTTAGGTATAGGGAACCCTTAAAAAAGAGTATCTTATTTCTTAGGGAAATTCTGTATATACCAAAATAAGTTTAAAATGTAGCTTTTATCAATGTACAAACTACTAAAGTGACAGACATCTTAGAGCTTTTACCGTTTTGCCATAAACCTCCATCCCGTTGGTCGTGATTCACCCTGTATATACGAAAAAATACTGATACAACGCTAAAATAGCAAAGAAAGGACACATTTTGTCAATTAAAGGATTTGGGTCAGTTAAGCTGGACAATTGTAAAATGGCTATAGATGAATTCTAACTCTTTAAATAACCAGGGGAGGATGGAATCTACCCAGTTTTATTGCAGAAGGATAAAGAGGCACTAGTGCCTAAACTAAATTTTATAGCCTAGCCTGGAGATAGACTTCCTACCAAAGGTGGGAAACAAACTTTTATCATAAGCCCAAGTCATATAGACTTAGCCAACCAACTCTCGAGAAGCTATTAGAAAGGTACATAAAAAAGCTCGGCTATTAAGCGAGCTTCAGTACGCGTATCAACAGAGCAAGTCGACGGAACTAGCTTTGTATATTTAAAATTCGCTAATGTCTAAGTCGGTAGACAAGAAAATGGAAGTAGATATTTTTGTGGATACTGAGGGACAATTCAATAATGCCTCCGTAATATCAGAAACATGGTGAAGGTACGGAAAGAAGAGGTGTCGAATCCACCATCCAAAGGGGGGGAGAAGGGTTATTACTGGTTATTACATCCACCCTGGAGGATGCGACCATTACAGAAGTGCCGTGATGTTGAAGCATTTTTTAACACTCATTCAAAAAATAATTAGAATATAATCAACATCGGTGAAAATCATGCAAGGTACTTATTACAAAAAGGTCTAACAAATTAAAATAACGGAGTCCCTAGATTGTAGATTGTAGATTGAAAGGGGGTTTCAATGCACTGCGACCTTTAGGTCTATTGTGCCCCCCGTCAGAGCTGTTCTCGCTATTTCGATGTCTACAGCTCGCCCTCCAGTTCCAGAGTTCTAATGAACTCCAGTATCTGGGATGGCTTCAAGCGGATTACTTCCTCACTACTGACAGTTTCTTGTCCAAAGCATTTTATGCGTTGGCTGGCTATTGCGAGGCATTCCGTCACCAGGTGATCCGGAGTTTCCTCCTCTTCCCCGCAGAATCTGCACTCGTCATTTTCTGCTAGACCCAATCTCGACAGGTGCTTCCTGAGGCGGCAATGTCCTGTAAGGAATCTAGTGAGCAGGTGTAGCATATTCTTGCTAAGATCCAGATGTTTCTTAGATCTCGCAGTGTCAAAGTTTCCAAGAAACTTTTTGGAATGATCCAGCCCAGGAAGATTCCGCCAGCTTGTGCTCCTTTTTTGGCAAGTGTGTTGGCCTCTTTATTTCCTTTGATTCCGGAGTGGCCGGGAACCCAGATTAGATAGACCTTGTTATTCTTGCCGATTTTGTTGAGTTTTCTTCGGCACTCCCATACTATCTTAGAATCGATGGTATGGGAGCTCAGTGCTTTGATCGCAGCCTGACTATCAGAGTGTATGGCTATATCACATTTCTGATAGTTTCTTTCTAGGTTCATTTCCACACATCTTTCGATTGCAAGTATTTCTGCCTGAAAGATGCTTGGACAGCGGCCTAACGGTAGTGAGCATTTGGTGCCAGGCCCGAATACTCCAGCGCCAGTCCCCGTCGTGGTTTTAGAACCATCTGTGTACCATTTGATGGTATTTTTCTTAAGGGCTTGGGATGTAGACTCCCTTTCCCAATCTTCTTTTCTTCTTAGCATCGTGGTGAACGTTTTCTCGATGCTAGTTTTCTTTATCATCTCGTCACTGGGAAGGTTCGCTGACAGGATATATTTCGTCAGAGAGGACCAGGCTCTCTGATTCCTGATTCCCTCATGGCCAGTACCTTTCCTGGATAGTCTTAGAATGGCCTCATGGGCTACTCTATCTATCACCAGATGTAGAGGTGTGAGATCTGTAATGATCTCCAGTGCTCTAGTTGGGCACGTTCTCATAGCTCCAGTGATACAGACACAGGCAAGCCTTTGTAATCCATCGAGGGCATTCCTCGTATAGGTTTGCCTTGCCTTGACATGCCAAACTATTGCTCCATAAGTTATTATAGGCCTCACAATCATGACGTACATCCATCGCAGTATTTTTGGGTTACAACCCCAAGTCCTACCAGCGAGTCTTCTGCACGCCATCAAGGCCTTTGTTGCTTTATTGGCAGTAATCTCGAAGTGTTTGTTCCACAGAAGTTTGCTATCTAGGGTTACTCCCAGATATTTAACTTCAGACTTCCATCCTATGATGTCTCCCTGTAAAGAGAGATATTTCGTAGTTGGAAGTTTCCTTTTCCTGGTAAATGGAATTACTGTGGTCTTGGTTGGGTTGATATTTAGTCCTACTGACAAGCACCACTGTTCAATAGTTTTGAGGCCCTCTTGCATCAAGTCGCATAAGGTATTCCAGAATTTACCTCTAACTATTAGGACTATGTCATCTGCATAGCCTATACATTCGAAGCCAAGCTCCGTAAGCCTGTGGAGTAGTTCATCCACTACTAGACTCCATAAAAGGGGAGATATTACTCCTCCTTGAGGTGTTCCGCGAGTGGCCTTAACGGAGGTGGTTTGATTGCCCACCTGCGTCTCAGCTATTCTCGTCTTTAACATCTCATACATCCATTTAATAATGGTTTTGTTCACCCCTCGCCTTTTGAGTGCCTCTTCGACCGACACGTGAGTTGTGTTGTCAAAGGCCCCAGATATGTCTAGGAAGGCACACATGGCGATTTCTTTGTTATTCAGAGTGCTCTGGATGACTTCGGTCAGCTGATACAGGGCCGTCTCTGTTGATCTGCCCGCCCTGTAAGCATGCTGACATTTGTGAAGTGGTTTATTCTCCAGATACTCCGTTCTTATGTGGTTATCCACTACTTTCTCCATTGTTTTTAATAGAAACGATGTTAAGCAGATGGGTCTGAAAGATCGAGGATCGGTCGCATCTTTTTTACCAATTTTTGGTATGAAGGTTACCTTAGCCCTTCTCCAAATTTTAGGTATATGACCCAGTGCTAAACAGCTTCTTGATATCCTCAGAAGATGGGGAAGAATCTCCTCCATTCCTTTCTGCAGGAGTACTGGGGAAATTCCATCTACTCCTGGTGATTTATACGGTTGAAAGGTGTTTATTGCCCATTCCAACCGTTGCTTTGTAAATATTTTCTTAGCAATATCCCAATCTTCCCTGCGAGGATTCTTGATTTGAGTTGCTATGTCCATACTGATTGAGGGTTCACTACCTGGAAAGTGTGTTTTGAGGAGGAGAGTGGATCGTTCCTCTTCTCCCTCAGTGTATGACCCGTCTGGCTTTTTAAGCAACATTGTGGGAATTATTCCCCCCTTTGCCATGACTTTTTGAAGTCTGGCTGCTGTGGGAGTGGAAGTTATCTTTTCACAAAAGGCTTGAAAATTAAGCCTTTTGGCCTTCCTGATCTCCTTATTGTACTGAGTAAGCTTCTCAGTGTACCCCTGCCAATTACCATCTCTTTTGGCCCTATTAAAGAGCCGACGGACCTCTAGCCTGAGGTTTGACAGGTTCTTGTTCCACCAAGGTGCTTCCTTACTTGTTCGAACTTTCGAGAGTGGACAACTTGAGTGAAAAGCCTCAGTTATTGCCGCACTAACCTGTTCGACTTTTTGTTCCAGATCGTAGTGCGGGTGTTTTGCCCCATTCTTATCGATCTGTTCCAAGTTTTGCTTCAGATGGATCTTATAGATAGACCAATCCGTATTTCTAGGATTTCTGCTTGAGGTCGACGAGGTAACCTCCCCCGTTATCCTGAATTCGATAATCCTATGGTCTGAAAGTGATGGTTCGTTCATCACTTTCCAACCTATAACATTTTTCCTCGCAGCAACATTAGCAATTGTTACATCCAGGACTTCTTCTCTTGCTCTCGTGACAAAAGTGGGAGTTGTCCCCACATTGAGGGTCTCGAGGTTATTAGCTAAGAGATATTCAAGTAAGCACTCCCCTCTGGAATTGTTGTTCGTGCTTCCCCAAATAACGTTATGCGCATTGGCGTCACAGCCTATTATGACTGGCAGTTGTCTGCTGTTACAGTATTGTACCAGCTCCTGCACTTCTGCTGGCGGTATTGTTGGCCCATCTCCAGCGAAGTAAGCGGAGTCCCTAACTAGCTCTTTATTTTTCTTATTTCAAATTGGACCACCTGTACATTTTTATGTCGTTCGATACAAAGTTAAGAAACAAAAGTTTTTTTATTACAGCCCTATCGCAGTTTGAACGCATTATAAGAAAACTTATTTTTATCATTAATTTGAATCGCCATTTTGAAAAACAGGAGCTAGGGTTGTCTCATTATTAATAACTTTTGTGTTTACTAGACTTAAGATTCTATTTGCACTCCAATAAAGTAAAAGTTTCGGAACTTGTTAGTTTTCAACTAATAATTATTCAATTTAATTTCTTCATCAAGGTGAACTAAAAAAGTATCGTCTTAAATTATTCAAATAAATTATTAGTATTTAAAAAATATTTATAGTCATACATTTTAAATAAATTAGCCAAAAACAAGAAACATTTCACAGGCATCAATGTTTAGTGATAGGGAAAAAGTTGATGTCACGACTAAACAATATGGCGCAAAAGTCATCACCCTATGCAAATATCAGTTCTACTTTGAAATAGGGATGGACCGAAGCGGGATTTGGCCGAATAGCCGAATACCGAATATTCGGCTAGGAATTTAACCGAAGCAACGAATATTCGGCCGAAGCATTAAAATCATTAATTTACAAAATAAATTCAATTGGGCAATGAAGGAATGGTATTCATGCAATGCTAAAATAACATACATACATACATACATCTTTGTTCTGAACGTCTAAAATTGTAAATGAATTGACCCCTACATTACAAAAGTATCTATTAAAACGAAACAACGGTGTTCAGATTTGGTTATTTTATTTATTAATGAAGCATTACATTAAGTAAGCGTTAATGAATCGTGACCTTGTGAAAAGAAATGTAAAATAAAATATTAATCGTTGCTTCGACCGGCCGAATACCGAATCTTTTATGCTTCGGCCGGATACTTAATATCTGGCTAGCCGAATACCGAAGCAAGACCGAATATTCGGTCCATCCCTACTTTGAAATTTGTGAAGTAAACAGATTCAAAATACACGTCAGTAAGACATAAATCGCTATACTCTTCAAGACCACGGAATAATTGTTTCAATTTTTGGTCAATGTGTAGAACATTTCCCCGCTGATCTCGGCAATTTCGCTTCACCAGCAACTTTAGCACATGTAATGGAACTGTTTCTCCAAAAATTATTAAAATTTTTGGGGCGAGAATATATTGTAAGCTTATTGATCTCTTCAGATAGGAGGTCAATGTCTCTTTTGTAAACGCTGGCTAAGTTCAAATGGTCTTGATTAATTTTATTGAGAATAGGCATTTGGTTTAATGATAATGTTGCGTTTGCAGTTTCAATGTTCTCTATACTAATCGTAAAATAAATTTTATGATAATTAATCTTATATTTAGCTAATCCTAAACTATCCAAGATATATCCGGGAGAATCAATTGGTCTCAGTTGAAGCACAGTATAAATAAATATATATTTCTTTAAACTGTGGTTGAAGGTTGAAGTCCCAGGTTGAGGTTCGTCAGTGTTAACCTGAAAAGAGTTAGATCTTCTTCTTTATTTTCTTGGCCCTTGCTTTCTTACTAGGCGCATTCAGCCACAGTGAACACTACCTCCAATTCAGCCAGCATCTATCCGTGGATTGCAACTTAGTCTGATTATAATCATGTTTCATGTTGCAATCCTAATTCTTGTATCTTCATCTGTTCTGTTCCTTTTTTAGTATTCTGTGGTCTGCCTTTCTCGACTATCTTCATGTGTGTTATGTTAGTATTGAGCACGGTCCGTAGAGAGACACGGTTGTCTCAATCAGGGGTACTAGGGCGGGGGAAGCGTTCGGTTTCGGGAAGCAGCCTGTGACGTAGCCGGTAGACCCGATCGCGTATCAAATCTGTAGCTGGGCTTCGGCGTTCGACTGGCACTTGTCTAATAGTTAATGAATAATGTTTTTGCTTACGATATACATATATACTTCTAATCTGAATGTAATAAAAAGTAAAAAAGTGACAAATCACAATAGGTGAACGCCCGTTCTAATATAATTTTTCCTTAGCTTAAAATCTAAGACGACAGGGGCGAATGTATAAACTTTGTAATCGAAGCTATAGCATGTCGGTGTATCATAACTGTAAATGTATTGTTTGTACTATGGACTGTAGAAGAGGACTGCAATCTTTAATGGGCAAGTGTGCTAAAAAGAGGGTACCAAAATAGTGGACTAAAGGCTTGCGCGCATTAAGGCTCGCGCGCTCTAGACCAGCCCAGCCAGCAACAGAACAGCCCGCTACGGAACGCGAATTTATTTTAACCTGGTACTTAAATAAAACAGCGCGCACTACTCGGCAACGGACAGCAACGCAACGGCCGGTCGTCGGCGGAAATCTCTGGCGACAATACTTTTGCCGTCAGTCCGTTCCCTTCCGTCGTGGAGTGGTCAAGTGAGCATTGATTTTTGCCGAAGTAAGAGAAGAAATGGATGAAGAAAAATTAATTATTCTTGTTAGCGGGTACAAGGAATTGTATGATTTTTCCAAGAAAAAATATGCAAATCAAGAACGTAAAAATAATTGTTGGAAAGAAATTTCGGAGCACATGCGACAACCAGGTAAGGTCAAAATAAAATAAGCAGCATAAAATATGAAGTTCTTAATATGAAAATCAACATTTACTTTTAATAACATAGTTTGTGGAAAATAAAATGTACATAATTCTCAAAATAATTTAACCTTATGTTTACTGTTGATTTCTATATCCCTTTCGTACCATATCCGTTTGCCACTCTACGGCTCCTGTACCACAAAAGTAATTTCTAAATTCTTCGCGGATATGCAGTGCTTCTTCAGTGGCTCTACCTCCAACATTTCTTAGGTCCTGAATTGTAGATACATCACTGGTTTGTATCGTATTATCACCTACATCAATTTCTGTCGCGCATGAGTCACCCCGAAGGAAGTTATGTAGACAACAAGTAGCTAATATTACATTATCTACATGCTCTGGTGACATTTTAAGTCTCCTCTGATAAACTGTAAACTTCTGTGTCACTATACCAAATACATTTTCCGACAGTCGACGAAGCACGGCTCAGTCGGTAATTAAAAATTGCCTTGGTCTCATCATGACCTATCTGAGTTCCAGGATAAGGACGCATAATATTTTTATTCAAAGGAAAAGCTTCGTCCCCCACAATAACATGTGGTAAGGAAATATTAGAACCAGGAGAGTTTTATTAGGAGGTAATGATAGTTTTCCATGTATCAAGGATTTTCCCATAACAGAATTGCTAAATATTTCACCATCACAATTTTTTCCATAAGCTCCAACGTCAGCTATGATTATTCTATAATTAGCGTCTACCAACGCCATTAAAACTATACTAAAGGTCTTTTTGTAATTGTAGTACAGGGATCCGCTGTTGGGTGGTGCTATGATGACTACATGTTTCCCATCTATAGCACCCACATAATTTGGGAAGTTCCATTTTTCATAAAAGTCTTTTTCGATTTTTCTCCATAGATCTTCTGTTGGAGTGGGCATTTCAATTGGCTGCTGTCTTTTCCAAATCGATATACATGTTGAATGGACAGTTTCTCTTACAGTAGTATGACCGAGTCTATAACTGAATGCTATAGTTTTAAACGAATCCCCAGTTGCCAAAAACCTACAACAAATAAATATGTTTAATCAGCTAGCAATCACATTCGCCAATCATAATACATTTTTCTATTTTCAGTATCCGTTTGTAAAGAAAGATGGTCACGGTTACGTGATAACTAAAGAAAGGCACTGATGTTTCGAAAAGGCAAAAGTGGAGACGCTGCTATTAAAATGAAGCCGTATAAATTTGATGCGAAAATATCATTCCTGGCAAAATATTTGCCAGATAGGGATCAAAAAACGAATATTACCGAACCGGCCTCTGCTGTCAGTAGCCCAAAGCTTTCTGAGGACAGCAGCTGCACCATCTTCTAATAGCAACACAATATTTCGACCAACATCTACATCGGCTCCAAAGAGAAAGAAAGTGAAGCCCCAAAATACTCAACCCTGTTCAGTTGCTAGCGTCCTCGAAAAATATTTGGAAACTACTACTGCTGCAAATTCAGGAGGCAATAGCTTGAAGCAATTTTTCCTTGCAATGTCTGAGATGGCACAGTTATTCCCACCCGAACTACAAATTGAAGTTAAAGCGAAGATTTTCAATATCATACAAGAAGCTGAGTTAAAATGCTTACAACCCAGAAACACCGTGCAGTTTGGTAATGTTCATTCAACTGGATATCAATGCAAGCAAAATGTATATCCACAAAGACCACAATATACTCAGCATTCGCAAGACATACAACTTTCTTTCCCACTGGAATCTTTGGGAACACAATATGACAAATTTAAATTTACAGCACACACACCATTTCCAAGACATACCACAACCTTCACATCCACAAAACACGCTAGCTTCGCAACCACAGCTAACAATTCTTCAAAATATGGAACCATCTCTTGAACAACACAGGCAGTCAACATATTTTTCAAGATCGCCGTCTTTTGTAGGTTCTCCAGAATTACAAAGTGAGAACGAATCAAACTTGTAATATAAATAAAAAATGTACAGCTGTTAGTACTAAAGAATAAAATGTTGCTCCAAAATGGGTATTTCAATAAAAAGTAAATGTTTAGAAAGAAGCTCGAAATAGGTAATAACCAAGAAAAGCAAAGACATCATATAACTTATAATAACTTACCTTAGGGTCACTGCTAAGCGTTCTGCAGGTGGAATGGAGCTTCGAAACGTAGTATTTTGTATTGTCATATCAGGTTATAATAGTCAAAAGTTCTTGAAATTTTTCGTAACTCATTCGGAAGTACTGAAAAAAATTTCCTTCATGTGATACTAATTGAGGAAATAGAGTGGCAAATTCATTTTCGATTTTCCTCTTTTTCCAGATTTCATGTACCCATTTTCGTTTTCTTCCTCTTTGTTCATCTTCTGCATTTTCTTCTTCCCCACAAAGTAAACTTATAATTATAGTGGGATCCATGGCGAAATCACCAACAAAATGAGCGACAAGTGTCCGGTGATATTCAATTACCGACTAGTGCGCGTAGCCCATAAAAATTACCGGCAGTCGTGGCGCGTACCGTTTCTGGAGGTTGCCGGCTAATGCGCTTGCGCACATGAAGACAATTTTTTTCCGAATGAGTTACGAAAAATTTCAAGAACTTTTGACTATTATAAAACCTGATCTGACAAGACAAAATACTACGTTTCGAAGCTCCATTCCACCTGCAGAACGCTTAGTAGTGACCCTAAGGTAAGTTATTATAAGTTATATGATGTCTTTGCTTTTCTTGGTTATTACCTATTTCGAGCTTCCTTCTAAACATTTACTTTTTATTGAAATACCCATTTTGGAGCAACATTTTATTCTTTAGTACTAACAGCTGTACATATTTTATTTATATTACAAGTTTGATTCGTTCTCACTTTGTAATTCTGGAGAACCTACAAAAGACGGCGATCTTGAAAAATATGTTGACTGCCTGTGTTGTTCAAGAGATGGTTCCATATTTTGAAGAATTGTTAGCTGTGGTTGCGAAGCTAGCGTGTTTTGTGGATGTGAAGGTTGTGGTATGTCTTGGAAATGGTGTGTGTGCTGTAAATTTAAATTTGTCATATTGGGTTGTGTTCCCAAAGATTCCAGTGGGAAAGAAAGTTGTATGTCTTGCGAATGCTGAGTATATTGTGGTCGTTGTGGATATACATTTTGCTTGCATTGATATCCAGTTGAATGAACATTACCAAACTGCACGGTGTTTCTGGGTTGTAAGCATTTTAACTCAGCTTCTTGTATGATATTGAAAATCTTCGCTTTAACTTCAATTTGTAGTTCGGGTGGGAATAACTGTGCCGTCTCAGACATTGCAAGGAAAAATTGCTTCAAGCTATTGCCTCCTGAATTTGCAGCAGTAGTAGTTTCCAAATATTTTTCGAGGACGCTAGCAACTGAACTGGGTTGCGTATTTTGGGGC
The DNA here is from genome assembly GCA_958507055.1 of Crioceris asparagi. NCBI lineage: Eukaryota > Metazoa > Arthropoda > Insecta > Coleoptera > Chrysomelidae > Crioceris > Crioceris asparagi. The sequence goes on from OY293831.1 coordinate 40,369,378, forward strand.
TTCACTTTCTTTCTCTTTGGAGCCGATGTAGGTGTTGGTCGAAATATTGTGTTGCTATTAGTAGATGGTGCAGCTGCTGAGGTTGGTGTTACGGGTCCTGAATCACTCAGAGTATTAGTGCCTTCCACCCCATCATCTTCACCGTCCTCAGAAAGCTTTGGGCTACTGACAGCAGAGGCCGGTTCGGTAATATTCGTTTTTTGATCCCTATCTGGCAAATATTTTGTCAGGAATGACATTTCCGCATCAAATTTATACGGCTTCATCTTAATAGCAGCGTCTCCACTGTTGCCTCTTCGAAACTTCAGTGCCTTTCTATAGTTATCACGTAACCGTGACCATCTTTCTTTACAAACGGATATTGAAAATAGAAAAATGTATTATGATTGGCGAATGTGATTGCTAGCTGATTAAACATATTTATTTGTTGTAGGTTTTTGGCAACTGGGGATTCGTTTAAAACTATAGCATTCAGTTATAGACTCGGTCATACTACTGTAAGAGAAACTGTCCATTCAACATGTATATCGATTTGGAAAAGACTGCAGCCAATTGAAATGCCCACTCCAACAGAAGATCTATGGAGAAAAATCGAAAAAGACTTTTATGAAAAATGGAACTTCCCAAATTATGTGGGTGCTATAGATGGGAAACATGTAGTCATCGAAGCACCACCCAACAGCGGATCCCTGTACTACAATTACAAAAAGACCTTTAGTATAGTTTTAATGGCGTCGGTAGACGCTAATTGTAGAATAATCATAGCTGACGTTGGAGCTTATGGAAAAAATTGTGATGGTGAAATATTTAGCAATTCTGTTATGGGAAAATCCTTGATACATGGAAAACTATCATTACCTCCTAATAAAACTCTCCTGGTTCTAATATTTCCTTACCACATGTTATTGTGGGGGACGAAGCTTTTCCTTTGAATAAAAATATTATGCGTCCTTATCCTGGAATTCAGATAGGTCATGATGAGACCAAGGCAATTTTTAATTACCGACTGAGCCGTGCTTCGTCGACTGTCGGAAAATGTATTTGGTATAGTGACACAGAAGTTTAGAGTTTATCAGAGGAGACTTAAAATGTCACCAGAGCATGTAGATAATGTAATATTAGCTACTTGTTGTTTACATAACTTCCTTCGGGGTGACTCATGCGCGACAGAAATTGATGTAGGTGATAATACGATACAAACCAGTGATGTATCTACAATTCAGGACCTAAGAAATGTTGGAGGTAGAGCCACTGAAGAAGCACTGCATATCCGCGAAGAATTTAGAAATTACTTTTGTGGTACAGGAGCCGTAGAGTGGCAAACGGATATGGTACGAAAGGGATATAGAAATCAACAGTAAACATAAGGTTAAATTATTTTGAGAATTATGTACATTTTATTTTCCACAAACTGTGTTATTAAAAGTAAATGTTGATTTTCATATTAAGAACTTCATATTTTATACATAATAAATAAAATGCTGCTTATTTTATTTTGACCTTACCTGGTTGTCGCATGTGCTCCGAAATTTCTTTCCAACAATTATTTTTACGTTCTTGATTTGCATAATTTTTCTTGGAAAAATCATACAATTCCTTGTACCCGCTAACAAGAATAATTAATTTTTCTTCGTCCATTTCTTCTCTTACCTCGGCAAAAATCAACGCTCAATTGACCACTCCACGACGGAAGGGAACGGACTGACGACGGCAAAAGTATTGTCGCCAGAGATTTCCGCCGACGACCGGCCGTTGCGTTGCCGTCCGTTGCCGAGTAGTGCGCGCTATTTTATTTAAGTACCAGGTTAAAATAAATTTGCGTTCCGTAGCGGGCTGTTCAGTTACTGGCTGGGCTGGTCTAGAGCGCGCGAGCTTTAAAACAAGGGTTCCTAAAAGATCTGTATAGCGCTGGTTGGTGATAGTGTACTGGAACAACGAAAGGAAGAAACAACAAATTGGATATGTATTTATATCTATGGTATTTATATATGTTTTATAGATGTTCTCTGGATATTATGTATGTTTTGCATGCATTTTCGTTTTTTCTGATTGAGAGAGGAGTGATTATAAATTTATGTGATAAGTGATTATATCGAGTGATTGAGTAATCCAAAAAAAATCATTCGCTGTAGGCATTTGAAATGGGGAGCGTGTCTTTACGTGAATCATCTGCAAATGCATTTATATTGATTGAAATATCACTCGTCACTTATCACTTAAATAAATAAATAAATAAATAAACACTATATTTCCATAGAATGATGACAAATACATTGTGGAAAACATCACAGATTTCTTAAACAAAAGCAGAATAACACAGAAAATCCTAAAAATAACAACTCATTGTAAAAATTCTGTTAAACTATAGAAATATCTATCAATTAAAAAGGATTTTAACCTTTTTTTAAATAAATGTTTGTTATGGGAGCTTTTTATTTCGCTACTCAATTTATTATAGACCTTCATCCCCAAATACATAGGTGATTGTCGTCCTATCCTAAACCTAAATGCCGGAATAATGAAATCATTATTGTTCCGTGTGAAATAGTAATGATAATCACAGTTTTTGTGGAAAGTACTCTTATAGTCATAAACCAATATGGCTAATTTCAAAATGAAAATTGACGGTAAAGTCAGGATATTCAGAGATTTAAAAAATGGTCTACAAGACTCTCTCTGTTTAATGCCAGGTAGACATCTTATCACCCTCTTCTGACTTACAAAAACTCCTTCAACACCGGAAGAGGCACCCCAAAAAGCTAAACCATATTTCAATCGGGACGTTACTTGCGCATGATATAATTGAACAAACTGTTCCCGCGTCAAAATATTCTTCAAGTTTCTGAAAAGGGAACAAATTGAGCTAAGTTTCTTACTAAGACTCTCGCAATGACATCTCCAGTTAAGATGCTCATCGATATCTATACCGAGAAATCGAGTATTCTCCACTCTGGTTAGTTCTTGTTGTTCTAAATTTAATCTGATATTTATGTTCTTATTATAGTTGTGAAATACCATATGAACTGTTTTATTCAAATTGAGATGTAATGCATTCATACGAAACCAATTACATAGAACACTTAGGCTATTTTGCGCGTTATTTTGTAGCGCAGAATTATTTTTTGCCGAAGTTATTGCCGTAGCATCATTGGCATATAGAAAAAGTCCAAAGTCAATATTTGCTGTGATATCGTTTACACAGAGAATAAAAAGTACTGATCCTAAAATGGACCCTTGCGGCACACCTATTTCAGTTAGCAACAAATTCGAGTTTACGGATTCTTGATTTGAATTTTTGACTGTGACAAATTGCTTTCTATTTTTGAGATAACTCTTTATCCAGTCTGAAGTTTTTCCACGTATACCTCATTTTTCTAATTTTTCTATGAGTCTCTTGTGATCAACAGTATCGAACGCTTTACTTAAGTCACAGAAAATTCCCGCAGAAGGTGAACCTGCTTCTAAATTTTCCACAACACATTTCAGGAATGCGTACACTGCATCATTCGTGCTGAGATTTCGGCGGAATCCGAACTGATTTTTATTGAGAATGTTATGAAATTCCATGAATCCGAGTAGCCTCTCAAGAAAACAGTATTCGAAGATTTTGGAAAATGTCGAAATTAATGATATCGGTCTATAATTATTCATTATTTCGCCGTCCCCTTTTTTATGTAATGGAAATACCATGGTTATTTTTAATTTTTCCGGGAACGAGTCGTTCAAAAATGACAAATTCACCAAAAGCGTAAGTGGTTCAGATATTCCTTCAAACACCTTCTTACCACATAACCTGAAATATCATCAAAACCGGCAGAGCGCTTAGATTTAAGTTTTGCATTAATCAAATTGAAAAGTTCTTCTACAACATATGGCATAAGAAACATGGTGCTATCATTAGATCTGATTTGATCCATGTAATCTGTCGCTGTAGCATTAAATCGCATTTCTTCAAGAGATTTTACGAAAAATTGATTGAATTTATTCGCAACATCATAACTGTTTTCAAGGATGATGCCATTATCATTTATTCTCTGTGTATGTGATCTGCCCTTAGAACTATTACTCAACTCATTCACGACACTCCAAGCCGCTTTGATTTTATTGGTAGAAAGTGATATTTTATCCTGATAGAACGATCTTTTCTTGTTTTGAATCAGAAGAAAGTGATAAGATTTACAATCACGATACGCCCCCTGAAAATATGGTAGCCTTTTACTCAATATTTATAGATCTCTCAAACGACTACTTGAATGCTCGACTTCCTCATCAACCCACGACTTATTTTGCTTTTTATAAAACTTCTGTATTGGAAAACTCATTTCAAAATAAAATATAAACGTATTATAGAATGCATCAAAAGCTTCATCAAAATAAGGTAATTTATAAACTTCATCCTAGTTTTCATGAGAAAGTTGTGTAAGGAAATTATCTGTATTTAGCAAAGACATAAGACATGTTCGTATTTTCAAAGGCCTACGGGGTATGAGCTTTTTTTGGATCGCTCGATATATTTATCGCTATCACACAAATATTTTAGAGGATTCTTAGTTGTAAATACTGCTGAAAAAAAAGAATATACTGGATTCGCAATCTAATTTATTTCTATCAAGCACGTAAAAAACATCTACTCTCTTTGCAAGGCATTTATAAAGGAAATAACATTGTCGATAATCTAAATCAGAGCACGGTTAGGTTAGGTGCAGAATTCTCGGACGTATATAAAAACAACATACAATTGATAGCACTTTGCATCAGCATTCTAACACCAACATTTTAAATCTTCCCGCTACCCCCTACCCCCTATCTCACTGATTACATTCTATACTGCAGCGCCTATAGGTACAGTAAAATTGGTCCCATTTTATCAACACTAAGATTACACGCCTCCTATACCCTCCATAGTTTGTACGGTGCTATTGTAAAGCCTGAACCAAATATGGGGTTCTTGTTCTTATAATATCCGTTTTGTTGGCTCCATATTCTGCTCACTTCCCATAATCTATCTGTTATAGGGTTACTATGATCCATTTTTTATCAAAAATTTTGTCGCCAACCATTGTCTTCTGTGATTTAAGTTCATCTCTCCTGATTCGGCCAATAATGCATTGATGGGTGCAGACTTCATCGTACCCGTTATGATTCTCATCCCCTGGTTGTGGATTTTATTTAGTCTGTCCATAATCTTCTTATTTGCAGGCTTAATAAGAATGGCCCCGTAATCCAAGTGATATTTAACTAACCCATTGGATGCTAACATCATACTCTGTGGATCGGCGCCCCATCATACTCGAAACATTTCAATACATTTATTCCTTTAATGTACCATCTGTTCTACTTGCCTATGCCAACTCAAGTTATGTGCCATGTACACTCCTAGATACTTAACTTCCTTTTTTAAACTGATTGCTTCTGGCCCTATTCTTATGTTTGTTATTACTTGCTCCTTCCTACTGTCGGTAAATAGAATGGCTTCGCTTTTAGTTGTTGAGATTTCAAGATTACGCTGTTTCATCCATAAGTTGATGTATTCCAGAGTTTGGTTCATTTTATGTTGTAGATCTGCCGTACCTACTTTTGCTTTTAACTATAACCACTAGGTCATCCGCATATGCCATAAGTTCACTGTACGTTGGTTTTGTCTGAAAGAGTAAACGGATGTAAATATTGAATAAGGTGGGACTTAGAGGTGACCCTTGAGCTAACCCTTTTGTTGAAAATCCAGGACCATGATACTCTCCACTTTCATCAATAACGTAATTAAGCCTATTGTCCAGAAATTTAAATATTAAGTTTGCTATATCCGTTTTTATACTGAATGAATGAGATATTGGTACGGCTAAAATATGATTATGCTCGATGAACCACTCCAGTCTTAATTTGACCATTTTTTCTAACATTTTTAGACCACATTGGGCTAATGCAATCGGTCTGCAGCTATTTATCTCATTTTTATTTTTGTTAGGTGAGTTTGATTTGGAACTCTTCTGATGTATGCATGAACATACTATATGGTATACCGTCTCTTCCTGGAGTTGTGAATTTTTTAGTTGACATGCAAACACTTAGCTCTTCCATTGTAAATTCCTCAGATTTCTCTTCAATACGCCTTAATTGGAATTCCGGGCCAATATCACTTACACTGAGCTTACGTAGCAGTTCCATAGCCATCTCTTTACCCGGTAGTTTGCAATTAAATGCTCTCACATGGTTAGAGAACGACTTAACCATTCTCCAGACGCAAGAGATGTTAGAATCTCTATTTAAAGTTGAACAAAAAATTTTGAATCCAAGTTTTTTCTTTTTCTTCAATGCTCTTTTGGTTTCGGCAATGACTCTCTTTGTTTCTATATAACTTTCTAATGAAGGATTGTTTTTGAATATTTTGAAACTCTCTTTTCCCTCCTGGACTAGATCGTCACACTCGCGGTCCCACCATGGATTTCTTGGATATATGTGAGGGCTGTTCTTTTTTGCCGGTATGTATACATCAGCTGCTTCAGTCATTAGATCCGTTATTTTTGTATATGTATATTCTTTTTCCATCTCAATACTGGTCTTTAGGTGATGATTGTATCCCTCCCAGTTTGCCTTGCGATAAATTCTGCCTCTTTTGATGTTTGTATTTTCTGTATTACTAGATGTTTGCGAGATGAATGAACAGAAGGTGAGATAATGATCGCTGTATCCACAGTCCTCAATTACTTTCCATGTACATTTACTGACTATATCTTCTGATACCAAGGTTAGGTCAACTGGACTCGGATTTTCGTAGCGTCTTCTCTTAACCTCGTTTCCTTACCGTCGTTTAGTGTCACCAATCCGGAGGTCTCCAGAAGTCCCATTATTATATTTTCATTTTTATTTGTTGTTTTACTGCTCCAGAGAGGGTGATGAGCATTCAAATCCTCCATCCATATTATACTTCCAGCTAGGTTTGTAATCATCTTATTTAGGTCACTGATTGATGGTAATTTATTGTTGATACTATACATGTAGATGATATCGATATTATTGCATTTAATAATTGATAATTGGCATTTTTCTTTATCTATTGGTATGTTAATTTTGATTTCTTCAAACCGGAAATTGATTCTTATTAGTGTAGCTATTCCTTATTATATGATATCCGCGTATTCTTAATTCTTGATTTTCCTTGAGCCAGGTTTCATTAAAAAATATGACGTCCGGTTTTTCTTCTTCTATTAATTTAATTAGGTTTTCTTTGTTTGCTGACACACTTCTAATATTCCGCTGTAAGTTGTTTGTTCCCATTGTTGATAGTACTTCGGTGTTAGAATTCCTGCGAAGAATCTTCCTCTTAATCTCTCCCCTCATTTGTTAATTTGTATTTTTGTAGTAATTCCATGACTCTATAATCAGTCGATTTTCCTTTTATCATTTCATGGACCGTAGCTATAATTTTTTGATCATCTTGGTTCAGGCTTTTATTGCTGGTTGAGGCACTTGAAGGCCAGTTTCGTCTATTTACATATTTGATGCCACTATTAATTTTGCTTCTGTCACTATTCGATCTTCTTTCATCTGATCTGATGTATGTTGATTGGTTTGCCTTATGGTCCGGTGTATAACCAAGTCCTTTATCCTTCTCTAGAGAACGGTGTCCATTTGGGTAGATTAACTGTTGCATATGTGCTGTTCTATCATATCCTTTGTTTGACATGGGTAATTTTTTGTTTGTAATTCTGCTGTAGGTTCTCTTGTAATTAGAGATATTATCATTATGTACTTCTCTTTGTTTGACGAAGATTTCGTTGTTTGTTCCCTTATCTTGCACTGACCTTAGAGCGGGAAATTCATTACGATTGTAGATCCCCGCTTGATTATCCCTAGGAAATAGCTGTACTGCCTCAAATATTATCGTATGCCATTTTTTCCTTGATATTTTTTTTATTTGTCTTATATATTCTCTGATTTGCTGTTCGATTTATGCTGTGCACTCATACAATGTAGACATTTTACCTTGGCGCAATCCTTGTATTTTTGTTCGTCGTCGTGTTGATTCGTACATGAGAAACACTTCTTTTTCCATCGACATTTTTTTTTTGTATGTCCATATAGTAGGCAGGAATAGCATTGTACGACTGGAGGCACATACGGAGTTACCATGTAGGATATGTAACATAATTCTATATGTTTGGGTAAGATTACCCCTTCAAATGTTACTAATATAGTCGACGTGGGTTTGAACTCTGAGACTCCATCTACTATCACTCTTCTATTCATGCGCCTGATATCGATATTTTTATTGTACTTTTTATCATACTTCTAATCTCTATATCCGAAAAAGATACTTATTCTATGAACTATTCCCTTACCAACTTAAATGGTATATAAATATTATATCCTTTGTCCTTCAATGTTTGATTATTTAAAAATGAATTTGCTGATTACTTATTTTTAAATTCCACTCCTACTTTATTTCTTCCTTTGGTCCTAATTCTAATTATGTCTTTCAGTTCAAGATCAAATACGCGTTTTGCTAATTTAAGTTCGTTTCATCCTCCTATATTATCTCCTGAAGTGTCTACTAATTTTTTTGCCTTTGTGAGTCACTAGTTTCATGTTGTCTGAGTCTTTTGAATTTAGTAGTCTTTTATGTTTTGGTTTAATCTTATTCCTGCGTTCTAGATTTATATAAACAACGTCAGTCTTTGGGAGTTCGTCAGTACGTTTGGAGTTTACCTTTTCCAGTTGTTCTGTCCGTTTCCTTAATTCTTTTTGATACAATTCATTGAAGAACGGAATTACTTCCTGTTTCCTGTGTTCGTTGTAGTGTTGGAACACCTGTTTGTCTGGATCGATTTCGTGAAGGTTAAGTTCTTCATAAGGGCCGTAAAGAAGAGAGAAGGGTGTGAAATTTGTAACAGAGTGGACAGATTGATTGTATATTAAAATGGCTATTGTAGGTGGATAGGTGGATTACCGGCGTGTGACTGAGGTGTACTATAGTGGATGTTAATTTGGAACATAGACATAAATTCTTCTTCTAACACTAGAAAATTCTCTTGCATTATCACAAGTTACTTGGGATGGATAGTTGTGGTGGGCGAAATAGTGACGTAGTTTGTTCAAAATTGTTATTGAATTGGTGTCGGACAGTTCATATGCTTGTAAATATCTACTGAATATATCTAGAATGGTTAAAAATGTTTTGTTTTCTATAAAAAACACGTCAATATGTAGTATTTCAAATGGCCTTTTTGCAATTAGTGGTCCAGAAAATGGGAATCGTCTTGGATTACGATCGTATTTTGATGTTAAACATAGTTCGCACTTGTTGATGTGATTCGTAACTTGTTCTTGTACTTTAGAAAAGTAATATAGGGATTGGAGATGTTTCACAGTTTCTCTGATTCCGTTGTGAGTCTGCGAATAATAGTCAGAAATGATCCTGATTTGTTCTTCTTTGGAAATAACATCTTTTAAAAAGATATTAACTTTAATAATTTTAACGTTTGCTTCGAAAATTTCTAAACATTTTTTGTAAGCTAAAAGCATCAAATCTTCTTTAGAAAATATAGTATAAAATGTTTTTGAGGGATCTATTATTTCATGGAACATATTTCTCAATAAGTTCTCGTCAGTTCCGTGTCTGAATGTAAGTATGTATCTATTTTTGCCAAATGGTTTGAAAAATTCTATGTCATTTTTATCACCATATTTTAATACTATTTGATAATGGGCTGAATTTAATGACTTGTCTGATATCGGAAAATTAAAAGATGGATTTTCATGTGCCGTATGTCTGTCTGGTCTCGCCTGAGTCGTTGCTTTCATTGTCGTTGTCGGGTTGAACGGTAGATTGTTGTGAGAATGAGTTACTATTGAAAATATCGTCGGCTTCGCTGGTAGTAATAGATAGATTGAATTCGGAGCCGAATGTTGGTAAAACAGATAATAAATTGATGTCTTTATTTGAATCGTTTTCTAGTAAATCTAAATGTTTGCTTTTATTATGTCTTGGTGGGACTACAATGATATCACTGATAATATTTATTTTTGGTTTCTTTTTCGTCGCTTTTATGAGTGCTAATAATAATTCTTCTAGTTTTAGTTTCCCCCTGATAAGTCTCTGATTTGGTAACCAAATAAGAGGTATATGATCTGTTTCGATGACAAATTTTCTTTCGAATAGGTAGGGGCGGAAGTGTTTGCAACTATCGATGATTGAAAAAAATCCTTTTCAACGGTACCATAGTTTCTTTTGGCAGAATTTAAAGTCCTTGAATAAAATGCAATAGGATGGGAATTCTGTGATAATACACTACCAATGGCTGGGTGGATAGAGATCCAGATAGAGCTGGTGAAAGCCTTGTGCGAATCTAGGGTTGAAAAATATGTACATCTTCCGAGATTGTCGAGAATTTCATCGATTCTAGGGAGAGGATCTTTGTCTTCTATGGTGCGCTCGTTCAACTTTCGATAATCAATGACCATTCGGAATTGTTTTTTCCACTGGAATCTAACTTGTCCAGGACAATCCATACAGATGAACTATATGGGGAGATGCTGGGTTTTATGATTCAATTGTCTAATAGCTTCTTTATTTGATTTTGGATTTCTTGTTTCAGATGGTAAGGGTATCGATATGATTTTTGGTATATTGGTTGATCGTCAATAGTTCTAATGTGGTATTTGACAGTGTGAGTGAAGGTTAAATCGGAATTTTCATTATAAAAGGCATCTTTGTATGAGGTGCAAAGGGAAGTAATCAATTCCTTCTGTTCAGGGTTGAGGTGTTCTATGCGGATGAGATTGCAAATATCGATATTACTATTGATTTGAAATTCTGGATTTGTTTGCTGAAATTTTGATAGTGGTTGAACAAGAACAGGTTTGTGATAATTGATAGAAAGTTGAGAAAATGGGAAATTTTGTTCGATGGGAATTAAAACATAACCATCAGAAGCTGAAATGATACATTCTGGAATGTTAATCTTATTAATAGAGATTTCTGGTAGAATTATAGGAGCGTTGTCTATTGATACAGGGATTTTGAGTATTGGTTTGAGTTGTTCTGAATAGGGTCCGAAGATACTAGGATTTATTTCGAAATAAAAAGGTAATTTGATATTTTCATCGAATATCAAAATTATAGTAGCAAATAATATATAAATTAATCAATGTTAAATCAATGCGAAGTTATACCTATATATATATATATATATATATATATATATATATATATATATATATGTTAAATCACATTAACTCCAAGATAACTTTTTAAAAAAACAATTATTTATTAATACAAAAATACAAAATAAAATCTTAACTTTACATGACTGTATGAATATTGACTCACAAGTGTAGACTCACAAGTATCGACTCACAAGTGTAGACTCACAAGTGATGCCGTTAGCTGGAGATCTAGTATTTATACAATCAAAAATGTTTAATCATCAAAAATATAAAAAGAAACGTAAATTAATAAAATGGATCATTTCTCCTAAGGTTAAATCGAAACTTCTAGAAATATTATAAATAAAATACATAGTAATGTCTTTTTGGGGGCCAAACTGGATAAACAACTAACAATGGTCTTTATGGTAACTTGCTGACTACTGGTCGCCATCTCTGGCACGTAAACATCCTTATTACTTTTGTTATCTTCTTAAAACTGCGTCTTGCAGATGTAATACGATATGGTGAAATACTGCGTCTTGCAGATGTAATATAATATTATGAAATAATATTTTAAAATAATACTTTGTTATTATTATATGACTTTAAAAATAATTCAATTATAACTTTATATAACAACTCCCCCATTTAAGAAAAGTTGGTGGAGTTTGCAACAACTTTTTAAGTTAATGATTTATTTGGATTTAATTCGATGTTTTCTTCTATGGGTTCTCCGACATGGATACTTGCTCTTCTTTTCGGAAGAATTCTTCTTATACTTTGCTGGAATGAAATACTGGAACCTGGTCCTGGTGGTGATGGTGGGTAATCGTTGGTTAAAGCTATTCCAACTCGATGATGCTTTCTTCTACATTTACAGATCACATAAAGTATTACCAATAAAGTTATTATTACAATCGTTAAAATGGTGAACCAATGTGTATATTTACTGATCGGAGATTGTTTCATCATTTTTTCTAATTCTTCTGAATACTGATTTAGTTTGTGTTGTGCAATGTTCAAATCTTCGGAATCAATTTTGTTCAACTTAAGAGGTTCTAGTTCAGGAATTTGTAATTTTTCAGGAATATCTTTGCAACAGTCAAATAGAATTGTGACTGGATGACTTCGATACTTGATTTCTTGGTATGTGTCAAGTGGGTATTGAGCATGAACTCTTGTACTTCCAATAAAGGCACTACACTCAGGTTGTAATTTCAGTAAACTATTAGTTTTAATAATTTCTGATTTAATTTCTTTATTTCCACATTTAATCGTGATTGACAGAGGGTCCGAAACAGTGATTAACCATAGATTTAAATCAATTTGGTAGACATTATAATCTTTAACAAAAAGAAGAGATGTTTGACATCTGAGTTAATCTTCTTAATAGTTGTGCTTCGCAACTTGCATCGTTGTCAATTGGATATGGGAGGAGATTAGAACAGATTTTTATGCTTCTTTCAAGAGTCTTGCAATTATCCAGGTTTGGCAATGACAAATACAGCAGTGAATCATCATCCCGCGCAATATATTTTTGTGTAGTTGGTAAAATATGATAGATACCTGTTCGATCATCTAATATTGGTATTGGATAGAGTCGATATAGTATATAAGCTTCTGGATCAGTGAGAGGAATTTTGAGAACAAATATTATTTTACTTTCTGACTGATATGCCTCTAATTCAATAATATTAAGATAATTAGCTATATGTGACGTATACGGTTGTAACGGTAAATTATTTCTTACAAGAGATTTTGCTATATCTTGTAATGAATTGATTAAATCTGAAGGTGCTATTATTGAGTTATGTAATAATCTTATGCGAGCAAAAGTGATAGAATTTAAAATTGTATTAAGGGAATCTTCTAAGAAAATATAGCTTTCCATTAGTGATTCACAAATATTCAATATCCTTATTTGTGCTTCATAAAATGCGACATCAGCAATATCCATCAAAGTATTTTGAATTTCTTTTATATCTTCATTAAAAGTCTTCTCATCAATTTGTAATTTTTGTATAGTATTATTAAAATTTTTAATAACAGAAGTTGTAACTGAAATTGGTTTTTTAAGAAGATTTTACAACTCAAATTCATCATGAGATAATTTTTTAATACAATCATCATAATATTCTCCATCTGATGCATCTAAATTACCAGTAATAGTTTTCCAAACAGTTCCGATTCCATTAAATATACCTCGCTTTGCCCTGGAGTCATATGATTTAGTTTCTCCTATAATTTCTTTATATTTTTGACCTATTGAATTCGAAATTTGTGATAATAAACTTATGTGTGTTTGAACTTCAGACTTAAAAGCTATAAACCTTGGAGACGGATCTTCTAAAGTATCCAAAATTTCTATAAGTATTTTATCATTATTTTCTATTGTTTTCTTAATTGGACCCAAATCTTCGTAAACTAAAAGTGTCCATTTTTCATTCGTAATTTTGATAGTACATTCTTCATGGAAAAAGATTCCAACGGTGTTATTAATAGGAGTAAGTGTGTACTGAGCTGATATAATATTTATCAGCACGAAGAATCTGAAACCAAAGAAACTACTCATAGTAGGGTTTCAGTCTATCGAAATTAATTTTGGATTTTTGATTAGTTTGCGGATTTAAAACTATTGTAGAATTATCAAATAATTGCACAATTTCAAAAGGACCGTTAAACAAATTTTGACTTTTATCTTTAATTTGAGACTCTAAGATAAACTTTATCTCCTAGTTTATATTCTGGAAGCTTTCCTGAAATATTTTTATCAAATCTAATTTTTGCTTTTTCTTTCTGACTTGCTGTTTTTGCTCGTGCAATTTTATAATAATGTTGCATTCTGTTGTTCAAATCACGTATATATTTGGTAATAAGGGCCTTCTCATTATACAAAGTTTCAGGTGGTCTACTAGACGTATGACCAAAAATCAGTTCATATGGGGAAAACCAGTTGTTTTGTTTTTAGTATTATTATAACACATTTTCTGTCTTATGTGCACGGATCATCTCCACAAGAGTTCCGTGAAATCTTTCTAAAGAACCATTCGATTGTGGATGGCCAACGCTAGAAAAAGTGAGCTTTATATCATAAAGCGTACAATGAATTCTCAAAGGTGTTCCGAAATGTTGAAAGAATATTAATAGTGTATTTACAACTGTTGAAGCTTTTTTATTTAAAATAGGATAAGCTTGAGTAAATTTAGTTAACTCATCTCGAATCGTTAAAGCGTAATTTCTTGTTGGATACTCAAAAATATCAATATTAATTCTTTCAAACGGAGTTTTTGGTGTTTCTGTTATTACCAGAGGAGTGCTTAAATTCTTACGATAGATTTTTACTTTTTGACAAGTTTCACAGTTTTTAATAAATTGTTCTACATCTTTTGTTAGTCCTGTCCCCGGGTCCGGATGTTGTTAATCAGCATCTGGGAGGAGTGAAGTGCCAACCCGGCGCGTCTCCAGGTGGCGGATACGAGGGGGCCTCTGACGATGACTTTTATATGAGAAGGGGGCCTGCGGGGAAATAAGGCTCATTGAGACTAAAAACTCAATTGGCAGCTACGAATACCCTGCCGCGGACCAACTTCACCTGTCCCAGCTGTAGTGTCGTGGCTAAGGGAATTGCACTCAGGTACAACGATGCCAGGTGTGCGTTCGAGCTAACCTCGAAACCAACCTGTCAAACCAACGCATCCTGGTCGTCTGTGGTCCTGTCTCGCGGGCCAGTGATACGGGGGGGGTCTTGGCTTCACCGCCCGGACCAAGAGGAAATAACCTCATCAAAAATTCTAAATCCAAGGCGGGAAACCAGGCCGAGGGATGCATGGTCAGATAGAGGACTGGTCTCTACTGGTTTCGACCTTGGAGCACAAGGGGGAACTCCACTGTATTAACCCCTTACTCCTGCATGCGGGGCTCTGCAGGAGTCGACCGATTTGTCCCCAGCTACTCGTGCGAACAATATGGAAAAGACATATCAACCCAAACTCACCGGAGGAGAGATGGAGAAAGCCTCCACCTCCTCATCCGGGCTCCCTGTAAAAAAGGGAAACGGCAAAGAAATCGTCTGCCGTTCGACCTGCCGAAACTCGGACAGCCGGGCGGCAGAGACGATCCACTGAGAAAGGGGCTCAGTGGAGCAGGAGTGCGGAAGTACCTGCGACTTCTCCATCAGGGACTTGCACCTGAGGAGGCCAGAAAACAGGCTCTTCAACACTCCACACCACCTACTGTCCCGACCCCGAAGGTAACACCGACGGGAAAAGGGACGGGAAAGAGAGGCGCGGAGCATATCACTCCTCCGGAACGGCCTCAGCCTAAAAAGCCGAAAACAGCTGCAGCAAAAACCGGGCATGCCACTGGATACGCTGCAGCTGCCAAGGCCGTAAAGGCTATTCGTGTGGGTATCATACCCAAGGATTACCCTAGAGTAATCCTGGAACCACAGCGGCTCTCAACACTGGAGGATACTCTAGTGGAAGAGATGTGCAGTGGAGAGGTGAAGGGAATGCACTTCACCGGTATACATTTCCGCTGTGGAATGATGCTGGTGGACTGCGGTTCTCAGGATTCGGCGGACTGGCTCATTGGAGTAGTGCCGGCCTTGAGGTCTTGGGAAGGACCCAAGTTAGTGGCGGTGGAGGAGAAAAACATCCCCAAACCCGTCACTGTAACGGTGTACTTCCCAAGAAGCTTCGAAATGGAGACGGAGAAGATCCTCCGACTCGTCGAAGTACAGAACACCTGGCTCAGTACCGGAGCCTGGAAAGTTCTCAACTCCAAAAAGGAGGGAACCGGTACTGTCCTCACGATTGGGATCGATCACCAATCAGGAGAGGCCCTGAAGGCAGAAGGATGCGTCTTAAACTTTAGGTTTGGACGTGTGTCTGTCTCGGGGCTAGGACGGAAAAATAATCCTGCGGGAGGTCTAAAAGATGCGGAGATGCCCTCCACATCCACGGACTCCGGTGTGCAGGATAAAACTGCTAGCTCAGGTCTGTCGAGGCCGCTGCTGGCTCTGCCAAAGAAGCCGGGGCGGCAGAGAAATCATCTGCAGTCCTGGGGGAAGGGCGAACCAATGCGGGGGTCGAGGCCATAATCCGAGACCCAGATACCCGCTCGAGCTCCAAGGAGACTACCCTCCTGATGGATCCCGATGAGGGACAGGAGGAAAGAGAGGAGGGGGGGAATTAGAGGCTGGACTACCCAGCCCCTACACCCCAGACTACAGCACCTTCATCGCTTTCTCCAAGGTGGCGCAAGTGAACTTGCATCACGCGAAGGGAGCTTCAGCAGTGATTGCAAGGCTGTTTGCGAAATCCCAACTGGATTTTGCACTGATCCAGGAACCCTGGACAGGCAAAGCAGGCCAAATTAGAGGTTTGGCATCTAAAGATTCAAAATTGATCTATGACCAGAGGTAGGAGTCCCCTCGTGCCTGTGTGATCATAAGAAACAACATTAATTACACATGTGTTTCAGAATTCATGACTCGGGACCTAGTTCCAATTCTAGTACACCTCAACACTGGGGGCATCAACCGAGACATAGTTATTGCATCTGATTATTTCGCTGGAGACAATACTGCAATACCTCCAGTAGAAGCTCAAGAGCTAGTGCAATACTGCAATAGCAGACAACTGCCAGTCATCATAGGCTGTGATGCCAATGCGCACAATGTTATTTGGGGAAACACGAACAACAACCCTAGAGGTGAGTGCTTACTTGAATAAATCTAGAAACCCTTAATGTGGCAACAACCCCCACTTTTGTCACGAGAACAAGAGAAGAGGTCCTGGACGTAACAATTGCCAGCTTTACTGCCAGGAATAACGTATTTGATTGGAGAGTGATGGAGGAACCCTCTCTCTCCGATCATAGGATTATAGAGTTTAGAATTGCGGGAGAAGTAACCTCACTGTCTCCAACTCGTAACCCTAGAAATACAGATTGGTCTAAATATAAGACCCTTCTGAAGCAAAACTTGAAACAGATCGAAAGTAATAGGGTCAAACACCCACACTGCGATCTGGATCAAGAGGTCGAACTGGTCAGTGTGGCGATAACGGAGGCATTCCAATCAAGTTGCCCACTCTCAAAAGCTCGACCAAGCAAGGAAGCACCTTGGTGGAACAAAAACCTGTCAAACCTCAGATTAGAGGTTCGTCGGCTCTTCAACAGGGCCAAAAGAGACCATAATTGGCAGGGCTACACCGAGAAGCTCACACAATACAATAAGGAGATCAGGAAGGCCAAGAGGCTTCACTTTCAAGCTTTTTGTGAAAAGATCACTTCGACTCCTACTGCAACCAGATTGCAAAAAGTCATGGCAAAAGGGGCAATCAGCCCCTTAATGTCGCTCAAGAAGCCAGACGGGACATACACTGAGGGAGAAGAGGAGCGATCTGCTCTACTTCTCAAAACACACTTCCCTGGAAGTGAACCCCTCAGTAGTACTGACGTAGCAATCCAAACCAAGAATCCTCGCAAGGAAGATTGGAGTATTGCTAAGAAGATATTTACAAGACAAAGGTTGGAATGGGCAGTCAACACCTTTCAACCTTATAAATCGCCGGGAGTAGATGGCATATTCCCAATACTCCTACAGAAAGGAATGGAGGAGATCCTTCCCCATCTCCTGAAGATTACAAGAAGCTGCCTAGCACGGGGCTTTATACCTAGCATATGGCAAAGAGCCAAAGTAATCTTCATACCGAAAATAGGGAAGAAAAATGGGACTGATCCCCGATCTTTCCGACCTATCTGTTTAACATCGTTTTTACTGAAAACGATGGAGAAAGTAGTGGACAACTACATAAGAACAGAGATTCTGAAGGACAAACCACTTCATAAATGTCAGCATGCATACAGGGCGGGGCGTTCAACAGAAACCGCGCTGTATCAGCTAACTGAGGTCATTCAGAGCTCTCTGAACAATAAAGAAATCGCAATGTGTGCCTTCCTGGACATATCTGGGGCTTTTGACAACACCACACATGTGTCAATCAGGGAGGCACTCACACGGCGAGGAGTGAACAAGACCATTATCAAATGGATGTATGAGATGTTGAAGACGAGAATAGCTGAGGCCCAAGTAGGTGATCACACCACCTCTGTTAAAGCTACTCGTGGAACACCTCAAGGAGGAGTAATATCTCCCCTCCTATGGAGCTTAGTAGTAGACGAGTTACTCCACAAACTCACGGAGTTCGGCTTCACATGTATAGGCTATGCCGACGACATAGTCCTAATAGTCCGAGGAAAATTCGCGAACACCCTATGCGAATTATTGCAGGAGGGCCTCAGAACTATTGAGCAATGGTGCTTGTCAGTGGGGCTTAGCATAAACCCATCCAAGACCACAATTATTCCATTTACTAGGAAAAGGAAACTTCCAGCTATGAAACCTCTCACTTTAAGTGGAGACACAATAAGCTGGAAGGCTGAAGTCAAATATCTGGGATTAACACTAGATAGCAAGCTTCTGTGGAACAAACATATTGAGGCTACTGCTAGCAAAGCAATAAAGGCCTTAATGGCGTGCAGAAATCTGACTGGTAAGACTTGGGGATGTAACCCAAAAATACTGCGATGGATGTACGTCATGATTGTAAGACCGATAATATCATATGGGTCAATAGCCTGGCATGGCAAGGCAAGTCAGAGCAATACGAGGAAAACCCTCGATAGAATACAAAGACTAGCCTGTGTCTGTATCACTGGAGCCATGAGAACTTGCCCGACCAGGGCACTAGAGATCGTCACAGATCTCACACCTCTCCATCTAGTGATAGACAGATTGGCCCATGAGGCCATTCTAAGACTATCTAGGGAAGGTTCAGACATGGTGGGAATTCGGAATCAGAGAGCTTGGTCCTCTTTGTCCAAACACATCCCATCAGCAAACCTTCCCAGTGATGTAATGACAAAGAAAATTAGCATCGAGAGAACTTTCACCACGGTGCTAAGTAGCAGAGAAGATTGGGACAGGGGGCTCACAACCCAAGCTCTCAAAAAGAATACCATCAAATGGTACACTGATGGTTCTAAGACCACGACGGGGACAGGCGCTGGAGTGTTTGGGAATCGCACCAAATGCTCACTTGCGCTAGGCCGCTGCCCAAGTGTCTTTCAAGCAGAATTGCTTGCAATTGAGAGATGCGTGGAGGTGAACCTTGAAAGAAACTATCAGAAATGTGACATTGCAATACATTCTGATAGTCAAGCTGCAATTAAAGCACTGAACTCTCATACCATTGACTCTAAAATGGTATGGGAGTGCCGAAGGAAGCTCAATGAGCTAGGCAAGAACAACAGGGTCTACTTAGTCTGGGTTCCCGGCCACTCGGGAATCAAAGGCAACGAGGAGGCCAACACACTTGCCAGGAAAGGAGCACAAACTCCATTTACTGGCCCAGAACCCTTCTGTGGCACAGATAAAAGCACCTACAAGAACGAGTTTCTGGAGAAGGAAAAAACCGTAAGAGAAACACTCTTGCGGGATACCCCTGGATTGGATCATTCCAAAAAGTTTCTAAAAAACTTTGATACTGCAAGATCCAAAAGGTATTTGGATCTCAGCAAGAACAAGCTACACCTACTCACTGGATTTCTTACAGGACACTGTTGCCTCAAGAAGCATCTAATGAGATTAGGTCTAGCAGAGGATGACGAGTGCAGATTCTGCGGGGAAGAGGAGGAAACTCCGGATCACCTGGTGACGGAATGCCTCGCCATTGCTAGCCAACGCAAACAGTGCCTTGGACTAGCAACCTGCAGTAGTGAGGAAGTATCCTCCTTGAAGCCAACCCAGATACTGGAGTTCATTAGAACTCTGGAACTGGAAGGCGAGTTGTAGACCGCGTATAGGCGAGTGCAACTAAGGTGGGGGGCACAATAGACCTTATGGTCGCAGTGCAATGTAACCCCCTCTTAAATCTAAATCTAGTCCTGTCCAGTTATACTTAGATTTAATCCGTCTTATAGTTTCATTTATTCCGCGATGTAAATTACTTTTGCCTTTATGATACTGGTCTAATATGATAGGTATTTCATCACAGTCAGGTGTTTTGACAATATTTTGAGCGACTACAAATTTTAAATCAACATTAGCAAAAATAAAAGAGAATACTTTTAAAATAGGTAACTCAAGATTATTTTCTACATAATAAGTTTTTGAAGGATCAAATTTATTTTGTTCTTTAAATAATGTGAAAAATAATTGTTGAACTACAAACTCTGGATCGTAAATAAGAGGTATTATAAAATAATTGCGATCTTTCACAGTTTTACTAGAAACAATATTTACTAAATTCATTTGAAAATCAAAATTTTCTTCAAAAATATCTTCAATAATTTTATAATGTAAATCTTCAAGTTTATTTTGCCAAAATAAAGTGACAATATTCTTAAGAGCCTTATCTAGTAACTGGTCATTTGATGTTTTAATTTTTGAATAATCGATTATTGATTTTGTTTTGTAAAGGTCAACAAATCTATTAAATTCGTCTGTCATTAATTCATCCTGTTCATCTATAAGTGTTTCACTTTTTTGTGGTTCTATAGGATCATTAGGGTCTTTACTTGTTGATGGTATAACCTCATTAGTTTCATTAGTTGCCGAAATTGTAATTTTAGATTGTAAATTTGCACATTTTTTAAAATGATGAATTTTAATTCTTGAAAGCGCATCTGCATTTTTATTAATTTTGCCTGGCTTGTACTCAGTTTTGTAATCATATTCTTCCAATTTGAGTCGCCATCTAGCTAGTCTGCTTCCGGGATCTTTAATGGAAAAAAGCCATGTTAATGGACGATGGTCAGTGACTAGCGTAAATTTTCTTCCAAATAAATAAGGACGAAAATGTTTTACTGCCCATACAATAGCAAGGAGTTCTCGTTCTATTGTCGAATACCTTGTTTCTGCACTACATAATGTTCTCGAAGCATGACTTACTGGTAGATAGATGGTAGAACAGCGCCAATGGCAAATGCACTAGCATCAGTTGTGAGAATAAATGGTTCTTCGAAATTTGGGTATCTCAAAATAGGATATGAAGTAAGTGCAGTTTTTAGATCGTTGAAAGAATTTTTACATTCATTATTAAAAATAAAAGAAACATCATTCTGTAAAAGTCTTGTAAGGGGTTTAGAAATGTTGGCAAAATTTGGTATAAAGCGACGATAATATCCTGCTAAACCAAGGAAAGATTTTATATCTTTAGGATTTTTAGGTTCTGGGAAATTTTTGAGACATTCTATTTTGTCTGGATTTGTTTTAACACCATTTGGGTAATGATATGTCCAAGATAAGCGACTTCTTTTCTAAGAAATTCACTTTTATCTGGTTGAATTTTCAAGTTGGCTTTTCGAAGTCTGTTGAAAACTTCAGTCAGACGAGAATAGTAGAAGAATAAATTATTATGTCATCCATATAAACAAGACATCTTTCATTTTGAATGTCAAGTAAAATGTTGTCCATGACGCGTTGGAAAGTGGACGGGGCATTTTTGAGTCCAAACGGCATTCGAACGAATTCATAGTGACTGTTATCAACTGAAAAAGCTGTTTTGGATATATCTTTTGGTTCAATTTCGATTTGATGGAAACCTGAGGCTAAGTCAAGAGTGGTAAAATATTGACATCTTCCTAGTTGATCAAGGAGATCAGAGATGTTGGGTAATGGATATTTATCATCTACCGTAACTTCATTTAATTTACGATAGTCAACAACCACACGCCATTTTTGTTTTCCTGAAGCATCAAGCTTCTTTGGCACAACCCAAACTGGGGATGACCATGGTGAAATAGAATGACGTATAATACCTTGCTCCAACATTTTGTTCACCTGAGTTTTTACCTCTTCTTTATGAATTTGGGGGTATCTATATGATTTAGTAAATATAGGTCTCGCACTGTCAGTTTCAATTGAATGTTTAATTTCATTAGTAAATGTTAGTTGGTCTCCTTCCAAATAAAAAATATCAGAAAATTCTAAACATAAATTTGTGATAATTTCTTTTTCTTCTTCGTTGAGATGATCTGTACGCAACTGATCCAAAATTATGGTTTTTCTATCAACAGGTTGGTTAAATTTAGTTTTATTTTCATTAACGCAATTAAAATTTAAAAAACATTCGGAATGGGATCTAGATTCAAATTTGGAAATTCAACAATTTTTGGAATAGCATTCGAATTAATAATTTTGAAGTAGAGAATTCACCTTCTTCATTTACATGTACCAAAGCATTTGGAATTCTAACATTTTCTATTGCTTGTCCGAAAAGTAGTGCATCTGTGTTTGTTAATTTACATTTCA
The DNA here is from genome assembly GCA_958507055.1 of Crioceris asparagi. Lineage (NCBI taxonomy): Eukaryota > Metazoa > Arthropoda > Insecta > Coleoptera > Chrysomelidae > Crioceris > Crioceris asparagi. The sequence goes on from OY293831.1 coordinate 40,391,846, forward strand.
ATTTGAAATTTTTTTCAATTCTTGGCTCAAGAAAAATTCGATTTTGTATCTTTGGCAAACAAATAACAATTTCAACACCTAAATTTCTAAAAAGATAAGATATCATTTTTTTAACATACGTCCAATTTAACTTGTCCAATCCACACCCTATTTTTGGCATAGCTAATTTTTGAACATTGTTTTTACCAACATGATCTCTTAATTTTTTTAAAGATGACCATAAAGTCTGATAAGTGGGTTTTCCAGTTGAAGTTTCTTTTGTTACAAGATAATAAATATATCTAGTTGTATTTGCATTCTTAATTTTCAAACCTGCTAAACCACCTTGTTTTTGATTTTGACTTAATAATTTTTCTATATTTCCAAATCGTTTCTTAAATTCCACGGCAATGCCTTTTTGCATTTGCATATCTTCCGCCACGCAATAAGCTAATGAATAATCGTGAGGCATGTCAAAAATATCAATGTCTTTCTCAGCTATTTTTTTATAACAATTTTCAGTATTTTGTTCAAATTCTAAGAATTCAGAATCTTGTTAACAAATTTGATTATTTTGAGACAAGTATGATGTTTCGGTAACTTTAAACAGCGGTATAGCTTTAAAATTATTTATCAATTGTTTTGAATTTTAATCAATTATACAATTATAATGTTCTAGGAAATCTGAACCCAAAATTCCATCAAAATCAATATTAAGATTATAAATAAAAACTTTATGTGGATCTTTTGCAGAAAATGGAATAAAAGATTAATTTAGTAAAAATTTTTGATTAGTTATCCCTTGAATAGTTACATATTCAGTAAATCTTTAAGGAAATTTCTTATGAGTATTTTCTTTAAAAATAGAAACTCCTGCACCTGTATCAATAAGCAACTTAAACTTTTTAGAAGCATCTTCAATATAATAAAATTTTTTGGAATTAAAAGTCAAAAATGGATTTAAAGAAAATTTTCTTCGGGAAAATTTACATTCGGGTTCATCTTTTCGAATTTTAATGTTTGGATTTTGGTAACTGTTTCTGAAATTGAATTCTCTCTTGTCGGACAATCTGGGGGATGGTCTTTGACTGGGTCAATAGGAAAATCCAGAAAATTTGAAATTACCTCAGCAGAAACAACATTTTGAGAATCTCTCTCAAACTCAGAAAAATGTTCTTCATTTTGAGCAAATTTGAAATTACTTCAGCAGACATAAAATTTTGAGAATCTTTTTCGAACTCAGAAAGATTATCAAATGAATAATTATTGTCATCTTCCTGGAAATTGTTTCCAAAATTATCTTGAATATCATAAAGAATATGATCCAGATCAGAGCCTAAGTATTCATCATAATAATCAGAATTATCGCTCTTAAGGCCAATTAAATGAGCTCGTTGTTGGAAATTAGGATTCTTTTGAATCACCGAGGGTCTTACTTGAGATTGTCCCTGTGGTTGAAAAGGTCTTTGCTGGGGAACATTACTATTTGGTCTATTTTGTAAATTATTTTGTGGTTGATTTTGGAAATTTAATGGTCTTTGAAAATTTTGGTAGAAATCCTGATTGGAGCTTGGAGTAAAAGCTCTTTGCTGTTGAAAACGACATTGTTTAGAAGTATGACCATTTTTACCACATGAAAAGCATTTTACAGTTTGTATTTGGGGTTTTCTAACATTTAATATATTTTGAGGTTTACTTACAATATTAGAAGCTGGCTTATTAAATTTTTGGTTCTCAAAATATGATAATTGCAATTCTCTTCGTATACGAATTTGTGCTTCTAATAAGTTTTCAGGCTGACTAGCTCGAATAGGTTGTCCTAGACGGGGTTCAAGTCCAGTTAATAAAGTATTAAGAGCCATAGTATCAATAAGAATTTCTTGTGCAAACTTTTGTTCATTTGATAAATTTGATGTTTTTTGTATATTTGCATGCATTTTAGCATTTAAGACTTGCACTCTATTGAAAAATATTAGAGCTGACTCATTCGATAATTGTTTTAATCTTTGTAAATCATGAATAAGAGAAGTAAGGTCTCTTGAATCACCAAAATGAAGATTTAAAAGCTGTCTTATCTCTACGTAAGTCTGAGGATTTCGTGAGCTGATTAGTTGAGCCGCTTTTCCCTTTATTTTATTAAATAGTTTTTATTACTTTCGGTTCTTGTATCAATGGACTCCGCAGCGATTTCTCAGGCCCCATACGGTCTAGAGACTTGACATTTCGAATTCAAACTTAGATCCGGGACATCTCGCCGCCTGTTAAGCTTCAAGTGTGATCAAATATTTATTAATTATAATTATCTCATTCAAGTAAGATCACTTTTTCTTCGACATGGAACAACGGAACAACAATGTCGGACAATGGGATCCGTCACTGGAAATACGCACGAGCATGGATCGTATATATACGTCTCTGTTCTCTGGTATATAGGTACTCTCTGGCAGATCGTATATATTACTCTATAGTTATGTTTGTTCTGGTAGAAAAACAGTAATTTGTAACGGAATTGCTGTTTGCTGTTGCTCGCAAACAGATATACATAAGTATAATTATGTTCAAATCGAGAGAAGGAGAGTAATAGTAAGTACTCATCGGTACGGCTTAGATGCCTAATAAAAACTATTTTTTAATTTTTTTCAAAAATTCCACTTGTTTTTAATGTGAATCACTAACAGAGATTTTTGGTCTCTGGTAGACATATTATAAGCACAATCACATGCATTTAAAAATGTTCCGAGAAATATCTGATCACCTTCAAATTCAGGCACGATACAAAATATTTCCGAAATTCTATATGGTTCAAGCTCAACCTCTTAAGCTGGATTTCTTTCATTTGCCATTTTAATTTAATTAAATATAAAATTTCAAATATATGAAAAAATATGATAAAAGAAAATCGTACAGTTTAAAACTTTAAAAATTAATATACGTGATAATTCACTTACAGTAAGATGTACATTGATTTGTCTTGTTCTCTGCGATGTGGTTTACAAAGGAGTGAGGACGCCTCGTTGGACCTCTTCTGTAAGTTGTTGAAGAATCTTATTCTTCTTTCTTCGAAGTTGCTGATTCTTTTCTTCAAAAGTTAGGAAACCACCGTTGATAATGAGGGGAAACTTGTTGTTGAAGTAGGCCTTGTTTTACCAACGTTGAAGTATTCCTACTCTTCTTTCTTCAGAGTTGCTGGTTCCTTCCTTTAAAGGTTAGGAAACCACCGTTGATAATGAGGGGAAACTTGTTGTTGAAGTTAGCCTTGTTTTACCAACGTTGAAGTATCCTTTTCTTCAGATTCTAATAATACTTCTTCTTTTGGAGCTGTTAATTCTTCACTTGAAGGTTTGGAAACCACCGTTGATAATGAGGGGGAACTTGTTGTTGAAGTAAGCCTTGTTTTACCAACGTTGAAGAATCCTACTCTTCAAATTCTAATAATTCTTCTTCTTCTTTTGGAGCTGTTGATTCTTCACTTGAAGGTTTGGAAACCACCGTGATAATGAGGGGAAACTTGCTGTTGAAGTAGGCCTTGTTTTATCACGTTGAGTTAATCCTACCGACTGCGCCAATTTGTTAAATCACATAACTCCAAGATAACTTTTTAAAAAAACAATTATTTATTAATACAAAAATACAAATAAAATCTTAACTTTACATGACTGTATGAATATTGACTCACAAGTGTAGACTCACAAGTATCGACTCACAAGTGTAGACTTACAAGTATCGACTCACAAGTGTAGACTCACAAGTGATGCCGTTAGCTGGAGATCTAGTATTTATACAATCAAAAATATTTAATCATCAAAAATATAAAAAGAAACGTAAATTAATACAATGGATCTTTTCTCCTAAGGTTAAATCGAAACTTCTAGAAATATTATAAATAAAATACATAGTAATGTCTTTTTGGAGGCCAAACTGGATAAACAACTAACAATGGTCTTTATGGTAACTTGCTGACTACTGGTCGGCATCTCTGGCACGTAAACATCCTTATCACTTTTGTTATCTTCTTAAAACTGCGTCTTGCAGCTGTAATATAATATTATGAAATAATATTTTAAAATAATACTTTGTTATTATTATATGACTTTAAAAATAATTCAATTATAATATATATATATATATATATATATATATATATATATATATATATATATATATATATATATTATATATATTTACATTGGTAAAATATAATGATAATCAAAATAAATCTTACTTATATAAAATATTCGCTCTCTGAAGGAACGCTTATTTGTCTATATTTTACGAATAAAAATTAGCCAATAAATTAAGGTGAGGGAAAATGACTTACATGAGGATGATGCACTGAAGGAACATTTGTAATCGTCTTCCCTGTGTCTTGGTTTACTGAAGAAACGGAGCCTTTTTGATGACCTGTTATTCGTTGAAGGATGAACTGTTGGGCTGGAGATACTTCTGTCTCAATTGCACTTGGATCACAGTTTCGAAAAGGTTCTTGAAAGTCCAAATAACCGTCTTATTTTCTTGAGAGAAAAAGTAAATCGGTTATTGCACCAAAGGGATTTTCACGACTTTACCGACATTAATCCTGTTCGCAGCGCCAGTTAGATTTTATTTGTTTAAAAATATTTATTCGAACAATAGAAATGTACAATGTGATAACAGGAAGATATCTAAACCTTTTTTACAATTTCAATTTTCAATTTCAAAAACGTTTATTTCCTATATTTTACAATTCTAAATGGGTTTGTTGAATAAAAGGTGCCTGCTGTAGGGGACAAAGCCTCCTCTGCAGGCAAACCTTTTTTACATGATTAACTAACAAGCTTTTATACTATAAAGATTACAAGTATGCTGAATAAGTGAAATATGATCATATGTCTACTAGATATCTGTTGTGTAGCGACGGTATGGCTACATAACTCGCGATTACAATACTTTCCTTATATAGCTACTATAGTAGCGTAGGAAAGTAATATCTCCGTATATAAATAGTTTATCTATGAGTAATAAATGGAAGACTCTGGTTGATGAAATGGTTGTCAATGATCGTCATGAAAACCTGTATGTCAGAGTGTCTTCCAATACCTTCAACATTCTAGGAGTATAGGCCAAGAAAACGTTGAAAATGAATCTGGTGAGAACACTTTGTCGGGCACTGATACTTCAGTGAGTTCTGATACTTTGGATAATTTGACGTATAGTGTATATCAAGACATAACGGAGTAGCTAAATGACAAACAAAATTTCTTTAAAATAACAGTTATAATTGTTATTCTTGTATAATAAATTAGTACTGAATTATTTCTAACGGATAGCTTTGGATTTTTTTCATATTTCATTTAAGTGTGCTGACTTAATATTAAGCTAGCACACTTGCCTATAAATTTAAAAAATGAAGCTATAAATGTTTTTCAAGTGTATTAAAATAGCGCTAAATTATTTATAGTAGATTTTCTCAAATTCGATCATATTATGTTGAAGTGTGCTCAATTATTAGTGAAGCGGGCAACCCTACTATCAGATATGTGTAAAAAGTATAGGCTACCTATCACATCTACCTTGGCCACTAGATCAGGAATAATCCAGAGCCATTTTGAAAAATTCCACAACACTACGCTACGTTTCTTTTCTCTGTGGGATTTTTCTAGAACGATACTACTATCGTATAAAAGAGGGAGCCCAACGAGATACAGGCAGTTATTATCACAAGCGTGAAGGCAACTTTAGAAGCGCGAAATATAAACACTGTTGGTGTCGAAATAAATCATTGTAAATAATACCTGTATTGTACCTTTGAGAAAGTATAGTATTCCCTGTGACCAACACACATCTAGCTAAGAAAGCGCTGCAACATTTTTGACAGATTTTGGTATGAAACCCTTGCGCTCTTTAAGCTGCAGCATCAGAAATACCCCAACACATATTTTTAAAAGCTTTTTTATAAACCAGCTTAAGAGCGCAAGACGTCTAACAGCAAATCCTGTCAAAAATGTTGCAGCGCTTTTTTGGCTAGATGCATAGATTATAGAATAAATAGCTATAGCTAATATTGTGTGTTGCGTGTAAAAATAAATAATACATTTTATATTTGAACTTTGAACATTCAATTAATTATCCATAACAAAAAACCACGAATCACGTTACAATATTAATTTAGCGGAATTGCTCGTAATTTCAATATTAAATGAGCACTAAATATAAATATGCCTGAATTTAGTACACTAATTTTATTGATGTGTGCTACTTTAGTTGTGCTAGCTTAATGGACCTTATTTATGAAGATATCGGAAGGTTTTAAAGAAGCTTGAGAAATATATGTGTTGAAGAAAGCGCTGTATGGACTAAGGCAAGCACCATGTAGATGGAATAAGACTTTTACTGATTTATACATAGCTTAAATCAGATCAAGGCATTTTTAAGGAAAAAAAAGGTGAAATGTTTGTGGCAATCCATATTGATGATAGCATCATAATTGGAAAGGATTTTACAAAAATTAATAATATCTCGAAGAAACTTAAGAAAATATTTGATGTGTCTGTAACAGAAAATCCAGAGATGTATTTTGAAATACAGGTTTTGAAATAAAAGAGAAAATTTCTACTTGAAGAAAAATATACAAGTAAAATTTTGCTATACTATACTATACTCGTCCCGATCTGGGTTTTACCATTAACTATGAAAGAAGAGGATCCAAAAAAGAATGACCCTATGAAATTGAAAATAACACTGGGATATCTTCAAATTAGAAGCTAGGTGTCCGCCAAAATCTGACAAAGAACTTCAAAGGTTCTTAGGTCTCATTATCTTCCCCATAAATATATTTAAAATCTTAGATTATTACTCAAGAAAAATGTACCACAGCCTTAGAACACAAATTATCAATTAGAAAGGGGAAATTTAAAGAAGCATTAGCTCAACACCACTTTTATTTTTTTCATGAAAGCAAAAAGCAATTAATTGTCAGCACAGAAATTGTCAGTTGATGCCTCACAAAGCTCAATGAGCGTTGTCATCTTAAACAGGCTAGGATCCCTCTATTTAGGGACCCTTAAGCCGGATACTCAATAAGCGCTACTTGTCGAGTACTTGTTATGTACTTGGCAAGTAGCACGTTGTATGGAGACTCGGCTCGAGATTCTCAGACTCGGCAAGTACATTTTACTTCCCATTGGTTGTCGGTTTCTGGGTCCAAGTCAAAGGGCTCAAGTCGACTTTTACGAGTACGTAAGCGAGAGCGCTACATTACGCGGACTCGCGCACAGCAACAAATAATTGTCCTACCGACTTGCACATCCCGAAAAATTTGCCGAGTTGACGAGGCACACGTAATGTTTATAGTTTACTTGAACTCTGGCAAATATTCGCCAAGTTTATTCTTGCTTATGCTTTTAAATGTAATACATATAGTAGCCAGAATAGTAGCAAGTAGCACTAATAAACCCAGTCAGTTTTTATTTTATTACATGTTTGCAACATTGTCAGTACAAGCATACTGTCAGTGAACAGAGTATTGGCGAAAATAAACGTCAATAGATGGCGTTAAATAGAGGTGAACAACAAATAAATTGAGGATTAAAAATCTTTTGCGGTCTAGATGCTAATTTTGTCTCTGATGTAAGAATCTTGTGAGAATATAAACACTGAAAGGCAAACTCAAAGGATCTCTTTATATATGAAATAAATCTGTCTAACAAAATACTAGAAATAAACGACTTACTACTACGTTTACATGCAGGATTGGATTCGTTTTGAATCCGATTCGGTTTTGTTGGAGTTTGAATAACTCAATGAAAATATTTCTATATGTTGGTACCACTGTCATCGTCAACTTGACAATGACAAGGGACAGTGGAAACGGAAGTGATTATATAGTAGCATGGTAGACAAGCATGGTGAAGGTTGTTAATTTTGTAAAATTATATTATTACTTTATAATAAAATAGGGAAGTATCAAATAAGCATATCTTTATTACAATCTCGGCACACAAACACCCAACCGGTTATGGGCCCAGACGTTTTTTGCCATAAAGATTGTGATAGAGAAAGAAAAACTGATTAGTGAGCACGAGCACGTGTGGGTGAAAAGAGGGTATATCCAATAAGAGGGCGAAATCCGGAAAGGATACTTAAGTAAAACGAGTTACTTAACAATGGCTACAGAAGAAATGGAGATTTCAAACCTAACAAAACTAAGCAGTACAGATACATTCCAAATGTGGGACTTTGAATTACAAATCCTGTTTAAGGCTGAAAATCTATGGAGTATAGTAAGTGGTAAAGAGCTGTTATCCGAGTGTGGTACTGACCAGGAGAAGATCAAAGCATGGCAGATGAGAGATGCAAAATGTCAACACTACATTATTAAAACGGTTGATAAAGCTGTTAAAAACCATATTTTAACATGCACTGAAGCAAAGGAGATGTATGAGACACTAAAATCAATCTACAGAAGGGATACAAGTCAATTAAAACAACAATTACTCATGGACTTTCATGGTTTTAAATTTGACAACACAAAAGATATAATGCAAAATGTAAGTCAGCTTCGAAACATAGTTTTTAAATTACAACAACTGAACCAAGAAATCTCTGATGAGATGATGATTGCAAAAATTCTTTACACGCTACCTGAACATTTTCACTACTTCACAAGTGCCTGGGAATCGACACCAACTAGTGAAAAGACTGTGGAAAATTTGGTGGCAAGATTATGTGTAGAAGAAGAGTACAGAAGTAAACCCCAAAATAAGGCAGAAGACAAAAATGTTGCATTTTTTGCAAATAAGAGATCAATGCGAACAAAAGGTTCCAAAATTGTATGTTACAGATGTAATGAACCAGGTCATATCAAGGTAAATTGTCAAAAGAAAAGGATATGGTGCAAGGTATGCAAGAAATCAAATCATGAAACAGAAAATTGTTGGTTTAAGAAGAATAAAAGTTCACAAGAAAAGAAATCGAGTGACCAGGCTTTCATTGGCAAGTCAACCCTATTAAACTGTTGTAATGTTGTTGAAGTTTTAGGGAAGGAGAATTTGAAAACTAATAACTGGTGGCTGGACAGTGGAGCAACAGAACATATGTGTTACGATAAGGAACAATTTACATCGATAGAGGAAATAACAAATAAAAGACGAGTTAAGATGGGAAATGGTATATTAGTAGAAGTACAAGGCATAGGTACAGTAAAAGTAAAAGCATGGAACGGTAAAGATTGGGTGAGTACAGATTTAAATAAAGTACTCTATATACCAGATCTAGCTGTAAATTTGTTCTCATTGAGTACGGCCTTAGATAAAAATTTCGAAATGCACTCAGATAAAAACAAATGTGAATTATTAGATAAACATAAAATGACTAGAGCCACAGCAGAAAGACAAGGAAACTTATACAAAATGAAATTCAAGATCGAAAAGTCACATAAAAATAGGGAAGCTGATCTATCGTATTGTAATGCTATTATAAACCTACAAGATTGGCACAAAAGATTTGCACATATCAACTTTGAACAAATTAAAAAGACTCTTAAATTAAACCACATACCATTTAAAGATGAAGCGAAACCGTTTTGTATTGAATGTCTTGCCGGTAAACAACATAGACTCCCTTTCCCCATGAGTAACTCAAGAGCAAAAATTACAGGAGAATTAGTACATGGAGATTTATGTGGACCGTTTGAAGTCAATTCACTTGGAGGCTCAAAATATTTTCTCTTGTTAAAAGATGATTTTTCAGGTTATAAATATATCTATTTTCTAAAAAATAAATTTGAAGTGGAAAGAAAAGTAGAAGCGTTTATTAAAACGGTGAAAACTATAACTGGTAATAAAGTTAAAACTATACGAACTGACAATGGACTTGAATTCGTAAATAGAAATATCACGGATTTATGTAAAAATATGGAATAATTCATCAAAAATCTTGTGCTTACACACCAGAACAAAATGGTAGAGCAGAAAGGGAAAACAGAACAATAGAGGAAACGCTAAGAGTCCTATTGCACACATCAGGTTTAGACAAATGTTTTTGGGCAGAGGCTGCAAACACAGCAGTTTATTCATTAAACCGAGCAGGAAATAGTCCTCAAACTAATAAGAGTCCATATCAAGTTTGGTTTGAGAAGGATTGCAATATTCAAATATTTAAAGAATTTGGTTCAAAAGTGAGCGTGCATGTGCCAAAGCAAAAACGGCTTAAACTAGATTCTAAAAATAGAATGGGAATTTTTATGGGATACTCTGAAGAAACTAAAGGTTATAGAATATATCTACCCGATACAAATAGAGTCGAAATACATAGAGACCTGGTATTCATTCCTGATAACAAGGAATTAAATCCCAAATGGGAAACAGACGTTATAATATTAGATAACGAAAAATATGAAAGTGAAAGTCAAAATCAAATATCTGGAAATAATAGAGAACGCGAAAATGATGATGATCAAATAAAAAATTTGGATAAACCATTGGAAACTTTAGAAGTTGAAGAAGATGGAGATAGCCACATAACATCAGGAAAACGAAATATTAGAAGACCAAAATGGATGAGTGATTATGACATGAGTGAAGGAGACATGTGCTTCTTTTCAAATGAAGAAGAACCTATAAGTATGGAAGATGCAATAACAGGAACTAATGGTGAAAAATGGAAAGATGCTATAGAAACAGAGTTAAAAGTGCTTAAGAAAACAATACTTGGAGTGAAGTGCCTTGGCCAAAAAATCAAAAAGTTATAGAAAGTAAGTGGGTATTTAAAGTGAAAGATGAAAATAATTTTAAAGCGAGATTAGTGGCCCGTGGTTTCCAACAAGATATAAGTGATAATACATATGATATTTATACACCCGTTGCAAAATTGACTACTTTTAGAGTACTATTAGTGGTTGCTCTTAAGTTATGTAAATCCATTTATCAAATGGATGTTCGAGGAGTATTTTTATATGGTGAAATAGATGATGAGGTTTTCATGAGTTTACCAGGTAAAACTAAAGAGAACTGTAAAACAGTGTGTAAACTAAATAAATCAATTTATGGGTTAAAAAAGAGTCCAAAATGGAACTACAAGTTCGATAAATTCATGAAAGACCAAAATTTTATTAAATCTGAGAGTGATTTTTGTCTATATTTAAAATGTAACAATAATAAAGAAATTTATGTACTCCTATATGTAGACGATTTGTTAATCTTAGCAACCCATTTAAATGATGTAGAAAATTTAAAGTTAGCACTCAACAACAACTTCTGCATGAAGGATTTGGGAGCAATTTCTGAATATTTGGGTATTCATGTAAATCATAATTTAACAGAGAATCACATTAAATTAGACCAAGAAAAATACCTAAAGACTGTTCTGCAGAAATTTGGGATGAGTGATTGTAAATCTATATCCACACCTTTAGACGAAAATTATAAACTAGAACTAAGTAATAGTCGAAATGATATAAAAATTCAAAATCTTTTCAAATTGTTTAATTGTACAATAAGTTGGTTAAGTAAGAAACAACAGAGTGTAGCAATATCTTCCTGCGAATCTGAATATATAGCACTAAGTACAGTTATGTGTGAAGCTTGTTGGTTGACGAAGTTGATAAATGATTTTAACTTACTAAGAAATGAACATGTCACAATTTATGAAGATAACAATCACCTATAAAAATAGCATATACACCAGAAAATAACAAGCGTTTAAAGCATATCAGTGTTAGATTCAATTTTATTAGAGAAAAAATTGAAAACAAAATAATTGAAATATTGTATGTGAAAACTGAGGACAATATTGCGGACCTTTTTACTAAGCCACTATGTAAAGTAAAATTCGAAAAATTTCGAGAACAATTAGGTGTAATAGTTAAATAAAATTATCTGCGATGACTTGATATTGTCAGTTTATGCTTATTTTCAATCTGTACTAAGTGCTTTCTTTAACGAGGAACAACGTAGACAAAGGCTCTTTGCTGCCGGTACACTGCGCGTGTCTCAACCCGAACCCAGTCCGCATAACCGTTTACATGCAAGTTCAATCCGATTCGATCCCAGAAAAAGCTGGATCGAGTTTGGAGCTAGGTTCGATTTGAATCCAAAACCGTGCGAGTGGATTTGGACTGAAATCGAATTGAAATCGAATTCAATCCTGCATGTAAACGTAGGAACTGATAGAAATAATAGTAGAAAATGGTGAAACATATATGCGGAAAAATATTATATAACAAGAGGTTTATTGTACTTCTTTGTCACTTGGGATACCAAGGAAGAGCGGTGAGAGTGAATATGTAATGTAATTAGATTAACGGGTAAAATAGATATGATATTTTCATCGAGGAAATAGGTTAGGTTGATGGTTTGTTATTATTATTAATTAATGCAGGGGTCCTACGGTTCTCCGAGTATCCCGACAACCTGGTTCAGATATCTCAGGATTGCCACAGGCGGAGTTCGTCTGATGTTGGTCAGATCCGGCAACTTCAGTCCTAGGATGGCTTTACGAACGGCTTGTTTCCGGCATGGCTCCGCGATGAAGTTCTTGCTCCGTCGACAGCCCAGAATTGAGTTCCACCTCTGACAGTGTCTGAGGTGTGGGTCCTCTTGAGGTTGGCTATGATGTGTGGTGTGATGGGTACCGCCGGTTTAGGCCCACACATTGTTCCCGACAAAGCAGCACCCGCCAGCATATCCGCCTTGTCATTGCCCTCATTCCCATCGTGTGTTCCATTACATTTTCGTTCGCGGTGGCAGTTCAGCGTTGTTCTCGCGTCGTACCTGCCCCTTTCAAGCGCCTTTGATACGTCTTTGCAGTGAAGAAGCGTATTACTCGTCCTCGCACCTTGCTCATGCGGACCTCATTAGCCCCTCGAGCTAGTGTTATTAATTCCGTTTGTAATACGGTGGAATTCTCCCCGAGCGGTTGTTGTAGAGATAGTTGCTGGTCTTGGCTGAAGATTCCCATGCCTATAGTGTCCCTCTTCTTAGACCCATAAGTGTATACGTTTAATGCGGCACAGTGCGTGAGTCTATTTGTTCCCAACAAACGTGGTATTTGCATTTGCTGAATAGGGGGCAATGCGGTCTGAGCTGGCCTCGAGGAGTGGTATTCTGGCGAGGGCCTCCTCCAAGATGGCTGTATGACTCTTCGCACCCTTGTTTGGTATGGTCCTCTTGGCACCAGTGACTGCGATGCATACAGATCTCTGTAGTCTCGCAAGTCTGTCCTCAATTTTAATTTGGTGGATGGCCACCGAACTATTGAACCTTAGGATATCATGGGCCTTATCACCGCTGTGTACAACCATAGGGTGACCTTTGGCGACAAGCCCCAGCATTAACCTACAACTCCTCGACATTGCCATAGAGCTGCACTGGCTTTGTCCAGCTTGCTGTCCAGATGTTTTCCACGGGTCAGTTTTCTGTCGATAACCACCCCTAGGTATTTCACCTTGTTGTATAGCTTGAGCTGGGTTCCAGTTATTGTAGGCATTTTTATGTCGCCCACCCTTCGTTTTCTGGTAAAGAGCGCAACCTCTACTTTGTTGGGATTCACAGAAAGAGACGTTGCCCCGCACCACTTTTGTAGGATGCGGAGAGCCTTTTACATCAGTTCGCCTAACACTCCAATGTACTTCTTGTCCTGAAGGACCGCGCCTCCGTGGCAACCTTTCTCGGTGCCTGCCAGGCGCACGTTTGCTCTCCGGCCTTCGCCGTCTTTCCAAGACGAGTCCCAGGTGAGGGCGTGCTACCGGGCGGGCGTTGGCGCTTGCCCGTCGCCGCAGTGTTTTTAGCCGGCAGGGTTTTGCCCCCACTCCTGCCCTCAGTGGCCGCGGCTGTGGCTGTGTTTTGGTGGGAGAGCTTTTCTGTCCCTCCTCTCTCTGCTGCGGTACCTTCCGCTTTTGCAGCTGCCTCCTTGTTGCCCCGACAGCTTCTTCTTTTTCGGAGGGTCTTTCTATACCACTGGTCTGGCCAGATTGCCCGCAGCCCCATCATGCTGCTCCAAATTTTTTGTGTCTATAGATCTTCATTTTATTCATCCTTTGGGCTCCCCACCTGCCACGGAGACCGCACTGGGGACGCTGTATCAGCGGCAGGGCTACCTGAGACATATAGCTACCGGTACCAGTTCCGCACAGACAGTAGGAGCGGTCGCAAGCAGTACCAGCGCCCCACTCCCCATCCGCGCGATCCATGCTCCCTATGTACTCATCCAGCCGGCCCTTTGATGGGACAGTACAGCCGATTGATCAAGGTGGGTTAGTCTTGACCGTCCGTCTAGTGGAACTCACGACCAAAGAGGAGTGTTGCCGGACTTCCGGCCTCCCGAAGCAAGTTCCGGAGCCGGCTCAGCCACCAAGACCCCGTCATCCTCCGATACGGATCACCCTGCACGGTACAAACACAGGGGTGCCATTAAGTACTCGGTAACCTGCTGATCCTCTCAGGAGAACGCATTCGCCGAAGAGTTCCAACGCGTCTTTCTTTTAGAAACCGTATTGGTCTAGGTATCCCCAGGAGAGCCCTTTTTACTGAGATCCGGTCTGTCGAGGATACCCCTTGCTAGGAAGTCTAGAGCCTTCTATTCCCAGGGGCTTGAGCCTCTCCACAAGCGTCAAGGTCCTACAACCCCGTGGAGAGGTTAGATTGATGGTTTGTTCTTCTAATATTTCTTGGATCTAGCTTCCTAATTCCTAATGGCGCTTTTCTCCAGCAATCCTTCGATTACGTTACGTAATCGAAGCTTCGTCTTCACGTACTTCCTAATATTTTCAATACAATTTTTTTGCAATGCACGTGTCAAGGAAGAACTAGGATTTTGCTCTGAACCGAATATAACCGTCACTGTCACGCCCTTGAGGTTATCCGCGAGGTATTCCTCCTGTCTCCGCCAGACCACGCTACCACGTGCTTCTAACCTCCAAAGAATTTTTAAGAATCAACTTCCTCACAAAAGCAAACCCAGAACTACACTTGATTATCACGGCGAATGACTTCCTTACCCACCTCGGGGGTCCATCACTCGAGTCTTCTATCACGTGTACTGACCGTACGAAAATTGATTAGATTTCCTTCCAACCCGATGAGAACTCTGCCGAGGTTGAAGAGGAAGTCTGGATGGTTTGTTGTTCACCGGTATTTAGTCAGTGGCGGCTCGTGAAATTTATTGTAGAGGGGACCAATTCTATAAAATTACTAAAAGAAAACAACTTGCACTTTTCTACACGGCCCCTGAAGGTAGTGCTACGGCACCTTACATTTTTTGAGGTGGGTCGTTTATAATTAGTGAGAGAACCAACGTCTTAGATTTGATACGCACCTACGTCAAAAATATGAATTGTAGAGGAGGCATTGCCTCCTCCATATATATAATACTCCTATATGACCAGTGAAAAGAGAGGTCTTGAAGCTTTTAATACGGTACAGACAATCGTTTCTCTCTCGCACAGTTGTTTCTGCTCATCCTCTCGCGCATCTCGTATCCAGCTATCATTTGTGAAATTTATACATAAATAGGGATAGTTTGCAACACATAACACCTATAGGTGATATGTGTTTTGCCAGCGCATGTTTGAATATGCATATATCAAATATGAAGCAGGGGCCACGCACGCTCATTAGGAGCAAAGCAAACTATTTATATCTCTCTTTAATGGCATCACTTTCCACTTGTGTATTAGATGAGACGCTGGTCATATAGGAGTATTATATATATGGCCTCCTCTGAGGAGTCGGCTACTGCTTTGAGTAATTCCTCCTGAGAATAGATACTTCGTTCACGATCGCCAATACGTCTCTGTTCTCTGATACTTTGTATTATTTATTAGTATGCTGTGCTGTGTATAATATCTATTTTCATGTTCGTAAAAATCAAGGAATAACATTTTTTTTGCATATATTATATGTCGTAATTAAATTATTCATTTTTTCACAATAAAACCAGAATAATTAAAACTTAGAAGTTACAACAAGATATTGTTACGATACAAATAATCGCGGTAGCACAGCTTCGCCTATAGACGGCTCTGGGAGACGCGGCGTCAACATGTAAGCTTGGCAGGAGCCGGCAACCATGCAATGACAGAAAGACGTTGACAAGGAGAGGAGGAATGGCGCGCGTCTGCGGTGTCAGTTATTAGTTATCTTATCAAGGTGAAAGAGAAGGCAATAGGAATTAGTAGCTTGTATTAAAAAAAACTCGGAGTATTCTGCTGTAGTTTTATTTACAGTTAAAATTTCAGAAGTGGGATAGACTCAAGTGCTATTTACTAAGTTTTCGGGAGAAAGTGAACGAAATGGCGGATCGTGCACGAGGTGAGCAGCGTGAGCGTAAACTACGTGAGGTGCTGCTGCTGCACAAAGAGAAGGAGCTGCTCCGGTGGGAGGCACCCATCGAGGAGGAGGTACGGCAGCGCACCAGGTAGTTGGAGAGTTTTTGGAGGCACTGTGGATTGGCGGCTGATGACTCACCAGACGAGGCCAAGGGTGGTCGGAACCGTGAAATCGGTTGGCCAGGGATAGAGGAGGCCATTCGCGTGGAGGCGCCTTCTAGAAGCTGGACGTCGTCGGTGGAGGCCATGTCGATTCCGTCAGATTCAGAGGCTGAAGTGAGGAGTAATCTCTCATTTTGACCCAGATGGAAAAGGTCAAGGAAAGACAACGGACAATATCGTGGAGTAGATTGCTCTAGTGGAGCAGCTCGCTCGTGCTCACGATTGGGATGATGAGGGAAGGATCCTTCAGATCGCGGAAAAGCACTGAGGTGATTAAGTGCCCAGTTGGCAATCTTAGACTAAGCGGAGGCCAAAGATTAGAGGACCTGGAGTGAATGGAAGACGGCGCTCAAGGAGGCGTTCCTGCGTGTCTATGGCTATCGGGAATAGGTTCGTTCAAAGTTAACCAAATGTAAACAAACGATTGTATTTATCATTACTTGAAAACTTAATATTTCAGAAAATAGAGTTATCTACCCTAAATCTAACACATTTTAGTATACTTCTGCAGAATTAGTGAATTAAAAATCAAAACAATAAGTGCTACATACCTTAAAAGTCTCTTACGCAGATCAACAATAGCATCTGGTAAAACACACATGTGGCTGTAGTTCACAGGGTTGCTGTGGAAACTGAACAGGCAGAGTTTCCTATGGACCTGGGCTGATTTGATGTCGACTTCATAGTAATCGCATGCACATAGAGATGGCGTAGACTAAAAATTTTTGCTGTTCGCAATTACTCTCTCTTCGTCATTACCCTTCGCTCCCCTAAACGTTGTACATTTTTGGAAAGTTTAATCATTATTATATTTAATTCAAAATAATTTAGATACAGGGCGTTGTATTTGAAAAAAATAGTTATACATGATTTCGCAAACTCAATCACCCTGTATATTTGCTTAATCCCCTCGACAGATTCATTCATAATTATTAAACTACAGGACATACAAAAAATTCTTGTGATAAAATTGCTCCAATATCTTATTCAGTAACACAGCCGCGATCTTCCAAATACATACCTTTTTTCTGTATCAAAGTGCCCATAACTCCAGAACGACCCATAACAGACCCATACTATGTATACCATTTTGATAGGTATTTGAAGGGCTTTTAATTTATAATATCAAATATATAGTTTGCAACATATGTTTGATGCGCCACTCTTTGGATGCACACCCAAATAAGTTCTATCCTGTCCAGAAAACCGCATGTTGATAAGTTTATCCGTTTCGGCATACTAACTCGCACCGCTGGGACACCCTGTAAATGTATAGATTTAAAATTGTTCATATTTGAATTGAATGTTCTTTATTTCTATTGTTGCTGGCTCCATACTGGGGACCCGACTATACCGGATTGCGGCATACTGGACTCCGAAGCAAATCCTCTCCAATATATAGTCAAGCTCTCTCCATCTAGAAGCTACGACTACGATCTTCCTACGACGTGAAAATTCCACCCATAGTGAAAACTCACTAGATGTATCGAGATATAATGATGGCCTTGGAGCATACATTACTTATCACATAGAACCAACCAATGAAAGCACAGTAATCGTGGTCTTTATGGGGTCAGTCAAGCTACACCCCCGATAAAACGAATATGATTTTTTTTTATTGCAAAATTATGTGCAAATTACGGCCACAAAAAAAATGTGCACAATTCCTTGGCCATTTTTTCGTTATTTGAAAAAGGGGGTGCAGCTTGACGTCAAGCTGCACCCCCGCACCAATTTCTAATGCCGAAATTTGAAAATCGGTTACACCATAATTATGTGCAAATTATGTGCTCTCCAATGACCTAAAGAACAACTATGCTACTCTAAGCATACACCTACTTTTTTTATTTATTAAAGGGGGTGTGGCTTGACGTCAAGCTACACCCCCGCACCAATTCCTGTTGCCAAAATTTCAAAATCGATCACACTATAATTATGTGCAAATTACGGCCAAAAAAAGGAAATTTTGTACTCCATCCTCTAACTTTTTTTCAAATTACAAAGTGATGTGTAAACGAAATTAAAAATTATTTATTGCAAAATTATGTTCAAGTTAGGTGCGAATTACGGCCACAAAAAATAATTTTGTGCACAATTCCTTGACCATTTTTTCGTAATTTAAAAAGTGGGGGTGCACCCCCGCACCAATTCCTGTTGCCAAAATTTAAAAATCGATCACACTATAATTATGTGCAAATTACGGCCAAAACAGGAAATTTTGTACTCCATCCCTTAACTCTTTTTTTCAAATTACAAAGTGGTGTGTAAAACGAAATTAAAAATTATTTATTGCAAAATTATTGTAACGTGAAGACTTACCCGAATAATAAACTACACTCACAAATAAACTATACACACACAATGCAAATTCCGGAAAACACGGGAGACATCAGAAGGCAACGAGAATAAAGGTGAGTTTATACAGTAAATAAAATAAAATAAGAAACAAATTAAGATAAAATAAAAAAGTTGAACATGCTCATTTCCATGGGAGGGTTTATACACGAAATAAGCTAAATTAAGAAATAAGAATAAGAACTAAAGATGGCCAACTTTCATCTTTATTTCTTATTTTATTTTATTTTGTTTGGAAACTGATAATGCGCATGATCAACCACCAGAAAACACTCAACTTGCATACAACACAAAAATTTTTGTCAAAAAAGCTGTGATTTGATTGGTTCATTCTTATTTCTTATTTTATTTTCATCATCTGTATAAACCAATCTTTTTTGAGATTATTCTTATTTCAATTTTAATTTGTTTCTTATTTTATTTTATTTACTGTATAAACTCACCTTAAGTCCTGGTCTATTCTCGAAGCTATATATTGAGAAATAACCTCCAGAAACAACGAAAACAAACACTGGAACCATCTAGAGTTTTTAGGTTAGATATATAAGGCTGATGGTATAGACTGGATAGTTCAGTTGGTCATAAAGCACGGTCAGTGACAGTTAGTGATAGAACACATAGACACAGACAGTCGTTATAGTCCAGGAAATATAGTGTGAATATAAATGTGTATATAGACGAGTAGTTATTGGTGTAAATAAATAAGTGAAAATAAATCGAACCCAGTTTTAATATAAATTCCCGTTACATTATGTTCAAGTTATGTGCGAATTACGGCCACAAAAAATAATTTTGTGCACAATTCCTTGACCATTTTTTCGTAATTTGAAAAGAGGGGGTGCATCCCCGCACCAATTTCTATTGCCGAAATTTTAAAATCGATTACACCATAATTATGTGTAAAGTATGTGCTTTCCAATAACCTACAGAACAACTATGCTACTCTAAGCATACACCGTCTTTTTTTTATTTATTAAAGGGGGTGTGGCTTGACGTCAAGCTACACCCCCACACCAATTCCTGTTGCCAAAATTTAAAAATCGATCACACTATAATCATGTGCAAATTACGGCCAAAAAAAGGAAATTTTGTACTCCACCCCTTAACTTTTTTTTCAAATTACAAAGTGGTGTGTAAACGAAATTAAAAATTATTTATTGTAAAATTATGTTCATGTTATGTGCGAATTACGGCCACAAAAAATAATTTTGTGCACAATTCCTTGACCATTTTTTCGTAATTTGAAAAGAGGGGGTGCATCCCCGCACCAATTTCTATTTCCGAAATTTGAAAATCTATTACACCATAATTATGTGCTCTCCAATGACCTACAGAACAACTATGCTACTCTAAGCATACACCGTCTTTTTTTATTTATTAAAGGGGGTGTGGCTTGACGTCAAGCTACACCCCCGCACCAATTCCTGTTTCCAAAATTTAAAAATCGATCACACTATAATAATGTGCAAATTATGTGCAAATTACGGCCAAAGAAAGGAAATTTTGTACTCCATCCCTTAACTTTTTTTTTCAAATAACAAAGTGGTGTGTAAACGAAATTAAAAATTATTTATTGCAAAATTATGTTCAAGTTATGTGCGAATTACGGCAACAAAAAAATAATTTTGTGCACAATTCCTTGACCATTTTTTCGTAATTTGAAAAGAGGGGGTGCACCCCCGCACCAATTTCTATTGCCGAAATTTTAAAATCGATTACACCATAATTATGTGCAAATTATGTGCTCTCCAATGACCTACAGAACAACTATGCTACTCTAAGCATACACCGTCTTTTTTTATTTATTAAAGGGGGTGTGGCTTGACGTCAAGCTACACCCCCGCAACAATTCCTGTTGCCGAAATTTAAAAATCGATCACACTATAATTATGTGCAAATTATGTGCAAATTACGGCCAAAGAAAGGAAATTTTGTACTCCATCCCTTAACTTTTTTTTTCAAATTACAAAGTGGTGTGTAAACGAAATTAAAAATTATTTATTGCAAAATTATGTTCAAGTTATGTGCGACTTACGGCCACAAAAAAATAATTTTGTGCACAATTCCTTGACCATTTTTCGTAATTTGAAAAGAGGGGGTGCCGAAATTTGAAAATCGATTACACCATAATTATGTGCAAATTATGTGCTCTCCAATGACCTACAGAACAACTATGCTACTCTGAGCATACACCGTAATTTCGTTTACACACCACTTTGTAATAAATAAAAAAAAGACGGTGTATGCTTAGAGTAGCGTAGTTGTTCTGTAGGTCATTGGAGAGCACATAATTTGCACATAATTATTTTGTAATCAATTTTAAAATTTCGGCAATAGAAATTGGTGCGGGGGTGCACCCCCTCTTTTCAAATTACGAAAAAATGGTCAAGGAATTGTCCACAAAATTATTTTTTTGTGGCCGTAATTCGCACATAACTTGAACATAATTTTGCAATCAATAATTTTTAATTTCGTTTACACACCACTTTGTAATTTAAAAAAAAATGTTAAGGGATGGAGTACAAAATTTCCTTTCTTTGGCCGTAATTTGCACATAATTTGCACATAATTATAGTGTGATCGATTTTTAAATTTTGGCAACAGGAATTGGTGCGGGGTGTAGCTTGCTGTCAAGCCACAACCCCTTTAATAAATAAAAAAAAGACGGTGTAAGCTTAGAGTAGCATAGTTGTTCTTTAGGTCATTGGAGAGCACATAATTTGCACATAATTATGGTGTAATCGATTTTCAAATTTCGGCAATAGAAATTGGTGCGGGGGTGCAGCTTGACGTCAAGCTGCACCCCCTTTTTTCAAATAACGAAAAAATGGTCAAGGAATTGTGCACCAATTTTTATTTTGTGGCCGGAATTTGCACATAATTTGCACATAATTTTGCAATAAAAAAAAATTCATATTCGTTTTATCGGGGGTGTAGCTTGACGGACCCGTCTTTATGCCGCTAAATTCGAATTCAATGTGCTGGCAGCTCTGCTTGGTGTTTCTGTGCTTTATGAATTTCAAATCCAATCTAGATTCAAGTTGCCTCCGTTGTTTCTGCTACGGTCGAATGATTTGAATCAAACCTATTAGCCGTTTCACCTTTTTAATGGTTAGATTGTTATTTGTAGTATTGAACTAGAAAATTTTAATTATATCTCTTCTTTTTGTGCAAAAGAGCAAAATTTAGTATTAAAGAGCAATTTTCATTGCTTAGTTTAAACCTGCCATCTGAATTATGGAACCACAAACGTACGTTCTAGGTTAGCAGAATGATTGGAATATTTATGGTTAATATAATACGTTTTAGGAAGAGTAATATATCTTGTGAGATTTGCCATAAACAATTTGTAAGACTGTTTACAAAAAACAGACATTTAAAATTGATACATCATGAAGAAAATGTGGAGAAAAAAAAAATTCTATGCATTTGATGCCCTTTGTGCCCAGGAGGAAACGACGTGTTCCGTTACTTTTAAAAAAAAGTTTTATTCAAAATTATAAAATTCAAGATGAAAACTAACATTGATTTGTCTAACAACTAAGATTCTTACTAACTATATCGGAGCAACAATGCTCGTTTACTTATACTTAAATTAATGCACAATTAGCAGTTTTAGTCACGTATGAGTTCATGTTCCCATGGCGATACTTGCACGGTGTGTTATCTGAGAACACATGCTATGCTGCAAGTTGATATCCATGGATACTGCAAATTTTGCGGAAAGTTCTTGGAATTGATGAAGGCTATTGTCAGGCGATGTACTTGGTATCCGGGAACTGCTAGGTCATCATAAAGTCCCATATAACAGGCCCCCCTATTAATTAAAAGTTGATGCCATGCAACCGTAATCGCAGTGGATTCGGACAGGTGTCCCATAGTGTTGAAAGTAGACTAAAAGCGTATTAACTACCGCTTTGGCTGTTTTATTTTCAATAGGGTAGGCTTAACTAAATTTTGTCAATTCGTCCCTAATTGTCAAGGCATAGTTTCTCGAGGGTACTTCCAGAATATCTATATTAATCCTCTCGAATGGGGCTTTTGGCGTTTCTGTTATTACAGGTGGTCTGTCTAAATTCTTTCGACACGCTTTATTTTCTGGCAAATTTCGCATTGTCTAATGAATTTCTCGACATCCTTTGTTAATCCTTTTCAAGAGTATTTTTCTTTTATGCGTTTAATAGTTTCGTTCACGCCTCTATGTAGGTTAGTCTTACCATTATGATATTGGTCTAGTATGGTGGGAATTTGTTCGTCTGTTGTGTGAGTGTGTGAGTGTGTGAGTCTGGGTGACGTTTTCGGAATACTTTAAATTTTATCTCCTTTTCACTATTTATGAATGTGAGCATTTTTAGAATAGGGAGATCTACATTTGTCTCTACGCAGTATGTTTCGTCAATTTGTAGTAAGTCTTGACTCAAATATAATGATCCGAATAGATATTCATTAACAATGTCGGGATTGTAAGGCAGCGCAATAAGGAAATATTTTCTATTTTTCACTGATTTGCTGGAAAGTATGTTATTTCTAAGGTTTTCGAAGTCTGCGTTTTCTTAGAAGATGTCCTCTATAATTTTGTTATTAGTTTCAGTGGGGTCATTTTGTCTGAAAATACTTATAATATTCTTGTTCTTCTTGTCCAATAGTTGGTTATTGGAAATTTCGATTCATTTACGGATTGTGTTTTATATAATTCAACAAATGTACTGAACTCTTCGTACATCTTATTGCGTTGAGCTAACTTCGTCTCCTCGTCCTCGATATTTTCAAGATTCTCGTCATCGGAATCTTCGGTTGTTAAGACAGTCCTAAAGGGGGTCAGTTGCGTTTCTTTTTGAAATTTGGAAAGGTTTTCAAAGTGATTGATTCTAATTCTAGAAAGTGCGTCCGCGTTCTTATTTGTCTTTCCGGGCTGGTATCTTATCTCGTAGACGTACTCTTCTAATTTGAGCCTCCAACGGGCTAAACGTCCACCGGCATCCTTGCAACTAAAAAGCCATGTAAGAAGGCGATGGTCAGTTACAAGAATGAACTTCCTACCAAAAAGGTATGGTCGGAAGTGCTTAACGGACCAAACTATGGCGAGCAGTTCGCGCTCTATAACAGAGTACTTGACTTCTGCCTTGCAAAGGGTTCTTGAAGCATAGGCAATCGGAAGACCTTTTCCAATAGTTCCCTGAGATAATACCGAACCGATCGCAAAATTACTGGCGTCCGTCGTGAGTACGAACGGTTCTTCAAAGTTTGGATAAATGAGGACAGGTGTGGAAGTTAATTTTCGTTTCAAATTTTCGAAAGCTTCTTTACAATCTGAATCGAAATCAAATGCGACATTCTTTTGAAGGCGGGTAAGGGGCTTGGAAATTTTTGCAAAGTTTTCTAAGAATTTACGATAGTATCCAACAAGTCCCAGCAATGATTTAATTTCCTTTTGATTTTTTTGGTTCAGGGAAATTTACTATACATTCAACCTTACACAGATTTGGTTTTACGCCGTCCTTTGTGTCCGAGGTATGCTACTTCCTTGCGGAGAAACTCGCATTTATCAGGTTGTATCTTCATGTTCGCGCGTCTGAATCTTTTAAATACTTCCGTCAGTCGGTCAATGTGTTCGTGTATGGATGCTGAATAAATGATTATGTCGTCCATGTAGACGAGGCAACTCTCATTTTGGACTCCTAATAAAATATTGTCGAAGGTCGTAGGAGCATTCTTCAACCCGAAGGGCATACGAACGAATTCGTAGTGGCCATTTTCGACTAAAAATGCTGTCTTCTTTACGTCCTGTTGGTCAATCTCTATCTGATGGAATCCCGACGCGATATGTAGTGTGGAGAAGTATTGGCATTTGCCAAGCTGATCAAGGAGGTCCGATATATTGGGAAGAGGGTATTTGTCGTCAACTGTGATTTCATTAAGTTTCCTATAATCGACGACGACTCTCCACTTCTGCTTTCCCGAAGCATCCATCTTTTTAGGGACTACCCAGACTGGAGGTAAGAAATGAGAGTTGGATGGTTTTGTTATCCCTTGATCTAACATTTTGTTTATTTGGCCTTTTATTTCATCTTTAGGTACGTATGGGTATCTATAGGATTTAGTAAACGTCGGTTTGTCGGTCGTTGTCTTAATTGTGTGTTTTATTTCATTAGTAAAGGTAAGTTTGTCACCTTCTAGGTGAAAGATATCGGAATAGTCGATACAAAGTTTTGTAGTAAGTTCCGCTTCTTCTTCGTTCAGGTGTTCTAAACGTAGATGGTTTTTAAATTCCGGAATCCTGTTGTTTTGTATAGTATGATCGAATTCGTTAAGATTATTGACTGAGATGTGTTGTACGGGCTCTATTGTTAGGTCGGAAAAGTCGATTGTCTTGGGGTTTGCATTGGGGTTTAAGACGGTTGTTAAAAATTCGCCGTTCTCGTTCACTTTCACGAGAGCATGAGGGAGACGTACCTTTCCTATTTCTTTACCTGATAATATCGCTTCCGTGTTGTATAGCGAACATCTAAGTTTGAAAACTTGTTCTGTCCGTGCGTCTATCGTGATAGTATTTGAATTTTTTCGAAATGTCTCGTGGATCCCGTGTTTCTGTGTTGGGAGTTGTATCGTCGGTCACTTTGTAAAGGGGTATTGTCTTAAAATTTGTGATCAGTTGCTTATTCTTCAAGTCCACTATACACTGATAATGTTCTAAGAAATCTGATCCAAGTAAACCGTCAATTTCTAGATTGCAAATGTACACTTTATGTGGGTCTTTGTAATTGAAGGGCACTAAAGTGGATTCATTGATGCAAATTTTTTAATCAGTGATTCCTTGGAGGGAATTTTTGACAAGCGTTCGGTTTGAATATAGAAAGTCCGGCTCCTGAATCTATTAGACATTTGAAAGTCCTCGTCGCGTCAGTTATGTAGTAAAGGTTTTTCGATTTAACTGCAAGGAGAGGGCTTATAGAAAGTTTTGTTCGGGGAAGTTTGCGTTCGGATTGTAGTCTTCCAGATTGATTGATTGAATTTGAGCTTGGATTTCGGCTAAGTCCGAGTCTGAGTTCGGAGGATCCACCGGTATAGGCGGGTCTTTACAAAAATCCTGATTTGAAGGGTCTGTAGCTTCGCTATAGTAGTTACTATCTGGGAATTCGGAATATTGCTGCGTTTCTTTATAACATGGGTAAGCAACAGGAGGTTGATTTTCGTATTGTTCAGTTTGATAATGATCCTGACCGTAATTCCTATTATGGTAGTTGGTTGAACTACGCTCGGTCTCGGCTTTCCTATGTTAGGATTGGGACGGATGACTGAAGGTCGGTGATCACTGCCAATATTCTGATTGGGCCTAAAGTTCGGCTGGAATCGTTGTGGTTTTTGAAAGTGTTGCTGTTGTTGGAATGGAATTATTTTGCGTAAATGTCCTCTGTCGGCACTCATTACTGGTGTATCCAAGGCATTTGCAATTGAAGCATTGCTTTGAAGGTGGACCGGGATTAGATCTACGAGGAGGTGCTGTTGTGGTTTTATTCGTATGGTGAGTATGGCACTTTTTTGTTTCGAAGTAATTTAGTTGTAATTCTCTTCTAACCCAGTTTGTAGCTGTTAGTATGTCTGTCGGGTCACTTGCTCTAGCTATTTGTCCTAGTTTAGGCTCAAGTCCCGTCAAAAGGGTCTTAAGAGTCATTGTCTCGACAAGTCGCGTATGTGCGTTCTTCTCCTCTTGAGTAAAGCTCTGCTTATTGATTGAAGCATACATTTTCGCTTTCTGAGTCTGTAGCCGTGTGATGAATGTCAATGGAGATTCGTTCGCTAGCTGTTTTAATCTTTGAAGGTCTTGAATCAACGAAGACAGGTCTCTCGAGTCTCCGTCTTCTATAAAAGGGCTGGTTGCTGGCTGCTGGGTTTGTTTTTCTCTTAAAGGTTTAGGAACCACCACACACAGTTGGGACTGCCTTGTTCTGATGTCTTCTGAATCACCTAATTAGGACTGCCGTGTTCTGTTGTGTAGAAGGATCCCACTTCTGACACCAATTTTATATAACTTTTCACAAGATTTACTTTTTAAAAAAGTTTTATTCAAAAATTATAAAATTTAAAAGATTCTTACTAACTATATCGGAGCAACAATGCTCGTGTACTTATACCTAAATTAATGCACAATTAGCAGTTTTAGTCACGTATGAGTTCATGTTCGTAGTAATTTAATAGGTCAAATTAGAAATTTGTTTAGGTTACGTTAGCAAATGCGAAAGACGTGCAATCAAGTATGGAGGAAGCATTAGAATTCCTGGATTATGCCCTTCCAGAATCGTAGCAAAATTATTAAGTATATACTTCAATTTTATGCTACTTGCTATAATAATTAATAATATAATTAATTTTATAGGACGTGTTGAAGTGCATTTCATTGAAACTCATGTGGGACATGCTGAAGAATTACGAACGAAACTTTTGTCTAAAGCGGAGCAGGATATTATTGTTGGGCAATTGTCGGCTGGTAATTATTTTGACTGAAGTTAATTATGAAGATTAATTAATGATCCATAGTACGATGAAATTTATGTAAAAATTTTGTTTAAATCTGCGCAGATGTTTTAGTCTGCGTTACCTAGGTCAAAAAACTTCAGATTAACTGAATAATTTCAGGAGTATCTAATGAGAGGATAATTCAAGATTGTAGAAGAACTAGGAACAAAACTTTGGAACGAGTGAACATAGTTACTTGGGCAGACAGCATACTTAATAAGGAAATTCGAAACTGACAAAAAATGAGATGCAGATGACATGATAGCCACAGCTTTGAAAATTGAAGAATGGAATAAGAAAGGAAAAAACCATGCATTTTTCTTCAAAAGAATCGGTATGTAAAATGATAAAGGCTGTGGTGGTAGTGATAGTTGTAGTCTATGGGTTCATTTTAGGCGAAAGCTAACCTGGTTTAAAAGATGAAGAATTTGCAGTTGCATATATGAATTCTGATATGGAGAAAAAACTTAGAGATATTAGGCGAATTATATGTATAGATAGAACTCATGGGACAAATAACAAGAATTTTGATTTGACGATTCTACTAATTATAGATGAAAACAAAATGGGTTACCAAGTTGCTTTTTTAGTTTCAAAGAGGTTAGATCAGGTAATCCAAAAGATTTTTTAGGAAACTAAAGGAACGGTTAGGAGAATCTTTGGAAAGTGAATATGTAATGAGTGATGATGATTTAAAATATTATAATGCTTGCATTGAAGTTATGGCAACAGAGAACAGGAAACCTAGAAGATTACTGTGTACATGGCATGTTATTAAAAATTGGAATATACAAGGACGATCTAAACTAAGGGAGCAAGAGAACAGGATGGAAATGAAGAAACAAATGCGAGCAATTTTAAAGGAAACAGACACAGAGAAGTTTCTCCAACTGAAAGAAAATTATTTCATTTGGAAAATGAAGATGAATCAGAATTTTCAAAGTATTTTCGCACGTAAATAAATTACTGCATATATACATAGATAGACATAAACATAAAATTTTGTTTCAGTTATTATTTTCAGGACAAAGATAGAATTAAAATGTGGGCTCCTTGTTATAGATTAAATGTAGGCATAAGAGCAAATATGGCCATAAAAAGTCCAAATAAGGTTCTGAAGCATAATAAAATGAGAGGGCAACGAAACATACGGTAGATTCCTTTTAGTAAAAAATATATTTATATATCCTGTACATTTTTAGGCTAGAAAAGATACTGGATTTATTGGAAGAACTTGTAGATGACAAAATGTGGAAGCGAATAAAAAATGTTGAAAGACCCAATGCCAATAATTATCACCACAAAATTATAATGGAAGCACATAGAAAGGCAGAAATTCAATTGAGTAATAAAATACCTAAATTTGCTGGAATTTGGTAAGTTTAGGTAGAGTCTGCATCGGTAAGTGGAACCGTTTATATTGTATCTTACAATGAAATGTGTGATGAGATGTGCAGGTCATTTTATTGTAATAAATGTATATATATAATAAAATAGATTTTTGTTGGGGATGCAGTCATTTAATAAATAAAATTCTTTGGATTATGCCAAGCTTTCGAGAATGTTTATTCTCTTCGTCGGGGCAAACTAAAAATCGTTACAATTTTTTTTTAACTACATAATAGATTATTAATTAAAGTACTTACATTCGTGAATTTATATAAAATTAACCACAAACAGGAAAGATTTCATAGTCAGCAATCAGAAATGTCATTAGTTATTTATAAATGTCATGGTAACAGCATATCTAGAGTTGAAAGTGTCTAGATTCAAGTTTTCTTAGAAAAAATCCAAATAGGAGTTATCTTTGTGTTTGTAGCTCTTTTTTAACAAGTCACACATTAAACTTAAAAATATTGAGGCAGATATAAGTTTAGTAAAAAGAAAAAGTTATTATTCAATTATATATATAAAAAAATGTATTCATAACAGACTTAGAAACACATAATATAAATAAATATATACCCGTACACAGACTAGACTATCTGAATTCGTAGGTATTGCAGTATAAATTCAAGTTTATTATGTCAATAATATTATTTACTATTTTGTTAGGCATTCAGATTATTTGTTAATTATATATAATCATATTCTCTCACAATACGACATACATAACTTTAAAATGAAATAATGGAAAGCGTCAATTACATAAAAAAACAAAAAAAAAAAAAACAAGTCAATCTCTCTCACAAATTAACCTGAGAAATTTATTAAAATAAGATATATCTAATAGAGAAATATTAACATATATCATCTTTATCGTATTCTCTCACAATACGATAAATACACAATATAAAATATCCTGAAAAGCATCCATTCATTCAATGAAGCTAATAATAATGATAAGCTGATTTCTCTCACAAATCAACATGAATTATATCTCCATCAGGTCTCCCATTGGAATCTTATTTCTGCTGATATAAACACTTTTGTATATAGTATAAATATAAGATTGTTAACAACTAGAATAGTCCTGTAGTAACCTTTGTAGAATAAACATTGTAACTTTAGTAAATAAATTAGTTTTTAAAAAGGCAATCTCGAGGATCGAAATTATTTTTGGCGCAGTCAGTAGGATTGTCTGAGAATAATCAAATCGTTTGATTATTTTTCGTGTCAACGATTAATCGGACATTCGAAATTGTTGAACTGTGAGTGATAGTGAAAATCCAGAGAGGCAAACCAATCTTGGCTCATCCCAGTCTATCGAAGACCTGGAAACCACAACCCACTGGCAGATCATCGGAATTTAGAACCCAAATCGTCTAAATTCGCAAGAGCTATCGACCTGGTAAAGGACAACCATCGCCGATCCAGCCGAAGCCCTTATAGAGAGGATGCTCAGAGTTGCCTTAATATTAATGTAAGTCTAACTCATTTTTGTTCATTTTATGTCTTTCGGAAATTTGATTGACCTTTACGAAAGTTTGGAAGAAGCGCTTTCATCACCTAATAAACCCTTAGAAGATTCAGAATTACCTAGTTCAATTGTAGTAAGCCCAGTTATTAAGCCAGCTATTTTAAAATTGTCTTTGAAAGAAAAATTTAAAATGAACCAATTCAAGCCTGAATATCTTAATTGTCTCCCTGAATTTAGTGGCGACGCTAATGATTTACAGAGATTTCTTTTGGTTAGTCAATCGCTAATAAATCAATTCTATGATGAAGCGAATCCAGAAAGTTTTTCAAATACGTTTTTAATGAATTCCATTGTATCAAAGCTCAGTGGAAATGCAAAAACTCTATTCAATATACAAGGTATTAGCACATGGACAGAATTAAGAGAATTATTAATTAGGAGTTTTGCTGATCAACGTGACGAAAGTTGTCTAAATAGAGATCTTGTCATGTTACGACAAACTGTTGGTGAATCAACACAACATTTTTACGATAGAATCTTACATATTCTAAATTTATTGTGCAGCCACGTTAATTCTCAAGTTTTAACTAAGGAAGCACGAGCGGCTAAGATAGATTTATACCAAGACTTAGCACTTAAAACATTCTTAGCAGGCATACGCGAACCGTTAGGAACAACAATTCGATGTATGAAACCGAAAGGTTTGAGCGAAGCCTTACAGTATGTAACTGAAGAGGAAAATGTACATTATTTTCAGAGTTACCCTAACAAAACAAACCAAAAATCAGAAATTTTCAAGCCACAGATTCCAATGAAACCACAGGTTAATTCACGACCTCAATTTCAATTTAGAAATAATCCAAATCAAATATTCCCTAGAAACCCAAATTCAATGCAATCTTATCGGAACAATTCTTTTAGACCCCCGTTTTGGCAAGTTCCAACACAACAAAGATTCAATCAACCTCCGCAACAATTTGCTCATCATCCACAATATCCTAGAGCTCCACAAAATTTCAGAGCTCCTACCCAGAACACCAGATTTTCACAAAATTATCAAAGTACTTTTAAACAAGAAAATCCCAGCCAATTAACAAAACCAACTCCAATGAGTATTTCATCTGAAAGAACATTCAATCCTCATTCGAATTTCTTCAAACCATCTAATCAACCTCCTCACTATAAAGTCGAAGAACTGTATAACACAGAAGTAAATACTTGCGAATCTGACTATGATCCAAATTATTTTAACGAATACCAAAATTACTATCCTGAAGCAGAATGTGAGAATCAAGATTTTTCAAATGAAAACAGCATTGAGACTGAAAATTTTCATACGGATCCTCCCAATTCCGAGGAAAGATAACCCCTAAAGTTTTTTCATTCAATTTTTCAGAATCCAATGAACTTCCCTATATAATGATTCCACAATATAATCTGAAACTATTAACTGATTCTGGCTCTACAAAATCTTTTCTTGACCCAGATTTAGCTTTTAAATTATTTCCAGATAGAATTAAAAATGACCCTTTTATAGTTTCCACAGTGTATCAAAAATCATCTCATAAATATAGCACAGAAATTCCGACTCCTCAAGTTTTTAACGTCCCTGGCAACATGAAATTTTACCTTTTCAAATTCCACGAAACATTCAATGGCCTCATCGGTCTAGACAATATGAAAAATCTACAAGCTAGTGTTGATTTTAGTAGAGATATTCTTATTACTCCGAATGCAAGGATTAAATTACATTACCATAAAGTGAAAAGCGCAAACAATACTCATTTAATATCCGTATCACCACGTGTTGAACAAGTTATCAAGATAAGAACATCTGTAAAATATGGCGATATCATTATCCCACATATTAAAATTCATAATTGCGAGATTCCAGAAAGCCTGAGCGTTGCAAAAAACGGAGAAGCGTTAACCACAATCCTGAATACTACTAACGATACCATTAAACTTGACCTTAGTGAACCATTCGTTGTAGAGAAATTCCAGGAAAATTACACACTAGATTCGAACTTGAATTATATTTCGAGCGAAGAAAATAACACATTAGATTTAAATAAAATTAGATTAGACCATTTAAATTCTGAGGAATCTTCAAAAATACTATCACTTTGTCGAAAATACTCTGACATATTCTACAACGAAGAGATGCCCTTAACTTTTACAAACCGTATTAAACATCAAATCAAAACATCCGACGAAAGCCCCGTTTATACGAAATCATACAGATATCCATTTATTCACAAGAACGAAGTAGATAACCAAATAAGAAAAATGCTGAAAACCAATATCATCCGGCCCAGCAATTCGCCTTGGTCTTCCCCAATTTGGGTAGTTCCAAAAAAAATGGACGCCTCTGGCAAGCAAAAATGGCGCGTCGTAGTAGACTATAGAAAACTAAATGAAAAGACTATCGATGATAAATATCCCCTTCCGAATATTAATGATTTGTTGGATAAACTCGGAAAGTGCCAATACTTCACGACTTTGGACCTAGCAAGTGGATTCCACCAAATCGAGATGGAAGAAAAGGATATCGAGAAAACAGCATTCAGTACAGAAAATGGACATTATGAGTACCTCCGCATGCCATTTGGGTTGAAGAACGCCCCTGCCACGTTTCAACGTGTAATGGATAATATACTGCGAGGAATACAAAACGAAAAATGTCTAGTCTACCTGGATGATATCATCGTTTTCTCGACTTCTCTGCAAGAACATCTAGAGAGGTTAGAAAGTGTTTTCAAGAGACTCAGAGATTCAAACTTCAAAATACAGCTTGACAAATCCGAGTTTCTCAGGAAAGAAGTCGCATATCTCGGACATGTTGTAACACCACAAGGAGTCAAGCCGAATCCGGACAAAATTAAGGCTATTCAAAATTTTCCAATTCCGAAGACCACCAAACAAATCAAAGGATTTTTGGGACTCTAGGATACTATAGACGTTTCATCAAAAATTTTGCTAATTTAACAAAACCGCTAACAAAATGTTTAAAGAAAGGTGCAATAATCGAACACAACGAAGAATTTATCAATTGTTTCGAAAACTGTAAAACTATTTTAACAAACCAGCCAATTTTACAATATCCAGATTTTTCGAAACCTTTTAATCTAACAACAGATGCTTCAAATATTGCTCTTGGTGCGGTCCTTTCACAAGGCCCGATTGGTAGAGATTTACCAATTGCATTTGCGTCTCGTACTCTCAACGATTCAGAAATTAACTATTCCGTAATAGAGAAAGAACTTCTCGCCATCGTTTGGGCAACCAAGTACTTCCGCCCATATTTGTATGGTCGTAAATTCAATATAATAACAGATCACAAACCTTTGCAATGGTTATTCTCACTTAAAGATCCAAACTCAAAACTTATGCGTTGGAGAATTCGACTAGAAGAATTCGATTATAACATTATATACAAGAAAGGAAAATTAAACACAAACGCAGACGCGCTTTCAAGAGTCGAAATACATACGAAAGAATTCTGGGAACAACTAGATGATATACTGAAAGAATATCCAAATTATCGAAACCCATCAGTGACATTCGATTACCAGCGAGAACCATTAAATCAAGATCACAATGAATTGAATACCCCGGAATATAGAGAAATCGAACTTCGTACACAATCTCCAAAATCACCTCGAGTTTATCTAGACTTAGATACTATGGAAAGAACTCTGGACGATGAAGACAACATTTCAATGATTGTACATCATGATCAATCAATTGCAGAAGTGCAGGCGCAGTCGTCTTCGAAAGAAGATAAGCCAATCACGAACAATGTCAACGATGATAGCGATGAACAAACGATACATTCGAACGCTGACCAACATCCAATAGCAGATATACCAGTCACAGATCATGCAATCAATTACGGACAAAACCAAATCTTCATAAAATTAGTACATCATTCACCAGCAAAACCGAAGCTATCTCATCTATTTGAAAAGAAATTAAGAATTCATCTGCAAATATCCGAACAAAATTTTGAAAAAGATATAGTAAACTTTATAAAAGAGTATGTATCTCCCAATGTAAATTATCACCTATATTTCGAAGATCCACAAATTTATGAATCGTTTTCTGCAGTAGTCCAACAAAATTTCAAATGGCCCTCTATTAAATTTAGAAGATGTACTAAAAAACTAATTGACGTTATCGATAAAGAAGAAATCTTATCAAAAATACAGGGATACCACGAAGGTAAAACCAACCATCGAGGAATAGACGAAACATTAAGTAGAATCAAGGAAAAGTATTATTGGCCGCTGATGAAAAATTCAATTACAACTTATATAAATGATTGTGAAATATGCCAGCAAGCTAAGTACGAGAGAAAACCCGTAAAAATGCAAATGAACATCACACCGACAGCTTCTAAACCATTTGAAATAGTGCATATGGATACGTTTACATTCGAACAAACAAAATTTTTAACAATTTCGGACAGCTTTTCAAAATATTCACAAGCATACCCAATATCTTCTATGTCTGGAACAGAAATTGCTAATAACCTAATAAACTTTTTCTCACATCATAGTATACCTAAGCTTATTATTGCAGATAACGGAACAGAATTTAAAAACTCTGTTATTACCGAGCTTTTGAACTTGCATAAAGTCAAAATTCACTTTTGTTCTCCTAACCATCCCCAATCAAACGGAATAGTTGAGAGATTCCACTCTACAATCACAGAACATCTCAGATTACTAAACACTCAAGGTTTCTCAAAAACACCAGCGAAAATGAAAATGCTATATGCAATTTTGGCATACAATAATTCAATCCACTCTGTCACCAAATTCAAACCTATAGACGTTATAAACGGACATGTCACAGATAACGACCCATTTAATATTGAAATAGATAAACTTATATTGAATGACTATGTTAATCAACATAGAGAAAAGTCTAGATTATTATACTCTAAGATAAATTCAGCGTTACTTAATCAAAAGGAAACGGTTATTGAAAAAGCTAATGAAAAACGAGATAAGCCAGAATTATTTGAAGAAAACCAAGTAGTTTTTCCCAAGAAACACATTAGGCAAAAGCACGCCAATAAATATGATAAACCCTCAAAATTAACAAATATCAATACCGAAAGAAAAGTGGTGAAAACTGATCAACATGCAAAAATTCACATGAACAACCTTAAGCGTCCCTTAAGAAAAATTCACTCTTTCGATTAGTAAAGATAGATTATTGTATTACAGGTTTCCCGTAGTCTTGGGTCTCCGAGAAACTATCAGTGTAAGAAACTTACAAGACAACCCAGGATTAATACCCCTAAAGATCGGTACCGCTAAACTACAAGAATATTCTCATTCACTCTTTCATTATTACGATCTGAATCCTATAATTTTAGAAATCAATAAGCTTAAAACTAAATCTACGAATTTAACATTATCCCTTCAAATGAATGCAAATTATTCTAGAGATGTTTCAAATTACCATAAAATATTAAGATATGTTGAAAATAAGGCTGAGTCAAAACTATCAGAAATTATACCTCATTCACAAAGAACGAAACGAGGGTTGATCAATGGATTAGGATCCATATTCAAATCAATTTCAGGTAATCTTGATGCTAGAGACGGCGAGAGATATGATCTACTAATTAGACAACTTCAATAGAATCAGAACAAAATAACTTCAAGCGTAAAATCTCAATGTTCACTTGCCATTACCTTGATAGACAAATTTAATGGAACAATTAGCCAGATTAATCATAATGAAAAACTTTTGGAAGACAAGCTAAATCAAATCTCATTAATTGTAACCACACGAGCCTACAGAGAGAATAGTAGTTTTATAAAGGATGTTATGATTCAAATAATCAATTTGTACGAAACCATAATATCTATTTTACAGGATATAGAGAATTCTATTACCTTTGCAAAACTTAAAACTATGTATCCAAGCATAATGCCTATATCAGATTTATATAATATATTAAAAACTCTTCAAACAAAATTCACTCCTGACCAATTTCCAATACCTGTTGATCTAGGAAATACCCTTCTTTTTGAAAAATTAATAGAAGTGGAATGCTTTATTCTCAATAATAGAATTGTGTATATACTTAAAATTCCAATAACTTATCCTTCCGAATTCAACCTTTATCATTTATTTTCTATACCAGTCTTCTCGAAAGGTCAATTCAGAACTATTCTTCCGAAGGGTAAATTTTTGATCAAAAGTGAGTTACATTACGCACTATTGAGGAACTCTTGTGAACAAATAGCAGATAGGCAATACATCTGTAAAAATACTGAGATCTACGAAATAGACGATCTCAGCCCCTGCGAAGTTCAACTACTACGGATGAAGAATACTTCTAGTTGTAACTATGCACAAATAACCATCACACAAACTACATTTAGAAACCTAGATGAATCAACTTGGATAGGGTTGTTTCCTTCCGAAGAACCAGTGACTCTTCGATGTACCAGCCAAGAAGAAATATTAAAATTATATGGTACCTATCTATTCCAAATTCCACAAGGATGCAGACTATCAACAAATCCCAAAATAATCCAAAACGAAAAAGAAGAGCCAACTGCAAATAAACCAATACTATTTGCAGATCTCAATACTAATCAATACGACTCAAAAATACCCAACATCAACATACAATTAGATCAACTTCAGCTCGATGAACTCCAAGATCTGAAAACCAGCTTCGTTGAAAATATTCCAACGATCAAAGAAGACAGCATGGCCCACCTATATATTCCCGATGCCTGGACGATCATTATATACTGTATTGTAATATTCTTGATCATCTACTTCACCTATAAGAAAGCCAAACCAAATGGGAACCAAAATGGTCCAGCCCAACCGATAGAGCTCCTTAACGTCCAACTTCCTCGCTGAACTCTCCAAAGTTGGATCTACAGGGGGAGGAATTATATCTCCATCAGGTCTCCCATTGGAATCTTATTTCTGCTGATATAAACACTTTTGTATATAGTATAAATATAAGATTGTTAACAACTAGAATAGTCCTGTAGTAACCTTTGTAGAATAAACATTGTAACTTTAGTAAATAAATTAGTTTTTAAAAAGGCAATCTCGAGGATCGAAATTATTTTTCATGTAAGAATATTTTAAACATTTTCCATGTTATTTAATACATTTTAAATAGTGTTATCAAAAAAGCAAATGGCGAAACACAAGGAAGGAAAAAATCATCGTATTATATCTCACCATTTGCTTTTTTGATAACACTATTTAAAATGTATTAAATAACATGGAAAATGTTTAAAATATTCTTACATGTTGATTTGTGAGAGAAATCAGCTTATCATTATTATTAGCTTCATTGAATGAATGGATGCTTTTCAGGATATTTTATATTGTGTATTTATCGTATTGTGAGAGAATACGATAAAGATGATATATGTTAATATTTCTCTATTAGATATATCTTATTTTAATAAATTTCTCAGGTTAATTTGTGAGAGAGATTGACTTGTTTTTTTTTTTGTTTTTTTATGTAATTGACGCTTTCCATTATTTCATTTTAAAGTTATGTATGTCGTATTGTGAGAGAATATGATTATATATAATTAACAAATAATCTGAATGCCTAACAAAATAGTAAATAATATTATTGACATAATAAACTTGAATTTATACTGCAATACCTACGAATTCAGATAGTCTAGTCTGTGTACGGGTATATATTTATTTATATTATGTGTTTCTAAGTCTGTTATGAATATATTTTTTTTATATATAATTGAATAATAACTTTTTCTTTTTACTAAACTTATATCTGCCTCAATATTTTTAAGTTTAATGTGTGACTTGTTAAAAAAGAGCTACAAACACAAAGATAACTCCTATTTGGATTTTTTCTAAGAAAACTTGAATCTAGACACTTTCAACTCTAGATATGCTGTTACCACGACATTTATAAATAACTAATGACATTTCTGATTGCTGACTATGAAATCTTTCCTGTTTGTGGTTAATTTTATATAAATTCACGAATGTAAGTACTTTAATTAATAATCTATTATGTAGTTAAAAAAAAATTGTAACGATTTTTAGTTTGCCCCGACGAAGAGAATAAACATTCTCGAAAGCTTGGCATAATCCAAAGAATTTTATTTATTAAATGACTGCATCCCCAACAAAAATCTATTTTATTAAATAATAAACCAGTCAAGAATTCAGAATCAATATATATATATATATATATATATATATATATATATATATATATATATATATATATATATATATGATCTAAATTCAGAAGAAGAAGTATTACATATACAGGAATCAACCATGATCCAAATTCAGCATGAGGATTAATTAGACCACTATATAGAAGAAACAGATAAAAAGCAAGATACAAACATTGATTTTGAAGAAAAACGCGAAGTAAAATATATAATATTAACTCTAGTACCACCTACTTAAATACTATAATTATTTCAGATTATAGCAACTAAAGCGTGTAGCTTTATTAAATCCTTAAGTGAAGAAGCATTTCATAAATGGATGGAGAGGTACAGAAAATTTAAATCAGGAATAGAACAAGGAAGTGTAAGCATGTGTAAAAAACGAAAGATTGAGCACCAGATATATTATTCAATTCAATTCAATTTATTACCATATTCATTACATTTTTATTCCATATGGAGAATACAAAGTAAAAAAAAACTGAAGAGCGAGGTAGACCTCAGCTGTGCTCAGGAATGGTTCTACTTAATAATATACTATTAACTAATTTAAAATAAATACATATTGTTTAGCATATTTAATAATATCCTTTTTCCATGTTTCAAATGTCCTAAAATATCATATTCATAGTGCCATAAAGTTTTATAGACAATATATACATACCCATACATATATATATATATATATATATATATATATATATATATATATATATATATATATATATATATATATATATATATATATTATACACGTATATGAACACATGTATATTTCTTTTACTATTTAAATTTTAGTATGATGAACTTTGGTATTTTATCTTTTATTATTTTATTATTTACTGAAAGATTTTTGTAATCGTTTGGTAAGTAATTGAAGTATTTGATAGCTGTGAACACACTATTTTTTTGAGTAAATTTCTTTTTACATAAAGGCAAGCTTATCTGTTTATTTCTTGTTATACTTGTATTACCACTATTACCACTATATGATGATTGTAGAAAGTTATAATGAAAAGAGATGCATTTTGTTATATATAATTGTTTAATAGTAGGTATTTTATCCACAGAGAAAATAAAATTTTGCCGGTCAGTTATCATAAACAACAAAATTTTGATTGACGACTTTTTCAAATAGTTTTTATTACTTTCGGTTCTTGTATCAATGGACTCCGCAGCGATTTCTCAGGCCCCATACGGTCTAGAGACTTGAAATTTCGAATTCGTTCTTAGATCGCAGACATCTCGCCGCCTGTTAAGCTCCAAGTGTGATCCAATATTGGTAATTATAATTATCTCATTCAATCTCATTCAACCAAGATCATTATTTTGTCGACATGGAGCGACAATGGGATCCGTCACTGGAATTACGCACGAGCATGGAGCGTATATGTACGTCTCGTTCTCTGGTATATAGGTACTTTTTGGAAGATCGTCTATGGTTATGTCGCAATTGTCAGACGTCAGACGTTACAGTTAATTTAAAGTTTAATTTTGTGGTGTGGTAGACAAACAGTAATTTGTTAGGGAATTGCTGGCAAACACATATACATAAGTATAGTTAAAATCGAGAAAAGGATAGCAATAGTAGGTACTCATCGGTACGGTTTAAATCTTAAATGCCCAATAAAAACAATTTTAATTTTTTTTTCAAAAATTTCACTTGTTACTTATTTGAAAGGTATCTATTATTTGGACAATGTTATTTTCTAGTTTTTCTTTTACAGATTGTGAAGGTCGGCCTGTTGGGGTTGGTGGAGGGGTTAATTAAAATACATATACTTGGGTGCTTTGTTTAATTTAGCCAAAGGTAATTTGTGTACAGAACATTATTTGTATAATATGTACCTACTTAGGTATTAGTTATGGTTTTAATATAAATATCATAATTTAATTTAATAATTTTTTAAACATCTATCTATTTTTATTTATTCCTCTTTTAAGAAACTGACAAACATAAATATATACCTATGTGTTGCAAAGTCACATTGGTATCTACATACATACCTATAGAAATTATGTATTATATATATATATATATATTGTGTAAATAGTTTCTCAACTCATTGCAGAGTATTTAACGGTAAAACAGAAAATGAGAATAATCTTTAAAATGTTGTTGTGAGTAATTTTACTGCAGATAGCTTGAATACAAGTATGAGGATTTATTTTCGACATCAGCTAGTTCAGTAGGCACTATGATGCGCATCGGTAAGTACCTATGGGCGAACGCATTGAATTTGAATTTAGTGGCATAAAGACTACGCCTACTGTGCTTTCATTGGTTGGTGCTGTGTGATAATTAATGTATGCCATGGCATTGGTGTGTATCAGTGAACAATAGCATTATGTCTTACACTCACATCACCTGAGCCACACTAACGTCCACACTTGTCAACGTGCTCACCCTTCTGACAATTCGTACACGCCTCCTCACGATGGCTCCGATTCTGTATCCCAAACTCGTTACAATAGGTATAACCATAGATATCTGAACACCTGTCTATGGGTATAACCGTTGGGTTAATCAATTGTTTTCAAAACATTAATCTATAACTATAACTCAAGCTAATTAATTCTTACAGTACATACAGTCCATTTTCAAATAAAATAACTATTAAGCAATTTAATATTTCGATGCATCACAACAGAAGAAAATAATAAAGAAAGATCAGTCGTACTGACTCTCAAAAAAAGTCTAGTGCAACAAATATATACCGAAAAATCCACGAAAATTCAACCATAGAGCTCAGAGATACTTCTTTGGGAATTACAGATTTAGAACCGTCTACCTAGGAGCCCCAGACACACATAAAATATAGCTTATGTCACCGGCGCAAATATAAAAAAAATCAATAGAAAAAAAAAATATCGAAATCGGATAAGTATTTTTTGAGATTATTATTGTCATACATAAAGTTACTGGTATATACAGGGTGATTCACGGTCGATGGTACTTTAGACGTATAAGGAAAACTGACGATAAGATCGCTCTAAAAATTGTGTTATTTAGATAATACCTAGTGATCTTTCGACTGAAAATATTTTCAGCCTTGCGACGTTGCCACTTATATAAAAATAACTTTGATTTTTCAAATAAGACACCCTATATATTATCAATTTATTAGATCCTCTATCACCTTCTGGTTATTTTTTCATAACTAACAGTATGAA
Organism: Crioceris asparagi; assembly: GCA_958507055.1. NCBI lineage: Eukaryota > Metazoa > Arthropoda > Insecta > Coleoptera > Chrysomelidae > Crioceris > Crioceris asparagi. Next base: position 40,433,409 of record OY293831.1, read on the forward strand.
GTTCCAGTAATAGCTTTAGAAAGACTTCTTTCTTAGTTATTATTATCATGTTCCCATACCAAAATATAAGCAACTATCTATTAATGTGAATTATTCTATCATTTTTATATTAGGTATTTGCTGGTTACCATGGTGATGGAAATTTTTGAAATACCATATTTTATTTCGAACTCGTTATGCCATTGATCTACTCCTGTCAGTTGAATTGATTCGTTTCTCATGTTTTCGTGACAGACGCCATCATTCGTGAATCAAAGTATATACTCATCTTTGGTATGATAAGAAGACTGGAGTAGTGATTTCAAGCTGCACCGACCAATTCAGCCCGCCACAAAAAAAGTGGTACATATTTTTTCACACAATTATTATAATTTATTACACGCAAAATAAAATTTATTACACGTTCCGGTGTCGCATTACAGGGTGGCGGTCCAAGTCCCAAATTGTCGAGAATCGGTTCAAACTATTCAGTAGCTTCGAATCAATCATTTTGATCACCAGTACTAATGTCCAATAGTTGATTGCAAATTTTTCTATGTTGGCCTTTCTTGCAAAATTTTTAACTAACAGAGTGGCTGCCGGAGTCAGGCTAATTGGGGAGCTCAAGCAACCGTGGTCGTATATTGCTAAATTATTGTAAATGCCCATTTGAAGACGTATCCAACTAATCAAGTCATAACTGACATAGAATAGAGTAATAAAGGCTTCTGTTACTAACTTTGCTAGTAGGCAGGCCCGAGCGTCAGCCTATCTTGGGTAGGCAAGACCAGCGCGCGTCTCACACTATGCAAATCAAAACAGTTTAAATGGAAGAATATTCTTTATCTTAGCACTGGGCTCCAATTTAAGATACAAGTTTTCTTTGTTTCAACACTTTATTGAACCAAACAAATCTTTTTTTTTCTTACTGAGGCCCAAAGGTGCTACTTCGCGTACGAGAAACGCGCATCAAAAACACCGCTTTCATACAGCGATGGTGTTGATTATTTTACTTGAAGCACGAATTATGCAATTAGCTGTATTCGTTATTTAGTGAAAACTTAGCAATAACCAATATTCAGTAAATGTTTTTTGGTGCAATACGTTGTGATAAATGTCTGAGCTCCCTCGAGTAATCTGAGTCCGGTCATGACCCTCTAGCTTGTTCCGGGTATGACTTACCTACACATTTTGCAACTAGGGCCAACATAGAAAAATAGCAATAAGCAATGTCCAATAGTCCTTGTACGCAAATTGATTTCCTCGAGACCATTGAATAGTTTGAACCGATTCTCGACACTTTGGGACTTGTAGCGTGAGAATTACGAATTACCTATACAATTAGCGAAAAATTAGCTATAAAGAAAGTGTAAGAAGTGTTTTTAGATGCAATATGTTGTAATAAATGTGTGAAAAAATATGCACCACTTGTTTTTGTTGATATGGTTAAAAATTGACACCGGAGCGTGTAATAAATTTTATTTTCCGTGAAATAAATTGTAATAAATGTGTAACAAATATGGAATACTTTTTTTTCGATAGGGTGAAAAAACAAATTGGCGGTGTAGCTTGATATCCACGCTGCACCGCCACCCTGTAATTCGACACGGGAACGAGTAATAAATTTAATTTTTCGTGTAATAAATTGTAATAAATGTGTAAGAAAATATGGACCACTTGTTTTTTTTCGATATGGTGAAAGAAGAAGATGACGGTGTAGCTTGGTATCCAAGCTGCACCGCCACCCTGTAATAGGGTATCACACCATTTTTTAAAAACTGTTTTAAATTAATCCTGAGATCGTAATGAACTAGTAGAAATTTTGTTAATTTTTTTTAAAACCGAAAATCGCCCTAAAATCTGTTTTTTATTTATGATTTTGAATTTTCGCGCGGAAACGCTAGCCGCCATGCTTTTTCATCTCGTGACGTCACTCGGTTAGTAAACAATACGACTGCGAAAGACCAAGTAATAAGATTCGTGAAAATAATGAGTTATCATTGGTGTCTTGTGCCTGAATGCAAAAATACAAGTGTAAAAACGCCACAAAAATTATGGATTCAAGTGCCAAGTGATGTAAAAATGAGAAATACTTGGTTGAAACTGGCAAGAAGAGATCCAAAGTCATTGTCCACAAAGACTAGACTGTATTTCTGTGAAGACCACTTTGATGTAAGTATGCGCTATAAATGGTAAATTAACTATCAAATAAACAAAAGAAAACTTCTTGTTAATATTACAAAACAAATGTCATCTTTTGTAATGTATTTATAGGTTATATTATGTAGGTAGGTACCTAGGATAAGTAATGAATTAAAAACTTCATAAATATTATAAACCATATTTCAGCTGGAAAATGATATGGAAAATTATACAGAGTATAAGATAATGGGTTCTGTTAAACGAATTCGGATCAAACCAAACACCGTACCAACTAGATTTGATTGCCAAGCAAAAAGGAAACACAAGTCCACTTCAAGTGAACCTCGGCATGCCTTTATTAAAAGGCAAAGAATGTCTACAATTAAAGAGATTGAGGACACCATACAAAATGAGAATTATGCTATATCATTATCATCTTGTAGTCAAGGTAAGTTATTTTATTTGTAGTTTATGCAATTGTCATAAATTATCATTAGTATCACTAGGACAGATAAATAATCATACTATTTTACTGTTATTTTCAGATATTTTGACACCTGAAATTAAGAAGTGTCATGATAAAGCAGTCCAAGTAGTACAAGCCCAGGAACACAAAGCAATTCAAGTCTGTTGGATGACACACTACAGAAGTAGAAATGTGCAAACTAAAATAAAAACAAAAAACAGCATAACATCACCATTGAAGACAACTGTGTGTACTGCAACATCACCCTTTAAAGTACCTCAGGGAAAGATGCGCAAGCTATGTCTATCAGCCACTAAAAGAAAACTGAATTTTTCTGAAGATAAATATGAGAGTGATGAATCATACACACCATCAATAGCAGGATCGATAGTCGAATACGATTCCTCTCCATATAAAATATGTAGTCAATCAGAAATTACTTCTGATGGTAGTAGCTCACAAGAGGAATACAAAAAAATTGAAAAAGTAAATCTACAGAGTACTTTGTCAAAGATAAAAAGTAAGCCCCGATTATATATTGGTATACCAAAGGAACAGTATTTTCTAATACATTTGATTGAAAAACACACTATCGTTTCTGAAAAAAATATTTTATTATGTTTAATGCGAATAAAATTAAATAGAACATTTGCACAACTTGCTGATGATTTTGATATATCAGTCACTCGAGCTAGCAATGTATTTTTTAACACAATGCCAGAAATTGTAAAAGTTCTTTCGCCATTTGTTAAACAGTTTTCAAGTTACACAATCAAGAAGAACTTACCTATAGCTTTCAGACATAAATATAATAAAGTTACATGCATAATAGACTGCTTGGAAATTGAAATTCAGAAACCAAAAAAAGCCATGCACCAAGCATTAACCTGGTCTGAATACAAAAAAGCTAATACTATTAAATATTTAATATCATGTACACCTGATGGTCTTGTAAATTTTGTGTCTACTACATTTTTTATCTCAAAAAGGTTTTACTTTGCTGAGACCTCCGAGTGTTCCTGTGGGTTCCAAATTAACAAAAGCTGAAGCAAGGCAAACCAAACAAATAGCTAGTCTTAGGATTCACGTTGAGAGGGTCATTCGAAGATTAAGAGAGTTTGCAATGTTAAAAATGCATTCAGTCATAAATTTAAATATAATTTGCATGTTAGATTTGTGTATTAGAACAGCTTGTGCCTTGATTAATTTACAAGATGCCCTTATTAAGTAACTGGTGACCTGTTTCAAGTGGTTTTGAAAGATAAAATGCAACTATGGATTTATACTGTTGTATGTGTTGTATGGTGTAATCTCAGATAATATATCATCATCATCATCAGCCCATCGCAGTCCACTGCTGGACATATGCTTCAATAATATAGGCCATAATATATACTTCTTTGTTATTAATTTAGATCTGTTTGGTGTTTATTTTTTATGTTTATATTTCGAATGCCAATATTATTTTCATGTATTTTGTTGTGACATTTTTATATTATTCTGTTTTGAGTACTTGAAATTATTAAAACATGTATTTTTCTTTGAAATAACTCTTGTGATTATGTAACTAACATATAAAACGTTATTCTAGTCTAGACTAGCAAAAATAAATCCAAATTTTTCAAAGTTCAATTTAATAGATTCTGTGTTCATTTATAAGTGTCTTTTGAGTTTAAAAATGTTTCATATTAGTCACATTAACCATTCAAGATATACAAAGTATATTGTAATAAGTATAGTTTCATTATTTCCATGGTGTTCTTTATAAAGACGATGTTGGTCAACATAAGACAGTTCATTTCAAGGATGGATCACTATTATGAGTCTACTGCACTCAACAGAACTTTTAATATATAAAATTAATTTAATAAAACAATCATTATATCTTTATAAAATGGATGTATTTTGTATTATAAAAACCTACAAAGATAAAAAAAATATTCAAAGTCAAAGTATTTTTATTTCATTGGTAACAAAATATTACTCTTGAAATTGTCAATTATAAACTACTGCTCATTCGCAAGGCAGACTCCCTTTTGAGAAGAACGAGCAAGAAACTCAAAGGGTTGCTCTTTTAAATGCCAACAATAATTTACATCAAATTTGTATGGAGATTGGAGCAACGCCTGTCCAAGCATCTTTGATATGTACTCTTCAATATTTTAATATGCCTTTTTAATTAAGGTATTCTTGACGACCATTTTAAACTTGGATAGAGGTAGATCCGAAATAGGAATTTTATGATAAAAGAATAAATCTTAGTACAAAAATTATAAACTATGAGCAGCTGATTCCATTGACAGCCAGTGCTGCCATTAGTTACACATATAAAGTATATTCCTGAAAAGTATATTTTCAGACTTTAACACTTTTATATAAAATTGGAAAAATGTTATTCTTCCAAAAAGCAACTACACTATTTAATAACTTCATGACATATTCATGTTCATATTCAACAGGGATTATAGTGACCTGATTGTTTTTCTTAAAATCACTGCTAGCGACACAGAAATAGCTTTTGTTTCCTTTAGCACAATACATCTGCATTTGAACTTGTGCAAAATATTTCTTTGATATTGAACAATTCTTATCTATATAGTTTTGTGTAGTTTTTTCACTAGACGGACACTTAATTTCAAAAGTAGTCTTGTTATTAATCCCATCAGGCGAGCCAGCAACCATTGGGAATGCCTCAGAAATATATAGACCACATTTTGCTATCTTTATTCCCATTTTCTCTTCCACTGCTATCCTGACTTCATCCTCCAGTTTTTTACCTCTTGATATTGCTGGAGTTTCAGGAACTTTTGCACCAAAAACCATAGCAACCAGAGCACCATCCACAGTTTTGCACTGGCTCACTTCATAGCATTTTGAGGCTGTGATTCTGCCATATCTTAGTTCATGCCACAAGCCACTTTTATGTTGATCTCTAGTTCTACTCTCCAGGGATGATATGGTTTTTTGATTAAAAAGATGAGAAATTTTAGTTAAAAAAATGTCTTCATCATTGTATTTCATTATTAGATGATGCAGTGATAAAGTTGCTTTACTGTCAAAATCAGGTTCATGCCTCAAAAACTGGCATTTGTCAATTTTTTTTTTACATTCTAAAAGAAATTCATTTAAGACACTGCTATCTTGAACTATCTCCTTTGGTTTTCTTTTTGAGATTTCTTTAGCACACAAAATTTTTATTGATGATCCAACCTTAGCCAGATTCGATTTCCTCCAATAGCATTCAACCGAAGTACACGACGGGGCTTCGGTTCGACGATGTAATCACATTAAAAATGCAACACTGTGCTTGCAGCCGCCTTCTGAAGATGGGCAATCGTGGCACTTGACACTAGTCACAGTCTCTTCTTGTTCGTTTACAACAAGTGTCACTGCATAGGGCTTGGTACGCACTTTATGTTCCGGGCATACCGTACACTTAACCACGCATGTATTTTGAAGCCGCTTCAGCAGCACATAGCCTATTGCGTCGTCTCCGTAAGATTCCCTTCCCGACCTGATGACAAAATATAGGTTAGGTTGGAGTGTAACATGAAGGACCCGTTTTATTGTATTGTGTATTGTTATTGTACTTATTATTAGACAAAACTTGATACAATGGTTACTTACATTGCTGTTTTAACATTTTTCAACTCGGCAGAACAGAAATCGGGATTGGAGGCAAAAAATTTCGCCACCATTAAAGTATTAACCATTGGCAGATTTGTACTTTCTGCTTTCACAAAACCGTCTTCCATAGTGAAATAAAGGCTAGAAGTCTACAAACGTGTTAATAACTCGTAAATTTATCAAAATAACAGCGCACAACTTATTTTCAGTAGATTGTTTGCTATCGGAATGACGTCACGGCGGGATCCAATATGGCGAATGGCGTTTTAGACATTTGAAAAACAGATTAGAAAAGACGATTTTTAGAATGGAATTATAAAATTAAAATTGCAATTTTATGAATAAATATCGACGTTTCTTGTTTACTTTTTTCGAAATCTATTATGAACAAATATTTTTATATTTTTCCTTACATAGTGTAAAATACCCTATTCGACACCAGAACGTGTAATACATTTTATTTTGCGTGTAATAAATTGTAATAATTGTGTAAAAAAATGAAATGGTCGGTGCCTCTTGGAATCACTACTGCAGAGGCGATTTGTGCTCTGTATGTTTAAAAATAATAATAAACTTTCATTCTCAGTCTTGGCAAAACAATAATGAGTAAGTATGTTCATCAGAACCTGAATTCAATTTTAAGATGAAATTAGCAATAACTACGCATTGACTGATATTGTGAAAATAAATCCAGTTCAACGATATACATATGTATTTTGTGATCTTTTGCTAGATTATTTACGCAAAAGAATATAAAAACAGGATAATATCTAATTAATAATCAATAATCAAGTGATAAGGACAGAGGTTTTAATAATAATAATTTGGGAAGAAATATTAATAATTAAATATTTATAATACATTCTCAAAATGACAACCTTTTCTTTCCAAACATCTAAGAATACGTTTCTCCACCAATAAAATAACTTTTCTTATTTCACGTGCATCTATCTCATCAATGCATTTAATTACGCGTTGGCACTGTTCATCTTTACTTTGTACTGGTGTTGAATACACTTTTTTCTTCAAATCTTTGCGTTTCAGATAAATTATTTTAAGGGATACCTCAAATAATGTTTGTTGAATAATAATTGTGTTTTATCACCATGGTAACCAGCAAATACCTACTATAAAAATGTTAGAAATAATTCACTTTAATAGATAGTTGCGTATATTTTGAAAACGTGGCCATTTAGGTATAGGAACATGATATTTCATTTCAATTGTATTTAGATTCTCTCTCTGAAGAAATAATAAAATATAGGGTGTTCCATTTGAAAAAACACAATTTTGGTTCTTTATGTATCTGATGGAAAGATCAAGAATTTTGAACGACCCTGTATAACATAAAAACAAGATCTTAAATAATAACTAAGGAATAAGTATTTCTCAAGCTATTACTGGAATTTCATCGTTTCACAATTCTAAAATTTAGAGTAATGGGCTATTCACTGGAGCTCTGTTTTGAACAAAACAAAAGAAAATTAATTAATTCACTGAAAACTGCTAGAGATAGTGGGTATCTTATGAAAGAATAACCAGAAGGCGATAGAGAATCTAATAAATTGATAATATATAGGGTGTCTCATTTGAAAAATCAAAGTTGGTAATACTTTTTTTATAAAAGTGGCAACGTCGCAAGGCTGAAAATATTTTCAGTCGATAGATAGTACGACTAGAGCTCTAGTACGACCTGCGAAAGATTGCATGAGACGAAAGGGGGAAATCTGCCATTTGTGCTGTTGCGCGATCGACTTACTCGTCGCTGTACTGAAATTATTTACTAAACTTATGGGTTTATATCAAAGGATTTAAATTTAATAAGATAGGTAATGCCTCAATATATCGTCACGTTCCATAAACGTTGAGCTTTTTCAAAAGATACGCCGTTGCTAATATGTGTTTGAAGATTGGTAACAGATATGACAACACCGTACCTACTCCTCTACATTCTTTGAGGATGCATTCTCTTAATGGCCGTACTATAGGTATAATCTACATAATACAATTTTCAGAACGATGCTACGAATAGTTTGCCTTAAACGTCTAAGGTACCATTGACCGTGAATCACCCTGTATATTAGTATAGATATACAAGGTTGGAGATTAGTGCATATTTGGAAGATTACGGGGTTATTGTAAAGATTAGGAGAAAATGTTTTTATTTAACCCTATCTTATTTTAAACATTCTACAATATAAAAATATTTTCAATTATAATGGGTAGAATAGTTGGAAGTGTAAACAACTTTGTTTTTTCTTGTGGAATGTGTATAATTTTAGTTTATTTTTCAAATTAAAATGGAAAAATAATAATGTCATTTTATTAATATGACTTTATGTTTATAGGTAGCTAATATTTTATGAGATGTTAATTATTTTCTGAAAATTTTGACAGATAAATAGCATAATTTAAAAATTCATATCTCTGAGTAATTAAGATCAAGAGTTGAAATTTTTATGGACACTACTCACTATCGAGTAATGTTACTCAGTTTTTTAAAATAGGACGGTATATTTTTGACACTGCCGATGGAAAGAAAGATCGGTTAATTTTACATGGTAATAACTGAACATTTAAATAGGCCTCATAATGATTTTTTAGAAATATTTACGATTTTGTAATTATGTAATAGAATTTTATAAATCAAATATATCTTGGAGTGAATGACAATAGAAATTAATTTGTCAGTTTGATTGTCAACAACAATTTTTACATTTTTTATCGGCAAATACTACAACTCTGTTGGGATGCAGTCTGTAACTGATGATAACAATAACATACTGATTTACTTAAAGACATACGCTTTTATTTTGTATTTTATCATCTCGGAGATAATGATACTACATTATAAATATTACTATCCAGAAGTATCTCGTCGCCTTAACAATATAAATATATTTTACTGAAGATCATCATAATTATCCAGTTGGAAGCAGGCTGGGAGGTGCTGGACTTTGGTTTCCACCCAAATTTCCCATTGCTTCAAATAGATTGCTCAACCCTTTCATCATAATGCTGGCAGGGAAAATCATACCTTGAGTAGCCACCATGAAGACCTTCACATCATCGCCCATTGCAGTGGCAGATGAGAACATTTGTTGTAAAGGGTTTGTGCCGTTTAGGAGATTCATCTGTCCCTTGGGTATCAGATTTTGCAGGATTGAAAAGGAATTATTGTTATCATCTTTACCTAGGTACAGTAAAATATAAATATTTATTCTTAAATAGATGAGGAAGACTAGACCTATTTATCCTATAATAATTATGACATTGCTAATCGATTTGATCGTTCTCATTCGATGATCGCAACTAACCTATCGAGTGGGTGTAAAGTGAGCGGTATCTCCCTAGTGTGCGATGGTTAAACGAATAAAAATAAAAATGAGGCAGTAGACACAATGCATTTTTTAATTCGATGTGTGGCGACCGGTCCTTATGTACGCAAGTGAAGTAACGCATTCGTAAATAAACGATGGTGTTCAAGAACAGGCATGTTACTTTATGTAGGGAGCGTTGTTCAAAATAGGATTAAAGTTCGTATAATAGCCGTAAAACGGTATATCGCCATTATTTTAAAAACAAGTAGCGTTACTTCTTTTAGAATATGTGAACTACTGTAGAAACTCAATATACAGCTAGAAAAGCAGAAAATAGAGACATATATTTTCTCTGACAGAAGGTTGAAGAGTGCGATTACGTAAAGTTGTTGATCGGATTTGATTGTTAAATTTTAGTTTTAGAACGAACTTTTTAAAAAAGTTAATCATGCAATGCACAAATGGTTGCTGAGGCAATAATGACTATTTTTTAAGATTGTTCTTGTTGATGTTGATGTGAGTAAAATAGTTTCAATGGCACTTCGCTTATTAGAGAGCTTCTCGTCTTATCGGTGCTTTCCGGCGTCCTTACAACATTAATTCTAAAAACATGATTGGCAGCCTCTCAAGCAAACAGGAGTCTTCTTATTAGCAAAATAGATCTTCTTGTTAGAGATACTCTATAAATAAGCATCCTTGTCTGTGAAACTCTAAGTCAGGCCCAAATGCCAATTAAGCCCTAAATGAGGACCCGATGTCAGTAAAGCCTTAAATAGAGCCCCATTACCAATGGAACCCAGAATGGAACCCTTTGTCAGCAAAGCCTTAGATTGGATCTTTTACATAAATTGGAAGATATAATTCTAATTACATATGCAAGTTGCAAGTATGAAAAATTAATCAACATAAAATTACTTTTTACTTTCCTACCTCAATTAGCTATATAAGGAAATTATCGTGAATATATAAATATTTTCAGCCACTGGTCTGTCTATCTGTCGGTCTATCCGTGTCAAGATTATCTCGGGAACGGATGGTGCGATTTTGTTCCTTTTTCTTATGAAGGGCACCAATACCACTCACCTGTGGCATAGAATGAACAGCCTGTTCGCATTTATTTGTTGCTAAGCAGTAGAAAAATATCTATTTTGCTCAAAAACGTTTCTAAGAAATTTTGATGAAGCTTTTCTAAAGTATTCTTCTAAAAATCCATTTTTTGTCATAATTCTTATATAATACAAATGATATTCACCTTCTTTATTTGCAGCTGGTTTATTACTTTGTGCAGGCTTGAGAATGTCGAGCGCTCCTGCTCCGGAAAATATAACCAAAAAAAATATTGATATTATTCCTCTCGATCAGTGCGATTTTAATTTTGGAGAAAACTTACGCCTATCACCGTATTCTTCTGTAGATATTATCTGTGTAACATCTTCTTGAACGGGAAAACCACGTGCTACTGCTGAAAAATCGTCTGGTAAAACCGTATATAAAAAAACGAGGAAAGCCACTCACCACTCAGTCCGACTACAATGAACAAAATCATTTTTATTCCCCGTTTCAAATTGATTCCATTATAAACCAAGTTTTATCGGCAAATTTACATATTTATCGCTTGCTAAGCAGGTTAAATAACCTATTATAGGCAGTTAAACTGAAAATTTAAATCAATTGATTGTGTTAATTATTCACAGCACTTGAATTAGGTATTCAAATTGTATCAATTCTATATAAATTCAATTTATGCCCTCACAATTTATCCAAGTCGAACCCTGGCTCTATCTGCTACAATAAAGAAATAAATATAATTTAGTGATGACGAATATTTTAATCTCATTTAACTATTTATTTTTAGGCGTGAGAGGAAAGAAGTTAAAATGCTCTAATTAGAGAAAACTGCAGCATATACAATAAAAAATGCTTCGGACCATCCCTGAAGTTGTACAGAAGATTTCATTTGAAGTAAAAATTATTTTGTTTTATCTTATAACAATAAAGTTATTGGCAAAAGTAGTTTTACTTTCCGAACTTTTTTAAAAAATATTTCCTCGACATATTCGATCAGAGAACACTAAACACTACCTCCTAAGACTGAACCACGGTCATATAGCAAGGTCTTGAAATGAATGTAGAAAAGTGACTAGCTTAGCGTCCAGTCATATTCACCTACCAATTTCTGCCGCGTGATTTGCCGTTGGAGGTACATGTTGCTTAAAACATAAAAATACCAATTCGAAGTATGCTGCAAAAATGTAAAAAGATTCTCACTGTATTTATAATTCGACCTTCCATTCCGGACCTGTTTGTACGACCGTGGAAAAAATATGAGGTGTGACAAATGACAAATCGAAATTCGAAATTGAATGATTCTACAATTAACATTATTTTTCAGCGGATTTCTGTTTTCTACGACTGAAATTCTGCCTGCGATATCATTCAATATCTGCTTAACCATATTGTGAAGTGTAAACTGAGAATGTTACAGGTGAATTTTGTAATGTTATAATTTTGAATAACTATACGTACTTTGCAGGTGGGCCATTAGAAATTAGTATTACTTTGCAAGAATATCATTTTCGAAATAGTACCACAGGAGGAAGATATCCCTAGAGCTACATTACCGTTAAATTAGGAGTGTTGAAAATGTCATGTGAGTACCTACATATAGATTTAATACTAGAATTTGATAATTATTTGTGGAAGTTATACCTTTGTTGGTGCAATCAGTTCCAGATTGATATATTTTGCCAAAGAATGACATAGATATGGTTCTGATGTTCTGCAGTCATGAAAGAATCTAATAAGCCACCATAATCCATAATTAAAATCTGGGAAAGATACCAATCAAAGTGCAGATATTCAGCAAATTTTATGTGCAGAAACTTAACTTTTTAATATGGTAACTGCATCAAAATATATTCAAGTATCAATTGCTGAATTCAATTTCTTGTAATATACTATAAAACAAAACTCTCTCATGTAAACTCAGTTACTGTTATTCCAAATATCGAATTATTAGAAACAGAGTGTTCATTTTTTTATTTGTACAGTGGTACAAAGTTTTCGGGTTTAAGTTTAGACATTTTTTATTGAATAAACTATAGAGGTGAAAACGGGAAAATTTATTATTTTCTACAAATATTGAAAAAAGAATAAAATTAACCACTGACGTAAAACATTGAAATTCGAATAATTGAAATTAATTCTTGATAAAAAACATGGTTCTTATTGTGTCATAGTTTTGGTAACTTGATTCTTCTTTTTCATGGTTTTCATATTGTTCTTTTTAAAATAAAATTATTGAGATGACTTTCTTCGTGTCTTTGACAATGGATGGAGGATATTAGTTACCGGAAGGCTTTTCAATTAAGCTAGGAGATTTTTTTTACAAAACTGATTTATGATATTTTGTTGAAGATAATATTTAGTCTATTTTTATCGTTTTATAGTTTACTCTGTTTTGTTTCTTCTCTATATAGATCGTTTCCAGAATTACGATGTACTTTGTTCAGTAGTTAATATTTTGGTTTCATCATAATTTAAAGTATGTTTTTTTCCTCTTCATGATTTGTTAATGCGGTTTTATTCTTTTCTCATATTTATGATCTCTGATATGATTTATGAGGTATTTTCGTGTTTGCCGATATATGCGCTATTGCAGTTATTGCATGGTATATACGTTGTGGGTAATCATATTCTTTTCGTTTTTGGATTTTAATTACTAAGTACATACAATATGTTTTTTTCAGAAGGTAAGCTTTATTATTTATTATTTTCTTTGTGATATTCTGAATCTGTGAAATTGATTGATCTACCTGCAAAATTATTGATTAGGTACTGATTTCTATTGGGATAATGGGTGTTCCGATTTAAAATGCGAATATCTCCCAGACCAAGTATCTTTAGTGTACGATTTTGTGTGTTTATTGTTTTAATTATGTATTAATGTTAAATCTAGAAAATTAATTGAATGTGTGGAAAAGATCTAGTATAAAGTTTTCTTTACCTTTGGGAGTGGTTGATAAACAATCGTCAACGTATCGAAAGAAGAATGGTGTTGGGAAACCTGTTTTCCGTAAAATTTCATTCTCTGGGTCTTCGAGGACTACTTTTGTGATGCAGCTTGAGATGGAAGAACCCATGGTGCAACCATAGACTTGTTGATATAATTATTCATTATACTTAAAGTAAACATCTGTAGGAATATTTTTTTAAAGGGATACTAAATCAGCAGCCTGTTCCCAAATACAAACTATTAGCCTGGCCCTAGGAAATTCACAGATATACGGACTCAATACAGGAATATGACATTTACTGATGGCATATATTATACAGCTCTTTCTGAACTTTGAAATAGAAGAATCAAAATCAACTGAAATTCACAGAATTAAAATAGATGTAATTATATTTTGTTGATTTTGATTAAATAGAATTTTAAGAAATAACTTGCTTGTAAAGAATGAAATAAAGAACTCTGGAAAGAATGATTTTTATTGTTAAGTATTATTATTCAATAAAAGTATTTACATTTACTGATGGCATATATTATACAGCTCTTTCTGAACTTTGAAATAGAAGAATCAAAATCAATTGAAATTCACAGAATTAAAATAGATGTAATTATATTTTGTTGATTTTGATTAAATAGAATTTTAAGAAATAACTTGCTTGTAAAGAATGAAATAAAGAACTATGGAAAGAATGATTTTTATTGTTAAGTATTATTATTTAATAAAAGTATTAGTTGGTGACGTATTGTCCTAGATCACTACCGCTGCCTCGATATTAAAAATGCATCTGTATTACTAAGTAAACTGGAAAATGACACTTTTATAACAATTTCGATTATTTATACATGAAACAAATTCAATAATCGAAAAATACCGAATTTCTAATAAATTATTAATTTCATGTTTGTGATTGTTGGGCTTGAAGGGATGGAGGAGGCCACAATTTCGATACAAAACTGTTATATTTTAAGCAAAATTGCTCACAAATAGGTACTGTTTTCTCTGTTATTCATGATTCGCTGTGTTTTGGTTTAATGTTTTAATAGTCATGGTAATAATACTATATCGAAAGATAACACTTATAATGTATACACATAACAAAGAATATACCTATTCTAAAAAATAGAATATATTTAAATTTAAACCACAAAAATAATTGAAATACCACCAAAACCGACATTTCTGGATATCGGTGAAACTTTGCGCCAAGTACACATTTTAAGTTACTCTAGGATTGAAGACAAGAAAATTTTAAATCAAATGAAATGTCAAGATATTCATAAAATATGAGTAACCATTACCATGTGATAATTTAAGAAAAAATCTATAACCAATTTCAATTTATCTAAAATAACTATTTTCATAAGAATAAAAATGAAATAAATAATTCCTTTTGAACCTATTTTCAATAAATTAAAAAAAATATTCAGACATTTTTTTTATCAGACTTGGCCCAATTTTTACTTTCCTACCAAAGTATGTAGTATGTAAAGAAAGTATTTTAATCGTGTTAAATTATCGGTTTTGTGATTTCAACTAATGTTGACGTTTCAGAGTTTCTTGAGGTCAAAAAACATATTTTCAGCCATTGATCTGACTGTCTGTCTTGAACACGGTTATCTTGGGATCGGGGATCAATGGTTTTTGTTGCTTTATTTTTTGTTATGTTCGGTACCAATACCGCTTGCCGGTGGCACTGAATGTGATTCCTGACCGCACCTGTTGCTGCGCAATAGCCAAAAATCTTGTTTTGCTCTTGTAGCGGAGAAACCGCTCGAAGGATTTTGATGAAATTTTTTTCTACAATAATTTTGTGATTGCCCTTGACCACCCTGTCAAAATGTCATCTCTGAGAAAAAGCTGAAAAAAAAGTTGTGCTCAATTAAAATTTCATATTTTCCACATGTTTATTCATATTCTGGCTAAACGGTTCATCCTGGGTATCCTTTCAACAATTACAACAACCGCGTTGTTCTAATGAAAAACGACAAAGCACCACATTCAAATGTTTTACATACCATTCTTATTATATTGTACTATTTCTATGTCTTGAGCAAGCTTGAAATGGATTATTGTTTTAAGTAATAAGTAATAAGTTAATTAAAATTGGGCCAAGTCTGATCAATTTTTTTTCTGAAAAAATATTTTTTAATTTATTGAAAATAGGTTCAAAAGGAATTATTTATTTCATTTTTATTCTTATGAAAATAGTTATTCTAGATAAATTGAAATTTGATTTTACTAGGAATTTATTTTACAATTCTTCAAGGATATGAATATATAGAAGCACCTTTTACTATTGCAGATTCTATCTATGGAGCATCATTTTTTATAGCTACTGGTTTTCATGGACTTCACGTAATAATTGGTACAACTTTCTTATTAATTTGTTTAATTTGACATTTTTTAGGACATTTTTCTTCTAAACATCTTTTGGATTTGAAGCTGCTGCTTGATATTGACATTTTGTTGATGTAGTTTGATTATTCTTATATATTTCTATTTACTGATGAGGTAGATATTTATATAATATAAAATATTATATTTGACTTCCAATCAAAAAATCTAAAATTTAGTATAAATAATTCAATTCTTTTCATAGTTACATTTTCAATCACAGTAATTATAATCATCTTATTAAATTTAATTTCTAAAAAGACGTTCTCTGACCGAGAAAAAAACAGACCCTTTGAGTGTGGGTTTGACCCTAAATCTTCCGCCCGACTTTCTTTTTCCTTACATTTTTTTTAATCGCTATATTTTTTTTTAATTTTTGATGTAGAGATTACTTTATTAATTCCAATAATTTCTACCCTTAAAATTAGTAATATAATTAATTATTCAATTTTATTAATAAGATTTATTATTATCTTACTAATCGGACTTTTCCATGAATGAACCCAAGGCGCTTTAAACTGAGCTATTTAATCTAGGATAATAGTTAAATTAA
Organism: Crioceris asparagi; assembly: GCA_958507055.1. Lineage (NCBI taxonomy): Eukaryota > Metazoa > Arthropoda > Insecta > Coleoptera > Chrysomelidae > Crioceris > Crioceris asparagi. Next base: position 40,449,903 of record OY293831.1, read on the forward strand.
CATTTAATTTCCACTCTAAAAAATATTGAATATTCAATTTATCTTATTAATAAAAATAAGATGTAAAATATTACATTTAGTTTCGACCTAAAATATTGCTTTTTAAGCCTTATTTTTAATTGAAACCAAAATAGAGGTATATCACTGTTAATGATAAAATTGAAAAAACTTTCCAATTAAGGAAGTATGTTACACAAAAATAAGCTTCTAACTTAATTTTTTAGCGATGAAATTTTGTGTATACTTCTATTTATATAGTTTAAAAAAAACATTACATTTTCAGTGTAAAATTAGAATTTTTTTTATAAATTATTCAAAAATTAATAATTACCTTAGCTGCTTCAAAGCTATGCTCTTAACTTAAGATATTTGAATAAAAAATATTAAATAAAAATATTAATAAAATTATTAATATTAAGTGAATCTTTAAATGATTTTTAGATAATAATTCTAAAATCTTAGAAATCAAACTAAGAGAAAGTGATAAATTTTTAGCACCATAATACTCTAACCAACCCTGATCAATAATTTGATAATACAAATTACCTAAATAAATAGGATACAAATTTACCCCCAAAGTTGATAAAATAGGCATTGTTCATATAGAAGATAAAAATAAACTCAACGATAATATTATTGAAGATTTAATTTTGTAACTTAATTTAAATTTTGCTAATTCATACCCTAAAATAAAATTTTGATTACCTACTAATGAATAGTATAATAAACGTGCCCTATAAGAAACAGTCCATCCAATAGATAAATAAAAGATTATATAAACAAATACATTTAAATAATTTATTGATATAAATTCTACAATTAAATCTTTAGAATAAAACCAAACCCAATATATATGCTTAATTAAACTTCCTATAAAACGAATATCTTGACAATTATTTAAATTATGAATAATAGCCTCAGCACATATAAATAATAAAGCCTTAAACAACGCATGAGTTAATAAATGCATAAAAGCTAAAGTATAGCCTCCTAAAGACAAAATTGCAAGTATAAACCTGCTGCCTCAAAGTTGATAAAGCAATAATTTTTTTTAAATCAAATTCAAAATTTGTCCCAAACCCAGATATAAATATAGTACATATTGAAATAAATAATAATAATATCATTAAATTTTCAGATAAACAAAAATTAAAACGAATTAATAGATATACACCTGCGGTTACTAAAGTAGAAGAATGCACTAATTAAGATACCGGAGTAGGAGCTGCTATAGCAGCAGGAAGCCAAGATCTAAATGGAATTTGAGCAGATTTAGTTATAGCAGCTAAAACAATTAAATAAGATAATAACTCTATTAATAAATCTGTTTTTATTAATTCTAAATAAAAAATATAATTTCAACTACCAAAATTTATTATCCAAGCAATAGCAATTAATAACGCTACATCACCAATTCGATTAGATAAAGCAGTCAACATCCCTGCATTAAAAGAACGAACGTTTTGATAATAAATAACTAAACAGTAAGAAACTAATCCTAACCCATCTCAACCTAATAAAATAGAAATTAAATTAGGAGTAATAATAAGTAATAATATAGATAAAACAAATATAGCCATTAACAAAATAAAACGAATTAAAGTTAAATCACCATGTATATACTCTTCCCTATAATAAATTACCAAAGAAGAAATTAATAATGCAAATCTTATAAATATTAAAGATATTCAATCTAATAATACAACTATTATAATTATAGTTGAATTAAATCTAAAAACTTATAATTCTAATAATAATCCATATTCTTCTATTAAAAAATTTAAAGATAAAAAATAGGTTAATCATGAAAAAAATATAAAAAGAGCAGAAATTTTAATTATCTAAAATAAACATTATTTCTTTGATATCACAAATCAATATTTTTTATAAACTATTTAGATAAATTAATATAATTAAAGCACTTTTTAAAAATAATAAATTTAAAGGTAATCAATGCATAAATAATAATAAATATTCTCGATAAAATCCTTGATAGATTGAATAAATACCTCTATTAAAAGTACCATGCTGAGAAAAAGAATATAAATATAAAGAATAAACTGCTCTAAAAAAGATAATAAAGATAAAAAAATAATTGTTAAAGAATTATAAAAAACTAATCTATTAATTAATATAATTTCACTAAATAAATTTAAAGTAACAGGAGCTGCTATATTACCAATTAATAATATAAATCATCAAAAAGATAAAGATGGGAAAATATTTAATAATCCTTTACTTAAATAAAGTCTTCGAGTTAATAGTCGTTCATAAATAATATTGGCCAAACAAAATAACCCAGAAGAACATAAACCATGAGAAATTATTATCATTAAAGACCCATAATATCCTCATAATCTTATTGTTATTAACCCGGCAACTACTAATCCCATATATGCTACTGAAGAATAAGCAATTAAAGATTTAATCTCTTTGACGTAAACAAATCAAAGAAACAAATATTCCTCCTACCAATCTAATAACAATAAAAATAAAGCCAATATTTAAAGTTAAGGAAATAAACAAAGGTAATAGTCGTATTAAACCATACCCCCCTAATTTTAGCATAACCCCAGCTAAAATCATAGAACCAGCAACAGGTGCTTCCACATGTGCCATTGGAAGTCACAAATGAATAAAAAATATAGGAATTTTACAAAAGAAAACTATATTAATACATAGATATAAATATAAATTTATATCTCCTGTTATTAAATAAAAAATTAAATTATAATTATTATTATAATAATAAAAAATAGCAATTATTATAGGTAAAGATATCAGTAAGGTGTAAAATAAAAGATACAAGCCGGCCTCAAATCGTTCCGGCTGATACCTTCACCCAATAATTAAAAATAATACAGGAATAAGTCTAACTTCAAAAAATAAAAAACAAAAAAATTCAGAGAAACAAAAGTAAAAAATAAACTAATTATTAAAAAAATAACTATAAATAAAAATATTTTATAATAATTTAATTCTTTAAATAACTTTTCACTTGCTATTAATATCAAAGCACAAATTCAAAATCTTAAATATATATAAATAAAACTAAATAATAAGATAAATAATCACACCCAAAAATATAAGATAAATTTAATATAGTCAAATTTATAGTATACTCAAAAATAAATAAAAAGCTAAGGATTAAAAATACCCACTGTATTAGTCAATAATTTTTATTAAAACATAAAGGGATCAAAAAAACTAATCTTAAAATAAATTTTATCATATTAAAGAAAAAGTCATAATATAATCATTACCATGAACTCGTACTATTGAAACTAAAATAGAAAGTCCTAAAGCACCCTCACAAACCCTTATTGTTAAAAAAAATTAGAAAAAAATCACTCAAAACCTAATAACCTAAAATAAATATATATAAATAAATATAAAGAAACAACTAATATCTCTAATCTTAATAATATTAACAATAAATGCTCTCGTTTATAAAAAAACAACTAAAACCGAAGTAAAAATAAAAATATTTAAATATATTACCACTAATAGTTTTAATAATTTAATTAAAATATTGGTCTTGTAAACCAATAATAAGGAAACTTTTAAAACATCAAAGGAAAAGAAACTCTTTATCTTTAATCTCCAAAATTGAAATTTTTATAAACTATCCTCTGACATTTGTTTAATAATTACTAGAATAATCTTAATTTCAGCCATATTTATAACTATAAAGCACCCTTTATCAATATGTATAATATTACTTCTACAAACTATTATAATTGCTTTAATAACAGGTATAATAAATATAACCTTTTGATTTTCATACATTATTTTTATTATTATAATTGGAGGAATATCAATTTTATTTATATATATATAACTAGAGTTGCTTCAAATGAAAAATTTAAATTTTCTAATAAAATCTTGATAATAAGTATTTTTATTATAATTTTATCATTAATAATTTGAATAAAAGATTTTCAACAAATCTATCAATTAATAAATATAGAAGAATCATACCAAACTACAATTTCTAACAATTTAAATCATGCCTTAAATAAATACATAAACTACCCAAATAATTTAATTATATATACCATATTTTTCTATCTATTTTTTACAATAATTTTAGTAACAAAAATTACTAAAATTGAATCAGGCCCTTTACGACAAAAAAACTAATGAAAAATATAATTCGTAAAAATCATAGATTTTTTAGGGCCGATTTCATAATGAATCCTTAATCGGAGATTAGTTAATTCTCCAATTTGCTTAAGTCATATCTCGATGATGGAATAAAAATAGTGCATTTTTCAATAACTTTTACAACGTTAGTTACCTTCTCTTTCGTTTTTCTAAAATAACTTTGAATTATATGTCCAACCAAAAAATTTATGAAATTTTTAATCTAGGATTAAACTTAATAAGACATTAAATTTGATTATGAAATCGGCCCTTAAAATTTTTAACGCATCTTTAATTTACTTACCTAGGCCCTCTAATATTACTACTATATGAAATTTTGTGTCTTTGTTAGTACTTGTTTAATAATTCAAATTTTAACAGGCTTATTTTTAGATATACACTATTGCCCAGATACATCAAGAGCTTTTGAAAGAGTTTCCCATATTACACGAGATGTAAACTATGGCTGATTAATTCGTGCATCACACGCAAATGGAGCTTCTTTCTTTTTCATTTGTTTATATACACATATTGGACGAGGAATTTACTACAGATCCTATAACTTAAAAGAAACTTGAATAACAGGAACAACACTATTTTTTTTAGTTATAGCTACTGCTTTCTTAGGATATTTACTACCATAAGGACAAATATCCTTTTGAGGGGCTACAGTTATTACTAATTTAATCTCTGCAATTCCCTATTTAGGAACAATAATTGTACAATGAATTTGAGGAGGATTTGCAGTTAGAAACGCATCATTAACTCGATTCTTTACTTTTCACTTTCTACTTCCTTTTATTGTTTTAGGATTAGTAATTTTTCACTTACTATTTTTACATCAAACTGGATCAACTAACCCATTAGGTGTAAAAAGAGACAGCGATAAAATTCCATTTCATCCATTTTATTCTATTTAAGATTTAGCAGGAATAATTATTATAATTTTTATATTGACTTATTTAACTTTACATGAACCATATTATCTTTGAGACCCTGATAATTTTACCTCGGCTAACCCCCTTGTAACCCCTGTCCATATTAAACCTGAATGATATGTTTTATTTGCTTATGCTATTTCACGATCAATTCCTAATAAACTAGGAGGAGTAATTGCCTTAGTAATATCAATTGCAATTTTATATATTATACCTTTTATTAATAAAAAAAAAATTACTAGAACACAATTTTACCCTTTAAATAAAATTATATTTTGAACATTATTTAGAATTATCGTTTTATTAACATGAATTGGAGCACGACCTGTAGAAGAACCTTATATTATTACTGGACAAATCTTAACAAACCTTTATTTTTATATTACATTGTTAACCCAGTACTAGCCAAATACTGAGACAAACTAATTTTCTAACAAATCAACTTGATATAAGTGTATGCCTTGAAAGCATAAAAAAGAAGAAAATATTCTATTAGTTTGTACTTAATTTTATTAACTAAATTAACAGGATAAAAATATTTTTTTTCATCCTAAAAAAATCAATAAATTTAAAGAAACCGGTAAATAACACTTTCAAGCTAAATATATTAATTTATCATAACGAAATCGAGGTAATGTCCCTCACACTCAAATAAAAAAAAACTAATATTAAAATTTAAAAAAATATTTATCTTAATAAATTACCTCTTAAAAATAAAAGTCTAGTTAATACTCTTATAAAAAGAATATTACTATATTCAGCCAAAAAAAATTATAGCAAAAGTCCCTCTAGCATACTCCACATTAAATCCTGAAACTAACTCAGTTTCTCCCTCAGCAAAATCAAAAGGTGTCCGATTAGTCTCAGCTAAAGAAGAAACTTATCGTATATAACATAACATAGGTATTAAAAATAAAGATCAAATAGTCTCTTGATACTTAATTATATCTAATAAATTTAATCTTAAAATTATAATTAAAAAAGATTCATAAGAAATAAATTGAGCAACTACTCGTAATCTCCCTAACAGATAATAAATTGAATTAGAAGATCAACCAGCTAATATGACCGTATACACCCTAACACAAGAAATACACAAAATAAATAAAATAGAAAAATTAAAATTAATATTTATTCTTAAAAAAGGTAAAGATATTCAAATAAATAAAGCTAAGCCTAAATTTATCAAAGGACAAATATAATATAAATTAAAATTTGACATATAAGTAAAAACTTGTTCTTTAGTAAATAATATAATAGTATCTCTAAAAGGTTGTAAAATACCTATAAAACCAACCTTATTAGGACCTTTACGAAATTGAATATAACCCAAAACTTTTCGTTCTAATAAAGTAATGAATGCAACCCTAATTAAAACACAAATTACTAAAATCAAATTAGAAATAAAAATTAATAATAAATCATTTAAAACCAAGTATTATCTGTAATATAAATTAAATAATTAAATTCTAAATTTACCACAATACTCTGCCAAAATAACAATAATATTCAAAATTTTAAAGTATTAATCTAATAATTGACCCTTTCGTACTAAACTATTAACAATATTTAAAGATAGAAACCAACCTGGCTCACACCTGTTTAAACTCAGATCATGTAAAATTTCAAAGGTCGAACAGACCTAATATTTTTAGCTTCTGCACCAAAAATTAATTTTAATCCAACATCGAGGTCGCAATCTTTTTTTTCAATAAGAACTCTCAAAAAAAAATTACGCTGTTATCCCTAAGGTAATTTCATCTTTTAATCGTTAATAATGGATCAATAAAACATAAATCAATGAAAAAAAATATAAAAAGTTAACTTAATTTTTAAATCACCCCAATCAAATAAATTTTATTATTTAATTAATCAATTCTATATTAATATAAATACTTTATTTATCAAACTCTATAGGGTCTTCTCGTCTTTTAAAGAAATTTAAGCTTCTTAACTTAAAAATAAAATTCAAATTATTAAACTGAGACAGCTTTTTTCCCGTCATTTATTTACTCAGGGGGCAGGTAAGACTTTAAATTAAAATCAAAAAGACATGTTTTTAATAAACAGGCGGAAAAACTTTTGCCGAATTCCTTAAATAATAAATTTATTAATAAATAAAATTATACCAATTTAATCATTATTAGTTAATAATAATAATTTATATTAACATTTTAATAAACAATTTAAAATTTATATAAATAAAATTTATAATAAAATAATTATAACAAATTAATACCAATGAAAATTCAATCCTATATATTTATTTATTCAAATAAATTTTTAAAAATATATTATTAAGCTTATCCCTAATAATATTTAGGAATAAAAATATAAAACTAACCAAATAGATTAATAATATTTTATTAAAAAAATTTTTTTTCTTAAAAAACTAGGTATAGTTAAAAACGAATAACATTTCATAAATAATTTATAAAAATTATAAAACAATTAAAAAATAACTTATTAGCTCTTTTAAATTCGAGATAATTAAATAATTAAAATATTTTAATCAACCCTGATACACAAGGTACAAAAAAATTATTTTTCTTTTTTATAAATAAAAAATTCTTTCACAATACTAATAAACTATAATAATAAAAAAAATCTAAATATAGAATAAAACAATAATTTATTTAATATAAAAAAATAATAAAAAAATACAATAATCTAATTATTTCAAATTAAATTGAATTCCACAATTAACTTTTTAATGTAAATTAAATGCTTAATTTAAGCTTTAATTTGATTTCTAGGCTCATTTTCCAATAAGCCTACTTTGTTACGACTTATTTCATTTTATAATGAAAGCGACGGGCGATATGTACATATTTTAGAGCTTAAATCAAATTAACTAATTAGTTAAAATTCTTTCAAATCCAAATTCAAATTATTATTCTAATAACAATCCTTAAATAAATTAAATGTAACTCATCTCTTCTTTTTTATTAACTACATCTTGATCTGATTTAATTTTTAATTTAAAATTTTGAAAATTAATAATCTTTTAAAAATTTTCTTATTACGACGATATATAAATGAAAAAAAAGTAATATAAATCGTGGATTATCAATTACAGGACAAGTTCCTCTGAATAGACTAAAATACCGCAAAATTTTTTAATTTTCAAGATCTTAACTAATACTAATTTAGCATCAAAATTACTTTTTGAATAATAGGGTATCTAATCCTAGTCTCTAAACAAAATTTACCAAATTCATTAACAAAAATTAATATTCTAAATTTTTAAAATTTCACTTAATAAAAATTATTATAAAATTAATAATAACAATTAATTGTAACTAAAATAATAAAATTTTATTATTTGTCTAACCGCAACTGCTGGCACAAATTTTGTTAATATTTAAAATTATTTCTATATCCAAATTTATTTGATATTATAAAACTAATTACTGAGAATCAACAAAAAAATTAAATTTTCAAAACTTAATTTTAAATCACATTAAAATTTCCATATAATTAAAAATAAAACCTAATTTTTTAAGCTAAAATAAAACTTTTTTTTTTAGAGATTAACATCGTAAACCTAAAATAGGTTCCCTCCCGTAAAAGCTCTACCAAAAACAATCACCTAATGAAAATTCCCAGTAAAGTACGTTAAGTTAAATTTCTCCCGAATTAACCCTTTAAGATCCAAATCCAGTATATAAGTCTCTCCCTTACTTTATCATACTAAATTTATCACTTTCACACCATAAAAATATTTATTCCTCTCATCTATAAATATTTTCAACTTTTTATTATTTTATAATTATTAAATATTTATAGAATAACATATATTATTATTATATATATATATATATATATATATATATATATATATATATATATATATATATATATACGATTTAATATTTCCATTTAGAAATAATGATTACTTATATTTACTTTCGGAGATATACTTCTCTAATCATTATAAGACCGATTATTAATCATATCTAAAGGATAACACTTTAATAGGTTAGAAATAATGATGTTATAAATTTTTTGTTTTATTAAATTATTAATATATATTAGATTACCTAAATTACGCTATTTATATATTTATGAATATTTAATATGATTATTAAATTTCTATTAATATATATTTATTAAACTTTAATATAAAAAAACAAACCATAGTTTTTTATGCCAAAAACAAGCCTTACTTGAGATTTTATAACTAAAATTTTTAGTACATTTTTCGAAATTTCAAAAATTTAAAAAAATCGCAAAAAATAGTGCAATTTTGCAAAAAAAAATTTCGACCCTTATGGAAATATAGTTTAGTTACAAAAAAATAGTAGAGTAAAAAAACTGCCAAAAAAGCGAAATTTTTATTTTTTTTTCTTAAAAATATAGCTTTATTTGAAATTCTCTAACAATCCAATTTACTTGAATTTTTTATACTTTATTTTCTCATACCCTAAAAGTACAACAATTATTTACCTATCTATTTTATTAATTTTATAAAAAAAGTAAGTTTATCATTTTTTTTGTATTAATAAAATTAAATGTGATGTGCCTGCCTAAGGACTATTTTGATAGAATAGAACATGTGCCCCCCACCACCGTCACTGATTTTAGGCACCTTAATTTCGATTTCCTCTTACTTGATTAAGAATTTGAATAGGGTTAGAAATCAATCTATTATCAATTCTCCCGTTGATAGTAGATAGAAAAAATTCCTATCCATCAGAGGCAGCTTTAAAATACTTCGTTACGCAAGTAGTAGCCTCAGCCTTACTTCTGTTTTCTATAGTTTTTCACCTTAATCTTATAGAATTTAACTTTACAAGCCAAGATGATCTCCCTTATCATATTGTAAATTTAACCTTTTTTCTGCTCTTTTAATTAAAATAGGGGCTGCCCCTTCCATATCTGATTTCCGGAAATCATGGAAGTACTAAATTGAGTTAACGCTTTGACTATATTAACTTGACAAAAAATTGGCCCTATAATTGTTATGCTATTTTACAGTAAAAACAGACTTTTTCTCCTCAGAGTCATTGTTTCATCAGCTGTAGTAGGAATAATCCTCGGATTGAACCAAATTAGCCTTCGAAAAATCTTAGCTTACTCTTCAATTAATCATATGGCATGGATAATTAGAACCGTAGTGTCAGTCAAAACTATTTGATTTTCATACTTCCTAATTTATAGAGTTACAACCATTAATATTGTGTTGATTTTTAAAAGCTTCAATATTTATTTTCTCAACCAACTTCTCAAAATTTATGGTCAAAATAAGTATTTCAACTGATTAGTTGCTTTAAACTTCCTCTCTTTAGGGGGAATTCCCCCTTTTTAGGATTTTTGTCTAAGTGATTCACAATTATAGGACTGTCATTGTGCTATTTTTTTACTTACGATTAACTTTAACCGCCTTTCTCCTGACTAAAAGAGAATCAGTCAAAAAGCTCGAAGAAATTTTTTATTGCTAACCAGAAATTTTATTGTTTTTGCGAGACTCCCAATTATTAGGTTAACTTATTTCTACTAAGGATTTAAGTTAAGAAAACTATTAACCTTCAAAGTTAAAAATAGGTTAAAAGTCTAAGCCTTAAAAATTTACTTTACCTTTAAATTTGCAATTTAAAATCATTTTTGACTATAAGGCTAAAATTGGTGAAAGAAAGAAGAAGATTTTATATTCATGCATAAATTTACAGTTTATTACTTTTATCAGCCATTTCACCGAATAAATGGCTGTTTTCTACAAATCATAAGGATATTGGAACATTATACTTTATTTTCGGTGCATGAGCAGGAACAGTAGGAACCTCGCTTAGAATCCTTATTCGTACAGAATTAGGAAACCCTGGGTCTTTAATTGGAAACGATCAAATTTATAATGTGATTATTACAGCCCACGCTTTTGTCATAATTTTTTTTTATAGTGATACCAATTGGTGGATTTGGGAACTGATTAGTACCTTTGATATTAGGAGCTCCAGATATAGCTTTCCCTCGAACAAATAATATAAGGTTTTGACTCTTGCCACCGTCACTTTCGTTACTTTTAATAAGTAGAATTGTTGAAAATGGGGCTGGGACAGGTTGAACTGTTTATCCCCCCTTATCTGCTAATATTGGCCATAGTGGAGCTTCAGTTGATTTAGCTATTTTCAGGCTTCATTTAGCAGGAATTTCATCCATTTTAGGGGCTGTAAATTTTATTACTACAATTATAAATATACGACGAGAAGGGATAAGATTAGACCGAACACCTTTATTTGTATGAGCTGTTATAATTACCGAAAATTTATTGCTACTCAGATTGCCCGTATTAGCTGGTGCAATCACAATACTACTTACTGATCGAAATCTAAATACGTCATTTTTTGACCCTGCAAGGGGAGGAGACCCTATTCTTTATCAGCATTTATTCTGATTCTTTGGGCATCCAGAAGTATACATTTTAATTTTGCCAGGATTTGGGTTAATTTGTCATATTATTAGGCAAGAAAGAGGTAAAAAAGAAAATTTTGGGACTCTGGGAATGATTTATGCTATAATAGCAATTAGATTACTAGGGTTTGTTGTATGGGCTCATATATTTACAGTTGGAATAGATGTTGATACTCGAGCTTATTTTACTTCAGCAACTATAATTATTGCAGTCCCAACCGGAATTAAAATTTTTAGATGAATAGCAACATTACATCGGACACAAATCTTGTATAGCCCAGCAACTTTATGAAGATTAGGGTTTGTATTTCTTTTTACAGTTGGTGGTTTAACAGGAGTAATTTTAGCTAATTCTTCAATTGACAGTATTTTACATGATACTTATTATGTAGTAACTCATTTTCATTATTTACTTTCAATAGGAGCTGTATTTGCAATTATAGCAGGGGTAGTTCAATGATTTCCTCTTTTTACTCTACTTTACTCTAAATAACTACTATTTGAAAATTCAATTTGTTATTATATTCATTGGAGTAAATTTAACCTTTTTCCCACAACATTTTCTAGGATTAAGAGGGATACCTCGTCGATATTCCGATTACCCAGATGCTTTTACAATATGAAATGCTGTTTCCTCTGTAGGTTCTTTAATTTCTTTAATAGCAATTATTTTTTTTATCTTTATCGTTTGAGAAAGACTCTCATCACAACGAAAAAGACTTTCTGCCTTTAACCTGAGATCATCTATTGAATGAATACAATATCTTCCCCCTGCTGAACATGGTTACTCTGAGTTACCTATTTTATCTAACTTCTAATATGGCAGAGTAGTGTACTGGATTTAAGCCCCAAATATAAAAATTAAACTGTTTTTAGAAATTGCAACATGAAAAACTCTTTTATTACAAGACAGGGCTTCTCCTAGAATAGAACAATTAATATTCTTCCATGATCATGCCCTATTAATTTTAACTGTTATTACTATTTTAGTTGGACAATTATTAATAACAAATTCCAACATCGTTTTTTACTAGAAGGTCAAACTTTTGAAGTAATTTGAACCATTTTACCTGCATTAACATTAATTTTTATTGCTGTACCTTCCTTACGATTATTGTATATTTTGGATGAAAGTAATAACCCAATAATTTCAATTAAAACTATTGGGCTGATCTTATGAATATTCAGATTTTAAAGATATTGAATTTGATTCTTATATCTTCCCAATTAACGAATTAAAATCTTTTAATTTCCGTCTTTTAGATGTAGATAATCGAGTGATTCTCCCATATGAATCTCAAATTCGGATACTAGTGACAGCTGCTGACGTTCTTCACTCTTGAACTATCCCTTCATTAGGAGTAAAAATTGATGGAACTCCTGGACGATTAAATCAAATTAGAACTGGATTATTTTTTGGCCAATGTTCCGAAATTTGTGGGGCTAATCATAGATTTATACCAATTGTAATTGAAAGAATTTCTCCTAAATATTTTGTTAAATGAATTATGAAAATAACTCAAATTTCATTAGGTGGCTGATTTAAAGCATTGGAATTTTAAACCAAATTATAGTAAAATTTTACTCCTTATGAAAAATTTAGTCTATAACATTAGTTTGTCAAACTAAAATCATTTTAAAATAATTAATTTTTAATCCCATAAATAGCCGCTTTAAATTGAATTAGCTTATTTATATACTTTATTTTAATTTTTTTTATTTTTAATGTAAGAATTTATTTTATCCAAAAAAATTAACTGAAAATGATAATAAATCTATTTTCATCTGACCCTTCCACTAACTTTAACATATCAATTAATTGACTTAGAACAATAATTGGATTAATTATTATTCCACCAATGTATTGATTAATCCCTTCACGAATTTCTATGCTTAGATTTAAAATTATAATAACCTTACACAATGAGAAAAAAGTATTAATCAATAACCCTAAATCTTTAGGAAGAACATTAATCTTTATCTCATTATCTAGACTTATCTTAATAAACAATTTCCTAGGACTATTTTCTTATATTTTTACTAGAACAAGTCATATTATTATATCTTTAACTTTAGCTTTTCCATTATGATTAAGATTTATATTATACGGATGAATTAATAATACTACTCACATATTCGCCCACTTAGTACCTCAACGTACTCCTAATGTTCTTATACCTTTTATAATATGTATTGAAACAATCAGTAATATTATCCGTCCTTTAACCCTATCTGTACGATTATCTGCTAATATAATTGCTGGTCATTTATTAATAACTTTAATGGGAAATACTGGCCCTATAATAACCTCAACATTAATCTCTATTTTAATTTTTAGGCAAATTTTACTATTAATTTTAGAAAGAGCAGTAGCTATTATTCAATCATATGTTTTTACTATCTTAAGAACATTATACTCTAGAGAAGTAAACTAATGTCAATAAACCAAAATCATCCTTTTCTCTTAGTCGACCAGAGACCTTGACTTTTATTAAGATCTTTTAATGCTTTAGCTATTATAATAGGATTAATTAAATGATTTCATTTGTATGAAATTAATTTATTCCTAATTAGAATTTTTTCTATAATATTAATTATGTATCTTTGATGACGAGATATCACCCGAGAAGGAACATTTTTAGGATTCCATACTTCTAAAGTAACCTTAGGATTGCGATGAGGAATAATTCTATTTATTGTATCAGAAATCTTTTAGGTAAATTTCTTATAGAAATATACCTATTGCGATCGTTCACACTTTTGAATTTCGAAAAAATTTCAACGGCATATTGTTATATGTCTATAAGTTAGTCCAAAAAACATTTGGTTCAAAAGTTTATATATATATATATATATATATATATATATATATATATATATATATATATATATATATATGGGATATTACGAAATTTGTTAACACGATAGAGGTCGCAGTTTTGAAGGTATCAAGTTCAAATTTGCTACAAAAATCAATCTCTCAAATATCTCGGTCGAGTTCGTTATTGGGCAATATTGGGTAAGTAGTTTCAAAATGGCGACCATTCAAACATTTAAAAAAATTATCAAAAAAGAGCAGTAGTGTAAATATTATTAAAAATATAATTTTAGGTTATAGATATAATCAGTACCTACAACTTTTGTTCAAAGCAATTCTTCATAAAATGCACAGGTAAAAAAATAAAAATTAATAAAGAAAAATAACAAATATTGATAAAACATGAACACTCAATATAAATTTGATGTAATTGTACATTTTCTGGAGATCTTAATATAGACCCTGATTAAAAAAATATATAGTATATTTATTGAAAAGAAATAGACGAAAAAAAAATCTGCCTTGAAGTGGATTCGAACCCTGTCTGCTTTATATTCAACAGCCAAAATAAAAACCTCTAACCACAAGGCTATGACAATTTTATTTAATTACATGTAGCTATACCAATGAAAAGGTTGTTAAAATTTCAATTCAATGAATTTTGAAAAATTTACCTTTCCGCTGACTACAGGCCATCGGGATTTTTTTTTATTAGATTTTTCTGAGGATTTTTTCATAGATCATTAGCCCCTAGAATCGAATTGGGAGTAAATTGACCCCCTAATAAAATTATAACTTTTAATTTCATTTGATTTCAATTTTTTTTGTCTTCAATCCCAGAGTAACTTAAAATGTGTACTTGGCGCAAAGTTTCACCGATATCCAGAAATGTCGGTTTTGGTGGTATATAAGTATAGAAAATATAGCTAGATCATAGTCAAATAGATCTTTCAGGTAAAATCGGATAAGTAGTTTCAGAATTTTTGTATACCGGATTTATGTATAATCTGGCCATATTTTACATTTAATGGGGGATTTTCTAAAACAACTTACTGAACTTAGAAACACATATGTCACATCTTATGCACCATTCTTCCACATCCGTACTATCGTCAAATCTTTGTCAGCGATTTGTTCTCTTCTAAAGTTGTGATTTCGTCGGTTATTTCCGTTTCTTCATTCCTAATCTGCATTTGTTGAATATGTGCAACATCCTTGGCTGTTTCTCTTTGTTCCTGTTATGGAGTGTAGATGGTAAGAGCACCATCTCTGTGTTAAAAAATGGCACCGAAAAAGCATTAAATAAGGAAGGCGCTGGTGTACCAGAGTACCATTTTTCAAAGAGAGCGCCAAAAGTTGTGAGAGTAGACAGTAACATTGAAAATGAAAAGTTACTAGCTAAACGCGCCATTTTCAAGATGGATAATACAGACAATATATATAAAAAAACACACAATACACACTCTTACTATGGTATAAACTTTTACCATTATTATTAACCACTTTTCACTTTTAACAGCTTCTCACAATCAAGATCAGAAAATAACCATATACTAATGTCAAGTGTCAAGATAAGATTTCAGGTTAAGTTTAAGAACAAATACAAAAATATTTTACACCTTCTACTACACTAGCGCCATTCTGGCAATTTTCTGAAACCTTATTTAATGTTTTTTTGTGGACACTTTTCAAGCGAAACAGCCATATGAGATTGTTCTCCTCCCCTCTACACTACATAGTTCCTGTCTTTGACAGAATTTACAGGAACTGCCACAAGGTCTTCGTGACAAGCTGGCAGCATTGGCGTGACTTCTTCCTTTTTGGTGTTTAATCTGATAGTTATAACTCTATCTGTCCCTCCCGATTTTTGAAATTCAGCAGCCACTTTAGTGCAGAGTGGTCTGTTCTTACTAAAAATTTCCGTCCATAGAGAAAACTGTGGTAATGTTCTATGGATCGAACCACTAGCAGCTCCTTCCTGGTCACACAGTAGTTTCGCTCTGCTTTTCCCAACGTTTTGCTGAAAAATCCAATTACAGCTTCTTCGCCATTCTGTATTTGGGAAAGAACAACTTCTATTCCACTTTGTGAAGCGTCGGTGTCTAACACAAACAATCCGTCTAAGTGATATGCAAGAACAGGAGCACTGGTCAAACTGTTTTTCAGCTCAAGAAACGACTATTGACATTCTGGTGACCAGTCAAAGTGGGAGTTCTTTTCAGTTAATTGATGAAGTGGCTTCGCAATTTTCCCAAAATCCTTAACAAATCGGCGGTAGTAGTACTGAGTCCCAAAAAGCTTCTAACTTCGTGCTTGTTCTTTGGTCCGGGCCAATCTCGCACTGCCTGGACTTTTTCTGGATCGGTCTCAATTCCTTTCGATGATACGAAACGTCCGAGAAAGATGGCTTTTTCCTGGAATAGAACGCATTTCTTTGGATTCAGCTGGGGATTAGCACTTCGGATCCTGGCGAAAACTTTCTTCAGATTCGATTGATGTTCGTGGAAATCTTTACCAATCACCATTACATCATCCAAGTATACCAGGCACGTCTCCCAAGTTAGCCATCGCGGAACTATTTCCATTAACCTTTCAAAAGTGGCAGGCGCATTACATAATATAAACGGTATAACATTAAATTTATAAAGGCCGTTTCCAGCTGTAAAGGCTGTTTTCTCTTTATCTTTCTTGTTTAGCTCTACCTGCCAATATCCACTTTTCAGGTCCAGAGTTGAGAACCACCTGGATCCAGCTAAGGTGTTCAAGGTATCGTGAATTCGGGGTAATGGGTAGCTTCTTCGTAACATCATTTAACCTCCTGTAATCTACACAGAACCTCGTCGAACCATCCTTCTTTGTCACCAGCACAACTGGTGATGACCAAGGACTGCTGGATTCTTCTATGACGCCATCCTTCAGCATTTCTTGAACCATGGTGTTAACTTGCTGTTGTTTTACGAAAGGAAGTCTTCGTGGAGGTTGGCGACTAAACTCATTCGCCCTGTAATTTTTCTTTGTACGAAAACATCAGCTTCTTGCTTTACAAACTCGATGGCCTTTTTCTTTTCCTGTTCGCAAAGATGATTCCAGGTCTTCTTGAAACTTTCCATTAGCTCTTGGGACAAATGTACATCTTTTGAAACAGGTTCCTCTCACACGGGAAACTGGTTAATAGGTACCGATGACTTCCCCTTTCTTCAGTATCAATCTGTTTACAGACAGATTGGCTACCCTCTCTGGAATAATGTCGTTGGAATTAACTAAGCACCTAGCCAAAAGAGTCCCGTTGTCTTTGTTTCTCGGTTGGTTCAAAAACCATAGCGTTGACTCCTTCCAGTTGTTTTTCTAGGTGCGCCTTCGCAATCTTCTCACTATTCACAGGTATTGGTGTATCTTCGGTGGCGATGATTTTTACTTGGCAGTTTTTGGTTGAAGATGCTGAGAAAAATATTTCCTCGTTGCCCACTCTCAACATTCTATTTTTAAAGTCTACTGTAATGAAATTGAAGGTTTCCAAAATGTCTAATTCTACTATGAATTCATCCACTATGTCGGCTACGATTGCATTGACCTTTACTTGTGCCTTGCCAATTTCCAAAGTAGTGGTAGTCTATCCAAAAACATTTATCAGATCTCCTTTTGCAGTTTCCAGTATTGGTTTGATGTTGTGCTGCACGATAGTCTTTGGAAACCATGTCGGGGCGTACCACTGATCTTGTTGCCCCCGTGACGATGGTCAAATCACATTTCTTGCCGTTGATAATACCTTGGACAACGAGGCTCTCGCAGATTTTCTTGATGGAGCACAAGTGTAACTTGGGAGCTTGATAATCAGTGGTCGCCAGCGTTCGCTCCCTTACACTGGCGAGGTGGAGTTTTCCTGAAGTCGGTTATTCTCCCTCTGTACATTTCGTTCTTCAGATCTGGGTCTTCGCCTGCAATTTCTACTTATATATCCCTCTCGGTTGTAATTGTAACACTCAATCACCTTTCTATATCTGGACTCGTTGCTTCCTCGAAAGCAGAATTTCTGGAACATCGCCTCCAGAAATCTGCATTGTCTTGCAGTTCGTCTGACAACTTGACTTTTGGCAGCTTCGTATTCCAGTGCCTGGACAACTGCTTCAGCTAAGGTGTTATGCCTACTTAGTCTCAACGCTTGCTGTATGTCGATATCTCGAACTCCGTCGATGAAGTACTGGACACTAATTTGCTCAATGAATTCGTCCGGAGCCAGTGGATAAGCCAGTCGCACCATGCTATCAATACTACAGTTGAATTCCTGAAGTGACTCCGTTGAACCTTGAATTCTGCTTTTCACCTGGCTCTGACATACTTGGCTAAGATATTTGTTGCCGTATCTTAGTTCCAAGGCGCCCGCAACAGCCGAATAATCAGTTTGTTTGGCTTCAGGAATGTTTTCAAGTATTTCAAGCGCCTTTCCTCGCAAAGCCAATACCAACGCCGTTGCTTTCTGCTGCTGATCCCATCCATTCGCATTGGCTGCAGCCTCAAATTGACATTTGTACATGGCCCAGGATATTTCGCCGTCAAACGTTGGTGGTTTAAGTATTTCATTGGCTGTTGTGTGTGTCGCTGACGTGTCCAATTTGCTACTTTCGTCTTGGTTGGTATCTCGCATTTTCTTCACCTCTTTTTCTAGTTTTCGGTACTTCTCCTCAAACTCTTCTCGAACTGTCCCAATTTCTTCTCGAACTTCTGGTTTTACAGTCTCGATTTTTTGATGGACATTTCGGAACAATCCAGCAATCTGCTCGAAATATCTCTGTCGTAGTTCTTCTTGTCTTTCGAAAAATCAGAGAGTACCTTAGTTAGTTGTTCCTCCTTTTTCTGTTCTTCTCACAGCCTTCGCTCCTCCTCTTCTCTATTGTTTTGTTGTCTTCGCTCCTCCTCTTCTCTCTTTTTGTATTGTCTTCGCTCCTCCTCTTCTTTCTTGTTGTCGTCGTTCCTCTTCTTCTTTCTTTTCTTGTTGTCGTAATTCTTGTCTTCTCGAAAAATCGAAGATTAACTTGGTTAGTTGTTCATCCATTTTTTCTGTCTACTTTCGTGTTTTCACCATAGACAAAAGCCTTTTCCACTCACTTATCCCACTTCTGACACCAATATGTTGCGTATGTGGGTTCGCAGATAAGTGAGACTAATTTACAATTGTTAATTAAACTTTATTTATACTTAAAATAATACAAATTACAACTTAACTTTACTATATTCTCACTAGCTTACTCGGACTATTCTATTATTCACACTATCTTTTACATTATGTTCCTCATGCCGACAATTCTCCCATATATATTTCCGACAAAGGCTCCATATCATTTGAACGGCTTCTGGTCTTTGATTCGCCAGCCGCCACCTGACTTTTCTCGAGATCCCTTTGTCGGTATTCCAGGGGTAGATGCCGACATGCTGCCGTCGCTCTCTTTGTTAACGCCGCTCTCGATATTTCCAACCACAGTATAGATCTCGCGCTTGCATCAAAAGGCTGCCGCGACTTTGTGACAGGCGGTTGTTCGCCTTGCACGTTATAATATTATCCAAAAAACAATTTGGCTTCATGAAAAACCTTGGAAATCGAGATGTATTAAATTCCTTAGTGACCCAAATTTATAAAAAACTTGCTAAAAGTGATCCTATCGCTGTTGCATTCCTAGATCTTACTAAGGCATTCGACACTGTCAATCAGAAGATTTTACTGAAAAAAATATATAATTATGGTATATTCTCATAATCCGTTATCTGCAAAATTCTACTCAACGCGTCAAAATTAATGGTATGGGGATTTTCTTGAGGTAACGTCCAGAGTCACTCAAGGTACCGTCCTTGGACCACTTCTTCCATCTTATATATTAATGATTTAATAATAAATATGCCGGAAGAAAACAATACTATTGTTGACACTGCTGTGGTATCTACCGAAAAAAGCTGGCAGCTCAAAAATGAATAATTATCTAGAAAAAATCTATAACTGGTGAGTGATCGATGAACTATCGTTAAATGTAAACAAAACTATATATATATATATATATATATATATATATATATATATATATATATATATATATATATATATATATATATATTATATATATATATATATATATTGATTTTGTATTCTTGACTGGTTTTATAATAAATAAAAAGATGTTCTTGGGGATGCAGTCATATATTAAATAAAATTCTTTGATTCTTTGATTGAAGCCGAGCTTTCGAGAATGTTTATTCTCTTCTTCAGGGCAAAAATCGTGAATTTAGAATAAATTAACCAAAAACAGGAAAGATTTCATAGCCATCAATTACAAATTTGTAAGCCAAGTAAGCCCTGAAATATTAGAGTCGACTGCTTGGGGAACAAGCCCAAGTAAGCCCTGAAGGAAGTAGGAGTGTAAGAGAGGCGACAAGCCTTTCTCACTAGAATCAACTACTTGGGGAACCAGCCCAAGTAAGCCCTGAAATATTAGAGTCGACTACTTGGGGAACAAGCCCAAGTAAGCCCTGAATTAAGTGAGAGTGTAGAAGAGTGAGAAGTCTCTCCTACTAGAATCGACTACTTGGGGAACAAGCCCAAGTAAGCCCTGAAAGTTAAAATTAGCGTGAGGGAATTTAGACAAGATAGCAAGACCAGTAGTGAAATAAAACTCTCAGTATATATGGAAAACCTGCAGAAGCTGACATGAGATGTTTTCGGAATGAGTCGGAGAAACTGACTGAATTTTAATGCGAAGCAGCACGCCTTTTATACTGCTGATCTGCTTAGCTATTGGTGGAAATTTATTTATCAAAGTTACCCTTTTTGGTTGTTACGCGATTTTCACTTCATGTCAGCTGGATACAGAACGACATTTATTTTTAATATTTACAGGATGATTTTTACAATAATAAATTATGTTGAATAAAAACTAACTGTCACAGGGTGATTTCTACAATTTTGAATTAATAATAAACTGAATAAAACCTGTGTCACAACATACCTCCCTCCATTGTAGAAATCACCCTGTGACAGTTAGTTTTTATTCAACATAATTTATTATTGTAAAAATCACCCTGTAAATATTAAAAATAAATGTCGTTCTGTATCCAGCTGACATGAAGTGAAAATCGCGTAACAACCAAAAAGGGTAACTTTGATAAATAAATTTCCACCAATAGCTAAGCAGATCAATTACAAATTTGTAATTGATGGCTATGTAATCTTTCCTGTTTTTGGTTAATTTAAAATATGACTGCATCCCCAAGAACATCTTTTTATATATATATATATATATTTATATATATATATATATGTTGCGTATCACGGCCAACAATTATATTTTTAAAAAACTTTATTTTACTCTTGTCACTAAATACAAAAATATATTATAACATAATATATTGATTATTAACTAGGCTTAAATTGATGATAGCAGAAGCAGTATTCTAGTAATAATAATCTAGGGAGGCTCTTTCTTGCCTTTAAATAGTATTCCACTATTTCACAATATTGCACAACAATAATTAAATGTTCTAGAAGTTTTTCTGGAAGAATTGCTGATACATTCCTATTCCCAGTGAACTACTTTGTATGAGACTGCATATCTTGCACTTTAAGATGTATTTACGTCTTTTGATAATAAACTGCTAATTCCTATTCTTAGTAGCAGAGAAACATGATATTTAATTATAACAATAAGTTATTGTTTCAATAGT
The DNA here is from genome assembly GCA_958507055.1 of Crioceris asparagi. Taxonomy (NCBI): domain Eukaryota; kingdom Metazoa; phylum Arthropoda; class Insecta; order Coleoptera; family Chrysomelidae; genus Crioceris; species Crioceris asparagi. The sequence goes on from OY293831.1 coordinate 40,471,920, forward strand.
TATAACAAAGACTTATTATTCTTTGATATTAAAATTATTACGTCTTTTCAAGATTGATAAGAAAGAATAAGTATCAAATTACATGATGCGTATATGGTGCAATGTCATACAGGGTGTTACGTAAATATTGGGTACAATAAAATATAACATTACTCCCCTTATTTAAAAAAAGTTAGTGCTATAAAGTGCAGTAACTTTTAAAAATATAAAATTAGAATTTTATAATAATTGTAAAATACAAGCACAACGTTCAAGTTAGTTCAATTTCATCATTTTCGGTTTCAGATCGAATATTAGGACGTTTACTTGGTAAAAATTTCTGAAAAGTTCTGGATAATCTTTTTGTTTGTGGTGGAGGTGGTGGTGAATCTGGGCGAAAACCAGCAGTTATACTAATACGATTAGATTTTCGTCTTTTACATTTACAAAAGCAATATAATAAAATTAAAGCAATAATTAAAACAATAATAAAATAAGTGAACCATGAAATATGCTTTGTTATAAAAGGTTCATTTATCAATTTATCTAATTCATCTGAATACTGATCAAGTTTATGTTGAGCAATATTCAAGTCATCTGTATTGATTTTATTCAATTTTAATGGTTTAAGTTTTGGTAAATAGATCTTTTCTGGTAAATTTTTGCAACATTCAAATGGAATGATTATTGGATTTAATTTATAAGTGATTGTTTCACCTTCATTTATGATATATTGAGATCTCATTCTCGTAATACCAATAAACGCACTACATTCTGGTTGAAGCTTTAAAATAGTATTATCAGAAATTCTTTCGGTATGTGCATCTCTGTTACTGCATTTAATCGTTATAGGAATTGGTTCGGCTACTGAAATTAACCATACATTTGTCTTTAGTTTTTGAACTTTATATCCTTTTGCAAATAATAAAGAAGTTTGACACGTTCCGGGTAATTCGAGTTGCTGTCTTAAAAGTTGTGCTTCACAAATAGCATTATTATCTATGGGTAATGGTAATATGTTACTACATATTTGGAACAGATATTCATCAATAATTTTACAATTTTGTAAATCTGACATGGTTAAATATAACATAGAATCATCATCACGTGCTATATATTTTACATTTGCAGTAATAACATGATGAAGTCCTGTTTTCTCATCTTTAATGGGTAATGGATAGACATTATATAAAGTATATAGTTCTGATTCTACTAGAGGAATCTTTAACACAAATATAATTTTTTTTTCGTTTGAAAAGCTTGTAGTTCTGTTAATTGATAATATCTAGCAATATTAGATAATGTTGGGTTTAAAGGTAAATTATCTTTTTGTAAGTGAACTGAAATCTCTTCGGAGAAATGATGGAAGTATGTATAATTTGTAATCTTGCGAAAGTAATTGAATTAGATACATCAATTAAAAAGGTTTCAAGATAAGCATAACTTTCCATTAATGTCTTACAAATATTAATGACATCTATTTGTGTTTGATAAAAATTTACATTATCAGTAATATTTATAATTCCCTTCTCAATTTCCTTTAAATCATTGTTAAATGTTACTTCATCTATTTGAATTTTATGAATTGTATCATTAAATTCCTTAATGACTGATGTAGTTACTGAAATTTGATTTTTCAAAAGATTTTGGATTTCGTGTTCATCCATTTTCAATTTATTGATACTATCAGAATAATATTGGCCATCATTTGCGTCTAGATTTCCTGTAATGTGTTTCCAAACGGTACCTACTCCATCAAGTAAACCACGTTTCTTACGATGATATGGTTCGGTATCATAATATATTTCATGATATTTCATACTAACATCATTAGCTAGTTTCTTCAATAAACTAATATGTGTTTTAACATTCGAATAAAAATATTGCATTCTTTGATAAGGTTGTGTTATTAGTGTTTCCTTATCTAATATTTATAAACTAATATTGTCCATTTATTATTAGATATTTTCAAATGATTAAGTTGGTTATAATATATACCTACAGTACTATTCACATGCACTAAGCTATACTGACTATTTGTAAAATTAAATAATAATATAATATTGATTAAAATCATTAATTTGTATGCTGCCATCCTGCAACAAAATTAATCTGTTTCAATATATGGTTTCATTCGATCAAAATTTATAAGAGACGTCTGATTTGTTTCAAGATTTTTGACTATTGCTGAATTTTTCTTTAGTTCAATAATTTCAAAAGGTCCATTAAATTTATTTCTTAATTTATGACCTATCTGAGATTCTTTAACATACACATTATCTCCTACTTGATAATTGTGTTGTGAAAATTGTACATCTTCATCAAAACGTTCTTTAGATTTTTCTTTTGCTTGTAGGGTTCTTTTCCTTGCAGTTTCGTAATAAAATTTTATTCTTGCATTTAAGTCTCTCATATACTTTGAAATTATGTCCTTTTCATTGTACAAAACTTCAGGTGGTCTTACAAAAGTATGCCCAAAAATTAATTCGTATGGTGTAAATCCATGGGTTTTATTCTTTGTATTATTATAACAAATAATAGCATATGGTAACCAGTTATGAGGGTGTTCATTTGGATTTTCACTCATGTGTGCTCTAATCATCTCTAAAAGAGTTGAGTGAAATCTTTCAATTGATCCGTTTGATTGGGGATGTCCAGTACTTGAAAATGTCAGCTTTATATTATAAAGAGTACATAAATCTCTCATTAATGTATTATTGAATTCTCTTCCAGAATCACAATGGATTCTCAATGGAGTTCCATAATGTTGAAAATATAATAATAAAGTATTAATTATATTTTTCGCTGATTTATCTTTAATTGGATAAGCTTGAGTATGCTTTGTTAGTTCATCTCGTATTGTAAGTACGTATAACTTCGAAGGTAACTCTAATACATCGAGATTTATTCTTTCAAATGGTGTCTTTGGAGTTTCTGTGATAACTAAAGGCGAACTGAGGTTTTTCCTACAGACCTTAGTTTTTTGACAAATTTCACATTTTTTAATAAAATTTTCAACATCTTTATTCATATTTTTCCAAATATATTTTTCTTTAATTCTACGTAGGGTTTCGTTTATACCTCTATGCAGATTTCGTTTTCCTGAATGATATTCATCCAAAATTATTTGTATTTCATTTTCTTCCGTAACTGGTTTTATAATATTTTGGCAAATAATAAATTTAAAATTTTCTTCAGTGAATAGATAACATAACATTTCTAAGGTTGGTAAATCAATATTATTCTCAACAAAATATGTTTTTGGTTTCAAAATATTTTTTGACTTATATAATGATATGAACAGTCGTTCATTTACTTCATCAGGTTGAAATGGTATAAAAATAGTATAATAAGTTCTATTTTTAACAGTTAAGCTAGTACTAATATTTAATTGATTAAACTGAATATCAGGATTTTCATCGTCGATATCTTCTAAAATTTCCTCATGCAAATCCATTGTTTTTGATTCCCAAAATACGGCAATAATATCTTTATGTCTTTTATCAAGTAATTGCTCATTAGTATATTCTATTCGAGAATAATCGATTAATGAAGTGGTTTGATATAGTCGAACAAAATTATTGAATTCATTGTTCATAATATTGAAGTTTTCTTCTAACTCTTCTGTTTCTGAATTTTCAAAACTTGCTGCTAATATTTTTTGATATTTAGAACATTCTTTAAAATAGTTCACTTTAATTCGTGATAATGCATCGGCATTTTTATTAATTTTGCCAGGCTTATAAATTATTTCGTAATCATATTCTTCCAATTTTAATCGCCAACGTGCTAAACGACTACCGGGATCTTTGATTGAGAATAACCAGGTCAATGGTCTATGATCTGTTATTAGTTTAAACTTCCTTCCATACAGATACGGTCTGAAATTTTTTACCGCCCAAACAATAGCTAATAATTCTCGTTCTATAACTGAATATTTCGTTTCTGAATTACATAAAGTTCATGATGCAAAGGCAATAGGTAAATCTTTATTAATAGGTCCTTGACTTAATACTGCTCCAATAGCAAATGAACTAGCATCTGTTGTTAAAATGAATTCTTCTTCAAAATTTGGATATATCAAAATTGGACTTGAAGTCAATAAATCCTTCAAAGTTTCAAATGATTCACCTCATTCTTTACTAAAATCAAATAGTTCATCTTTTTTTAAAAGTCTAGTTAACGGTTTGCATATTTTAGCAAAATTTGGAATAAATCTTCTATAATATCCTGCTAATCCCAAAAATGATTTAATTTCCTTTGGTGATCGTGGTTGTGGAAAATTTTGAATACATTTAATTTTTGAGGGTTGGGTTTTACTCCATCTTTTGTTATAATGTGTCCTAAATAAATGACTTCATGTCTTAGGAATTCACATTTATCAGGTTGTATTTTTAAATTAGCGGCTCGTAATCTATCAAATACTTCTGAAATTTGTTTTATATGTTCATCTAACGTAGGTGAAAAAATTATTATATCGTCCATATATACAAGACATCTTTCTCCTTGTAAACCATAGAGTACATTATCCATTACTCTCTGAAAAGTAGATGGTGCGTTTTTTAAACCGAATGGCATCCGTAAAAATTCGTAATGACCATTTTCTACGCTAAAAGCAGTTTTAGGTATATCCGATTCATTTATCTCTATTTGATGGAAGCCTGATGCTAAATCTAGAGTTGTAAAATATTCACATCTTCCAAGTTGATCTAATAAATCTGTTATATTTGGTAAAGGATATCTATCTCCTACTGTTATTTCATTTAATTTTCTGTAATCTATGACAATTCGCCATTTTTGTTTATTAGAAGCATCTAACAATCCAAACCAGACTTGACCATGGTGATGTTGAATGTTGGATTATATTTTCATCTAACATTTTTGTAATTTGTTTTTTTTACTTCTTTATGAATATAAGGATATCGATAGGACTTTGTATAGATTGGTTTCTGATCTCGAGTTGGTATAGAGTGTTTCACTTCATTTGTAAATGTCAGTTTATCTCCCTCTATATAAAAAATATCGATATACTCACGACAAAGATTTGTTATTAAATCCATTTCTTCTTCATTTAGGTGATGGACTCGTAATGATTCTTGAATTTTATCTACACGGTTAATTTCCATTATCGAATTTACATTATCCGTATATTTATCGCTCAGAGTATTTTGAATTTCATCAAATTCAAGATTCTGGAATATTATTTCTTTCTTTTCATCATTTACATTTAAAATTGTTGTCAAAAATTATCCGTTTTGATCTGTTTTCACAAGCGCATTTGGTATCTTAACTCTATCTATTTCTTGTGATATTAGAACTGCTTCAGTATTAATTAAATCACATTTTAATTTAAATACTTCTTCGGTTCTTGGTTCAATAGTTACTCTATTTGACACAGTACGTCTTATATTTTTTGGATATTGTTGCACTTTCATCAAAGGCGTAACTACAAAATTTGTAAATAATTTTCGATTCTTAATATCAATTACAGCATCATAATGTTGTAAAAAATCTGCGCCTAGTATACCATCAAACTCAATATCTAGATCATAAACATAGACTTTATGTGGATCATTATCTTTAAATTCAATATCAATAGATTGTGTAAGCAATAATGTTTCACGAGTAATACCTTGTATTCGTATATTTTCTTTACGTCGTTTTTTAATATTTCCAACTAATTTATTGTTTACAATTGATATACTTGCTCCAGTATCTATCAATAGTTTAAATTTCCTCTTTTCATCTTCTATATAATATAGATTTTTTGATGATATTGTATTAATAATTACTTCTTTATCGGAGGTTCGTATTTGAGACTTACAAACTGAAAATCCATCTTCGATAAATCTTGTTCATTTCCACTTTCGTCATTATCCGTATCATTTTCATTGATTAAATATGTCTTAGGTTTTGTAAAATTAGGTTTTTGATTAGACTGTATAGGTTGAGAATCTTGGGGTCTATTACTCTGATTTTGATAATTTTGAGGTCTATAGTTTTGATTCTGAAAACCTTGAGGTCTAGAACTCTGATTCTGAGAACTTGGTGATCTGTTTATAAAACTGTTCTGATTATTACCAGAAGTACTTGTCGAAGGTTTATTTGAATGGTAATGACTTTGATTAGAATGATTCGTGTTTCCAGATCTAAATGGTTTATTATAATTTGATTTTGATTTATCAAAATTCGTTTTCTGAGAAAAGTTATTTGTATTCAATGAACTTTTCATCTGTCCTTCATAATAATTTAATTGTAACTCTCGTTTTAATCTATTCTTAGCTGTAATCAAATCTGGTGGATTCGATGCTCGTATTATAGTAGATAATGATGGTTGTAAACCTATCACTAATGTATTTAAGGCCATTGTATCAATTAAAGCGTTTTGTGCTTTTTTCATATCTGCACTCATATTCTGTCTAGCTATTGCAGAATAAAGTTTACATTGAAGGGTTTCTAATCTTGTTACAAATGATAAAGGAGATTCAGTTGAATTTTGTCGCATTCTTTGTAAATCTTGTATTAGGGATGTAAGATCTCGAGTATCTCCAAAATGTGTTTCAAGAAGAGTTCTAATTTCTATCCATGTTTTTGGATTTCGAGAATTTATCAACTCTGCTGCTTTAGAACGTAATTTGTTTTTTATGTGTAAAGTCAAAAATAATTTTTGGTTGTCTACACTTATCTCTGTTGCTGTATAACAAGCATTAATAAAAATATTGAGGAATATTGAATTTCCATCATATTCCGGGATTAAGGAAAATATTTCGCTTAATTTATATGGTTCAATATTATGTTCATCACTCTGATTTGGTGATTGTGGATTTGTTACCGACATTTTATTATCTTTAAAATAATTTTAGTGACTATATATATTGAGGTGTGATGATTCAATGTCATACACTAACCTTATATCAATTTCTGCAATTCCTCTGGTTGGAATTATTCTCGTCTCCTGCACTATGGCCTGGAGTTCTGGTTGTACTCGTTTGCTTCTTAACTTTATTTTACTCTTATCACTAAATACAAAAATATATTATAACATAATATATTGATTATTAACTAAGCTTAACTTGATGTTAGCAGAAGCAGTATTCTAGTAATAATAATCTAGGGAGGCTCTTTCTTGCCTTTAAATAGTATTCCACTATTTCACAATATTGCACAACAATAATTAAATGTTCTAGAAGTTTTTCTGGAAGAATTGCTGATACATTCCTATTCCCAGTGAACTACTTTGTATGAGACTGCATATCTTGCACTTTAAGATGTAATTACGTCTTTTGATAATAAACTGCTAATTCCTATTCTTAGTAGCAGAGATACATATATATATATATATATATATATATATTTGTGTTTTTGTGAATTATTGCACCAGTGTACCTGACAATCTGAATAGTTGAGACCTGTAACTTGGTGTACTCTTTGATTACAGGATGAGATGGGAAAATAATACTGAACTGAATTGCAGTTCGGGATCCTGTCGGCTTTGTCAAAATAACAATAAAACACAACTTTCCGGTTTCAGAATTTTATTTTTGCAAAATAAAATTGTTGGTTACAGATGTCCTCTTCTTCTTCCTTGATGATTCAGCTGGTAATAATTTGATTTCGAATTTCACTGATTTTTACTCTACGAGGTCTCTAGGAGAAATGATCTGCCCGTCGTATGAGATTTGCAGTTTATATAGGGAATTAGATTGATCCATCCTTTTTCCACTTATTCGAAGTGCATTTAACTATTCCTCACACTCCGTAACACATAGGTTTCATCTGGACAGATCCTTGGCATTCCATGCTCATTCCAAGTGAAATTCCTTCTCTTGCTTTTTGTTGTTTGTTGTAAATAGAGGAACCCTTAATTTTCAGTACAATATCCAATATATTATCTTACATTAAACTAATACTTAACTTTTTTATTTCACAAAGCCTCTAAAGTAATGTCAACTGAAACATTATTAATGCTTTACTATGCATTTTTTCACAGCTAAATATGGAACAGCTTTTTGCATTGGAGTCGCTTGTCTTTTAATATGAAGAACTAAGAAGAAGAAGAAGAAAAATAAGTCTAAATTCAAACAGCATAACTAGACACAAAAATATTTTACTTCTCCAAATATGTAAAGCTGTGAGTGTAAAAAGCAGTTACATAAGAGTAATTCAAATTTTTAATAGTCTGTCTAATGAACTCAAAACATTACCAAATTGTAAAATTGCAAAAGTTCAAATTAAAAAATGGATTTCTAGAAGAGGCTGAGTTTGGAATAATAATATTATGTTTTAACTACTATATAGGCTTTCACTTTATATTTTGTGTGGATATGTGTTTTTATGTGCATTTTGTATGTATGAGTAGGTGTAGAGTGAACTCTATACGAAGAGATACCTACGTTATTTTTATCTTTTTTCTGGGATTCTTTAATTGATGGAGTATTACCTTTTATTTTATTTTTATTAGTTAGCTATTAGATATTCAACCCACGCACAGGTATTTTTGTACCTCTGTAGGGTAAGGTACCAAATAGAGTTCGATCAAAATAAATAACTAATTTTTACGAAGTGGCCATTTTGGGCTTTGTGGACTTTCAGTTTGGGCCATGTGAACATTTTGGGCGAAGTGTCCACCAACGAGTTTTGGGTGAAGTGGCTCTGGAAACTGTTTTCAGAACGACATTTTTGGGCGAAGTGGTCGATATATAATTTTGGGTGAAGTGTTCATTGGGCGAAGTGTCCACATCGCCTCGAGAATTTACTTAGTTTGAACTATCCCTTCCATTTCACTCGTTCACGAACACGAACGTATAAGTTCAACGAACGATTGATCTCTAGAATTGACTCCACGGTGTGTTCAGTGTTCTTTCGCACCTTCCCCTGCTACCCTGAAATTCCTTTGAATGTAAAAGTCGTCTGATCAAGTTACATACTATACTTTTTTTTGTATTTGGAAATAAAGGGCATTATTATTATAAATCTTCTCGGTAAGAGCCGGTAAATAATTCACCTAAACCCAGGCACTTAGGTCCCAAGAGGAATTAGTCACATTTGTCATACATTCAGGAATTGACGCACCCTATGGTAGGTCTGTAGAATGTCGGCCTTCTACAGTTCACCATAGGTTTTCCTAGGGACTTGCAGCTTACTCAAGCAGGTTTCAAGTGTCCACTAAGTGTGCCACATTAGTCTGGTCTCGTAGACAAGCTCTGCGTATTAAGCCATTTTTTCTTGGTATTTGGCTTCCATAATGTTTTTATTTGGAATTGCTACATCCACCAGTAGTACCGGGTTGTCTTTTTTATCCACCACCACGAAATCCAGGATATTTTTCTTCACCGTTCAATTAGTGATAACAGATCTGTCATCATAGTAGAGTCCAAATTTGTCTTTCTCCACTACCACCTGCGGTTGGTATTTATAGTACGGTGTAATATGTATTTACAAATCAAACATTGTTGGCTAACTTCTGGTGCATAATGTTACACATTTCCATATTTGGTTGTATCTCTGCAAGTAATCTGTATTAGCTGTTCTAGGGCAGAACAGCCAGATGTAATGTTTTTTTTTCAGTTTTTTCTATTGATGCTTTAACTTCCCAAAATAGGGCATATAACATATTTACAATATTTACATTATTTTATCTAACTAAGCAAGTTATATTTTGGAGAAATATACATAAAGCAATACAAAATAGAATATTAGATGACATCTAGTGAATCAATGAGGTTAACGCGGAAAAGTGATTCTACTAGAGAGCAATTTATTGTGACCACAACCCAAGGCCTTTCTTGAAGCATAAAGATTTCGGAATATCTTGATAATCTTGAATATTCTTTGCCGGTATTTCTGCTTAGTTTATCTAGAAAATTGGGAGTGTTTGTATGGCACATATTGATGAAAGATTTCTTGATGTCGGTAAAAGGAGAACGATATTTTAAATCTGGTTCATGTTTAGTAGCTATTTTGGCTATTATCAGCGTTTTCTTTCCATGAAATTCCAACGTGAGCAACAAACCAGAAGAGAGCGATATTGTGTCTATTTAGGGTTGTATTATGTAGCTATTGATCATCATCATCATGATTAGTGCTACAGCCCTAGGGGGGCTCGACCTTCTCTAGCCTCGTCCGCCATCCTTTCCAGTCTCTTGCAAGGGCCACATAGTTAACGTCACCAATCTTTCCAGCATCTTCAGAAATCCCGTCTTTCCATCTGAGCCTTGGTATTCCTCGGCCTCTACTGCTGGTTGGTATAGCCTCAAAGTATCTTCTAGTTAGTTCGCTGTTATTGTGGCGTATTACATGTTCTACCCATCTAAGGCTGCCAAGCTTGATTGTTGTGATTATGTCTCTGTTTCCCGAGCCCCAGTATAAGTTATAGAGCTCGAAGTTGTATTTACGTATCCAGATATTTCTCTCAAACGTTGATAATAACGTCTCATCTGCTTTTGTTGAGGTCCAGGATTCAATCATCGTCTGCACGAGTGTTCAAGCAAAAACTCAAAGCCCTCGTGGATTTCATTGTAGAATATCATGTCTTCGGAAACATACAATGTTGGAGGTACTCTGTAGAGTGGCAGAAAAGAGGACTGCTTCATACCCATATTTTCCTGTGGATGGTCGAGAAAATAAGACCGGATGGCGCAGAAATTCCTGATCCCTAATTTGAAAACGAACATATTCATGGACCGTGTGGCGTATAGAATCGTGAATCACCGTGCATATTCGACAAATGTTCGAAGCGTTATCCGCGTGCTTGGTTGGCTGATACAATTGGCAATGACGGTTATCGTTCTGATAAATGCTGTAGAAGACAAAGGCAGTTGCAAGTCAAAAATAAGGAGTCATAGTCAATAAAAGCTGGAGTGTTCCGTATTCACCGCTGTTTTCCAAAGCATTTAAAGCGAATTGCAATGTTGAGTATTGCAATTCGGTCAAGTCCATCAAATATATGTTCGCATGTACATCACGACAGGGAATGACATAGGTGTACTCAGTATTGCAACAGAAAATAATAACGATAAAGTTTCACAATCTCAGATGGATAAACATAAACATTTTTTGACTTTACGTTATTTAATTATCCTTGTGTCTAATCAACATACATTTTAACTTATATTGTTTCTTAATCTGCAGAAGTAGCAACGCGCGATTCTTCTATTTCTGCAGTTTTGCACATTTTTGTAGTTGACCGATTTAGCCTAGCTTATTTGACTGTTTCCATATGTTCTACTTTTTATAATAAAGTTCAGAATTCTCTTGAACGTCGAGCCCTTAACATCTTTATTAATCCATTGTCAGTGAACTTCTCAACCCTGCTTCTGACTTGGAGCAACGAAACTTCCTGTTTCAACCTATTGGATCTACAGTCCATCTTTCAATCTTCCTGTTTGAATATAACATAACCGAACACCTTGTAAGAATTGAAAATTGCCTCCACCCCTGTTTTTAAAAACTTCGTTTATTGAATTGCATCATATGTATTTCAGTTGAAATTCATACTTGATGAAATGTTAGAGCTGATATCATAACGAATCCCTAATGGGACATTAGGTAGTTAATTCTTCAATTAGTGTAACTCATATCTTGATGACAGAATAAAAATAGTGCATTTTATAGTAACTTTTATAACGTCAGTCCGTTCTTTTAAAGTAACTATGAATTATATGTTCAATCAAAAAAATTATGAAATGTAGGATTTGTGGCGTCCGTCATAGGCATTGGTTTACCAACTGCCATAGCGCACCTGCTCCACCTACCGACGGAGCGTGCTAGGAATATCTTCCTGGATGAGCCGCGATAAATCTAATCACATAGTTTAATTTAATATAGTTCAGTTGAGTTGTTACTCTCGCACATAATTGAAACAACGCCGCTCAGCTACAGAATACAAGCTAGAAGCCGTGAACCAGACAACCATCAATACTTATGGTCTAATACACCTTCAACTGAATTTTGGTCTCTGGACTACTCCGGAGGGAATTTACATGGAATCTTCTGGTCGCTGACGTTGCTTTACCCATCATAAGATCTGATTTTCTGTCCTATTTCAACTTATTATCTGACTGCCGTAACAATCGTTTCATCGATGGAGTGACTGGTTTAACCTCCCCTGGACAATCCACCACCAACAAGCAGGTCAGCGTCAAAGTCCTTACTGGCAAGCACCTTTCGCTTTTCCATGACATAGTGGCTGAATTGTCCCATTTGATACAACCAAGCGGCACACCTCGTGAAGTTCGACATAAGACACAACATTTAATCAACACAACACCGGCACCACCCGTTTCATGTCGTGCACGTTCGCTCGCTTCAGATCGTTTACGCATTGCTGAGGCCGAGTTCGCAGCCGTGCTCCTAGATGGTACCGCAAGACGCTCTGGAAGCTCATGGGCATCCCCCCTTCATCTTGTTCCGAAGAAGACCAACAGGTGGGGACCATGTGGTGACAGCCGCAGCCTTAATGCTCGAATAGTCCCAGATAGATACCCTGTTCGTCATATACACGATTTTACCCACCGTATTCATAATTGTACAGTGTTTTCAGTCATTGACTTGGTTAAGGCTTACACACAGATTCCTGTCAACACAGCTGACATTGAGAAGACAGCGATCATTATTTCATTTGGACTCTTCGATTTTCCCTACATGAGTTTTGGTCTCCGCAACGCAGGGCAAACTTTCCAAAGATTTATTGACGAAGTCATCCATGATCTTGAGTTCTGTTTCCCTTATGTTGACGAGATCTTGGTTTCCAGCGTCGACGTTGAAGAGTACCGTAAACATACTCGTTTGGTGTTCCAACGCTTAGTAGACTCTGGCCTTCTTGTCAAGATATCCAAGAGCACCAATGGTAAACCCCAAGTCAGCTTCTTAGGATAGTCTCCGCTACCGATACGCGTGCTCTCCCAGATCACATTTCCGCCCTGCAGAACTACCCCTTTCCCAACAATGCAAAGTGCCTTCCCAGTAGATATACTAAGAGAGTTCTGGACCGGAAGTCGCAGTAAACATGCTATATTTTCCAAAGGGGTCCCGAATAATGTAATAATGGTGTGTGGGCGTGCTGGATATTTTTCCAACGGGTTTCAAATGTTAGATTCCTACTTTTCATGAGCGCCATCTAGCGGAGAGGGGATAAGTAACTGCATTATTCATTATTTAATTTAATTATTTTAAAGCTGAGGAAAAAAAGTTCACCATTGCGCGGGATCGAACCCACGACCACACACTCCAACACGCTAACAAGCTAGACGTTTTCCAAGCCTGCTATCTCAGTTACCCATGTGGCAGCGGCAGCGACTCCGCTTCGACGTAAGCAAGGGCGATAAGCCGTTTGGGTCTGTGCGCTCGGAAAGCCCTCATCGTTTCAAGCAAACGAATCCCAAAATCGTCTTCTGACGAAAATTTGATGGCGATTCAGTTTTTGATTCGTTCAAATCGGCCAAGAAATAGCGAAGATTTGATTTTCGTAAAGAATATATACGAGTTGAATTGCAAATTATGCTTATTCGATACAATGTCAACAGCAAAACCATTTATACAATTCATCAACATTTCTAAGACTACAATAATAGAATTGACTGTTGCTATATGTGTGGTGCATACATGATGTAAATCCACTATTTTTGAATGCTGGAACAGTGTGCCATGAATCATCAAATTCCTCCAAATTCACGACTCTACTAGCTTGCTCTCCGTAGAAAGATTGAAGTTTATGATCCAAAAATTGCTTCTTCTGATGTCCTCGCACTTAGATGATATCAATTTCGTTGAGATTTTCCTTTAGAATATCATCTAGCGCTTCGTATGGTATAAAGCCGGAAGAATATTTGAGGTTATGTACATTCATCTCCAAATAACAAACGCCACATCGATCTGCTTTGCTTAGCGATGAGAATGGTATTGGTGGTAATAGCAAATAATTACTACATCGACGTCCAATCCTTAAAGCAATTTCTTTGGGGTGGAATTGGCACTCCACATTGAAGCCTTGAATGTCTACGAAAGCTATTCTCATCTCTCCTCGACGATGGTTGAACTTAAACTGAGGACAGAGGTCTTGTCATCCTAGTTCCATCTCTTTGTAATTTCACTGAGAGGATGTTGTTCAATTATGTTATCGTGAATGATGATGCAATAGACACAAGTATTTGCTGGAAAACCTTTCGACGCTTCTATTTCAAGCTTGACATCAACACTTGAACTTTTCACGCTTTCATCTCGGTGAGAACAATCGATGACAAATAGAGGTTTATTTGCGAATTCAGAGAAACTTAGGAGCGGCGTATGTAGATAAGAGTGTTTGTAGTTTTTCCAAATTGAGTGTAGTTGAAGTAAGCTTCGGTAAAATCCCCCTTTTCAAAGTCCAAATGCATCTTCTCCTTTGGATAGCTGTCTCCGTTCAGCGTCAAGGTGATATTCATAATGTTTGCAAAATTAAATTTCGTAGGATCGTTATTCACTTGGTTCTTTTCGTGGTTGCTCTGGAAACAAACGATGACATAGCGAGGACTTTCTTAAAATGATGAAGTTTTCACCGACCAAATTTCGTTGGTGGATCCTGTAGTGAGAGCAGGCAACATGTGAATTTCCCATTTTCTAAACGGTATCAAGATGGGAGTGTCAGCTTTGATTGCATTTAAAAGTTGCAATTTAATTTGATCGTTTGGATGCAATCTTTGCAGTTTGAGCTCGATATTTTCAATTTCCAATTGTACTTCAGTTGTTGTAGGATTGGCGATGGTAAAGCATTGATTGTCATTTTGAGCACGCACCAATCGAATGGTATGTTTTCCATATACGATATATTCGTAGTCATTGAAAATATTCAACAAATGTTTCAACGGAATGAGCATACTAAATGACAAAGTATCCGCATCTGCCTTGATGACACCAACATCTTTATCTGGACTCCAAGTCGCTATACTCAAGGGTTTAGACTCTTCTTCGCTATAGCATAAAAACCCTAGAGAGGTACTCACAATTCCAACGTCACGCACTGATTCCAACTCTTTAACATTTTGTTCGTAGCTAATGGATTAGAACATGAAAGCGCCAGCATTATTGACAAAAGATACTTCTCCAGTACCCTTGGTGCGCTTAATTTTTCCACTCATATGTAACAGACTTGCGTAAAGAGCATCGAAAGCATCCGATTGATTGATGCTAACATTTTTTGGTAGAATCTTTGGAGAGTATCCCAAAATGTGTGTCAAACTATCGTTCGGAGTGAAATCAATATCAAAATCTTTACAAAAAATTTCACATTTCAATGTATTATTATTCGGTTTGAGGTAGAAGTAATCTTCAGGCTTTACCTTCGTCGTCTTTGGTACGATTGCTTTCTTAATAAACTTTTCAATATCCTCAATTTCGTATGCTCCCGTTGGAATGTCGATGCTTTTTTTCTTACCCTTTCCATCTACATAGTGGAACTTTGTACCTTCATCGATGTTGGGTATACTGTTGTACGAATGAAAACTTAGAAGAGCTAAGCCATATTCACTGTCACGCTGCAAGTGAAGCGGCGGTGATAGATCAATTGAGAGAATCGAAGAATGACTCTTCAAAGTCAGTATTGTATCACTTCGTTTCATCGACATGACTGATACACAAGTAGTTGTGACAGTATATTTTATTGACATAGAAATGCTAAAGACAAGTGTCCACAATTGTTTTGATCATATGTTTGATATACATCGAAAAATTTAGAAATATCTCAAAATAGTCCTTCAGAGATTACATCTTCTCATATAAAATTCAATAAAAATTAATTTCTTTTACCTGTTGATCTATTGGAGGTGCGGAATATTATTGCTGATCTATTCGACAGTACAGCTTTGGACATATTTGGTCTAAGTAACAAGATACTAAGACTGATCAAAGAAGGTTTGGTGATTCCATTGTCCAAAATAATCAATAAGTGTTTTGAAACTGGTCGTTTACCAAATAAGCTGAAATATAGTAAAGTAACCCCTGTCTATAAAAAGGGACTTCCCTCTGATATCAGTAATTATCGACCAATCTCTATTACCCCTATACTATCAAAGCCTATCGAAGCGGCCTTAAAAAACAGAATAATTCTGGATGCCAATAATTTGCTGTCAAAGCACCAGTTCGGATTTATGGATTATTATGGATTAATGGAGTCCTTCGAGAGGGGGGAAACGGTTTCAGCCGTTTTCTGTGACCTATCGAAGGCCTTCGATTGTGTGTCACACACAGTTCTGCAAGAAAAACTTTCCTACTATGGAATAAGGGGCAAAGTAGCTGATTTAATAGAATCATATTTGTCCAACCGAGTTCAGGCGGTTGAACACAAAGGTATATGCTCCTCAACACTAAAGGTAGTGGCCGGGGTACCACAGGGCTCAATCTTGGGTCCCCTGCTTTTTGTACTTTATGTTAACGAGCTACCTCTTTACATGAACCCTACCTCTGTTATCCAATATGCAGATGATACTACCCTTTATGAGTCCCATACCAATGTTGAATATCTTAGACAACAAACTAACAAAGCAATAGCTAAGATCGAAAATTTCTTTACTTCTAATGGATTGTATCTTAATGTGGATAAAACCCATTTACTCAACTTCACATTGAAAGAATTGCAAGATAATTGGGAGTCCTTCAAGTTTTTGGGAGTCACCTTGGACTCCAGATTGAGCTGGAAGGATCATATTGAAGACCTTTCTTCCAAACTATCTTGTACTCTATTTCTGCTTCGTAGAGTTGCAGAATTTGTGTCATTCGACGTTGTTAGGGACGCCTACATGGGGCTATTCCAGTCCAGAATTTCTTACGGTCTTCTGTTCTGGGGAGATTCCACTGACTGGACAAAAATATTTATCAAGCAGAAGGCTGCATTGAGAATTTTAGGTAAAATCATTGCCTGCCCTGTACATACACCAATGTTTTATTTTCATCAAGCAGCAACAGAATCTTCTTCCAACATTAAACTCACAACATGGCTACCTCACGCGGGTTGGCAATAACTTGCTCACTCCTCAGAATCGACTCGCAATCACACATAAGAGCTATATTACTCTAGCATCAAGACTTTTTAATCATTTGTCGCCTTGTATAAGAAATTTACCCATAAATAAATTTAAAATTAAAACAAAAATACTGTTGATGGAACTATGCCCTTATAATATCGATGAATTTCTTAGATGTAATAGATAAAGAATAAATAATGTCAAATTGGTCTGTCCTAACCTTAATTTGTAGTTTTTTATGTAAAGTTTTCAATAATGTGTTATATAATAGAAAATAGTGTTAGTGTGCATTTTTATTTGTATAACTAATATTTTTATATTATTCTTGTGTTAATGATTTTTAATATTAAAGCTATTCTATTTGAACGTGTGACAATGCTAAATTTGTTTTTGGATATTTGATCAAATAAAGAATATTATTATTATTATTATTATTATTATCGTGATTATAAAATATCTTGACGCGCTGCTGCTTTCCAAAATAATCAACCAATTCCTTTGGCGGCTTCAAATTTCCAAAACTATCGAAATATTGTACAGTGTTATCATTCTTTTTGTAAGCTACCCAATGTGTACCTGGATTGATGGAGGAATCAAAATTCACTACGGCACATTCACGATATCTAGGATGATGAGGAAAAGTGTCTTGCATAAAAACACCACGAAAATGTGAAATTTTCAGCTAGTAGTTTTTTTGTTTCTTCAAGTACAATCCTTGTCCTCCTTTATGCTGTTTCTTCAAGAACAGACCGAATCCGTTACGCGTTTTTCGTAGATACAAGCCGGATCCCAAGTGTTCCATAGCTTTATAATGTCGTGCATCTTCTTCCATCTTTTTCTTTGCATTTTTCGTGTCGATGATGGTCTTTGCGATGGCGCTCGCTCCTCCAGCCAGCTACCCTAGAGCCGAGAGACCGACAAACAATGGAATTAGCGGTAGAAAACCGCCACTTTTTGGCAATGGTATAATTCTAGGTACTCGAATATGTTTTCGACCTCCACATTTTTTGACGGCTAATCGAGCTGCTTTCAAAGCAGCAGCAGATGAATTTTTCAAACTGCCACCTTCGTGAGGAGACTTTTCCATAGCTTGATGAATCTTCTTTGCAATTTGGGAGAATCCATGCTGTCGTCGATTCTTCATACCCATACCGAGTTTACGTTTCGCCTTCATAGCGTTGGTAATGAACCAAGCAGCAGATTTTTCACCAAATTTTGCGTCTTTCGATTTGACTTGTTCCCAAGCTCTATGTTCCAACACTTGATCAGCTTTATGACGTTCTTCCAATGATTTGTTTTCAGAGTATGCAATGTCGTGTTCCCTGCAAGCTTCGTCCAACGGATTTATACCTCTATCTCCACGTTCCAAGCGTTCTTTCAATTTAGTTCCCGGTCCACAATATGAATAGCCTGGCAGATGTAGTTCGAATGGTAGGTTATTGATAAGCGTATTTACCACACCCTTACCGTGATGAATCAACATTGAAAATGATGTTAATATTGAAAGACATGAACATTTATACAAAATCCTAAATATTTCATGGTATCGTGCACAACATGAGGGTCGTTCAACAGAAGCATACCTTACCGATCGAAAATTTGGATTACTTAAATGAAAGTCAATCTACCAGCAGTAAGCATGGTACATTGCTACCACATTCATTTCGTGCAATCATATGTGGACCGAGTGGATGTGGGAAAACAAATGCAGTACTTCCACTGCTCTTCCACCCGAATGGTGCTAAATTTGAAAACGTTTACGTGTATTCAAAGTCATTGTATCAACCCAAGTATCAGTTACTCGAAGAGGTGTTGAAAAAAGTCAAAGGAATCGGATATTTTCAATTCAAAGAGAACGAGGAGATTATAAGTCCCAGCGAGGCTAAACCAAATTCCATATTCATTTTTGATGACATATCTTGTGATAAACAGCAGAAAATCCAACAATATTATTCCATGTGTCGAAATCGAGGTATAGATGTTATGTACATTGGGCAAACGTATAGTAAGGCTCCAAAGCAAATGTTGCGAGACAATTGCAATCTAATTGTGTTGTTCAAGCAAGATGAAATAAATTTAAAGCATGTGTATGATGAACACGTTTCACCTGATGTGTCATTCAATGATTTCAAGCGTATGTGTGCTGATTGTTGGAAAGAAAAATTCGGTGCAATGGTGATCGTAAAGGAGTGTGATCTGAATGCAGGTCGCTATCGATATGGCTTCGATAAGTTTATAAAACCATGAACTTATCATGAAAAAGTATATTCGTCATCATGAAACCACCCAGCAAAGAGGTTGACATAGTTCGCAAAACGAAAATCAATGAAATCGCTAGGATCATAAAAAATAAATACTTATCATTGAAATTGGGTAAATCAGAAGAGGATGAGGCATTACAAAAATTTTTCAAACCCATATCGGTTCCACTGAAAAAGCAGCTGGCAGTAGCTAAAAAATCGCTTAGGAATGAACATACCGTACCAAAAAAAGACAGAGGATGCATCGATCGGCAATGCTGAAATTCTACCACCATTCCAGAAACTTGAACCTATTGCCAGTACTGATGGAGATGATGATGATGAAGTGTTCGATGATGAAGAAGAAGGGACATTTGACGAAGATATAATTGCTCCTCAAGTCATTCAAGCATATATCGATCAGTATCCACCAATGAGTCATAAATTCTTAACACAATATTGGAGCAATGATGAGAAGATAGACAAAGTATACGGACCCATATATGATTTTACAACTTCAAAATGGCGGCTTGGTTCAAAAGAAATCGATTTTGATAAGCAGCACATCAAAGTTGCTGGGCAGCAAGTGATAGGAACACCTGGGCTATATGAACTGATATTCTACGATGATCCAGAAAATTTCAACAAGAACGATCTCGTTGGGTACAAGCACATTTTAGAACTGTCGAATGTACACAAAAAAGCAAATAATGCATTGAAAGGAACAAATAGACGCAAATATATGGAAATCATCAAACCAATGTTTATTCGAAAGTCGTCGCGAATGGTTGAGGGACGGGGCTTAATGTCTTACAATTCTAAACCTATGGAATACATTTATTGGGATGATCCGAACGAATTGTGTGAGCGTTTACGATTGCTGTTAGCGTCCAAAAATGCTGGAAACACTTCACTTGACAATGAAATTATATCCATAATCGAAGAATTGAAAGAGACCAACATCATTCAATAGACATCATTTCCAAGATGACCATCGATAAGTTCGGACGTAGTTCTTCAAGAAAACGATTGCGACCGATGATTGAATTTGGTGATGGTTTAACACATACTCCTGACGGTAATATTGATTTAAAAAAATTGAAGCTGTGTAACGTAAAAATGCCAACTAATCCTATGGATGCTACCAACAAGCAGTACGTAGACGATCAGATGAAACATTGGGCTGACGTGTTTACGAAAACTATTGAGGATCTCACCGAGATTGTGAATCAATTCGAAAAAAAAAATTTAAATTGTTACCGAAACATTTGGTGACTTTCGTAATCGAATTAGCGAGCTGTCTGCAAAAGACGTTGAATACAAACAGACTTTCGACGACATTCTGGCTAAAAAGCTTAATCACTTGCAGAACGATGTTAAAACACAATTCTTTAAAGTGAACTTGCTCATATCAGATGTGGAGCGTGCTTACACAAACAATTGGAAACAACTCACTCATGCCATCAATAAAAAATTTGAAAATGTGACTGAAGCACACACCTTAACCAAAAACTTGGAAAGAGAGTTGTTTCAAATTGTTTGTGTAAGCACGCTCCACATCTGATATGAGCAAGTCGGGCGCAAAATCGATCAATTTTACATGCAATTTCCCATAAGGAATTCTAAGGTCAGAAATAGCGAAATTTGCTCAATCTGACATGCGCAGTAGCATCCTCGCTCTCGGGCCAGCCACGCCCCCTCGGCGGGAAATTTAAATTTGACAGCTGCGCCATCTGGGAAGCGGGGAACCGGCAGCTGACGCCATCTTGGAAGCGGGGGAAATTCAAATTGACAGCTGGCATGAGATACAAATAATTTGTCATTAGGCTCAGCTGCCGGTTCCCGGCTTCCCAGATGGCGCAGCTGTCAAATTTAAATTTCCCGCCAAGGGGGCGTGGCTGACCCGAGAGCGAAGATGCTACTGCGCATGTCAGATTGAGCAAATTTCGCTATTTCTGACCTTAGAATTCCTTATGGGAAATTACATGTAAAATTGATCGATTTTGCGCCCGACTTGCTCATATCAGATGTGGAGCGTGCTTACACAAACAATTTGAAACAACTCTCTTTCCACATTTTTGGTTAAGGTGTGTGCTTGCAACAAATCCATATCAATTACATTCATTTTTATTTTTGATTTAAAATATATACATAATAAGCATCGTTAAATATATGGAAAAATTTATATATGATATCATAGATGAATTGGTAGTATCTAATTTTGGTGTTGATTTAATTTTGTAATTCTCTTCGCTCTTGCTGCTGCTGCTCTTAAACGAAGTTGAGGATTCCTCTTCGTCACCATCGTCGTAGGATATATTTCTTTCGGTAGTTTCTTCTAATGGTAGATGAAATATTCCAGTATCTTCCCATGTTCTATGGTCTATGTGGTATATCTACGTACAGCATGTTTCCAATTATATTGTATAAAAGTATAAACGATGCCTTCAATTTAGCCATCTTCTGCGTGTTTCTTCTCTATTACGTGGACATCAAATGAAAGCCATTAGACATCGCTTCATCTTATATTTTTCTCTCGATTGGCAATTACACATGCAGTAGGGGTATGTTTTACGGTTTATGCAACTCGTTGACAATTTGAACCTTTTCTTTCGAAGTCATTACTGCGAATTGATGAGTTGCTCTAAATTTGTTATGGATGCTTGGATTTTTTTATGCTTATATTCAAATTAAATCACGTGCCATCATTGTGTTATCTTAATTTTTCTTTTGATGAGTTGCTCTAAATTTGTTATGGATGCTTGGATTTTTTTATGCTTATATTCAAATTTGTAATATCCAGCCCTAATTCAGATATTTGGTAAACAACATTCGTTCGAAACTGATTCAACTCTCTTTCCACATTTTTGGTTAAGGTGTGTGCTTCAGTCACATTTTCAAATTTTTTGTTGATGGCATGAGTGAGTTGTTTCCAATTGTTTGTGTAAGCACGCTCCACATCTGATATGAGCAAGTTCACTTTAAAGAATTGTGTTTTAACATCGTTCTGCAAGTGATTAAGCTTTTTAGCCAGAATGTCGTCGAAAGTCTGTTTGTATTCAACGTCTTTTGCAGACAGCTCTCTAATTCGATTACGAAAGTCACCAAATGTTTCGGTAACAATTTCAATTTTTTTTTCGAATTGTTTCACAATCTCGGGGAGATCCTCAATAGTTTTCGTAAACACATCAGCTCAATGTTTCATCTGATCGTCTACGTACTGCTTGTTGGTAGCATCCATAGGATTAGTTGGCATTTTTACGTTACACAGCTTCAATTTTTTTAAATCAATATTACCGTCAGGAGTATGTGTTAAACCATCACCAAATTCAATCATCGGTCGCAATCGTTTTCTTGAAGAA
This sequence comes from Crioceris asparagi, assembly GCA_958507055.1. NCBI lineage: Eukaryota > Metazoa > Arthropoda > Insecta > Coleoptera > Chrysomelidae > Crioceris > Crioceris asparagi. The sequence continues at coordinate 40,494,495 of OY293831.1, forward strand.
CTACGTCCGAACTTATCGATGGTCATCTTGGAAATGATGTCTATTGAATGATGTTGGTCTCTTTCAATTCTTCGATTATGGATATAATTTCATTGTCAAGTGAAGTGTTTCCAGCATTTTTGGACGCTAACAGCAATCGTAAACGCTCACACAATTCGTTCGGATCATCCCAATAAATGTATTCCATAGGTTTAGAATTGTAAGACATTAAGCCCCGTCCCTCAACCATTCGCGACGACTTTCGAATAAACATTGGTTTGATGATTTCCATATATTTGCGTCTATTAGTTCCTTTCAATGCATTATTTGCTTTTTTGTGTACATTCGACAGTTCTAAAATGTGTTTGTACGCAACGAGATCGTTCTTGTTGAAATTTTCTGGATCATCGTAGAATATCAGTTCATATAGCCCAGGTGTTCCTATCACTTGCTGCCCAGCAACTTTGATGTGCTGCTTATCAAAATCGATTTCTTTTGAACCAAGCCGCCATTTTGAAGTTGTAAAATCATATATGGGTCCGTATACTTTGTCTATCTTCTCATCATTGCTCCAATATTGTGTTAAGAATTTATGACTCATTGGTGGATACTGATCGATATATGCTTGAATGACTTGAGGAGCAATTGTATCTTCGTCAAATGTCCCTTCTTCTTCATCATCGAACACTTCATCATCATCATCTCCATCAGTACTGGCAATAGGTTCAAGTTTCTGGAATGGTGGTAGAATTTCAGCATTGCCGACCGATGCATCCTCTGTCTTTTTTTGGTACGGTATGTTCATTCCTAAGCGATTTTTTAGCTACTGCCAGCTGCTTTTTCAGTGGAACCGATATGGGTTTGAAAAATTTTTGTAATGCCTCATCCTCTTCTGATTTACCCAATTTCAATGATAAGTATTTCTTTTTTATGATCCTAGCGATTTCATTGATTTTCGTTTTGCGAACTATGTCAACCTCTTTGATGGGTGGTTTCATGTTGACGAATATACTTTTTCATGATAAGTTCATGGTTTTATAAACTTATCGAAGCCATATCGATAGCGACCTGCATTCAGATCACACTCCTTTACGATCACCATTGCACCGAATTTTTCTTTCCAACAATCAGCACACATACGCTTGAAATCGTTGAATGACACATCAGGTGAAACGTGTTCATCATACACATGCTTTAAATTTATTTCATCTTGCTTGAACAACACAATTAGATTGCAATTGTCTCGCAACATTTGCTTTGGAGCCTTACTATACGTTTGCCCAATGTACATAACATCTATACCTCGATGTCGACACATGGAATAATATTCTTGGATTTTCTGCTGTTTATCACAAGATATGTCATCAAAAATGAATATGGAATTTGGTTTAGCCTCGTTGGGACTTATAATCTCCTCGTTCTCTTTGAATTGAAAATATCCGATTCCTTTGACTTTTTTCAACACCTCTTCGAGTAACTGATACTTGGGTTGATACAATGACTTTGAATACACGTAAACGTTTTCAAATTTAGCACCATTCGTTTGGAAGAGCAGTGGAAGTGTTGCATTTCTTTTCCCATATCCACTCGGTCCACATATGATTGCACGAAATGAATGTGGTAGCAATGTACCATGCTTACTGCTGGTAGATTGACTTTCATTTAAGTAATCCAAATTTTCGATCGGTAAGGTATGCTTCTGTTGAACGACCCTCATGTTGTGCACGATACCATGAAATATTTAGGATTTTGTATAAATGTTCATGACTTTCAATATTAACATATTTTCAATGTTGATTCATCACGGTAAGGGTGTGGTAAATACGCTTATCAATAACCTACCATTCGAACTACATCTGCCAGGCTATTCATATTGTGGACCGGGAACTAAATTGAAAGAACGCTTAGAACGTGGAGATAGAGGTATAAATCCGTTGGACGAAGCTTGCAGGGAACACGACATTGCATACTCTCAAAACAAATCATTGGAAGAACGTCATAAAGCTGATCAAGTGTTGGAACATAGAGCTTGGGAACGAGTCAAATCGAAAGACGCAAAATTTAGTGAAAAATCTGCTGCTTGGTTCATTACCAACGCTATGAAGGCGAAACGTAAACTCGGTATGGGTATGAAGAATCGACGACAGCATGGATTCTCCCAAATTGCAAAGAAGATTCATCAAGCTATGGAAAAGTCTCCTCACGAAGGTGGCAGTTTGAAAAAGTCATCTGCTGCTGCTTTGAAAGCAGCTCGATTAGCCGTCAAAAAATGTGGAGGTCGAAAACATATTCGAGTACCTAGAATTATACCATTGCCAAAAAGTGGCGGTTTTCTACCGCTAATTCCATTGTTTGTCGGTCTCTCGGCTCTAGGGTAGCTGGCTGGAGGAGCGAGCGCCATCGCAAAGACCATCATCGACACGAAAAATGCAAAGAAAAAGATGGAAGAAGATGCACGAAATTATAAAGCTATGGAACACTTGGGATCCGGCTTGTATCTACGAAAAAATCGTAACGGATTCGGTCTGTTCTTGAAGAAACAGCATAAAGGAGGACAAGGATTGTACTTGAAGAAACAAAAAAACTACTAGCTGAAAATTTCACATTTTCGTGGTGTTTTTATGCAAGACACTTTTCCTCATCATCCTAGATATCGTGAATGTGCCGTAGTGAATTTAGATTCCTCCATCAATCCAGGTACACATTGGGTAGCTTACAAAAAGAATGATAACACTGTACAATATTTCGATAGTTTTGGAAATTTGAAGCCGCCAAAGGAATTGGTTGATTATTTTGGAAAGCAGCAGCGCGTCAAGATATTTTATAATCACGATAATAATAATAATAATAATATTCTTTATTTGATCAAATATCCAAAAACAAATTTAGCATTGTCACAGGTTCAAATAGAATAGCTTTAATATTAAAAATCATTAACACAAGAATAATATAAAAATATTAGTTATACAATTAAAAATGCACACTAACACTATTTTCTATTATATAACACATTATTGAAAACTTTACATAAAAAACTACAAATTAAGGTTAGGACAGACCAATTTGACATTATTTATTCTTTATCTATTACATCTAAGAAATTCATCGATATTATAAGGGCATAGTTCCATCAACAGTATTTTTGTTTTAATTTTAAATTTATTTATGGGTAAATTTCTTATACAAGGCGACAAATGATTAAAAAGTCTTGATGCTAGAGTAATATAGCTCTTATGTGTGATTGCGAGTCGATGCTGAGGAGTGAGCAAGTTATTGCCAACCCGCGTGAGGTAGCCATGTTGTGAGTTTAATGTTGGAAGAAGATTCTGTTGCTGCTTGATGAAAATAAAACATTGGTGTATGTACAGGGCAGGCAATGATTTTACCTAAAATTCTCAATGCAGCCTTCTGCTTGATAAATATTTTTGTCCAGTCAGTGGAATTTCCCCAGAACAGAAGACCGTAAGAAATTCTGGACTGGAATAGCCCCATGTAGGCGTCCCTAACAACGTCGAATGACACAAATTCTGCAACTCTACGAAGCAGAAATAGAGTACTAGATAGTTTGGAAGAAAGGTCTTCAATATGATCCTTCCAGCTCAATCTGGAGTCCAAGGTGACTCCCAAAAACTTGAAGGACTCCCAATTATCTTGCAATTCTTTCAATGTGAAGTTGAGTAAATGGGTTTTATCCACATTAAGATACAATCCATTAGAAGTAAAGAAATTTTCGATCTTAGCTATTGCTTTGTTAGTTTGTTGTCTAAGATATTCAACATTGGTATGGGACTCATAAAGGGTAGTATCATCTGCATATTGGATAACAGAGGTAGGGTTTATGTAAAGAGGTAGCTCGTTAACATAAAGTACAAAAAGCAGGGGACCCAAGATTGAGCCCTGTGGTACCCCGGCCACTACCTTTAGTGTTGAGGAGCATATACCTTTGTGTTCAACCGCCTGAACTCGGTTGGACAAATATGATTCTATTAAATCAGCTACTTTGCCCCTTATTCCATAGTAGGAGAGTTTTTCTTGCAGAACTGTGTGTGACACACAATCGAAGGCCTTCGATAGGTCACAGAAAACGGCTGAAACCGTTTCCCCCCTCTCGAAGGACTCCATTAATCCATAATAATCCATAAATCCGAACTGGTGCTTTGACAGCAAATTATTGGCATCCAGAAACTTCTTCTTCTTATTCTGTTTTTTAAGGCCGCTTCGATAGGCTTTGATAGTATAGGGGTAATAGAGATTGGTCGATAATTACTGATCTCAGAGGGAAGTCCCTTTTTATAGACAGGGGTTACTTTACTATATTTCAGCTTATTTGGTAAACGACCAGTTTCAAAACACTTATTGATTATTTTGGACAATGGAATCACCAGACCTTCTTTGATCAGTCTTAGTATCTTGTTACTTAGACCAAATATGTCCAAAGCTGTACTGTCGGATAGATCAGCAATAATATTCCGCACCTCCAATAGATCAACATGTAAAAGAAATAAATTTTTATTCAATTTTATATGAGAAGATATAATTTCTGAAGGACTATTTTGAGATATTTCTAAATTTTTCGATGTATATCAAACATATGATCAAAACAATTGTGGACACTTGTCTTTAGCATTTCTATGTCAACAAAATATACTGTCACAACTACTTGTGTATCAGTCATGTCGATGAAACGAAGTGATACAATACTGACTTTGAAGAGTCATTCTTCGATTCTCTCAATTGATCTATCACCGCCGCTTCACTTGCAGCGTGACAGTGAATATGGCTTAGCTCTTCTAAGTTTTCATTCGTACAACAGTATACCCAATATCTATGAAGTTACAATGTTCCACTATGTAGATGGAAAGGGTAAGAAAAAAACATCGACATTCCAACGGGAGCATACGAAATTGAGGATATTGAAAAGTTTATTCGGAAAGCAATCGTACCAAAGACGACGAAGGTAAAGCCTGAAGATTACTTCTACCTCAAACCGAATAATAATACATTGAAATGTGAAATTTTTTGTAAGGATTTTGATATTGATTTCACGCCGAACGATAGTTTGACACACATTTTGGGATACTCTCCTAAGATTCTACCAAAAAATGTTACTCACATGTCCGATCGGCCTGTCAACATTATAAAAGTACGAACCATACACATCGATTCCAACATTACTTCGGAAGCCTTCTACAATGATAAACCTTCGCACACAATCTACGAATTGGCTATCAGAGAAGATCCTGGTTACACTATCGACGAAAGTCCAAATCCTCTCATTTATCTACCCATCACTACAGACGAGATTCATAATATAACACTTAAAATTTTGGACCAAAACTTTCAGCTGGTGAATTTCCAAGGTGAAGAAATCATAATTCGATTACATCTCAAAGAATTATGGTACTAGGTATTTATAAAATACATCTACCTACGAATAGACCGTCAGTCTTCTTCGAGACAAAGAACATCCAAAACCACCGTGAAGTCAGTGTGAAAAATATCCGATTTCTCAAATCCTTCGGCTACAATGTTATCTCCGCAAGTGTTCAACATTTTCCAAAAACCTCAAATGGACACATCAATTCAAAAAGATGAATGGCGTACCTACTATCCATACGTTAAATCTTACCGCAACAATGATGTCATAGAAATTAGCATCAATCAATCGGATGCTTTCGATGCTCTTTACGCAAGTCTGTTACATATGAGTGGAAAAATTAAGCGCACCAAGGGTACTGGAGAAGTATCTTTAGTCAATAATGCTGGCGCTGTCATGTTCCAATCCATTAGCTACGAACAAAATGGCAAAGAGTTGGAATCAGTGCGTGACGTTGGAATTGTGAGTACCGTTCGAGGGTTTTTATGCTATAGCGAAGAAGAGTCTAAACCCTTGAGTATAGCGACTTGGAGTCCAGATAAAGGTGTTGGTGTCATCAAGGCAGATGCGGATACTTTGTCATTTAGTATGCTCATTCCGTTGAAACATTTGTTGAATATTTTCAATGACTACGAATATGTCGTATATGGAAAACATACCATTCGATTGGTGCGTGCTCAAAATGACAATCAATGCTTTACCATCGCCAATCCTACAACAACTGAAGTACAATTGGAAATTGAAAATATCGAGCTCAAAGTGCAAAGATTGCATCCAAACGATCAAATTAAATTGCAACTTTTAAAAGCAATCAAAGCTGACACTCCCATATTGATACCGTTTAGAAAATGGGAAATTCACGTGTTGCCTGCTCTCACTACAGGATCCACCAACGAAATTTGGTCGGTGAAAACTTCATCATTTTTAGAAAGTCCTCGCTATGTCTTCGTTTGTTTCCAGAGCAACCACGAAAAGAACCAAGTGAATAACGATCCTACGAAATTTAATTTTGCAAACATTATGAATATCACCTTGACGCTGAACGGAGACAGCTATCCAAAGGAGAAGATGCATTTGGACTTTGAAAAGGGGGATTTTACCGAAGCTTACTTCAACTACACTCAATTTGGAAAAAGCTACAAACACTCTTATCTTCATACGCCGCTCCTAAGTTACTCTGAATTTGCAAATAAACCTCTATTTGTCATCGATTGTTCTCACCGAGATGAAAGCGTGAAAAGTTCAAGTGTTGATGTCAAGCTTGAAATAGAAGCGTCGAAAGGTTTTCCAGCAAATACTTGTGTCTATTGCATCATCATTCACGATAACATAATTGAACAACATCCTCTCAGTGAAATTATAAAGAGATGGAACTAGGATGACAAGACCTCTGTCCTCAGTTTAAGTTCAACCATCGTCGAGGAGAGATGAGAATAGCTTTCGTAGACATTCAAGGCTTCAATGTGGAGTGCCAATTCCACCCCAAAGAAATTGCTTTAAGGATTGGACGTCGATGTAGTAATTATTTGCTATTACCACCAATACCGTTCTCATCGCTAAGCAAAGCAGATCGATGTGGCGTTTGTTATTTGGAGAAGAATGTACATAACCTCAAATATTCTTTCGGCTTTATACCATACGAAGCGCTAGATGATATTCTAAAGGAAAATCTCAACGAAATTGATATCATCTATGTGCGCGGACATCAGAAGAAGCAATTTTTGGATGATAAACTTCAATCTTTCTACGGAGAGCAAGCTAGTAGAGTCGTGAATTTGGAGGAATTTGATGATTCATGGCACACTGTTCCAGCATTCAAAAATAGTGGATTTACATCATGTATGCACCACACATATAGCAACAGTCAATTCTATTATTGTAGTCTTAGAAATGTTGATGAATTGTATAAATGGTTTTGTAATACTTTACCTCTATGAGCAATAGAGAGATTTAAAAAAATGTTTTTTATTGGGGGAGAAGGGAGGGAACTTGTTTCTTGTCTGACAACAGTTTCAGTCTGAGAGTCATAGAGTTACGATGATGTTGAAAGAAAGGTTGGAGCAACACATTCGACGTTTGGAAGAATTAAAAAATATTCTAAACTTTTTTGAGGAAAAACGGAAGGTATTTACATTGTTCCATGATATGACTATCAATCCTACCACCCAATTCAGTGAAAAAGATTGGAATGAGAAGGTTTTCAAAAATCCTACACGTTTTCGTCAATGCAATGAGATGCCATCAAGAAGAATCACTCCGTACTCTATTTAAAAATTTTGTTTGATAAAATCATTTATTAAATAAAGCAAATTTTAAGTATAATGTTGTTTTATTCAGAAAATCATGTTTGATAAATACAATAACACATTTTCTTTCACTCCTGATTTCCTTTTTAAGCACTTTTAATGATGCTGCTGACATTGTATCGAATAAGCATAATTTGCAATTCAACTCGTATATATTCTTTACGAAAATCAAATATTCGCTATTTCTTGGCCTATTTGAACGACTCAAAAACTGAATCGCCATCAAATTTTCGTCAGAAGACAATTTTGGGAGTCGTTTGCTTGAAACGATGAGGGCTGTCCGAGCGCACAGACCCAAACGGCTTATCGCCCTTGCTTACGTCGAAGCGGTGCCGACATCGATGTTAACACATCGAAAGCATTTCAATTTATGACCTCTCGTCTTATCTGATGTAAGTACGCACGCGCCGCCATCCAACATATATTCTTTGATTTCTCACATTCACACAGGTATAAAGCAAATTTTAAGTATAATGTTTTTTTAGAAAATCTTTTTTGATAAATACAATATTAAACATAACACATTTTCTTTCACTCCAGATTTCTTTTTTAAACACGTTTAATGATGCTGTTGTGTCGAATAAGCATAATTTGCAATTTAACTCGTATATTCCATATGAAAATAAGATCTTCGCTATTTCTTGGCCGATTTAAACGAGTCAAAAACTGAATCGCCATCAAATTTTCGGTAGAAGACGATTTTGGGAGTCTTTTGCTTGAAACGATAAGGACTGTCCGAGCGCACAGACCCAAACGGCTTATCGCCCTTGCTTACGTCGAAGCGGTGTCGCTGCCGATGTTAACACATCGACAGCATTTCAATTTATGAGCTCTCGTCTTATCTGATGTAAGTGCGCACGCGCCGCAGCTATCATATATTGTTTCATTTCTCGCATTCACATGGGTAACCGAGATGGCAGGCTTGGAAAACGTCTAGCTTGTTAACGTGTTGGAGTGTGTGGTTGTGGGTTCGATCCCGCGCAATGGTGAACTTTTTTTCCTCAGCTTTAAAATAATTAAATTAAATAATTAATAATGCAGTTACTTATCCCCTATCCGCTAGATGGCGCTCATGAAAAGTAGGAATCTAACATTTGAAACCCCGTTGGAAAAATATCCAGCACGCCCACAAACCATTATTACATTATTCAGGACCCCTTTGGAAAATATAGCATGTTTACTGCGACTTCCGGTCCAGAACTCTCTTAGTATATCTACTCTTAACCATTTTTTGGGTATGGTAAACTTTTACCACGTTTCATACCTTCTGCGACTAAACACCAAGCCCCACTTCAAGAAGCAGTAACCAAACTTCGCGGTTCACAACCATTTCCATGAACACCGCCTTTGGAAAAGGCTTTTGAGGCCAGTCACGGATACCCCTCTTGGACTGTTCACTGACGCTTCAGCCACTTCTGTTGGAGCCAGCTTAATGCAGTTCGTCGACAATATTTGGCAGCCCCTCGCGTTCCTTTCACGTAAGTTACCGCAAGAGCAACTCAATCAACTTACTTTTATTGACCAGTTTACCACTGACATCCAGCATATCGACGTTGCAGCCAATGTTATGGCAGACGCATTATCCCGCATCGTTGCCGTGACCCCTGCTCCTTTGGATTTTCATACTCTGGCAGAAGCTTAGGAAGCTGACAACGAGCTCGATACCTTTCTGAGGGATGACTCTACAGCGCTCCTTTTGTTTCGTGTACGTATGCCTGGTTTCACTACATATCTACTTGTTTTGTGCCGGCTACGACCATTCGCGCCAGCGCCTTTCCGCAAGCAGGTTTTCCCTTCACTGCCTTAGTCACACCAGCATCCGTGCATCCGCACGCCTTGTTTCTGAACGATTCGTGTGGTCAAACATAAAACGTGACTGCCATATTTGGGCTCGTGATTGCGTTCAGTGCCAACGAGCAAAGACTACTCGCCACGTCATTTCGTTTTCGCCACATCCACATTGACATTATTGGCCCGCTCCCGCCCGCTGGACCATATCGATACTGCCTTACAGCAATTGACCGGTTCACGCGTTGGCCTGAAGCCTGGCCCATGGAACGGATCCCCGCGGAAGATGTCGCAACGACTCTCTTTAACGGCTGGATCTCACGTTTTGACACTTTGACTCTCCGTCAGTTATCACTACTGACAAAGGACGTCAGTTTGAGTCTCAGCTTTTTAAGGCTCTTGGTGCGTGCATCAGATTCGAGCAAACTCGTACTACAAGTTATCATCCAGCTACGAACTGTATGGCCGAACGCCCCCATCGACAGCTAAAGGCCGCATTAATGTGAAGAAGATACTTCGTATCGAATGTTAATGTGTGGCAGTTAATCTGTTACTGTGTTAGAAAGCGAAATTTCTGTAGGTTAAAGTTAGTTGTTAATTTATATTTTCTTCCCAAGTGTTTATCCATTGAAGTGCTATTCATTCATTAAGTACCGTAAAGGTGTAAAGTCGCCGATACTAAAGAGTAAAAAAAAACGTAGAAGCATCCCTAAAGTGTATATTTTCAAAATGTAGGAGGTCTACGTCTGTAGTTATGATATAATTGTAATGGTTGAAAGCAACTTAAACGTGAACTATCCTAGTAGTGCACTCGACTGCAAAGATTTCAGTATTTTTCGTTGCGACAGAAATTCTACAAATAGTCAAAAAGTTAGTGGGGAAGGTGTGCTGATAATGGTTCGTAAGAAAATCAAATCTCAATACATAAAATTAACAGAAGACAAATTTGAACTATTATATGTTTTGTGTCAAGTTAATGGTTCCAAGTTTATCATAGGAGGGATGTACATACCCCCTCAGTCATCTCATGAAATTTATAGAATACACTGTGAGACAGTTAATGGTTTGATTCAACAATATCCAGCATTAGATATATTTTTAGTGGGAGACTGCAATCTACCTAATGTAGTGTGGTCTAACGACGAGTTTGGAGCAGTAGTACAGTGTCCAGGTGGTGATCCAGCAATGAAGGTAGCTAGCTAGGTAAATGACAAACGCTCTAGTCAGAATCTAACTATTTCACTATTTTATTCCGATCGTGAGGCTACAAGTGGTCAAGAAATCGCAAATTTATTTAAAGATTTTTTTCAGACAGTCTACACTGTTAATCATGGTCCGGCTGATTATTCGTATCATGTAACTGAAAACATGAACCTAAGTAACAATATAAATTGCTTATCTATCCCAATGATTGACATCTTTGAGGAAATCTCAAATGTTCTGAATAAGCTAACTTTAGGCCCAGACGGCAAACCTAATTTCCTGTTGAAAAAATATATTTGTACTCTAGTGTCTCCTTTAAATCTTATCTTCAATAAATCCATGAGATCATCTGTTTTTCCAACTAAATGGAAAGAAAGTAATATAGTACCCATTTTCAAAAGTAGGATTCGCAGATAAGTGAGACTAATTTTACAATTGTTAAATAAACTCTATTTATACTCGAAATAATAAAACTTACAACTTAACTTTATTATGTTCTCACTAGCTTACTCGGACTATTCTATTATTCACACTGTCTTTTACATTCTGTCCCTCATGCCGACAATTCTCCCACATATATATCCGACAAAGGCTCCAGATCCTTCGAGCGGCTTCTGGTCTTTGATTTGTTTGCCGCCACTGGACTTTTCTCGAGATCCCTTTGTCGGCATTCTAGGAGTAGATGTCGACATGCTGCCGTCGCTCTCATTGTCAACGCCGCTCTCGATATTTTCAACCACAGTATAGATCTCGCGAGTTAAGTTATTAGGAACCAAAATTACGTTTTTAAAAAGATTTATTTGATTCTTTATAACTGACTTATATAATGTAACTTGTCACAATGGTTATGATGCCTGTACAAAATTATAAGTGAAGCTCCTCACTAATGGGAGCGGCTTTATAGTAATTAGTTGCAAGCTCAGCGTCTAGACATTTACAATGTTATGATAATCGTTGCACTGAGTATAAGGAATGCATTGAGTATCCGAATTTAGGCATATAACTCCTCCATCCTTAAGAGGAAACTTTGGGGTTTTTCCAAAGTCCAAAGTTGACGTTAAATACGTTTGTATATTATGAATTGGTTTTAGGGGGTTCTGGAAATGCCTTCATTCTGCTAGAATTATCTTTCTTAAGTCTAAAATACAATTTCTCTCTAAAATGGTACAATATGGTAAGTGTTATTCCTAAAATAATAATTATATAAATGGGTAAGTTAGAATGCGTCCAAATATTGTCTGTAAAAGAAATGGATTCTTCAGTTTTTAGGTAAATTTCTTATAGAAATATACCTATTGCGATCGTTCACACTTTTGAATTTCGAAAAAATTTCAACGGCATGTTGTTATATGTCTATAAGTTAGTCCAAAAAAACATTTGGTTCAAAAGTTTATATATATATATATATATATATATATATATATATATATATATATATATATATATATATATATATATATATATATATATATATATATATATATATATATATATATATATGGGATATTACGAAATTTGTTAACACGATAGAGGTCGCAGTTTTGAAGGTATCAAGTTCAAATTTGCTACAAAAATCAATCTCTCAAATATCTCGGTCGAGTTCGTTATTGGGCAATATCGGGTAAGTAGTTTCAAAGTGGCGACCATTCAAACATTTAAAAAAATTATCAAAAAAGAGCAGTAGTGTAAATATTATTAAAAATAATTTTATGTTATAGATATAATCAGTACCTACAACTTTTGTTCAAAGCAATTTTTCATAAAATACACAGATAAAAAAATAAAAATTAATAAAGAAAAATAACAAATATTGATAAAACATGAACACTCAATATAAATTTGATGTAATTGTACATTTTCTGGAGATCTTAATATAGACCCTGATTAAAAAAATATATAGTATATTTATTGAAAAGAAATAGACGAAAAAAAAATCTGCCTTGAAGTGGACTCGAACCCTGTCTGCTTTATATTCAACAGCCAAAAGAAAAACCTCTAACCGCAAGGCTATGACACACACGGCAATTTATTGTAATAATATGTACGTATACCAATGAAAAAGTTGTTGAAATTTCAATTCAATGAATTTTGAGAAATTTACCTTTCCGCTGACTACAGGCCATCGGGATTTTTTGGTCTATAGTTAGCTTAGATAACTGGTCTAAGTCAAAAGATTTTAAATTCAACTGAAATGGTTTTGCATTGAACACTGCACTGGGTATATGTGGTAAATATACTGGCTCTTCTTGAATTGCTCCTTCCAGGTTGGCAAACTCGAACTGCTTGGTGGTAAATTTGCAAGAGTAAGGGACCGTCAATAAAAAGGTGCCCTTTAGTTTGTGGATTTCTTCGTTGCCACATTTTTCTTGCACTAATGTTTCGTTGGGTGTGGTGAGTATATATTTCTCATCGATGATAGTCTCGACCAAGATATCGGAGATTTGTACCGGAACATGGGTACAACGGGGATCTTCCTTAATTTGCAGGAGGTTTCTGATGCATGTTTCCTGTTGGTAGTTCCTTTCGATATCTGACAATTTGCTGAAGTATTGTTGTATCTTCAGACATTTGGTTTTGAGGTAGCGGATGGAATCATCTTCAATGGCCACATAAGAGGTAGGGGGAATAATTGTGGTTGATTCACGGGTAGGAATAGACAATAAGTGGTAAAGGTTGTATGTTTTAGGATCTAAAAGGGGTATATGTAATAAGAATACCACATGCTCTTCGTTTATGTAATATTCGACATTGATAGTTCGTAAGAATAGGATATTATCATTCGAATAGTAATGATCAGGGCTGTGATAACCTGATAACTCATCTTTCATTGATTTTACTGCTACTTCATTAATAATAGATAAATGTAAAACTTTCAAGCTTGCAAAGCTTATAGCTGTTATTAGATTGTCTACAACTCGAGATAGATCTAGAATGCTAATTTTAAACATTGTGAGTGTATTAGTAACGTTTTGATCTTCTCCACGAACCATACTTAGAACTTGTTCGATTCTTTTGAAATTTGTTGTCATATTTTTAATAGTTTCTTCGTAATGCTTCACAAGTTGCTTATTTATAGAAAATTGTCTATTATAATGAGTAAGTATATTCTTTTGATTGGATCTTTCCCCATCCGATGCGTTAAGCGATCCGGAAATGAATTTAAAAACTGATCCTAGAGCGTTTATCATTCCGCGTTTTACTCTACTTCGTTTACGCATGATGTCAGGGTGAATCATTATCAATTGTTCCTTTAATTGTTTAGCTTTATTTAGGACATATTCTAATTCTATTTGATCGGCCATGTATAGTTTGTTATGGGTTGTTCCACGAAAGCTTGTTATAAGATTGTCTACTTCTAAAAGTTTATTGCCAATGATTTTAATAGGGTAATTGTGTAGGAAGGTATGGTGGGAAAATTGTAGTCTAGTTGGTCCTAACTTCAGTGGTAAAATCCCAGGGTTGTTCTCGAGTGATTTTATCTCGATTTTAGGTACTAGTGCTTGGTTGTAGTGTGTCAGTATTAGTATAGTCAGAGTTGTCACGAGGGGATCCATCTGAAACAAACGGAACGTATTGCTTCTGAAATTTCCTCAACGGTTTCACTTCTTGTTTATGATACACTTGACCTTTGGTTGTCTTAATTTTAGTACCTAAGTCTTTTCTTACTTGTACCGGTTTGTACAGTGGTGTTATCTTATTCCTCGGTCTTGTGGAAATGTAAGCGTCTAAGGTGTTTATTTGGGGAGGATCAATGCGCTTTTCGTTTTGTTTTTCAATGTATTTGTCCTTTGTTTCCTTTGTTTTCTGGTAAACATGTTCGTACATGTTTGTGATTCTTTTTCTTAAGTCGTCCATGTAATTGTCATACTGTCTTTTTGAGTCTATCTCTAGAATATCTCTATTGTCGAGATGTTCAAATAACAGTTCTGTTGGTCGGAAGTTGGTTGTAATATGTATAGTCCTGTTATAAATGATAGCCGCGTTCTCAAAAACGTTATGCGATAATGCCTTTTGGTTTTGGAGAGTTAGCGTTCTCATTAATTCTACAAGTGTTCCATGTACTGGTTCCATGGGACTATTTGCATTGGGATGTAATGGGGTCGTTACATGGTGTTTGATGTTATAGGATTCCAAAAGTTTCTTAAATAAATTTGAATCAAATTGACCGTCTGTTACTAAATTTTTAGGTAATTTATACCTTGAAAAGATTCTTAAGAATTTCTTTAATATTTCTACCATATTTGTTGAACTAAGTTCTTCATACATAAAGAATTTCGAAAAATTATCTATACATGTTAGATACTTATTTTTGTTGCATGAGAAAATATCTAAATATATTATTTCAAAAGGACCTCCTGTTGTAAACGTAGTTTCTAGTTTATATTTTGTTGGGTGTCGTTCATATTTTGCCTGTTGACAAATAGGACAGTTGTTCACGCGGAACTGGCAATCTTGCGATTCGTTGGGCCAATAGTAATTTATTTCTATTTCCCATTGCAATTCACGTATACCTCTGTGTGTAACGTTATGCAATTTATTGAGTATGTCTGTCTGTTGTTTCCTATCTGTTACGTCTCTTAGTATTAGTCTAGTAAATACAAATCTTAAATTATTGTTGAAATATTTATTTATTATAGTAGCAATTTCTTCATACATGCCGTTGTCTGGAGAATAAATTGCATTAACTATATCAGGGTTCGCGCATTCCTTTAAAATGTTCTGTATTTCATTTACATAATTATCCCTTGAAATTTGTACTTCGAATCTATCTTTGTTAAATATATTAATATTTTTGATCTTGGGTTCGTTGCCTAGTTTAAAGATAATCTGTCGTTTGAATTGATTCAACGGTTTGTCAGTAATCTTTAATTCTGCAGTGATGTCATCGTCTTGTGTATGAATGGTGTTATTGTCCGGAACTATTCTATCGGGGGATGTAAGTGATAGGTTCTCGCTTATATTATTCGGTATGAGATCACTATTGTTATCGTTGGGAGGTTTGATTTGAATGTCCGAAATAATTTTAATTTTGTGTTGTGTTTGTTTGTCTTTCTTGTCGTCATCATTAAAGATTTCGTCTAAGTCAGTCAATTCTGGTAAAGGTATTTCGCCGATATCGCCCGGATTTGCGAATATGGATAGTAGATCATCCGGTGATTCGTTTATTTGCAGAGGATGCGCTTCTAGACGCGATAGAAAGTCTGCATTTATGTTTAACTTGCCCGTTTTGTATACGATATGATAATCGTACTCCATTAGTTTCAGACGCCATCTCACTAATTTAGAGTTTGGTTCTTTGATATTAAATAACCATTGGAGGGGTTTATGGTCTGATACTATGGTGAATTTATTACCGTATAAATATGGACGGAATTGTTTAGTTGCCTAAACAATGCTCAAACATTCCTTCTCGATTGTACTGTAGTTCGTCTCATGTTCGTTTAATGTTCTAGAAATACATGCGATCGGTTTATCGTTACCTATTGTTCCTTGTGAGAGGACAGCTCCCAGGCCTACATTGCTTGCATCTGTTGTTAATATGAAGCTTTTCTTAAAGTCTGGATATGCTAAAACAGGCTCGTTGCACAAAATTTCTTTGATGGTTTCGAACGCTTCGATGAATTTTTATGTATGTTCAACTTTTGAGTTTTTCTTTAAACAAGATGTTAATGGCTTTGCTATAGTCGCATAATTCTTCACGAACTTTCTGTAATAACCTGACAGTCCTAAGAAGCTCTTAATCTGTTTGGGGGTAGATGGTGCTTTCAAGTTCTTTATTTTCTCAATTAATTTAGGATTAGGTTTAATACCGTGTATGGTAATAATGTGACCTAAGTATTCAATTTCCTGTAGAAAGAATTCCGATTTGTCTAACTGAATTTTGAACCGGTGTTGTCTAAGTCGTTCCAATATTGTTGTTAAATTTCTCAAATGTTCTTCTGTAGATTTCCCTAAAATTATTATGTCGTCAAGGTAAACGAGGCAAATCTTATTTAACAAACCCTTAAGAACCTGATTCATCACCCGTGCGAATGCCGCTGGAGCGTTTCGCAGTCCAAACGGAACGCGAAGGAACTCATAGTGTCCGTTTTCCGTTGAAAAGGCTGTCTTATGACGATCCGATTCTTCGATTTCGATCTGGTGATAACCCGATTTTAAGTCGATTTTGGAGAAAATTTTCAACTCTCCTAGGATATCGAGGATGTTATTTATATTGGGCAATGGATACTTGTCTTCGATGGATGTTTTCATTCAGTTTGCGAAAGTCGACAACCATTCGCCATTGCTTCTTTCCATCTTTTCCCTCCTTTTTAGGTACAAGGAAAACTGGGGCGGAATACGGGGAAGTACTCTCCGTGATGATGTTATGTTCTAGCAACTCGTTGACTTGTTTGTCAACTTCGATTTTCTGCGAGTGCGGAAATCGATAGGGCTTGGTGAAAATAGGGTCGTTAGAATTCAGAGGAATGGTATGTTTAACAATTGAGGAAAATGTCAGTTTGTCTTTGTCTTCGTAAAATGTGTCTCGGTATTCTTTTAACTTACTAAAAATTAAAAATCGTTCTTCTTCATCTGGAATATGGTCAAGTTTCTGATTCAATGTTATATTGGTCTTATCAACATTCCCATATCTTACAACGTGTGCATGGCAAACGTCGTATTCTTTTAAATTAATATGATTGGCTGAAATGGGTTTATCTAGACTGAGAATATGAGTTTCATTATCATTTAATTTTCTTTCAATAGGTACACAGACTTTAAAATTTCTGACAGTATTAATGTTTGCAGGTATTTCGTAATGTCCTATTGTTTGTTTCGGAATAAGAACTGTACCCTTTTGAATATTGGTTGGTACGCTTATGGTGCCTTGTTTAGGTTCAATATGTACCGCTGTTATAATCCAATATAATATTGAGTTTTTCTAAAGTCTCTGTTCCTAAAAGTATGTCGAAATGTTGGTGAAAATTAAGAATAGAGAATTTAAGTAATTGTTGTGGTTGGAGTAGATCGGTCACAAGAACTTCATTGTGTTCGGATTGGTTCAAAATGGTTTTAATTCTGAACACTTCTTTTGTAATTTCCTTAGAAAAATACTTGTGGGCATGCGAGGGTTACATAATGAATTAGTCGCACCTGTATCTATTAATATCTTAAGGCCATTTATGTCTATGTAAGGTAAGCTAGAAGATATCATATTATGATAGGTTTCTACTTGTTTGATTCCGAGGCATTTTGCTGAAAATTTTCGGTATCCTCGTAGAAATCGTTTTCATGAGTATATTGTATTTCATCGGGATCGTTACTGTTATAATCATCGTTATCGTTATCATATTCATGGTTATCATAACTAGGATCTACAAAATCTACTTCGTTTAAATTTATTTGTGGATTTCTCCACTGCTTAAACTGTGGTTTATTAAAATTAGTTGTTCTATTAGTCCAATTATTACTAGATGGATTTGTGGACCGATTGATTGCACTAAAACTATTCTGTCGCGGTTGCGTCGGTCGTTGATTATTCATAGTATTAAACTGCTGACGAGGTTGTGTTACCGCCGCTGATGTAGTACCGTGGGTAGTATTTATGTTTGGATTTTGTTGACTAGCCGAATTTGTTTGTTGATAATAATTTCTTGTGGGTGTTGATACTGTAGCTGGCCTATTATTGACATTAGGTCTAAATTGATTATGTGATGGAATACTAGGAATCTTATTATATGTGATACTTTTACTAGATATATCTGTAGGATGTTTAGAAATATATTTTAAAATTGCAGGAACTGCTTGCGTAAGCGTGGTGAACTGCCTTACTTCTAATATTGTCTGGAGCATCGGAGGTGCGTTGTTATAAAATACCTCTAAACGCTGTTTGTTCATTAATCTCAAAATGAACCTTTTTCTGTTCTGCTGAGAGATTAGGATCAGCGTTGATCTTTAAATTAAGTTTCGTCTCCAAATCTTTAATACGCTCGATAAAGTCAGAAAGATTCTCCTTATAATTCAGTTTCAAAAATCTGAACTTATGGGCAATCGTCTGTCTGTCGGTATGGTCTCCAAATTTCGTTTTTAAACAGGTCTTTAGTTCATTCCAACTAGAGATGTCCGATCTCGTACTTACGAATCTTTCTGCGATGTCTCTTAATTTATTCATAACTAAACAAAGTGCATATTCGTTCAAAGTGTCGTCTGTAGTTTCTCCGTATTTATTAATGAATACATCTACTCGATTAATAAAGACATCAAGAAGAGTCTGTACTTCCATCAAATTTGGGAAGTACTTCGCCATAATTTCTGGCAGCTGCGATTAGGGTTTCTGTGGTTTGTGGAGGAGACATTGTTGAATTATTAATTAGATCTATATCGTTGTAAAAATTATCTAATTCAAGTAGGCTCTGCTCCGAATGTAAGTCACTTAAATTCAATGATTGCAATGAAAATCTTGAGTTTCTGGTTTCACTGTCAGAAGAATATATCGTATGGATAATATCTGACATAAATTAAAATTAAATCGAAAGAACAATAAATAATAATAAAGTTATTTTTATCCGCTATAAACTGTTTGTTTTCGCATGTAATATCTTATTATATATATATATATATATATATATATATATATATATATATATATATATATATATATATATATATATATATATATATATAGAGAAAAGCACAAGAATGGGATAAAAGGCTGTGGCACTTACTACTTGTTGCTATTGGATGTTCTCTCTGGGCACTGTAGGTTGCTGATGTATTTCACTATTTCACTTGTTTTTTGGAAAAGCTAATATACTCGGTTTTGGAACTTGTTTTCCGGTAACTTCTATCGGAAAAACTATCCTACTGACTGCGCCAGTTAAGTTATTAGGAACCAAAATTACGTTTTTTAAAAAGATTTATTTGATTCTTTATAGGTGACTTATATAATGTAACTTGTCACAATGGTTATGATGCCTGTACAAAATTATAAGTGAAGCTCCTCACAAATGGGAGCGGCTTTATAGTATTTAGTTGCAAGCTCAGCGTCTAGACATTTACAATGTTATGATATCTAGATGATCGTTGCACTGAATATAAGGAATGCATTGAGTATCGGAATTTAGGCATATAACTCGCGCTTGCATCAAAAGGCTGCCGCGACTTTGTGGCCGGCGGCTGTTCCCCTTGCACTTTACACTGCTCCCTCACTTAGCGAACGAACAGCTTCTTCCATTTGTCTCCAGACCGGTGGATTATCTCCTCGATACGGACTCAGTCTTTCCACATGCACTACTTTTGGCTTGGCTCTCGGCGAAAGTTGGATCCTGTATACCAAGTCATTGATCTTTTTGACAATGCGATATGGTCCTTCCCAAGGTCTTTGCAATTTCGGACTTAATCTTCTCCTTCGTGTGGCTGGTATAACCAAACTGCATCGCCTTCGTTGAAAGAATTTAATGGCTGCCTTTTGTGAAGTCTCATCTTCATTTTGTCGCTCTTCAACTGAATCTTTTCTCTGGCAAAATCTGTGGAAGAGACAATTCTTCATGATCGTCAGCTGATGGTCTGCCAAACATCAGATCTACGGGGAGCTTCATTTCTTTTCCAGAAAACAGCATCGATGGTGTATAGCCAGTGGATTCATGCTGGGAACTTCGGTAGGCCAGGAGAAAGAGAGTTTATCTCAGTTACGTTGGTGCTCATCCACAAATATTGAGAGATATTGATTGATGGTCCTATTGTACCTTTCAACCATTCCATCTGACTGTCGATGAAGTGGGGTTGTTCTTGTTTTTCGGATCCCCAGTAACCTCATTAACTGCGTCCATATTTCAGATTCAAAGTTTCTGCATTGATCGGTATGCAGCTCCAAAGGCACTCCGTGTCTGGATATCACGTTTTCCAGTAGAGCTTCAGCCACTGTAACTGCTTTCTGATTCGGCATCGGCACTACTTCTGGCCCCTTCGAGAAGTAGTCCATGGCAATCATGATGTACTTGTTTCCCGAATCTGTCGTAGGGAATGGTCACGTAATTTCCACCGCAATTCTTTCCCAAGGTTCACATGACAGATACTGCTTTATTTTCCCTCGGGATCGTGTCTTCAGACCCTTCTTAGAAGCACAGATGTCACATCTTCTGCACCATTCTTCCACATCCGTACTAGCGTCAAATCTTTGTCAGCGATTTGTTCTTTTCTAAAGTTGTCTCTGGTGATTTCGTCGGTAATTTCCGTTTCCTTATTCCTAATCTGCATTTTCTGAATAGGTGCAACATTCTTGGCTGCTTTTCTTTGTTCCTGTCTTTGACAGAATATACAGGAACTGCCACATGGTCTTCGTGACAAGCTGTCAGCGTTGGCGTTACTTCTTTCTTTTTGTTCTTTAACTTGAAAGTCGTAACTCTGCCGTTTTTCCTTAATGCAGCGCAAATGTAACTTGGGGGCTTGATAATCAGTAGTCACCAACGTTGGCCCCCTTACACTGGAGTTTTCTTGAAGTCGGGTATTCTCTCTCTGAATATTCTGTTCTTGAAATCTGGGTCGTCGCTTGCAGTTTCTACTTATATGTCCCTCTCGGTTGCAATTGTAACACTTAATAGGTTTCCTATATCCGGACTCCTTACCTCCTCGAGAGAAGAACTTCTGAAACATCGATTCCAGCTTCTTAAAGAACTCTTCATTGTGTTGCGGTTCGTCTGAGCCCTCACTTCTCGATTCATCGAAGCGTTTTTGGCAGCTTCGTATTCCTGTGCCTGGACAACTGTTTCGGCTAAGGTGTCATGCCTACTTAGTCTCAACGCTTGCTGCATGTCTATATCTCGAACTCCGTCAATGAAGTATTGGACACTAATTTGCTCGATGAATTCGTCCGGGGCCTGTGGATAAGTCAGTCGCACCATGCTCTCAATGCTACTGCTGAATTCCTGCAATTACTCCGTTGAACCTTGAATGCTGCTTTTCAACTGGCTCTGATATACTTGGCTAAGATATTTTTTACCGTATCTTAGTTCCAAGGCGCCCACAACAGCCAAATAATCAGTTTGTTTGGCTTCAGGAATGTTTTGAAGTATTTCAAGCGCCTTTCTTTGCAAGGCTAATACCAACGCCGTTATAAAAATTACAACTTAACTTTACTATAGTCTCACTAGCTTACTCGGACTATTCTATTATTCACACTGTCTTTTACATTCTGTCTCTCATGCCGACAATTCTCCCATATATATATCCGACAAAGGCTCCAGATCATTCGAGCGGCTTCTGGTCTTTGATTCGCTAGCCGCCACTGGACTTTTCTCGAGATCCCTTTGTCGGCATTCTAGGAGTAGATGCCGACATGCTGCCGTCGTTCTGTTTGTCAACGCCGCTCTCGATATTTCCAACCACAGTATAGATCTCGCGCATGCATCAAAAGGCTGCCGCGACTTTGTGGCCGGCGGCTGCTCCCCTTGCACGTTACAATATGTATACAATCTGCTATACCAAAGATCTTTGATTGTTTAGATACTGAACAGATTACATGGCAATGTAAAGGCCTTATTTGCCAAGAGCAACATAGCTTTTTAAAGAACAAATCAACCTAGCTACTTATCAACTGGAAATTCTTCGAAATAAATAGAATACAAACTGATCCTATCTACACAGACTTTTCAAAAGCTTTTGATCTTATCAATCACAAAATCTTGCTTAATAAGATGCTTTTGATAGGTTTTAATTTTGACTTTATTTCATGGTGAGAAAGTTCGCTGTCAGATATAACCCAGAGAGTTAAAATAGGTTGTTATTACTCTGATAAAAGTAACTTCTGGCGTTCCCCAAGGGGACCATAGATCACCTCTTTTATTCAACATTTTTGTAAATGATATTGTTGTCTGATTTTTAAATAGCAGGTGCTCTCTATTTTTGCGGATGATCTCAATTTTTGGAGGAAAATTGAAAGTAGTTATGATCAAATCCTTCTTCAGGAAGATTTAAATCGTTTTTCAGACTGGTGCCAAAAAACAAGTTGAGCCTAAACGTGAAGAAATGTTGTTTTGTAAGCTTTTCTCGTAAACCTAATAGATTTGATACAAATTATCTCATCAATGAACAACAGCTTAAATACAAATCTTCAATTAGGGATCTTGGTATCATCATTGATTTGATCGAACATATAAATGCCATCTCTATGAAAGGTTCAAATATGCTGGGTTTCATTCTTAGAAATACAAAAAAATTCTATCAAAGCGACCAGAATGGTCTATTGTTATTTAGTACGATCTGTGCTTGAATACTGTTCGGTGATATGGTCACCATTTTTTCAAATCCATTCAGATTCCTTGGAGAGGGTTCAACATAAATTTCTACGTGCCTGTAGATGGAAAGAAACTTAAACTCACCTCCATTGAGTCAGAAAAGAGACTTTTTTGGCTTAGTATTTTTGTTTAAAATTATAAGTGGTGTTGACTCCCCTACCTTTTTGAATCAAATAAGCGTAAATGTACCATACTATCATGGTTTGAGACGTCAGTCAACATTTAATACTCCATTTCATAGAACAGCCTATGGGACTAATAGTCCAATTAATAGATATCTTTGTATATTAAACTATCTTAACATTGATGTTTTTAATATGGAGTTGGCATCATTCAAAAGAAATTGCAAAAATGTGATACATGTACCTTAACAAAAATTCAAATTAACTTAATTCTCTACGGTTTGTCTATTTACTGTTAAAGATATTTTAGGTAATAATTAAACTGTATATTTCTACAACATTGTAATTGAACTTCTTTATTTATATTCATTTAACGTAGCATTGATTTTATTTAGTTAATTATTATCCTGCTGCATACAGAAATGTTACTTTTTACCTACCTTTGTTAATTGTAATATTTATCCTTAATGGGGTTATCCCGTAAATAAATAAATAAATAAAATGTGCCACCCTGGATCAACTTCGCTTCAAGCTGTCCCCGTCGTTCTTCTAGGAATGCGGAGTGCTTTTAAGGACTGCCTCCGCTGCGGAATTAGTGTATGGTGAACCCCTACGCCTCCCCGGTGAGCTGTTCGCCTCTCCTACTTGCCAACAGATTCCGACTGACATCACCGTTTTCACTGACCACCTCCGAGACATCATGGCTAAAATCTTGACACATCTGCCTCTCATCATGTTCAACTGTCTGTATTCATCTTCAAGGATCTCTTAACTTGTATCCACGTATTCTCAAGAGACGACACGGTCCGCGCTGCCCTGGAGCCCCCGTATTCTGGTCCTCATCCTGTAATTGGCCGTAACGACAAGACTTTAAAGTCACGCATCCGTGGCGATCCCACAACTGTGTCCATCGATCAACTTAAGCCGTCTTTCCTCATCAAGGACGACGCCTTATCTGGTATTGTTCCTGGTGACCGTGAGCACAGCATCGACTTCGGCAATTTACGCCTGCTGCGCCAACCATTGCATCCAGTCCTAAGTTACCGTCTCCAACCCCCTACTCACAAGCCTGAATCGCTCGCCTACACTAAACGTTCCGGCCGGCGCGACCATTTTGCGGCGCATCTCCAACCCTAGGTTACCTGAGTCTCCAGGGGGGTGATGTGGCGTCCTCCGCTGGCATTGGTTTACCTAGAGCACTGTATAGATGAATGTCCGCCGCCCTCCATTGTGTGTCCTGATTGTCACTACTGAAGTGACTATACCACTGAGGTATAGGTTATGCCCGTAAAGATACGTAAACAAACGCTCTACCTTTACTAGAGCGCTGTATCCTGTAAAACTGACGTGACAGTCAGGACACACAATGGCGGTCAGCGATAATACTCATCTATACAGCGCTCTAGTCTAACAGTCATCTTAATAATTCGATGCTACTGTGGCCCTTCAGCGCTTCCGTACTCAACAGCAATCACCAGCCCGCTGCCCGCTACCAACACATAAGTACCTATTGCCGTTTCTGGTCGACTGATAGCTGTATGTTGAATTTTCGACGGTAGCGCCTATGTCACTTGGTAAACCAAGCTCCACTGGTTTTCTCAAATTTAGTAGGTATACGATGTACACTTGCAGTATCTATCTTCTTTGGTAATGGTAAAGTAAAATATAATAAACATTCTTTATTTCTTTTTCTGAGCATATCTATCTCTGCGGTACAAAATTGAGTATAATCTCGCTGTGTTTTGAAATCAATCCTAAGTTTGTAGACCCCTATACCTAACCAGCACACTAAGTTGTGAAAGTGATCGCGATTATTTCAAAAACGGTGGTATATGCAGTTTTAAATATTTATATTTTTGGAAAATGCAAATAAAAATACATCGATTGGTATCAAAAGCTTTTTAACATACGAAAGCTCATCGGCTTGACGCATTACTGACAACCATGGTATGGTTAGAAAACTTCGAATACTATTTACAAAGTCTTGCTTATTAAGGAACATCTCTCTATTGCCACAGCTGTTGATAGTATTAATATGATGAATTTGTGAATTTATATCCAGATCATAGCACGGGTTTACGTTATATCTGTACCGGTTTTGCATCAGAGTAGGTATTGCATGATTCTAGCGCTTCCACCATGTCAGGATCTTTTCTGTTTCTCCAGTAGTCCCTGTTTGTGCAACAGAATGATTTGAGGGTGGAGAGATATTTAATTAATGGATTTTCATTTATAGCTAGATTCTTATTAAGAAGTTTGTTTGAGAGTCATTTCCTCCTATACTCTAAAATCCATTCTGCTATTAATGCAAAAGACGGGGTAAATTTCATGTTACCGATAACAATTTTTAACGTAACATATTGGATTCTGTCTATTTTATTCTTATTAGTTTTGCTCAAGTTGGTAAACAAATGGCAGAATGTAACGATAATGTATAGATATTAAAAAGAAAGGGAATTAGCGGCGAATCTTGCGCTAATACAACCTTTGTTATCTTTTAAGTATATTTCTTGATTTTAAAGTAGAGAGTAAGCCAATCCATTAATATGTGCTGGAATCTCTAATTCATCTCATTTTTTGATTATAAATGTCATAATTCATAATCAGATTATCGTAGGCGGATTTAAGGTCCAGGAACACCGCTAGTATTAACAAGTTTCTGGAGAATGTTATTATGACCATACTCTGGTGAATCAGTAATACTGAGCTCTTCAGTAACATCGTCTCGAGAAATAAGCAATGTTTGGTCGGTCAATCTTTTCACTTTTCTTACAAAACTTTTCTTCATTGTATTAAAGCAAGCACGGACTGCAGGTAAATAAGTATTCCATATATAAAAAAGACCTTATTGATGTATTTTCACTTAGCCAAAGCAGTTGATATTTTATATCGGACGAATTTTATTCACCAAAAATTGTAATAATACTCTAACGTAATACTTACAATAAAACACCTTTCCACACACTCTAGGATTTTCACTTCCACTAAACAAGACCAATATAAAAAAATACTAAACTTGTTTGATTATAATGCTTTTATTGGAACGGATAAAATAAGGAATTAGAACGTACAATTTACGATTTACAATTTCTTGCAATTGACAATTGACATTTTGACATTGATAAAATCATTACCTGTCATTGTCATGAGTTATTAATGTCTATGGCAAGAAGACTTTAAAGAGGAGATGAAACTCTCAATTATCGAATGAATTCCGTAACCGAGGAGCCGCTTTCACTTAATAGAGATAGCAGATCATAGGCAGGTAGATAAGTTAAGAGAATAAAAGAATAAAAGTCAATAAACTAACCTATTTACTCTATGGTTGTCCGTTGTAATATGCAACATGCAACTTTGATAATCTCTGCAACCTCCTGTCTATATACTTCATAGCCTAGTCACAGCATTCTTTTTTCTATGCTGTGGTCTAGTATTGAAATAAATAAAAAAAGCGTTTGCAAGTTTTCGGTACTACGAGACTGCGAGCTTGTAAATGCAAAGGATAGCACAGAGCAGGTAGACAGACTGACCGACACCAAATTAGGAACAGTGGATCAAAATGTTCTTTTACTCATAAAAAACGAGAAACTTTATAAGTTATTTTTCTTACAAAATGTTTCAAATTAATAGGAGAAAAGTTATTTTATTTGCTATAAAAATGGCTTTCAAATATTACCAGAATAATCCAATATGCACTTAAATTTGAACCTAATATGCCGTTTGAATATATATGGAATATTCAAAGAGAATATCTGATGAATATTCGTGACAGAATATTCCAGGAATATTTTTCATGGATATAAGATAAATGACATATTCATTGAATATTCCAGGGATATCGCAATATCTATTGGCAAATGGGATGCAGTAGGCATATTCCCGGAATATTGTGTGCCGTCTGGGTAATGTCTTTCTTAGGCATGATGTCAAAGAAATTGACCTATAACTGTTTGGATCTTCCGACTTTTCACCCTCCTATAATATCTGTACAATCAGTTATTTCTTTCAGTCATTTGAAACTCATCCTGCTCTTGGACAATAGTTAAAGTAGAGCGCTGTATAGATGAGTATGATCACCGACCGCCATTGTGTGTCCTGACTGTCACGTCAGTCGTGTAGGTAGAGCGCTTGTTTACGTATCTTTGCGTGTATAACCTATACTACTGAAGTGATAGTCAGGACAAACAGTGGCGGTCGGCGATAATACTCATCGATATAGCGCTCTAGTTAAAGTGCTCAGATAAATATATATAACCCCCAGAGTTAGCGATTGTAGCAAAGGATAAGCATTCTGGCCTAGATTCGCTTTTGTTTTCTTTTTTCATCAATATATTTCTTCTCTAGTAATGATCGTTTACTGTATTTGGAAAGTAGATATATAAAGAGACTCTGGGCCGAAACTCATGGCATCGAACATTGACAGATTGCATGGAATACTGATAATTGATAGCCGGCACAGAACATCAAGTTACACCTGATATTCTGTGCTATGGAAATGGAACACCAACAACTGTTATCTGTCATCCACGGTGCACAGTCGAGCAACAGAGGTTCGAATAGTTGGTGTCAAATGTCACATTTAAATTAAATAATAATTTCAGATAAAAAAGCATGCAGGCAGCAGGCCTCGAAACTAAGATTTCTGGTGTACAACACATATAATCTTCCTATATAGCTACGCCGCTTCCTGATTGGTTATCGTATTTAAATTTAATACCTATTTCCACATGACGTCACATCTGTAATTTATTCTTCAGCGGCCGAACGCCGTAAAGAGGGAGAAATTAATTGTAAAGAAGAAGAAAGAAGTTACCATTTTAACGATCTGTGAGGATAGTTCTATGCTTTAGTTTTCCCTGCTGCTTGGGTGTAGTATTTGCTGCATATCCTCCGAGCTTCCCGAATATCAATATTTTTGGCCTACGTCTTAGACTCCTACGTGAAAGAATGCAGAAGAACAGTCTCGCGTTCGTAGGAGGGGAAAAAGTGTTGAAAAAAGAAAATAAAAGCCTTGGGGTAGAATAGCGGAGCTTTCTTTTCCTGGTTATAGTGAGTGGTAGTAGTACCAGTAGGTGTTCGAAGGCAAGAAAAATTTTATTAATATGTCAGAAAGGTTTAAATTGATTGAGGGAACCATGTGTTGAATTCCTTTTTATATATTGTATAAATAATCTCACCAATTGATTTAAGTTGAGGACTCCACGTGTTGAATTCTTTTCTATATGTATATGTATATATTTCCGTATATATTTGGAGTATACATGTTTCTTTCTGTTGTTACACTATTTTTTTACATTTGAAGTTAAATATTAATTGGTACCATTGAGATGATCCCTATTGACCATTTCAGCAAGTATAAATGTGTTATATATTGATATCGAATTTCTTCTTCCAGCGCAGGAATTGCTCTCACTGTTGCCTTTCCTGAATGACTTCCGGCACCACCCAAACTGTAAGTCCATTCTGGTTACCTTATCCAGCATCTCCAAGGAATAGCGGACTGATAACTTCAGCCCTTCCTATGTAAACTTTTACTTTAATTACCTAATGAAGATTAAATTATAGTTAATATTTCTTAAACTTTTTGTAGACCGTAGTAGAATAAATTGTCTTAATTTTTTCTGTTTTGTTATTTGTATTGAGCCTGGCGCCCAATCAACAATTGTTCCGTCTTAAATATTTTAGGAACCTTGACCCACCGCCTGAACTGGGCAGTCGATATGCTAAAGTAGCTTTTGATGTTACACCATATTAAAGATGTATATTATATAATATTTTATTCTATGTATGTAATATATAATGATGTAGTAATTATTTCTACTAAAGCAAATTTATAAGCGATAAGATAATAAGATAATTAAGAGATAAATTTGATCCTTCTACACAGAAGTGTGTGCTGGTTGGTTATGCTCCTATACTCGAGTTCGTAAATTGTAGGCAGTGACGTCAACAGCACAAAAAACGAAAACATTGTTGCCAGGCTCTGATGCTAGTTATTATTTTAATAAAAAATGTACATAATACAACATATTGAACTGAGTTACAGTTAATAAAACTTTCTGGTCTGGCATGGAATACAAAGAATTTGTCATTAGGCATCCAAGGAACATAGTCATCCAGAAAAAAACAGTAGCAGGTAGTGTCAACATCGCTGAGCAGTTGGATTGAGGATGACGTCATGCTGTCAGGATTCAATGAAATGTTCTCACCAATCTCACTGAATCATCAACAAACCAAATATCACAACGACATGCTTCGGTGATATCAGTCAGCTGTTGTGATAAGAGGTTGAATGAAAATTGATTTAAACTAGTATGTATATTTCTCATAACTGTGAAAAATGGTCAGATATCAAGAAAAATGATACAAGTAACTACAAAATAGCTATGTGACATGTGAAAAATGACAGAAAGAAATACATGAAATGAGAGAGAAAATGGTACAAATATCAAGCTGAGAAAAATACAAGGAAGCGAATAGGTAAAAAAGTGTAGTTACATAGTTTCACAAACATAATTTTCACTTGTTGTCACATCACTTTCACTTATTTCCCGAGAACACTACAGCCACGTAAGAAAACATAAGAAGGAGGAAACGCAAAATACTAGTATGCTAGGTTTATGGTATATGTGTGGAGTTACCGTTGCGGTCAACTACACACTGCGTGATATTTTCCACAAATAAACATCACGTTTTCACCTAGTCTACGTATTGTAGATTATTAACCTAAGTTAGGGCGATGACCTGGTACATTGGACCATCACACAACCCTTCCTTAGAAAAAAATCTAATATCTTTATAGTTTTAGATTTTTCGTCAAATGATTATAATAACTATATTACAAAGAACAATATGAACACAATAATAATTACTTATACATAATATAAAATATCTATGTTTTGACTATACGTAAAAACATATATACAATTTACATCGACACAATTAAATATAATTAAACATTTGACAAAAGAAATATACAAAATAATCTAACAAAGAACCAGCTTTATCTTTATCACTTTCCATTTTAGTTAATCTAATTAAATAGCAATTGTATCTCAATAAAAATTCCTACTTCTATTTTTGGTTTTGGTACTTCAATTTTGTTTTCTCGAGTAATTGTATTTATATTGTTATAAACTTGTTTCATTGATTGGAATCACTGATTGCTAAAGAAAGATTGCCTAATGTTAACGGGTTTTGATATTTCATTGATGCCAAAAAATATTTTTAATACTTTGTTTTGAAGGTTAATTAATTTTTTAATATGTGTTCCATAAGCCCCTCCCCATGCGAAAATTTCATAATTTGCAATACTGTGAAAGAGACTGTAATATATAGATACCAGTTCTGAAATGAAATGAATTATGTATGTTTTTCAGATTTGCATACAAAATGAATCAAAAATACAATGAAAAACCATAATATATTGAACTCTACTGGGTCATTACCAAAACATAAATGCAAACTCAGCAAGAAATTTACTCGCTACCACCGATCAACAGGTGTTAGATATAATCATTCCGTTATGTATGCAGGAACACCTCGTGAATGTAGGTTACATACACTGTACACATTCAGTATGATTTAGGTTACCACATTTAGTTGATGTTATATACCATTGTAAAACCCAAATAATTTGTCATACTAAAATTATGAGGAATTATGTTTTGCTATAACACAAATACAACAATATTAAATCGTGCATTAATCAAATATAATGACAATACAATCATCATTAAGTCTTGTTTAGGCCCAGTCTCTGAATACATATCTGAAACTCATCATTACTATAATCAGGTCCTAAAGTATATTCGATTTTAAATGTAGGAACTATAGATTTTCTTTACGAGAATAACATATTTTTATCAGAATCTATGTGTATTTCAACACTTGTGTATTCAGTTCGAGGAAGCGACTGTATATGTTATGCATAGGTTATATGCGGTCAAGGTCAACTATACACTGCGTGATATTTATTATCATAACAAAACATTATGTCTTCACCTAGTCTACGTATTGTAGATTATTACGTCCTGTGACTTTTCAGAACGATCACCAACCACTGCAATATTGAAAAAAAAATAGGTACATCTATGCATATTGCGAACCGTCTTACCGAGTTACACTCTCATTCTGAAGACCTACGATTTAAAAAATTATGTAAACAAAAGATTTTGGACACACTAATATATACCATCAAACTAATCAACTCTGATTCAATTCAAGATGAAGAGTATGTAATATCTTCAATGCTATATTAAAAAAGGACTACCACAATTTCTGAACTATCCACTTCCAGTTTCAAACGAAATCATTCAGCAGGAGATCATTCAATGCATTCAAAAAGGTACATGACCAAGAAAGCTAAAATAGAACGAAGAACTCATTCTGCTACAGAAAAGACAACCTTTCCGTAGGAAAATTCAGTAGAAGATACGCAAAAACGGTAGAAAAGCGTATGAAAATATCGAAAACGAGAGTAGTTCAACGAAATTACCAACAAAAAAAGCGTTTAAATCAAGCTGGATGATAGAGAAATGATATAAAACAAAAGAAAATATCAGAAAGAATCGCAAATATAAGAAATTCACTAGGAGATGTACACGGAGACTAAAAAACCACAAAGTACCTAAATTTTAGGAATAAAAATCGATGAAAAGTAGCCAAGCGAGATTTGACATAAAACACAAGAAATGCCAGAAAGAAACGAACAAAATTATTATTATTTCAGGAAACTTAACCTTAATTTAGCCATATGTTGCATAAGATTCAAGTATTTTTTATCAATTGTTATTCTGTTCTGTTATTCCAAGTCTGGAACAGACATTAAATAGAATTTATTAGCTTGAAAAAGCAGTTTAGAAGTATGAAATTGATAAGCGTAATGGAAATCAAATATGAGAACATGTTAATTTTGTCGCTCATTATACACATTGTTTATCTTTTAACATTTTCATCTCTGCAATTTCAAAGTTAATACATAACATGCTTTATGGATACAGTACAAAAGGGTTACAAGATATGAGGAACCGCACGTAATAGTACAGTAAATAGAATTCAGAATGGTACAGGAAAGCAGATCCTAAATCTTTAA
The DNA here is from genome assembly GCA_958507055.1 of Crioceris asparagi. Taxonomy (NCBI): domain Eukaryota; kingdom Metazoa; phylum Arthropoda; class Insecta; order Coleoptera; family Chrysomelidae; genus Crioceris; species Crioceris asparagi. The sequence continues at coordinate 40,526,636 of OY293831.1, forward strand.
GTCTTATACCTTCTATTTAAATTTGGGAAGATCTCGAAAACTTTATATCAAAGAAAAACTCAAAAATACTGAAAGAATTATAACAAAATGTGGTTATTCCATCGTCTCTACACCAGAATGAAACTGCTGGCGATGCTATAAAATTATCTATGTTGATAGCTTCTATTATAAAATATTTTTATATTTTTCAACATATAAATATTACCTAATAATTATTCGAGCAACACATCAGAGATACGATGACGACTTGCGGTTAAACGATTAAATTATTCCGACAAATAGCAATTGTCTCAAAAATTTACTTGAAAATTGAATGAATCACCAGAAATCAGAAACAGTCATGCATGAAAAACAGATAGATAGGTATAGCCCGTCTGGCTACACCTATCTATCTGTTTATCTGTGTCTATATGTCTGCCTATATCTATAGAACTAATGAAATACCAGAAACCAACTAATATAATTGCCTTCTTCAGGCTTTTATTTATGATTTTCATTACAATATTTTTTTTCTGAAAAAAATAATAATGATAATGGTTATAATATATATTAAAAGCCTGAAGAAGTACCCGGCCAGGGACGAAACGTTGCGTAACCCATTTCTTATTTTTGTCATTACCAGAATCCAACTCCCAAGAAACAATAATTTCAGAGAGAAAAACTTCCTTATTTCCGAACAGAATATATATGCAAGTTAAATTGTAAATTATGTTTATTTGACAGATACAGTGTCAACAGCATCATCACAACAACAGCAATATTGTTGCATTAAGAAATGTTTTCGAAAACCAGAAACCCAAGTTGGTGGTCGAGCATACGATGCAACTCTTTCGGATACTGCATCTGGGATTGTCAATCGAGAGTTAAATATAAGATGATGCGATCTCTAATGGCTTTCATTTGATGTCTACGTAATAGAGAAGAAACACAGTAGAAGATGGCTAAATTGAAGGCATCGTTTATAGTTTTATACAATATAATTGGAAACATGTTGTACGTAGATATACCACCAAAAGTAATCAAAGCAGGCATTTGTTTCAACGATCAACAACGTATAGCAAAGAGAAAAATAACCGTGAAAGATGGATAGATGCATGTATTCTCTACCGAAATTCCAGAGCGAGAAAATAATTTTAAAATTCGACTCGTGTTCTACCCAAATAGAACATGGGGAGATACTGAAATATTTCATCTACCATTAGAAAAGACTACCAAAAGGAATATATCCAACGACAGTGACGAAGAGGAATTCTCAACCTCGTTTGAGAGCAGCAGAAGGCGCGAGGAAAATCCCAAAATTAAATTAACACCAATATTAGATACTACCAATTCATCTATGATATCATATATAAATTTTTACTTAATTATATATATATATATATATATATATATATATATATATATATATATATATATATATATATATATATATATATAAAGTCAAGTTGATTACTGGGAGGATAATAGGCTCAAAAAAATGATTACTGGCCATTAATTTGTGTATTCTGTTTATTGAATCTACGTTTCGAGGACCTGTTCCTCTTCATCAGGATTCTACAAAGCAATAAAAATATTTTTATAAAACATTGTCTGATTCTAAAAAGTTTTATGAATATTTTCTTACCAACGACTGAAATTTCACGATATATATATATATATATATATATATATATATATATATATATATATATATATATATATATATGTATATAATGACGCTTATTATGTATATATTTTAAATCGAAAATAAAAATGATATGAATTTCTTATTCAATTAGAACGCAGTTACCCAAACCGCCAAATAAAAAAACACCATTGTATGATAAGTCTAATAAAATATATCGCTGACGGAAAATACAAGTTGGTTCTCAGAAGAATTGAAATTAATCAACAGGTGCGACTTGCTGCAAAAAAAACAACATTCATCACAGTGGGTGAAATATTATAGGCCTCCTCCTTGTACTCCAAGGTCAAAATCACCGTAAGTCATTAATGGGTAGTACTGTGTTTATGGTTATACATGGGTTCATCATTATTGAGTAAAATTCACTCGTGTTATTAGTTAAAGATGTTTTTGGTAGATTTTCTCGCTGAGCAAACTTTCCCCAAAACGAATTTAACATAAGTTTTGCTAGAGATCTCAATCCTGGGTTCTCTAATATTTCAGAAAATTCCAATAAAACATCTTCCCTTCTCAAAATTTCCTCGATATAGTGGTTTTTCTCTTAATCTGTAACACAAACTTTGGGCCATCCAGATGCTTGCTGTTTTATTTTAATGAATTTATTCATCATCCTTGAGACAAATCCATCCTGATCTTTACTTAGCTGAATAGTATCATATTCCCAGATCTCATTAATCCCCATCATTCTGTACCCCTTCTTGATTGCTGTCACAACTTCTTCAATCACCCAAATGCCTTACTGGATGATATTCTCAAAGAAAATTTGTGTGATGTTAATATAATTTATGTGAGAGGTCACCAGAAGAAGAACTATTTGACAGAAAAAGTACAACATGCTAGAATTGTTAATTTGTTGGATCATCAAACAGATGCAGCCTTCAAAACGTTGATGTTTTGTATAGATGGTTTTATAATTTGATACCTATGTAATAAAATGCATGCTTATGTCTAAAATATTTTTTTTATTTCACTGTTATTAGAAACTATTTCACATTTTTTCTTTAAATGATTGTAGAAACATTTTTAGAAATTAGTTTTACTGTGGCTGTTATAAGAAATATAATGGGTTGGGAAATCATCCTGGAACATTCCCAAGATGAAAAACGATTGTCATCTATTAAAGTTAGGTTAGAAAATCATGTTCAAGTCTTTTCATTATTCAAGAAACTCACCATCCCCTCCACCAGCAGTGAAGAAGTATGGAACGAAAAGTTTTTTAATAATCCGACACGTTTTCGTAAGATTACTAGAGGAGGAGATAAATCATGAAGAAGAGAAGTCCTGCTCAGAGTTTAATTGTTTTATAATTATAGAAAAATAAAAAAATCATACGAAATATTTATTCTTTATTTATAAAAAATCTTTTTTTATGTGAATATTTTTATTAATTGTGGCAATAGAATGAGCTCCTCGAGGTTTTCTTTGTTATTTATATATTTTTTTTAAGAGGAAGCGAACCCATGCCAAACCTAGGTTGAAGTACGACAATAATATGGCACCGCATATGTTGTCCTTCATTACAACATGCAAACGTGACCAAATGTAACATCAGCTCACTTCAAGTACAACGAATCACATTTTGTTATAATTCTTTCAGTATTTTTGAGTTTTTCTTTGATACAAAATTTTCGAGATCTTCCCAAATTTAAATAGAAGGTATAAGACTTAAAGATTTAGGATCTGCTTTCCTGTACCATTCTGAATTCTATTTACTGTACTATTACGTGCGGTTCCTTATATCTTGTAACACTTTTGTACTGTATCCATGAAGCATGTTATGTATTAACTTTGATATTGCAGAGATGAAAATGTTAAAAGATAAACAATGTGTATAATAAGCGACACAATTTACGTTTTCATATTTGATTTTCATTACGCTTATCAATTTCATACTTCTGGACTGCTTTTTCAAGTTAATAAATTCTATTTAATGTTTGTTCCAGACTTCGAATAACAGAACAGAATAACAATTGATAAGAAATACTTGAATCTTATGCAACATATAGGTAAATGAAGGTTGTTTCCTGAAATAATAATAATTTTGATCGTTTCTTTCTGGCATTTCTTGTGTTTTATGTCAAATCTCGCTTGGCTATTTTTCATCGATTTTTATTCCTAAAATTTAGGTACTTTGTGTTTTTTGTAGTTTCCGTGTATATCTCCTAGTGAATTTCGTATATTTTTGCGATTCTTTCGGATATTTTCTTGTGTTTTATCGTATCATCCAGCTTGATTTAAACGCTTTTTTTGTTGGTAATTTCGGTGAATTATTCTCGTTTTCGATATTTTCATACGCTTTTCTACCGTTTTTGCGTATCTTCTACTGAATTTCGCGAATTTTCCTTGAAAAAAAAAACTCTAGAACTACGGAAAGGTTGTCTTTTCTGTAGCAGAATGAGTTCTTCGTTCTGTTTTAGCTTTCTTGGTCATGTACCTTTTTGAATGCATTGAATGATCTCCTGCTGAATGATTTTGTTTATAACTGGAAGTGGATAGAACTACTGTAAATGAATTGATTTGAATATTTTATTAAATGTACGAATATTTTTGGGTATGTAAATTTGAAAATATATTAGCAACACTTTTTAACTTTGTAAACACTTCAACTTCCTGATAAATTTCCGATTTATAATTTGATACCTATGTAATAAAATGCATGCTTATGTCTAAAATGGTTTTTTTATTTGGCTGTTATTAGAAACTATTAAAGATAAGATATTATTTTTCATTTTCATCCTCAGAATCTGGAGGATCGTTTCTGGTACCTATCATACGGCTGGTTTTTAAACGCTTTGTGATGGACCAATGTACCCGGCCATCGCTCTAACTTAGCTTAATAATCTACAATACGTAGACTAGGTGATTGTTTTGTTATGATATTAAATATCACGCAGTGTATAGTTGACCTTCGCTTCCTCGAACTGAATAGAAAAGTGTTGAAATACACATAGAATCTGATAAAAAATATGTTATTCTCGTAAAGGAAATCTATGGTTCCTACATTTGTAATCGAATATACTGTAGGACTTGGTTATAGTAATGATGAGTTTCAGATATGTATTCAGCTATGAGACTGGGCCTAAACAAGACTTAATGATGATTGTATTCCAGTCATTATATTTGATTAATGCACGATTTGATATTGTTGTATTTGTGTTATAGCAAAACATAATTCCTCATAATTTTAGTATGACAAATTATTTGGGTTTTACAATGGTATATAACATCAACTAAATGTGGTAACCTAAATCATACTGAATGTGTACAGTGTATGTAACCTACATTCACGAGGTGTTCCTGCATACATAACGGAACCATTATATCTAACAGCTGTTGATAGACAGTAGCGAGTAAATTTCGAGCTGAGTTTGCATTTATGTTTTGGTAATGACCCAGTAGAGTTAAATATATTATGGTTTTTCATTGTATTTGTGATTCATTTTATATGCAAATCTTTGAAAAACATACATAATTCATTTCAGAACTGGTATCTATATATTACGGTCTCTTTCACAGTATTGCAAATTATGAAATTTTCGCATGTGGAGGGGCCTATGAAACACATATTAAAAAAATAATTTACCTTCAAAATAAAGTATTAAAAATAGTTTTTAGCATCAATGAAATATCAAAACCCGTCAACATTAGGCAGTCTTTCTTTTTGCAATCAGTGATTCCAATCAATGAAACAAGCTTATAACAATATAAATACTATTACTCGAGAGAACAAAATTGAAGTACCAAAACCAAAAAAAGAAGTAGGATGAAAATATTATAAATATATTGCATGCAAAGTTTTCAATGAAATGCTCTTTGAAATTAATTACCTTCAAAACAAAGACCACCAAGTTTCATATAAAAAAATGGATTCAGGACAATTTTAATATCGAGAGAAAGATTGATCCAGACACAAAATAATTTGACATTTCTGACTTTTCCATGCATGACTGTTTCTGATATCCGGTGATTCATTCAATTTTCAAGTAAATTTTTGTTGAGAGACAATTGCTATTTGTCGGAATAATAAATAATGTAATCGTTTAACCGCAAGTCGTCATCGTATCTCTGATGTGTTGCTCGAATTATTATAGGTAATATTTATATCGCAGGATGTAATATGAATTAGATTAACTAAAATGGAAAGTGTTAAAGATAAAGCTGGTTCTTTGTTAAATTATTTAGTATATTTCTTTTGTCAAATGTTTAATTATATTTAATTGTGTCGATGTAAATTGTATATATATTTCTACGTATAGTCAAAACATGTTATTGTTAGATATTTTATATTATGTATAAGTAATTATTATTATGTTCATATTGTTATATTGTAATATAGTTATTATAATCATTTGACAAAAAATCTAAAACTATAAAGATATTAGATTTTTTTCTAAGGAAGGGGTGTGTGATGGACCAATGTACCAGGTCATCGCCCTAACTTAGGTTAATAATCTACAATATGTAGACTAGGTGAAGACGTGATGTTTATTTGTGGAAAATATCACGCAGTGTGTTGTAGTGTATCCAAAGACCCCAGGTTCGCGCTACAGTTTACCTCTAATTCACTATCTAACTCTACGACTCGTTTCTTGGCATGTGATCATCTAGTCTAGTGGATTTTAGGACCCACCTGAAGTGTCATGAACTCTAATAGTATAAGAAAACACGTTGTTGTTTTCTTTTTAGGATGCATCGGAGTTAACCTTCTAGTAGGGAAAGGGGGTAGACAGTAATTGAAACAACAAACTCCCTTACCAGTCCTTTTATTTAAACAACACATCATTTTTCACTTGAATTAAATAGTAAAACATTTAATTATTTAAAATAATACAGGCAATTTGAAAAGAAAATAACATTCCTAATTTAGACCAGGAAGGTCGCTCTTAATATCTTCATAACATGGGAAAAAGAGCGAAAAAAAACCCATGTACTATCAAATATTTTATAATAAATTTTAAATAACAATGCACATTCTCTTTGTTGTGAAAATTCACAAAGGTCTGAAACTACTACATAATTACTCTTGAAAACTCTTGATGAATCTACTTGTACTGTGATTAACAATAATAAATGATGGTATAAAACAAACAAATTAAGAAAGAATCACTCACCACCCAAGACAACCATATCTCAGATATACTTCGAAACACGACAACAACATTCGAAACCGAAGGGTACACGGTGGGACAGACCCGCCGCTCGCTGTCAGTCTGCTCAATTAGGGATTCAAGTCCCTGGGACAAATACTTTTTGCATGTTGATGTCAACGGTCAATACCATTTACCATGAGATACTGTTACAAAGGTGTTCATTTTTGAAATAAACAATAGTTATTGACATCATCATGAAAACAGTAACATATACCAAAATAAATAATATTCAACAAATCTCTATCATACAATGGTCTCTTGGCCTGACTCACGATACTCTCGCATCGTCTATAAAATGACTTTATGTGATGAAGTAATTATTCCAAGTTAATTCATCAAATAAATGATACCAAAACAAGTGCATTTAATTTTAAGGTAGCTCAAACCTTCTTATGAATTTCCAACAACAATAAAACAAAAACTCATCATTTACATACAACTATAAAACAAAAAAAATACACCTTACCTTCTCAAAGTTTACAATCACTCTCCTATTTTTACCGCACCTCGCAAAACTTTTTCACTCAAGAAAGCAAAAAAAAAAACGTCCAAACAAAACAAATACTCTACACCTGACAGAAATATCTTCCTAAACATCGAATGCCGTTCAAACCGATCCGGCACAGCTGTCTATGAAATTTGAATTTATTGTATTATGAGTAATAACATAGATATATCAAAATAATAAGACATCATATGTTGACTTTTATGATTCATATATAAAGAAAAATAAACAACCCGCGAAATTTAAATATGGACACCACAGTGTAGTTGACCGCAATGGTAACTCCACACATATACCTAGCATTCTAGTATTTTGCGTTTCCTCCTTCTTATGTTTTCTTACGTGGCTGTAGTGTTCTCGGGAAATACGTCAAAGTGATGTGACAACAAGTGAAAATTATGTTTGTGAAACTATGTAACTACACTTTTTTACCTATTCGCTTCCTTGTATTTTTCTCAGCTTGATATTTGTACCATTTTCTCTCTCATTTCATGTATTTCTTTCTGTCATTTTTCACATGTCACATAGCTATTTTGTAGTTAATTGTATCATTTTTCTTGATATTTGTACCATTTTTCTCTCTCATTTTCATTTTCAGTCATTTGTTGAGTTACTTGCCTCATTTTTCTTGATATTTGTACCTTTATGATTCAGTAAGATTGGTGAGAACATTTCATTAGATCCTGCCAGCATGACGTCATCCTCAATCCAACTGCTCAGCGATGTTGACGCTACCTGCTACTGTTTTTTCTGGATGACTATGTTCCCTATGCTTGATGACAAATACTTTGTATTCCATGCCAGCTGTCAATTTGAATTTCCCCCGCTTCCAAGATGGCGCAGCCAACTGCCGGTAACTCCCCCGCTTCCAAGATGGCGCAGTCAGCTGTCAAATTTGAATTTTCCGCTGAGGAAGCATGGCTGACCAATCAGAGAGCAGCGAGGATGGCAGTGGTGGGGGGTGACCAAGGTAGCCCCATATCTACAAATTTTATTTAACCCAAAATAAAATTGTTATGGCACGACACTGGCTATTTTATTTCGTAGCGAATTAATCGATGACACTTGCGGTTCGTTCTGGTTGCAGATGTCGTCTTCTTCTTTCTCGATGATTCAGTTGGGAAGAATTTGAATTCGACTCTCACTGCTGATTGTTCTACGAGGTCTCTAGGAGAAATGAACTGCTCTGAACTGAATATAGGAAACTAGATTGATCCATTCTTTTTCCACATATTTGAAGTGCATTTAGCTATTCCTCACACTCCGTAACACATGGGTTTCATCTGGACAGATCCTTGGCATTCCATACTCATTCCAGGTGAAATTCCTTCTCTTGTTTTTTTGTTTTTGTTGTAAATAGAGAAATTTTCGTTTTTCCTAAATAACTATTCAATCTTATTGAATAGAACCCTTAATTTTCAGTACACTGCCTCCTCCTTAAGTTTCGTTCGTCCCGAACGAAATCCTGATAGACATGATCCGGTGGAGTAACTTCTTCACCGTTGGTCCCCCGATTCGGAACGAGTCGATCTAGATACATCTTTCCCCGTGGTGTTCGTTGGATGCGATAAACGACATCGTTGAGTCGCGCCTGTATGGTGTAAGGACCTTCCCAATCGGACTGCAGTTTGGGAGAACGGCCAATCGTTCTTTTTGGATTGAATAGCCAAACCCGATCTTTCACCTGATAACCTTCGGAATTGGCTCGTCGATCGTATCGTGTTTTCATGCGGTCGCTGGCCATATGGATATGTTTTCTGGCTTGTCCATGAACCTCTCGCAGTCTTTCTTGCAGCCAACTGGTGAACACATCCGTGGCTTCCGTTGTTGGAAAACGCCATCGAAAGAGCAAATCGCAGGGTAACCTCAACTCTCTCCCGAACATCATGCAAGCTGGGTTCTCTATTAGCATCGCTCACCGCGGCACAATCTGCCATAAGGGCCAAAGGAATATATGGGTCCCAGTCACGTTGGTTGTCAGACGTGAACTTCTTCAGAAAGCTGACGAGAGTATGGTAGAACTTCTCGACCATGCCATCGGACTGCGGATGCAAGGGTGTTGTTCGGGTCTTTCTTATGCCAAGTATCTCGCAGACCCCTTGGAACAAGCGGCTCTCAAAATTCCATCCTTGGTCTGAATGTAATTCTATGGGAATGCCAAAACGGCATAAGGTGTCCACCAGAGCTTGTGTCACCGTGGCAGCCTCTTGATTGGGTAGAGCGTATGCCTCCGGCCATTTAGTAAAATAATCCATTATCACCAGTGTGTACCGGTTTCCCTCATCAGTCGTAGGAAATGGCCCTGCTATGCCAATGGCTATCCTCTCAAATGGTGCGCCTACACTGTATTGCTGAAGTCTCCCTCGGGTCCGTCTATGCGGTCCGCGGGCGCTGGCACACACATCGCATCGTCGGCACCATTCTTCCACGTCTGCTCGACATCGTAACCAATAAAACAGAGCTCGCGTTTTCTCCAAGGTCTTGTTAACATTAAAATGTCCTGCAGCTAGCCCATCGTGAGTTTCTCGAAGTACACGAGCCACCCTGACTCTGGGAATTACTATTAGCGAGATGGTTGTTTCTCCGTCTGGATGCTCCCAGACTCCCATATGCCTTGGTGATAGACCCAAATTCAGTTACTCCATGCCAGTCTGGACGTTGGTTTGACTGCGTTTTCTATCTTATTATTGGCGCCAAGTCTGGATCAGCCTGTTGATGACGACTGACAGCCTCGTTGGACCATTCATCGTCCACCGGTACTACCGCACCGGTCTCGCAGGAACGTCTTCCAGTCTTTCGTGCATGGTCTCCTAGATAGAACGTCAGCATTCCCGTGCCTCTTACCACTGCGAAACTCAATAGAGAAGTTGTATTCTTGCAACTGCTCCAGCCTTCGGGCTACCTGTCCTTTCGATTCTCCAAATCTCATCCACCAGCGCAATGATGCGTGATCTGTAAGAAGAGTGAATTCCTGGCCATACAGGTATTTGTGGAAATGCCTAAGACTTGTCAACAGCAAGCAATTCTCGTCTTGTGGTACAGTAATTACGCTCTGCCTTACTCCACACCCGACTGAAGTTTCTGCTGACCGTCTCCTTCCTGTGACAGAATTCTTCCAATACCGACATTGCTGGCATCTGTATCCACATAAAATCAGCGACCTGGTTGTGGGTAGGTCAGTTTGGGTGCTATACATAAGAATTCCATCAACTTCTGAAAAGCCCCTTCGCAATCTGGCTTCCACTCGAATGGTTGGTCTTTTTCTGTCAGTCGATGTAATGGCTTAGTCAGGTTGCTGAAATCCTTGACGAATCGGCGGTAATAGGTACATAACCCAAGAAAGCTGCGAAGTTCTGAGACATTCCTTGGACGAGGCCATTCTTGAACCGCTGCTAGCTTAGCTGGGTCTGGTCTTCCGGAAGAGTTCGCATTTATCAGGATTCAACTTGAACTTGGCTCCTCTCAAACGTTGAAGTACTCCTTCTAGATTACGCAGGTGTTGGCCAATTGTCTTACCCATGACTATCATATGCTCCAAACAAACCAGACAGGCCTGCCAAGACAATCCTTTTAGGACTATATCCATCAATCGCTCAAAGGTGGCAGGAGCGTTACACAACCCAAACGGCATAACATTGAATTGCCGGAGTCCGTAAGGCGTGATGAAGGTTGTCTTCACTTTATTTTGTTCTTGGATGCCAACTTGCCAGTAACCACTGCGAAGATCCAAGGTAGAGAACCATTCAGTACCTGCCAGTATGTCGATGGTGTCGTCGATCCGAGGCAGAGGATAAGAATCCTTTCTCGTAATGTTGAGGCGGCGATAGTCGACGCAGAATCGGGTGGAGCCGTCTTTCTTTCGCACCAGAACTATCCGCCACGCCCAGGGGCTGGTGGATGGTTCTATAACGTTCCGCTCCTGCATACCAGCCAGCAGTTGCTGAACCTCTTCCTGTTTAGCGAGCGGTAGCCGTCGGGCTGCCTGTCTGATCGGAACGGGATCTCCCGTGAATATTGAATGCTGCACCAGATTAGTATGGCCCAGATCATCGTCATGCAAGGTGAAAACGTCCAGATTCTTTCGTAGCAGTGTCTCAGCTTGTCGTTGCTCACTACTGGATAGGATTTTGGCATCGGATATCTACTTCTTTAAAATTGAGGGTAACCTACTCTTATTGTTTTGCTGGATGGCACGTCCCTAATTTCGTCCCAGATTTCAGGATCACCTCCTGGTCGCTCATGTTCATGATTCTGCCTGGAATTCGACGATCTTGAAGGTGCATCCCACCAGTAGCTGTCGATTCTGCTGCTGGGGTTCTACACGCCCACAAACTATCTACAGTATCACCCGTGACAGCAGCGATTAACACCTTTTCTCTTCGTGCTGGAACCCTAGCGTCCTCTTCAATGGAAACTCGGAGAGCGGCATCTGAATCATACCCATCATCTAAGAGGATCTCTCAAGATGTCAAATGGAGCTTGAAAATCCAGCCCTATGATAGCATCGTCCCTGAAGCTAGCTATCAAGATCACAGTTTGATACTCTCTAGAACCCAATCGAACTCTGACCTCAGGTTGTCCCATTCCCCGGAGGCCGTTTGCATCACACAGGCCCTGTCCAATGGTTTCCAGCCTCCTTTGGTGGTATCGGCTCGGACGATGCTTCGTACTGCTCCAGTGTCTATCAAGAAGGAGCGACTGGTACCCTCAATTTCTCCATCAACCGCAAAGGGCTATGAGATGTCCCTGTTTACCGCATCTTCAGCATCTTGGCACTGATGGGCCTTCCTCCTCCATGTCGCCAACCTCTCTGACTCTCATAGTTGGGTTGGCCACCCTCTTAGCAGCTTCCAGTTTAAGCACATGAATTAGGGCTTCACTAATCATCTTCGGACGCTGCATTCGTACGCCCTGCTGGATGTCACCATCTTCAATAGCATCGATGAACGCTGACACTCCAAGGCGTGCCCATACGGCCTGATGTCTCTCTCCAAATCGCAGTTCCATGGCCTCAATCAACTGCTGGAAACTCCATGATTGGCCATCGGCAAACGGTCTCACAACGTCCATAGCACTTCCGCGAAGTGCCAATATCAGTGCCGTCGCCTTTTCAATTGGGAATGATTCGCGTCAGCGGCTGCCTTGAACTGCCTCAGATAGGTTATCCAAGAGGTGCTGCCTTTGTTGGTATTGTCTTCATTTTGCCTCTCCATGCTCTCCATCTTGATCTGCAGCTGCTCCATTTTTGCCTTGGCCTCTTCAGCTGTTGTAACGGCGGCGTTCGTCCTATAGTTAACCTATTCAATTTTGAGGGTCTGGGCGTCCATATTGTTATTCCAAAGGTCCTGCTTTTTCAACTGATCATAAGGGCGATCGACCTGTTCTTGCATCTCTCCCAGATTTTTGGCTTGCTCCTCTTTCAACCGTTCTTCCATACCCTGTAGGATACGCTCCTCCAGTCCTAGGGTTTACTCAGCTTGTGTTTTGGCCTGTTCCGAAATTTTACTTTTGATGTTGCTGGACTGCTCTTCTAACTTGGCTTCGATTTTGCTGGACTGCTCTTCTAACTTGGCTTCGATGTTGCTGGACTGCTCTTCTAACTTGGCTTCGAGGTTGCTGTACTGCGCGGCTTGTTGTTTCGCTTGCTCTGCTTGTTGTTTCTTCAGTTCGGCGAGGGCTGCCATAATAGATTCCATGTCGGCCTTCCTTCTTGATACGGACATCTTCTGTACTTTTTATTTGACTAGAATCCCACTTTTGAGACCAACTAACTGAATTGCAGTTCGGGATCCTCGCAGCTTTGCCAAAATAACAAGAAAATACAACTTTCTGGTCTAATAATTTTATTTTACCCAAAATAAAATTGTTATGGCACGACACTGGCTATTTCATTTGGTAGCGAATTAATCGATGCCACGTGCGGTCCGTTCTGGTTGCAGATGTCGTCTTCTTTTTTCTTCAGCTGCGAAGAATTTGATTTCAACTCCCACTGCTGATTGTTCTACGAGGTCTCTATGAGAAATGAACTGATCGTCGTATGAGATTTGCAGTTTATATAGGAAACTAGATTGATCCATCCTTTTTCCACTTATCTGAAGTGCATTTAGCTATTCCTCACACTCCGTAACACATGGGTTTCATCTGGACAGATTTTTGGCATTCCATGCTCATTCCAGTTGAAATTTCTTCTCTTGTTTTTTGTTGTTGTAAATATAGGAATTTTCGTTTTTCCTAATTAACTATTCAATCTTATTGAACTGATTCCTTAATTTTCAGTACAATATAGTTAAAGTTTACAGGTTGTATTATTTGTTGGAGTATCCTTTTGCTAATAAAATGTATTCGGTAAAATCAATATTTATTTAAAAAATAAAAACAGGATTTTGATTGTAAGATTCACGTAACAACGTTGCGTTTCATTGACACTTAGAAAATAATATTAGATAAATGTTGTCGTAAGGTAAAAAGAGACATAGCGCCACTTGTCAGCTCAGCCGAAAATTCAGTAGCGTAACATTCATGTTATACTAAGCGGGCTACTTTTTAATGAAATGTGTTGAAGTGTTTAAAATATTTATATATTATAAGAAATATTCACATATTTACTGTTTCAGGAAATTGTGAATATTCTTTTTGATAAAATCACCCAAGTCTTGTGTGGCAATCTAACGAAAATTTCTAAAAACGTCGGCGTTTACTTTGACTACTCTTGTCTTCCATATTTCTCACAAACTTACAACACAACTGAAAACTACAAGAATTCACCGCTTCGATACCCGAAAGAAATAATAAAATTGCTAGATATACTTGAAAATTATAAATATATAAAAGATGACGAATTTGTTTACATGTAATACATATACATATATGGAAATAAATAGTAGATATATGCACTTATATATGTATATGATTTTTTCATAAAAATAATTTGTTAACATATGGTATGCATATTGTTCGGATATAGACATATATAGATAATATAGATATATAATAGAAATGGATGATGGGGAAAATTATGTGTTTCTGTGTGTTATAAATGCGTGTTTCTGAATTAATTAATTGAAAACATTTTGCTTTTCACTGAACCTGTATCTTCCTCAATATTTTTAATTTGAATGTAGGTATGAATAACTCAAATAAGTAACAAACACAAAGATCATTCATATAAGATCATTTCCAAAAACTTGAATCTAAACAATTTCAACTCTAGATATGTTGTTACCATGACATTTATAAATAACTCAACATTTCTCATTGATGGTTATGAAATTTTTCTTGTTTGTGGTTTCAATCTAACTTCACGAATGTAAAAGGAGGAATCGTATACGAAATTACGATAGTCAAATTATAAAGGGTAATTTTAAAATGATATCGTGTGAATATGGGTTAAGCTTCTTGCTAGCTGTCAGATATTCCGCTAACTTGCTCCGCTAGCAGTAGCTAGCAGGTGTCTGCTGTAGACACGGTCAATGCCATTTCAGATAATTCAAGTAAATATTCGCAGGCCTACTCAGGAAGAATATTGTTTTTAATCGCTCGATATATATTTCTTCAATAAACAGTAGCCTTGCTTCATCCTCATATAACGTTTTCCGTACGCCAATGGAAGTCCCAAATGATCATCGAAGCATCACCATTTCCAAGAATTTAGTGCCTACAATTTACGAACTCGACTATACAGGGAGTTAAATAAGTTTCTCTTAAGGTTGGATTTTTAAAAAGAGAAAACTTTATTATTTAACAAATTTTTAATGGGTACAGAAACAAAGCAAATTGTATACTAAATTATACGTTCTATCTATTCCCTATTTATATACATAAATATGCCTACTCAGCACTATATCTATTCATTACATTATTTTAAGCTACATCATCTATAATGACCATATAACTCCTCCCTCCTTAAGATTGAGAAAAGGGGGATGCCTTTTCGAGAGTTTTGAGTTCTATGCTCATTTTAGTTTTATTTCTATTTTTATAACAACAATAATAATATAAAATAATTATAATTATAAGAACAATTAACAGAGACAATATAATACTAAATACTGAAACTCCTGTATTTACATCGAAATGGTGGAGTGGGTGTATACTCAGAGTTTCAATATGTTTTAAATCATTATGTATTGACTCCAAATTGAGTTCTTCCAATTGTATTGGCTCAATTTTCTGAATTAACTCCTCATTGATTTCAATAGGTGGTAACTTTAATCTCAAATTAAGTGTGTTAACTTCTTGAGAGTCAAAATGCTTATTATTTATTGACACCATACATTCTTGTGGAATTATCAGGGAAGGTTTATTGATTGTTTCAATAGATTGTTCATTTAGACATTGGGAATTTATCTTTTCATTTAGCGATGGCACTATTATAATGGAATTATCCTGTAGTTGAGTGATGGATAAATCTTTGTGTTTTATTGGAGTTAGGGGACAATGACTTGTTAAATTTATTGTCTTAGCAACACACGGTTCATTTTTACTCAATTGACTGTCTAAACACAAGTTTATTTCTTCTACTTTTTGACATTCTCTGTTTACATTAAAATAATCATCTGAGGATATCAAGATAAAAGGATTTTAAGGATCATTATTTTATTGTCTAAAGGGATTGGATATAATTGATACATCAGATATGGCTTATTAAATACTAATGGAATTACTATATAAAATATGATTAGATTATTTTTTATTGTAACATCGACATGTGCAACTTTATAAAACTTAATAATGTTATCAAAAGGTATCTTTTCTTCTGGCTTAATTTTGGAAATAACACTTTCTAATTCGTTATATTTAAGGATACTGTAATGCATTATGTTTATTTCTGCAAAATTGATAGCTGTTTGAATATTTGAACAAATTTCTTTTAAAATTCTAATATTGTTTTCAATATTATCAATTAGTATGATGAATTCCATAGTTGATTGGGTAAATTGAGTTAATTCATTTAATCTTTTACGTAACTTCTTTTGATTATGATTGATATTTGTTAATTGTGTATCAATTGTTTTTGTTACTTTTTTAAGAATAGTTTGAGTGGATGAAATATCTTGTTGCAACACATCTTGATTCTCTTGTAACATTTTTATATAGTTATCATATCTTTCTCCATCATCGGCATCAAGAGTACCGAACAAATATTTATCTATTTTTCCAATAATATTCAATAATCCTCTTTTACTTCTTTTTGTAGAATAATGATTAACAAATTCTTCTATTGTTCTAACATACTCAAGCAAATTAGTAGTTCTCACTATTAATAGGTCAAATAAAGGTGTTGTACGATTTGTTATTTTAGATGTGATGTTTAGTAAGGTCAATTTAGTAGTTCTGACACAATTTCTTATATTTGTTAAATTTACATGATAATATACGTGGTGGTAATTATTAACAATGTATGTCGTACCTAACTTGTATGGTAGTAGGGGATTTGTCAGTTCTTCTATCTCGTATTGGTAAGTGGCAAGAGGAAATAGAAGTATAACTAAGAAGACGGTATTCATTGTCCTGAAAGAGAATTATTGTCGTCTTTTAATATCTTTTGGATGTCTCTGATTTTTAAATAGTTTCTTCATAAATTTTGGCTTTAACTTATTTGTAATCAATTGTTGAGGGGTAGTCATAAATTGATCAGTTCCTTCAGGGATTTCTGGATCATTCTCTCTATTATCATTTAATTTTGCCAAAACATTAGCCTTCCGGGCATTTAATTTCAAATTAATATTTTCGTTTAACTCTTTCAAAGTTTGGGCTAGTTCATGAATGTAATCGGTTTGTATTTGATTCAAATTCTTTTCGAAATTAAGTTGATAATTGAGATTTCCTTTTATAATTTGGAAAGGTGTGTAATCATGTGAAGAATGAATACTATTATTGTAATTTAGAATGGCAATATCAACAAGTTCTTGATTTGTTTTCGAATGATAATTTTGTTTCAATGCTACTAAACTTTCTTTCAAGGTTGAATGGAATCTTTCAACAGGAGAGTTAGAGTTAGGATTATAGGGTGTTGTAAAGTGCAACTGAATTTGGTATAGTCTGCAAAGGTCTTGTATCAGATTACTTTTAAAATTTTGTGCGTTATCTGTTGTGATAATATTGGGGGTTCCATGTTGTGAAAAGAACTTCATTAAATTCTGACAAATTTCAATAGAATTTTCATTAAGTGGATAAGCTGCTGCAAATTTTGAAAAATTATCTATGATTGTCAAATATTTCTGTGAATTTAGGGAATAAATGTCAATATAAATATGTTCGAAAGGTTTCTGTCCAATAGGTGTTGATTTGAAAATTACTTTGTAAGGGTGTCTGTCGTATTTTGATTTTTGACAGATCTCACAGGTATTTATATAATTTATAACGTCCTTTGCTAAACTAGGCCAATAGTAAAACTGTTTAATATTTTTGATATTCTCTGTAATACCTCTATGTGATGTTTTCACTGTGTGATATCTTTCAATGATTTCTTTTTGTTTATCTATATTAGTGATATCTTCAAGAAGTGAATTAGAGATAACAAGTTTGTAAGAGTTATGCTTAAAGGTTTCTTGGAAAATTCTAAGGATCAACGGTTCTAGTTCTTTCTGTGGAAAATGTAAACAGTAAGTATCTGGTGGTAAATAATCTCTTAGGATCTCTTGAATTTTCTGTGTAACAGGATTATCATTAATAAATACGATGAATCGTTTCTTTGTGTCAAACAGTTTCTCACAAGTTACATAAGATTGTTCTTTATGAGTCCATTTGAAGATAACTTGGTTTTTAAAGGTATTTACGGTTTTGTTTATATATGCTGCACTTAGGATAGGATTTTCGTGAGAGGAATGAACTGTTTCTGTCTCCGAAGTATCACGATTGTTATCTTGTTCTTCAATTAATAAATTTCTAGAACAATTTGTTGAAATTGATTGGGGAATGATATTGGATTGTTGTTCTGTTGGAGGTTTAATCTGGATGTCTGAGATAATATTGATCTTGGGTTTTTCTGATAAATGACAGACGAGAATTTCAATGTTTTGATCTTTAAAAATATGATGAAGCATGGCTTTTACTTTTTCCCAGTTAAGCTGATCATATCCACATCCTAATTTAGGAATAGCAATTTTCTTAACATTGTTTTTCAAAGCATGATTTTTCATTTTATATAATGATTTCCATAATGTAAAATATGTTGGTTTTTGATGAAAATCTTGTTTAGTAATTAAATAGTAAATAAATCGATTAGATTTATTATCAAATAAAGATGCAATTTCGCCTACCTTTGCTTTCTGATCAATTAAATTTTGAATGTTTTTGAACTTGTGTTTAAAAACAACAGCAATACCTTTTTTCATATGAAGGTCAGCTGATACACAATGAGCTACAGCATATTCGTTAGATTGTTCAAATAAATTTCCGTTAATTTCTTTAATTACATTTGAATTATTGACAGGTTTCCAATTTTCATCAAATTTATTAAATTCTTTATAATGATCTATTATTGATTCAAAGTTCGGAAGTGGATCTTGCGTTTTGAAAAAAATTTTAATTCTGTCATGCCATAAATATTGATCATCATCATTGATTTTCGATTTCCCACATGTTGCTGACATATGTGTTAGGAGATCGTCTTTTTCTATTGCATGGATATCAATAGAGGGTCGAGAAAGTGCGTCTGCATTGGAATTTTGTTTACCTTTTTTATAACAAATTGAATAATCGAATTCTTCCAATTTAAGTCGCCATCTTACGAGTTTTGAATTTGGTTCTTTTATTGAGAAAAGCCATTGCAAAGGCTTATGATCTGTAATGATTGTAAATTTTCTACCAAATAAATATGGTCTGAAATACTTTGTTGTCCAGACTATAGCAAGTAATTCTTTTTCAATTGTGGAATAGTTACATTCTGCTGAATTGAGTGTTCTACTTGCATATGCGATAGGTAGATCATTTCCAACAGTGCCTTGAGATAAAACAGCGCCGATTGCAAAATTTGATGCGTCTGTTGTTAGTAGGAAAGGTTTTCTAAAGTCAGGATGTTGAAGAATGGGATCATTCATAAGTATATTTTTACACGTGTTGAAGGCTTCGACAAATGCTTTGTCGTGAATAACCTGGACATTTTTCTTTAAACAATTAGTAAGCGGTTTTGTTATCTTTGCAAAATTTTTAATAAATTTTCTATAATATCCAATTAAACCGAGAAAGGATTTTATTTCTTTTGGAGTATTTGGAATTTTGAAATTTTTAATTGCTGATATCTTATCAGGATTAGGCTTAATTCCGTTTGGCGTTATAACATGTCCTAAAAATTCTACAGTCTTTTTCAAAAATTCAGATTTGTCAAGTTGTATTTTCATATTAAAGGAGATAAGTCTTTCGAGAACTTTTTGAATAGAATCTAGATGTTCTTGTAAGGAAGTCGAGTAAATGATAATGTCCATATAGACCAGGCAAATTTTACCTTGAAGTCCACGCAATACATTGTCCATAGTTCTTTGAAAAGTGGACGGTGCGTTTTTGAGTCCAAAGGGCATACGTTTGTATTCGTAATGTCCGTGTTCGACACTAAAAGCTGTTTTTTGGATCGAATTTGGGTCCATTTCAATTTGATGAAACCCACTAGCTAAATCGAGGGTCGTAAAATACTGTGATCTTCCAAGTTTATCTAGAATGTCCGTGATATTAGGAAGGGGGTAACGGTCTTCAATTGTCTTTTCGTTTAATTTCCTATAGTCAATTACAAGTCTCCATTTCTTTTGTCAAGAGGCGTCTAGTTTTTTGGGTACTATCCAAACAGGAGAGTTCCAAGGAGAATTGGAAGGTTGGATAATGTTATCATTTAACATCTGATCAATTTGTTTATTAACTTCATCTTTATGAACATGTGGATACCGATAACTTTTTGTATGAACTGGTATCTCATCTGTTGTTTTAATGACATGTTTTACCTGATTAGTGAAAGTTAAAGGATCACCAGGTTTATGAAGTACTTTATTACATTTCTGAATGACTTTAAATAATTTATATTTTTCTTCTGAATTTAGATGTTCGTGCCTGATAAGTGATTTTAAATCATAAATATTATTTTGTTTTTTTGTTGTTACTTGAGGTAACTCAACATGAAAAATTTCAAATTGATCTTCATCAAATGATTTCATTGGGAATATATTTTCGTCGATATTGTATGTGAAAGTGAAAGTCTTGTCAGTTATATTAGAAATACCTATAGTATAGTAGTCATTTCTAACAGTAATAATTGTTGGTCGAATTTCTATGTCTTTTGTCTTAATGTGTGGTATAAGCCAAGAGGAATTATTCGGTAATCTTGTGTAAATTTTGTCATTTTGTAAAGAATGAGGTGGAATTTCCAAAGTATATTGATCAAAATTTTCTCTAAAATAAAATGGAATTTGTATAAAATCATTTCTCAGTAAGTTATTATCTAGATCAATGTTTAAATTAAATTTTCTAAGATCTTTAATACCTAATATGCCATCAAAATAATCATGGAAAGGATAAAGGATAAATTCAATTGGTTGAGAAATGCCAAAACATAAAAAGAGAGGAACATTCGCTTTACTATTTGCTTTTTTTGTACCTGCACAAGTTTGTAATTTAGTTATGTGAGGCTTAATCAATTCGGGGTAATATTTTTCAACTAAAGAGGGTCTTAATAAAGAAGCATGTATTCTTTCGATACACCTTAACTTGTTGAAACAAGACGGTATTCACTATTCCGATTTTAAATAAGTTTCTCTTAAGGTTGGATTTTTAAAAAGAGAAAACTTTATTATTTAACAAATTTTTAATGTGTACAGGAACAAAGCTAATTGTAGACTAAATTATACGTTCTATCTATTCCCTATTTATATACATAAATATGCCTACTCAGCACTATATCTATTCATTACATTATTTTAAGCTACATCATCTATAATGACCATATAACTAGGGTATAAGCACAGCTAGCTGTGGTATAAGCTCTGGAATGTAAATAAAGAAAAAATCATAATAGAGTATATGGTCATTATGTCTGAACCCTGTATAAAAATAAGGATATGATGTAACCAATAGCGTAGTGCTGACTATGCATTATATTTATATATAAATAGGTAGCTGAAGAATTATAATTTATCTTTAAGTTGAGACTCGTATTAACCACATCTGAATATTGTTAATCGCTTTTCATTAAATAAAGTGTTTTTTAAAACTTTAAAGTCATTTAACTATAGCTAGGGACGTTAAATTTAATGAAAACGAATATTGGTTTAAAAAGAAAAATATGTATGGATTCGGATGTAAATGAACAATTGAAGGTTACAGAACAAAATGAAGTTAAAGTTGAATTTTATGATTTTACAAAAGCCGAAGTAAGCGATAATGAAAAGTATAATGAAAGATCAAATAATATAAGCAAAACTAAACGAACCATTCGTTTACTTTTAATAGTTGGAAATCAGTTGAAATTCTATTATATACAATTGCATTTAAAGAGTGCGTTCTTAAACGGTATCATTAATGATGATGTATTCATTTATCCTCCTGAAGGTGTTCAGTGTAATCCAAGTGAGGTATTTAAACCTAAAAAAAACACTGTATGGGGACAATAGTTATATGGTCATTATAGATGAGGTAGTTTTTATTATAGATATAATGTTACTCATAGACATAGTGCTGTGTAAGCAGAACTTAGATACTTATGTATAAATAGGCGATAGTAAAGATGTAAGTTAGTCTTCAATTAGCATTCTTATTGTACACACATATAAATTTGTTATTATAGGTTCATTAAATAAAGTTTGTAGTTTATTAAAAAGGCAACACCGAGATAAACTTATATAACAGGCGCAGTCAGTAGGATACACCCGGTATAGCATTCGATAAAGTGCCCGATTCTTGTGAAAAGTTTTCCAAGTGAAAATCGAAATAGTGCCAATCGCAAAGTGCGTACGGTTTTGTCTCAACAAGTTAAGGTGTATCGAAGGACTCGTGTACAAGGAAGTAAATTGGAACTCCTGACTTGCCTTTGGAGCCATCTATAACATTTCAATCAACTCTTCGGACTTCGGATACTTTGGTGTAGCTAATATCCGAAAGCCACCGGATATATTGGTGTTAACTAGCATCCACTACGAGTAGTACTCTCCTATTGTTGTAATTCTGTTTACTCAAGATTTACAATCGTTTGATTATTATTTATATATTCTTTATATTTATTGCGAAAAGCATTTATTTAAAAGATTTATTTATTTACACATGTTAAAAGTTTTATGAGAAGATATAAAAATAAGGTTTTGGATATCACTTATCCACGATTTAGAAAAATATGAACAAGTATTGATAATTTTAATTTAGATTCAATAGAACTAGAAACAATTAACGAAGTAGAAAATAATCCAATCATGGCCGACGCCTTAAGATCTACAGTCTCTTTGCTAAAAACTTTTGATGATACTCCGAGTCGCCTAGAATCTTTTATAACACAAATTGATACTTTACATACTCGATATTTCACCAATGATGTTTCTCAGCAAGAATATGTAATTCTAGCCATTAAAGCAGAATTGATTGATGATGCTGAAGAATTCTTATTAACCAGACCCCATCTCAATACTTGGGATCAAATTAAATTGGCCCTCCGCCAAAAGTTTAGTGATCCTATTACAGCAACAACTAATATTTTTGACTAGGAGCAAAGGAGAATCAGTTCAAGACTATATTTTAAAGCTTATAAGGTCTTAGTCACACAAATAAACAATAAAATTTGTACAGAAATTCAAAATGTAGAAGCTAGAGTTAACTGATAACTCAGAATGAATTCACAGCGACCCAAAATTTATTGTCAAACATTTCAAACGAATTAAAAACTCTTTCAATTGTTAGAAATCCTCAGAATTTAGACTCAGCTATTGATATCATTTCTAATTTCGAAATCTTGACAAGTCAAAATGATTTAAAAAATAATTTCCTCCAGAATATGCCTGGAAAACATACACAAAATACATTTTCAAATCCTCATAAACCCATTAATATACCCCAATTTCCGCGATTACCAGTCGTTACTAATCAACAACCTATTAAATATCATTTTCCGCCTGCACAACAAGTCTTTGGAACTACACCAAAATTTAATCCTAAACCTAATCTAAATCAAAATTTCTTTAAATCTCCACACCAGAAGACATACCCACAACCTATGTCAGGTGTCAGTGTTCAACCACGACATCCATCAACCCAAAAAACATATCCGCAGCCAATGTCAGGCGTCAGTATGTAATGTAATTATTGACATAGAAAATAACCTATTGAGAAATGATTTTATACGAATTCCATTTTACTTTAGAGAAAATTTTGATCAATATACTTTTGAGATTCCACCCTATTCATTACAAAATATTAAAATGTATACATTACCAAAGAATTCCTCTTGGCTAGTGCCACATATTAAGACAAATAATATAGAAATTCAACCAACGATCGTCACCGTTAGGAGTAATTTCTATACTATAGCAATTTCCAATATTACAGACCTGTTACCTGAAGTAACAATGAAAGATCAAAATAAAATTTCGATTTGAAATCACTAATTAGACACGATCATTTAAATTCAGAAGAAAGAAATCAATTATTTAAAGTAATTCAGAAATGTAATAAAGTACTTCATAAACCTGGCGATACTTTAACTTTTTCGAGTCAAGTAAAACACACAATTAAAACTACAGACGAAATACCTTTTCATACAAAAAGTTATCGTTATCCGCACATTCATAAAGATGAAGTTAATAGACAAATTGATCAAATATTAAATGATAACATAATCCAATCCTCTAATTCTCCTTGGAACTCTCCTATTTGGATAGTTCCAAAGAAACTAGACGCTTTCGGGTAAAAGAAATGGAGACTCGTGATTGACTATAGGAAATTGAATGACAAAACTATCGAAGACCGTTACTCTCTTCATAATATTACAGACATTTTAGACAAATTTGGACGATCACAATACTTCATAACTCTCGACTTAGCTAGCGGGTTTCATCAAATTGAAATGGACACAAATTCTATTAAAAAACTGCTTTTAGTTTCGAACATGGACACTACGAATGTAAACGTATGCGTTTCGGTTTAAAGAACGCACCTTCTACCTTTCAGAGAACCATGGACAATGTATTGCGCGGACTACAAGGTAAAATCTGCCTAGTTTATATGGATGATATTATAATCTATTCAACGTCTTTACAAGAACATCTAAATTCAATTCAAAAGTTTCTTGAAAGACTTATTTCTTTCAATATGAACATCCAATTAGACAAGTCAGAATTTTTGAAAAAGACAGTAGAATTTCTTGGACATGTCATTACGCCAGATGGAATTAATATTAATGACCCCATTCTCCAACATCCTGACTTTACAAAACCTTTCCTGCTAACAACAGACGCTTCAAATTATGCAATCGGAGCTGTGTTATCTCAAGGTGCTGTTGGCAAGATCTCCCCGTTGCGTATGCGAGTACAACTCTTAACTCAGCAGAGTGAAATTATTCTACAATAGAAAAAGAAATGCTTGCTATAGTCTGGGCAGCAAAGTACTTCAGACTCTATTTATTTGGTCGAAAATTTACCATCATAACAGTTCACAAACCCCTTTAATGGCTTTCCTCAATTAAGGAGCCAAATTCAAAAACTTGTGAGATGGCGGCTCAAGTTAGAAGAATTTGATTATTCTATCTGCTATAAAAAAGGCAAATAAAATTCAAATGCAGATGCTCTTTCTCGACGTCCTATAGATATTCACGCAATCGAAAAAGGTGATCACCTAACGCACATGTCAGCAACATGCGGCAAAATAGATGATAATTATCAATATTTAAGGCACGACAGGATAAAACAATTTTTTGAAACCCAAGATCCACTTTCTACTTTTGAACCAATGATAAGTCTAAATACAGAATTTAATGAATTTAATCAAAATTGGAAACCAGTTAAGAATTCAGATGTAATTAAATAAATTAAAGGAAACCTATTTGAACAATCTAATGATTATGCCCTAGCCCATTGTGTTTCAGCTGACCTTTATATGAAAAAAGATATTGCTGTAGTGTTTAAACATATATTCAAAAATATACAGAATCTAATTAATCAGAAAGCAAAAGAAGGCGAAATCGCTACCTAATTTGAAAATAAATCTAATCGTTTTATTTACTATTTGGTTACAAAGGAAGAATTTCACCAGAAGCCAACCTATTTTATTTTATGGCAAGCTTTCTATAAAATGAAAAATCATGCAATCAGAAACAATGTAAGGAAAATTGTCATGCCTAGATTAGGGTGTGGACATGACAAACTAGATTGGGAAAAGTAAAGGCTTTGATTAATTATATTTTCAAAAATGAAAATATCGAAATTCTTGTGTGTCATTTAACGAGAGAACCCAAGATCAATATAATTTCGGACATTCAAATTAGACCACCAACAGAAAAAAACAACAGTATTCAGAGTTCTATTCCAGCTACTTGTTCCAAAAATATACCTTTTGAACAACATGATAATAACCATGATACCTCAGAAACAGAAACTGTACATTCCTCCCATGAAAACCCAATCTTAGGTGCAGCTTATGTGAACAAAAGTGTTTATACTTTCAAAAATCAAGTCATATTCAAATGGACCAACAAAGAACAACCTTATGTAGTTAGCGAAATACTTTTTGAATCAAAGAAAAGATTTATCATATTCATTAACGATAATCCAATCTCTCAAAAGATACAAGAAATCTTAAGAAATTATTTACCCCCTGACACTTGCTTGCATTTCCCATTTAAAGAATTAGAGCCATTAATCCTTCGAATCTTTCAAGACACTTTCAGACACAATTCTTATAAGTTAGTCATTTCCAATTCATTGCTCAAAGATATTAAAAATCCGGAAGAACAAAAAGAGATAATCCAAAGATATCACACTGTCAATCATCACATAGAGGTATTACGGAAAATAATAAAAATATTAAACAGTTTTATTATTGCGAGATCTGTCAAAAGTCAAAATATTACAGACACCCATATAAGGTCATTTTCAAAACTACACCTATAGGACAAAAACCCTTCGAACATATCTATATCGATACTTATTCCCTTAATTCACAAAAATACTTTTCAAAATTTGCTGCGGCCTATTCTCTTAATGAAAATTCAATTGAAATTTGTCAGAATCTCATGAAGTTCTTTTCGCAGCATGATACTCCTGACATTATCATGACAGATAATGCTCAAAATTTCAAAAGTAATCTGGTACAAGACATTTACAAGACCTCTGTAAATTATACCAAATCCAATTGCACTACACAACACCCTTTAATCCTAATTCTAACTCACCTGTCGAACGATTCCATTCAATTTTGAAAGAAAGCTTAGTCACATTAAAGCAAAATTATAAATCTAAGACGAATCAAGAACTGATAGATATTGCTATATTAATTTATAATAATAGTTTCCATTCTTCCCATGACTATACACCTTTTCAGATCATTGAAGGGAATCTTAATTATCAAATAAATTTCGAAAAGAATCTAAATCAAATCCAAAAAGACTATATTCATGAATTAGCCCAAACCTTGAAAGAACTAAATGAAAATATCAATCTAAAAGTAAATGCTAGAAAGGCTTATGTTTTGGCAAAATTAAATAAGGGAAAATAATCCTGAAATCCTTGAAGGCACTGATCAATTCATGACTACTCCTCAAACACTGAATAAAGATAAGTTAAAACCCAAATTTTCAAAGAAATTATTCAAAAATCAAAGACACCCTAAAGACATTGAAAGACGACAATAATTTTCTTTAAGGAATTACTCCTATTTCCTCTTGCCAGTAACCAATACCAGATTGAAGAGCTGACCAATCCATTGTTACCATTTAAATTAGGAACAACATACATTGTTAACAACTATCACCATGTATATTATCATGTAAATCTGACAAATATTAGAAATTGTATCAGAACAACCAAGACAACATTATTGAAAATTACATCTAAGATAACAAATCGAACAACACCACTATTTGATTTATTAATAAGAAGAACTAATAATTTGCTTGAATATGTTAGAACAACAGAGAAATTTATTAGTCATTATTCTACGAAAATATATAAACGCGGGCTAATCAATATCATTGGGAAAATAGATAAATACTTATATGGTACCCTGGATGCTGATGATGGAGAAAGATACGACCACTATATCAAAATGTTACAAGATAACCAAAATACCTTGCAACAAGACATTTCATCCACCCAAACTATTCTTAAAAAAGTAACTAAAACGATTGATACACAATTGACAAATATAAGTCATAACCAAAAGAAACTAGAAAGAAGATTAAACGAATTAACTCACTTTACTCTATCAACCATGGAGTTTATTTTATTGATTGACAATATTGAAAACAACATTCGAATTTTAAAAGAAATACGCATAAATCTCCAAACAGCCTTCAATTTTGCCGAAATAAATATAATGCATTACAGTATTCTTAAAAAAATAAATTTCCAATGCCCGAACCAACAATCCATAGAAACAATTACTAAACCACCCCTTGTAATCCCACAACAATGTATACTCATAATAAAAAATAAGCATTTTGGCTCTCAAGAAATCAATACGATCAACTTGAGACTAAAATTACCATCTATAGAGATAAATAAGCAATTAATCAAAAAAATAGAGCAAATACTACTACTACTACTACTACTACTACTTTAAATTTTAAATTTAAATTTTATACACGATCATTTAAAGAATATTGAAACTTTAAATATTCATCCACTTCAACATTTCGATGTTAATGCAGGAGTTTCAGTATTTAATATTGTATTCTCTTTAATAATTGTTGTAATAATTGCACTTATAATATATTATTATTATTGTTATTATACATAAGAATAAAACTACAATGCATAGAACTCAAAACTCTCGAAAAGGCAACCCCCTTTTCTCAATCTTAAGGAGGGAGGAGTTATATGATCATTATAGATGAGGTAGTTTTTATTATATAATTATAGATATAATGTACTCATAGACATAGTGATGTGTAATCAGAACTTAGATATTTATAAATAGGCGATAGTAAAGATGTAAGTTAGTCTTCAATTAGCATTCTTATTGTACATACATATAAATTAGTTATTATAATCATCATCATCAGTAGCCCGACAACCCTCTGTGGGTCCTGGCCTGTTCCAAGATCTTCCTCCATTCTAATCGGTTGCGCGATTTGTTTCTCCAGTTAGAAATGCCAAGGGTTTTAATTTCGTCCTCCACTTGGTCTATATATCTGGTTTTGGGTCGCCCTCTGGGTCTTGTCCCAACAGGTGTTTGTGTTGTTATTTTCTTGGCGATATCATCCTCCTTCATTCTATGAACATGGCCCATCCAGCGCTTACGACTTATCTTTATAAAAGCGACAGCATCTGGCTCACTGTATGCGGAATACCGCTCAAAGTTGTATCTCCTTCGCCATTCCCCATTCTCTAATACCCCTTTATATATGTCTCAGAATTTTCCTCTTAAGGATTGCCAGTATTCTTTCGTCATGCTTTGATAACACCCATGTCTCGGTTTTATCAAAGTTTTGTATAACTGGCACTTCGTTTTTCTTGATAGGTTGTCCGATCTTAGTTGTCTACTTAGGCCACAATATGCCATGTTGGCTAGGTGTATCCTTCTTTTTATTTCTTTACTGGTGTTATTATCGGATGTTACCAATTAGCCCAGATATACAAACTGCTGTACGCACTCTATGTTATATTCATCTGTAGTTAAATTTTGTAATTGTCGAGTTTGTGGCACTGTTTGGTTGCATGCGTACGTATACTTTGTTTTTGTCTAGTTAATCTTGAGGCGGCTTTTCTCTGCTGATTTTTCTATGAGGTTAAAGGCCTCGATCATGTCCCTTTTAGAACTTGCGATTATGTCGACGTCATCCGCAAAAGCTAGGATTTGGACGCTTTTGTTTATTATAGTTATTATTATTATTATTTGACGCAGGGGTGCCAAAGCGGGTACTTAGGCCAATTCGGCCCATTGTGCCTCTCCCCATTGCCCCTCAGACCTACGGTTCCCCGAGTATCGCGACAACCTGGTCCAGATATATCAGGACTGCCGCAGGCGAGGTGCGTCTCATGTTGGTAAAATCCGGCCACTTCAGTCCGAGGATGGCCTTACGAACGTCGGATAGAGCGGGGCATTCTGTGAAGAGATGCTCCACTGTTTCTTCCTCCTCCATGCATGCCCAACATGTCGGGTCGTCGATGACACCCATTGTATGTAGGTGTTTTCTTTTCTTTTCTTCAATTGCAGGTCTTGGCTGAAGATTCCAATGCCTGTACTGTCCCTCTTTTAAGACCCATTGCATTTGCTGAATAGGGGTGCAATGTGGTCTGAGCTGGCCTCGAGGAGTGGTATTCTGGCGAGGCCCTTCTCCAAGATGGCTGTATGACTCTTCGCACTCTTGAGCACCATTAATATTCCACCATCTTTCAAACGAAGGGCGATAGGTAGTGCTGCCCCCTTCAGGGGTGGCAAGCATAACAACGCCTCTAGTGCAGCGGATGGTGTGGTCCTCATGGCACCAGTGACTGCGATGCCGACAGATCTCTGTAGTCTCGCAAGTCTGTCCTTCTCAGTTTTTAATTTGGTGCGTCGCCACCAAACTATTGAACCGTAGCATATCATGGGCCTTATCACTGCTGTGTACAACCATAGGGTGACCTTTGGCGATAGGCCCCAGCTTTTATCTACAACTCTTCGACATTGTCATAGATCTGCACTGGCTTTATCCAGCTTAATGTCCAGATGTTTTCCCCAGGTCAGTTTTCTGTCGATAACCACCCCTAGGTATTTCACCTCGTTGGATAGCTTGAGCTGGATTTCATTTAGTGTAGGCATTTTTATGTTGTCCACCTTTCGTTTTTTGGTAAAGAGCATAGCCTCTACTTTATGAGGATTCACAGAAAGAGACGTTGCCTTGCACCACTTTTCTAGGATGAGTAGTGCCCTTTGCATCAGTTCGCATAGCACTCCAATGTGCTTCCCTGCCAGCAGTATGACTCTGTCATCCTCATATCCTATGGTGTACAGGCCCTCGTCATTCAGGGTCGTTAGGAGGTCGTCCACTACTATGCTCCATAGCAAGCGGAGAGTACCCCTCCCTGAGGACAGCCCTTCGTAACATTCCCTGGGACAGTTGCGCCTGCCACACTAATTTCATCTATTCTGCTTTTGAGTACATTCCCTACCCACCTGCGCAAACCTGGCGGTACGGTTCTGTCCTGAAGAGCTTTGTTGACTGCTTCGAAGGTAGTTCGATCAAACGCACCTTCGATGTCTATGAGGACTCCTAGGGAGTGTTCGTCATTGTCCAGGGCTCTCTCTATCCTGCCCACCAGAACTTGGAGAGCGGATTCCGTAGATTGCTCTGGTGTATAGGCGAATTGGTTGGGGTGTAACGGTCTTTGGGTTAAGATGTTACCTCTGATCCAGCCGTCGCAAAGCCTCTCCAATGTTTTCAGTAAAAACGAGGTAAGGAATATCGGACGGTGTGATTTGGCAGATGAGTAGTCACTCTTGCCTGGTTTCGGTAGGAAGACTCCCTTGGCTATTCTGCATTTCTCGGGTACGTGTGCAAATGCAAGGCACGCCCTGAGGATAACCATCAGTTCGTACAGTACAGTTCCCAGTCCCCACTGAAGGAGACCCGGAAAATCCCATTCGTGCCTGATGACTTATATGACAAGAATGCCTTGACCGCCTGTATTGTTCCGGTTCAATTTACGACTTCTTTCGCCAATTGCCAGTCTTCCGCAATGTCCTCTACAATGGCCAGCCTGAGGGCGAGCGTTGGCGCTTGCCGGTCGCCGCACCGCTTGGAGCCAGCAGGGTTTTACCCCCACTCATTCCCTCAGTGGCCGCGTTTTGATTGAAGGGCTTCTCCGTCCCTACTCCTTCTGCTGCAGCGCCTTCCGCTTTAGCAGCTGCCTCCTTGCTACCCCTGACAGCTTCTTCTTCTTCGGAGGGTCTCTCGGTACCACTGGTCTGGCCAGATCGCCCGCAGCCCTCCTTGCTGCTCTAAAGCTTTATGAGTGTCCGTGGATCATATTTTATATTCATCCCTCGGGCTTCCCACCCTCCACGGAGCCCGCACTGGGGACGCTGTATCAGCGCCAGGGTTACCCGAGAGATATAGCCCCCGGTACCAGTCCCGCACGGACAGTAGGAGTGGTCGCTTGCAGTACCGGCGCCCCACTCCCCCGCCGTACGATCCATGCTCCCTAGGGACTCACCCAGCCGGCCCTCTGACGGGACAGCACAGCCGATTGATCAAGGTGGGTTAGTCTTGACCGTCCGTCTAGTGGAACTCAGGGCCAAAGAGGAGTGTTGTCGGACTTCCGGCCACGCAAGTCCCGGAGCCAAATCAGCCACCAGGATCCCGTCATCGCACGACACGGATCGCCCTGCACAGCACAAACACAGGGGTGCCACTAAGTAACCGGTACCATGCCGCAGCACAGACAAGGACGGGTGGTTGTTCTTGGTCGCTCCTGAGAACTGCTTGCTTGTTAATCCTTCCCGGCGAACGCATTCGCTGAAGAGTTCCAACGCGTCTTCCTTTCAGGAACCGTACTGGTCCAGACCGACTATGTGTAGTCAGTCTAGGTATCCCCTCGCCCCAGGAGAGGCCATTTTAATGAGGTCCAGTTTGTCGAGGATTCCCCTTACTAGGAAGTCTAGGGCCCTCTATTCTCAGGGGATTAAACCCCAGCGTCAAGGTCCTACTACCCCTTGGAGAGGGATGCCTCTTGTATTGACTCCCGACTCTCTTATTACATTTTCGAGTGCGATGTTGAACAGCATGCAGGATAGAGGATCTCCTTGTCGTAGCCCCTTGTTTATTTAAATTGGATGTGTTACCTCGTTTTGTACTCTGACCATGCTCTCAACCTTGAGGGTTTCTTTCACTAGTAGAATCAGATGTGCAGGTATCTTGAAATCTGACATAGCTCTTATTAGGTACACCCTGAAAATACTTTCATATGCCCTTTCAGAGTCTATAACCAAATGGTGGGTTTCAATGATGAATTCTCTTGTTTTTTCCATGATTTGTCTGAGTGCAAAAATTTGTTCTGTTGTCGACTTTTGCTTGCAGAATCCACACTGGTAGTTGCCAATAGTCTGCTCTGCGTATGGTTTCAGCCTTTCGCATAAGATATTGGAGAATACTTTATATGCAGAGCTCAGGAGCGTGATTGTTCTATAGTTGGCACACTGGAGTTGGTCGCCTTTATTATATATGGGAACTATGATTCCAAGATTCCACTCTTGCGGAATATGTTTCTCCCATGTATTCTTTACCAGTTGTTGAATGGATTGTGTCAACTTATCTCCCCCAGTCTTTATTAGTTCGGCGTTTATTTTGTCTGGTCCTGGTGCTTTATTGTTCTTGAGCTTTTCCAATTCCAATTCTTGTAGTTCTTTATTCATGTGTTCCCTTCTCTTCTTTATGTGTGTTTTCTTTTTTGTTTTTCTGAGTGATTTATATTCTTCTTCTGTCTGTCTGGATCGTCGTTGTTGCATTTTTCTGTAAGCCTCATTTTTTCTTTCTGCTATATTCGCACATTCTTCATCGAACCATACTGTGTTTAGGCTTTCTGTCTTTTTTCGTATCCTAGTAACTCCTTTGCTGCCGCTTGAATGGCGTTCTTGCATGTTTCCCATTCTTCGTTGATATTGTGGCCCTGATATTCGTTATAAAATTTTATGTTCATATTTTCTTCATACGCTTTCCTTCTGTTTGGGTCCTTGAGATGTTCTATGTTTTATTTGTCAAGTTTTGGTCCTGTTTTTTTCCTGTCATTAGATATGCCAGCTCTCAATACACTCTCAACTAGATAATGATCCGAATCAGCATTTGCTCCGCGCCTACTTTTTACGTTTATGATATCAGATATGTTCTTACGCTCAAAGACTCTGCTAACGATAACCATATCCAGGAAGGCTGCTAGGTTTATCAATCTAGTTCCGTTGTCTTTCGATTCTTCATGGAGGCTATGCTTACCAATTGTGTCTTGAAACTGAGGTTCTTTTCCGATTTTGGCATTGACGTCTCCTAGTACGATATTAATATCATTTTTGGGACAAGACTGATAAGCTGACTCTAGTTCTTCATAGAACAGTTCCTTTACTTCATCCTCCTTGTCCACAGTTGGGGCGTGTGTACATAACAGGCTATAGTTGAAAAATTTTCTTAATGTACAAAGTATTGGGTTATATGCGTGAAAACCTCTTATTAGGTGTTGAATTTTTTGGTTAATAATAAAGCCTGTGCCTAGCATATGTCCTGTTGGGCTACAGCTCTAAAATATAATGTGGTTTCTTTTTTCGAGTACGTCTGTTCCCGTCCACCTAATTTCTTGAAGGGTCGTGATATCTATTTTATATTTGTCTAGCTCTTTCAAGACATTTTGGAGGGCACCTGTCCTATATAAGTATCTTACATTTCAAGTCGCAAATTTTAAATCGTGTTCCTTTTTTTCGCGCAGTCGTTGTCTCTTAATCAGTTCTGATTCCGAGGCTATTATATCATATTATATATAATTTTTACGGGAAGAGGTGGTTGGCCTCTCGCCTAACCCCCTATTCATCGGAGGGCCATTTCTCCCGCTCTCGTCAGCCCTGACGTTAAATGATTAGGAATGGAAGATTCTAAATGTTCACTTATTCCAAAAGAACCAAAAGGTATATTGAGGCATGCAAGAATGTAGAAGATGTAACAAGTAAGCCGGTAAGCCATATCGTCAATTGTTGGGTTGCATTATG
The DNA here is from genome assembly GCA_958507055.1 of Crioceris asparagi. Classification (NCBI taxonomy): domain Eukaryota; kingdom Metazoa; phylum Arthropoda; class Insecta; order Coleoptera; family Chrysomelidae; genus Crioceris; species Crioceris asparagi. The sequence goes on from OY293831.1 coordinate 40,560,825, forward strand.
TATCTAATTTTAGGTAGTCAGCCAGACATTTGTTTTGCTTTAAATGGTTTTAGTCGCTTGCAAGATAAAGCTTCATATTATGCTTAGAATAATTTGAAAAGAATATTTAGGTATCTTAAAGGTACACAAAACTTTGGTTATATTCGTAAAGATATTGATTTTCAATTAAACTGTTTCTTAGATTCAGATTGGGGAGGCGACCAGAGTGATTGCAAGTCTGTGTCTGGATTTGTTTTTAAGCTTTCCAACAGTACTTTGATGTGGGCTACTGGAAAGCAAAATTGTGTTTCCTTATCTAATTCAGAGGCGGAACTTATTGCCCTCTGCAGTGCAGAAACTCTATGTTTAATTGAACATTTACAAGATCTCTCAATTGATGTAAAGCCTATGTTAATTTATGAGAATATAAGAGGATGTATATCTATATTGAATAACCCTGCAAATAACAGAAGGGTAAAGCATGTTGATATTAAGTATACATTTGTTTCAGAATGCATTAATAACAATTTCCTCAAAGTTTTATATATCCCAACTGACAAGCAAATAACAGATTGGTTTACTAAAGGTTTGAAGTATGTTTCTTTTGTTAAATTTAGAGATAGTTTAGGTGTTAAAAATTTAGAGTAGAAGAGTCAGAACATTTTAGTGAGGGGGGCTGTTATGAGTATACACTAGAATGGTTATTTGGTTATACCTAATATTATTCTGTTTTCCCTTTTCTGTGAAGCGTATTATTAGTGGATAAGTAGAAAATGGCGATGTTAAGATGGTAAGTTATCGGATTATAATAATAAAGAATTCAAGGAGGTGCTGGTTTTATTTCTAAGAGTAAAAAAATATCTATTGCAACATAAAAATTACTTTCCTAACCTAACCAAACCTAACCACGTATTTGGTAACGGTATTGTATAACAAAATATAACTTTTCTACTCTTTAGTTTATCCAATTTAATAATAATAAAAAGATAATATCAAATTTAAAATAGGAAACGTCAATTTTACGTTTGCCATATTGAAAAAGCCGCCATCTTGGCTTCTAGAAGTCCTACCAAAGTGTGCTGTGGGTCAAATCGCTTAGAATTGTATTAAAAATAAACCTACCAAATTTCATGCTTTTATCACAATTTACAGAAAATGACCGTTTCTCTCAAATACCCGTAGCGGCAATTGGTTTTCCATGGGCAGGTGTCGACAGGTAAGGCGAACCCAGCAGCCTCATTTGAATTAGTGGAGTATTAACAACTGTAAGTTTTTTAAAATATTTTGATGATGGAGAACAACATAATGAAAAAATCAGATTATCTCTTTTCATCCATTAAGAAATCGTATAAAATTATATTTAATAAATTTACTGTTAGGGATGGAACAATTTGGTTAGGTCGTATTGAATGATATATTGGTTTATGTAAGAAAGAAATTCGGAAGAAAACTTTACCTCTTGGAACATTAAAAAAATCAGACAAACATTGGACATTTCAAACATTTCAGAAATTTAATTTAAAACAGAAATAAAATCAGCCTCGGCGGTAGTATCATCAGACTTAAACGTAGACAAAGAGTTCAGTGGAGGGATATATGGCAACGAGTTTTGTAAGTCGAATTAACATGGGTATAATATTTAACAATGTTCATATTGACTTGGAGCTATAATTGTCAGATTGTTTTGTTTTAATAAAAAAAAACTTTTTAATAAATTGATTGAATTTCAAGAACGTGATAGCAATTGGGCCTTTTCAAGAATAATTTTGTTAGAAATAAACAAACTTGAAATGGGAAAAGGCTCATCCCTCATTAGACTTCCAGCTGAAATTACCAATAAACTTGCATGCTTGACTATACAGAATACATGTATACATCTTGCTTTTATTGGTCAATCGTTAGTGCTTTATACCCTACGAATAAAAAAAAACAATTTTCTTCATATCCACACTTCACAGAAATTCTGAGAACTATAGATTTAGAATTTAGGTAATCCCATGTCAATAAATCAAATTTGAATATTTGAAAAATAATTTTATAGTATAGTGCCAATTAAATTAACAAAAAATAAATTAGATAGGCATGTAAATTTATTATTAATTCAAAATAAATATTTTAGTAAGCTGAATTATATCATATAGATATCATTATTGTCTCATCCAAAATTTGTCTCAATTATTAACAAACCAGTTAGAAAAACATAATCGTAAAAAGTATATATGTGATAGGTCTTCTCAACAAACATTAGATGATCATGAAACGCTTTGCTCTCAACTAAATCATTGTAAAATTTTATTTCCAAAATTTACTCATGTAGAATTTGAAAATTTCACTATAAACAACTCCTCTCGTAATTTATGAAGATTTTGAGTCTCAGTTGGAGAATGTACATGACTAAGACTGCTAAATCTTAAAAACGTGCGGCATACAGCGCTGGTTATTATGTAAAACGTTCATACGATGATACTTTATCGTTTTTCAATAGCTATCGTGGTGTAGATTCCATGGACTGGTTTGCAAATTAAATATCCTCCATTGCTGAAATTGTTGTCAAAGATAAAAACACCAAGGGTGACAGTTGATTGTGCCACATGTCCATGGCACAGAATATCACGTCTAACTTGATGTTCCGTGTCAGCTGTCAAGTGTCAGTGTTTCATGCCATCTGTCAACGTTCCATGTCATCTGTAAAATTTGACGTCACTTCTGCGCCAGAACTCTGTATATCTACTTTGGGACATTGATATTGAGTTTGAGGTAATTGGAAGATTCAGTTCATCTTTTTCCCTTGAATAAATTTATTAATTACTTTCCGATTTTATTTAGGTAGGAGCTTCTCTGTTGAGAGAGTTCATTGCAGCTCTCAATATCAAATCTTAGAACTCGGTATATGATTGATTTTTTTACAGACATTTAGTCGAATCGATGGTACTCTAAAAATCGATGTCACTATTGCGGCGGTCCGGGATTACCTTCCATGAACTAAAGAGGTTTAAGCCCGAAGACATGACACAGAGGTCAAGAGCCAATCTATTGAATCGTGGGTTTATAGCTCTTGTTGCTGAACTATCGTTCATTATACAGTGATTTAGATTATCTAGGGAATCACAGATTATTTTACCTTGTTTCTCATAATTTCTACAAGACTATACTGTGTGATGACAGTTAAGGTATCCCATTATTAATATTGGACAATCGAATGAGTGGAAAATATCGGTAAAGAACTGCAGCGTGATTTTTATTTTAGGTGGTTTAAACACGTTAATTATAATATCTTGACGTAACATTGGATTTAGGGTGGGTCTGCGTTACTTAGAATGTTTGATCTCGGTACAAAATTGTTGCACATTTCTAGTTAAGATGTATTGCGCTCATTAAATCGGTAAATATTGCTTTTGTAGTCCACATAGCTCATAAGTTAGATAGATAGATAGATATCAGAGATCAGCTGTATCACTAATCGAATTCTCGAGCCCCAAACCCCATAGAGAAATTTTATTGCAATCTGCGGAGCCATCCCCAAAATAGCTAATGTGAACCTCAAGGATCAAACCCATAAAATATATTAGAATAATCAATCAATTTCTAGGCTCAAAAAATCCTTTTTAATCGAAATCTGCCGACCCATTCAAGAAAAAATTCATGGACCTTGAGGGTGGCACCTTTGCGTTTTGTCAGGAAATCCACTTATATAGATACTCTTAAAAATGAAAACCTTATCTTTAACTAAATTTCATCAAAATCGTAAGAGCCGTTTTCGAGATAAAATTTATATCAATGTATATGAATATTTGCATGAGACTTGATATTGATTATTGGGTGAGGTGAGAGGGCGGAGCAGTTAAAATGCTCTAATTAGAGAAAACAGCAGCATATAGAAAAATATATGCTATGGATCATTCCTGAAGTTGTACAATATATTTCATTTGAAGTACAAATTAATTTTTTTATTGTATAATAATAAAGTTATTAGCAAAAGTACTTTTACTTTCCGAACTTTTTTGAAATATATTTCTTTTGAGGACACCTTAGATAGTCTTTTGTTTGATCAGAGAACATACAATTTTTGAGTATTGTATATTGTATCTTGCCTGGGTCATACAGCAAGGTCTTGAAATGAGCATAAAAAGTGGTTAGCGGTCTTTTTCAGCTACCAATTTCTACCGCGTGGTTCGCAGTTGGAGGGGGATGTTGCCTAAAATATAAAAATACCAATTCAAAGGATGCTGCAAATTTGTAAGAAGATTCAATCTGTCTCTGTTAACATATTTCCATCTCGATATGTGTTGATGTTATTCATTATTGTATTCTGCGCTCATAAACTCATAAGTTTTTAATAAGATTAAGGTATTCTATGTTCAGTAAGTAGCATCCCCTTTTCTCAATTTCGCAGTGCCATCGTTGACTTTGAGATTTAAGCAAGACGCTTAGCGACTCACTTGCTACGTATGTAATTCGACCTCCTATTCCAGACCTGTTTGTACCAGAGACATCTGCAGTAAATAGACTAAAGCCCGCTGCAGACGGAGTATGTTTTGCTGCATGATCGCTTGCTTGTTTTGCTGCACGGTCCGATAAATGCTGCCGCGCATGGTGTGCTGATGGCTCCCTTGCTTGTGTTGGCTTCACACGATGCAGGCCTCATGCATGTAAAATGACAGTACAGAGAAATATGACTGTGACAAATGATACAAAATATTGATCATTCTAATCAAGCTCTATTTTTAATCAATGTTACAACAGAGAAAAGGTCCCAACAATTAAAATAACATGTTATTTTGTGCAAAATAACTTTTGAGTTCGACTCGACTAGTTCCGAGTGCTCCGACAAGGCACGATGCATGAAAACAATCACCAAAAATAGCACCGGTTCTATCATCAAATCATGCACGATTTCAAGCAACCAATCGTGCACGCGATGTCATTTTCTTACACGGAAGCATGCACAGCACCAAGCCTAGCTCCCATCAAAGAAACATGCAGCAAAACATACTCCGTCTGCAGCGGGCTTAAGCGTACGGAGTCAGAAAGGAATGATGTAAACATGGTAGGCGACCCGTAGATCGCGCTGTGGGCAAGAAATTTCCGGGTTTGTCTCAAGAAGAGTGGCCAAAGTAATTAACTGTGCAGTTTGCTGTAGTTTATTATTCTCTGACGAATCAGCATCACTTTTATTGAAAAGAAAAGATCTGGGTGGGTGGTGTAAAGCGTCGGATGGTGTTATACGGTTGTATAATTTTGTAGAAAAATAGTTCCGAACTCATTACGCCCCGAATACCACCGTTAACAAATTTAATACTTGGAGACCGAGCTTTGCTCGTGTAAAAGAGGTTTTAAGATGAGCTATAAGAGTTACTAAGGATATTTAAACTTATTAAAAAATGTACATATTTCTGGTTAAAAGGTATTGCGATTGGTAAATACTGCTTTTATTGTTCACATATTCGTAAGTTATAGATATTGAAATAAATATGAATGTGTAATATGAATGATAAATATACCAAAACTCTTGTAATAGCTAGTGTGGACCTCGAGGGTCACATCGATTAAATATGAAAGTATCGTCAATCGATTTGTCGACTCCGAAAACCCCTTTTTACTATTAGGTGAATTTCTTATAGAAATGTACCTATTGTGATCGTTCACACTTTTGAATTTCGAAAAACATTTAATGGCATGTTGTTATATATATATATATATATATATATATATATATATATATATATATATATATATATATATATATATATATATATATATATTGATTTTGTACTCTTGACTGGTTTTATAATAAATAAAAAATGTTCTTGGGGATGCAGTCATATATTCAATAAAATTCTTTGATTAAAGCCGAGCTTTCGAGAATGTTTATTCTCTTCTTCAGGGCAAACTACAAATCGTTACAAAATTATTTCAACAACAACTTAAAATATTATAAAATTACTTACAATCGTGAATTTAGAATAAATTAGCCAAAAACTGGAAAGATTTCATAGCCATCAATTACAAATGTCATTATTTATATTTGTCATGGTAACACAATAAGATTTTGTTGATAAAAATGAATATTACTGTATGATCTTTATATGTGGCTATTTGAACAAGGAGCACAATTAAATTAAAATTATTATTAAGGCAGATACAGGTTCAGTTAAAAAAAATAATAATAAATAATGTAATTTAAGAACATTGCATAAATACCCATACATAGACTAAATTACTTTTATTCTGGGCTTGAACTGACAGTTAAAAGAAAAAGGTACATAATATTATGTAAAATTTCTATATAAGTGTAATCATATTCTCTCACAATACGAAACATATAAACATGATTATTCTCAAAGTGCACTGATACTTATTCCATCAAAATTGATAAACAAATGTTTGATGCATCCTCAACTTAATCTTGAAATAAATGAAATAGTTCCCTATAACGCACCAAATCCTAATAATATTTCTAATGCAAATAATATTTTACCTATCTATAGATCTCTACATTACATCAATGAACTCACTAATAAACTTGTTAATATTTTTAAGGGGTATAATGTTATAATATCGAGAAAGAATGTAAAAACAGTATCTAGTTTATTTTCTAAATTAAAGACTCCTTTAAAAATAACAGAAAAATCTGGAGTAGTATATTAAGTAAATTGCCTAGACTGTGAATTATCATATATTGGTCAAGCTTCCAGAAATATTTCGGGAAGGATTACATCTCATAAAAGTGATATTAGACGAAATAAAAAATAGTATTGATTTTGATAATACTATTGCACTATGTTCTGAGAAAAATTATTTTAAACGTGGTTTCTTAGAAATGGTGAATATTAAGAAACATAATAACACTATGAATAAACGCTCAGATATAAAAGGACTTAGTTCCATTTATTCTTATATTCTAAAATTATATAATGATAATTATAATAATTTTTCTCCAGATGTATCTCAAAATTAATATGTATAGATATTTATGTATAGTTAGGTATGTAATATGTACCTATACTTAACATGTAATATTTATTTTATGTTTATATATGTATTTATGTATGTATGTATGTGTGTGTATGTATATATGTGTATGTATGTATATGTGTGTATATATATGTGTATATATGTATATTAGTTATAAATGGATTAATGTGTATGGATATATGTACCTATATATGGATGAAGGACTGGTCTTAACTGATTTTATAGTAATTAACTTTAAAATTTTAGTTTTCCATAAACAATAGAAAAATTTAGATCAACTTATTAGTGAGAGAAATTTAGTTGATCAAAGGGAATTATTCTCTTAAAATTCATTACATGTTTATTTGAGATTAAATGTATAATCTATTTATGAAAGGTTTTCATAACATTTACTGTTTTCGAAAATATGCATGCTGATTAGTGAGAGATATCAGCTTGTTTCTGGAAAAGTGAATGATTTTCAAAATGTTTCATTCTCATGTCGTATTGTGAGAGAATATGTTTTTATATATTATTTTGAATATTTATGAATATTTGAAAGAACATTAGAGAGTATTTAGGATTTCAAAACATCTATTTCACCTAAAAATTTAGAGGTTGATTAGTGAGAGAAATCGGCCTTTTTGATGGAATAAGTATCAGTGCACTTTGAGAATAATTATGTTTATATGTTTCGTATTGTGAGAGAATATGATTACACTTATATAGAAATTTTACATAATATTATGTACCTTTTTCTTTTAACTGTCAGTTCAAGCCCAGAATAAAAGTAATTTAGTCTATGTATGGGTATATATGTAAGTATTTATACAATATTCTTAAATTATTTTTTTTTTTAACTGAACCTGTATCTGCCTTAATAATAATTTTAATATAATTGTGCTCCTTGTTCAAATAGCCACAAACATATAAAGATCATTCAGTAATATTCATTTTTATCAACAAAATCTAGATACTTTCTTACTTATTGTGTTACCATGACAAATATAAATAATGACATTTGTAATTGATGGCTATGAAATCATTCCAGTTTTTGGCTAATTTATTCTAAATTCACGATTATAAGTATAAATTCAAGAATTACATATGGAACCGTTTGACAATTTTAACATTAATAATTTTAATAATGAAATTATTGTCGAACAGACGGAGAGAAAACTGAAAGATTAAAACAATTACGCTTAGAACATCTAAACGATGAAGAAAGAGAGGAAGTCATCAATCTCTGTTTAAATTTTGAAAATATATTTTACCTAGAAAACGACCAGTTAACTTTTACAAACGAAATCAAGCATACTATAGACACTAACGATGCGAAACCCGTTTTTACGAAATCATATAGATACCCACACATACACAAGCAAGAAGTTAAGAGTCAGATCAACAATATGTTAGCGCAAGGTATTATTCGACCATCAAATTCTCCATGGTCTTCTCCTGTATTGGTAGTACCCAATAAATCAGACGCATAAGGAGAAGAAAAATGGCGAGTTGTGATAGACTAGGAAATTTAACGAACTGACGGTAGGAGACAAATACCCTCCGACCTCCTTGAACAGTTAGGTAAATGTGAGTATTTTACGACCCTCGATCTGGCATCCGGCTTTCATCAAATAGAAATTGATTCGAAAGACATTCCTAAAACAGCTTTATCCGTTGAAAATGGACATTACGAATTTGCTCGAATGCCATTCGGATTAAAAAATGCCCCATCAACTTTCCAGCGAGTTATGGAAATTCTATTAGGTATACAGAACGAGAGATGTTTAGTTTATATGGACGACATTATCGTCTACTCTCCAACTATCCATGAACATCTCAAAAGACTTCAAGTTTTCCAACGTCTCCATAATTCAAATCTTAAGATACAACCCAATAAGTGCGAATTTCTCCGTAAGGAAGTCGCTTATCTTGGCCACTTAATAACAAAAGATGGCGTAAAACCCAATCCATCAAAAGTAGATTGCATACAAAATTTTCCTCAACCCACAAAACCGAAAGAAATAAAATAATTTCTAGGACTTGCAGGATATTATCGCAGGTTCATTCCTAATTTTGCAAAATTTTCGAAACCCTCAAACAAATTACTTGAAAAAAAAATCAACTTTCAATTTTGATATACAATGCCAAGAATCTTTCAAAAATTTAAAACAATCCCTGGTCACATCTCCAATTCTTATTTATCCCAATTTTGACGATCCTTTTATTCTCACAACTGATGCAAGTAACTTTGCAATTGACAGCGTACTTTCTCAAGGACCAGTAGGAAAAGATCTCCTTATAGCTTATGCTTCTCGAACACTCTGCAAAGCTGAGACAAATTATTCTACTATAGAAAGGGAACTATTAGCCATTGTGTGGTCCGTGAAACATTTCCGAACGTACCTCTTCGGCAGAAAATTTATACTAATTACCGATCATAGTCCTCTCACCTGGTTATTCTCTATCAAAGGCCCAGGTAGTCGTTCCAACACTACTGTACCTCAACTCGAATTCATTGCGATTTTGGTCGAGAATTCGACAACTCTCTTTTTCGTGACATGTGCAATCTCTTTGATATAAAAGTAACTAATTCCAGTGTAGTATATCCACAATCCATTGGATCTCTCGAAAGATTACATTCCACACTATTAGAAATGATTCGAACGCATGTTTGGTCACACTTCAAGTAGACCTTCCGAAAACACATACAATCACAAAGAGTTCATTACAAAATATATTAGAGATCTAAGCAACCGAATTTCTCATTACTATAGAATAGCTACAAGTCGAATAAACTCAAGTAAAGAAAAGTCCGCTTTGATCAATATGTATCCAATAATCCATATCAATTCAATATAGGCGACAAAGTCTACATTAAAGAATCGCAGATCAAGGACAAATTACAAAATAAATTTAACGGTCCCTTCGATATTATTGAAGTTCATAGAAATTCAGCTATTGTTCTTAACAACAGAAAAAATCAAAGAAGTAGAGTTAACTTTGATAGAATGAAACCTTATTTCGAAAATTAAGTTTCTTCGAAGTATGTGAAAAACTGATGGAAAGCTTTTTGTTCCTTGAAGATAACCTCAATGACATTTTGAATGCTATTACATTTGCTAGATTAAGAATAATTCATTCATCCATAATCGAACCAGATAATCTGATTACATCTTTAAAGGAAATATCTCAAAATCTATTAAGAAATTTACCACTACCGGCTAAACATTCAAGTATAGCCCAATTTTCAGAAATCATTGAATTAGAATCATTTCAGACAGAATCAGAAATCGTTTTAAAAAATCCATTAGTTGAACCCCAAACATTCACAATGTTCCACCTCTATCCTATCCCAATATACGATAGCAGAACTGGTATTCGTCACATTTTATATTTTACTCAAAAATTCATTGGGCGAGATGATGATTCTTTGACATATGCACTAATAAAATATCCTAGCCAGTGCAAACAATTTGCATCCTACAAGAAATTGTGTTCCAATGTCTACCCATATCCAATAGACGCAAATGCTATCTGCGAGGCACAGCTCATTAGAAACTTCAGAGACTTTCCCGAAAACTGCGAAACATCTCTAATACATGGTCATGGCCAATACCAAAACCATTATTGTAGACAAGAATTCAATCTTCAAGTTAACTACAAACTGCTATGCTTTTATTGGTATCACCAAAGTCCAAGCAGAAACACGCAACATCATCGAAGTTTCACACAACCCACATCCAGTGATGATCAACTATAACTGCTGTTTACATATACCAGAAAATGTTTTAGTTCAAGAACTGGAACCATTCTACCTTAATAACATGAATATGGACGATCTTTCATCAGCCAAGTACAAGTTAGAACAACATTCCAAAGATCTCGATGAACTTATAAATAAGCCCTTCATCGAAAGAAACATATCCTGGTTCACCGTTTCCACTATTGTAATTATTGTGATTCTAACAACCATCTATGTAATTTTCAAAATTATACTCCATAAGAAAACATCTCCAAATTCAGAGCCGGACTTGAAACCCAACGAGACATTACAAAGAATAAAATCCATGATCTATAGAAGACGACCAAATCTACAGCTGATGTCGAAACTACAGTGTAAAGGACCTTCTAAGTGAAGTGAAAATCTTTTCTTTTAAAAGTGAACATTTATTGACACTGTCATTTTTATCTTTATTTTACCTTTTACATTTTCTTATATATTTTTGTATACTCTTATTTTTACATTTTATTTTAATTTTTATTCTAACCAAAAAATTGCTGTATAACATCAATTTTTTCTTTATAAGGGGGAGCTGCTATATCCCAATATAATTCACCATATTCAGTAATAACGATCAAGTCTCACAGGTGTCATATTTCAACGACACGTGTTTTATTATTTTTATTTGTTAATATTTTCGTTCTCAGAGATAATGATGACTTGCAGTTTTGCACTCTGGAACACTCTCAGAATTCAATACATTTTACATTCTCACAGAATATGCAACTTTGCAATTCCCATACTCTGGAATATTCCATATTCTAAGAATATTGTAGTTTTACCAGAATATGCAAACTTGCAGATCCCATGCTCTAGAACTTGTAACGGACGAAGCAAGTGCAAGTCACATGATGCTTAATCAGCATAAAATCACTATAAATACGATTGCACCTGGTTCCCCGAGGTTCTTGGTTCAAATAAGCAGTAGCTCTCAGTTCACGTTGTTTTTCTTCATTTTTAGTATTATATTGTTGCGTATGTGGGTTCGCAGATAAGTGAGACTAATTTAGAGTTATTAAATTAACTTTATTTACACTCGAAATAATATAAATTACAACTTAACTTTACTATATTCGAACTAGCTTACTCGGACTATTCTATTATTCACTATCTTTTTACATTCTGTCTTCATGCCGACAATTCTCCCATATATATATATATCCGACAAAGGCTCCAGATCGTTTGAGTGGCTTCTGGTCTTTGATTCGAAAGCCGCCACTGGACGTTTCTCCACACACACACCACAGCATAGATCTCGCGCTTTCTTCAAAAGTATGTCGCCACTTGGTAGCCAATGCCGGGCCGTTCGCCCCGAACAGCTTCTTCCGTTTGTCTCCAGACCGGTGGATTATCTCCTCGAGACGGACTCAGTCTTTCCACGTGCACCAATTTTGGCTTGGCTCTTGGCGAAAGTTGGATCCTGTACACCAAGTCATTAATTTTTTTGACAATGCGATATGGTCCTTCCCAAGGTCTTTGCAATTTCGGACTTAAGCCTCTCCTTCGCTGTGGCTGGTACAACCAAACTGCATCGCCTTCGTTAAAAGAGTTTAATGACTGCCTTTTGTCAAGTCTCATCTTCATTTTGTCGCTCTTAAACTGAAGCTTTTGTCTGGCAAAATCGTGGAACGCTCTAAGTCGCTCCTGTAGCTCAGCTACATAATGTGGAAGAGACACTTCTTCATGATCGTCGGCTGATGGTCTGCCAAACATCAGATCTATATACAAATATTGAGAGGTATTGATTGATGGTCCTATTGTGCCTCTCAACCATTCCATCTGACTGTGGATGAAGTGGGGTTGTTCATGTTTTTCGTATCCCCAGTAACCTCATTAACTGCGTCCATACTTCGGATTCAAAATTTCTACCTTGATCGGTATGCAGCTCCAAGGGAACTCCGTGTCTGGAAATCACGTTTTCGAGAAGGGCTTCGGCCACTGTAACTGCTTCCTGATTTGGCATCGGCACTACTTCTGGCCACTTCGAGAAATAGTCCATGGCAACCATGATGTACTTATTTCCAGAATCTGTCGTAGGAAATGGTCCTGCAATGTCCACCGCAATTCTTTCCCAAGGTTCACCTGACAGATACTGCTTCATTTTCCCTCGGGATCGTGTCTTCGGACCCTTCTTAGAAGCACCGAGGTCACACCTTCTGCACCACACCACATCTCTTCGACAGTTGATCCAATAATACCGCTCTTTCACACGTGCCAGTGTTCTATTTACTCCAAAATGGCCTCCACTGCGAATGCCATGCAGTTCATGAAGTATGGCAGCTACCATCGTTCGGGGTACAACGGTTTGATACACAATACTCCTACCATCTGGACTTTCCCATTTACGAGTGATCAAGTAAGCACAACGAATCCCACAGAGCCCAGTACCCCTTGACTGTCTGATCAAACCTGGATATTTCTTGCCACTCAGGTCGTCGCTTTTGGTCTAGCCAGCCCCGTACTATCGTCAAATCTTTATCAGCGATTTGTTCTCTTCTAAAGTTGTCTCTGGTGATTTCGTCGGTATTTTCCGTTTCCATATTCCTAATCTGCATTTGTTGGATATGTACAACATCCTTGGCTATTTCTCTTTGTTCCTGCCTTTGACAGAATTTACAGGAACTGCCACAAGGTCTTCGTGACAAGCTGTCAGCGTTGGCGTGACTTCTTCCTTTTCGGTGTTTAATTTGAAAGTCATAACTCTGCAGTTTCTCCAGCCAACGCGCTATCTGTCCCTCCGGATTTTTGAAATTCAGCAGCCACTGTAATGCAGGGTGGTCTGTTCTTACTAAGAATTTCCGTCCATAGAGAAAACTGTGGTAATGTTCTATGGATCGTACAACCGCTAGCAGCTCCTTCCAGGTCACACAGTACTTTCGCTCTGCTCGTTTTGCTGAAATATCCAATTACAGCTTCTTCGCCATTCTGTATTTGGGAAAGAACAGCTCCTATTCCACTTTGTGAAGAGTCAGTGTCTAGAACGGACAATCCTTCGTCCAAGGGATATGCAAGAACAGGAGCACTGGTCAAACGGTTTTTCAGCTCCAGAAACGTTTGTTGACATTCTGGTGACCAGTCAAAGTGGGAGTTCTTTTCGGTTAATTGATGTAGTGGCTTCGCAATTTTCCCAAAATCCTTAACAAATCGGCGGTAGTAACTGCTGAGTCCCAAAAAGCTTCTAACTTCGTGCTTGTTCTTTGGTCTAGGCCAATCTCGCACTGCCTGGAATTTATCTGGATCGGTCTCATTTAATTTCGATGATACGACGTGTCCGAGAAAGTTGAAAGTTGACTTTTTCCTGGAATAGAACGCATTTCTTTGTATTCAGCTGGAGATTAGCACTTCGGATCCTGGCGAATACTTCAGATTCGATGATGTTCGTCGAAATCTTTGCCAATCACCATTACATCATCCAAGTACACCAGGCACATCTCCCAAGTAAGTCCTCGCAGAACTAATTCCATTAACCTTTCAAAAGTGGCAGGCGCATTACATTATCCAAACGGCATGACATTAAATTGATACAAGCCGTTTCCAGCTGTAAAGGCTGTTTCTTCTTTGTTTATCTCTACCTGCCAAAATCCACTTTTCAGGTCCAGAGTTGAGAACCACCTGGATCCAGCTAAGGTGTTTAAGGTATCGTCAATTCGGGGTAATGGGTAGCTGGCCTTCTTCGTAACATCATTTAACCTCCTGTAATCCACACAGAACCTCATCGAACCATTCTTCTTCGTCACCAGCACAACCGGTGATGACCAAGGACTGCTGGATTCTTCTATGACGCCATCCTTCAGCATTTCTTGAACCATGGTGTTAACTTGCTGTTGTTTTACAAAAGGAAGTCTTCGTGGAGGTTGGCGAATAGGTACAGCATTTCCCGTGTTGATCCGATGTTCGACTAAATTCGTTCGCCCTGTAATTTTTCCTTGTACGAAAACATCAGCTTCTTGCTTTACAAACTCGATGGCCTTTTTCTTTTCCTGTTCGCTAAGATGTTTCCAGGTCTTCTTGAAACTCTCGATTAGCTCTCGGGACAAATGTACATCTTTTGAAACGGGTTCCTCTTGCTCACATCTTGTTACACGGGAGACTGGCGAACAGGTACCGATTATTTCCCCTTTCTTCAATGTCATTCTGTTTACAGATAGATTGCTACCCTCACTGGAATAATGTCGTTGGAATTAACTAAGCACCTAGCCAAAACAGCCCCGTTCTCTTTGTTCTCGTTTGGTTCAAAAACCATAGTGTTAACTCCTTCCAGTTGTTTTTCTAGGTGTGCCATCACGATCTTCTCACTATTTCCAGGTATTCGTATATCTTCGGTGACGATTATTTTAACAGGACAGTTCTTGTTCGAAGATGCTGAGAAAAATATTTCCTCGTTGCCCACTCTCAACATTCTGTTTTTAAAGTCGACTATGATAAATTTGAAGGTTTCTAAAACTTCTAAGCCTACTATAAATATATCCACTATGTCAGCTACGATTGCATTAATCTTTACTTGTGCCTTGCAAATTTCCAAAGTGGTGGTGGTCTCTCCAAAAACATTTATCAAATCTCCTTTTGCAGTTTCCAGTATTGGCTTGATGTTGTGCTGCACGATAGATTCTTTGGAAACCATGTCGGGGCGTACCACTGATCTTGTTGCTCCCGTATCGATGGTCAGATCGCATTTCTTGCCATTGATAAAACCTTGGATAACGAGGCTCTCGCAGTTCTTCTTAATGGAGCGCAAATGTAACTTGGGGGCTTGATTATCAGTGGTCGCCAGCGTTCGCCCCCTTACACTGGCGAGGTTGAGTTTTCCTGAAGTCGGGTATTCTCTCTGAAGATTTCGTTCTTCAGATCTGGGCCGTCGCCTGCAGTTTCTACTTATATGTCCCTCTCGGTTGCAACTGTAACACTTAATCACTTTTCTATATCCAGACTCCTTGCTTCCTCGAGAGCAGAATTTCTGGAACATCGCCTCCAGCTTCTTAAAGAAATCTGCATTGTCTTGTGGGTCGTCTGACACCCTGACTTCCCTTAATTTGCTGCGACGATTCGTAGAAGCGTTTTTGGCAGCTTCGTATTCCAGTGCCTGGACAACTACTTCGGCTAAGGTGTTATGCCTACTTAGTCTCAACGCTTGCTGCATGTCGATATCTCGAACTCCATCGATGAAGTACTGGACACTAATTTGCTCGATAAATTCGTCCGGGGCCTGTGGATAAGCCAGTCGCACCATGCTCTCAATGGTACTGCTGAATTCCTGCAGTGACTCCGTTGAACCTTGAGTTCTGCTCTTCAGCTGGCTCTGATACACTTGGCTAAGATATTTGTTGCCGTATCTTAGTTCCAAGGCGCCCGCAACAGCCGAATTATCAGTTTGTTTGGCTTCAGGAATGTTTTGAAGTATTTCAAGCGCCTTTCCTCGCAAAGCCAATACCAACGCCGTTGCTTTCTGCTGATGATCCCATCCATTCGCATTGGCTGCTGCCTCAAACTGACATTTGTACATAGCCCAGGATATTTTGCCGTCAAACGTTGGTGGTTTAAGTTTTTCATTGGCTGTTGTGATCGCCGACATGTCCAATTTGCTACTTCGTCTTGGTTGGTATCTCGCGTTTTCTTCACTTCTTTCTCTAGTAGTCGGTACTTTTCCTCAAACTCTTCTCGAACTGTCCCAATTTCTTCTCGAACTGTTCCAATTTCTTGTTTAACGGTATCGATTTCTTGATGGACATTTCGGAACAATCTTGCAATCTGCTCGAAATCTCTCTGTCGTCGTACCTCTTCTTCTTTTTTTTCTTGTAGGCGTCGTGCCTCTTCCTTTTGTTTTTCTCGCAGCCTGCGCTCCTCCTCTTCTCTCTTTTCTTGTTGTTTTCGCTCCTTATCTTCTTTCTCTTCATGTTGTCGTCGTTCCTCTTCTTCTTTCTTTTCTTGTTGTCGTAATTCTTCTTGTCATATCGAAAAATCGGAGAATAACTTGGTTAGTTGTTCATCCATTTTTTCTGTCTGCTTTCGAGTGTTCACCACAGACAAAAGCCTCTTCACTCACTTATCCCTCTTCTAACACCAAATTGTTGCGTATGTGGGTTCGCAGATAAGTGAGACTAATTTAGAGTTATTAAATTAACTTTATTTACACTCGAAATAATATAAATTATAACTTAACTTTACTATATTCGCACTAGCTTACTCGGACTATTCTACTATTCACACTATCTTTTTACATTCTGTCTTCATGCCGACAATTCTCCCATATATATATATATATATATATATATATATATATATATATATATATATATATATATATATATATATATAAATAAAAAGATGTTCTTGGGGATGCAGTCATATATTCAATAAAATTCTTTGACTGAAGCCGAGCTTTCGAGAATGTTTATTCTCTTCTTCAGGGCAAACTAAAAATCGTTACAAAATTATTTCAACAACAAATTAATAGTATTATAAAAATACTTACAATCGTGAATTTATAATAAATTAACCAAAAACAGGAAAGATTTCATATTCATCAATTACAAATGTCATTATTTATATTTGTCATGGTAACACAATAAGTAAAAAAGTATCTAGATTTTGTTGATACAAATGAATATTACTGAATGATCTTTATATGTTTGTGGCTATTTGAACAAGGAGCACGATTAAATTAAAATTATTATTAAGGCAGATACAGGTTCAGTTAAAAAAAAAAAAATGTAATTTAAGAATATTGCATAAATACTTATATATATATACCCATACATAGACTAAATTACCTTTAATCTAGGCTTGAACTGACAGTTAAAAGAAAAAGATACATAATATTATTTAAAACTTCTATATAAGTGTAATCATATTCTCTCACAATACGAAACATATAAACATGATTATTCTGAAAGTGCACTGATACTTATTCACTCAAAAAAGGCCGATTTCTCTCACTAATCAACCTCTAAATTTTTGGGTGAAATAGATGTTTTGAAATCCTAAAACACTTTGTAATGTTCTTTCAAATATTCATAAATATTCAAAATAATATATAAAATCATATTCTCTCACAATACGACATAAGAATGAAACATTTTGAAAATCATTCACTTTTCCAGAAAACAAGCTGATATCTCTCACTAATCAGCATGCATATTTTCGAAAACATTAAATGTTGTGAAAATCTTTCATAAATAGATTATACATTTAATCTCAAATAAACATATAATGAATTTTAAGAGAATAATTATCTTTGATCAACTAAATTTCTCTCACTAATAAGTTGATCTAAATATTTCTATTGTTTATTGAAAACTAAGATTCTAAAGTTAATTACTATAAAATCAGTTAAGACCAGTCCTTCGTCTATATATAAGTACATATATCCCATACACATTAATCAATTTATAACCAATATACATATATACACATACATACATAAATACATATATAAACAAAAAATAAATATTACATGTCAAGTATAGGTACATATTACATACCCAACTATACATAAATATTTATATATATTAATTTTGAGATACATCTGGAGAAAAATTATTATAATTATCATTATATAATTTTAGAATATAAGAATAAATGGAACTAAGTCCCTTTATATCTGAGCGTTTATTCATAGATATAAAGGGACTTAGTTCCATTTATTCTTATATTCTAAAATTATATAATGATAATTATAATAATTTTTCTCCAGATGTATCTCAAAATTAATATATATAAATATTTATGTATAGTTGGGTATGTAATATGTACCTATACTTGACATGTAATATTTATTTTTTGTTTATATATGTATTTATGTATGTATGTGTATATATGTATATTGGTTATAAATTGATTAATGTGTATGGGATATATGTACTTATATATAGACGAAGGACTGGTCTTAACTGATTTTATAGTAATTAACTTTAGAATCTTAGTTTTCAATAAACAATAGAAATATTTAGATCAACTTATTAGTGAGAGAAATTTAGTTGATCAAAGATAATTATTCTCTTAAAATTCATTATATGTTTATTTGAGATTAAATGTATAATCTATTTATGAAAGATTTTCATAACATTTAATGTTTTCGAAAATATGCATGCTGATTAGTGAGAGATATCAGCTTGTTTTCTGGAAAAGTGAATGATTTTCAAAATGTTTCATTCTTATGTCGTATTGTGAGAGAATATGATTTTATATATTATTTTGAATATTTATGAATATTTGAAAGAACATTAAAAAGTGTTTTAGGATTTCAAAACATCTATTTCACCCAAAAATTTAGAGGTTGATTAGTGAGAGAAATCGGCCTTTTTTGAGTGAATAAGTATCAGTGAACTTTCAGAATAATCATGTTTATATGTTTCGTATTGTGAGAGAATATGATTACACTTATATAGAAGTTTTAAATAATATTATGTATCTTTTTCTTTTAACTGTCAGTTCAAGCCTAGATTAAAGGTAATTTAGTCTATGTATGGGTATATATATATAAGTATTTATGCAATATTCTTAAATTACATTTTTTTTTTTTTAAACTGAACCTGTATCTGCCTTAATAATAATTTTAATTTAATTGTGCTCCTTGTTCAAATAGCCACAAACATATAAAGATCATTCAGTAATATTCATTTGTATCAACAAAATCTAGATACTTTTTTACTTATTGTGTTACCATGACAAATATAAATAATGACATTTGTAATTGATGAATATGAAATCTTTCCTGTTTTTGGTTAATTTATTATAAATTCACGATTGTAAGTATTTTTATAATACTATTAATTTGTTGTTGAAATAATTTTGTAACGATTTTTAGTTTGCCCTGAAGAAGAGAATAAACATTCTCGAAAGCTCGGCTTCAGTCAAAGAATTTTATTGAATATATGACTGCATCCCCAAGAACATCTTTTTATTTATTATAAATCCAGTCAAGAATACAAAATCAATATATATATATATATATATATATATATATATATATATATATATATATATATATATATATATATATATATATATATAATAATGGAGATGCTCTACACCTTTTGTGCTTTTATTTAGTTGGACACAACCACCACTAGAAGCGGATCACGTGATTTCAAGCTTGTTAGCTTTCATCAGCGCCACATAAGTGGAAGCTGTATCCAACTAAACAAAAGCAACTGGAAGATAGTCGGAATTTACCAGACCTGATCTACCAGTGGGACACACTTCGCGCCACCTAGGTATCGAGAGCCTAATTACGTTTAACGTAAGGATATATGTAATTGAAGATTTCTATATTTCATAAATGAAAGAGTATATAATATATAATAATGGAGATGCTCTACACCTTTTGTGCTTTTATTTAGTTGGAAACAACCACCACTAGAAGCGGATCACGTGATTTCAAGCTTGTTAGCTTTCATCAGCGCCACATAAGTGGAAGCTGTATCCAACTAAACAAATGCAACTGGAAGATAGTCGGAATTTACCAGACCTGATCTACCAGTGGGACACACTTCGCGCCACCTAGTGGTGGTTGTGTCCAACTAAATAAAAGCACGAAGGTGTAGAGCATCTCCATTATTATATATTATATACTCTTTCATTTATGAAATATAGAAATCTTCAATTACATATATCCTTACGTTAAACGTAATTAGGCTCTCGATACCTAGGTGGCGCGAAGTGTGTCCCACTGGTAGATCAGGTCTGGTAAATTCCGACTATCTTCCAGTTGCTTTTGTTTAGTTGGATACAGCTTCCACTTATGTGGCGCTGATGAAAGCTAACAAGCTTGAAATCACGTGATCCGCTTCTAGTGGTGGTTGTGTCCAACTAAATAAAAGCACAAAGGTGTAGAGCATCTCCATTATTATATATTATATACTCTTTCATTTATGAAATATAGAAATCTTCAAATCTTCAATTATATATATATATATATATATATATATATATATATATATATCCGACAAAGGCTCCAGATCGTTCGAGCGGCTTCTGGTCTTTGATTCGAAAGCCGCCACTGGACGTTTCTCGAATTTCTTTTGTCGGCATTTTTAGGAGTAGATGCCGAGATGCTGCCGTCGCTCTCTTTGTCAACGCCGCTTTCGATATTTCCAACCACAGCATAGATCTCGCCCTTTCTTCAAAAGGATGCCGCCACTTTGTAGCCAATACCGGGCGGCTGTTCCCCTTACACGTTACAATATTTTTGTAACTTATAAATTATGATAAATGTTATTATTTTTTAAAAAGTGAAGTTTTAAACTACAAATATAAAATATATATATATATATATATATATTAGATAGATACAAATTTTCATTGAAAATTTCCGAATCAATTATTAGAAACTCATATTAACATCTTTTATTTAAAAAAATGGGTTTTGTTAAAAAAAAACTTAAAGGTGATCAGAATTCGAACCGAGGAACTCTAGTTTAATGCACCGTAGCTTAATCATAAGACTATTATATCCCAAGGGCGTCGCCAGAGAGGGGCTGGGGAGGGCTGCTGCCCTGGGGAGGATAAACCTCACCAGTCACCCGGCTAATTGAAACGAAAACAGGCCCCACATTTTCAAAAACTGACGATTTCGTCATGATAGTGACTAACGAATTCGCATAGAACCCTAGAAGATTATGTTTCAATTAATTTTTTATATAGATAACAATTTTGTTCATTTTTTTTATTAAAACTTTTCTTTTTTGATTTATCTCTTTCATGCTGCCCCTAGCTTAACGGATGGCGACTCCAGGCGGTGGCAACTCTTATGGGAAATTTTTGACCGTTTGTTGCCAAAGTTCCCATTCTCAGCGCTAGTATCGCTCACCAAAATGTGGCGGGAACTGCAGAATTTGAATGAAAATGTCATATGTCTTTTCTAACGATGTGTTTCTTTTACTTTATAATATTTTTAATTAATTTACGTAGCTTTATTGAGAGTTAAAGTTAATCTATATTAGATTTGAATAAATTTTTTCATATATAAACCTCACCAGTCACCCGGCTAATTGAAACGAAAACAGGCCCCACATCTTCAAAAACTGAAGATTTCGTCACCAAAGTGACTAACGAAATCGCATAGAACCCTAGAAGATTATGTTTCAATTAATTTCTTATATAGATACCAATTTTGCTCTTTTTTTATTAAAACTTTTCTTTTTTGATTTATCTCTCTCATGCTGCCCCCTAGCTTAACGGCTGGTGACGTCCTTGTTATTTCCTATGATATTATCGGGATCATATTGATATCTGACATATAATCTGTTAAACTCCTAAAATGGGAATATCAATTAATGAAAACGATTTCTGTGAATACAAACAATTGATTCAATACACTCTAAAACCCATACATATGCATTTTCATCGAAATCGGCAGACCAGATTCCGAGATAAAATTTGCATATATATATATATATATATATATATATATATATATATATATATATATATATATATATATATATATATATATATATATATATATACGAGCATTGCTCGTTTAATATAATTAGATAGATATTGTGGACCATGACAGACATGAACATTATTAGCTATTTCAAATAACTTAGCGACCAAATCTTGGACCAGGGACCTACCAACAATCACCTGCTTCAGCTTGTGAATATTATTTTACGTGTTTATTATATATATATATAATATCTTTTTATTTGAAATTTACTTTTTAAAAATAATTTTACTCTTTATTTATTGAAAGTTATAAGTTATAGAAAAATATTATATTAACTAAGTTACTTATATACTAAGATAATAATTATATTATATCTCGAACGCGAAAGTTGCTCGTACTTTATGTTATAAAAAATGTAGAGTTTGCAATTTGTGTGAAGCTGTTGAAATGTCTTATTACAACCGTACGTGTCTGGAAAAACAGTATGGGTGGTTGCAACTTTGTTGTCGGTGCTGTATCTTGCAGAGTTGAATATCAAGATTAGCAAGTACCATATGCATTGTCATCAAATTCCGTTTATACAATATAGGGCATGCAACAATGTCTGTTATAGAAGTTACGTCATACATCATATAATCTAATATAACAACCATCCCCATATATAAAAAAATGGTGTTATACAGCAATTTTTGATCAAGTATTGCTTAACATAAATTACAAAAAGCTTAAATCTAAAGTTAGGCTTCTTCTTCTTTTCCTTCTTGGGTTTGCAGGGGTGGTCTTCTTCGTAGGATAAAGTTTGGGATTCCTGGAAGTCCTTTGTTGGATTTTTGCTCCTCGTGGTCTGAAGGTTTTCGTCTAGGAAATGGGATCCATTTTTTGCATTTGAGGCACATATAGAAGATTATGAGACATATCATTAAAGTTATGGTTAGATATGAAAACCAAGAAATATTTCTTTCTGCAAAAGGCTTATTGATGAGGTCGTCTAGGTCTTCGGAGTACCTTTCCAGTTTGTGTTTAGATACTGCTAAATCATCGAGGTTCAAATCGTTCAATTTTAGAGGTGTTAGATCTTCTAATTTGACGTTATTTGGAATGTTTTCACAACATTTGTAGTCTATCAAGACAGAATGAGGATTTCGTGAAATATCCAGGATTCTCTTCGTTCTTGCTTGGATTTTTGTCATGCCAATGAATGCATAACAATTTTGGTTTAGTTTCAATATCGAATTTTGATTAATTACAATATTTTCGTTGATGTTAGGACAGTTTATAGTTGTATGTATAGGTTCTGATAAAACTATCAGTCATACATTTTCTTCTAGTTTTTGGACATTATATCCCTGACTATAAATGATAGAAGATTGACAATTATCTGGAACATTATTATAGTTTTTGAGTAATTGCACTTCACATACTGAGTTACTGTCTATAGGATAAGCGTAAATGTTTGAACACAGTTTCTGTTGTGGGGCTAATTGTTTACACGCACTAATGTCTTTAATGCTTATGTAAGTGAGAGAATCATCGTCACGCGCAATGTATTTATTTGAAAATGATAACTAATGGTGAAAACCAGTTCTATTATCATAAATTGGGATTGGATATAAATGGAATAAGGTGTAGCTTTTTTGTTCAGTTAGAGGGATCTTCAGAACAAATACCAAATCAAATTTCGTTTGAAATGCTTTTAGATCTATGATTCTCAATTATTCAGCAATGCTTGAGTATTTAACTGGAAGCGGTAAGTTGTTTTTTATTAAATTTTGTGATATTTGTTTAAGAGAACCAATCAAACTATCGGGTGATATTATATTCAATCTCGCAAATATTATGGCATTCAAGATATCATTAAGGTTATCTTCTAGATAGATGTAACTTTCCATTAGTTTTTCGCAGATTTCAAAGAATTTCAGTTGGGCATTAATCAGTGCTCACTTATCAGACAACTGGTGGATTGCTCTTTCGATCTTGCTGAGATCTTTATTGAGAATTGATTCGTTGTTGTGTTTAAATGCCTGAAGTAGGAATGTGATGTTTTTGTGCACTAATAAAGTCCAGTGGTTGTTCGTTATGGTAAGTTTTGTCTCGTCGTGATAATAGATACCTAATGTGTCATATAGATACCCACACATACACAAGCAAGAAGTTAAAAGTCAGATCAACAATATGTTAGCGCAAGGTATTATTCGACCATCAAATTCTCCATGGTCTTCTCCTGTATTGGTAGTACCCAATAAATCAGACGCATCAGGAAAAGAAAAATGGCGAGTTGTGATAGACTATAGGAAACTTAACGAACTGACGGTAGGAGACAAATACCCTCTTCCAAATATTTCCGACCTCCTTGACCAGTTAGGTAAATGTGAATATTTTACGGCCCTCGATCTGGCATCCGGCTTTCATCAAATAGAAATTGATTCGAAAGACATTCCTAAAACAGCTTTCTCCGTTGAAAATGGAAATTACGAATTTGCTCGAATGCCATTCGGATGCCCCTTCAACTTTCCAGCGAGTTATGGATAATATTCTATTAGGTATACAGAACGAGAGATGTTTAGTTTATATGGACGACATTATCGTCTACTCTCCAGCTATCCATGAACATCTCAAAAGACTTCATGAAGTTTTCCAACGTCTCCATAATTCAAATCTTAAGATACAACCCAATAAGTGCGAATTTCTCCGTAAGGAAGTCGCTTATCTTGGCCACTTAATAACAAAAATGGCGAAAAATCCAATGCATCAAAAGTAGATTGCACACAAAAATTTCCTCAACCCAAAAATCCGAAAGAAATAAAATCATTTCTAGGACTTGCAGGATATTATCGCAGGTTCATTCCTAATTTAGCAAAACTTTCGAAACCCTTAAACAAATTACTTGAAAAAAATTCAACTTTCAATTTCGATATACAATGCCAAAAATCTTTCAAAAATTTAAAACAATCCCTGGTCACATCTCCAATTCTTATTTATCCCAATTTTGACGATCCTTTTATTTTCACAACTGATGCAAGTAACTTTGCAATTGGCAGCGTACTTTCTGAAGGACCAGTAGGAAAAGATCTCCCTATAGCTTATGCTTCTCGAACACTCTGCAAAGCTGAGACAAACTATTCTACTATAGAAAGGGAACTATTAGCTATTGTGTGGTCCGTGGAACATTTCCGACCGTACCTCTTCGGTAGAAAATTTATAATAATTAACGATCATAGACCTCTCACCTGGTTATTCTCTATTAAAGACCCAGGTAGTCGTTTAGCAAGATGGCGTCTTAAGCTTGAAGAGTATGACTATTAAATTGAATATAAACCTGGAAGGATTAACCTCAATGCTGACGCACTTTCCAGAATTAAAATCAACCATATTCCCGATTATATTGAATTTCAGTCAAATCAAAATCCTCTCATTTTCCAATCCTCCCCATACACAATGACGATGACGAAGACTCAGACAATGAATCCGAAAAATCTATTAACATCAGCAACGAACAAGTATACGAAGAATTCAAAATATGTGTCAATGCTTATAAGTTAAGGTCACTTATTGATTATTCAAAAATAGAATTTACAAACCAGCAACTTTTAGCAAGAGAACATAAAAATATTTTAACTTTCTTTCAACAAAACAATCTAAAAGACTATCATCACAAGATTATAGAAGACATTTTCGAATGCTGACTTTTCCAACTGTAAAGTCAATGTATTATCAAGCAAAAGTGTCAGAAATAGAAAATATTTTATTACTAAAATTCCATACGATCCCGATTCCGTCAACCAATACTTATTCGCTTCTATTTTTAGAAATCAAGACACTATACAATCCGATACAACATACTTTGTCGAAAATAATCCTGATCTCCCCATATTAGAGATACTTTCATTTATATTTTCTGAAAAAGATGTTAAATTTAAAGTATGTCAAGATATTCTCAAAACACCAGACCAGGATCAGATCCCTATCATCCTCGATCGGTACCATAACGGAAAAATCAGTATTCATCGCGGTATTAACGAAACTATCCGTAGAATTCGCGAACGATACAATTGGCCCGGTATAACTAAGGACGTAGAAAAGCATATCAAAGCTTGTGAAGTTTGTCAAAAACAAAGATATGCAGGAAAAACTTAGACATCCGTCTAGTTATCACAGAAACACCTAGAGCCCCGTTTGAAAGGATTAACATAGACATTCTAGAAGTACCCGGAAGACATTACGCACTAACTATACGAGACGAACTCACAAAATTATCTCAAGCCTGACAAGACAGCAAAAAGTGTAGTCAACACACTTTTGATTTATTTCCAACACTACGTACCCCAATTCGAATTCATTGCGATTTCGGTCGAGAAGTCGACAACTCTCTTTTTCGTGACATGTGTACTCTCTTTGATATAAAAGTAACTAATTCCAGTGTAGGACATCCACAATCCAATGGATCTCTCGAATGATTTCATTCCACACTATTAGAAATGATTCGAACGCATGTATCAGAACACCCAAATGAGCACCCGTTTAACATCTTACCATACGCTATCATTTCATACAACCGTTCAATGAACAAGACACACGTTTTTACACCGTATGAATTAGTATTTGCTCACACTTCAAGTAGAGCTCCCGAAAACACATACAATCACAAAGAATTAATTACAAAATATATTAGAGATCTAAAAAAAAGTCGAATAAACTCAAGTAAAGAAAAAGCAAAAGTCCGCTTTGATCAACATGTATCCAATAACCCATATCAATTCAATATAGGCGACAAAGTCTACATTAAAGAATCGCAGATCAAGGACAAATTACAAAATAAATTTAATGGTCCCTTCGATATTATTGAAGTTCGTAGAAATTCAGCTATTATTCTTAACAACAGAAAAAATCAAAGAAGTAAAGTTAACTTTGATAGAATGAAATCTTATTTCGAAAATTAAGTTTCTTCGAAGTATGTGAAAAACTGATGGAAAGCTTTTTGTTCCTTGAAGATAACCTCAATGACATTTTGAATGCTATTACATTTGCTAGATTAAGATTAATTCATTCATCCATAATCGAACCACATAATCTGATTACATCTTTAAAGGAAATATCTCAAAATCTATTAAGGAATAACTTACCACTACCGGCTAAACATTCAAGTATAGCCCAGTTTTCAGAAATCATTGAATTAGAATCATTTCAGACAGAATCAGAAATCGTTTTTGTTTTAAAAAATCCATTAGTTGAACCCCAAACATTCACAATGTTCCACCTCTATCCTATCCCAATATACGATAGCAGAACTGGTATTCGTCACATTTTATATTTTACTCAAAAATTCATTGGGCGAGATGATGATTCTTTGACATATGCACTAATAAAATATCCTAGCCAGTGCAAACAATTTGCATCCTACAAGAAATTGTGTTCCAATGTCTACCCATATCCAATAGACGCAAATGCTATCTGCGAGGCACAGCTCTTTAGAAACTTCAGAGACTTTCCCGAAAACTGCGAAACATCTCTAATACATGGTCATGGCCAATACCAAAACCATTATTGTAGACAAGAATTCAATCTTCAAGTTAACTACAAACTGGTATGCTTTTATTGGTATCACCAAAGTCCAAGCAGAAACACGCAACATCATCGAAGTTTCACACAACCCACATCCAGTGATGATCAACTATAATTGCTGTTTACATATACCAGAAAATGTTTTAGTTCAAGAACTGGAACCATTCAACCTTAATAACATGAATATGGACGATCTTTCATCAGCCAAGTACAAGTTAGAACAACATTCTAAAGATCTCGATGAACTTATAAATAAGCCCTTCATCGAAAGAAACATATCCTGGTTCACCGTTTCCACTATTGTAATTATTGTGATTCTAACAACCATCTATGTAATTTTCAAAATTATACTCCATAAGAAAACATCTCCAAATTCAGAGCCGGACTTGAAACCCAACGAGACATTACAAAGAATAAAATCCATGATCTATAGAAGACGACCAAATCTACAGCTGATGTCGAAACTACAGTGTAAAGGACCTTCTAAGTGAAGTGAAAATCTTTTCTTTTAAAAGTGAACATTTATTGACACTGTCATTTTTATCTTTATTTTACCTTTTACATTTTCTTATATATTTTTGTATACTCTTATTTTTACATTTTATTTTAATTTTTATTCTAACCAAAAAATTGCTGTATAACATCAATTTTTTCTTTATAAGGGGGAGCTGCTATATCCCAATATAATTCACCATATTCAGTAATAACGATCAAGTCTCACAGGTGTCATATTTCAACGACACGTGTTTTATTATTTTTATTTGTTAATATTTTCGTTCTCAGAGATAATGATGACTTGCAGTTTTGCACTCTGAAACACTCTCAGAATTCAATATATTTTACATTCTCACAGAATATGCAACTTTGCAATTCCCATACTCTGGAATATTCCATATTCTAAGAATATAGTTATAATATTATATTATATATAATATAGAATGTAGTTTTCCCAGAATATGCAAACTTGCAGATCCCATGCTCTAGAACTTGTAACGGACGAACCAAGTGCAAGTCACATGATGCTTAATCAGCATAAAATCACTATAAATACGATTGCACCTGGTTCCCCGAGGTTCTTGGTTCAAATAAGCAGTAGCTCTCAGTTCACGTTGTTTTTCTTCATTTTTAGTATTATATTGTTGCGTATGTGGGTTCGCAGATAAGTGAGACTAATTTAGAGTTATTAAATTAACTTTATTTACACTCGAAATAATATAAATTACAACTTAACTTTACTATATTCGAACTAGCTTACTCGGACTATTCTATTATTCACACTATCTTTTTACATTATGTCTTCATGCCGACAATTCTCCCATATATATATCCGACAAAGGCTCCAGATCGTTCGAGTGACTTCTGGTCTTTGATTCGAAAGCCGCCACTGGACTTGGTAGCCAATGCCGGGCCGTTCGCCCCGAACAGCTTCTTCCGTTTGTCTCCAGACCGGTGGATTATCTCCTCGAGACGGACTCAGTCTTTCCACGTGCACCACTTTTGGCTTGGCTCTTGGCGAAAGTTGGATCCTGTACACCAAGTCATTAATTTTTTTGACAATGCGATATGGTCCTTCCCAAGGTCTTTGCAATTTCGGACTTAAGCCTCTCCTTCGCTGTGGCTGGTACAACCAAACTGCATCGCCTTCGTTAAAAGAGTTTAATGACTGCCTTTTGTCAAGTCTCATCTTCATTTTGTCGCTCTTCAACTGAAGCTTTTGTCTGGCAAAATCTTGGACCACTCTAAGTCGCTCCTGTAGGTCAGCTACATAATGTGGAAGAGACACTTCTTCATGATCGTCGGCTGATGGTCTGCCAAACATCAGATCTATATACAAATATTGAGAGGTATTGATTGATGGTCCTATTGTGCCTCTCAACCATTCCATCTGACTGTGGATGAAGTGGGGTTTTTCGTGTTTTTCGTATCCCCAGTAACCTCATTAACTGCGTGTCTGGAAATCACGTTTTCGAGAAGGGCTTCGGCCACTGTAACTGCTTCCTGATTTGGCATCGGCACTACTTCTGGCCACTTCGAGAAATAGTCCATGGCAACCATGATGTACTTATTTCCAGAATCTGTCGTAAGAAATGGTCCTGCAATGTCCACCGCAATTCTTTCCCAAGGTTCACCTGACAGATACTGCTTCATTTTCCCTCGGGATCGTGTCTTCGGACCCTTCTTAGAAGCACCGATGTCACACCTTCTGCACCACACCACATCTCTTCGACAGTTGATCAAATAATACCGCACGTGCCAGTGTTCTATTTACTCCAAAATGGCCTCCACTGCGAATGCCATGCAGTTCATGAAGTACGTCAGCTACCATCGTTCGGGGTACAACGGTTTGATACACAATACTCCTACAATCTGGACTTTCCCATTTACGAGTGATCAAGTAAGCACAACAAATCCCACAGAGCCCAGTACCCCTCGACTGTCTGCTCAAACCTGGATATTTCTTGCCACTCAGGTCGTCGCTTTTGGTCTAGCCAGCTCCGTACTATCGTCAAATCTTTGTCAGCGATTTGTTCTCTTCTAAAGTTGTCTCTGGTGATTTCGTCGGTATTTTCCGTTTCCATATTCCTAATCTGCATTTGTTGGATATGTACAACATCCTTGGCTATTTCTCTTTGTTCCTGCCTTTGACAGAATTTACAGGAACTGCCACAAGGTCTTCATGACAAGCTGTCAGCGTTGGCGTGACTTCTTCCTTTTCGGTGTTTAATTTGAAAGTCATAACTCTGCAGTTTCTCCAGCCAACGCGCTATCTGTCCCTCCGGATTTTTGAAATTCAGCAGCCACTGTAATGCAGAGTGGTCTGTTCTTACTAAGAATTTCCGTCCATAGAGAAAACTGTGGTAATGTTCTATGGATCGTACAACCGCTAGCAGCTCCTTCCAGGTCACACAGTACTTTCGCTCTGCTCGTTTTGCTGAAATATCCAATTACAGCTTCTTCGCCATTCTGTATTTGGGAAAGAACAGCTCCTATTCCACTTTGTGAAGAGTCAGTATCTAGAACGTACAATCCTTCGTCCAAGGGATATGCAAGAACAGGAGCACTGGTCAAACGGTTTTTCAGCTCCAGAAACGTTTGTTGACATTCTGGTGACCAGTCAAAGTGGGAGTTCTTTTCGGTTAATTGATGTAGTGGCTTCGCAATTTTCCCAAAATCCTTAACAAATCGGCGGTAGTAACTGCTGAGTCCCAAAAAGCTTCTAACTTCGTGCTTGTTCTTTGGTCTAGGCCAATCTCGCACTGCCTGGAATTTATCTGGATCGGTCTCAATTAATTTCGATGACACGACGTGTCTGAGAAAGTTGAAAATTGACTTTTTCCTGGAATAGAACGCATTTCTTTGGATTCAGCTGGAGATTAGCACTTCGGATCCTGGCGAATACTTCAGATTCGATTGATGTTCGTCGAAATCTTTGCCAATCACCATTACATCATCCAAGTACACCAGGCACATCTCCCAAGTAAGTCCTCGCAGAACTAATTCCATTAACCTTTCAAAAGTGGCAGGCGCATTACATTATCTAAACGGCATGACATTAAATTGATACAAGCCGTTTCCAGCTGTAAAGGCTGTTTCTTCTTTGTTTATCTCTACCTGCCAAAATCCACTTTTCAGGTCCAGAGTTGAGAACCACCTGGATCCAGCTAAGGTGTTTAAGGTATCGTCAATACGGGGTAATGGGTAGCTGGCCTTCTTCGTAACATCATTTAACCTCCTGTAATCCACACAGAACCTCATCGAACCATTCTTCTTCGTCACCAGCACAACCGGTGATGACCAAGGACTGCTGGATTCTTCTATGACGCCATCCTTCAGCATTTCTTGAACCATGGTGTTAACTTGCTGTTGTTTTACAAAAGGAAGTCTTCGTGGAGGTTGGCGAATAGGTACAGCATTTCCCGTGTTGATCCGATGTTCGACTAAATTCGTTCGCCCTGTAATTTTTCCTTGTACGAAAACATCAGCTTCTTGCTTTACAATCTCGATGGCCTTTTTCTTTTCCTGTTCGCTAAGATGTTTCCAGGTCTTCTTGAAACTCTCGATTAGCTCTTGGGACAAATGTACATCTTTTGAAACGGGTTCCTCTTGCTCACATCTTGTTACACGGGAGACTGGCGAACAGGTACCGATTATTTCCCCTTTCTTCAATGTCATTCTGTTTACAGATAGATTGCTACCCTCACTGGAATAATGTCGTTGGAATTAACTAAGCACCTAGCCAAAACAGCCCCGTTCTCTTTGTTCTCGTTTGGTTCAAAAACCATAGTGTTAACTCCTTCCGGTTGTTTTTCTAGGTGTGCCATCACGATCTTCTCACTATTTCCAGGTATTCGTATATCTTCGGTGACGATTATTTTAACAGGACAGTTCTTGTTCGAAGATGCTGAGAAAAATATTTCCTCGTTGCCCACTCTCAACATTCTGTTTTTAAAGTCGACTGTGATAAATTTGAAGGTTTCCAAAACTTCTAAGCCTACTATAAATATATCCACTATGTCAGCCACGATTGCATTAATCTTTACTTGTGCCTTGCAAATTTCCAAAGTGGTGGTGGTCTCTCCAAAAACATTTATCAAATCTCCTTTTGCAGTTTCCAGTATTGGCTTGATGTTGTGCTGCACGATAGATTCTTTGGAAACCATGTCGGGGCGTACCACTGATCTTGTTGCTCCCGTCTCGATGGTCAGATCGCATTTCTTGCCATTGATAAAACCTTGGATAACGAGGCTCTCGCAGTTCTTCTTAATGGAGCGCAAATGTAACTTGGGGGCTTGATTATCAGTGGTTGCCAGCGTTCGCCCCCTTACACTGGCGAGGTTGAGTTTTCCTGAAGTCGGGTATTCTCTCTGAACATTTCGTTCTTCAGATCTGGGCCGTCGCCTGCAGTTTCTACTTATATGTCCCTCTCGGTTGCAACTGTAACACTTAATCACTTTTCTATATCCAGACTCCTTGCTTCCTCGAGAGCAGAATTTCTGGAACATCGCCTCCAGCTTCTTAAAGAAATCTGCATTGTCTTGTGGGTCGTCTGACACCCTGACTTCTCTTAATTTGCTGCGACGATTCGTAGAAGCGTTTTTGGCAGCTTCGTATTCCAGTGCCTGGACAACTACTTCGGCTAAGGTGTTATGCCTACTTAGTCTCAACGCTTGCTGCATGTCGATATCTCGAACTCCATCGATGAAGTACTGGACACTTATTTGCTCGATAAATTCGTCCGGGGCCTGTGGATAAGCCAGTCGCACCATGCTGTCAATGGTACTGCTGAATTCCTGCAGTGACTCCGTTGAACCTTGAGTTCTGCTCTTCAGCTGGCTCTGATACACTTGGCTAAGATATTTGTTGCCGTATCTTAGTTCCAAGGCGCCCGCAACAGCCGAATTATCAGTTTGTTTGGCTTCAGGAATGTTTTGAAGTATTTCAAGTGCCTTTCCTCGCAAAGCCAATACCAACGCCGTTGCTTTCTGCTGATGATCCCATCCATTCGCATTGGCTGCTGCCTCAAAGTGACATTTGTACATAGCCCAGGATATTTTGCCATCAAACGTTGGTGGTTTAAGTTTTTCATTGGCTGTTGTGATCGCCGACATGTCCAATTTGCTACTTCGTCTTGGTTGGTATCTCGCGTTTTCTTCACTTCTTTCTCTAGTAGTCGGTACTTTTCCTCAAACTCTTCTCGAACTGTCCCAATTTATTCTCGAACTGTTCCAATTTCTTGTTTAACGGTATCGATTTCTTGATGGACATTTCGGAACAATCTTGCAATCTGCTCGAAATCTCTTTGTCGTCGTACCTCCTCTTCTTTCTTTTCTTGTAGTCGTCGTGCCTCTTCCTTTTGTTTTTCTCGCAGCCTGCGCTCCTCCTCTTCTCTCTTTTCTTGTTGTTTTCGCTCCTTCTGTTCTTTCTCTTCATGTTGTCGTCGTTCCTCTTCTTCTTTCTTTTCTTGTTGTCGTAATTCTTCTTGTCTTATCGAAAAATCGGAGAATAACTTGGTTAGTTGTTCATCCATTTTTTCTGTCTGCTTTCGAGTGTTCACCACAGACAAAAGCCTCTTCACTCACTTATCCCTCTTCTAACACCAAATTGTTGCGTATGTGGGTTCGCAGATAAGTGAGACTATAAATTAACTTTATTTACACTCGAAATAATATAAATTATAACTTAACTTTACTATATTCGCACTAGCTTACTCGGACTATTCTATTATTCACACTATCTTTTTACATTCTGTCTTCATGCCGATAATTCTCCCATATATATATATATATATATATATCCGACAAAGGCTCCAGATCGTTCGAGCGGCTTCTGGTCTTTGATTCGAAAGCCGCCACTGGACGTTTCTCGAAATTCTTTTGTCGGCATTTTTAGGAGTAGATGCCGAAATGCTGCCGTCGCTCTCTTTGTCAACGCCGCTTTCGATATTTCCAACCACAGCATAGATCTCGCGCTTTCTTCAAAAGGATGCCGCCACTTTGTAGCCAATACCGGGCGGCTGTTCCCCTTACACGTTACAATATTTTTGTAACTTATAAATTATAATAAATGTTATTATTTTTTAAAAAGTGAAGTTTTAAACTACAAATATAAAATATATATATATATATATATATATATATATATATAAGATAGGTACAAATTTTCATTGAAAATTTCCGAATCAATTATTAGAAACTCATATTAACATCTTTTATTTAAAAAAATGGGTTTTGTTAAAAAAAACTTAAAGGTGATCAGAATTCGAACCGAGGAACTCTAGTTTAATACCCCGTAGCTTAATCATAAGACTATTATATCCCAAGGGCGTCGCCAGAGAGGGGCTGGGGAGGGCTGCTGCCCTGGGGAGGATAAACCTCACCAGTCACCCGGCTAATTGAAACGAAAACAGGCCCCACATTTTCAAAAACTGGCGATTTCGTCATGAAAGTGACTAACGAATTCGCATAGAACCCTAGAAGATTATGTTTCAATTAATTTCTTATATAGATACCAATTTTGCTCTTTTTTTATTAAAACTTTTCTTTTTTGATTTATCTCTCTCATGCTGCCCCCTAGCTTAACGGCTGGTGACGTCCTTGTTATTTCCTATGATATTATCGGGATCATATTGATATCTGACATATAATCTGTTAAACTCCTAAAATGGGAATATCAATTAATGAAAACGATTTTTGTGAATACAACCAATTGATTCAATACACTCTAAAACCCATACATATGCATTTTCATCGAAATCGGCAGACCAGATTCCGAGATAAAATTTGCATATATATATATATATATATATATATATATATATATATATATATATATATATATATATATATATATATATATATGTTATATAAAGTTATAATTGAATTATTTTTTAAAGTCAAATAATAATAACAATAACAAAGTATTATTTTAAATATTATTTCATATTACATCCGCAAGACGCAGCATCTCACCATATCGTATTACATCTGCAAGACGCAGTAATATTGCACCATATCATATTACATCTCCAAGACGCAGTTTAAGAAGATAACAAAAGTGATAAGGATATTTACGTGCCAGAGATGCAGACCAGTAGTCAGCAAGTTACCATAAAGACCATTGTTAATTGTTTATCCAGTTCGGCCTCCAAAAAGACATTACTATGTATTTTATTTATAATATTCTAGAAGTTTCGATTCAACCTTAGGAGAAAAGATCCATTGTATTAATTTACGTTTCTTTTTATATTTCTGATAATTGAACATTTTTGATTGTATAAATACTAGATCTCCAGCTAACAGAATCATTCACAATTCACAATTCACTTGTTCACTTACTTACTTGTGAGTCAATATTCATACAGTCATGTAAAGTTATTTGAATTTTAATATTTTTTGTGTTAATAAATAATTGTTTTTTTAAAAAGTTAACTTGGAGTTATGTGATTTAACAAATTGGCGCAGTCAGTAAGATAACTCAACGTGATAAAACAAGGCCTACTTCAACAACAAGTTTCCCCTCATTATCACGGTGGTTTCCAAACTTTCAAGTGAAGAATCAACAGCTCCAAAAGAAGAAGAAGAATTATTAGAATTTGAAGAAAAGGATACTTCAACGTTGGTAAAACAAGGCTTACTTCAACAACAAGTTCCCCCTCATTATCAACGGTGGTTTCCAACCTTCAACTGAAGAATAAATAGCTCCTAAAGAAGAAAAAGTATTATTAGAATCTGAAGAAAAGGATACTTCAGCGTTGGTAAAACAAGGCTTACTTCAACAACAAGTATCCCCTCATTATCAACGGTGGTTTCCTAATTTTGAAGAAAAGAACCGAACAAGACAAATGTACATCTTACTGTAAGTGAATTATCACGTATATTAATTTTTAAATTTTTTATACTGTTCGATTTTCTTTTATCATATTTTTTTTTATATATTTGATATTTTATATTTAATTAAATCAAAATGGCAAATGAAAGAAATCTAGCTCAAGAGGTTGAGCTTGAACCATATAGAATTTCGGAAATATTTTGTATCGTACCTGAATTTGAAGGTGATCAGATATTTCTCGGAACATTTTTAAATGCATGTGATTGTGCTTATAATATGTCTACCAGAGACCAAAAGGCTCTGTTAGTGATTCACATTAAAAATAAATTAAAGGGAAAAGCGGCTCAACTAATCAGCTCGCGAAATCCTCAGACTTACGCAGAGATAAGACAACTTTTAAATCTTCATTTTGGTGATTCAAGAGACCTTACTTCTCTTATTCATGATTTACAAAGATTAAAACAATTATCAAATGAGTCAGCTCTAACATTTTTCAATAGAGTGCAAGTCTTGAATGCTAAAATGCATGCAAATATACAAAAAACATCAAATTTATCAAATGAACAAAAGGTTGCACAAGAAATTCTTATTGATACTATGGCTCTTAATACTTTATTAACTGGACTTGAACCTCGTCTAGGACAACTTATTCGTGCTAGTCAGCCTGAAAACTTGTTAGAAGCACAAATTCGCATACGAAGAGAATTGCAATTATCATATTTTGAGAACCAAAAATTTAATAAGCCAGCTTCTAATATTGTAAGTAAACCTCAAAATATGTTAAATGTTAGAAAACCCCAAATACAAACGGTAAAATGCTTTTCATGTGGTAAAAATGGTCATACTTCTAATCAATGTCGTTCC
This sequence comes from Crioceris asparagi, assembly GCA_958507055.1. Classification (NCBI taxonomy): domain Eukaryota; kingdom Metazoa; phylum Arthropoda; class Insecta; order Coleoptera; family Chrysomelidae; genus Crioceris; species Crioceris asparagi. The sequence goes on from OY293831.1 coordinate 40,597,682, forward strand.
TAACAGCAAAAAGCATCAGCTCCAAGCTATAACCCAAATTTCAATAATAATTTCCAGAGACCAATGAATTTCCAAAATCAATCACAAAATACTGTGCAAAATAGACCAAATGTTCCTATTCAACAAAGACCTTTTATTTCGCAGGGACAATCCCAGATAAGACCATCAGTAATTCAAAAGAATCCAAATTTTCAACAAAGAGCTCATTTAGTCGGCTTCAATGGTGAAAACGATTCAGATTATTATTTCGAAAATAATCAAGATATTTTTGAAAATGAAATCCAAGAAAATTATAGTAACTATTCCCAATCATCAGACTATTCTCCGGATTTTGAAAATTATCCATAAGATATTGAATCTCCTGAAAACTCCAATTTCCAGGATTTTCCCATTTCTCAAATCAAAGACCATCCCCCAGATTCTCCGACAACAGAGAATTTAATTTCAGAAACAGTTACCAGAATCCAAACATTAAATTTCGAAGAGATGAACCCGAATGTAAATTTTCCCGAACAAAATTTTCTTTAAATCCATTTTTGACTGTTAATTCCAAAAATCTTTATTATATTGAAGATGCTTCTAAGGAGTTTAAGTTGCTTATTGATACAGGTGCAGGAGTTTCTATTTTTAAAGAAAATACTGTTAAGAAATTTCCTCAAAGATTTACTGAATATGTAACTATTCAAGGGATAACTGATCAAAAAATTTTAATAAAAGAATCTGTACTTATTCCATTTTCTGCAAAAGATCCACATAAAGATTTATTTATAATCTTAATATTGATTTTGATGGAATTTTGGGTTTAGATTTCCTAGAACATTATAATTGTATAATTGATTTGAATTCAAAACAATTGATAACTAATTTTAAAACTATACCTCTGTTTAAAGTTACCGAAACATCACACTTGTCTCAAAATAATCAAATTTGTGAACAAGATTCTGAATTCTTACAATTTGAACAAAATACTGAAAATTGTTATAAAAAAATAGCTGAGAAAAACATTGATATTTTTGACATGCCTCATGATTATTCATTAGCTCATTGCGTGGCGGAAGATATGCAAATGCAAAAAGGCATTGCCGCGGAATTTTAGAAACGATTTGGAAATATAGAAAAATTATTAAGTCAAAATCAAAAACAAGGTGGTTTAGCAGGTTTGAAAATTAAGAATGCAAATACAACTAGATATATTTATTATCTTGTAACAAAAGAAACTTCAACCGGAAAAGCCACTTATCAGACTTTATGGTCATCTTTAAAGAAATTGAGAGATCATGTTGGTAAAAACAATATTCAAAAATTAGCTATGCCAAAAATAGGGTGTGGATTGGACAAGTTAGATTGGACGTATGTTAAAAAAATGATATCTTATCTTTTTAGAAATTTAGGTGTTGAAATTGTTATTTGTTTGCCAAAGATACAAAATCGAATTTTTATTGAGCCAAGAATTGAAAAAAATTTCAAATTGAAATGTAAATTAACAAACACAGATGCACTACTTTTCGGACAAGCAATAGAAAATGTTAGAATTCCAAATGCTTTGGTACATGTAAATGAAGAAGGTGAATTCTTTACTTCAATTATTAATTCGAATGCTATTCCAAAAATTGTTGAATTTCCAAATTTGAATCTAGATCCCATTCCGAATTCCGAATTTTTTTTAAATTTTAATTGCGTTAATGAAAATAAAACTAAATTTAATCAACCTGTTGATAGAAACACTATAATTTTTGATCAGTTGCGTACAGATCATCTCAACGAAGAAGAAAAAGAAATTATCACAAATTTATGTTTAGAATTTTCTGATATTTTTTATTTGGAAGGAGACCAACTAACATTTACTAATGAAATTAAACATTCAATTGAAACTGATAATGCGAGACCTATATTTACTAAATCATATAGATACCCCCAAATTCATAAAGAAGAGGTAAAAACTCAGGTGAACAAAATGTTGGAACAAGGTATTATACGTCATTCTATTTCACCATGGTCATCCCCAGTTTGGGTTGTGCCAAAGAAGCTTGATGCTTCAGGAAAACAAAAATGGCGTGTGGTTGTTGATTATCGTAAATTAAATGAAATTACGGTAGATGATAAATATCCATTACCCAACATTTCTGATCTCCTTGATCAACTAGGAAGATGTCAATATTTTACCACTCTTGACTTAGCCTCAGGTTTCCATCAAATCGAAATTGAACCAAAAGATATCTCCAAAACAGCTTTTTCAGTTGATAACGGTCACTATGAATTCGTTCGAATGCCGTTTGGACTCAAAAATGCCCCGTCCACTTTCCAACGCGTCATGGACAACATTTTACTTGGCATTCAAAATGAAAGATGTCTTGTTTATATGGATGACATAATAATTTATTCTTCTACTATTCATGAACATGTTTCTCGTCTGACTGAAGTTTTCAACAGACTTCGGAAAGCCAACTTGAAAATTCAACCAGATAAATGCGAATTTCTTAGAAAAGATGTCGCTTATCTTGGACATATCATTACCCAAGATGGTGTTAAAACAAATCCAGCCAAAATAGAATGTCTCAAAAATTTCCCGGAACCTAAAAATTCGAAAGATGTAAAATCTTTCCTTGGTTTAGCAGGATATTATCGTCGCTTTATACCAAATTTTGCCAAAATTTCTAAACCCCTTACAAGACTTTTACAAAAAGATGTTTCTTTTATTTTTAATAATGAATGTAAAAATTCTTTCAATGATCTAAAAGCTGCACTTACTTCAGATCCTATTTTGAGATATCCAAATTTTGAAGAACCATTTATTCTCACAACTGATGCTAGTGCATTTGCCATTGGCGCTGTTCTATCACAAGGTGCCATTGGTAAAGATCTACCAGTAAGTTATGCTTCGAGAACATTATGTAGTGCAGAAACAAGGTATTCAACAATAGAACGAGAACTCCTTGCAGTAAAAAATTTTCGTCCTTATTTATTTGGAAGAAAATTTACGCTAGTCACTGATCATCGTCCATTAACATGGCTTTTTTCCATTAAAGATCCCGGAAGCAGACTAGCTAGATGGCGACTCAAATTGAAAGAATATGATTACAAAATTGAGTACAAGCCAGGCAAAATTAATAAAAATGCAGATGCACTTTTAAGAATTAAAATTAATCATTTTAAAGAATGTGCAAATCTACAATCTAAAATTACAATTTTGGCAAATAATGAAACTAATGAGTTTATACCATCAACAAGTAAAGACCCTAATGATCCTATAGAACCACAAAAAAATGAAACACTTATAGAGGAACAGGATGAATTAATGACAGACGAATTTAATAGATTTGTTGACCTTTACAAAACAAAATCAATAATCGATTATTCAAAAATTGAAACATCAAATGACCAGTTACTGGATAAGACTCATAAGAATATTGTCACTTTATTTTGGCAAAATAAACTTGAAGATATACATATAAAATTATTGAAGATATTTTTGAAGAAAATTTTGATTTTCAAATGAATTTAGTAAATATTGTTTCTAGTAAAACTGTGAAAGATCGCAAGTATTTTATAATACCTCTTATTTACGATCCAGAGTTTGTAGTTCAACAATTATTTTATACATTATGTAAAGAACAAAGTAAATTTGATCCTTCAAAAACTTATTATATAGAAAATAATCTTGAGTTACCTATTTTAGAAGTATTCTCTTTTATTTTTGCTAATGTTGATTTAAAATTTTTAGTCTGTCGAAATATTGTTAAAACACCTGACCGAGATGAAATACCTATCATATTGGACCAATATCATAAAGGCAAAAGTAATTTACATCGAGGAATAAATGAAACTATACGACGGATAAAATCTAAGTATAACTGGAGAGGACTAACAAAAGATGTAGAACAATTGATTAAAAACTGTGAAACTTGTCAAAAAGTAAAAATCTGTCGTAAGAATTTAAGCACTCCTCTGGTAATAACAGAAACACCAAAAACTCCGTTTGAAAGAATTAATATTGATTTTTTTGAGTATCCAACAAGAAATTACGCTTTAACGATTCGAGATGAGTTAACTAAATTTACTCAAGCTTATCCTATTTCAAATAAAAAAGCTTCAACAGTTGTAAATACACTATTAATATTCTTTCAACATTTCGGAACACCTTTGAGAATTTATTGCGATTATGGTCGAGAATTTGATAATTCATTAATAAAAGATTTGTGTACGCTTTATGACATAAAGCTCACTTTTTCTAGCGTTGGCCATCCACAATCGAATGGTTCTTTAGAAAGATTTCACGGAACTCTTGTGGAAATGATCCGTGCACATAAGACAGAAAATCCAGACGAACATCCGTTTAATATTTTGCCATATGCGGTTATATGTTATAATAATACTAAAAACAAAACAACTGGTTTTACCCCATATGAACTGATTTTTGGTCATACGTCTAGTAGACCACCTGTAACTTTATATAATGAGAAAGCCCTTATTACTAAATACATACGAGATTTGAACAACAGAATGCAACATTATTATAAAATTGCACGAGCAAAAACAGCAAGTCAGAAAGAAAAAGCAAAAATTAGATTTGATAAAATATTTCAGGAAAGCTTCCAGAGTATAAAATAGGAGATAAAGTTTGTCTTAAAGAATCTCAAATTAAAGATAAAAGTAAAAATTTGTTTAATGGCCCTTTTGAAATTGTGCAATTATTTGATAATTCTGCAATAGTTTTAAATCCACAAACTAATCAAAAATTAATTTCGATAGACTGAAACCCTACTATGAGTAGTTTCTTTGGTTTCAGATTCTTCGTGCTGATAAATATTATATCAGCTCAATACACACTTAATCCTGTTAATAACACCGTTGGAATCTTTTTCCATGAAGAATATACTATCAAAATTACGAATGAAAAATGGACACTTTTAGTTTACAAAGATCTGGCCCCAATTAAGAAAACAATGGAAAATAATGATAAAATACTTATAGAAATTTTGGATACTTTAGAAGATCCGTCTCCAAGGTTTATAGCTTTTAAGTCTGAAGTTCAAACACACATAAGTTTATTATCACAAATTTCGAATTCAATAGGTCAAAAATATAAAGAAATTATAGGAAAAACTAAATCTTATAACTCCAGGGCAAAGCGAGGTATATTTAATGGAATCGGAACTGTTTGGAAAACTATTACTGGTAATTTAGATGCATCAGATGGAGAATATTATAATGATTGTATTAACAAATTATCTCATGATGAATTTGAGTTCGAAAATCTTCTTAAAAAACAAATTTCAGTTACAACTTCTGTTATTAAAAAATTTAATAATACTATACAAAAATTACAAATTGATGAGAATACTTTTAATGAAGATATAAAAGAAATTCAAAATACTTTGATGGATATTGCTGATGATGTCGCATTTTATGAAGCACAAATAAGGATATTGAATATTTGTGAATCACTAATGGAAAGCTATATTTTCTTAGAAGATTCCCTTAATACTATTTTAAATTCTATCACTTTGGTCGCATAAGATTATTACATAGCTCAATAATAGCACCTTCAGATTTAATCAATTCTTTACAAGATATAGCAAAATCTCTTGTAAGAAATAATTGACCTTTACAACCGTATAGGTCATGTATAGGTAATTATCTTAATATTATTGAATTAGAGGCATATCAATCAGAAAGTAAAATAATATTTGTTCTCAAAATTCCTCTCATTGATCCAGAAGCTTATATACTATATCGACTCTATCCAATACCAATATTAGATGATCGAACAGGTATCTATCATATTTTACCAACTACACAAAAATATATTGCGCGGGATGATGATTCACTGCTGTATTTGTCATTGCGAAATCTGGATAATTGCAAGACTCTTGAAAGAAGCATAAAAATCTGTTCTAATATCCTCCCATATCCAATTAACAACGATGCAATTTGCGAAGCACAACTATTAAGAAGATTAACTCAGATGCCCAAGACATGTTAAACATCTCTTCTTTTTGTTAAAGATTATAATGTCTACCAAATTGATTTAAATCTATGGTTAATCACTGTTTCGGACCCTTTGCCAATCACGATTAAATGTGGAAATAGGGAAATTAAATCAGAAATTATTAAAACTAATAGTTTACTGAAATTACAACCTGAGTGTAGTGCCTTTATTGGAAGTACAAGAGTTGATGCTCAATACCCAATTGACACATACCAAGAAATCAAGTATCGAAGTCATCCTGTCACAATTCCATTTGACTGTTGCAAAGATATTCCTGAAAAATTACAAATTCCTGAACTAGAACCTCTTAAGTTGAACAAAATTGATTCCGAAGATTTGAATATTGCACAACACAAACTAAATCAGTATTCAGAAGAATTAGAAAAAATGATGAAACAATCTCCGATCAGTAAATATACACATTGGTTCACCATTTTAACCATTGTAGTAATAATTTTATTGGTAATACTTTATGTGACCTGTAAATGTAGAAGAAAGCATCATCGAATTGGAATAGCCTTAACCAACGATTACCCACCATCACCACCAGGACCAGGTTCCAGTATTTCATTCCAGCAAAGTATAAGAAGAATTCTTCCGAAAAGAAGAGCAAGTATCCAGTCGGAGAACCCATAGAAGAGAATATCGAATTAAATCCAAATAAATCATTAACTTAAAAAGTTTTTGCAAACTCCACCAACTTTTCTTAAATGGGGGAGTTGTTATATAAAGTTATAATTGAATTATTTTTTAAAGTCAAATAATAATAACAATAACAAAGTATTATTTTAAATATTATTTCATATTACATCCGCAAGACGCAGTATCTCACCATATCGTATTACATCTGCAAGACGCAGTAATATTGCACCATATCATATTACATCTCCAAGACGCAGTTTAAGAAGATAACAAAAGTGATAAGGATATTTACGTGCCAGAGATGCAGACCAGTAGTCAGCAAGTTACCATAAAGACCATTGTTAATTGTTTATCCAGTTCGGCCTCCAAAAAGACATTACTATGTATTTTATTTATAATATTCTAGAAGTTTCGATTCAACCTTAGGAGAAAAGATCCATTGTATTAATTTACGTTTCTTTTTATATTTCTGATGATTAAACATTTTTGATTGTATAAATACTAGATCTCCAGCTAACAGAATCATTCACAATTCACAATTCACTTGTTCACTTACTTACTTGTGAGTCAATATTCATACAGTCATGTAAAGTTATTTGTATTTTAATATTTTTGTGTTAATAAACAATTGTTTTTTTTAAAAGTTAACTTGGAGTTATGTGATTTAACATATATATACGAGCATTGCTCGTTTAATATAATTAGATAGATATTGTGGACCATGACAGACATGAACATTATTAGCTATTTCAAATAACTTAGCGACCAAATCTTGGACCAGGAACCTACCAACAATCACCTGCTTCAGCTTGTGAATATTATTTTACGTGTTTATTATATATATATATATATATATAACATATTTTTATTTGAAATTTACTTTTTAAAAATAATTTTACTCTTTATTTATTGAAAGTTATAAGTTACAGAAAAATATTATATTAACTAAGTTACTTATGTACTAAGATGATTACTGGTGTGATAATAATTATATTATATCTCGAACGCGAAAGTTGCTCGTACTTTATGTTATAAAAAATGTAGAGTTTGCAATTTGTGTGAAGCTGTTGAAATGTTTTATTACAACCGTACGTGTCTGGAAAAACAGTATGGGTGGTTGCAACTTTGTTGTCGGTGCTGTATCTTGCAGAGTTGAATATCAAGATTAGCAAGTACCAGATGCATTGTCATCAAATACCGTTTATACAATATAGGTCATGCAACAATGTCTGTTATAGAAGTTACGTCATATATCATATAATCTAATATAACAACTATCCCCATATATAAAAAAATGGTGTTATACAGCAATTTTTGATCAAGTATTGCTTAACATAAATTACAAAAAGCTTAAATCTAAAGTTAGGCTTCTTCTTCTTTTCCTTCTTGGGTTTGCAGGGGTGGTCTTCTTTGTAGGATAAAGTTTGGGATACCTGGAAGTCCTTTGTTGGATTTTTGCTCCTCGTGGTCTGAAGGTTTTCGTCTAGGAAATGGGATCCATTTTTTGCATTTGAGGCACATATAGAAGATTATGAGACATATTATTAAAGTTATGGTTAGATATGAAAACCAAGAAATATTTCTTTCTGCAAAAGGCTTATTGATTAGGTCGTCTAGGTCTTCGGAGTACCTTTCCAGTTTGTGTTTAGATACTGCTAAATCATCGAGGTTCAAATCTTTCAATTTTAGAGGTGTTAGATCATCTAATTTGACGTTATTTGGAATGTTTTCACAACATTTGTAGTCTATCAAGACAGAATGAGGATTTCGTGAAATATCCAGGATTCTCTTCGTTCTTGCTTGGATTTTTGTCATGCCAATGAATGCATAACAATTTTGGTTTAGTTTCAATATCGAATTTTGATTAATTACAATATTTTCGTTGATGTTAGGACAGTTTATAGTTGTATGTATAGGTTCTGATAAAACTATCAGCCATACATTTTCTTCGAGTTTTTGGACATTATATCCCTGACTATAAATGATAGAAGATTGACAATTATCTGGAACATTATTAGAGTTTTTGAGTAATTGCACTTCACATACAGAGTTACTGTCTATAGGATAAGCGTAAATGTTTGGACACAGTTTCTGTTGTGGGGCTAATTGTTTACACGCACTAATGTCTTTAATGCTTATGTAAGTGAGAGAATCATCGTCACGCGCAATGTATTTATTTGAAAATGATAACTAATGGTGAAAACCAGTTCTATTATCATAAATTGGGATTGGATATAAATGGAATAAGGTGTAGCTTTTTTGTTCAGTTAGAGGGATCTTCAGAACAAATACGAAATCAGATTTCGTTTGAAATGCTTCTAGATCTATGATTCTCAATTATTCAGCAATGCTTGAGTATTTAACTGGAAGCGGTAAGTTGTTTTTTATTAAATTTTGTGATATTTATTTAAGAGAACCAATCAAACTATCGGGTGATATTATATTCAATCTCGCAAATATTATGGCATTCAAGATATCATTAAGGTTGTCTTCTAGATAGATGTAACTTTCCATTAGTTTTTCGCAGATTTCAAAGAATTTCAGTTGGGCATTAATCAGTGCTCACTTATCAGACAACTGGTGGATTGCTTTTTCGATCTTGCTGAGATCTTTATTGAGAATTGATTCGTTGTTGTGTTGTGTTTAAATGCCTGAAGTAGGAGTGTGATGTTTTTGTGCACTAATAAAGTCCAGTGGTTGTTCGTTATGGTAAGTTTTGTCTCGTCGTGATAATAGATACCTAATGTGTCTTTGATCGGTTCAATGTTGTATTGGCAAAATGCTGATCCGAACAGCAGGATAACCCTGAAAATTAATTAAGGCTCTAAATAGGGTTTCATTCTGTCGAAGTTAACTTTTGTTTTTTGGTTAGTGTTGGCGTTAATGAGAGTAGCTGAATTGTTGTGAATATCTTGTATTGTGAAAAGTCCGTTGAATATGTTTTGTAACTTGTCTTTAATTTGGGATTACCTAATGTAAACTTTATCTCCGATGTTATATTTATTAGTATTGTCTCGAACATGTCTATCGAAACGTTCTTTAGCTTTCTCTTTTCGTGCTTCTGTGCGTTTTCGAGCTAAACTGTAGTAATACGAAATCCTATTATTAAGATCTCGGACGTATTTAGTTATTAGTTCTTTATGATTGTATGTATTCTCAGGTGGTCTGTTGGCTGTGTGATCAAAAACAAGCTCATACGGTGAGAAACCGTGGGTTTTGTTAACAGATCGGTTATAGCATATACTTGCATAAGGTAGTACATTTAGGGGGTGTTCGTTAGGGTGATCTGTTACATGGGTTCATATCATTTCGAGAAGAGTTGCATGGGACCTTTCAATGGAGCCGTTGGATTGTAGGTGTCCAACGCTGGAGTGTGTGAGCTTAATGTCAAATAAACTGCATAAGTCCCTAAATAAACTGTTGTCGAATTCTCTTCCGTAATCACAGTGAATTCTTATAGGGGTACCAAAGTGTTGGAAATACAGTAGCAGGGTATTGGTTACGCTTTTTGCAGATTTGTCTGGTAGTCCGTAAGCTTGCGAAAATTTTGTCAATTCATCACGTATCGTTAATATGTAGGTCCTTGATGGAATTTCTAAAATGTCGATAGTAATTCTTTCGAATGGGGATCTTGGGGTTTCTGTTATGACGAGGAGACTATCTAAATTTTTTCTACAAGTTTTGATCTTTTGACAGGTGTCGCAGGTTTTGATGAATTTTTCGACGTCTTTTGTGATTCCAGGCCAATTATATTTCTCTCTTATTCTAGGAATGGTTTCGTTAATACCTCGGTGGAGTTGGGTTTTACCTTTATGATATTGGTCAAGAATAATTGGCTTTTCGTCTTCATCGGGGATTCTTACAAGATCTTGACAAATTTTAAAATTTATTTCTTTCTCGGAAAATATGAATGAAAGCATTTCTATAGCTGGGATGTCGGGGTTATTTTCAACGAAATATGTTGTGGACGGGGTGAGCTCTTGTTGACTTTTATACACGGCTGTAAAAAGATGTTCATTGACAACATTCGGATCTTAAGGGATTGGTATAATGAAATATTTTCTATTTTGGATGGTTTTACTAGTAAGTATATTTACTTCATTATCCTTAAACTCTGTATTCTCTTCGAATATGTCATCTATTATTTTATAATGGGTGTCTTTAAGCTTATTCTGTTGAAAAAAGGTGATGATGTTCTTATTTGTTTTGTTCAGAAGTTGGTTATTAGTATATTCTATCTTAGAGTAGTCTATCAGTGAAGTCGTGTTATACAATTCTACAAATGTCTTAAATTTTTCGCAAATGCGTTCGTTAGAAATGTCTATCGTTTGGTCGACTTCGTCGTCTGTTTCCTTGGTAGGGAGTATAGAATATTGAGATAGTCTTTCTTGAAATTTGAGGCACTCTTTTATGTGATTGACTTTAATCCTAGATAATGCATCTGCGTTTTTGTTAATACGACCAGGCTTGTAGCGAATTTCGTAGTCGTATTCCTCTAATTTAAGTCGCCAACGAGCTAATCGGCTTCCTGGGTCTTTTATAGAGAAAAGCCACGTAAGGGGTCTGTGGTCGGTGATAAAAATGAACATTCTTCCATAAAGGTATGGTCTAAAGTGTTTTACAGACCAAACCATCGCTAGAAGCTCTCGTTCGATAGTTGAAAAGTTTGTTTCAGACTTGTAAAGAGTTCTTGACGCATGGGCAATTGAGAGATCTTTAGAAGGGGGACCTTGGGAAAGGACTGAACCAATCGTGAAGCCACTAGCGTCGGTCGTTAATATAAAAGGTTCTTCGAAGTTTGGGTACGATAAGATAGGGCTTGAAGTAAGGGCTTGTTTTAATTCGTTAAAGGATTCTAAACATTCTGAGTTGAAATTGAAGGTGATGTCTTTTTTTAATAATTCAGTAAAAGGTTTTGAGATCTTATAGAAGTTTGGAATGAATCTGCGATAATATCCAGCTAAGCCAAGAAATGATTTAATCTCTTTTTGATTTCGGGGTTGAGGGAAGTTCTGAATGCATTCGATTTTCTGGGGGTTTGGCTTAACGCCTTCTTTAGTAATTAAGTGACCTAAACGAAACTTCTTTTCTTAAGAATTCGCACTTGTCTGGCTGGATTTTAAGGTTAGCTTTCTTAAGACGGGTGAATACTTCTTTTAGACGTGCAATGTGCTCATGGATAGTTCGTGAATATATTATTATGTCGTCCATGTAGACGAGGCATCTTTCGTTTTGGATTCCTAAAAGAATATTATCCATGACGCGCTGAAATGTAGAGGGGGCATTCTTAAGACCGAATGGCATTTGGACAAATTCGAAGTGTCCATTCTCGACATTAAAGGCTGTTTTTGGAATATCCTTAGGGTTAATCTCTATTTGGTGGAAACCCGATGCTAGATCGAGCGTAGTGAAATATTGGCACTTGCCAAGTTGGTCTAGGAGATCTGATAGGTTCGCAAGGGGGTATTTGTCACCTACTGTCACGTCGTTCAGTTTCCTATAGTCCACTACGACTCTCCATTTCAGTTTCCCTGAGGCGTCCATTTTTTTGGGCACAACCCAATGATGATTCCTTGCTCTAACATCTTGGAAATTTGGGATTTAACTTCCTGCTTATGTATATGTGGATAGCGGTAGGACTTGGTGTAAATGGGTTTAGAATTATTTGTCTCATGTCATGTTCAACTTCGTTAGTAAATATCAAATTGTCGTTTTCTAAATAGAATATTTCTTCAAAATCAAGACAAAGTGGAGTGATGTTTTCTTTCTCTTCGTCGTTGAGATGTTCTAATCTAAGCTGATTCATAATTTCGTATCGTTTGTCGGTATGTTCGTAGTCTGTATTGGTGTTGATGTTACTTATATTGAAATTATTTTCGTTTTCGTATAAATCGAATTCTAGTTCAGAAAATACGATAGTCTTATCAATGGCATTGGCGTTCAAGATTGGCACAAGAAATTCTCCATTCTTATCTATCTTAACTATAGAGTTTGGAATGAAAACTCTTTCGATTTCTTGCCTTAATAACACTGCCTGTGTGTTAGCTATCTTATTTGTTTTAAGTATGAAGACTTGTTCTGTTCGGGGTGGAATTGTTATTTTATTCGTGGGAATTGTGTTCTGCTTTTCACTACAATTATCATTATTAACTTGGTAAAGAGGTATGGTTTTAAAGTTTGTAATGAGTTGCTTATTTTTTATGTCCAATACACAATCATATTTTTGAAAAAATCGGAGCCATGTAAACCGTCAAAGTCGATATCTAAGTTGCATATATATACTTTATGAGGGTCATTTATGCCAACAGGTATAAGTACTGATTCGGTTATAGGAACCTTTTCAGTTGTAATTCCTTGAATTACGATATTTTCTGTTTGTACGTATAACCGTTTTGAAATATTTAAAATTTTATGTCAAAAATTAAGTTTACAGCGACAGTCCAAAACAGAATTAACAATCTTTCCTATGAGGAAGTCTTTAATATTTAATTATGATTGATTTTCTTGTAGAAGAAGATCTACCTTATCAGTATTCTTATGATATTTTGATAATAATTTGTATTGAGTGATCAACAAAAGTTAAGAACTAGATGCAAGAAAACGTCAAAACTATTTTTTTTTTTGAAGGAAACCACCGTTTTTATTATTTTAATGTATTAAGCAGCAAAAATAAGGGGAACTTTGTATAAGGTTGTCTATACCCAAAATTAGTAGTTTCTAAAATAATTGTCAATTTTCCATTTTTGACCGACGAACCTTGAACGGAGGAGGTATACAATTCGACTGTCTGCTTTATTTGTTGTTATTTTTCTTTGGTTCGTGCGCGCGTTATATATAAAAAATACGCTCCAATTTTGATGATTTTTGATTCATTTGAAAGAGAAGGCTTGAGAGATGGTTCCATATTCATAAAAACGCCAATCCGAAGTCTCCTTCCCTTCGAAAACTGGAGGGGGCAAATTTTCTCGAAAATCTGCATTGGTATAATTAAAGATAGGACAATATCCGGAAACGTTTAAACTGAACATTTTTTCAAAAGTCTTACGGTTTTCGAGATAGAAGCATTTTTGCTATGTGGAGAGGGCGATTTCTTTCGAAAATTGAAAATCTGTGGGTACTTCCTGCTACCTATTTGTAGCAACATTTATACTGAAAATTTTTTTCCGGAGGCGGAATTTTCGAGGATTTTTTTTCGCTTCCGCCTTACTAACCCACACAACCAACGGAATAAATTCCACAAGAAGCATATAAAATTAAACTTTCTGCGTGTTCGTACCTTCAACGACGCTCAGTCATGTACGTATTTGTCTGTGAACCGTTTATTCCGTTAGCGGACTGTCTGGAATTCCACCTGCTATACTTTGTGTTTTCACCCTCCGCGTCGGATATTTCGACGTCATAATTCCGCTGCATGCAGCGGATAATTTTTTCCCGCCGGCGTGCCAATTCCGTCCACCGCAATTTGTGGAATTTTCCATTTAATCTACTGTGCTGAGGTGCACCGACGGATTTATATATATAATTTAAGGATATCTGTATTTCAAAAATGAAAGAGTATATATATAATATCTCCGTTATTATATATATATATATATATATATATATATATATATATATATATATATATATATATATAAAGAAATCTATTAGTTCATTATTGAATGAGATATAAAATATATAAATAGGATGAAGCTCTACACCTTTATGCTTTTATTTAGTCGGATACAATCACCCACTAGAAGCGGATCACGTGATTTCAAGCTTGTTAGCTTTCATCAGCGCCACATAAGTGGAAGCTGTATCCAACTATAAAAAAGCAACTGGAAGTAGTCAAAAACTTTGAGACATTATCTACCAGTGGGACACAATTCGCGCCACCTAGGTATTGAGAGCAAAATTACGTTTAACGTAAGTATGTATAATAATTAATTGTGTCCCACTGGTAGATAATGTCTCAAATTTTTGACTACTTCCAGTTGCTTTTGTATAGTTGGATACAGCTTCCACTTATGTGGCGCTGATGAAAGCTAACAAGCTTGAAATCACGTGATCCGCTTCTAGTGGGTGGTTGTATCCGACTAAATAAAAGCATAAAGGTGTAGAGCTTCATCCTATTTATATATTTTATATCTCATTCAATAACAGATATCCTTAAATTATATATATAAATCCGTCGGTGCACCTCAGCACAGTAGATTAAATGGAAAATTCCACAAATTGCGGTGGACGGAATTGGCACGCCGGCGGGAAAAAATTATCCGCTGCATGCAGCGGAATTATGACGTCGAAATATCCGACGCGGAGGGTGAAAACACAAAGTATAGCAGGTGGAATTCCAGACAGTCCGCTAACGGAATAAACGGTTCACAGACAAATACGTACATGACTGAGCGTCGTTGAAGGTACGAACACGCAGAAAGTTTAATTTTATATGCTTCTTGTGGAATTTATTCCGTTGGTTGTGTGGGTTAGTAAGGCGGAAGCGAAAAAAAATCCTCTAAAATTCCGCCTCCGGAAATTCCGTCTTTATTCTAACATGTGTGGGATGGCACTAACAAAAAATTTTCAGTATAAATGTTGCTACAAATAGGTAGCAGGAAGTACCCACAGATTTTCAATTTTCGAAAGAAATCGCCCTCTCCACATAGCAAAAATGCTTCTATCTCGAAAACCGTAAGACTTTTGAAAAAATGTTCAATTTAAACGTTTCCGGATATTGTCCTATCTTTAATTATACCAATGCAGATTTTCGAGAAAATTTGCCCCCTCCAGTTTTCGAAGGGAAGGTTACTTCGGATTGGCGTTTTTATGAATATGGGACCATCTCTCAAGCGTCCTCTTTCCAATGAATCAAAAATCATCAAAATCGGAGCATGTTTTTTATATAAAACGCGCGCACGAACCAAAAAAAAAGAAATTACAACAAATAAAGCAGACAGTCGAATTGTATACCTCCTCCGTTCGAGGTTCGTCAAAAATGGAAAATTGACAATTATTTTAAAAACTACTAATTTTTGGTATAGACAACCTTATACAAAGTTCCCCTTATTTTTGCTGCTTAATACAATAAAATAATAAAAACGGTGGTTTTCTTAAAAAAAAAATGTTTTGACGTTTTCTTGCATCTGTTCTCAACCTTTTTTGATCACTCTCTACAAATTATTATCAAAATATCATAAGAATACTGATAAGGTAGATCTTCTTCTACAAGGAAATCAATCATAATTAAATATTAAAGACTTCCTCATAGGAAAGATTGTTAATTGTGTTTTGGACTGTAGCTGTAAACTTAATTTTTGACATAAATTTTAAATATTTCAAAACGGTTATACGTAAGTCTAACTGGACATAATACATAAAACATTTTCGAAATTATACAAGAAATCTAAAAATTGGGTAATATACAGGGTATTCTATTTAAAATAACGAAGTTGGCATATATTTCTGGTATAACGGGAAACGCTACTGGCATGAAAAAATTTTAGACGCATGTCCCCAGTGACTTTAGTATGTCACCAAGTTTTCAGACTGTCTGTAGTTATCGTTTGCCCACAATCAATCGATGTCTTTCCCGGAGAACCACCCTGTATACATACAAGAATTGCTTGTATTAAGCCCGCTGCAGACGGAGTATGTTTTGCTGCATGATTGCTTGCTTGTTTTACTGCACGGTCCGATAAATGTTGCCGCGCATGGTGTGTTGATGGCTCCCTTGCTTGTGTTGGCTTCACACGATGCAGGCCATCATGCATGTGAAATGACAGTACAGAGAAATATGACTGTGACAAATGATACAAAATATTGAACATTCTAATCAAGCTCTATTTCTAATCATTGTTACAAAAGAGAAAATGTCCCAACAATGAAAAATAACATGTTATCATGTGCAAAATAACTTTTGAGTACGGCTCGACTAGTTCCCACAAGGCACGATGCGTGAAAACAATCACCGAAAATAGCACCGGTTCTATCATCAAATCATGCACGAGTTCAAGCACGCACAGCACCATGCCTAGCTCCCGTCAAGGAAACATGCAGCAAAACATACTCTTTCTGCAGCGGGCTTTAGTATATAAAGATATATGATAGAACCGGTGCTATTTTCGATGATTGTTTTCACGCATCGTGCCTTGTCGGAGCACTCGGAACTAGTCGAGTCGTACTCAAAAGTTATTTTGCACATGATAAAATGTTATTGCTTGAAATTAAAAAATATGTGGAAGATTACTTATGTTAGTTATATGGGAACGTAGAGTGAGGCACAACTGTTCACTTCGACGTCTTTATTCTTTGTCTGACCTAATATACTATTATCATGGTATTTATAATTAAAACAATCATATCAATGTCAGAAAATCTCACCATCTTGTCATATGGGAAAAAATCATGATCGTGATCATGATCATTTTACTGGCGAGGATTCGCACATCAATCGTTCAACCTCAATTATCGCCATTTGTTCGTAGTGCCAATCATTTTCCACAAACTGTCAGATTATGACGAATACTAATTAAACAATTAAGTAAGAAGCATACTGACAGTTAATAACAAAAATCTGGGAGCACGGCCGTACCATCCTTTTCTCGAAGCAATTCAGGCCACTTTCGACCCCCCTATAACTTCGTTGTTGAGAAAGCTAGAAGTCTGAATTTACAGAGAATTAGCTATAGTTCCAAATGACATACAATTCATAACTTTAGTTTACGAGCTATCGCCAGTCAAATTTCTGTAATTTTGTCACTGACACACTCACCGATCATCAAAATTCTAAGGTACTTCTAGGAGACCCAGAAACTTCAAATTTAGAATTTAGTTATCTTTTTACGTATAATGAAAGGAAAAACTCAAACATTCCTAAATTTCAGTTTCGTTTTCATAATAATAAAATGATTATGATTACGTACTGGCAACTCTTATGGGAAAATTTTGACGGTAAGTTGCCAAAGTGTACCGATTGATCGCTAGTATCGCTTCCGACAATTAGTGGCGGTAGCATTCAAATATGTAAATGTTCCATTATAAATATGTTATCTGTCTAACACCTCTAACCTCATTTTTCTGAAGCGTTGTTTGTATTTGTATTTGTGGTATGTTTTCTCTGGTTTTGTAGCTTTTGGATGTTTTGAAGGTACATATCTGAGAAATGAGAGAATGTGCACGTTTTCTCTGCAATTCTCTGTTGTTGAATGTGAATTTTATTCTCTATTACTATTTCAGTATCTTATTCTTATCATTCGTATCTCATTTATTTCAGTGTGGGTATGGCTCAGTGGCACGAAAATGCCACTAAAGACATGATGTAAGGCTGCCGAGAAAGCTGATAAAACCCAGGAAAACATTTGTAACTATGTATGGCATGAAGAAAATACGAAGGAAAATGGAGAGCAACCCAATTTATACATACCAAGTATTCAAGCAAGTTCATCCTAAAACTGGAATATTAAGCAAAGGTATGTGTATCATGAATAGCTTTTTGATTGACATTTTCGGACGTATTGTTGCTTAAGCTTTCCGTCAAGCTCATTAAATTGAGATCAGAGCACTTCTACCAGCTAAATTAGGGTACCATGTTGTAGGTGAAAGAACCAACTAGTACTCCGGTGAAGCTAAAAATATAGAAAAGTTGTTGAATGTGAATTTTATTCTCTATTACTATTTTAGTATCTTATTCTTATCATTCGTATCTCATTTATTTCGGTGTTGGTATGGCTCAGTGGCTAGAAAATGCCACTAAATACATGCTGTAAGGCATGATTGATAGTTTATAATGTATTGCTGTTTAAGATTGTCGTCTAGCTCATTCTACAAAGAGATCAGAGGATACTCAATAGATTGTTTGTTTTGTGAACTCTTTACCGAGCATGCTTCTCTCATATCAGCTCAGATTTGTAATGATGTATTTTTTATTGCAGTGAAATGGTGGTGCAAAAATCGAATGTTTGCTGATGAACAACGGAAGAAGAAGGCTGTGGCAAAAGTAAAACACCTCAAAGGCATTTGAAGAATCTAGTTTCCGAATCCTGGTGGTATAGAGAGAGTATAATGAGTGCATAAATGTGAGTATAGCTGAATTTTGCTTCTAATTATTTCAGTTTACTTGTAATATACGGTGCAGATGTTTAAAATTTGTTTTGTATTTACATGTCTAATTAAGGGGCAACAGAAGAAGGCTGAAGGAGAAATGGAGCAATGCAAGGGCATATGAAGTATCCAGCGTCCGAGTCCTGGTGGTGTAGAGAGCATAATGACTGCATAAATGTGAGTATGGCTGAATTTTGCTTATAATTATTTCAGTTTACTTGTAATATACGGCGCAAATGTTTAATTTTTTATTTTTATTCATTTGTCTAATTGAGGAGCAGCGGAGGAGGACTGAAGAAGAAATGGAGCAATGCAAGGCCATATGAAGTATCCAGCGTCCGGGTCCTGGTGGTGTAATAAGTGTTTTATAAAAGCAGTTATTTGGACAGTGCTCTGGGTAATAATTTATTATAATAATAAGAATATTATATAAGTAAATTGTTATAATAATGTATGTTGATGTTCACATTGGCGACCTTCAAGTTATTAAAAAAATACTTCTAACTTTTCGTGTATTTATTATGACTTTATTAATTCCCCTTAGACATAGTGAAAGGAGTGAAACTTTCGAAAATTGTTGGAGAACACTTAATAAAAAATCTATGCTGCATTCATATAATGTTTTTTTAACTTTCTTCAACAATTTATGAATGTTTTATTCCTTTCTCTACTTTGCGCTACTTTTATATTCCACCGTTAATTTGAATGTCTGATTAAAATCTGCCGCCTCACGTAACTTCGAGAGTGTACCGATTGAGGGCTAGTGTACTCAAGGTCAAAACATGATCAAAAAGATTAACATGGGAGTTACCATTCTCTTGGAGGTATGTTTTCTCTGTGACCACCAGGCGGTGGCAACTCTTATGGGAAATTTTTGACCGTTTGTTGCCAAAGTTCCCATTCTCAGCGCTAGTATCGCTCACCAAAATGTGGCGGGAACTGCAGAATTTGAATGAAAATGTCATATTTAAAATGGCTGCATCCGGCGCCGGCAGTCCCATCGTCCAACCTCAATTCTCTTTTTTAACGATGTGTTTCTTTTACTTTATATTATTTTTAAATAATTTACGTAGCTTTGTTGACTGTTAAAGTTAATCTATATTAGATTTGAATCGATTTTTTCATATTCACAGGAAACTTACTGTTTGTCTGTTGTTAAGATTGAAAGATTAACATTCGTTATTGGTACGTATTTAGTGTTTTGTTCTTATCATTCTGGTGTTATTTTTATCTTAATTATAGGAGAATACCACCGAGCGCATATGGAAAGGCTATCAGGAATGTCTGTAAGGCGAAGAAGGATATTTCAAGAAGTAAAAACGAAGGAAGAAGGAGAAGAGCTACCCTTTTATACAATGTTTTGAACAAAGTTCATTCTGATAATGGAGTATCAAGTAAAGCTACGAGTATCATTAAAAGCCTAATCAATAATATACTTAGAACTTCCAGCTGTTCTTCTATCCAGCCTATAACCAAGCAAACTGTAAGTTAAGATATAATGCTATCACGAAATATATAAGTCCTTGTTAATGCTTCCGGGAAACTAGATATATCTGTAATTCTTTGCACTGAAAATCAATCAACAACCTTAATAATATGATTATTAGTCTAACCTTTCGTTCTCAATGTAAATTTAGCATGCTTCTATCAAATCTCATATTTGTAATGATGTTTTTACGCATTGCAGTGAAGTGGTAGTGCACTAGAAGGAATTGGAGGTTTGCTTAGGAACACGGACGAAACAAAAGTGAAATGCCTTTGAAGTGCCTCACTTTCTACATGCCGGTTGCTATTTGGGTAATGATGTAACACATTGAATGTGTCAGTATATATCTTCTGTGAGTATTGCTAAATATTTATAAGATGTTCTAATTTGAGCTTAATAGCTTGTTTTATACATTACCGATTTTTTTTTCTTTTTAATTTCATGTCCAAATGAGGAACAACTCAGGAAGAGGACGAACCGAAAATGAAGTACCTCGAAGGCCTTGACGTATCCCGTTCCTGGTAGTGTAATAAGAGAGTACGTTGAATGTGTCAATATATGCTTGTGTGAGTACATTCGAATATTTATTGTATGTTTTTATTTGAGATTGCTGGCTTGTATTTTATATATTTTACTGATATTTGTTTCTTTTTATTTTTATGTCTAAATGAGGAATAACTGAAGAAGAAGGCCAAAGCGACAATGAAACACATATTATTCGTTTGTGGCTTGTGTGTGTAATTAGTGTTAGTGAACCGGTGTATTTTATATATTTTGGATTTTACATTAACATATGTAGGTGACTAATGATATTAAGTATTTTCTATCTATCTTTTATGTGTCGATATTTTCGTCAATATATTTTTTGTGATGAGTAATCAGATTTTAGCTAATCAAAATTCTTTCTCTAATTATTGTTTGTTTCAAAGAGTTATTTAGACAATGCACTAGTTACTTCCATAAATTAATATAATAATGTGTTTACTTACAAATAACCATGTTTAAGAAGTTATTCAGTGGATTTTTGATTTGCTTATTTATTCTTTCTATGTTATAGTTTTGCAATAATAAAAAACGAACTAAAAATATTTACATCTCTTATTTACCCTCATAGATCAGAAGTATTGAGGAAGGAATAAAACTTTTCAGAAATTTTTGGAGTGATTTTTTGGAAAATTCTTTCATCATTCATATTACATTTCTGATGACTATCATGAAAAGTAAAATGAATAATCTCGAAAGTTATTTTAAAAAATTCTGAAGATTTTTATTCTTCTCTACTTATAAGCTACGATAACACTTTTACTATACTTTGAATCTGCCGCCATAAGCAAGTTAGTTTGCGAGTCAACATCTTTAGCGCTAGTTGTACTTCAAGGTCAAAACATAGTCAACGAAATTAACATGGGAGTTACCATTCTCTTGGAGGTAGTGTCCTCTGCTGACCACAGAATAAAGATCTAACACAGAACGTACTAATACTATGTTATGCGCGCGTAGCCAAAGTGCAAGATTGCCGGTTTCCCAGTTATTACTGGCATTTGCTAGGATTATAGCGCTCTACCAGTAAAATAGTAAATTTATAATAATTTTCCAAGTTTAATGTTCTATAGCTCAGTTTCTCTTAACTTTCTATTTCTAATAATATCATTAATAAGGAGTTCTGCTTCCCCTCCTTATGAGTCTTTCATTTTTAGGACCTTCCAAGACCTTTTTGGCGTTTAGCTGAATTCATATGGTTGAAATAAACAAGTATTTTAATATAAATAATAAATGAAGAAGATTATTATCTGACTTTGTCTCTGGTCTCCCTAGGGTAAATTTATAGATTATATTGCCATCAATTGACAGTACAATCAAAGTAAGCTAAATCATAAATTCAATAACATTCTGGTTGAATTATGGAAAAACGTTTATTAATAGCCATGCATATAAACTATCCATAGCTAACGTACAAGAAATATTACATGAGAAGAAACAAAGGAGAATTACATACAAAAAGAGATGAGATCCCATAAAAAAACATGAAATGTAAAAAATGCAAGTCTCGCAACGCTGTCCTTCCAACGTAAAAAGTTTTGAGATCACAAAAAACCAAGTCAGTTAGTCTTCTTTCATTACTTTGATCTAATTATTTACCCACCATCATTTATAATCACCGGATAATTTTATTAGACATATTTATTTCGATAATACATGTATAATTGACTTGGAAATCGCACGGCTTCCTCACTGACAGAATAAATCAAATACCAATGAAATATACACTAAAGTTATAAACTTAGGTTTTAAAACATTATACATGTAGGTATATTAAACTATCACGGCAACAAGATTACGTAAGAATAAACTACTATTTAAAATACTTTAATTTTTAAATATTATTGTCTTTCGATTGTCAAGTCATAATACATGTATTAAGAGAAAAAAATTATTCGGTGATTGTAAATGATGGTGGGTAAATAATTAGATCAAATTTATGAAAATGTTGTTGAATAGGTACTTCCATTGGTAGGAACTAAGCTAACTGACTTAGTTTTACATGTGATCTCACAACTTTTTGCGTTGGAAGGACTGCGGTGCGAGACTTGCATTTTTTACATTTTATGTTTTTATGGGATATATTTATCCACAGCCGTTGTATTATAACACCATAATATGTCTCTATACAAACGTCTTATGAGGTCAATAAAATACTGTGTCTTATAAGCACTCATAAGTCACTGCGTGTCTTAGGGTGTCTTATTAGCACTCATAAAACACGCATAGAAGACAGCATGATTTTTGAGTTATGAAAAAGAGACATAAGAAGTAATATTATAGTTACTAAGTTAACTTGCTTACCGTAATTTGCAATATCTATGTTTCTGTGTACTTTTAAAGTTGCCTTCAACTTGGAATACTTTGTCCTTCCTTAACGATGAAGCAGCCAATCTTTTACTAGCTGTAAGGAAGTATGCCAGCAACACATCTTCAGTTATCACACTAGCACCTTTTTTCTGGATCCACTGGTTAAAGTCGCCGAATTCTTTGTTGCAAGCAATTTTTGATTTGGGCGGCAATAAATTTAAGCTTGCTTCTTCAGCAGCCTTCAATATTTCTTGAGGTATTCTTGTTCTATCTCCCATCGGAAATAATTACTAATACTTGTATTGCAAATGGAGTCGATAAACAATAAAATCGCATAAATAAACAACCCATTTATCATAGAAACTATGTATTCATAACCTACCACAATTAAATTCTGACATTAATCAGGAAATTTTCAGCAAACTGTCATCGAAATACATTACTAGCATTAGTTTTCAATTTTGTAAAAGGTTTATAGCGGCTTGGATAAAGTCACATAATTCTATATACCTATAATTTGATCCTTGAATTTTTATTTGAAGCTCAGTATGGGGATTGCGAGTTTAGTACGCATGCGCGAAAGGGGAAGTCACATCATATGGTATCCATGGTAACATCACACATTACCAATAGCACAGCTTACCAAATAAGTTATGCTAATGGTAAGTGTGGCAACGTAATGACATGCTCCTCCTCTTAGCCAAAAAAGTTCATGACGCATGCGCATATCGTCAGCTATCCCCCGGTCTTGGGCTTCATTTTTGCGTATTTTTTTCCACAATACTAGTGGTATAGAAGTTTAAGTAGGTATATGGGACAAAGTTCTGTATTGCAATTCGTCTCTTATATAGACATATAAAATACTCAAGAATAATTAGACACTCAACCAGCGGTTTCGTGTCTAAAAAGTTCTTGCGTGTTTTGTATGCCTAATAAGACACTTATACAATAAATAACTATTCATTCATTCTTTATAATAATAATGAACTGTTGTTTAGCGATTATACAATTTCAAAATAAATTGATTGTTTCTCGCAGGTTTCTCTGGTTACCACGGAAATATCTCTAATTTTTTATGTTTTTGGAAGAACCGTTTCCCATGTCATTTGGATGTTAGTTCCGTTTTCATATTGTTCTTGTTTAGATGGCTGGCAGTTCATATAGTATCACAGATTTGTTTTATTCTGTGGTTGCTAGTTCATATTGTTACGTGAATGAAGTACAAACAGATTTATTCCCGCACCTTCCAGAAGCGATATGTGAAGTACATTTTCTCACTGTAATGTCGGTTTGACAATCGTCTAGAGTCTAAAGCATTCTCGATAGATGCTATGACAAGATTCAGATATATAAAGTTGTGTCGAA
Source organism: Crioceris asparagi (assembly GCA_958507055.1). Lineage (NCBI taxonomy): Eukaryota > Metazoa > Arthropoda > Insecta > Coleoptera > Chrysomelidae > Crioceris > Crioceris asparagi. The sequence continues at coordinate 40,622,095 of OY293831.1, forward strand.
AACGGGTCACAGTCAGTCAGTACATAAAAGTCAGTTGGATTGAAAAATCCATTCTAGTAGTTCATTCGGTAAAGACGGTGACAGTTTAGATTGTCAAAGTGGCAAGTTGTGACAAGACGTACTACTACGGAAGATGGTGAACAAGGTGTTAGAAATAAACATTTGAAAGCAAACTGCGAACATAGGAGAGCTCTCTGTATGTTAACCCCCACAATGTTTAGCGCAGGGTTAAATGTTACAATTTGATGTCAAGTGGGATCACTCGCATTTTACTGAGAATATATGCTGAATACCAGATCGAAAGATTACGGCAAAATGGTAAATATTGCAGATCTGGTAGAGTACCTGAAAAAGGAAAAAGAAGAACATACACAAATATAAGAAGAACAGCAAATCATTAAACAACAAGAAAAAGAAGACCAAGAAAGAAGTAGACAACAAGAACAAGATTAGTGATGCTGCGAGATTTGTCCTGGTCATGCAGTCTTGGTCTTGGTCTTGCAAAATTGTAAGACCAAGACCGAGACCGTCTATTCAAGACCAAGACCCAAGACCAATACTGGGATGCAAGACCAATACCAAGACTAACCTGGTCTTGGTCTTGCTGTAAGACTTGCAAGACTCTTGCAGTTGCGTAACCGAACAACAAATTGGTAGGAAGCATATTTTTTTCTCAAATATTAGATAAGAAACGCTACTAAATAACCTAATTAATTTAATCTTTGAACTCCCTTATTATCGATCTTTATTTTACAGATTCTAAAAATATTGAATTAAAAGTTAATTTTAGTCTTCTAGGATTTCTGGATTTCAAAAAACTCTGAAATACCCTATACAGTAATTTCAACCCTTCTAGGATTTCCCTTAACAAGCTGTTTTTAAAGAATCCCGACAGTTCGTAGCTAGGGGAAGGTAAACTACACGGTTTTTTATTTTTATTGTTTTTTCTATCGCGCACAATGTTTTAAGCAAACGTTACAAAATAAATATATATATAAATCTGATATCTTTTTGATGACATTTATCCAGTAGCCACATTTGGAGATTTTTGAAATTTTAGATTGCCCTTATTTTGAAACTATTTTTTCGATCATGCTCATTAACTAACTCAACTGAGATATTCACAAGACTGATTTTTGAAATAGATACCTAGTTTTATAAATGCGCGTATTAACAAATCTCTACCTGTTTTTAATTTTCTTTTTTTTGGAAAAAGCTTTATACAAAAGTTAAAGTTAGTTTTGTAAACCAGAAATACTTTTAATCGCTTTCACTCAATATCCACTCTGAAGGATTCTTTCTATTTTATTAAAGAAAATGGTACATTGTAGGTTGAGCGAGAGAATGAGTTATGAATTAGATGTATGATGCATGTAGTAAAATGAGTGCTCAGTTGCGACGGATGATACCAAGAAAGCACAAGCAGACTAAGTCGCCGCTAGTAAGATACGATTCTCATATGTGAATGTTGATTATTAATTTATAAACTTTATTAATTAACTACGCATCTCACTTGCCCTAACTTAATTCTACGCACATAGTTTTATTCTCATTACTTATTCTAGATTGGTTCGGTACCATTACAATACCAGGCGTCTTTGTTCTGGATAATTTTTTTAAACGGTCGATATTTATAATCATAATAATAATAATAACAGTCTTTATTTCAAATTGTATGCATACATTCTTTGGGACATAGACAATACAAAGGAAATAGTGTCAACAAAAATAAATACTGATAAGTAGACAAAAAAAAAACATACTTTTTTCTCAAATATGATTTCAATATTCAAGAAAGTCAGCTACATTATATGATTCTAACTGCACTGGCAGTTCCTTTTCGAATGATAATATAATTAGGTATAGGCAATCTTATAGATTATGAATTTCATACTTCCCATACCTACATATTGCAGGGTTCTTCTTCATTTGAATTAATTAATTACGGTTTAGAATCGCAACAAATTTTCACACTTATAAAAAGATTAAATATTTTGCAAGAGTCTTGCGAAGTCTTGCAAGTCTTGCAGCAAGACCAAGACCAATACCAAGACAGTATATGCAAGACCAAGACCCAAGACCAAGACTAAGGATTTTATGCAAGACCAAGACCAATACCAAGGGTGCAAGACCAAGACCAATGCCAAGACCATATCGGTCTTGGTCTTGGTCTTGCTTTGCGCATCACTAAACAAGATAGAATTAGACTGGAGGACCAAACAAGAATAAGACGAATTCTAGAAGATCAAGAAAGATGTAGGCAACCAGTCAAAGAAGAAAGAATAAGACAAATATTAGAAGAACAATAAACAAGAATAAGAAAAAAATTTGAAGAACAGGCAAGAGTGAGACAAAAAGATTAACAAGAAGTTGACCAAAGACTAGAAAAAGTTGACCTGAAATTAAGGAAAGATCAAGAAAGTTTCGATCAAAAATTTCATCTGATGGAAGAGTAGATGTCCCAAATGAAGCCTAAAGTGTACCTGAGAAGATCGTCCGATAAAATTCAAACTAGTGTAGTTAGTCCATTTAAAATTGACGCTCTAAAATTCTAAGGTAAACAGACTTTGTCTGCATCTAAAAAGCAATTTGATGCCGCTGCTTTGGCTAGTTGTTGGTAAGATGAAGAGAAAGCCACTGAATTGATCCTGTCTCTACGTGGTGTTGCCCTGGAAATAAATACCCTATCTGGCTGCGAACATTCTTATGAGAGTTTAGTGAAAAGTTTTGATACGGTAAACAACATCTACAAGTATACCAAGCACGGTAAAGTATAGGCAAATAAAGGTATGACGAAACATTGCAGCAGTTTGAAATTGATGTTGCTCAGCTCGTTCGACTGGCATACCCTACAGTGCTAAGAGACTTTCTTGATAGTTTAACAGTACAAAAATTCATTGATGGCCTAAGAGATTTTGAGATGCAACGGGCCATACGGTTGAGTGGCCTTACAAGAATTGAAGAAACCCTTACACGCACTCTTGAATACCCTTATTGGGGACAGATTAGACAAATTTTGCGAAAACTTGATGGGCAAACAACTAGACATAATACTAAGAGCCAGTTTTATAAAGGACATTTCAACCTTCGGTTGGTCAACCGCTGGTTGAAGCAAAATCTACGGTTGAAATTTTTGAGAAAAATGTTAGTTGCTGTCATTTCAACCTTGGGTTGGTTTATAATACAGAAAGTTACGAGTGAACCTCGTTTGAGTTTCAACCTTCGGTCAAACGAACATTATAAAACCAGCCCTTAGAGGATGTGTTGGAATTGTGGACAAGGAGGAGACATGAGAAGAATTGTTCACCCTTTCGAACTATCAATGTGCCAGAAAACTTCAGTACGCAGAGGGTGTGTTGAAATTATGGACAAGAAGGACACATGAAGTAGAACTGTCTACAATTTCAAACTACCAATGTACAGGAAAACTCCAATTATCAGATGTTGTGTTGGGAACGTGCACAAGAAGGAATGGTCCACAAGTTCAAACTGGCAATGTACAGGAAAACTTCAAAAACCGGGAGAAAGAAAACTGCGCCCAACAGAAATATCATTATCGCTCTAACAAAGACAGGTCAGATATCAAGCCTGAAGAGAGGAAAATATCACCACAACGAATAGATGCCAGCCATAGGTCGAAGAAATGCAGAATATCGACAAGGAGATCAAACAGTAGTGTTAAGACGCAGGATTTTCAGAAGCATAGAATGGTTTGTTTAATAATTTATTTAAATTAAACAATCTTTGAGATACCTATAATGAATATGGTATATCGACGGGAGTAACTTTTGAACCTTGAAATACAAAATTAATATAAAACACTTTGAACATAGGTATGACATAAAATAATTGTTCCCAGCTAGTCGGTCATTCTTAAAATCCTCACTTAATAATCTGAGAACCGTTAAATATTATAACATTATTCAAGTCCCATTCCAACACAAAATCGATGCTTTATCTTTAGTAAACCTTTGGTCATTATATTAGCGACCATATTGTCAGTTGGCAAGTATTCAAGATTTATCATCTTATTATGAACCCATATGATATTTTATATCAACGCGTTTACTTCTTTCGTGTATTATCATACTCTCACAAGATATTATTGCGCCCTGGTTATGACTCTTAATTTTTATGCAATCAGGATCAGTACCATTATTCCAGTCTCTAGTTACTCTTATTCCGAGTCAATCTTTTACCGCACCTAAATCTTTTATAAGGAAGCATTTTCTTCTTTAGATCTTGCACATCTTGAACAGAATTCGAGAAAATGTAGAAGTGATCGACATGCAAACCAACTAGAGTGAATATTTTTCTATTAAATTTAATATAAACACAGGCATCATATTCAGATCCCCTAATCCATAATCAATCATGAAAGTATTGATTTTATCATTTCAACACTTGGCTAATTGCTTAAGGCCATATATATAGATTTTATTCAATTCACAGACCTTCTTTCAGTACATAAAATTTTCAGGCTGCTCTATAAAAATATCTTCTTCTAAATTACCATTCAGATAGGCTGTAGTTACATCCACATGATGGTATTTGTCTAAATCTTTTTACTACCAGCCTTCCCATGTACTTCGAATTTCAATCAATTCCATTCTTAAGTTTATAGACCCACCTGAATTTCATCACATTCACATCAGAACGTCTATCAAATAGTGCCCACGTTTGGTTTCTTGATAAAGAATCTAGTACTTCTCTTATAGCTAATTCCCGTTTTGTTCGGTCAGATCTAGATAATGCATCATGAAAGCTATCTGACTCTCCAACGCTGCTAAGAAGAAATGAATATTCAAAATCAGGGTTTCTGTTCAGTTTCTGCTACGTTCACTTCGTCTACTCAGATTATTTTGGTTAGTCTGGATTGAGTTGTCATCATTTCTTCTATCACTTACTTCGCCATATCTCAGATGAAATATCGGCAGTGATTGGTGGTTGAGGAACTGTAATAGGTTGTATATTATAGTAATAACATAATCAAGATTTTTAATATCAACGAAAAAATAAGAAATTTAATTTATGAGACTTGATCGATTTACATTTTCAAAAAATAATATTTAATATTATAATATTAATAATTGCAATTACAAGTTTTCTCGGATTATCAGGATCTATTAATTTAATACCAATACCCTTTCGTATCAAAAAACAGGAAGGAAGGGGGTGCCCCCCAAACCTGTCTCTTGCTGACAGGCACCGCAGACAAAAGGAATAAAGGATGGATCTGCGTGAGTTGCACGATAGGTTGTTTTGGAATTTACATTTTTTTGGTCATGCAGAGTATGTTACAATGTTTGTGCCTTCTGACTTCTTGCTTAGTTGACTAATGTCATGGTAATTCGTTACTTGTCTAGTTCGAGATACCTTGATTACTTACCCCCAAAGGCTAGTCAGTCCTGTATAATTTTGCAAGTTTAATGTTTTATAGCTCAGTTTCTCTTAACTTTCTATTTCTAATAATATCATTAATAAGGAGTTTTGCTTTCCCTCCTTATGAGTCCTTAATTTTTAGGACCTTCCAGGACCTTTTTGGCGTTTAGCTGAATTCATATGGTTGAAATAAACAAGTATTCTAATATAAATAATAAATAAAGAAGATTATTTTATGATTTTGCCTCTGGTCTCCCTACGGTAGATCGTCGTGTTCGAATAGTGCCAGGTTTGAAAATTGAAAATATTATGTATTTAGTTGTAGCTTCATAGATTTTTAATTTGTTTCCTATTGCCCAATCTGAAACTATGTCCAGGCACTTTCAAGCGGTCTTCTCGAGAGCCCGTCTTTTATTTGAATTTAAAATTAGTGTGATTTCGTCTGCATATGCGGTTATATGAGAATTGAAAGTACAATTTGCTCTAAGTAATGGATCCATGATGATGTTCTACTGTACCCCTGCGGACATCCTTTTGTTATGTTTTTTCTTACGGTTGCACACTCTGACGAGTATTCGACATCTCTGTCCTGAGCTATGATCGTCGTGCCGTCCCCTTTTATTACACCGTGTATTAATCTTGAGTCTTTTAATTTGTCGGCAGCCAGCTTATAGGCAATCCCCATGTGTCTTTGGCTAGTTGATCTTTTAAAAAATTTGTCCAGGATGAATTCTTGGCCTTAAAGATCTCTGTTCTGTATGCTCGGAGCTTGGTAATGTAGCTCTCCTTTATCTCGTGGTTTGGTTGGTTTGCTCTTCTTAGTTTTTTATACTTTCTTCTCAGCTTTAGCGTCTCAAATTTGAGCTTTTCGATGTTTCTGCTCCACCAAGGTGTTGCCTTATTACGGACTGTGACTTCTTTACAGCTTCTATCTATTATATCTCGGTATGCCTTTGTCAAGGCTTGTATAATCCTATTTATGCTAGGTATGTCTTCTGTTGGTATTCTGGCCAGCTGTTCGCTTGCTCTCAGGGCGGCAACCTCTAGTGCTTCCATATTAATGGATCTTATATTGTATTTAGGGGTATGGTCTATTTGTATTAAACCGTGGTCGCTGCTATTTGCATTAACCACTACTCGCCAATCTTTCATTTCTTTTATTAAGTTTTCTGATGCAGCATTTATGTCTATGTTTTAGGCCTGATTGGCTCGATAATCTGTAGGTTGTTTGTGCTGATTAGTTCGTCAAAGGCGACTCCTCTTGTATCTGTGGTCTTCGAATACCAAGTTGCGGATTTGCTTTTTAGTTTGCCTAGTAAAATTGTTGTTACACCTCTATATGTATTTAGAGTTTTTCGTATGTCTGATCTAAGATCCTCCGTATCTTGATCCCGGGGGACGTATCCGTTCATGAGTATGAATGCCTTGTTAGTCATTTTGAAGTGGCATACCGAGATATGTTTGTTAGAGTTGCGCATTATACACTGCGTCTATCCCTGTACCTCTGAAGCAGATGGCTGACAGAGGAGGCTCGCTCGTCAGATGGGCACATTTCTTAAATGAGTATCCAGGTATTTTATGTTGTTTTCCTAGGTACTGCGTGTAGGTCTCCTGGTGACACATTATGAGAAGTTCTTTTCTTATTTGAGGGGACACTTCTACGACCCAGTGGTTGAAATGTTTCTCCTTTGGTCCGAATTTATGTTTGATTTCTATATCATTTACTCCGCTATCGGGGAAGATGGTAGTCAGTTCTGCTGCAATATCGTCTTCCTCGAACTCCGAAGGAACTCCGAATATCACCAGTCCTGGTTTAAATTTTCATTTCTAACACGGCGTTTGTTAGGGCCTCTCTATTTACCTTGCTGGTCTCTGCTTCTGTTCTGATACCATTTCCACCGTATTTTGTGATTCGATCTGGCTTTAGTCTCAAATCTTTTGGACTCAGTTTAGCGAAGATCTGCTTCTTGGTGTTTTTATTAGTTTTTAGGCTGCCTTTTTTGTCAATTGGGGTTATAATGACGTATTTTACTGGTTCGGCTATTATAATCTTTTTTGCATTAACATGTAACTTAATGCCACTAACTTTTGCTTCTTCTGGATATGACGTTGTACTTAGTTTTTGATTGATGCTGTTTTCGATGATAGCATACCCTTGTAATGTGCTGCAGAGGATACTCAGATCCTCGAATATTGCGCTCATCGGTACAATACTCATAATTAACTCATTCATCTTTGCATTATTATCTTTACTGCTAGTAACTGTTTGAACTGTATGTTATCTCGCCTCCGAGAAGACGTTAATTATTTTTAGGAGTGATTCTATGTGCACACCTGTTTGTTTGCGAACCTCCTCCTCTGCCACCCTCAGAACAGGAAGTTCTGCGATTTCTCAATCTGTGATTTGGCACTATTTAAACTCAAATTTAGAAGTCCTGTATTCACTACGCATACCCTCTTACTCGGGACAAACCCTCCGATGGGGGCTATTCTTCTTAACCGCAAGCTGGAGCTTGCACTTACAACGTGAATGCTAACTTAGACAAGTTTTGACGGCCAGCTAGTCGTTACTACCTTCGCCACGTAGAGTCGGGGCTCTGGACTCCCGTAGAGTTTTTTGTTTTGGGTTGAGGTTAATCGCTTTCTCTATACTCTTCCAGTCTGGTCGAAGGCGAAATATTTATTCGCTCTGAAGAGAAACCAGAGTACCCTTTGGTATTAGCACAATAACCTGCAAATACCATTTCAACTGATCTCTTTCAAGTTTCTTTCGCTGTTCTTTCGGAAGATGCTGTTGCGCTGGACAGCCGAAAACTCGAAGGTTAAAAATGTCCACAGTTTCTCAAAAGGAACTTTCCCAGAAACTGCACTGGTTGGAGTTATATTTTTAAGGTAAATGGTGGTATTCATAGCCTCAGGCCAATATTCTTTGCTTAGTCCAGAATCATAGAGCATATAGTTTGAATACCCATCGAGTGGGGTTTCGTCCTACCTTGTCTATCTCTTTTTTTCGTTTGTAAACTAGATGAAATAAAATTTTAACGTCATAAACATATGTCTTCGATCAGATCGGCTGATTGTTATTTTGCCGTTTGTTCTTGTTCTCATTGACGTTTAATGTCAAACATTTCTTTTTGAAAGTGATTTAACCCCTTTACAAATATGTCAGTGTCACTGTTTTGGGGTTAGGAATTAAAATTTAATTTAAATTATTTACGACATGCGTAAAATGGCAGATGTCGTCAGGAATTGTGACGAAACCCCACTCGATGGGTACACTAAATATCTGAATCTTTCAGATAAACTCATGTTGGTTCTCTCAGCTACTCCATTTTTTGTGGCGAATAAGGTACTGTCGTTTGGTGACGTATATCTTCGTTTGCTAAAACGGTCATAGAGTACTTGCATACTCGCCCCCATTGTGACAGAAGACATTTTATTGTATTGCCTGTCTGCTTCTCCAGAAAATACCTCATTTTCGGTTGCAATCATTTATCCAAAAGTCATTCTGGAAAAATCATCTATAGAAGTTGAAAAAAAAAAGAAACTCCAAGTCATCTCCACATTTTATTGTATTTAAATTAAGTTGTGAGACATGTTTCGGTGTTGTACAACACCATTATCAATCACATAAAGATTCTGTAAAAACAGTTTAATGTAAATTCTAATTTAAATTAAAAATGTTATTAAATCATAAGATATCAGAATGTTGTAAAAAATTGTGAGAAGAATGTTAAAAACTATCAAAAACAAAACAAAATAAAACAGAATGTTTTTTTCAGATACTCACATGAATTAATGTTTTTTATTATTTTAATCCATATACCAGAAATTCCTTATTAATAAAGTGCAAAAATTAAATTAGCGTTTGTCCATAATACCCCAAAAATACCCAAATTAAATAATTAGATAATTGAAAATAAAATAAAATTCTAAAAAAATAAAAATAAAAATGTGTTAATCGTCACACTACATCTTGTTTTCGTTGGTGACAATGAAAAGGATTAATTTCTGGCAATGGATCATTTAAATAGATTCTTGATTACATGTGAGCACTGACATCTATTGTTGACTTGTGTAAGTTTATAACCGAGAATCTATAAATTGATGAAAACTACATATAACTTAAGGATAAGGAGAAGCACAGAAACCAACAATAATATGTTTATAAATAAATTCAAAAGTTTAGAGTGTTAAAGAATTGTATACAATCATAATTAGTCTGTTCGTTAAGTGAAGTAATTAATGGGTTATTGACGTTCGAGTTAATCTCGAAAATTTCTAAGATGTTCAACATGTTTTAACTCGAACGTCAATAACCCATTAATTACTTCACTCAACGAACAGACTAAGTGGGGTGTAAATTTTCACAACACTTGGTACACTTGACGTATTGCACCACATTTCTACTAGAATGAGCACATTTAATCTCATTTGATTTCGGTCTCTCAATGTTTATTTCAGAGCGATATTACGGTACATCTTCATCGGACGCCATCATGATAATTTAAAACTGGCGAACAGACATAAAAAAGTATGCTGACTAAATTGTATACCACCTGTCGTTCAAAAATAGATTCCTTAACCAAAAGACAAATAACTGCACCTGAATTCTTGAGTTAAGTAGACAATATTTCATAGAATAATTGCCAACGTATTCGCTTGTTTCCTTGTTTCAGTAGTAGTGGTAAACTGAACCTTTGAGGGAAAGGGGGTGGGTGTGTCCTTCTGTCATTAGCGTGATATATCAGTTCCCTCTGGTTCAGGGAGTAGTAACTTTGTGTAGTGATCTTGATTTTGGTTTTTTGATTTCATCGATGATTCTTCTTCTTTGTTGGGCGCCAGCCAACTCAGTGTTATTTTTCTCTTATTTTTAGAATAATTAAAACCCTTCTCATTTCAACTTAACACTTTTATTTCTAGAAAACCTTTCCCCGATCATTATTTGTGGCTGAGCCCTTCAAAACACTAAACATTTTTCTAACCTCACTTAATGTCTCACTTTTTTTTGGTTGCCTAACTTTTCTCATTAGTAAACTCTACAGTAACAGTAACAGAGTCATCAAGTTGAGGAAAAATTATTAACACGTTGTTGTAGTTCTATATACGTCTCCGTTCTCTGCTCAAAAGTCAAAAGTATTAGGTTTTTTTAAAATCATTTTTATTATTTTTTGTCATTAGCGTGAACGTAATCTTCAAAATTACAACTCAATTAATAATTTTGATAAAGTATTGAGGGAGATTTGGCGTACCGACAAAAAAACACATTTGAAAAATAAAATTTATGATGGTGGTATGACGAGGAGTAATATATATGAACGGAAAAGTGAAATGTATAGTCTTTATTCAGCTAAAAACCAAATAGCAAATGATGACTCTTACAATAAAAAAATTCAAAATACAGTAGATTATAAGAACGAAAATTGTTTTATTAATCATTCTCCATAACCGGTGTGATGATTAATTCACGAACCTGAAAAAAAAATGCTTTAAGATGGATGAAGAAGGATTATTTTAATATTTTTATTAAAAATATGCATATAACGTTATGTCTTGTGAGAAATATTCATTCAAAATATAAACATAACAAGCCGTCTTTATCATCTTAAATCTGTATTGTAATTAGTCGAATGCCCTGAGTTTGCAATCCTCCATACTTGGCAATAGAATCAGAAATATCTCATATGTCTTTACTTGAGTCAGAAAGAAATGAGTTGTCATAAACATGTCATAAACGGAAAAATGAGAGTTTACGCAAGTTTACAATTTCACTCACAAAAATAATTCTGTTGCCACTCAAAAATGTCCAATGAAATTAGGAGTGTCCGGTAAATAAAAAATAATATTTAATAGGTATATTGGTATTCGTTCGTATATTGCGTAAGTGAAAGAAAAGAAGCATCAGTTCTAGGAAGATGAAAGACTCTTGGGACCTCCTTGGTGCGCCGGAAAATACGAAATAACATTCTGTTGATACTGTTATTTTTGAAGTTGTTCAGTTGCAGTTAGATTGATAACTTTTGGCACCAACTTCACAAGTACCAGCACCAATAGAATTAATATTATTTCGTATTTTTCAGTCCACCAACTAATAACGTCGGTAAAATTATTGTAAAAAAAATAATTCGTAATTTTGAGTGTAACATTAGTCATGAAAATTGTTGAACGTTCACTAATACCAAAGAAGATAGTACTTATAGTATTACCATGTATAAGGCCTAGTTGTTACTAATAGATATACATATTTCCGACTTTACTGCAGTACCTCTAAAACCGTAATTCTTTAGAAAAAATGTTCATTTCATATCTTGATAGATAAATATAATATCTTCTTTAATTTGACCGTCTCATATTTTCAATTTTTTTAAAAAATGCCCCTTAAATATAGCGGAATACACCTATCACATATTTGAGACTTTACCATTGCTGTAACTCGAAAACCTTAACTCTTCTCAAAACATTTTCAATTTAAACATTTCGGGATATGGTCCCGTCTCTATCTTCAAATCTCGAATTTTTGATTCTCTCACATATATGCCCCTTCCACATAGCTGAAACACATATTTCAGACTGTAACGCGGAAACAAGTGATTATTTTTAAAAATGTTCAATTTAAACGTCTCCGGATATGGATATATATGGATACCTTGCATAATTAGTTTTTAATTGAATTGGTGTAATTCAATCATTTGATCTTTTAGACATGTTTTTTAAATATTTACAAAATATGTAGTACTTTTAAAAGTGTACGTAGATTCGGCTTCGAGCTGAATCTAAAACATCAGAATCAGAGATATATACAAATATGCTGCACTGACATAAGACATTGATATGATATAATAGACTATGGAAAAATCACAATTATTGTAACTATGCACATTTATGTAGTGCATTTATCTTTATCGATGATATTTTTTATGAAATTAAATTAATTTTCAACATAGGCATAAACTTATGGTTTACTATGTAAATCATTCGCGGATTTAACACCAACATACTCATTTTGACATGACAATTGATGACAATCAATTCTCATCAGACTCGAGCAAATAAATGATGAGAAATCTATCTCATTTGCAATAGCCTACTTCAGATGACTTTTTTTAGATCGCTCGATAGAATAAATATTATTTTGTATTTTTACGTGCCTCAGCTTATAAAATCGGTTTTAGTTTTCGTAAAAAGTTATTTCTTTTACATTTTTGAGTGTCAATATATAACTTTGTATTTAAATGTACCTAGCCCTCTCAATTTTTGATTCTAGAAAGAATTGTCCCCCTTCCAACCTTTGAAGGAGATTTATTTGGAAATATTTGACCTTTTCTGAGAACTTCTCATTTCAGTGACAAAAGATAAATAAGGCGAATTCATCAGTACATAAAAAAACAAATATACATTCGGATCGAATACCTCCTCCATTTTTTTAAGTGGGTTAATGGAATGATGTTGCTATAAGTGCATATTTGAAAAAACATGCTCGTAATATTTCTAGTAAGGTTTACAAGGTAAGAAAATCGGACACTGAAGATCATAATTCGGAAAATGGACAAGTGTATGTTGTCTTCATTTTGGCCCTTGAAAAGATATACTCAAAAAATGGGACAATTGCAAAGCAAGATAATTCGGAAAAATCTTTTTTGAGTATGCATTCTCTCTCATACCTGACGGTGAAGATGAATATACATAAATTGAACGTTTTTAATAGACTATTTCCGAACAGAACAGATAACTTATGCAAAGGCACATTCTTTTTTCGAATTATTATTTTCTTATTTTTATTCATTACTTACTTGAACGTGTGGTGGTGTTGACAGTGCATAAAGTACAGAACTGGCGACATCTCCTGGTTGCAACGGAATTAGTCCTGGATAATTTACCAGAGCTTCCGTAGGCAACATTTCCTTGAACATTTCTGTCTCCACAATACCTGGACTGATACTCTACAAATATATTATGTAATCAACATCAGGGATTGTTTATATTAAAATTATGTTCTTGATAATATCTAGAGATTTTCGTTTATTTTTGGGAAGGATAAGTTTCGTAGTAAAATCAATCATTATATTACCAGATTTGAATATAATTTTAACTGCGTTGAGTGGGTAGAGATGAGGCCTGTTCATTGGACATACATTAGGGCTGAAGAGGATACTTTCAACTTTACACGAAAACAGCAGTATCTAGCTGGGTAGACTCTTGGCCTATTACCTATCAGCCAATTGATTTAGATTCGAATTTCAGTAAGAGCTATCGCTCAGATAGACAAGCGCATGGTTTTCACTGTAAGATACGAGGCGGAAAACACCACAATAAATACTTCCTTAATTTTTGAACCACAGATAACTGATGGGAGTTACAAGTTCTTGACAAAGTCACAATTGGCATAGCACATAGTGCATATTAGACTTGAGACTATGAAATACAATAAATATTAATGCAAATATGCGAAAGTATTTACTTATATTGATTACTAGATATTTGTTCTCGGTTTGCATGGATAGCACTAAAATGGTTATCGTGGGTTAACCTTAAAAGGTAGATCTCTTTAATATATACAATTCAGTAGTACATTATTTTGATCTATCTCGGTTTCGCCAGCATTTGCTATGTAAGCGGGCACAAATACGTTCTTTACGACATCACATTACAAATCTTTCAAATTCTTGGAATTTATCCATGATAAAATATAAACCTTCCATTTGAATCACTCTGTTTATTGATGAAAATTGCATTGAAATCCGTTGCGTAGTTCAAAAGATCTAATCTAACGATTGAATGAGAATGTTAGATATTTAATTTTATAATGAGTTAATAATTTTAAACCCACTTTTCAGTTGAAGAAAGCGAACATCTGTGCAATCCGTTATTACTACAAGAACTTTTAAGCAACTTAAATAAACTTGTTGAATTTGGTTCGTGGTAAAATTCTAAAGCAAATGCTGCTTCACAGCTTCAAATCCCAAAACTTTCTCATTATAAGGGTAACAGAGAAAAGGGACAACTTAAGGATAATCCTCTAAACGGACTATTCTGTGTGGAAAGGAGGATGGATTAGGATAGGCAATTTGGACAAATGTATTGTCAAAAAATAGATGATATGCAAAAAATATATAATCAGGAATTACAGATGTAGAAGAAACTACCTACTACGAAAAGTTTGGTATATCGCACAATGGAGTTGTCAAGTCAAACAAATTTCGACGCTTGACGCTCACAACTCTTTAGAGACTATTCAGAGTTAAGTGTGGTATTCGTTGGCTCATCTAGTGGTCCATACCTACCTAGCTAAGGAAACTAAGAGATTTCCCAAAAGAATATACGAAGGCCTGCAAAGCTATTATCGAAGATCTTTACATGGATGATTACCTCGGAGGGACAAACAGCGTAAAGGAAGCAAAACAGCTGATAAAAGATATCGTATCCGTACACAATAACGTAGAATTTGCTATATGTAACTGGATTTCCAATGATTCAAATATTCTGGAAGACATAGATGAATCACTTTTGACAGAATGTCATAGATATTTTTTGAAGGAAGCGGATTCTTCGGAGAAAAGAATTATTTTGGTGGGACCCGAGACATATTTTGTTTCAAAACCAAGTTTCATAAAATAAAATAAAGCCCTTATAAAAGGAAGGAGGAGACCAACAAAATGGAAAATACTTAAGCTCTTTATGTCAGTTTTCGATCCTCTTGAATTTCTTGCAATTTTTTTGAATCAAGGAAAAACAATTTTGCCAGATACTTGGCATTGTCAGATATGATTAGATGATAAAATACCAGACACTTACTGAGGATTTATTTTTGCTCTATTGAAAGCTTTTTCCATACCGAGACCTGAAGTTCACGCAGCGTTGATTGGAGCCCGACTCGGATTGATTCTAAAGCAAAGTTTAGATCTAAACATTGATGACATATTTTATTCGACCGATTTCAAAACGTTTCTTTTCTGGATTCGTTCAGAACTTCTTCGTTTCAAATCGTTTCTAGCTCAGCGTCTGGGAGATATTCATGAACTAACAAAAGCTTCAGAATGGCAATTTGTTAGATCAAAACAAAACGTGGCAGTGGAAGCAACAAAACATTATCAACAGCAGATAGTTTTCTTGACTAGAATAGCCTGATTTCTGGCCCAGTGAGGAAAGAACATAATCGGTAAGACGACACGTTTCGGTACAAATTGAATTCAAAGGGTCCTGCGCATTTTTCTAAATGGTAAAAATTATTGCGATTGACAACTTATATATATATATATATATATATATATATATATATATATATATATATATATATATATATAATAAAAGATGTTCTTGGGGATGCAGTCATATAATCAATAAAATTATTTGATTAAAGCCGAGAATGTTTATTCTCTTCTTCAGGGCAAACTACAAATCGTTACAAAATTATTTCAACAACAACTTAAAGTATTATAAAAATACTTACAATCGTGAATAGAATAAATTAGCCAAAAACTGGAAAGATTTCATAGCCATCAATTACAAATGTCATTATTTATATTTGTCATGGTAACACAATAAGTAAGAAAGTATCTAGATTTTGTTGATAAAAATGAATATTACTGAATGATCTTTATATGTTTGTGGCTATTTGAACAAGGAGCACAATTAAATTAAAATTATTATTAAGGCAGATACAGGTTCAGTTAAAAAAAATAATGTAATTTAAGAATATTGCATAAATAATTACATATATACCTATACATAGACTAAATTACTTTTATTCTGGGCTTGAACTGACAGTTAAAAGAAAAAGGTACATAATATTATGTAAAATTTCTATATAAGTGTAATCATATTCTCTCACAATACGAAACATATAAATATGATTATTCTCAAATTGCACTGATACTTATTAAATATTATACTTGACATGTAATATTTATTTAATGTTTATATATGTATTTATGTATGTATATATGTGTATGTATGTATATGTGTGTATATATATATATGTATATGAAAAATTTTGATCAACTTATTAGTGAGAGAAATTTAGTTGATCAAAGGGAATTATTCTCTTAAAATTCATTATATGTTTATTTGAGATTAAATGTATAATCTATTTATGAAAGGTTTTCATTACATTTACTGTTTTCGATAATATGCATGCTGATTAGTGAGAGATATCAGCTTGTTTCTGGAAAAGTGAACGATTTTCAAAATGTTTCATTCTCATGTCGTATTGTGAGAGAATATGATTTTATATATTATTTTGAATATTTATGAATATTTGAAAGAACATTAAAGAGTATTTTAGGATTTCAAAACATCTATTTCACCCAAAAATTTAGAGGTTGATTAGTGAGAGAAATCGGTGCAATTTGAGAATAATCATGTTTATATGTTTCGTATTGTGAGAGAATATGATTACACTTATATAGAAATTTTACATAATATTATGTACCTTTTTCTTTTAACTGTCAGTTCAAGCCCAGAATAAAAGTAATTTAGTCTATGTATAGGTAGGTATATATGTAAGTTTTTTGCAATATTCTTAAATTACATTATTTATTATTATTTTTTTTAACTGAACCTATATCTGCCTTAATAATAATTTTAATTTAATTGTGCTCCTTGTTCAAATAGCCACAAACATATAAAGATCATTAAGTAATATTCATTTTTATCAACAAAATCTAGATACTTTCTTACTTATTGTGTTACCATGACAAATATAAATAATGACATTTGTAATTGATGGCTATGAAAACTTTACAGTTTTTGGCTAATTTATTCTAAATTCACGATTGTAAGTATTTTTATAATACTTTAAGTTGTTGTTGAAATAATTTTGTAACGATTTGTAGTTTGCCCTGAAGAAGAGAATAAACATTCTCGAAAGCTCGGCTTTAATCAAAGAATTTTATTGATTATATGACTGCATCCCCAAGAACATATTTTTATTTATCATAAAACTTGTCAAGAATACAAAATCAATATATATATATATATATATATATATATATATATATATATATATATATATATATATATATATATATATATATATATGTATATAAAAAGATGAAAAAAATAACTGAAAATTCCAGAAATAGATATAGCAGAAAAGGAATTATTGAAGAAAAGCCAATATGGTTCATTCAAAGATAAAATATCATGTCTTAGAAAAGGAGAATAATTGAATAAGGTAGGCTATATAATTTGGATTATTATTTAGATGAAGATGTTAGGTGGAAGATTAAACAACTCGCTTCAGCTATCATATAAGATAAAAAACACAAAATCGCAAAATTTATTGTGTATTATTATCACCAGAACTACAACCATCAAGGCAAAGAGATAGTTCTAAACAACCTCAGAAGATAATTTTGGATATTATTTAATCTGAAAACTCTGCAAAAACAGAAAATCATTCCCTTAGCGTCCTATCATGGGACAAATTCCTCTTTGTTGGAACCATTTGAGGTTACAGTCAAAAGGAGTACAAGAAGAGTTATGCGGTCATTTTCACATGCATGGTCACACGAGCTGTCCCTTTGGAAATTGCCAAGGACCTATTAACAAATTTATTCATTCATGTTTTCAAGCAGTCTGGATGAAGGTGAGGTTCTCCTGAAGAAGTATACCTATAATGATAAAGGGGGAAACTTCAAGGGAACAGAGAAATAACTCAAAGAAAGCTTAGAGAGACATGATCAAAAACAAATAATTTCGTTCATTAAAAAAGTGATGTGGTATTTCATTCTAACTTTGGCGCCATTCATGGAGGAGCATGGGAGAGTCTGATAAAAATCTATAAAGGAGAATATGTTCGAGGTAATGAAAATTAATTTCCCGAGAGTATAATGAACTCGAGACCAATAACTCATGTGTCCACTGACCCTAATGATCCGGAGGCATATGCTCCAAACAGAAGCGGATGAGAGGGACCTAGATTTCCTAGAAAAACGGAAGGTAGAAAATTTCGGACATATACTGGCATAGATGGGCCAGGGCATATGTACTTATGTACTTTCCTTAGTATGGAGATCCAAATGACACCAGGAACAAGAAAATATTTGTGTTGGATACATTGGATCTGATCTGAAAATTCCCAGAAATGTATGGCCACGTTTCTGAAGTATATCCAGGGAAGGACGGGAGAGTAATAGTAATCGATATCATAAAAGTCATGGAACCAAATTTAGAAGAGAGCATGGAACATTTGTTTACTGTAACAGAAACACGGAATATCTGATTCTTAGTATTTGATTTGAGTAGAAGCGAATTGCATGTGGGAGAATGTTTACTTCAGTTTATCCTGTATTATTTATTTTTATAATGATGTTTGTATATGTTTTTATCACTTGTTGTTATCAATAGAATCCTAAATAAAAATTCTATTTTTATTGAAATATCATCCGTGGTTCTCCGATTCTAGATTAAAACCTAATTATTACCGATAAATATTAAACAGAGAGTGAAAAACAAAATCGCATATCTCCTTTGGCTTTGCTGATGACATTATATTATGTTATCCTAGCACAAGGAACAAAAATGCAAGTATAACACCATCGAATACAAGATGGTTTTCACCTGGTAATCAGATAGATGGTCAAGAAAAGATTAAATGTCAGTCTCCACAGATCCGTCATACTAACTTTCCCTTCTAATTGAGAAATATTTGGTATGTCACTCATATTACTATTCTATCGCTTTCAAACAAATTCCATCGATTGTGAAAATTGTATGATCAAGTCGTGATTTTTTTTCAGCTTGACAACAGAAACAAGAATGGCCATATTCAGTTTTGAGGTTTGAGCTAGGAGGAACAGTTGAGCCAGAATATTTATAAAATATGATAGTTCATTTGGGTATAACATTTTTCCTGATTTTTTCTCGGATGCGCCTTGTTATGTTGGTAAAGGACTCTTAGAAGAATGTTGTTCCCATTCTGTATCACAAAAGAAATATATCGATACCCTACAGTAGAAGAAAGCAAAAGTGGTTTACTAGTTGTCGAGATAATCTTGGACAGACCGACGGACAGGCAGAAAAACAACCACTCCAATGTCTAAAAACATATATTTTGGACTCGGGGCATCCTAGAAAGTAAACATCTATTCAAACCCCGACACCAAAAATTTACACTATTAGGATAATTTACCTACAGGGGGTAGCGATAGAAAAGTAAAATGGATGGACTCATTAACTTGAAATATTGAAATAAATTATTTTGATGAGAAGGAATGGAGACTGAGGACTGGAGGAATAGTATAGTACAACTGAAAATTCTGACAGACTAGAATCTAGTGAAATCTTGGTGACAAAATATTCGATACTGACGAAGTCACAACAAGAGTGCCAAAAAAGCCAAAAGGATACTATAGGTACAAAGTATCTAAGTGTATGATTACGTGCCAATAAAATGATTTTGGGGACATTGGAGTGAAATATGCCTTATAATCGAGAATACATATATTCCTGAAATATACCAGGCCCGTATAAAAAGCGGTCAATGTTAATCAGAAACCAGCTACGAATTGTGACGGGGTTGGCTAATGATTATCTGAACAGAATGGAAACTTACAACGAAGATCTAAGTACCATGAAAACTACTGCGTAGGAGCGGGTTAGATACAATAATTGGTCAAGTGATCTGTCTTCTATATATATATATATATATATATATATATATATATATAATCAGTTGAATACCTCTTCTAGGAATCTGTTGTGCAGTTTTTTAAGGTAACTGATCAGTTTACCAAGCATTATCACAATAAAGTTTTGAATCTTACTGTTACTTTGATGCTAGGTGCCTTATAGTACAATTCATGTCTCAGAGTTTCGGTTAGTCCAGTGATGGCGTGCTTGCTAGCAGGATAAACATTCACATCTGGTACAGCTAGAGCTCTATGACCCAGAACGCTGTTTATATTCACAATATGACCATCAACGTTGTTCTCCCTCATTATCTTGATAGCCTCTCTAGCGGTTATGCACATGCTGAGTACGTTGGTATCAAAAATCTTTCTCCAATCGGATGTGTTTCCCTCAAAGAAACTATTTTGTATTGTGATGCCTGCATTGTTGACAAGGATATGTACTGGACCCAGGTTATCATTTATGTATTTGAATGCTGCTAGAATGTCTTCTTCTTTGGAAACATCGGCCACTACGGGATGAATAAGACCTTTCTTATCTTGACATTTCTTAGCTAGGCCCTCCAGCAGTTCCTTTCTTCTAGCTAAAGCAGCAACCTGAAAGCATAATAAATGTTGTAAAAGTTTTGCTCTCTAGCATTCACAAGGCGTTATAGATCTGTTAAAAGCGCAAATGTTTTTTTGAGACTAGCATCAGTAGTATCAAATTATTCACGTTTTGACCGGTTTCCTGAAAGAAGGAGATTTATAGTTTGTATGTATTTTCGCGTTTCCTTGAACTTTTCTGCCTTTTGTCACATTTCGTTTGTTTTTCAGATAATTCGCAAAATTGGAACGCACGTACTCATTAACATTTAAGAATATCGGAGTTGCCATTACATTTTGACGTTTATGATTTCTTGATGTTTACACTATTAATTGTGTCGATTGCTTTGTTGTAAGTGAAAAATGCAAGATAATCAATTCTGTATCGTCGAAATGGCGGATATGCACTTAATTTTGGAAAAATGTGGTGGAAATACTGCAACCGCAATGAGACGTTATGCCGTTCAATTCCCAAATCGACGACATCATGAAAGAATAATGTTTCTTATTTTCAAGAAATTCTGAAAGGCCTTAGGGTACACGCAATGTCGAGAGTGAGTGGCAAATTTTACAAGATATTGAAGAAAGATCTGCTGGAAGTTCATGAAGGCTAGCTGCTTCATATCCTAAAAACTGTCGATCAATCTCGATAGTGACGATGCTCCTGGGTCATCCAGAATTTCCTACACTCATTGTATTCAAATTTTCTCTTTCGCGCAGCCTCTGATTAATTTTGAGAAACATGCTTCGTTTGGGATGTCTTTCATTTGGAAATTTAACAGCCTAATTGGTAATTACAGCTGTACTATCTTTACGACATTTTCATAACATAGCTCGTTCAATTTCATAAGATACGAATACATATTTCAAAGTTGCTTTCTATTTATTCTAGGTTACCGTATATAAGTGAAAATAAATTATATTTGTATTGTATGTGTAGCGTTACATCCCTCAAGCTTTTTTATCTTTGAACGCATAACAAATTTAACAAATAAATATAATAATTTGTTTGAAAATAAATAAATGAAACAGAGATGAAAATAATATTTATTTTTATTTAAAGCACTATTTGAACTAAACTATTTGCAACAGACATATTTCGAGGTAAAAAAAGATGAGATAAAAGGATAATCGATCGGGTTTAAGTAGATGATTGTTCTTCAACTTGCTGACCGACGAAATAAACGGAGGAGGCATACAATTTGACTGTTTGTCTGTTTTTTTTCTTTTTGGTAATTAATTTTCTAAAAATAGCGAGTGTAAATAATTATAAATAATATTGATAGTGCATCAAACTAACACTAGAATCTTAAGTTTGGCTAGCGATATACTTGAGGAGAATAAAAAGTGTTTAAAGAATCAGGCTACTCCAAATTAAAAAAATTCAACTTACGATAATGCCTTCCTCGGCCAATCTTTCTGCAGTTGCTGCTCCTATACCTGTACTTGCTCCCGTGACGATGGCCACTTTTCCAGTCCATCTTTCCATTGAAAGAGCCATGTTGAAAACAGTATAAAAGTTGTACGATTAATAAGTGCGGTCTCTGATGTATGAACACTTTATAGATAGGTATAGGTAGATACATATGTTTATTTATGTTATCAGTTGAAGTGACGATAATTATTATAGAAACAAGTGTAAGTGGAAAATGAAATTCCAGTAATTGATTATATAGCACTTAAAAGTTAATCACCAACTAGTACGGCCTACCAATAAAAACATATTAAAATTGAGTATTTGAGTAAATTATAATTTTGAGCGAATTCTCAAACTGGAGAGGTATAAAATTCAATTGCATTTGATTTCGTGAGGCAAATTTTCCAGAAAATAAAAAAAATAACTGATTTGATTGAAATCAAAGGTTTCTAAGTTGGGACACTTGAAAAATTAAAGTTGATTGCCGATAAATTTTTACTTTACTTTCCAACCGCAGTTTACCTGACAAGGTTCCTTGGGTCCATAAATCATATTTTCTGCCATTGGTCTGTCTGTCTTCCCGTGCTAAGTTTATATCGGTAGGAGGAACAAATTTTGTTGATTTTTTGGTGGGTTATAGACTATGTTCGCCAATGATATAGATTGGGTATTCTGCTCATACTTGTAGGTAGGCAAAGGTGTTTTGCTAAACTGTATCGGAAGAACGGCTCTAACGATTTCAATAAAACTTATCTAAAACATAATTTTTTTTTATTATATAAAACTACCATCGACCTCTTAGGGTCATTAGCGGTGGTACATGAAAATGTAATTAATGTTATAAAGTGTAATATATTAATGTGATTGATATACTGGATAACTTTTTCAAAAATTTAAAGTCACGGATATGTCACTGTTCATGTTAAGGTTGTTTCTCTCCTGCTGGTATTGAGGACATATATTGGAACATAACAATGTTCACAGCGTCTTGGAGGCTCTCTCTTCAGAATATGCTGATGAGTCAGTTTGGTGTGTCCAATTCTTGGGCGTGAAATGATCGTCTGGTGTTTTCGACAAAGTCCGGTGTAATTTTGTATCTTATTTGTATCTCATTTTATTGAAAGGAGATATAATATTTGCATCTATACTAAATTTTTTTTATTATTTGGAATTCTTAAATTAATCTTTGGTACAGTAAAGCTTATATAATTAATATTTTTAAAGACAAAGTTCGATGAGGCACTGGGATATAGGTACAAAGTAATATCTAATCTATTGCAACCACAATTGAAAATATTGGAATATCGGATGAATCAAGCATAATTTTTTTTTTACAAAACTAGGAATGAAGAAATATTTCAGTTTATAATTAGAAAAGGCATTTGTTGACAAATAAATAGTCTTAAACTCTTTCATAACATTGTACAATATTTCACTTGTTACTTTTGAACACGATTCAATAATTCGAAGACGCAATTCACCTAACGAGCAACAAAGTGGCGTTAAAACTACGGATTTCACATAGCTCCAAAAAAAGTAATCACGAGTTGTGAGATCCGGTGAGCGAGCTGGCCATTCGATTATCTGTTGGATCTCTGCCTCTCTTTCATCAATGTAATTCCTCAACTTGCGAAAATAGTGAGGTGCTGGTCTACGTTGCTGAAATGTTGAATCCAATTCATTGATACAGTGATTGTGATCTGGGATCCTTCAAATTTTCTTCTAAGAATATAGGATTTATAACGTGGTTACCTAAAATACCAGCCCAAACAATAATATTCTGAGAAAATTCGGTACCCCCCTATCCAACATCTACAATCCTGGGTATTTACAGTTCCATTTAGGTAAAAAAACAACTAAAACAAATGTGTTATGTGCTATAAACAAATAGCAGCAATCCTTTCTGCCATAGTCTCATTCAAGGGGCCCATCCCGATCTTCAGCCAATTGATGCAATTTTTTGATTTGTAAAGACGGAATTTATTTGTTCCTAAACTCCTCATTCATGATATCATAGAAACAATATCTGGGCGACACAGCTTTGCTCGGGTAAAACAGCATTTAAGATGGGTATATAAGAGTTACTAAGGATATTTATACCTATTAATAAATATTTTTTACAAAAACTTGGACCGACGTTATAGTTGATGCACTGAAAAGTATAAAATAATATTACTTCTATTGGTGATAGTACTTTTGAAGTTGTGCAGTTGCAGTTAGATTGATAGCTTTTGGCACCAACTTCACAAGTACCATCACCAATAGAAGTAATATTATTTTATACTTTTCAGTGCATCAACTATAACGTCGGTCCAATTTTTTGTAAAAAATATTTATTTCACACTTTTGAGTGTAACATTAGTCCCGAAAATCGTTGAACGTTCACTATACCATATCAATGAAGATAATACTTATCCTATTACCCACGTATATTCCTTGCATGTAGTGGTTATTATTGAGATCTCAGAACATCGCGGCGGAAATACGCTTGAATATTTTAGTTGTTACCATTTAACACCGATTTAACTCGAAAACCGTAATTCTAAGGAAAAAATGTTCATTATAAATGTTGCTACAAATAATTATATCTTTCATGTAGTATCGAAAAATTTTCAATTTTCGAAAGAAATTGTCCTCTCCACATAGCAATAATACATATTTAACATGCGTCTATCTCGAAAACCGTAACACTTGAAAAAATGTTCAATTTAAACGTTTCCGGATATTGTCCTATCTTTAATTATACCAACTCAGATTTTCGATTTTCGAGAAAATTCGCCCCCACCACCCCTTCGGGGGCGGTTTTCGGAGGGAAGGAGATTTCGGATTTGCGTTTTTATGAATATGGGACCATTTCTCAATCCCCTTCTTTCAAATGAATCCAAAATCATCAAAATCGGAGATCGTCTACTATATAAAAGGCGCGCACGAACCAAAAAAAAAAAAAAAAATAAAGCAGACAGTCGAATTGTATACCTCCTCCGTTCGGGGTTCGTCGGTCAAAAAATGTGCATATTTCTGGTTAAAATATATTGCGATCGGTAAATACTGCTTTTATTGTTCACATATTCTATGAATGATAAATATACCAAAACTCTTGAAATAGCTAGTTTGGACCTCGAGGGTCACACCGATTAAATATGAAAGTATCGTCAATCGATTTTTCGACTCTGAAAACCCCATTTTGCTATTTTTTACCAAAATCTGCTAACACTTCCTTGAAATAGCTAATGTGTACCTTAAGGGCCGCAATATATTAGATATGTACAAATTTTCATTTAAAATACTGAAACTTTTATCTGCGGATCCATTCTTGAAATAGCTAGTGTGGACCTCGAGAGTCACAACGTTTAAATATAAAAGACTCCGAAAACCCCTTTTCGCTAATTTTTACCAAAATCTGCTAACCCTTCCTTAGCTAATATGTACCTTAAGGGTCGCAATATATTAGGTATGTACAAATTTTCATTCAAAATTTCCAATTAAATTATTAGAAATTCATATTAACATATTTTATTTAAAAAATGGATTTTGTAAAAAAACTCATAAGTGATCGGGATTCGATCCCAGGAACTCTAAATTATTACCCGGAAGCTTTACCATAGGACTATTTCTCCCTATGACAATAATGGGTTCATATCGCTATCTGAGATATAATCTATAGAACTCTTGAAATGATAATATTAATTGCTGAAAACGATTTTTCTTGTGAATGTGACTCAACCAATCGATTCAATATACTCTAGAACCCATACATACGAATTTTCATCGAAATCGGTAGACCAGATTCCGACCGGTATTCACTTAGCAGTAGGACTCAATGCCTGGATTACTTTAAAAAATTTAAAATATTAACTCTTCCGTCCCTATTCATATTTGAATCTGTATGCTCAATCCGCAAGCACATATCTTCTATTCCAGAGAGGCCATCTCACAACTATCCGCTTAGAAATACGGAGCATGATCTTTATCTGCCAACCCCTCGCTCAGAGTTGGTTAAAAGCTCTATACTGTACAATGCAAAAAATGCACAATCATCTACCATTTAAAATCAAGTCCATAAGATCTTTTCCTGAATTTC
This sequence comes from Crioceris asparagi, assembly GCA_958507055.1. NCBI lineage: Eukaryota > Metazoa > Arthropoda > Insecta > Coleoptera > Chrysomelidae > Crioceris > Crioceris asparagi. Next base: position 40,648,190 of record OY293831.1, read on the forward strand.
GAAAGGTTTTGAAATCATACTTACTGGAGAGAGCCTTGTATGCAGTAAGCGACTTTTTTGTTAAAAATTGTTAATACTTAATATTAAGCTTCTTACACCCACTGGTTTAGTGAATATTATTTGATGTTTGATATCCTAAGGGTCTTTTGTAATGTAAAATCATCTGTTACACGAAATTAAATCTATAACGGCTTTTCCCAGACTTCGCCAAACTTTCATTTAAATACCTACTACCTAGATACTGCCTTTTATGCAGTTTACCTTCTGACTGAATATACCTACAGCTGTATAGTAACTTATTTTCTAACCGAATATACAGTTGTAGGTTCCATTCTTATTCTTATTATCTTATATTTCTACATCTTTATATTTTTATATTTTTGTTTTATATTATATAAATTTATTTGATTTTAATTTAATTTTTAGTTTTGACTTTGTTTTGTTGGTGTATTGTTTAGTTTTGATATTTTTATTTTGCTTTGTCTACAAAATTTATATTTTTTCGACAATAAATCATTTCTCTCTCTCTCTACTTATCTATCAATTGGTGAGTTATTTTAACCTTCAAGATATTTATCCAATAAATTAAATTAGAGATAATTATCTTCTTCATAAAATTGTTGATACAAACAAAAACCAACAAACATGTTATTGAGCTAAATTAAATCAGATATATCTTCTGATTTGAATTTACATGGAGATTCCAAGTATCTTGCATTTTTATCTTTATAATCTTTCACAAGCCTAACCAATAAAACTAATATGATTTTACATCGAAAAATACATAAAAAATACTTATATTCCGAATTTTTATTTTGTATATTTTTTATATATATATATATATATATATATATATATATAAGGGGCTTAAATAAGAAATCTCTTCTTGCTGTCCAAGCTTTCGGAACTATTTATTTCCATTATCAAGGCTATAACAATATAAATGAACAAATATTAGTTTGGAGTGATTTCGCAAACTGAATATGAACTTACTTTGCAAGTGAGGATTAAAATTTGAAACGGCACCGACTGAACAAGGTTGGAAAATGCCTCATAGTGATATTAAAAACTACACTACACAATCAAAATTACACATTAAAAACAGTAAGTAGTTCACAAATATTTCAAAGGTGGAGATACAGTTACATGATTCTTTATGCTATCACATTTCTAGAACAACTAATTTTCTGAAAGAGGTTGAAAGAAAATAAAGGAATGTACAGGAAAAATATTCAATCAGGTTTTTTAAATTTTTCGAAAACAGGGTGGGAGATCAAGATTACATAGAACATAGAAGTGGTACATTTGGCATATAACGATTGATACCATAGATGACACACAACTCAAAACATTAAAGTGTATTCATATCAAAATGTATGCAAGCTTTAAAACTATCCTAACCTATGTACGATTTTGCGCCAACAATGTAAACAATCGTACATAGGTTAGGATAGTTTTGAAGCTTGCATACATTTTGATATGAATACACTTTAATGTTTTGAGTTGTGTGTCATCTATGGTATCAACCGTTATATGCCAAATGTACCACTTCTATGTTCTGTGTAATCTTGATCTCCCACCCTGTTTTCGAAAAATTTAAAAAACTTGTTTGAAAATTTTTCCTGTACATTCCTTTATTTTCTTTCAAACTCTTTCAGAAAATTAGTTGTTCTAGAAATGTGATAGTATAAAGATAGTATAATGAATCATGTAACTGTATCTCTGTACCTTTGAAATATTTGTGAACAACTTACTGTTTTTAATGTGTAATTTTAATTGTGTAGTGTAGTTTTTAATACCACTATGAGGAATTTTCCAACTTTGTACAGTCTGTGTCGTTTCAAATTTTAATCCTTACTTGCAAAGTAAGTTCATATTCAGTTTGCGAAATCACTCCAAACTAATATTTGTTCATTTATATTGTCACAGCCTTGATAATGGAAATAAATAGTTCCGAAAGCTTGGACAGCAATTAGTTAAGCCCCATATAACTTTGTTATCTAACACGTACTGCCGTACTTCCATCTACTATATATATATATATATATATATATATATATATATATATATATATATATATATATATATATATATATATAATTATGGTCATTGAATGGTCATGATCATTAGAATGTCTCACCTAAGAGTATGTGGATATGCATTTCATTCATAATTGTTGTGACAGTAGTCCATATCAAATAGAATAATCTACATGAGCCTTCCAAATACAAAAATTTGTATGATATCATATTTCTAACGGACTGCGAGCCTAGCGAGTCGCCTGTCGTCTAGTGAAGCAAACAAATGTTATTGTTTCAGAACAGAACAGAACACATTTTGAAGCTGGTCCAAATTGCTGCTCGAACATCCTTATTATATGATGAAAATGCATGAGACTTGGATACGAAAGTTAACTATCAAAAAAAAAAATCGGTTGGGGAAGAAGGGAAGAGCAGTCCAAAAGCTTTAATTAGAGAAAACTGCAGTATTTACGGACAAAACGTGCATTGGATCATCCCTAAAGTTGAATAAAAGATGCCATTTGAACAAAATTTTGCACTTTCTTACATAATAATAATAAAGTTATACGCAAAAGTAGTTTAACTTTCCGATTTAGAGGATTCTATTTTTATTTGAGTATTTGATTTCTGCTAAGCCTGTCTATACCGTTTCTATTATATATATATATATATATATATATATATATATATATATATATATATATATATATATCTTCGACGTCTTCCGATTTCCAATCTCCACTCCTCTCTCTTTGTCAATACCTTCCCACCAGTTATTTCGAGGTCTTACTCTCTTTCTACGTCCTCGTGATGACCACTGTAGGATTTTTTTGTGATCCTATCATTTAGCATTCTTTGTACATGTCCATACCATACTAACTGTTTCATTCTTATATCGTCTACTATGTCATGCGTTATTCCCAACATTACCCAAATAGTGACATTCTTTCATATTCTTTCGATTCTAGATTTTTTTGCCAGCCGCTCTTCTCCAGAAGTCCAATTCAGTTACTTTGAAAATATTTTCTGTCCTTTCCTTTATTGACCATACCTCTGAGCTGTATGTCACTATACTTTTCATAGAGTTATAGATTTTATTTTTATTCTCCTTTGTAATATTTATATCCCATAGAACACTGTTTAACCTTTTTCTTTCTCGAATTTCTTCATCTAGTGTTCCATCTTTTGCTATTTATAATCCCAAGTATTTATACCTGTAGCAATGCTGGATATTTTGGGTATTTGATAGGTAGAGATCTTGGCCATACGTATATATCTAGTCTTCTGTAAATTGACCTCCATACCAGACCTTGTTTTTCCCAAGTGCCACAAATCGTAGTCCTTTTCCTTTGATTGGTTTGTCATCGACAATATCCAGTCTTTTTCCGAGGCTTTTGATTAGAATTTTTTGCTTGTAAAACTTCTTACGAGTGATGAGGAGCAGGCCCATCGTACCAACCCCCGAGCTTAGGGGACCAGGTAATTTATGTTTGAGGTTTTCTTCCTCTAAACTGATCATTACATTAGTAAACAGAACAGTCTATCCTTCGTTGTCTAATTCATTCGCCTTTCAGACCATTGGATATGATTATCTCTTCTGCTCTGTCTGCCGTTGACTATTTCCACCTGTACCCCAGGTAGGGAGCCCTTACAGGGTGCTATAATCCAGACCAGATGAACCCTGGTTTTTTAATGAGGTTGTTACTCCTCCTCCACCTCCTTTCTCATCTCTTGTGTGATGAGACCCCAGGCTTGGGACTGGCAAAGTGGAGTTCTATACTGTCTCCTATTATAATAAAACATTTCAGTTGGCTTCAAACAGATGTATAGAATATTACATATCTGTAATACGTGTTTCATTCAATTATAAAATCCAAGGGTTAGATGAATTAAGCACGGATTGTTTCTCTGAAATAAACAAAGTTTTTGAAATTTATTTTACATAATTGAATAAATTAACAATCAAATAACACAAATTATTTTCTATTAACAATGAATTACATACCTGAAATAAACAAAGAACCTACATTCGATATTTATTCTTTACCCTAAATCTTGAAGATCAATTATTAAGTATAAATTATATTTACAATCCAAAGTATATCTTTTCTTGACGTTCCATTGACAGTGCGCGGATATTCAAATAAGTAGTCTAAAGAATTAAACTCCCTATACCACCCTCCCTGGGGAAAAAATTGTTACAAATTTCTCGTAAATCTCTTCAGCGTTATCCGACTGATGCATGGTTACTTTTGTACTGGAATTAATTTTGTAATGTGAAATGGATTTGATTCCTTTTTCCTGTGCCCTGTATTTATTCTGAATATTGGATTCGAGATTTTTTCTTCAATTCTGTATGGTCCAATCATTATTTCATCTAGTTTTTTCCTATATAAGCGTTTTCCGTTTTCTGTGTACATTGTGTCGCCAACTTCAAAAACGTAGTCCTTGCGGTTTTTTGTTGTACTTGTGGTATTTTATGCTATTTTCCATAGGTACCAGCCTGTCTTGTTCCAGATCACATGGTTATTCTAAAATTAATTCATCGGGAATTACTGAGTAATCTTTTCACTTCAGTAGGAATTCCGGGCTGAATTTTGTAGCTGTATGTATTGTTTTATTATATTCACGAGCAATTGTTGTCCATGCAAATTTCTTTTCTTTTTCATTCTGTTTACATCTAACTCTGTTAACCAATGTCTGGTTCAACCTCTGATTTAAACTATTTGAAAAAAATTATATAGGTAAAAATCAGTGGGATATTCCAGGAATTCCTTAAATTTATTGAAATTAATGCCAGGATATTGATCTATTAATATATTTTTTGTCTCCTTTGTTGAATGCATCGTTTGTCAGTAAATCCGTACCTCTTTGTGTGTTTGAAATTAGTATGAATGCATACCTCGAAAGATGATCCATCATAAACTGTAAGTATTTTTTTGTTGACCTGGTCCTCTCAAAGCCTCCTATCGTGTCTATTGACACGATTTCAAATGTCTTGCCTGATGGGCCCGCCTGGGATAGTAAACATAATTATTCTTTATTCTGGATTTATTTTTATTTAATGCATACCTCAAAATTTTTCTGATATTTTTTTCTTATAATTTTATAGGGTGTTCTCCAATTTTCAAATTCATTTGATAGTATATTGAAATATTGGATTGCTGAATAGATGGAGTTTTTCTTAGCTATCTCCATATTACATCCTGGTAATTCAATACTTGTGTTTCTCGATTTACCAGTTAAAGTAAAATATTTCAAAGATAATAGTTTATATTGGTAACGTACACATTTAGTATTGCATAATTGAGTTAAATTCATGACTTGTTCAGACTTTAACAGATTTAGAAATCTAGTTTGAAGATGCTGTAATGATTGGAGTACCTACATATTTTTACGCAACCCCATATTATTTGACGATAGTTTAGAATACCGTAGATATAAGCATGATATATGGCTTCTAAGACCTTACCTACTAGGAAGATATTTCAGTTTATTTGAGATGTGCAGGGTGGCCCGTTTAAGAGGGGCATATACCTTATCTCGAAACCTACGGGAGATACAAAAAAATTAGAATACAAAGTTTCTTCTACTAAAATGATCTTTATTTTTTATAATTTTTCTTATCGTTACTTTGTTATATACAGGGTGGTGAAACAAAGTTAGATTTTTTTAAATAGAACACCCTATATTTTATGACATTTTTAGATAGTCCTTTCAAAGACAAATTAAACGATTTATATGACAATGGATATGTGATGCACGGTTTCGAACTTATTAGCGATCATCTTTAGAATTCAGGGTATGTTTAAACCATCATTGTTGGGTTGCTTATAAGTTTTTTAAACTTTTATCCACGTATTATTTTTAAGAAAATAATGCTTTTCTTCAGGCAATAATCAAATTTGAAATATTTTCTTAAAATACGCGGTGATGCCACAATTCGCAAAATTATACTTTTCTCAATTTTCTTAAACGAGACACCCTGTATATTATTGGATTTTCAAATAGCCACTTTATTGGCAATTTCAAATATATAACATAGTACGGGTCTCTGACTTACCGTTTTGGCTTAATTGTTAAATAAAATTAAAAATTGAGTATACCTAAGATTTAAATTAAGATATGAAACTGGGAATTAGCTCCTTATCAACTTGTTCAAAACAATTTTAGGGCGTTGTTAAGAAGTTATATTATTAACAGAATATCAAGCTTTGCACAATTTTATTTCTACGTTTAACTACTAATGCATATTACTTACAAGTAAACCTAATTAAATTAGATTTTCAATATTTCCGCCGGTTTGAAGAATACAAGTAGATGGTATTTTTAAATGGTGTATGGCATTTGGCATTTCGTTTCATTCAGATAGTTTATTGCCGCGCTAACTCGTTACTGCACTTCCACAACTGTTGACGGTTTATCTTTTTAACCCATATCTTTCAATGTGCCCCACAAAAAAGTCCACTTGGGTCAAATGTAGACTCCTCGCTGGCCAGGAGATGGTTCTATTTTGTCCAATCCACTCTCTGAAATTTTCGTTTAAAAACCGAATGATTGCAGCACTTCGATGGTAAGGAGCACGATCTTGCTTCCAAATTAAGTTTCGATGCTCTCTTTGGGGAATATTATTATGTAGAAGTGGCCAAATTTCGTTCCTTAATAAGCTGAAATATCGTACTGACGTTAAATTTTCTTGGTAGAATATGGGTCCTAAAATTCTGGATTCAGACTCCAATAATGCGTATTTTGTTCTATTAAATAACATCGTATACGTTGCAAAAATGTTCATCGGTCCAAAAAATATATTTTAAATATGTTATCAGTAGACATACAAAGCCGTTTCTGGGTCGGAAGTGACAACGGAACCATCTCTTGGCCAGCAGGGAGACCTGATTTTACCCCAGTGGACTTTTTTGTGGGGCACATTCGAACATGTTTTACAAAGATAAATCGTCAACAGTTTTGGAAGCGCAGCAACGAGTTCGCTTGTCACGTAGACATTTATACGTAGAAATAACATTGTGTAAGGCTTGATATTCTGTTTATTATAGAACTTCTTAGCAACGCCCTAAAACGGTTGTGAACAAGTTGATAAGGAGCTAATTACCAGTTTCATATCTGAATAATTTAAATCTTAGGTATCTTCAATTTTTAATTTTACTTGCCAATTAAGCCTAAACGGTAAGTCAGAGACCCGTACTATGTTATATATTTGAAGGTGCCAATAAAGCGAGTATTCGAAAATCCAATAATATACAGGGTGTCTCATTTAAGAAAATTGAGAAAAGTATAATTTTGCGAATCGTTGCAAAACTGCGTATTTTAAGAAAATATTTAAAATTTGATCATTGCCGGAAGAAAAGCATTATTTTATTAAAAATAATACGTGGATAAAAGTTTAAAAAGTCTATGAGCAACTTAACAATGATGGTTTAAACATACCCTGAATTCTGAAGATGATCGCTAATAAGTTCGGAACCGTGCATCTAATACCCATAGTCATATATATTGTTGAATTTGTCTTTGAAAGGACTATCTAAAAATGTAAGAAAATATAGGGTAACTTTGTTTCATTATCCTGTATATAACAAAGTGACGATTAGAAAAATTTGAAAAAATAAAGATAATTTTAGTAGAAGCAAGTTTTGTATTTAGATTTTTTTGTAACCCCCGTTTTTTTCGAGATAAGGTACAGGCCCTCTTAAACGGGCCACCGTATACAGCAAATACCTAATCTTATTTTTCACGTTTGTTTACTATTACCCGTTATACCCAGGTATACTCTATTTATGAGTTTGTCATTTATAAGTAGGAATACTATTAGTATAGCAACCAAAAGTTATAAGATTTGTTTTTTCGACTTTTACATCAAGCTTATTACTATGGCACCATACATTCAATTTGTTCAGATACCCATTCATTCCGAAATTCCGAAATTAATTGCACTTTGTTTTTTGGAAAATGGCTGCTTTGCTTTTAGAAATAGTTTTTTAAATCTTTTTTAGTTCTAGTAGAGCTAATTAAGTGCTGCACTCCAAAATTAATTGCTATTGTATTTTTCTGTAAAATGGCTGCTTTGCTAGCTTTAGATATAAAGCTAGCACAGCAACCTTTAAAAATAAACTGTCTTGACAACTTCTTTTTTTAGTGCTTGCAGGCCTAATTAAGTGCTGTATACCAAAATTAATTACTAATTGTTTTTTGGAAAATGGCTGCTTTGCTTTCAAACATCAACATTTGTACTGCTTGTAGAGCTAATTAATTGCTAGTTAAGTGCTTTAGTCCAAAATTAATTGCTCTTATATTTTTATGGAATATGGCTGCTTTGCTTTTAGAGATATAGTTTTTCTTGTTTAGTGCTAGTAAAGCTAATTAAGTGCTGTATTCAGAAATTAATTGCTCTTGTAGTTTTCTGGAAAATGGCAGCTTTGCTAGCTTTAGATACAGCAACCTTTAAGAGTCAACAATTTTGAAAACTTCGTTTTTAGTGCTTGCAGGGCGAATTAATTGCGGCAGTTCAAAATTAATTGCTACCATAATTTTTTGAAAACTGTCTGTTTGCTTTAGATCTAAAACTAGCAGAACAACCTTTACAAATAATTTTTTTTGAGAAAATCGTTTTTAGTTCTTGTAGAAGTAATTAAGTGTTAATTAAGTACTAGTTAGCTATATAAGCACCAAATATGTAATTTGGACCCTACTCACTTTCCTTTAGTAGCTTTAGGGACGTCAAATTTATCGGTAGCGGTTTACAAAGTACTCTAGAACTATTCCTTGTCTACCAGGAACTTCGTTGAAATATTTGATTTTTGCCAGCTCACCCAATTTCGGTATTTTTTATTTTTTTCTCGTAACTCAAAAGAACTATTTAAAATTCAAGGAAAGTACTCTAGAACTATCTAATATCTATCAGGAACTCCGATGAAATATATAGTTTTTAAAAATTCCTAGCAGGTGGGAGCGGTCAATTGCGCTGGCTGCAGAGAAAACGAAAACATGCTACCCTTACCCCCTGTTCAATTTAATAGCTCTGCAGACGCACAAATTGCATATATTTTGGACTTCATATATATAAATTATAAAGTAAATTAATATCGCCAGGCGCTTGGAAGTCGGCAAATAAAATAAGAACATACAAGATGGAAGCCAGGAAATCGAAAAATTGAAGTCTTGGTTTATATACTGGGCGCTGTTATGATTATTTTATGAAAGGGCGCCAAGTGAATAACATAATATAAGTTTATGTTAGAAAGAGAGTTGTGTGATAGTAAACCATCACATAAACATAATTGAACGAATATATATTAAATACAGAAACAATCTGCTTCAGATTACTGAGCCTAAAACTAAACCAAATTGGTTAAAGAACTTGACCAATGAAACAGTACCTTCTGACGTATTCAATTTGTTTGCTTTGGGACCAAGATTCAGCATTTCACCAAAAATTAACTCTAATTTAGTACAAACGCTGCTAGCAGACCTTGAATGTGTCCTGAGTAATGTAGAGGATAACAAAACTAGGAATATAGCTACTGCCAGAGCCACAAACTATATCACTAATTGTATGAACTTTCCTAAAAGTAGTGTGAGTCGATTTGACAGTTTGATCTCTAGAATGAAAAGATACCTTAATGAACACAAAGAGTTGTTAGTCTTAAAAGCTGACAAGGGAAACGTTACGGTCTTAATGTATCGAGAACAATATCTAGATTTATGTAAACAACTTCTCAATGACCCAAGATACTATAAGAAATTACCTAGAGATCCAACTCTCACACTACAGGGGAAGGCAAATAAGATTCTCGTTGATATGTGTGAAAATAATTTTATCAACCTTGTAACAAAGAAGCAATATACAGTATACAGTATACAGCCAGATTCTATGCTCTACCCAAGATCCATAAAGAACCTCTTTCTCTTAGACCGATCATCTCTTCTATCGGCACTCCCAACTCTGGCCTGGGTAAATTCATCACGCGAATATTAACGAATGCCTACAATAAAAATAATAAATATTTTATTCAAGATTCCTTCCAATTTGCCAATTTCATGAATAACTTTCAATTACCTCCAGACTATGTGTTGATCAGCCTTGACGTATCATCCCTATTTAGAAACATTCCTTATGATCTAGCGGCATCCAGTATTAAAAGACATTGGCAGGAGATTCAATCGTACTGTGAATTAAGTGTAGAGTCCTTCTTGTTGGCAATTAAATTCATTTTCGAAAGTAAGATCTTCACATTCCGGGGAGAAATATACTCACAGGTTTTTGGTACCCCGATGGGGTCTAAAATTTCACCATTATTTTCAGCCTTTGTCATGGATGACCTATTGGACGACTGTTTGCGTAAAGTATCATTCGATGTTCCCTTTTTAAAGAGATATGTAGATGAAATAATTTGTTCAATTCTGGCAGATGCTTATGATATTACCCTAAAAATATTTAATTCTTATAATTCAAATCTGAAATTTACGATCGAAAGGGAACAGATCAACTCCTTACCCTTTCTTGACACCAGGACCATTCGCACTGATAACCAGACTGTCATCTTAGATTGGTATCAGAAACCTACGAGCAGTGGTAGGTACCTTAACTATTGCTCGTATCATGACGAAAGAATCAAGATCAACCTGATTCTGGGTTTGAAGAACAGAATTATAAGGATAAGCCATCCATCTCTGTTGAGGAATAATATTGACAAATTATATCAAATATTACTTGACAATTCTTACCTCAGTAAACTGTTGCGTAAGCTGTTGTACAGTAGTCCCTCTCGTGATAATAGCCGTACTTCCTCTGTTAATCCTATGTCTCAACAACAACAAGGACTTGTTGGCTATTTTTCGATCCCATGGATTAAGGAACTAACTCCCAAATTAGTGTGTGTAATAAAAGAAGTCCTTAATTGTAATAAAGTAGCTAAGAGGAACATGAACTTAATTGTTTATAATTTTTCCAATCTTAAGGATAAGTTTTCAATTGGCAAAACAAGGAATGTTGTTTATAAAATACCTTGTCACAATTGTGAATTGGTATACATAGGGGAAACTAAAAGACAACTTAGCAATAGAATAGTGGCTCATAAAAGTGACTGTAAAATCAAAAAGCTCCACTGTGCCTTGGCCCAACATGCCTGCCAGAAACACCATAACCCTAACTTTGAAGGGGCTGCTATTTTGGTAAAGGAGTCCAACTACACCAAGAGGCTAATACACGAAATGATAGAAATAAGCAAAGAACCCAATGCGATTAACAAATGCTCTAATGTGCAAGGAGTGAGTTCCATATATTCATTCATAATTTCCAAATATTGCACCTACAGTGAAAATAGATAAGCTGGCATGTTACTTATAGGTTATATAATTGTATATAATTTTTTGGCAAATTTGTGGTTCTATGGTCTTCATCTAAACTTGGTTTCATTTCATTTATGGTGAAAGGCCATTACTTCACTTCTTGTTTGTCTTTTTCTTTAATCAAGCTTGTTTTATGTTGAAGGTATTCCATCAATTTGTTATTCTCTACTCTCTGCTTTATAGAATAACTATGTTCTATACTTTGACATTTCAATTGTCATACACGATGGTTAACCCGCCAAATCCAACACATTGAAACCAAAAAAAATATGTTTTCGTTTCCCTCTATACATCAATTTCAAGGAAAGAAAAAGCAATAGTTCCGTTGAAGTTTTTTTTGTTCTTTCTCATTCTTCCTTAGCTATTTCAAATAGACAGCCACTGAATCTTCACCTATTATATGTACCTATACGTTAAACGGTTCAGTGATTATAAACATACTCTTAATCTAATGGAGAAAATGTATCCGTACTTATGTTTTGTTAACGATGTAACCTCACTTGCATAGTAAGTATTTTTATATAATTTGTACACTATATATAATTTTTTTTATAACTACTTTGTATCCTGTTTTTAGCCTTGAAAAAGAAAATAAACATTTTCGAAAGCTCGGTGAGCAAACAGAGTCTTCTCAATTAAGCCCCATTTATCGACAGATTTCCCAGTCTTTATTCTAAGTGTTAGTGATCTAAGAAATACTGTCGTACTTCCACCACTAATTTCTATATATATATATATATTGTTTGATTCTGAATTCTTGACTGGTTTATTATTTGATAAAATAGATTTTTTTCAATGACATTTCTGATTGATGACTATGAAATCTTTCCTGTTTGTGGTTAATTTTATGTAAATTCACGAATTTTGCCCCGAGGAAGAGAATAAACATTCTCGAAAGCTTGGCATAATCCAAAGAATTTTATTTATTAAATGACTGCATCCCCAACAAAAATCTATTTTATCAAATATTTATATATATATATATATATATATATATATATATATATATATATATATATATATATATATATATATATATATATATATATTGTTTGATTCTGAATTCTTGACTGGTTTATTATTTAATAAAATAGATTTTTGTTGGGGATGCAGTCATTTAATAAATAAAATTCTTTGGATTATGCCAAGCTTTCGAGAATGTTTATTCTCTTCGTCGGGGCAAAATTCGTGAATTTATATAAAATTAACCACAAACAGGAAAGATTTCTGTTTGTGGTTAATTTTATATAAATTCACGAATTTTGCCCCGACGAAGAGAATAAACATTCTCGAAAGCTTGGCATAATCCAAACAATTTTATTTATTAAATGACTGCATCCCCAACAAAAATCTATTTTATTATATATATATATATATATATATATATATATATATATATATATATTATGCCAAGCTTTCGCCAATGTTTATTCTCTTCGCCGGGGCAAAATTCGTGAAATAATTAATGACATTTCTAATTGATGGCTATAAAATCTTTCCTTGGGATATTTTGCCGCCTTCCCACAGGCGTCAATAAGAGCGGCTGTCATTGATTTGGGTTTGATTTATTCCTCAATTCAGAAGATCCTGTCTTTATATATAGAGAGAGAGAGCGAGAAAAATGATTTATTGTCGAAAAAATATAAATTTTGTAGACAAAGCAAAATAAAAATATTAAAATTAAACAATACGCAAACAAAAAAAAGTCAAACTAAAACTAAAAATTAGATTAAAATTAAATAAATTTATAAAATATAAAACAAAAATATAAAAATATAAAGATGTAAAAATATAAGATAATAAGAATAAGAATGTAACCTACAGCTGTATATGCGTTTAAAAAGTAATTTAATATACAGCTGTACATACATACATGTATATAAACTTCACCCATATTCCTTCATAAAGTTACAAAAACTCCGGTCTACTGATTATCCACGACGCATTGCTTTTTGCGAAGACCTTCTCGTCAAAACACAAGAAAATGCTGATATTTTGAAGCGGATTATTTGGACGGACGAGGCCAAATTTGCTCAAAAGGGAGTGTTCAATAGAAAAAAAACCTCATTTTTGAGCTACCGATAATCCACATTTGATTATTAAAGTGAAAAACCAGATCCAATTTTCATTAAACGTTTTCTGTTTGTTGTTGGACGATCGTGTGGCATGGTACATGTACCAAGAAAATTTAAATGGGGAAAGTTATCTGGAAATTATCATCAATTATGTAGAAAATTTCCTAGATGATTTACCTCTACAAGAGCTGATTCATACGTGCTACCAAATGGACGGCGCACCAACACATTCTACAGTAGTCGTGGATAGAAAACTTACAGTTTATTTACAAGATAGGTGGTGGGAAAATAGTGGTCCGCGACTTTGGCCGCCACGTTCGCCGGATTTGACACCACTTGATTTCTACTTGTGGGGGAGAGTCAAGGAAGAGTTGTACAAAACAGAACCTCTCTAGAGGATTTAACAAATAGAATAACGCAAGCTATGACCACTCTTGATCCAAATGAAATAAGAAGAGCCACAAATTATGCTGTTCAGAAACGTATTGTTGAATGGTTAAACCAAAACGGTGGACAAATAGAGCATATCTTGTAGTTTTGTTTTTAGTTTGTTTTTCGACTTCTTACTGTAAGCTAGTTTCATGAATAAAAGATATGTAGGTATTTATCAAACCTTTCTCAATTTTTCAATAATTGATCAAAATGAATATTTATGTAAAGAATGTTGATAGTAGTTGCAAAACGTGGTATCAGTAACAGCGATTGTTTCACGTCCAAGGTAACTCGTAAGTCATTCTTAAAAAGACATTCGCGATAGAAAATTTTATAAAATTTAGAATATCTGTTTAATTATTTGAAAAAAACATAAGAGAGTATAATAAACATTACCCTAAAATTCAATTTTCAGTTTTTTAACTTTTGTCATTACCGTCTTTAATATTTTTGTACGAGTGTTAAACAAGGCAATTTTTAGAATGATGGACATACTGAAAAAAACTCCAATTTCGGGCTACCGATCAAAAAAAATAATTTTGCTTTTCCGGTTGACAATAAGAGAGATATCAATTTTTAAACAGCCATCTGTCATGAGAACTTTTTTCAGAAAAAATGACATACGTCAAAAACTATGACAGATAAGTTGTAACAACTGGGGCTTTTCATACTCAAATGTGGGGAATTCAACTATGTAATAAAAAACAAAGAGTTCCATTTGAAAAAACAAAGTTAGTATAATTTCCGGTGTAACTGGAAGTGCCACCATTTTGTAAATATTTTCCCTAAATTGGGCAATGTTGACTATAGCCAGGTTCAAATTTTCATATTTCTCGCTTTCTAACTGGAAATCTTCTAATGGGCAAGTTAAAAAAATCAGCCTATATATATATATAAATTCTATCTCGGAAACGGCTCTAACGATTTTGATGAAATTTAGTATGAGGTTCTAATTTTTAAGATTATCTATATAAGTAATTTGCCTGACAATACGCAAGGGTGTCACCTTCGAGATCCATAAACTTTTTCTTGAATAGTTCGGCAGGTTTGGATAAAAATTTACAAAAAGGGGTTTTAAGACCCGAGAAATCGATTGGCGATACTTGCATTCTCAATGGGTGTGACCCTCGAGGCCCACAATGGCTATTTCGTGAATGGCTCTGCAGATTGCAATACAAATTTTAATATGGGATTTGGGGGTCGAAAAGTCGATTGATGATACAGCTGTGTTCTGATATGAGAAATCGATTGGGGATATTTTCATTTTTTAATGTATGTAACCGTCGAGGTCCACTCTAGCTAATTCGGGAATGACTCCGCAGATTGCGATAAAAATTTCAGTTTGCGATTTGGGAGTCGAGAAGGCGATTGGTGATACAGCTGAGCTCTGGTATGTTTCACATTCATATTTATTTTGAAATCTGAAAATTATGAGCTATGCGAACGATAAAACAATATTTACCGATCTACCGATCGCAATACATTTCAACCAGAAATATGGATATTTTTGAATTAAGATTAAACATCCTTAGTTACTCTTATAGTCCCACTCTAAATCCTGTGTTACCCGAGCAAGACTCGGTCGCCCAGATATTATTAGTAAGTCGACCAATTTTTTTATCTGGTCCAGCTTTTATTTTAAGGTCTTCCAAAGGCTTATGATTTGTGAAGACTTTGACTTTGTTTGTTTCGAAATAGTCCCCAATCCAAGAAAACTTCCAATGTGGACTGGTAATTCTGCATCATATGTTGATAGTACTGGCTGTGTGCACAAGAATTCTTTTATATAATTGAAAGTTTCTTGAATACCTTAAATTCCTATGGTATAGGAGGTACTGTATTAGATGTATTCGGTAGCTATTTGAGGAACAGGCAGCAAGTAGTGAAAATAAAAGATGTAGTAGGTGACCCATTAATTGTTAAGATAGGTATTCCTCAAGGCACAGTATTAGGTCCAATATTTTCTATATCATATATGAATTTTATAACAAATATTAATGTGAATAATGTTTGGACACCTTCAAACTGACCCACAATATTTCAAAAACAAATTATATGGCATTGACACTTACGTCTGTCAGTCAGCCTTCCTTTAAAGAACTTGATATTGAAAACGTCTCTATCCACGAAGTTGTCTCAACAAAATATCTTGGCATTATTATAGATAAACATCTTAAATGGGGACCTCACATATCTCAATTAACAAAAAATATTAGAAAACTTATACACAAATTTTATATCTTGAGACATATACTAAATAGGCAATTATTACTTTGCGTATACAAAGTTTTAATTGAATCCCTGATGAGATATGGTATCACTGTGTGGGGTGGTCTATACAAAAATATGTTACATCTAATAAAGTAAATAAAAATCTAGTGATTTCTAGAAGCGCTACAAACATGAATATACGATCTATGAATTACTTAGCACCGAAAATTTATAACCTAATACCCAAGGATTTTAAAAGTATAAGAAATCTATAAAAATTCAGCAACAGTTTTAGAAGATATATGTCAGTTAATTTCAATAAATTCGATGTACTGTTTTAAACATTCTATTTATTATCCAACTTTATGAACTTCGTTGTAATTGTATACATAGTATGTACTTGAGAAAGTGGAGGTCTAGTCCTCTAGGTGCAACATACTATTATATATATATATATATATATATATATATAATAAAATAGATTTTTGTTGGGGATGCAGTCATTTAATAAATAAAATTCTTTGGATTATGCCAAGCTTTCGAGAATGTTTATTCTCTTCGTCGGGGCAAACTAAAAATCGTTACAAATTTTTTTTAACTACATAATAGATTATTAATTAAAGTACTTACATTCGTGAATTTATATAAAATTAACCACAAACAGGAAAGATTTCATAGTCAGCAATCAGAAATGTCATTAGTTATTTATAAATGTCATGGTAACAGCATATCTAGAGTTGAAAGTGTCTAGATTCAAGTTTTCTTAGAAAAAATCCAAATAGGAGTTATCTTTGTGTTTGTAGCTCTTTTTTTAACAAGTCACACATTAAACTTAAAAATATTGAGGCAGATATAAGTTTAGTAAAAAGAAAAAGTTATTATTCAATTATATATAAAAAAAATATATTCATAACAGACTTAGAAACACATAATATAAATAAATATATACCCGTACACAGACTAGACTATCTGAATTCGTAGGTATTGCAGTATAAATTCAAGTTTATTATGTCAATAATATTATTTACTATTTTGTTAGGCATTCAGATTATTTGTTAATTATATATAATCATATTCTCTCACAATACGACATACATAACTTTAAAATGAATAATGGAAAGCGTCAATTACATAAAAAAAAAAAAAAAATAAAAAAAAAAAACAAGTCAATCTCTCTCACAAATTAACCTTTATTAAAATTTATTAAAATAAGATATATCTAATAGAGAAATATTAACATATATCATCTTTATCGTATTCTCTCACAATACGATAAATACACAATATAAAATATCCTGAAAAGCATTCATTCATTCAATGAAGCTAATAATAATGATAAGCTGATTTCTCTCACAAATCAACATGTAAGAATATTTTAAACATTTTCCATGTTATTTAATACATTTTAAATAGTGTTATCAAAAAAGCAAATGGCGAAACAAAAGGAAGGAAAAAATCATCGTATTATATCTCACTATAGGTTAAACATGAAATGAAAATCCTTTTGAATCAACTAAATTTCTCTCACCAATCAGTTGATCTAGAGATCTCGAAACTCTTAATATTTGTTGTTATAAACTTTTATCCTTCTTCAGTATAATCTGTATACGCATATATACCCATCTATTATAATATACTAAAACAAAAAAAAATGACAAATATAACTAAATGATATGAGAATATAATTAGCCTATACCTACATATAGAGCTAGGTACATATTATATTCACACATATATTTCAATTTTGAGAAATATTTTGAGAAAAATTATTAAATTTATTATTATAGAGATTTAATATATAAGAATAAATAGAACTAAGTCCATTAATATCTGAACGTTTATTCATAGTATTATTATGTTTTTTAATATTTATCATTTCTAAGAAACCACGTTTAAAATATTTTTTCTCAGAACAAAGAGCAATAGTATTATCAAAATCAATACTATGTTTTTTATTGATGGCATGTTCAGCCAAGGCACAAGATTTCTTATTACATCTTATATCTTAAATCTTGTGCCTTGGCTGAACATGCCATCAATAAAAAACATAGTATTGATTTTGATAATACTATTGCTCTTTGTTCTGAGAAAAATTATTTTAAACGTGGTTTCTTAGAAATGATAAATATTAAAAAACATAATAATACTATGAATAAACGTTCAGATATTAATGGACTTAGTTCTATTTATTCTTATATATTAAATCTCTATAATAATAAATTTAATAATTTTTCTCAAAATATTTCTCAAAATTGAAATATATGTGTGAATATAATATGTACCTAGCTCTATATGTAGGTATAGGCTAATTATATTCTCATATCATTTAGTTATATTTGTCATTTTTTTTTGTTTTAGTATATTATAATAGATGGGTATATATGCGTATACAGATTATACTGAAGAAGGATAAAAGTTTATAACAACAAATATTAAGAGTTTCGAGATCTCTAGATCAACTGATTGGTGAGAGAAATTTAGTTGATTCAAAAGGATTTTCATTTCATGTTTAACCTATAGTGAGATATAATACGATGATTTTTTCCTTCCTTTTGTTTCGCCATTTGCTTTTTTGATAACACTATTTAAAATTTATTAAATAACATGGAAAATGTTTAAAATATTCTTACATGTTGATTTGTGAGAGAAATCAGCTTATCATTATTATTAGCTTCATTGAATGAATGAATGCTTTTCAGGATATTTTATATTGTGTATTTATCGTATTGTGAGAGAATACGATAAAGATGATATATGTTAATATTTCTCTATTAGATATATCTTATTTTAATAAATTTTAATAAAGGTTAATTTGTGAGAGAGATTGACTTGTTTTTTTTTTTTATTTTTTTTTTTTTTTTTATGTAATTGACGCTTTCCATTATTCATTTTAAAGTTATGTATGTCGTATTGTGAGAGAATATGATTATATATAATTAACAAATAATCTGAATGCCTAACAAAATAGTAAATAATATTATTGACATAATAAACTTGAATTTATACTGCAATACCTACGAATTCAGATAGTCTAGTCTGTGTACGGGTATATATTTATTTATATTATGTGTTTCTAAGTCTGTTATGAATATATTTTTTTTATATATAATTGAATAATAACTTTTTCTTTTTACTAAACTTATATCTGCCTCAATATTTTTAAGTTTAATGTGTGACTTGTTAAAAAAAGAGCTACAAACACAAAGATAACTCCTATTTGGATTTTTTCTAAGAAAACTTGAATCTAGACACTTTCAACTCTAGATATGCTGTTACCATGACATTTATAAATAACTAATGACATTTCTGATTGCTGACTATGAAATCTTTCCTGTTTGTGGTTAATTTTATATAAATTCACGAATGTAAGTACTTTAATTAATAATCTATTATGTAGTTAAAAAAAATTTGTAACGATTTTTAGTTTGCCCCGACGAAGAGAATAAACATTCTCGAAAGCTTGGCATAATCCAAAGAATTTTATTTATTAAATGACTGCATCCCCAACAAAAATCTATTTTATTAAATAATAAACCAGTCAAGAATTCAGAATCTAAATATATATATATATATATATATATATATATATATATATATATATATATATATATATATATATATATATATATATCCTTTCACACCATTGATATTTTATTCTAGTTGTACAAATGTACTACGTTTGGTAGATGAGTTACATGGTCGGACTTGGTGAGAAGATTCCTATGGGTGCAAACGACAAATCGCTCTGAGATGTGCACGACGTGGAAATGCTGATGGTATGGATGGGCATTGAGTCATCGAGCAGAATTTAGGCATGGAGAACGAGACCGTGGTAGCTTTGGGCATCAACGTAAAGAACCTTCTATGGTAAAAATGAGCCCTCTCTGTCGGTGAGATCCAAGGTATTGCAGGTGAAGATTCGAGAACGTAGTCTGACAATACTTGGTTTAACGAAGTGAACAGGCTGCATGAGAAAATCGGTTTTGATCTGAATTTGCTAGTGGTTATGGCGGCTTGGCCATGAAAATTCCAGTGCTTCGAATTTACAATGGCTCCTTCTGGGATAAGAGAGCATGTTGGACTGTGACTGATGCCTGGTGGTTGACTTCAACAAGAAAGTGCCGTTGAACTTTGAGTAAACCAGCAACTGCCCGTTAGTGGCAAGGCGGTCTGTTGGGCCAACGGTTGGCGACGATATGCAGTTGTTGTTATTGGCACCAGGTAGGAGTCTGAGCCTGAATGATATTTCTGATCAGGATGATCAGAATTAAGGCGGGTGAAATGTAACGAATTTGGGTAGACGCCATTATCGTGGTAGTCGTGTGAGATTCGTCAAAGGATGGAACATCTTGGCGAGTACGGACGGTAATTGGGCCCGGGTGGTATGAGTATAAGGTATACTGCTATTGGTCACCGATACGCGCCAAGGTCAAGATTATATCCCAACAAATCTGATGAGTTCGCGCTGTTGGTGGAATTTTTGGGACGTTAGGAGATGCCGGTAGAAGCTTCGAGATGGAGGGGGCTTGCCTATATATTGGAGAGAATTTGCTGCGGAGTCAAATGCCAGATATGGGGAAAGCCTCCTAACAGGGGGGAAGAAAATCAAATTAATAATAAAATACACTCATGCATTTAATATTATAAATATAGTATCATTCCAATAAATATTTTGAATTGAATTGCGGAGTCAGTATAGTATAATGCTGTCAAGTGAGTCAGTACGGTGGATACGGTGGAGTAAGGTAATGACCGGGGGTACGGTGGAGACCGGAGTGCGGTACTGTCTGGCATTTCGGTGAGTCCCTATAGTAGGAGGCCACTAACTACATAAATACGCTCGGTCCAAATACGGTTGTAAATAGTGTAAATAATGAGTATAAATTGTACATATTAGTCGATAGTTTAGTGTAAGTTATATAAATAGTGTATATAAATAGTCTTGGATATTTTATTGTGTAAAGATATAAAATTAAAAATTAATAATTGCCAGTCATTTCTATATGCCTGATACACTATTTTCCACCTTTGTGAAGTAGTTGTCGCTGCATAATGATCATCACTCGGTAGCACAAAACTTGCATGTTCCTGTGTTGTGATTGAGGTTATAATTATTGTGTTTGTCTTTGGGTCCGCAGCAGCCACGCATTTGAATTCCAACTGTAGCTCTTTTTAATCATAAACGAGAATGTAGTTTTCTATAAGTATTTCATTCAATTATAAATTCCAAGGGTTAGATGTATCAAACACAGAATGTTAGACCACTAGCAATTCATCGGTGAAAATTGCATTCAATTCTATGTAGTGGTCTTTGCCCGACACGTGTACAAACATACAGAAAAACAGACAGACGCCATAAAAATAGTTAGGAGTGCAAGTATCGTTCCAAACTCTCCTGAGTATTTGGTAATTTGTGGTATTGTGTTGATCGACTAGTGGGAAGGACAGCCACAGTTTTCACGATCACTTACTAACCCATTCTCTTCATGTTTTCTTAAAATATTTATTGAGCATAAATTGTGACCTTAATTTGTACGAAAATACCGAACAGTTCAACTAAGAAGACAGTAAGACAGTACAATTGCAGGCACAACTGAGTAAAGATTGGCAAGGCAGCGGATCCAACGAAGATTTCGGAAGAAAACTAGATCATCTTATGAGCAACCTTACTACTATCGTTATGATTCAGGAAAGAAAGCGATACTTTTAGAAGTAAATCAGATGGCTCAACAGCCACAACTTGACTATGGTGATCAAGTCGAGAAATTATCATTCATTAACCAAGTAATTCAGGCAGCTGAAATGATGAAATCGACAAAAGGGCAAATGAACACCCGGTTCGAGGAAAACATAGATTTCAAGATAGGCTTACCGGTAAAGTATATTTTTATCCATACTTTAGAAATATTTACAAACATAAAGTCAACAATGGAGAAAATTGTACAGGAATTTGGAAGAGCAAAATAAGCAAGTTAGTTCTAATAATCTAAAGAGAAATCATGCGTACAATAACGGAAGAGTAGGTATTCATGGCAAACGATAAAGATGACTCACGCAACGCTACGTTTTTTCATTATGTCTGAAAATCAAAAATTTCACTTTTGTTGAATACAGAGGAAACAATTTTTATCTTCTACCAGACGCAGTTGCCACAGTAAATTTTATTTAAAAGTGCTATACATAATGAAAGAATTAATTTAGCCACAAATATTTATATGAAATAAATAATATTTCTCAAGGTTAATCACACATTGTTTTAGTTTACATGAGTGCGATACATTTGATAATACCTAATATACACGGAATATCAAGGTCAAATTTTTATTCACAAATATACTGCGAAGGTTAACTACGAAAATTATAATTTTTCATTTTGTTATAGGAATAACTATGCTATGCATTCAGATGAGGATTTAGATATTGTTTTGCCGGCAAAAGGTGAAATATGATTAATAAGAAACAATTACAGGTGTTTTTGTTATAAGTAAGTCTAGGACGGCCAAAGGTTCAGCTAATTCCTTTAAAAAATAAGTTATTGGAAAGGACTAGAAGATACAAAATAATTTCAAAACGAACAACGTGGTGCACTCGTACCTAATGGAAAATTTACACTTGACTAGCATGTACTCGATGTTTCCCGTTTAAAGATTATTTTAAACTTAAATCTTTTAAAATACGCAAGAAAGCAAAGATAATAAGAAAGTAATAACTAAATGGTTCGGCCAGGCTCTCAGGATAGATAATAGAAGTTTTTTGTTTTTCAATTCCTTATAACTGACAACTTTTTTATCATAGAAAAAATATCATATTCATATATTTAACAGTAGAAGAAATTTTTTTTTCTATTATTTTGAAAATTTTATTGTAACCAGAAATACCAACCACAATCATTTTGCTAAAAAGATAGATCGTGAAGCAAGAGAAAGAGGAGATAAAACTCGTCATAAAAATTATTGTATTTTTCAGACATATCTTTCGAAAAATGCGCCTTGCGCAAAAATCCATGCTCCCCTTAAGTTTTGCTGATTGAATAAAATTATTAGACATTAATTAACATTATTTTTTTCTTTTCCCTATACCTCCATTACTTTAAAAAAAGGTTTGGTGTGTCCACTAAGGATACTTACGTACCGCTCTCAAACAAATTCGATCGAATATAAATAACGTCTGATCACAATGGTCTTATTGATTTTCGACTTAGGGGGAACTGTTTAGATAGATTATGAATAAATAGCAAATTTTAGCTGTTCATTTGAGCATAACTTTAGCAGAATGTTTGTGATAAGTTCAATTAAAATTATTACAGCCGTTTTCGTTCCACAGTTCTGAGCCAAACACGTTCTTCCGCTATTGTCTAGAAACCAGTGCAATCAGGATAAGCAATATGTTTCACCGCCAAGTTAAATGGATGCCCTACAAAACAAAAAGAAAGTAACAAAATCGAGAAACAGACTAAGTGTGGATTCACGCAGTCCAAATTAACGAGTAACAAGTAACAATTAACAATTACAAATAGCAAGTAAAAGTTGAACTTCTTATTTTTCAATGGTAGTGTTCATGCAGCGAAGTAACAATTATCAATTAAAGAATAAGAAGTAGAAGTTGGCCAACTTTTAACTTTCTTACTTTAATTTAACGAGGTGAAAGCGGATTGGTCAGGCCGATGATGCAAATAACCTCACTTTTTGAAATATTTGTGTATTTCTTTGGGTACCTTGAAAAATGATTCGGTATCTTCCATTTTTATTAAAAATTTGGAATTCTAAACACTTGTTTTCAGTTATCCAGCGGGGACAGAGGTTATTTTGAAAAATGAATACCGCGGATGTCAGACTTGTGCGCATGCTTACTTTTTACTTCTTAATTTGAGTGTATGAATGCTACATTTTTATATTCGTTAATTGTTATTTGATACATTTTACTCGATAATTCTTACATGATGCTGCATGAATCCACACTAATGGATTGTTGGTTTTATTGTATTCTTATTGTTTTATTTGTATATTCTTTGGTTTCTTTTTATGATTGAAAGGATGATTAAAGATAAAATATTTACGTTCACCATAAATGTATTTTATCGTTTTTTCTTTAGACGTATTTATTATATATATGACAACTGACTTCTATGACAGATGACATGGAGATGTTAAAACATAGAGATGCATATCTTGACATACTCCCTTAACAGCAAATGTCATCTATAATGAACATTTCAATTGAATTAAACTTTACAAGTTAACAAATTTTTCTTGCTTAACAAAATTACTTCTTCATAAGGATGTCTCTAAACTTCTGAAAATTAGGTCGTTCTAAAGGTTTAGTAAACATGTCAGCGACTAAATCTTCGGACGGACAATGTTTGATAGTAAACCATCCTTGATTCAGTTCATCATGAATGAGATGGTATTTTAATTGGATGTGATGACTGTTGTATGACATTTGTCCCGATTTAATCATTTTTATGGCACTTCATTATCCATGTACAGAACAACTCGAATCGTCTTTCCTAGTAGTTCTTGAATCACAGTCTTAATGTACTTCATCTGCGAACAACACTGAGCAGCAGCCACATATTCTGCTTCAGTTGATGATTTTGCAACTGTCTTTTGCTTTTGAGAGCACCATGTGATGGGTCCATTGCCATAAATCATTGTAAAACCGGTTGTACTCTTGCTGTCCTTTCTATCTCCGGCATGATCTGCATCACAGTATACATGGAGTGTAGTTATATATTCTTCATTTCTCTTGTAGTATTTTATTCCCAGATCTTTCGTTCCCTTCAGATATCTCAAAGTCCTTTTGACGTCAGAAATATTGTTAGGAGAAGGATCTTGCATAGACCTACTTTCATATCCAACTGCAAAGCTTAAATCAGGTCTTGTTTTGCAGGCGGCATACAGAAGACTTCCGATCGTTTGTCTATAGGGAAAATCTTTAGCAGACTCTTCACATAAGTTAGTATTTTCTTTGGTGATAGGAGTATCCTTGGTCTTGCAATCTTTCATGTAAGAAGCATATTTTGAAATAATCTCTTCACAGTAGTTAGACTGACATAAAGAATATTCTCCATCCCTTTTCTTGATTTCCATTCCTAAATAACACTTTGGATTTGCAGTGATGAGAACTTCGAAATCCTTCTTCATTTTCACAAGCATATCTTTCATTTGTTGAATATTTTCTCCTACAACTGAACCATCATCCACATGGATAGCTATATACATCTGGTCCATGTTTTTTCGGCTTTTGAAAACACACTTATCTGACTTCAATTGGATAAAACCTTCTTTCTTCAGAAAATCAGACAGTTTCTTAAACCATTGAAGCGGGGCTTGTCTCAATCCATACAGGGCTTTACGAAGCAGACAAATCTTTCCAGGATGTTCATAGCATTCAGGCAGTCTAAGGAAAATTTCTTCTTGAAGGTCGCCATAAAGAAAAGCAGACTTAACATCAAAAGTTAGAAACTTATAATTTTTCATAGCTGCAATAGCAAGTAATATTCTGAGAGATGACGTCTTTACAACACAGCTGTATGTTTCCTTGAAATCAAAAGAATTTTTCTTTTGCTGGCATCCTCTAGCCACTAATCTGGCTTTGTAGCGTCCATCTTCTTTGACCTTGAAAATCCAGTGGCTAGTGATAACTTGTTTTCCTTGGGCATATTTTTCATCTACAAGTTCCCATGTTTCATTTTTCTTCAGATTATTGTTCTCTTCATTAATGGCTTCTTCCCACTTTCTTTTATCATTTGACTCTAGACACTCTTGATAAGTTAGGAGTGCTTCACCATCTTCAAAATTCATAACATAATCATCGAATGTTTTGGGTCTTTTTTCTTTCTCTCCCTTGTCTTTCAGGTATTTGATTCGCATCTTGTTCCTCTTGATAGTTTTCCTCGTCTTCTCCGTCGGTGAAATTGTCTTGTACTTCTTCGTTAGTGGATTCGTCTTGTTCTTCTGCATTAGATGCGTCTTGTTGATCTTCAAACTTGAAGAGACTTTCAGCTACGAGAGAACCTTCATTGGTATTCTCGAATTCTTCAAAAAAATTTGTGAATTTCACATCTCTAGAAACGTAGATTTTCTTGGTAATTGGGTTCATTATTCTATATGCATTTGATCCATATCCAACAAAAATTCCTTTTTGGCCACGATCATCAAGTTTATTTAAGTAACCAAGATTTTTGGTGTAAACAGTTGAACCAAAATTTTGCATATATCTGAGATTTGGCTTTGCTCCTGTCCATCTTTCTTAGTGAGTTTCTTCAATTGTTGAGGTTGGACTTCTGTTGAGTTGGTATGCAGCAGTTTGAATAGCAAATCCCCACATTCTATTATTCAGTCGGGCTTGTTTAAGCATTGGCCGAGCCTTGTTGAAAAGGGTAAGATTAAGTCTTTCTGCGGCACCATTCTGTTCTGGGGAATGAGGGACTGTATACTCTAACACAATACATCTGTCCCTGCACCAGTTCTTAAGTCTTTCTGAACAGTATTCTCCTCCATTGTCACAACGTATTTTCTCAGTTTTTAACATGAAATGGGCTTCGGCTTCATTGATGTATTCTCTCAAATATTCTTCAGTTTCATCTTTAGAGTGCAAAAGATATACTTTCACATAATGTGTGTAATCATCAAGCACAGTCAAAAAATAGAGCTCACCATCGTAGGTTTCTGGAGAAACTTTGCCACACACATCTGAGTGTAGAATTTGTAAAGGCCTTGTAGCTTTTTCTCTTTTAGTGTTAAAGGGTTTTCTAACTAGCTTACCAAAAGCACATTCTTCACAAAATTGTTCAGGATTACATTTCTTTAATGATTTATCAACACCAACACACAAATCTGGAAGTTTTTTGAGATCCTTAAAATTGATATGTCCTAATTTTGTGTGCCAGTTCATTGCAGTTTCTTTAATTGTTGTAAGAGCTTCTTTATTTTTAATATCTATGATGTATAAACCATTTTTGGACTTCACTCCCTTGAGTACAACATCTTCTTCACTATAAGTGACATTTCCGAAGATAATTTTCACTGTTTCATTGTCACACACTATTGTACCACCAGCTTCAGCAGCTTTACCAATTGACATAAGATTTCTGGTTAGATTTGGTACATAAGCAACATCTTTCAAAATAACATCATCACCCTCTACTTTTCCTTCGAGAGAGGAAACCTTCCATGGCACAAGAAATTTTACAACCTTTGGTATATCTTACTTCACATAAGAAAGACTTCTCTTTGGTAAAATGGTCTGTACTTTCAGCATCAGCCACAAACTCTGTATCAGCTTCTTGTGGTTGCTTCCAGGTAGAATGAGATTCCATGAAAAAGGCAGTCTTGGCATTGTTATTGTTTCTTCTAGAATTATTATTTGTGTTATTATTTTGATGTTGAAAGCTTTACATTTATCTTCAGGATGGTTTATTTTCTTGCAGTATTTGCATGCTGGAAAAGTTTTTCCAACCCAGCATTCAGTGGTTTCATGACCATTTCTATCACATTTGGAGCAATGTTTGAATAAACGGTTATTATTGCTGTTATTATTAGACTTCTGTTGATTTTGCTTCTTTTTACAATCGTTGATGTAATGTCCAGGAGTATGACAGTAGTAGCAAACTACTTTGCTTTGATTTGGATTTTTCTGAATCTTGAATGCAACTTTTGTTTCATCTCTTGAGTTTCTTGATTTTTCTTCTTCCTTCATTAGTCTTGACTTCAGGTTTTCAATAGTTCTTTCAGCTGACGAGGTTGAGTCCCATGCACTCGAGAAGTATTTAAAATACTCTGGCAGACAAAGAATTATTTTAGTAATGAGCATTTAATCGTCCACTTTATGTTGGAGATTATTGAGTCTAAACGCTAAGGCTTGAAGTTTTGCTATATTTGACATGATATCCTGGGACTTGTCGAATGAGAAATTGAGGAAGTCGGCCAAAAGTTGGCTCTTGGATTGTTCAGTATCTCTCTTGAAGATCTTACATAAGACATCAAACATTTCTTTGGAGTTCTTGCAGGTTAGCACAGGAGTCTTGGCGTTTTGATCGATGATCCTCAAAATCATATATTTGGCTTGGGCATCCTTGGTCAACCACTCTTCAATCTTTTTGGTATCTTCATTACAATTTTCCAGAGTAGACGTACCGTTTACATTTGCTATAAGTTTCTTGGCAGTAAAGAGAATCTGAATCTCAAATTCCCATAAAGGAAAGGAGGCGGTATCAACAAGTTTTGGAACAAGCTCCAATTCTTCTTTGGATGCTGCCATGATCTTTGGTTTTGTTTGTTCTATTTGGCGTGCTTACGCAGGTTCAGACTTTTGTATTTTCAATCACAGGAAAATCACTAACTGGGCCCATAACCTGTTGGTTTGATTGTATTCTTATTGTTTTCTTTGTATATTCTTTGGTTTCTTTTTATGATTGAAAGGATGATTAAACATAAAATATTTACGTTCACCATAGATGTATTTTATTGTTTTTTCTTTAGACGTATTTATTATATATATGACAACTGACTTCTATGACAGATGACAAGCAGCTGTTAAAACATAGAGATGCATATCTTGACATGGATGAAATCTGTGAATGTGCCAAGACAAACAAAAATGCTGATATTAAATTTTTTTGCAGGAAGAACTAATTAGCTAGAATATTAATAAATAGAAAATTTGACAGTTTATTTGAGCATAATTATTTAAATATTTCTTCTCAGAGATTTGCCCTGAGGCGGAGTTAGGGAGATTTAAGAAGAATTTTCTAGACGAATTTCATCAAAGCTGTTGGAGCAGACTTGGGCAAAACACTGTAACGGGAACTGGGTCTTATTTATATGCACGCCTAATTGATCAAGAACAATCTGTACTCTATATATATAAATATATATATCTATATAAATTGTAAATAGCCTAGAATAGTGTTCCTTTGAGTGTATTTTAATCAGACTCAAATAAATAGACAATTTATATCCGTATCTTGTGTTTCAATCAGCCCAATAATTTAAAGTCGGCTAAAGACTTAATAGTATCATCATCATCCAAAACCTGATCTACTTCAATACTAATAATACCAACATCCCTTAAATTAAAGCAATCTACGTTAAAATATATCATTATTGATTTTAGTCAACATTAACAATAATTGCAGCCTTTACCTGGTTTGTAGAAGAGTTTCTAATAAATTTTATCGTTTTTTTAACGATACGCCTATATCGGGCCAATTTTTCCTTTCACATTCCTCTATTTTTCCAAAGGCAAATTGATAACTCGCAGGGCGTCTCTCTTAAGCAATCGTCGATTTCGGAAGTACCTATAGCTTGAATGTTCAAAACGCAGATTTCGTTCATAGGATGATTCGTTGAAATGTTTAGAACAAACTCCAGTTTTCACATTAATTTGATCTTCCGTTTACAAGCTATAACCCAACTTTTTTGGATATTTTCATCTTTGGGAAACCAAATAGCATCACTATGTTCTGTTATGTTTTACATCCTGCTACAGAACATTGTTCTGAGAGCACAGAACGGAATTTGGTGTTAGGTTAGGAATGCCGCAAAACTGCCAAATCTAGCTCCGCGTGACGTAGGCCATTAGCTCCTTCCACATGCGTAATATCATACCTTTGTTTCTTTTATAATGGGATGTTGGATTTACTCATTAATTAGATTTTCTAGCAATATGTAGCCTCTAGAAATCTTAGATATTTCTACAGGATGATCAGTAGGAGATCCTTGCTGGTAATCTGTTACACCAATATGTATATAAAGTGAGAAATATTCATAGCACCAATAATCTATATTGAACGTAGAAAGAATACTTATAGGGCAAATTTAATGTCGGAAATGCAAACCTATTCAATTTTACTGGATCAATAAAGTCTGGATAAAAATAGATTGGACAAACATAATAGTTTCTAAGGTCCATATTTTCAAATTCTAAAGAAATCGTTCGCACCGTCGGAAATGCGAACGTACTCAATTTTACTGGAGCAATAAAGTCTAGGCCATTCGGCCCATTGTGCCTCTCTCCCTTGCTCCCCAGACCTAAGGTTTTCCGAGTATCACGACAACCTGGTCCAGATATCTCAGGATTGCCGCAGGCGAGGTGAGTCTGATTTTGGTCAAATTCGGCCACTAGAGTCCAAGGATGGCCTTACGAATGTCGTGAAGAGATGCTCCACTGTCTCTTCCTCCTCCATGCATGCCCGACATGTCGGGTCATCGATGACACCTATTGTATGTAGGTGTTTTCTTAGCGCAGCATGCCCGGTCCAGATGCTCACAAACGAGCGTAGTTTGGCTCGGGGCAAAGCTAGGCAGTCTTCGGCCCGTTTCCGGCTTGATTCCACGATGAAATTTTTGTTCTGTCGACAGCCCATAATTGAGTTCCATCTCTGGCAGTGTCTGAGGTGTGTGTCCTCTTTAATGAAGTTGGCAATGATGTGCGGTGTGATGGATACCGCCGGATTGGGCCCACACATTGATCCCGACGAAGCAGCACCCGCCAGCTTATCCGCCTTGTCATTGCCTACATTTCTATCTTGTGCTGACATCCAATCTAGTTCCCCCACATTTTCATTTGCTAGACAGTTCGCGGTGGCAGTTCAGTGTGGTTCTCGCTTCGTACCTGACCCTTTCAAGCTCCTTTAAGTCGTTTTTGCTGTCTGTGAAGAAGCGTATTTCTCGTCCTCGCACCTTGCTCATGCCTACCTCATTAGCCGCTCGAGTTAGTGCCATTAATTCCGTTTGTAGTACGGTGGCATACTTCCCGAGCAGTTGTTGTAGAGATAGTTGCAGGTCTTGGTTGAAGATTTCCATGCCTGTACTGTCCCTCTTCTTAGCTTAGTGAGAAGAGAAGAAGAAGAGAAATGCTTATTGGCAAAAACAAGAATTTTGTAGACAAAGCAAAACAAAAATATCCAAATTAAACAATACACAAACAAAACAACGTCAAACTAAAAATTAAATTAAAAGTAAATTGAATTATAAAAAAATAAAAATATAAAGATGTAAAAATATAAGATAATAAGAATGTTAATATACAACTGTATATTCAGTCAGAAGGTAAACACTAAATGACTCACAAAAAATAAAAACAAATTATGTACAAACACTAAACTAGTGCGTGAGCTGAGCAGAAATGTGCCTTAGTGAAAAAAGTCGTTAACTGCATAGAACGCATTTTATAGTAGGTATTTAATTTAAAGTTTTGCGAAATCTGGAAAAAGCCGTTATAGATTTAATTTCGTGTGACAGATGATTATACATTACAAAAGACCCATGAGATATCAAATATCAAATAATATTCACTAAACCAGTGGGTGTAAGGAGTTTAATATTAAGTATTAACAATTTTTAACAAGAAAGCCGCTTACTGCATACAAGGCTCTTTCTAGTAAGTATGATTTCAAAACCTTGCGAAATTCAGGAAAAGTTCTTATGGACTTGATTTTAAATGGTAGATGATTGTGCATTTTTTTGCATTGTACAGTATAGAGCTTTAAACCAACTTTGAGCGTGGGGTTGGCAGATAAAGATTATGCTCCGTATTTCTAAGTGGATATTTGTGAGATGGCCTCTCTGGAATAGAAGATACGTGCTTGCGGATTAAGCATACAGATTCAAATATGAATAGGGAAGGAATAGTTAATATTTTAATTTTTTTAAAGTAATCCTGGCAGTGAGTCATACTGCTAAGTTTTAATGAATATTGAACAGCTTCCTTCTGCAGTTTAAAAATACGATCAAATTGAGTCGCACAACACGTACCCCAGAATGGAAGGGCGTACGTATCGGAGGTATGACTCAAAAATGGCATAATAAAGTGTTCTAGTAATAGACAAATTGAGCTCCTTGGAAACTGATCTCAGCGCAAAGAAGGCAGAACTTAACCTTTTTGATAAAGCATCGATGTGCAAGTCCCATTTTAAATGGTTGTCTACAATAAGCCCCAAGAATTTCACAGATTCAGCAGCCTCAGTAGTGGTGTTATTCAGTACAAAAGATTACAATGTACTTTTATATGACAAAACTTTTATTTTAGAAACGTTGAGGCATAGGAGATTTGAATCGCACCATGATTTAATCGTGACTAAGTCACTAGATACACTCCTATGAAGTGTCGTAATATCCGGGTTGCTCCACTTGAAACTAGTATCATCCGCAAAGGGGCAGATTTCACCGCTATTGTCCAGACTACCAATTTCGTTGATAAACAGCAGAAACAAAATAGGGTCCACTACTGAACCTTGAGGTACTCCATATTAAATTGGCTTGCAAGAAGACATCGACGTATCAACCCTCACAAAATGACTCCTGTTGTTGAGATTCGACTTAAACCATTCGAGAGACACTCCTCTGAAACCGTAGTACTGCAATTTATTAGTTAATATATTATGATATACGCAATCAAAAGCCTAAGAGAAATCACAGAAAATTGTTGCTATAGTGTGATGGTTGATCAGGTTTGAATATACATTATTAAAGAGGGAAAACAGGGCATCATTTGTGCATTTGTTACTTAAAAATCCAAATTGATGGGTAGAAAGTATATTATATTTAAAGAGAAAAGACAGAAGCCTTTTTTAAGTGCAATTGGGCGATAGTTCGAAGCTTGATCTTTATCTCCTTCTTTATGCAAATAAATAATTATTGCCGTCTTAAGACAGTTTGGAAAAACTCCATTTTGGAACGATATGTTAATTGAAGTAATAAGATGGTTTAATGTGCATTCCGACAGGTTCGAGAACTTTTCAGAGTAAGCCCATCAGCCTCAGATGAGGATTTGTTTTTAATGTCATTAATTGTACTACTAAGAAGCTCTGCTAAAACTATGGACGTGAAGAAGAAAATGTGTAAATTCATATTAGCCTTAGTGAGAAATGAGAGGGGATCATCGGAACGAGTTATGATGTTCATTAGATTTTTTGCCACATCTACAAAGCAATTATTTAGGTTCTCGGGTGAAATAGAGATTGTGTTAGATGAAGAGGTTTTATTTCTTAAGTCATTCACAATAGACCACGTTTCTTTAGCAAAATTACCGGAAGTGGCCAGCCTCCTATTATAATAAATGTCCTTGGCAGCTTTTATAGTCTTATGATAGATTTTTCTGTAAAGTTTTACGTAATCCGATCAGGGTTTATGTTGTTTGATTCTTAGAGGCCTAAGAGGAAAGGATTTGAACGCCAAGTTAGATAAAGTTTTTATAAATCTAGGAAATTCGGTATTGACATCATCAGAGAGGACAACCCAGTCTGTTGTGAGACATAGGTGCTTGAAATTACAAAAAAAATTATCAGAAAGAATACGAAACAATTCTCGCGAAGCATTTTTGCACTTAGATATAGCCGAAAATTTTGTTAGTATTGCTTCATGATCCGAAAAATCTGAATTAAGGTCAGTACAGTCAATGAATTTAGGACCGAAAGATGATACGACATAGTCTATAGTACTAGAACTAGTTTTAGTTATTCTGGTTGGTGAGTCAACATACATGAGTCTAAAATGTACTGAAGAGATTCCTGAGCAGTACACACAATGGAAAAGTCAATATTAAGGTCGCCACAAAAAATTAACTTACTTTTTAAAGGCAGGGATACAAGCAAGCTCAGTAATATTTGACTGAATATATGCACGTCAGTGTCAGGTGTTCTGTAACTACAAAGAATATAAAGATCATAAGTATTATGATAGACGATGGAAAGTTCAAATACTTTTTCAAACAATAGATTATCGAATTTAGTTACAGTCGAAAAGTCGCCATTAGTAGACATTATCATAGTATCTCCATGTGTGCGTGGGTCTGTTTCTTTCCAACAAACGTGGTAATTTCATATGCTGAATAGGGGTGCAATGCGGTCTGAGTTGGCCTCGAGGAGTGGTATTCTGGCGAGGCCCTCCTCCAAGATGGCTGTATGACTCTTCGCGCTCTTATGCACCCTTAATATTCCACCATCTTTCAAACGAAGGTTGGTTAGTAGTGCTGCTCCCTCCAGATATAGATCTAGGGGTGGCAGGCAGAACAACGCCTCTAGCGCAGCAGATAGTGTGGTCCTCATGGCACCAGTGACTGCAATGCAGACAGATCTCTGTGGTCTCGCAAGTCTGTCCTTCTCAATTTTTAGTTTGGTGCGTCGCCACCAAACTATTGAACCGTAACATACCATGGGCATTATCAGTGCTGTGTACAACCATAGGGTGACCTTTGGCGATAGGCCCCAGCTTTTACCTACAACTCTTCGACATTGCCATAGAGCTGTACTGGCTTTGTCCAGCTTGCTGGACTGTGAGAAAGTTTTGTAAAATTCCCTATTAATATCGACCCTGGGAAATGAGTTGTGTTTACGCTGTATCTATAGCAGTGTCAGTATAGGAACCATCCTCCTTTCTGACACAGCCCACTTGTCTAGGGTATTTGGAGATTACCTTAAGCAGTTTGGGATGCTGTAGGTGTACCTTCTGTCTCTTTACAGAGAAGTATCCATGAGTCCCGTTATTTTGAGCGAATTTCCTTCTTATACGACATTTGGTATAGTTTTTAGACCTCCCAGTCAGACGTATTTTATTTAACTGTACTTGGTAAACTTGTTCTAGATGTTGTTTACCGTAAGGCATTTTAAGTTGATGCACTAAATTCCCATACGAATGTTCGTCGCCAGTTAGTGTATTTAAGATTTCCAAGGCATCACCACGTAGAGCCAAGATCAATGCAGTGGCTCTCTCTTCATCTGACTAACCACTTGCCAAAGCAGCAGCATCAAATTGCTTTTTAACTGTAGCCCAAGAACATCGAATATTGGGGCTTCAATTTTTATCTGGATTTACGACACCATTTTGAATTTTATTGGAAGATCATCTCAAGTGCACGTCAGTCTTCATTTGTGACATCTTCTCTTCCATCATTTGAAAGTTTTCATCAAGACTTTCTTGAACTTTCTCTAATATCTGTTCAACTTTCATAATTTCTGGTCAACTTCTTCTTTATCTTTCTGTCTAATTCTACCTTGTTCTTCTAAGACTTGTCTTAATCTTGTTTCTTGTTCTTCTTTTTCCTGTTGTCTAATTCTTTCTCGTTCTTCTCTTTCTTGTTCTTGTCTACTTCTTTCTTGATTTTCTAGAATTTATGTTATTTTTGTTTCTTTTTCTTGTCTACCTCTCTCTTGATTTTCTAGGAACTTCATTATTTCTGCAAAATTTGCCATTACTTCATAGTATTTCGATGTGGTATTCATCATATTGTAACGTTTAACCCTGTGCTAAACGTTGTGGGGTGAGTTCACTTGCGTAATACTCAAAATTCGCAGATTGCTTCCAATGATTTATTTCCAAACACTCAGTACACGAACTTCTAATATGGTACAACTGTCACCACTTGTCACCTTGACAATCTATACTGTCACTTTCTTCACCGACAGAACTACTATGAACCTCTGAATCCACATACTGACTGTTTTCAACTGACTTTATAGGACTCACTGCCTTCATAAGACTGACTCTGTCCCGTGATCGACACGGCTTTATATACCTGAATCATGACATGAAATTCATCGAGAATGTTCTATGAATATCTAGACGCACATAATTAATGTTCTAGATCCTTGTCAAACTGACAATAATGTGACAAATTGTACCTCACATATAGTTTCTGGAAGGATCGAGAATAACTCTACCAACTCTAGAAGTAAATAATGAACTATAACATGAAACAACTATAGCAAACAAGGTAGTAGAATAAATAGCTAATAAAACTAATCACAAACGTAAGTACATGTCTACCTATCCACGTTACACTGCCCCCTTCTTAGCTTTGATCGTCCCGATCAAACATCAACCCAATGCATTCTTCAATCTCGTCTGGGGGAGATCCTTGCATCCTCTGGTCCCAATCCTCGCTCTCGCCTCCCGAGGAAGACAGGTTACTTGATGGTACTTGTGATCCTCTTCTTCAGTCAACAATTTTTTTTACCGGAGTACAACTAACTCCTTCTATATATGAACATCTTCGAACAGGTGATCTGCTTCTACACAAGCTAACACGATCCTTGCTGTCCATACAACTTTCACCGCTACGTGATATTTCACTATTTTCAACATTGCGTGAACTACTGCGATGTCTCGATCACTGCGTCGCCTCATGAGCTTTCTTCTAGTGCGGCCGAAGCCCCTTCTATCTCCTGCGCCTCTTTGTGGACTACTGCAACGTGAATCGCTTTTCCCACGACCACTACTACCTACACATTGCCTGGTACTTCTTCGACATCTCGATATACTGAGCCTTCTAAAAAGACTTTTTCTTCTACTGCTTGATCTCTCTCTAGAGATACTGCTCTCCTTTGAACTGGGTATGGCATCTTCCCTCTTAACACCAGGCTCGATATCTGAGCTGTCTTTGCTAGAGCAATAATGATATTTCTGTTGGGCGTAATTTTCTTTCTTCCGGATTTCGAAATTTTCTTGTACATGACCAGTTTGAAATTGTGGACAGTTTTTCTTCATGTGCCCTTCTTGTCCTCAATTCCAACACACCCTCGGAGTACTGAAATTTTCTGACTCATTGCTAGATTGAAAGTGTGAACAATTCCTTTTGATATGTCCTCCTTGTCCACTTCCAACACACCCTCTGAGTACTATAACCAGTTGTTTGCCCATCGAGTTTTCGCAAAATTTCAATAATTTGCTTAATGGTGCTACTTTTGCTGTAGTTCTCCTCTTTGATCAGGCTAACTCGTCGAATCTGCCCCCGATGGAGATGAGATCTGGATGCCTGTTTAGCAGCTTCATGCTCAAGTGCACGTGCATCTTCAATTCTTGTTAGGCCACTCAACCGTAAAGCCTGCTGAATCTCAAAATCTCTTAGACCATCAATGAATGTTTGTACTGTTAGCCTATCAAGAAAGTCTCTTGGCGCTGTAGGGTACCATCGAATTTTGGGGCTTCAATTTTTACTGGATTAACTACACCATTTTGAATTTTTCATTGGACGATCTTCTCAAAGGCACTTGAGCTTTCGTTTGCAACATCTTTTCTTATATTAATTGAAATTTTTGATCAAAACTTTCTTGAACTTTCTCTAATTTCTGGTCAACTTCCTGTTTATCTTCTTGACGCACTCTTTCTTGTTCTTCTAAGATTTGTCTTATTTTTGTTTGTTCTTCTTCTAAAATTTGTCTTATTTTTGCTTGATCTTCGTGCCTAATTCTTTCTTATTCTTGTCTACTTCTTTCTTGATTTTCTAGAATTTGTGTTATTTTTGTTTCTTGATCTTCTTTATCTTGTTGTCTATTTCTTTCTTGATTTTCTAGGAATTGATTCATTTTTGTTTGGTCTTCCTGTCTCATTCTTTCATGTTCTTCTTTATTCTTTTTCAGGAACTCCATTATTTCTGCAAAATTTGCCATTTCGTCGTAATCTTTTGATCTGGTATTCATATATTCTCAGCAAAATGCAAGGATCCCTTTTTCTGACACCAATTGTAACGTTTAACCCTGTGCTAAACGTTGAGGGGTGAGTTCACTTGCATAATACTCAAAATTCGCAGATTGCTTCTAATGGTTTATTTCTAAACACTCAGTACACGAACTTCTATTATGGTACAACTATCACCACTTGTCACCTTGACAATCTATACTGTCACTGTCTTCACCGACAGAACTACTATTAACCTCTGATTCCACAGACTGACTGTTATCAACTGACTTTATAAGACTCACTGCCTTCATAAGACTGACTCTGTCCCGTGATCGACACGGCTTTATATACCCGAATCATGACATAACATTCATCGAGAATGTTCTATGAATATCTAACGCACATAATTAATGTTCTAGGTCCTTGTCAAACTGACAATAGTATGACAAATTGTACCTCACATATAGTTTCTGGAAGGATCGAAAATAACTCTACCAACTCTAGAAGTAAATAATGAACTGTATCATGAAACAACTATAGCAAACAAGGTAGTAGAATAAATAGCTAATAAAACTAATCACAACCATAAGTACATGTCTACCTATCCACGTTACAATATATTCTCAGCAAAGTGCGAGTGATCCAGTTCTGACACCAATTGTATCGTTTGAACAGTGCTAAACGTTGAGGGGTGAGTTCACTTGCTCCAAAATTTGCAGATTGCTTCCAATGGTTTATTTTCTACACCTTGTACACGACCTTCTATAATAGTACAAGTGCCACAACTTGTCACTTTGACTATCGCGTTTCAAATGCTATCCAATTGACTGACACAATAAACTGACAGTGACCCGAGATCGGCACGGCCTCATATATCTGAATCTTGACATGACATCCATCGAGAATATTCTTTGATTATCTAGACGCTTGTAATGTAATATAATGTTCTAGAAGCTTGTCAAACTGAAAATACTGTGACAAAGTGCACCTCGCATATGGTTTCTGGAAGGATCGAGAATAAATCAACTAATTCTAGAACTAATTAATGAATTATACACGAAACAACTAAAGAAAATGAAGAATTAGAATAAATACATACTTAAACGAATAATAAGTATGTGATAAACTATCTACGTTACAGTATCAAGAAATTAATAAATGGAGATGAAACAAAATTTAACTTGTGATGCAGCAAGCTAAGAAGTGATAATGGTGGATAGTTCCAGATCATTCTCCTGTCAAATTGTTGTGAAGAAAATGGAATAGTACAAGACTTCACCATATCACATACATCACAACTAAATGGAAAGAGTGAAAGAATGATACTATTGAAAAAGGAAATATGGTGCAAAGCAGTGAAGGTTGCTGCTTACCTGGTCAATAGAAATCCAACAACGAAAGGAATGGAGGTGACCCCAGCAAAAAAATGGATCCAGAAGAAGCCTGACTTGAGCAACTAGAAATATTTGGTCAAATGTTTTTTTCTGTGGCACCCTTAAAGAAATTCGATAATAGGAGTCTGGAAGCTATGTTTGTGGGGTGTGCACCCATGGGTTGTACACACCAGATACGAAACAAATATGCATCAGTAGATATGTGATTTTCACACGAACATTAAAAAATCAAGAACAACTTAAAGAGCCCATGGTAAATGATATATAGGAAGAATATGAGGAAGATGATAACTTAACAAAGGAACAGAAAATAAAGAAAACTGGGATGAAGAAGATGCTGAAAAATCACACGAAGACCCAAAGATAATAACCCAAATCCAAGAAGAAGATTATGATGAAGGAAGACCCATAAGACAAGCACGAATGCTAGAAAGACACAGAGACTATAAAATGAATTATGCAAGTGAAGATAAAGACGAAGCACTTCTGACATATGAAAATGAAGAAAAGGATTGTCTCCTGAAAAATAACACCTAGGTATACATTAATGAAGAAGAAGCAAAGGGTA
Source organism: Crioceris asparagi (assembly GCA_958507055.1). NCBI lineage: Eukaryota > Metazoa > Arthropoda > Insecta > Coleoptera > Chrysomelidae > Crioceris > Crioceris asparagi. The sequence continues at coordinate 40,687,652 of OY293831.1, forward strand.
AACAGATACTGACAAGCACCACACTATGACAACGTATTGAATGAATAACCCAACTGATATAGAACATGCTTGATGATCGGACGTTTCAGGTTATAATGGGCACCGACATCAGCTCACCAAAGAAACTCAACAACGGCTTGCCATTGGGATCATTACTCGCTCCGCTCCTCTTCAGTTTATATATAGCGGATATGCCGGAAACAAGATCAAATAAGTTCGGTTACGCCGACAACTGGGTGCTTGCAACAAGATGTAACTCAATCAAACTATCTGAGGAAATCCTAACAGCAAACGTGGAGACAATGGGTAACTACTTCCGTAAATAGAGACTTCAACAAAAATGCCTCCAAAACAGAGGTTAGTTGCTCCCACCTTAACAACAAACTAGCCAGAGAAGAGCTTAAAATACGATTTGATGGTACCAAACTAACCCACAACAAAACACCGAAATACCGGGGAGTGACTCTCGAAAGAACACTATCATTTAAAGTACACCTAACTAAAACCACCGAGAAGCTGAAAACCAGGAACAACATAATCCTGAAGCTATGTGGTACCACTTGGGGAGCTTCGGCTTCCACACTACGCTGCACCACTTTGGGACTCGTCTTTTCCACTGAATACAGTGCCCCAGTTTGGCTTAACAGTCCGCACGTAAAGAAGCTGGATGCCCAACTGAATAATACACTGAGGATGATCGCTGGTGTCATTAAGTCGATCCCCCACACAGTGGCTCCCAGTATTAAGCCATATCCAACTCTCAAAGCTGCGACGGATAAATGCCCTTACACGAGAGTACAAAAAGATCATGGAAAATAGAAATCTGCCAATACATCAAGATAATGAGGACGCAAACCACAATCGTCTCCGCTCCAGAAATCCACCGACTAAAACGGCAAGTGCAGCAATGCAAGACGAGTTCAACTTGACCAATGCATGCAAACCTGGTCCACACTCAACAGAATTAAAATGCAACATGGCAGATGCGCATACCTCCTGCACAAATAACAACCAAACAACCATCACCATACTGCGACTGCGGAGAATATCAAACGATTAAACAAATCACGGAGGAATGTCCCACAAGATCCTAAAACGGTAAACCTGAAGACTTTCTGCTGACAACCGCCGGTTCGATAGATTATATTAACCGACTTGATACTTGTTTGTGAAATCCTAAAGTTTGTTTCATTAGCTTATATGTGTAAATTAGCTTTTAAGCTTACTGTGTCTAAATTGCCACACGATAAATAAGATAGACACCACATCGCTGGCTTTTTGCCATTGCTGCCAAGAACAAATGGAATATACAAAACTTGGACATAAAAATGCCTTTTTCTATGGAGAACATCGAGAACCTGTGTACATCAAAGTGCCTCAGGGATACAAAGAACGCGGTAAGGTTTGTCTCCCTGTATGGGTTGAGACAAGCCCTGTGTCAGTGGAACAGAAGATTTACTACATTTCTAAAGGAACAAGGGTTGATTGCATTGGAAACTGACCATTGCATGTTCAAAACATAAGAAAGAGATACGTACCTTGCTATAGATGACGATGATGGTATTATTGTTGGAGAAGATAAAAATAAAATAGAAAAACTGCAAGAAAACCTAAAGAGAGAATTTGAGATGAAAATTTATGAGAAGCCAAAGTCATACCTAGGAATAGACAACAAGAACTGAAAATCGGAACAAATGCAAGATTGTAAGCCAATAAACACACCAATCACCCAAGATATCTACAAAACAGATGATGAAGTCGAAGATACAGAGAAGAAAACCAATGACATCAATTGAGAAGCGATTGTAAGTTTACTCCATTTATCTTATAAGATAAGCCCTGATCTGAGTTTCGCTGTGAACTTTGAAAGCACATATATGGAAAACACGAAAGCTGGAAACTCTATACATCTGCTTGCATTTTGTGATGCAGACTTTGCAGAAGATAATCAAGTGAGAGAGACAGACGCTGCCAAAGACATAAGAAGAAAAAGTACGTCTAGATACGTCATCAAATTTTGTGGTGAACCGATAGTCTGGTCTTCTAAACAAAAAAATGTGGTGGCTCAATGAACAATGAAAGCTGAATTAATAGCAGCCAATGAATGTACCAAAGAGCTGACATTTCTGATTAAACTTTTAAAGGAGCTAACAGACAGAGAAGTCAAGGCTACATTGTTCATTGACCAAACAACTAGGTATAGGATGACTAAAGCAGGAAGGCTTAAGAGAAGTAAACACTTTTTTTTTCTTTGTGAGAGATGAATTCTACAAACAACTTTTCAGAATAATGTATGTACTCTTAGAGTAGGGAAAAGTCGTGCGTACACTGCTATGTACAGCCGCCGTAAAACGAAAGTGAAGCCAATTTTTCGTTGGCCGCTATAAGTTTCGTCCTCACCTTGATGTTTACAGCTTATTTTTGATTTCCATTTTTTGTGCTAGTTTTGAGTGAAAACGACGATTTTTTGATCTTAACACAATGGTGAAATGCGAGGCTCTTGGATACAAGAGTCGCATTCGAAAAAAGAAGATGGTGTTTCAAAAGAAAAAATGGTATCTTTATTTTAGATTGAAAAAGTGATAATTGTTTAAAAGTTGAAAATCCTTGAACAAGCTAGACACCACCAGTGGTGTGCGGACAAAAGATTTTTTAATTAAATTTCGTTTAAAATATGAGGTTTCTGAGGACTGGAAGTTTCAAATTTTGGATCGTACCTTAAGAATAAAATATGGCAAATTCGATTTATGTCAAATCTTACAAGTCATTTAGGTCAAATCTTGCAAGTTGGTTTTGAGATATCCTGTGAGTTAAAATTTTTCTATGACTTAAAGTTTAGATTACAGTTATGACATTATTAAGTCTCAAATATAATCTCTTTTGAGGGGGGTCGGGTTTGTTACCAGGTTGAAACTACTATATAAGTACGTCAAATTTAGTTTTTTGTTTATTTTAAAGACACCGGGTTCTACAAATCCCCAATAGGCATTATTACCTATCAACTGTTGTGTACATACCTATAAGCCATATTTTGTACTTTTTCGGTAATATGTCAAACAATATCTTAATAACGTTTCTTACGATTGACACCTCACAAGAAATATTACAAACCCTTTTGCAAGAATGTGAAATTGTCAATAAATAGATAACATGTTTAAATAACTCTTCTTTAGGCGAGTGACACAAAATATGACGTTTTAGGGATTCATTAGTGTCCCTAAATGTGTCAATTTTTTGGCCGCTTTTAATTTATGGCTGCTTTTACAAACCGTTTCTGTCAGTAATAATTAGAATAATTATAATATCAAATAGAGTACTTTGAAGAGGGGAAGGTAGTTCAGGGTTGCTTTCTCCTATCCAAAATAATTCCAATGAAATTGGATTAGATAGTACCTTAGTAAAGTGTTTTTCAGAAAAAAATATTGATTCTGAAAATGGAGAAAATGAACTAGCTGTCAATAATTTTATGTCTAAAAGTGGTACTAAATTTTCAAAATCTAATAAATGTACATTTAACATAACAATTAATAGTAAATAAGTAAATTTGTTATAACATTATTAATAAGCAGTTTATTTTTTATCATTGTTTTCATTTGATTAATAAAGATTGGAAACTACTCTTGTACTCTTGCATTTCTTGAACAAAAGTGTAAAAATTTTCGTTTCCCATTTGATGGTACACTTGCCTCAAAATTCTATGTACTTCAGCCGAAAGATCTTTTTGGCCTCAACAGAGATTTGCTTGCTTTCTGATTCGGCCAACTTTACGTCCTTGGTACACAAATAACTATTATAGTCTGTCTATTCAACTTTCAAATGATACTTCATACTAGATGCCAGATGTCAATTGTTATATTTTTGTAATGTCGATCATTTTTTTCGACCAATACTACTAGCCATATTTTGCGTCAAATTTATTTTTACATGACCTCCATCATTCTTCTGTTGGCTCCCAGGGTACCACCTATTCTGTACTTTAGTTTAGTTACCGTTACCACTCGAATTTCCATTCGAGCGAATAGCTTGATTTTATTAATTTTACATTATAGAAATAATTCAAAATTCATCAAGTCTACAAATTGACAAATATTCTTACCAATAAATTAAGCTAGAATTTCGTAGATAATAGTAAATGAATAGGTACCCAGTACGTGCTATTTTATATTATTGCAATAGGATCAACCTAACCTACATCCAGTTACAAAGTCCTGCTTCTGGATAGAAAACTTCTAAAGGTACAGAAAGCATGTTCTCATCTAGATGAAAATACTGAAGATTAGAATCCATAAACTCTGGCTTAGAAGAAGGTCAATAAAAAATCAGTGAGTTTCACTGAATTAAAGATATTTGATATAAATTTCAAAGTAGGTACATTTATTATTTGTACAAATAATGTAATTTTTATTTTTCACTCTAAAATCATTACCAAGATAGTAATAGAAATATTATAATAAAGACTTTTATTATAATAATTGTTTCATGTCACTAATATAAAATATATTTCTCATTACATGGAATGACCAATATTTATATATTTTTTCTATCTTTTCCTTTTTTCGCAAAAAACATGATACTCAAAATTGAACTCATGCCTTTCGGAAATGAGAGCGGTTACTATAAAGCTAGACAATATTAATATGCCTGTCAGCCTGATTATCAATGTGCAATGAAGAATGCGGTTTAAATGTAGTTGTGGCTAATTTTTGATAGGCTACCTGGGTTAAATATATTTTATTTAATACTTATATATAATGTAATTATTATTCTTGTTGTTCTATATATAATACCATATATTATTCCTTTAGGGAATAATGAAATGCGATTAATAGTCATTATTCCCTCTTGCACGCCAATCACAATTTCTCAAGTTAAATAATACCATGGAAACAAACTCGTAATTATTATTGACTGGTGGTATAATCTACTATTATTTCCATTCATAATTCATTTAAATCAAGTTTCTTTAAAAAAATAAATAAGTAGGTACCTGCAATAGTCAGGTGCCGGATCCTACACTACTAGCTCTAATACTTCTTCGCCAGAATGAAGAAGGTAGCTATACAATAATTGATCAGTATATTATCTTTTTTATGTATGTAGGCGCCTTTTGCATAGCAAATGTGCTCAGATTTTGATGAATTTTTAGAAAAATTAAAAAGAGGAAATTTGCACCATAAGAGTGTGGTTGGACGTTTTAGCTTGTGAGGCACGTTTATTGCTTCATTTGTCGTCTATAGCAGTCTTGCTTGTTATGCAGAGAGTGGCTTGTAGCTTTAAACCTACCAATAACCCTGGCCGTAACGTATGTAACAGTGTTAGTTAGTTATTAAGTCCTACGATTATCGGCACATATGCCTATAGTAACTTCGTTCTCCATTTCTTTGCAATCGGAAAAATGGATTATTGAAAGCTAACCGCGTCCAGAGGATTTTTTTTAAGCCGATTTCATGCTTAGAATTCTGCTTGCAAGAATCTGGACTTTTTCAAAACGGCACAAGGTACCATTTTTTTCTTATTAGCACAAATTAGCACAAAATAGTTACTAAAAAGTGTGATAGGTTCGTTTCGATTTTGCCGATTTGTTCGTGCCTACTTCATTCAGAGCGGTTCGTTAATGCGCGTGATACATTGGAATGACCTGATACATCATTTTTAGCCATCTATGTTTCACCGGGTATTGCCTCTCTTCTAAAAATTCATGTATTATTAGGTCTATGAGGAGACCTTAAAAAAATCTATGACATGTATAAACGATAAGTAGGGACTGTCTGTAAGTATTTTACAATACATAGCCCCCAACAACAGCTCATTAGAAGATAGGAATTTTCCAGAAAAAGTAAATCTTGGATTCAATATCTCCATTTTATTTAAAGCCTATACGTCGCTATTTATAAGAAATACTATGCTAATTTGATTGTCAAATACCATAGTATAACTATCAGATTTTTCCATTCTCATTATAATCAATTAAAGTAGTAATTTTGGTATGCTTGCGCAATTATATTCAAGGTTACATTATACCTATGAATTACGCTCGCAAATCATTTTTAATTTTACATTGAAAACAAATGAAATCCCTGCTTGGATATTCAAATGAAGAATAGTATTTAATAAACAAATCTTAGATAATGCTATCAAGTGCATTGGAGATATAGGTCAGTTTTAACATGATTCGTTTTTGTTAAATTTGAATATAACCGATTGTTGCTAGATCAAAAGTTGTCTCAGTTTTGTTATTTTATGATTATTCATTGAGTTTGTATGCAGTTAATAACCTTTAAGATATTATCATGTATTTTAAGACCGTATGTTATAGATATGTACCTAATTATTCCATTACTGTGGAAAATACTAGGTTTGTTGAGAATTGTATTTTTTCTTCACAAAAGTAGTCTTAGATTAGTCTAATCAAACTTTAACATCGTGTTCGATTGCGGCTTCTCACATCCGTAGATTATATAAATAAAAATATCTGGGCAACCGAGCTTTGCTCGGGTAACACAGAATTTAGAGTAGGTCTATAAGAGTTACTCTAAACGTTCAAAAATGTTCATATTTATAGTTAAAATGTATTGCGATCAGTAAATATTGCTTTTATCGTTCACATGGCTCAGAATTTAAAGATTTCAAAATAAATATGAATGTGTAACATACCAGAACTCAGCTGTATCACCAATTGACTTCTCAACCCCCCAACACTATACATACTGAAACTTTTATCTGCGGATCCACTCTTGAAATAGTGGACCTCGAGGTTCACACCGATTGAATATAAGAGTATCGGCAATCGATTTCTTAATTCCGAAAACCCCTTTCTGCTAATTTTTACCAAAATCTGCTAAATCTTCCTTGAAATAGCTAATGTGTACGTTAAGGTTCGCAATATATTAGATATGTAAAAATGTTCATTGAACATTTCCGATTTAATTATTAGGAACACATATCAACAGTGATGCGTGGTCTGTACGAATAGTGAATTCCTGGCCATACAGGTATTTGTGGAAATGCCTAAGAGTTTTGACAACAGCAAGCAATTCTCGTCTTGTAGTGCAGTAATTGCGCTCTGCCTTACTCAACACCCGCCTAAAGTAGGCCACAACCTTCTGCTGACCGTCTTCTTCCTGCGACAGAATACCTCCAATACCGACATTGCTGGCATCTGTATCCACATAAAATCTGCGACCTGTTTGTGGGTAGGTCAGTATGGGTGCCGTAAATAAGGATTCCTTCAACTTCTGAAAAGCCTCTTCGCAATCTAGCTTCCACTCGAATGGTTGGTCTTTTTCTGTTAGCCAGGTTGCTGATGTCCTTGACGAATCGGCGGTAATAGGTACATAACTCAAGAAAGCTGCGAAGTTCTGAGACATTCCTTGGACGAGGCCATTCTTGAACCGCTGCTAGCTTAGCTGGGTCTGGTGGGACTCCTTGTGGAGATACTACATGACCGAGTTATCGTACTTCCTTCCAGAAGAGTTCGCATTTATCAGACTTCAACTTGGCTCCTCTCAAATGTTGAAGTACTCCTTCCAGATTACGCATATGTTGGTCAATTGACTTATCCATGACTATCACATCATCCAAATAAACCAGACAGGTCTGCCAAGACAATCCTTTTAGAACTGTACCAATCCATCAATCGCTCAAAGGTGGCAGGACCGTTACAGAACCCAAACGGCATAACATTGAATTGCCAGAGTCCGTAAGGCGTTATGAAGACAGTCTTGTCTTTATCTTGTTCTTGGATGCGAACTTGCCAGTAACCACTTTAAAGATCCAAGGTACCATTCAGTACCTGCCAGTGTCTCGATGGTGTCGTCGATCCAAGGCAGAGAATAAGAATCCTTTCTTGTAACGACGTTGAGGCTGCGATAATCGACGCAGAATCGGGTGGAGCCGTCTTTCTTTCGCACCAGAAATATTGGCGACGCCCAGGGGCTGGTGGGTTCTATAACGTTCCGCTCCTGCATGTCAGCCAGCAGTTACTGAATTTCTTCCTGTTTGACGAGCGGTAGCCGTCGGGCTGCCTATATGATCGGCATCTCCGGTGAATATCGAATGCTGCACTAGATTAGTATGGCCCAGACCATCGTCATACAAGGAGAAAACGTCCTGATACTTTCATAGCAGTGCCTCAGCTTGTCGTTGCTCACTACCGGACATGATTCTGGCGTCGGATATCAACTTCTTCAAAGTTGAGAGTAACCTACTCTTATTGGTGCCTCGTTCTTTGTCCAAGTGCATCACGTGTTTTACTGAATGGCACGTCTCTAAATTCGTCCCAGATTTCAGGACCCCCTCCTGGTCGCTCATGTTCATGATTCTGACTGGAATTCGACTATCTTGTACTACGATCAATGTGCGTCCCACCAGTAGCTGTCGATTCTGCTGTTGGGATTCTACTACGCCCATAAACTTTCTACCAGTATCACCCGTGACAGCAGCCATCAACACCTTTTCTCTTTGTGCCGGAACCCTAGCGTCCTCTTCAATGGAAACCCGGAGAACGGCATCTGAATCATACCCATCGTCTAAGAGGATCTCTTCACTCTTGGTCTTCAACCTTCGCCCTTTTGGATCTATCAAGATGTCAAATGTCGCTAGAAAATCCAGCCCTATGATAGCGTCATCCCGGACGCTGGATCCGTACACCCTGCTGGATGTCACCATCTTTGATAGCATCGACGAACGCTGACACTCCAAGGCGTGCCGGTACCTCACTGGTGACTCCCTCCGGATAAGCCAGATGTGCCAACCTTTCAATATCCGCTGCCAACTCCTGTAACGATTCATTGGAGCGTTGACTTCAATGTTCCAATTGGGCGTTGAAGATGGCGGCCTGATGTCTCTCTCCAAATCGCAGTTCCATGGCCTCAATCAACTGTTGGAAACTCCATGATTGGCCATCGGGAAACGATCTCAGAACCTCCATAGCACTTCCCCGGAGTGCCAATACCAGTGCCGTAGCTTTCTCCATTGGGCTCCAATGATTCCCGTTAGCGGCTGCTTCCAACTGCCTCAGATAGGTTGTCCAAGAGGTGCTGCCGTCGTAGGTAGGGGCTTGGATTTTACTCCCAGCTCTTGTTGAATGTCCTGAGCAGGTGCGGTTCTCTAAGAAGTTGAGCCGCTCCACAACATTGCATTGGATGCTCTCCACTTCGAACTGCAGCTGCTCCGTTTTTGCCTTGGCCTCTTCAGCTGTTGTCACGGCGGCTTTCGTCCTATCTTTAACCTCTTCTATTGTGCAGGTCAGGGCGTCCATACTGTTGTTCCATAGGTCCTTCTGCTCTGTCAACTGATCATGAAGGCGATGGACCTGTTCTCGCACCTCTCCCAGATGTTTGGCTTGCTCCACTTTCAACCGTTCTTCCATACCCTGCAAGATACGCTCCTCTTATCCCAGGGTTTACTCAGCTTGTGTTTTGGCGTATTCTGCTAATTTGGCTTCGAGGTTGCTGGACTGCTCTGCTAACTTGTCTTCGATGCTGCTAGCCTGCTCTGTTTGTTGCTCATCAATTCGGCAAGGGTTGCCACTGATTTTTGTTTTACGAGGTCTCTAGGAGAAATGAACTGTCCGTCATATGAGATTTGCAGTTTATATAGGAAATTAGAATGATCTATCCTTTTTCCACTTGTTTGAAGTGCATTTAACTATCCTCAAACTCTGTAACACATGGGTTTCATCTGGACAGATCCTTGGCATTCCATGCTCATTCCAAGTGAAACTCCTTCTCTTGATTCTTGTTGTTTGTTGTAAATAGAGGAATTTTCGTTTTTCCTAATTAACTATTCAATGGTATTGAATAGAACCCTTAATTTTCAGTACACTATTATGTCGTAACGTATCAGTGACTCAACAAGGGATTGGTAAATTATTGCTAATAGTTTTTTGTTCAGAATGTTTCTGATTAGTTAGAATTTTTATATCAATTTTCTTATTTTATTAGTCAGGTCCTGGATTTGGGGTATCCACTTTAGGTTTTTATCCATTAGTATTCCTAGATATTTAGTCGTATCAGCCTCATTGATAGAGAAATTGGGATCGTTAACGTGTATCTGGTTGAATTCAGGCCTATTTGCACCAGTTAGGATAAACGCAATGTAATGAGTTTTTGATATATTTAAAGACAGCATGTTGAGATCTACCCAATTCTTTCATTCCTTTTATAACCTTGTTTTTGACCAGTTGCCATGTACTTCCTTCAAAGATAAAAAGTTTGTCATCTGCGTATGATATTGGTATGCTTTTTGTGTTCATGAATAAAAGTGAGTTTATATATATATATAATAAACAGTGTAGGGCCGAGAAGTGTCCCTTGGGGAATACCTATCATTATTGTTTGACTGTCACTGTACTCATTTCTGATTCTTACAATTTTTTTCCTTTCTTGGAGGTAGTTTTCAAAGACTCTCAACACTGTTCCCCTTACTCCATATTGTTAATGACATTCAATAGGTTTTTATGAGGTACAGTGTCGAAAGCTTTTGCCAGGTCAATGAAAACACCTGTATATTTGTTGTTCGCCTCTAGACTATTTTTTATGTTTGATACCAATTCATACATAGCATCGCCAGTTTGTTATGAGGCTAATTGGTCTGTAGTTGGTTATATCTTTTTTTGAACCTTTATTGAAAATCGGGGTTAGTATTGAAGTTTTGAATTCCACTGGTATCTTACCAGTTTCAAAAATTAAATTTATTATATGGGTGAGGGTCTCAAGTATGTGTTCGTGTGTTTTTTTATTATTTCAGAGCTTATTCCATCAATTCCTAGTGAGTTATTATTTTTTAGTGATTTTATGTGTTCTATCATTTCATTTTTATTTAGTGGGTATAGCTAGCGCCTTGGTGTTTATTTATGCAGGGTAGTTAATTTTTATGTCATTTGTAGGGTTGTTTATTTTGATTGCCATGTCTATACCTATTTTTGAAAAATATTCATTACAATAGTTTGCGATCTCCTTATCAATTTCCAAGTCTTCATCATTGGAGTTTTTTAAATTTATTTTTCGACTTGATTTTTTGTTCGTTCTTTCATTAGATGCATCACCAATTATTTCATAGATTTTCATGTTATTATTACAGCCCCTTATTTTACATTCGTATTTATTTAGAATTTTGGAAATTAGGAGCTATGTGAACAATAAAAGCAATATTTACCGATCGGTTAGGTTAAACATCCATAGTAATTCTTATAGACCCACTCTAAATTCTGTGTTACCGAGAAAAGCTCGGTCGTCCCGATATTATTATATATGAGTTCAATATATATGTTTTGAATATCGCATGGGTTTTGTATTGATTTCATAAATCAATATTGAAGATTTGTTTTTTTATTCTTATTCATTGTTCTTATTATCTGATAAATCGGTAATTACATTAGTGGATTGTAAGACTGAGACAATAGGCCTATGATAAGAGAAATAAGATACCTATGTATGTTTTTGAATGCATTTTTGATATCTTGAGAAAACTCCGTTGATTGTTGCTCTATGTCTTGTTGTAGGCTCGTGATAGAGCAACATAAAGTAATAATTGAGAATAGAATGAGTTCTTTGATATTCATAAACTATTTGATTGAATGTTCCGCCTTGAGATTTATGGATTGTCATAGCACATCCTGGTACTAAACGTAAATGATTTCGTTTAACGTTTATTGGTAAAATGGTAGATTTTTGACCGACAAACCCCGAACGGAGGAGGTATACAATTCGACTGTCTACTTTTTTATTTGTTTGTTCGCGCCTTGTATATAGTAAACGTACTCGAATTTTGATAATTTTTGATTCATTTGGAAGAGAAGACTTGAGAAGTGGTCCCATATTCGTAAAAACTCAAATCCGAAATCTGCTTCCCTCCAAAATTGTATCGAAAATCTAAAATTCGAGACGCCAAAATTAAAGATCATCATCAACGCGTATTTCCGCAGCGATGTTCTGGGATCTCTACCTAATGGAAATGGACAATATACTTGGGTAATAGGATATAAGTGGTATTAATAAACGTTCAACGGTTTTCGTGTCTAATGTTACAATCAAAAGTGCGAAAAAAATATTTCTTACAAAAAATTGGACAGACGTTATTAGTTGGTGCACTGAGAAATACGTAATAATATTAATTCTATTGGTGCTGGTATTTATAAAGCTGAACTTCAAAAGTACCAGCACCAATAGAATTATTATTATTTCGTATTTTTCACCAACTAATAACGTCGGTCCAATTTTTTGTAAAAAATATTTTCTGCGTTCTATTGGGACGGCATGTCTATCAATATTATGCGTCGCAACATGACCTGAAGCTTTTCGTCGGATTTTTTTCAACAACTTTTGACGAATTGCCAAAAGTTAACCATAGTCATGTAACTTAATTTTGCTCTTTTTGCTCAATATGCACTAATTTACCAACAGCACCGTTTGAAAATCCATCCAAACGTCAATGTTTATGGTAACAATGTAGGATTTGTACAAAACGAAAACAATTTTGTATTTCGGTTTATCGCCGGTATCCATCACTGACACTTTATGTAAGTTATGAACCCATCACTAATGTGTCCCATTCGCACTTTAACATCTCAAAAATATACAGCCGATCTCGAATTATAGTGAAAAAACAGCAAAATCCAAGATAGCGGCACGATCCAAAAATGCTGGAACCCACCATGAAGGGGTCACAAGTGTACTTAGACACCATCATAAAATGGACTCCTCCCATACTAATAACAAAAGTTGACAGAACCACCTTCAGAGGGGCTCAGACGGGTATGGCTATGGAACCCAAAATTAGTGAGTTCACTCACATACCATCATAACATCGACCCCACCCTCACTCATAACGACAGTCTCAATATCAGACCACCCCAGGGCTCTCAAGGGGTTTAGTTTTGGGACTTACATCCTATTAGTTCTAATCGCACTTAAATACAACCATAACATTCACCCATAACCATCCCCCCTATCACTTTCACAAAAACAGTATCTTTCTGAACCATATAAAAGATTGTCAGGTACGAAACCCACCACCAACGAGTCACACGCGCACTAGCACACCTTCCCACCAACCCTTAACTCCATCCCCACCACAAAAAAAACATAAAAGTCCATCATCCTAGAGAAATGCCCAAGTAAGGAACCCACCACTGGTGAGTCCCACGCACACTATAACACCCTAGATCGAAGCCCCACCCTGCTACGACCCAATCCCCACTACCAGAATCCCTCACGTAACTTCACAATGCCATCAAAAATACGGAGGAAATGATTCCGCGGATCACCCTGTAGTGGTAGTGGTACGAGTACGATTCGTATTCGAAATTATCCAAATTCCGTTCAAAAACAAAAAAAAATTATTCTCTACAATTCGAATCGAATGATATGTGTAATAATATACGAAAAAAAAGCGTACGGATTGCTTCGAATGGGTCAAAGTGTCCGAAAAAGACAATAATTGTGCGAAAGTTATGGCAATCGGTTATGATTGACTTTGGAATATATTTGTGTTCCTTGTACTTTGTATTGGGAAAATAAAAATTATGGCTGCGTTTGACGAATTGGTTTATATGGAAGCGGTTAGTGTTCTAGAAGACGCCGAAATTATGGCAAACCAAATAAAAAGAGTTCAGAGTTGGGAGGATCTTTTGGATGAACTAAGCGATAGGCAATTTTTAAGAATGTATCGCTTAACAAAACCGGTGGCGGCAGAACTGATTGACTTAGTTGAATCTTTTATGGACACCCAGCAGAATATCTGCTTTAAGCATACCGCGAAAGGATAACATTGTTGAATATAATCACTTATGTACGAGTGTATGTAGGATAATTGTAGGTACTAACATCACTGCGCTTTTTTGGCAGCGGTAGCTACCAATTAGATGTGGGTGAAAATATAAATCACGCAGTCAGTCAATCCTCAGTTAGCAGAGCCATTGAGGAAGTAACAACTGTCATGAATAGGCCACAAATTTTTAATACATTTATTAGACTTCCAAGAAATTTAGATGAATTGGCAAATATTCGAAACAGGCATTCTCTCACTACCAAAATATAATGCTTTACTTCATTATACACCTAATTTCCAGATTTTACCAGAACCATCATTTTCCTGGAGTTATTGGGTGTATTGACTGCACCCACGTAGCAATTTATCCACCAAAAATTAATGACTCCTTTAATCCAAAAGCGCTTTACGTTAATAGAAAAGGATACCATTCATTAAATGTTCAACAGGTACTCAAATTTGACTGATTTCACACGAGAATCAATGCAGTGTATTTGTTTTTTTAGATATGCGATTCTTCTCTGAAAATAATAAACGTATGTGCAAGATATCCTGGCAGCACACATGACAGTTTCATTTGGAACAACAGCAATGTTATTCGTTACATGCAAAATTTGCATAGAAATGATCGAAATTCATATTATTTGTTGGGTAAGCAGACCTAACATGAAGTATGAAGTAAGGGATCATTTGTTTAAAGGTGATTTGGGGTACGCTCTAAGGCCATGGATGTTAACTCCAATTCTTAACGCATTGCCAAATACACCTGAATTTGCATATAATTAAAGGCAAATGGCCATAAGGTCATTGATAGAAAGGTGTAATGGAGTACTGAAACTTAGATTTAGATACCTTCTGAAGCAGGGTTCTTCATTACAATCCAGTAAAGGCTTCAAAAATTATAAATTGCTGCACTGTACTGGACAATATATGTATAGATAATAATGTGCCTGAAGTTCAAGAGCAGGAAGAAGATTTTGATTATGGCATAATTGCACCTGAAAATAATAGAAAGCCCCGAGAGAATAATCGCGTTAACGGCGACCTGGCAGCAGGGCGTAGACTGCAAAATATCATTATAAGAAATCATTTTACTTAAGGTCGATATCTATGGTAGATAAAAGTAGGCAGGAAACTTATTCCAATTAAAACATATTTCGAATATAACTGTTGGATGATATGATCATGTAAACCTACCTTTATGCTCTGAGATACATGATAATAGTGTAATCCTAGTCTTCTAAGTTTTGTGTGTGACAAGTGACAGTGACAGAATAATGTTGGCTATGGTCTGTCGTAGTACTCTCTCGAATATAGTTAGTTAGAAAATGGCGTTGCACCACCTTTTATGTTAATAGTTTTAAAGAAATACATCTTACTTTAACAAGAAGTTTCACTAGAAAACCTAACAGAAACGAGTTAGAACACATGCCATGAAAATAACATATTTTATTTTAAACAGAAGTAAATAAAAAACATTCTTCAATTGAAACACAAAAATAAATAATAGATTCTTGAAATAAAATATCAAACACGTCCAAATTCAACAAATTCTTTCACCTAATCCCTAAGTCTCCTTATTGCATGTCAATTGAGTGGCAAAAATAAACTGACAAAATATTTGTTATTTTTGAAACGCCCACGGCAATTTCCTCCTGTGCTGCCACTTTTATTTCTAATAGTTTTAATTTAGCCTCATAACACTTCTTTTTTTCAGTTGTTTTTTCCTCACAAAGCAAGGCCATTCTGTCGGTCGCATCGACAGCCTTTTCTAATCGGCTAACACGACTGAACTTTCTTTTTTTCTTATTTGGAGTTTCTCCTGAAATTTAAGCAAGTTAACAATTTTATTAAAAAATTTCACAACACATGAAACCCTACCTTCTAAACTAAGCACAGCACTATTTTTTACACTTTCAGTATTTTCTTCCTCTTTGTTTGAATTTTACTCTAAAATAAACAAATTCAGTAATTACTACTACTACTTGCACTAACACAACAAGTATGCATTACCTTCTACACTCATTGCAGGGTAAGTAGATTTCGAAAAGTGCTCATTAAAATTAATATCGTCAAAAATTACTTCAGATTCATTTATATCCACATGGCCCTCGACAGCAGTGGTTCCAATTATTTCAATTAATTGTTCTTCTGTACCTGCTAATTGTTTCCTTTTCATACCTTCGTATTTCAGAAGCTTTCTTTTTAACCGCAGTTTTTTGGTCATGCCATGTCTATAAAAATATTTGCAATTATGCTTCATATTATTGATTTCAAATAATAGTTTACTTGACGCCACTGCTTTCAATTTTTTTGGCGCCGGGCATGCTGTTCAGCGTTCAATCCACAAATTTTGCGATGTTTTATAAGAAAAAATTGTTGTAAATTTTCCCGCTTGCAATTCTGCATGTGAATGTAAGAAATCCAGCATTGCTTGTTTTTGTGCCGATGAAATATTCGCTGTACGTCGGTCTTCCATATCTACAACTTACACTGAGGAAAAAATACCACTTTTTACCTATTATTCTATTTACCTATTTTGTTACAACTTTCTCACACGCAAATAATTACACTACGACTACACATTGTGCGTGTGTAATGTGTAATCGTAACCTCAACTTTTTAGTAACTCAACTAGTAGTAACATTCGAAACGTAAGGGTGGCTGCTATGATATTTAGCTCTGTTGTCAATGTTACTTATATTCGAACAATTCCGCATTCGAATATTCGTACAAAATAATTTCGCATGACTGTCAAGAATAAAGTAACTGGGTGCCATGCGAAATAGAGTCGTAAGCGAGTTGTCGTATGCGAAGTTCACTCGTACGGTTCAAGAATCGCGCCCCAGGTCTTACTTCACGCTACTTTTACGCCTACTTCTATCTTTACCAACGTATATCTCCCTCTCAACTTTCGTTCTCGCCGATCACACTTTTCGTAACGTTTTACTTCAATTAGAAAGGGTAACGGTCAATCTAATCTAAACCAGATTGGTGAATTTTGTATTTGATTTGTTAAAATAACCTTGTGATAATTTGATTATGGACTTTTATAATGTTGTAAAAGAAATTATAATACCTGGTGCAAGCATTGGTCCCTCACTGGTTTACACCAAGTTCAACGGCACCTTCCTGTTGAACTAGACCACCAGGCTTCATTCACAGTCCAACATACTCTTTAATCTCAAATTGAGCCACTGCAAACTCAGTGCACTGGAATTTTCATGGCCAAGCCACCATAACCCCCAGCGAGTTCAGATCGATGTCGATCTCCTCATGCCACCTGTTCACTTTGTTGAAACACGTATTGCCATACCATGTTTTCGAATGGTCACCTACAATACCTTGGATCTCATCGACAGAGATGGCTCATATTTACCATGGAATATTTATGTTGTCATATACTGGGAGTTTATGACCGCAGCTACCACGGTCTCGTTCTACATGCCTGAATTTTTCTCGTTGTCCATACCAGCTTCTATACTGTTTATATTTTCGGCCCATCCATACCGTCGGCATCTTCACGTCGCGCATCTCAGCGCGGTTTCTCGGTTGCACCCACAGGAATCTTCCCACCAAGTTTAGCAAGCTGCCATGCCATCCGGCCATGTAACACAGCTTGTAGGTTTAGGTACATCTGTACGACTATAGATCCCAATCCAGGACGTTCTAGTCTACACCGTTGGCCTTACACCCTCAGCATCTCCACGTCCTCCGCTATCCCAGAGGCATTTATTAGTGATACCTACAGGAAAATGGTCAGCAATACCCAGCAAGTTGTCACGCCACCCGGCAATGCAGCACCATCTGCAGGATCGCATCAGCTCCACCAGATCATGTTTCCATGTCCAGCGTCGAGGACCTTCTTCATGATGATCTACACTGTAGGCCTTCCACCTACCGCATCTTCACGTCCTCTGGTATCCCACAGGCAATTCTCGGTGACACCCACAGGTAACTGATCAGCAATACCCAGCAAGTTGCCACGCCACCCGGCAATGCAGCACCACCAGATCCTTACCATCGTTCCATGCCCAGCGTCGAGGACTTTCTCTATGATCTTAATTGATCAGGTATTGGAAAAGGAAGCTTAGACGTGGAAATAGTTTCATTGAAAATTCTTGTAATAACATACTCGTCGTCTTCCGGTGCGGTAGTGTTTATATTTTTTTGAATAATTCCAGGGTTTTTCCCCAGATTTTTTAACAGTTTAGCAGACAGAAGATGCACCTATTGTGATTTTTATTACATGCAGATCAGAAGTATGAATGTTTGCCAAAAACATTAATCGGACAAGCCGAGCATAGATACGTGATTGCTGAGCCGGGTCTACCGGCTACGTCATCGGTTGCTTCCCGCACCGAACGCTTCCCCCGCCCTAGTACCCCTGATTGAGACAACCGTGTCTCTCTACGGACCGTGCTTGTGGAATTGTTGAAAAATGACAAAACCTTGTGTTGTACTGTAATGTAATAAGCGCTACAGGACTTCAAATCAAACGTTCTATTTTTAAAGTGCCATCAAACAGTGAGTGACTGAAAAAGTGGCAAAGTGCTATTCCCAACAGGCAATTGACTTCTTCAAAATATATATGTGAAAATTATTTCGAAGAAAAATATATTGGCCCTAAGAATTCACTTTGAGCGGAATCTAAAAAATATGATCAAGTTTGATTCTCTGTTAAAATGCACTGTACGTACCTAGGTTCACAACAAGCGGCTTGATTAATAGGGAACCATCGTCAAAAATTATTTTCGTATTTACCTTTTTTGTCAGTTAAATCAATACCCTGCATCATAGAGAATAAAATAAAGGCTTTTTAAATTACGGTCCATAGTTCCATAGATAAAATATATCATAATTCGTGTCAGAGAAAATTCTCTTTGGTAAATTCGTTCTAGCAAGTAGTAAGAGAAGGCGCAGGGCGCTGTATGATGAGCTCTAGTTCGAGTATTCTTCGTGGCATCTTCGTAACTCTTCGCCATCAGTAGCACTAATCCCTGTACAGATGCGATCCTGGCGGGTGAACACGTTAACAGTCCCATGTACAAAGCTCCAGTTGCAAGAGCTGCGTAAATGATCGTGGCCTCAACTGACCGGCTTAACCAGAGAATGGTAACTCCCATGTTAATTTCGTTGACTATATTTTGACCGTGTAGTAAACTAGCGCTTAATATGTTGACCTGCAAACTAACTTGTTATGGCAGCAGATTCAAAATATAGTAAAAGTATTATCGTAGCTTATAAGTAGAGAAAGGAATAAAAATCTTTAGAAATTGTTGATGGAAATTTTCAGAAAATATTTTTCGAGATGAATCATCTTACTTTTCATGATAATCATCAAAAATGTAATACGAATGCTGAAAGATAAAAAAAAACACTTCAAAAATTTCTGAAGATTTTTATTCCTTTCTCAATAGTTTTGCTCTTAGGGGTAAAGAAGAATATAAAAACTGTAAATATTTCTTAGCTCATTTTTATTTTATTGCAGAATTATAAAACAGAAAGAATAAATCAGCAAATCAAAAATCCACAGTATAACCTCTTAAATATGGTTATTTGTAAGTAAACACATTATTTTACTGTAACGTTTAACCCTGTGCTAAACGTTGTGGGGTGTTCCGTGATGTCACGGCTTTATATACATAGAGATAATAGGGAATTATTGGAAACGCTATAAGGTAAAGGTCTTATTATGGTCGTCCTTAAAATTACAGCTAAGCATGCGCACTAAAAAATAATAATAAAAGAACCAGAATAGAATACTGCTTTCCTCTATTTACGACTAGTTACTGTAAGTATTTAAGGTTTCCTTATTTCCCTTATACAACGAATCCAACTTCACAAAAAAAAGATTTCATTGCAACCTTCAAATATTTGTTTTGTTGCTGTTAAAATTATGCAAATCACTTTTAAACAACAAAGTAAAGACGCAGACAAAAGTATTAGGTAAGCTATTACTTACTGATTATCCAGACAAACTGTCACTTTAAAGAATGCGTTCCAATAAGTCTTTATTTTTTCGAGAAATAAGGTCAAGACCTTATTAAAGTAAAGCAACCCCTTAATAGTGCATGACGTAAAAATATATTTCCAATAACTCCCTAATATATTAACATAGAGCAGGCAAGTCGATCAAAATTGCGTACCTTCAATAGAAAGAAACAGAAAATAAGGCAGGAGTATCTATCTCTTTTATTTAGTCACTCGTAATTGGTGGATTGCTGTACCTATCTGTCATCTGCATCTGACTCTTTCCTCTGTATCCGTCATGAAACAAAGACAGACACAGACACGATATTTTCTATTTCTTTTTATCTGTGGACCACATCCACTTACAGTGCTACATAGGACGTGCCTACTCTATGTTAATATTATATCCCTATGTTTATAAACCAAATAATTCTATATACCTATAATTTGATCCTTGAATTTTTTTGTGAAGCTCAGTATGGGGATTGCGAGTTTAGTCATATACTTAAACTTCTGTACCGCTAGCATTGTGGAAAAAAATACGCAAAAATGAAGCCACTGGGGGCAGCTGGCGATATGCGCATGCGTCATGAACTTTTTTGGTACCATGAATACCAAATCTGGCATACATTATGTGACTCCAAGCAACCTCCCTCAACCTCCCCATTCGCTCATGCGTACTAAACTCGCAATCCCCATAGTGAGCTTTACAAAAAAAATCAAGGATCAAATTATACGTTTATAGAATTACCTGAGTTTAGTACGCATGCGCGAAAGGGGAAGTGGCTTGGAGTCAGATCATATGGTATCCATGGCAACATCACAGCTTACCAATGGCACAGCTTACCAAATAAGCTGTGCCAATGGTAAGCTTGGTAACATAATGACATGGCTTCATTTTTGCGTGTTTTTTTACACTATGCTTGCGGTATAGAAGTTTAAGTATATGTTATATACCTGAATCATGACATGATATTCATCGAAACTGTTCTATGATTATCTAGACGCGCATAATAATGTTCTAGAGGCTTGTCAAACTGACAACATTGTGACAAACTGTACCTCATATATAGTTTCTGGAAGGATCGAGAATAAATCTACTAATTCTAGAACTACTCCATTAAATATACAAGCAAAAGCTATTGTAAACAAGGTAGTAGAATAAATAGCTAATAAAACGAATAACAACGGTAAGTACAAGGTGTCACGTTATGGGTACTTTTGCGGGGTATCTCCCTTATTTTAAGAGATAGAGGGTTGCGGTTTTCGCGGCACTGTGCTACTTTTTCGTAAAACTAAAGGTGCGTTGAGAAAATTTTCATAGCCCTTTCAGTTTTTATGATAAAGGGCATTTTTGAAAATGTTGTATTTTGGGACCCCCCCATATCTCCGTTATCCCTTAACTTATCGAAAAGGTAAAATAACATTCTTATAGATTTTGTTCTGTAAAATGCAGTGGTGTAACAATTTGTCATAGTATTGTCGGTTTGAAAAGGCTCTAGAACATTATTATGTGCATCTAGATATTCATAGAACATTCTCGATGAATGTCATGTCATGATTCAGGTATATAAAGCCGTGTCGATCACGGGACAGAGTCAGTCTTTGAATTGAAGTTTTCTAAGTATTTTTTGGTTTATTTATTCTTAAACTCATTACTTTAAGAATATCGTTTTCTAAAATGCCACAGTGTTGTGCAGTGCCTATGTGTGCAAATAGATAAGGAGGGTATAAGTTTCCTACCGGAAATAAAACCCGATTGAAACAGTGGCTTGTAGCCATTCGCAGAGATAAATTTACTTCAACAAAAAATAGCCTTGTTTGTAAAAGCCACTTCACGGCGGACGATTACGAGCTACCGAAAGACTCATTATAGGGAAAACGTAAGAATAATTTCAATATTAATGATAAACTTTAGTTCATTACTTTGATTATCCCCAGGGCTCGACCAACCTTCAATGATGTAGTGCAAACATTTTAAAAAATACTAATTATTATTTCAGCCTAGTATTTGCGGTCACTAATGCTAGCAGGTAGTTATTTTGCAGCATATTATAACCTCTTCTGTGCACTGCAGAATAATCTGACATGCCTATACCCACTAAAGACAATTCAAGGAAATACGTATTTATATTAAGTATGTCAAAATTGTGTAACACTGTTTTTCAATCCACACTTTTGTATAACTTTAATTTTGGCCATTTTATCTTATAATAAATTCTGACTTGAGAAATTAGAATTATTATTTGCCCTTTAAAGTTGTTGTTTCTGTCGTAGTCATTTAGCCTGAAAGGTATAATATACATTAATCAACTACAACTCACAAATAACTGCAATTTAGTATTTAAAGAACGAAATCAAATTGTGTAAATAAGATCTAATCCATTATGTTACCTACCTTTCAATGAACTTTTCCTTAGTACCAGGGACTTTTGAGCCACTTTTTTTGAGCTCAATCTTCAGTTCGGCGAACTTTTTCTGGCCGTAATACATAATAAAATCAATAACACGTCCAAACACAATAGAATTTTAATAATTTATGTATAGCAACTACGACGCTGTGCTATCAGATAGCTGTTTAAACCTGACGCCTACGTAGCGCCGCCTGGTGGCAGAAAAAGTATCGAAAACCCTCATTGGATAACTTGCACATAGGTATCTTTTTATCAAAAAATACCTATAGAGTTTTTTTGTAATAGTAAGTTTGTAACAACAGTTTTGTAGCATAAAGTAACAATTTAAGAAACTAAAAATAGCATTACATATTAAAAAAAAGAAAAAAACTATTTTTTTAATGTGCTGTTCAAATTGACGACTATTTTCTCTCATGCAAAATTGGCACATCATTGTAATTCTTTGAATAGCATTTAAAATAACTATTGTTCTCATTCGTAGATTTAGAAAGTCTAAATGAATTGCCTCTCGAAGTTCTGCAATGCCGTCGTGTTTTATATACTTCATTTTGTATATAGCCCCATAAAAAAATCTAAAATTGAGAGATCTGGTGATCGTGGCGGCCATCTAATAGGTCCGTTGGTACCTATCCATCATTGAGGAAAGTTATGATCAAGAAATGTCCTCAAGAGCCTAGAGTTATGACTTGGGGCACCATCTTGCTGTAGGTATGCAGCATTATTTTGGGCTAATGGAACATTTTCGAGCAGTTCTGGAATAACTTTCTCAAGGATTTCTAGGTTTCTACGTGCTGTAAGACCTCTTTCAAAAATCCTATAAACTATATGTCTGCCTAAAATAAAACATGACACCCCTACTCCAAAGCGTCTTGATGTGCTCTTTCAATCATTAAAAGCTGATTGTCACTATGCCAGTTCTTGGTATTGTGACGATTAAAAATGCCCGCACTTGAAAAAAAGCATTCGTCTGACCAGATAACAAATCTGTCAAATATATAATTGATATCGATTTGTTGCAAATACCACTAGCAAAACAGTGCCCGGCGCTCAGCATCGCCAGGATACAAATGTTGCACTATATTAAATTTGTATGGATGATATTTATATTTCTTCAAGATCCTCTGAACGTCACTTTTGGCACAGTGATTTCCTTCTCAATTTTTCTACATGAGGACGAAGGTGTTGCTTCTATATATCCCAAAGTATCGATCTCTTTTCATTCCCTGTTGTCTTTGTTGTATGTTGTAGAGCGCGGGTGAACAAATGATCCGTGCTCAACTAAATTTACTTTTAAATGAGAAAATATCTCATTCATTCAAAATGGTCGCCTTCTTTCTGGATATCTAACACGAAAAAAATTTAAATGATAATATAGATTTCATAGCCATAATAGCCTACCGTTTGAAATATAATTCCGAAGCTTCTTCAGAATTTGATGAGTATCAATTAAATAAAAATACCACAAGAATGAAAATAAACTGCTTTATAAACCAAAAGTCGATCCACAAACAGATGAGATGGACAAATATTTGACATTTATTTTTGTTGATTGCCATAAACAATATCCATGGACTGCTATAAAATTATGCATTTAATTTTCGAAAATTTATTTGGGTATTTCTGAGAAAAAGTGCATACTTTTATATATTATTGAGAAGGTAAGAAAAAGACAAATTCTATAGTCTAGAAATATACAGGGTGTTCCATTTAGAAAACATAAGTTTGCTTTATAACTCAAAATTAGTAAATATGCAACAAAAATTATTTACACCACTGCACTCAAAAATATATAAGAATGTTACTTTACCTTTTCAATAAGTTAAAGGATAACGGAGATATGGGGGGTCCCGAAATGCAACATTTTCATAAATGCCCTGTATCTTAGAAACTGAAAGGGCTATGAAAATTTTGTTAACGGCATTTTTAGTTCTACGAAAAAGTTGCACAGTGTCGCGAAAACTGCAACCCTCAATTTCTAAAAATAACGGAGATACCCCTCAAAAGTACCCAAAATGGGACACCCTGTACATGACTAGTTATCCACGTTACACTGCCCCTTTCTTAGCTTTGATCGTTCCGATCAAACATCATCCCAATATATTCTTCATTCTCTTCTGGGAGAGCTTCTTGCATTCTCTTGTCTCAGTTCTGATTCTCACTTCCCGAGGAAGACATATACTAAAAGCATAAGAAAGTTAAGGAAGTGAATGTTCATTTCGGTTTTTCTTGGTTTGTGTTGAATGATTTTTTTTTTTAAAATGTTCTTTGAGGTTGGGAGCAGATGACCAGCCGGCTTAGAATTCTTCATCCCTTACCATTTTTTAGATATTAAGGGTTGAAAAAAAATGCAATTATTTTTTTTTAGAGAACGGTAAGTGATATCGAAAAAATTCGAAAGCCAAAAGATAGCCCCAACGATGGGACTAAACATAAAACATCGTCGGCTGCGTGAATCTCATAGGAACCGCCACGTTCTGGAATAACTGAGAGGGGGTGAATTTTCGAAGCGAAAAAGGTGCACAAACTGTAAGCTCTTCTCCTCTGAAACTATTTGAAAAATCTCGGATTTTTAAGATCCATTACAAAGCTGTCAAAATGGAGGGTGCATTGCGGTATTTTTTATTTCAAATATCCCTCTAATAAGGGCGCTACGAGCGTTTAAATTTGGGGGACGAAATTTACGAATTTTATTAGCTGTTTCAATCAAGTAAAAAACGTCCGAATTTGAAATTTTATATCTCGGCTATGGTAGGTCCTAGAGGGTTGATTTTTTTTTCAAAACATTATTTGGACATTTCTTAAACTTTCACTCACTCATACTATGCCTCTATCTCTAATATTTCTGGTAGCTCCTCACTGGTCGAAAAAAAGCTTGCAACAACTTAAATATTTTTCAATAGGTGTTCTTTTGATCCTCCTCGGCGATCATCAAAATGTTTCTCCGGACTATGATTACCTCCAGATGAACATCCTCGAACAGGTGATCTGCTTCTACACAAGCTAACACTTTGCTTTGTGGCCATACAACCTTCACCACTACGTGATCTTGAATTACGTTCACGCAATCTAGGTTTGTGGCAAGATGTCAAATCACGACAGTACATTTCACTATCTTTAATATTGTGTGTTTCTATTATTGCGGCCGAAGCACCTTCTAAGTCCTGCGCCTCTTTGTGGACTACTGCAACGTGAATTGCTTTTCCCACGACCACTACTGCCTACACATTGCCTTGTACTTTTTCGACATCTGGATATACTGCGCTTTCTAACAAGACTTTTTTTTCTACTGCTTGATCTCTCTCTAGAGATAATGCGCTTCTTCGAACTAGGTATAGCATCTTCCCTCTTAACACCAGACTCGATATCTGAGCTGTCTTTGTTAGGCCAATAATGATATTTCTGTTGGGCGCAATTTTCTTTCTTCCAGATTTCTAAATTTTCCTTTACACAAGTAGTTTTAAATTGTGAACAGTTCTTCTTCATGTGTCCTTCTTGTCCACAATTCCAACACACCCTCGGAGTACTGAAATTCCCTGGCACATTGCTAGTTTGAAATTGTGAACAATTTTTCTTTATGTGACCTATTTGTCTACACATCCACCACACTAGTACTATGTCTAGTTGTTTGCCCAACAAGTTTCCGCAACATTTCAATAATTTGCATAATGGTGCTACTTTTTCTGTATTTCTCCTCTTGTACTAGACCAACTTTTCGAATCTGTCCCAGATGAGTTCTGGACGCTTACTTAGCAGCTTCATACTCAAGTGCACGTGCAAGAGCATCTTCAATTCTTGTCAGTCCACTCAACCGTAAAGCCTGCTGAATGTCTCTTAAACCATCAATGAATGTTTATACTGTTAGCCTATCAAGAAAATCTCTTGGTGCTGTCGGGTATACCAAAAGAACGAGCCGGATAACATCAGTTTCATACTGCTGCAATGTTTCGTCATCCTTTGTTGCCTATACTTTAACTGTGCTTGGTAAACTTGTTGTAGATTTTGGTCACTTGATCCACTAAATTCTCAAACGAATGTTCGCCGCCTGTTAGGACATTTAAGATTTCCAAGGCATCACCACGTAGAGCCACGATCAATGCGGTGGCTTTCTCTAGCTCTGTGAACTTAGAACCCGACTTGAAAATAAAATTAATTAAAAAAAATCCCGATGGCCTGTAGTCAGCGGAAAGGTAAATTTTTCAAAATTCATTGAATTGAAATTTTAACAACCTTTTCATTGGTATACCTACATGTTATTACATAAAATTGTCGTATGTGTCATAGCCTTGCGGTTAGAGGTTTTTGTTTTGGCTGTTGAATATAAAGCAGACAGGGTTTGAATTCCACTTCAAGGCAGAATTTTTTTTTCGTTTACTTCTTTTCAATAAATATACTATATTTTTCTAATCAGGGTCTATATTAAGATCTCCAGAAAATGTACAATTACATCAAATTTATGTTGAGTGTTCATGTTTTATCAATATTTGTTATTTTTCTTTATTAATTTTTATTTTTTACCTGTGTATTTTATGAAAAACTGCTTTTTTCAAAAGTTGTAGGTACTGATTATGTCTATAACCTAAAATTGTTTTTGATGATATTTACTCTTTGCTCTTTTTTAATAATTTTTTTAAATGTTTGAATGGTCGCCATTTCGAAACTACTTTCGTAATATTCCATATATATATATTTGATAAAATAGATTTTTGTTGGGGATGCAGTCATTTAATAAATAAAATTCTTTGGATTATGCCAAGCTTTCGAGAATGTTTATTCTCTTCGTCGGGGCGAAATTCGTGAATTTACATAAAATTAACAACAAACAGGAATGATTTCATAGTCATCAATTAAAAAAACATTTTTTTAATTTTAAGAAATTTTAATTTTGTCAAATGTCTTAAGTGTTAATTGTTTTCCGTCCATATGGGCGAAGGAAGTCCTAACTTTGTCTTTGCTCATTTTTATTTTGTAACCTCGTTTGCAAAACCCTGAAGATATATATATATATATATATATATATATATATATACTTTTGAACCAAATAAATGATTTTTTGGACTAACTTATAGACATATAACAACATGCCGTTGAAATTTTTTCGAAATTCAAAAGTGTGAACGATCGCAATAGGTACATTTCTATAAGAAATTTACCTAATTATGTTCGTAAACTACAAACGACTTAGATGTTTGTAGTGAAATTTATTTGTTTGTAGTTTTTCAAAAATCCTTGAAAATAAAAAAAGATTTACTCCTACAATTTTTGATGTTTTTATGGAATTTTTCCGGGAATGTGTTAACAATCGTTTGTACTTTTTTGTAGTGATAATGTTTTTTTTGTTAATTTTTTTCAAAATTAATAATCGCTTAAACAAATTTACGTAAAATAAATTTAATAATTTTTTTGTGCTTCCAGAAACTACAAACGACGTACATGTTTGTAGTGAAATTTATTTGTTTTTAGATTTTCAAATAAATTGAAAATGAAAAAAAGATCTTATTTTTGTTTGTTCTTCTATTAAAATATGTCTTATTCTTTCTTGTTCTTCGTTCTCTTCTTGCATACTTCTTTCCTGATTTTGCTTGGTCTTCCTGCCTATTTTTTTCTTGTTCTTCTTTTTCTTGCTGTCTAATTCTTTCTTGTTATTCTTTTCCTTGTTGCCTAATTCTTTCTTGTTCTTCTCTGCGTCGTTCTTGATTTTCTAGAATTCTGCTTATTCTTGTTTGGCCTTCCAGTCTAATTCTTTCTTGTTCTTCCTTTTCATGTTCTTCTTTTTCTTATTGTCCGAATGTCAATTGTTCTTCTTTTTGTTGTTGTCTTATTCTTGTTCTTCTTTTTGTTTTTCTCGGTACTTCATTATTTGTGAAAAATTTGCATTTCGATCTGGTATTCACCATATTTTCTCAGCAAAATGCGAAGATCCACTTCTGACACCAATTGTAACGTTTAACCCTGTGCTAAACGGTTTTTTCAAACACTCTGTACATGGTCTTCTATTGCAGTACAACTGTCCAGGCCAGGCTTAAATTATGTCATCAGTCAATGTCATATTCCTATATTAAGTCCATATATCTGTCAATTTTCGACGGCCATTTAAGCCCTGGCCAGGCTAATGTTTTGAATTTTGGAACAGACAGTATATGTGTGGTGCCCATATTATTGTTTGTATCAAAGAGTTATTTAGACAATGCACTAGTTACTTCCATAAATTAGTATTGTAACGTGGATAAGTAGTCATGTACTTACGGTTGTTATTAGTTTTATTAGCTATTTATTCTACTACCTTGTTTACAATAGATGTTGCTTGTATATTTCATTGAGTAGTTCTAGAATTACTAGATTTATTATCGATCTTTCCAGAAACTATCATTGTGTTCCTAAATACAAAATATTAGCCTGGCCAGGCTTAAATTATGTCATGAGTCAATGTAATGTTAAGTTCATTTATCTGTCAATTTTCGACGTCCACTTAACCTGGCCAGGCCAATGTTCTGAATTTTGGAACAGCCAGTATATGTGTGGTACAGTTTGTCACAATACTGTCAGTCTGACAAGCTTCTAGAAAATTATTATGTGCATCTAGATAATCATAGAACATTCTCGATGAATGTCATGTCTTGGTTCAGGTATATAAAGCCATGACGATCACGGGACACGGTCAGTTTATAACAGTCAGTATTATTGAGTCTGTGAGAATCCAGACGAAGACCAAACAAAAAAAAAGAATATACTAGAAAATCAATAAAGAAGCAGAGAAGAACAAGAAATAATTAGACAACAGGAAAAAGAAGAACAAGACAGAATTAGACAGCAAGAAAAAGAAGAACAAGAAAAAAATAGGCAGGAAGACCAAGCAAAAATAAGAAAAATCTTAGAAAATCAGGAAAGAAGTAGGCAACAAGAGAAAGAAGAACAAGAAAGAATAAGACAAATTTTAAAAGAAGAACAAACAAAAATAAGATCTTTTTTTAATTTTCAAGTTTTTTGAAAACCTAAAAACAAATAAATTTCACTATAAACATCTACGTTGTTTGTAGTTTCTGAAAACACAAACATTTTATTAAATTTATTTTACATTAATTCGTGTAAGCGATTAATACTGCTAAAAAAAATAACGAAAAACCTATTGTCGCTAAAACAAAACTACAAACGGTTGTTAACATATTCCCTGAAAAATGCCATAGAAACATCAAAAATTGTAGGAGTAAATATATTTTTTTTATTTTCAAGGTTTTTTGAAAAATTAAAAACAAATAAATTTCACTACAAACATCTACGTCGTTTGTAGTCTCTGGAAGCACAAAACATTTATTAAACTTATTTTACGTAAATTTGTTTAAGCGATTGATAATTTTGAAAAAAAAAAAACAGAAAAATATTATCACTACAAAAAATTACCAACGATTGTTGGTTCCATAAAATCATCAAAAATTGTTGGAGTAAATCATTTTTTCATTTTCAATGTTTTTTAAAAAACTACAAACAAATAATTTCACTACAAACATCTAAGTCGTTTGTAGTTTACTAATATAATTTTTAATTATTTTTATTTTCAAGTCGGGTTCTAAGTTCATAGAGCTAGAGAAAGCCACTGCATTGATCCTGGCTCTACGTGGTGATGCCTTGGAAATCTTAAATGTCCTAACGGGCGGCGAACATTCGTTTGAGAATTTAGTGGATCAAGTAACCAGAATCTTCAACAAGTTTACCAAGCACAGTTAAAGTATAGGCAACAAGAAATGACGAAACATTGCAGCAGTATGAAACTGATGTTATCCGGCTCGTTCTTTTGGCATACCCGACAGCACCAAGAGATTTTCTTGATACGCTAACAGTATAAACATTCATTGATGGTCTAAGAGATTTTGAGATTCAGCAGGCTTTACGGTTGAGTGGACTGACAAGAATTGAAGATGCTCTAGCACGAGCACTTGAGTATGAAGCTGCTAAGCAGGCGTTCAGAACTCATCTTCATCTGAGACAGATTCGACGAGTTGGCCTAGTACAAGAGGAGAAATACAGAAAAAGTAGCACCATTAAGCAAAGTATTGAAATGTTGCAGAAACTTGTTGATCGTAATTCAAGATCACGTAGTAGTGAAGGTTGTATGGCCACAAAGCAACGTGTTAACTTGTGTAGAAGCAGATCACCTGTTCGAGGGTGTTCATCTGGAGGTAATCATAGTCCGGTGAAACATTTTGATGATCGCCGAGGAGGATCAAAAGAACACCTAGTTTTATGTCTTCCTCGGGAAGTGAGAATCAGAACTGAGACAAGAGGATGCAAGAAGCTCTCCCATATGAGAATGAAGAATGTATTGGGATGATGTTTGATCGGAACGATCAAAGCTAAGAGGGGGACAGTGTAACGTAGATAAGTAGTTATGTACAGGGTGTCACATTTTGGGTACTTTTGCGGGGTATCTCCGTTATTTTTAGAGATAGAGGGTTGTAGTTTTCGCGACACTGTGCTAATTTTTTAAAATGCCGTTAACAAAATTTTCATAGCCCTTTCAGTTTCTAAGATACAGGGCATTTATGAAAATGTTGCATTTCGGGACCCCCCATATCTCCGTTATCCTTTAACTTATCGAATAGGTAAAATAACATTCATATATATTTTTTGAATGTAGTGGTGTAAATAATTTTTGTTGAATATTTACTATTTTTGAGTTATAAACCAAACTTATGTTTTTTTTTCTTTAAATAGAACACCCTGTATATTTATAGACTATAGAATTTGTTTTTTTTACCTTTTCAAAAGTATATAAAAGTATGCACTTTTTCTCAGAAACACGCAAATAAATGACAATTTTCGAAAATTTAATGCATAATATTGTAACGTGGATAGGTAGTCATGTACTTACGGTTGTTATTCGTTTATTAGTTATTTACTCTACTACCTTGTTTGCTATAGTATTTTCATGTTATAGTTCATTATGTAGTTCTAGAATTATAGTAGATTTATTTCCGATCCTTCCAGAAAGTGTATGTGAGGTACAATTTGTCATAGTATTGTCGGTTTGAAAAGGCTCTAGAACATTATTATGTGCATCTAGATATTCATAGAACATCATAGAATGTCATGTCATGATTCAGGTATATAAGGCCGTGTCGATCACGGGACGGAGCCAGTCTTATGAAGTCAGTCAGTATTATAAAGTCAGTTGATAACAGTCAGTCTGTGGAATCAGATGTAGTAGTAGTTCAGTCGGTAAAGACAGTGACAGTTTAGATTGTCAAGGTGACAAATGGTGACTGTTGTACTAATACAGAAAGTCGTGTACAGAGCGTTCAAAATAAACCATTGGAAGCAATCTGCGAACTTTTGTCTCTTTCGCAAGTGAACTCACACCACAACGTTTAGCACAGGCTTAAACGTTACAATATAATAGCAGGCCATGGATAACAATAATAAACACGTGAAAGTTACATAATACTAACAAAGAAAGGGTTTTCTGAAAAGGTCTACGTGAGATCGCAGCACTGTAGTGTCAGGTCCAATGAACTGTCAAAATACATACGCGAATTGAAATTTTCTATGTATTTTTTGGTTTATTTATTCTTAAAATCATTACTTTAAGAATATCGTTTTCTAAAATGCCACAGTGTTGTGCAATGCCTATGTGAGCAAATAGAACAGGAGGGCATAAGTTTCTTACTGGAAATAAAACCCGATTGAAACAGTGGCTTGTAGCCATTCGCAGAGATATATTTATTTCAACAAAAAATAGCCTTGTTTGTAAAAGCCACTTCACGGCAGACGATTACGAGTTACCGAAAGACTCATTATTGGGAAAACGTAAGAATAATTAAAATATTAATGATAAACTTTAGTTCATCACTTTGATTATCCCCAGGGCTCGACCAACCTTCAATGATGTAGTGCAAACATTTAAAAAAATACTAATTATTATTTCAGCCTAGTATTTGCGGTCACTAATGCTAGCAGACAATTCAAGGAAATACGTATTTATATTAAGTATGTCAAAATTGGGTGGCACTGTTTTTGAATCCACACTTTTCTTCTGGCCATTTTATCTTATAATGAATCCTGACTTGAGAAATTAGAATTATTATTTGCACTTTAAAGTTGTTGTTTCTGTCGTAGTCATTTAGCCTGAAAGGTATAATATACATTAATCAACTACAACTCACAAATAACTGCAATTTCCATTATGTTACCTACCTTTCAATGAACTTTTCCTTAGTACCAGTGACTTTTGCGCCACTTTTTTTGAGCTCAATCTTCAGTTCGGCGAACTTTTTCTGGCCGTAATCCATAATAAAATCAATAACACGTCCAAACACAATAGAATTTCAATAATTTATGTATAGTAACTACGACGCTGTGCTATCAGATAGCTGTTTAAACCTGACGCCTACGTAGCGCCGCCTGGTTGCAGAAAAAGTATCAAAAACCCTCATTGGATAACTTGCACATAGGTATCTTTTTATCAAAAAAATACCTATAGAGTTTTTTTTATAATAGTAAGTTTATAACAACAGTTTTGTAGCATAAAGTAACAATTTAAGAAACTAAAAATAGCATTACATATTAAAAAAAAGAAAAAAACTATTTTTTTAATGTGCTCTTCAAATTGACGACTATTTTCTCTCATGCAAAATTGGCACATCATTGTAATTCTTTGAATAGCATTTAAAACAACTATTGTTCTCATTCGTAGATTTCGAAAGTCTAAATGAATTGCCTCTCGAAGTTCTGCAATGCCGTCGTGTTTTATATACTTCATTTTGTATATAGCCCCATAAAAAAATCTAAAATTGAGAGATCTGTTGATCGTGGCGGCCATATAATAGGTCCGTTGGTAACTATCCATCATTGAGGAAAGTTATGATCAAGAAATGTCCTCAAGAGCCTAGAGTTATGACTTGGGGCACCATCTTGCTGTAGGTATGCAGCATTATTTTGGGCTAATGGAACATTTTCGAGCAGTTCTGGAATAACTTTCTCAAGGATTTCTAGGTTTCTACGTGCTGTAAGACCTCTTTC
Source organism: Crioceris asparagi (assembly GCA_958507055.1). Taxonomy (NCBI): domain Eukaryota; kingdom Metazoa; phylum Arthropoda; class Insecta; order Coleoptera; family Chrysomelidae; genus Crioceris; species Crioceris asparagi. The sequence goes on from OY293831.1 coordinate 40,720,819, forward strand.
AAAAATCCTATAAACTATATGTCTGCCTAAAATAAAACATGACACCCCTACTCCAAAGCGTCTTGATGTGCTCTTTCAATCATTAAAAGCTGATTATCTCTAACCCAGTTCTTGGTATTGTGACGATTAAAAATACCCGCACTTGAAAAAAAGCATTTGTCTGACCAGATAACAAATCTGTCAAATAAATAATTGATATCGATTTGTTGCAAACACGTCTAGCAAAAAAAATCCCGGCGCTCAGCATCGCCAGGATATAAATGTTGCACTATATTAAATTTGTATGGATGATATTTATATTTCTTCAAGATCCTCTGAACGTCAGTTTTTGGCACAGCGATTTCCTTCTCAATTTTTCTACATAAGGACGAAGGTGTTGCTTCTATATATCCCAAAGTATCGATCTCTTTTCATTCCCTGTTGTCTTTGTTGTATGTTGTAGAGCGCGGGTGAACAAATGATCCGTGCTCAACTAAATTTGCTTTTAAATGAGAAAATATCTCAAAAAATGGTCGCCTTCTTCCTGGATATCTAACACGAAAGAAATTTGAATGATAATATAGATTTCATAGCCATAATAGCCTACCGTTTGAAATATAATTCCGAAGCTTCTTCAGAATTTGATGAGTATCAATTAAATAAAAATACCACAAGAATGAAAATAAACTGCTTTATAAACCAAAAGTCGATCCACAAACAGATGAGATGGACAAATATTTGACATTTATTTTCGTTGATTGCCATAAACAATATCCATGGACTGCTATAAAATTATGCATTTAATTTTCGAAAATTGTCATTTATTTGCGTATTTCTGAGAAAAAGTGCATACTATTATATATTTTTGAAAAGGTAAGAAAAAGACAAATTCTATAGTCTAGAAATATACAGGGTGTTCTATTTAAAAATCATAAGTTTGCTTTATAACTCAAAATTAGTAAATATGCAACAAAAATTATTTACACCACTGCACTCAAAAATATATAAGAATGTTACTTTACCTTTTCAATAAGTTAAAGAATAACGGAGATATGGGGGTCCCAAAATGCAACATTTTCAAAATGCCCTGTGTCTTAAAAACTGAAAGGGCTATGAAAATTTTGTTAACGGCATTTTTAGTTCTACGAAAAAGTAGCACAGTGTCGCGAAAACTGCAACCCTCAATTTCTAAAAATAACGGAGATACCCCTCAAAAGTACCCAAAATGGGACACCCTGTACATGAATACTTATCCACGTTACACTGCCCCCTTCTTAGCTTTGATCGTTCCGATCAAACATCATCCCAATACATTCTTCATTCTCTTCTGGGAGAGCTTCTTGCATTCTCTTGTCTCAGTTCTGATTCTCACTTCCCGAGGAAGACATATACTAAAAGCATAAGAAAGTTAAGGAAGTGAATGTTCATTTCGGTTTTTTTTGGTTTGTGTTGAATGCATTTTTTTGAAATTTTTTTAAAATATTCTTTGAGGTTGGGAGCAGGTGACCAGCCGGATTAGAATTCTTCATCCCTTACCATTTTTTAGATATTAAGGGTTGAAAAAAATTCAATTATTTTTCTTTTGAGAGAACGGTAAGTGATATCGAGAAAATTCAAAAGCCAAAAGATAGCCCCAACGATGGGACTAAACATAGAAAATCGTCGGCTGCGCGAATCCCATAGGAATCGCCACGTTCTGGAATAACTGAGAGGGGGTAAATTTTTGAAGCGAAAAAGGTGCACAAACTTTAAGCTCTTCTCCTCTGAAACTATTTAAAATATCTCGGATCTTTAAGATCCATTACAAAGCTGTCAAAATGGAGGGTGCATTGCGGTATTTTTTATTTCAAATATCCCTTTAATAAGGGCGCTACGAGCGCTTAAAGTTGGGGGACGAAATTTACGAATTTTATTAGCTGTTTCAATCAAGTAAAAAACGTCCGAATTTGAAATTTTATATCTCGGCTATGGTAGGTCCTAGAGGCTTGATTTTTTTTCAAAACATTATTTGGACATTTCTTAAACTTTCACTCACTCATACTATGCCTCTATCTCTAATATTTCTGGTATCTCCTCACTGGTCCAATAAAAGCTGGCAACAACTTAAATATTTTTCAATAGGTGTTCTTTTGATCCTCCTCGGCGATCATCAAAATGTTTCACCGGACTATGATTACCTCCAGATGAACATCCTCGAACAGGTGATCTGCTTCTACACAAGCTAACACGTTGCTTTGTGGCCATTCAACCTTCACCACTACGTGATCTTGAATTACGATCACGCAATCTAGGTTACATTTCACTATCTTTAATATTGTGTGTTTCTATTATTGCGGCCGAAGCACCTTCTAAGTCCTGCGCCCTGCGACATCTGGATATACTGCGCCTTCTAACAAGACTTTTTCTTCTACTGCTTGATCTCTCTCTAGGGACAATACGCTTCTTCGAACTAGGTATAGCATCTTCCCTCTTAACACCAGACTCGATATCTGAGCTGTCTTTGTTAGGGCAATAATGATATTTCTGTTGGGCATAATTTTCTTTCTTCCAGATTTCTAAATTTTCCTTTACACGGCTAGTTTTAAGTTGTGAACAGTTCTTCTTCATGTGTCCTTCTTGTCCACAATTCCAACACAACCTCGGAGTACTGAAATTCCCTGGCACATTGCTAGTTTGAAAGTGTGAACAATTTTTTTCCATGTGACCTATTTGTCTACACATCCACCACACTAGTACTAAGTCTAGTTGTTTACCCAACAAGTTTCCGCAACATTTCAATAATTTGCATAATGGTGCTACTTTTTCTGTGTTTCTCCTCTTGTACTAGGCCAACTTTTCGAATCTGTCCCAGATGAGTTCTGGACGCTTGCTTAGCAGCTTCATACTCAAGTGCACGTGCAAGAGCATCTTCAATTCTTGTAAGTCCACTCAACCGTAAAGCCTGCTGAATCTCAAAATTTCTTAGACCATCAATGAATGTTTGTACTGTTGTTGTACTGAAAATCTCTTGGCGCTGTCGGGTATGCCAGAAGAACGAGACGGATAACATCAGTTTCGTATTGCTGCAATGTTTCGTCATACCTTTGTTGCCTATACTTTAACTGTGCTTGGTAAACTTGTAGATTTTGGTCACTTGATCCACTAAATTCTCAAACGAATGTTCGCCGCCTGTTATGGCATTTAAGATTTAGAAGGCATCACCACATAGAGCCACGATCAATGCAGTGGCTTTCTCTAGCTCTGTGAACTTAGACCCCGACTTAATTAATTAAAAATTATATTCGTAAACTACAAACAACGTAGATGTTTGTAGTGAAATTTATTTGTTTGTAGTTTTTCAAAAAACCTTGAACATAAAAAAAGATTTACTCCTACAATTTTTGATGTTTTTTATGGAATTTTTCCGGGAATGTGTTAACAATCGTTTGTACTTTTTTGTAGTGATAATGTTTTTTTTGTTAATTTCTTTTCAAAATTATTAATCGCTTAAACAAATTTATGTAAAAATAAATTTAATAATTTTTTTGTGCTTCCAGAAACTACAAACGACCTAGATGTTTGTAGTGAAATTTATTTGTTTTTAGATTTTCAAAAAACTTGAAAATGAAAGAAGATATATCTTATTTTTGTTTGTTCTTCTATTAAAATATGTCTTATTCTTTCTTGTTCATCTTTCTCTTGTTGCATACTTCTTTCCTGATTTTGCTTGGTCTTTCTGCCTAATTTTTTCTTGTTCTTCTTTTTCTTGCTGTCCAATTCTTTCTTGTTATTCATTTTCTTGTTGCCTAATTCTTTCTTGTTCTTCTCTGCTTCGTTCTTGATTTTCTAGAATTCTGCTTATTCTTGTTTGGCCTTCCAGTCTAATTCTTTCTTAATCTTCCTTTTCATGTTCTTCTTTTTCTTATTGTCCCAATTGTTCTTCTATTTGATTTTCTCGGTACTTCATTATTTGTGCAAAATTTGCATTTCGATCTGGTATTCACCATATTTTCTCAGCAAAATGCGAAGATCCACTTCTGACACCAATTGTAACGTTTAACCCTGTGCTAAACGGTTTTTTCAAACACTCTTTACATGGTCTTCTATTGCAGTACAACTATCCAGGCCAGGCTTAAATTATGTCATCAATAAATGTCATATTCCTATAGTAGTATAGCTAGGAGAGACCCAGCCCAAATCGGTCAATTTTACATGTAATTTCCCATAAGGAATTCTAAGGTTCATTTTGCAATATTTGGTCAATTTTAGAAATTTTTCTAAGTCCCGTTCAAGGTTGGCGATAATTGTCATGAGCGCCATCTAGCGGAGAGGGGATAAGTAACTGCATTTAGGTTCCTACTTTTCATAAGCGCCATCTAGCGGAGAGGGGATAAGTAACTGCGTTATTTAATTCAATTATTTTAAAGCTGACCCACAACCACACCCTCCAAGACGCCAACAAGCTAGACGTTTTCCAAGCCTGCCATCTCGGTAACTGTATGCATGTGAGAAAGCAATGTATATATGGAAGATAATGACGGCGCGTGCGCACTTACATCAGATAAGCCGCGAGCTCATAAATTGAAATGTTGTCGCTGTGTTAACATCGATGTCGGCACCGCTTCGACGTAAGCAAGAGCGATAAGCCGTTTGGGTCTGCGCGCTCGGACAGTCCTTATCGTTTCAAGCAAACGACTACCAAAATCGTCTTCTGCCGAAAATTTGATGACGATTCAGTTTTTGATTTGTTTAAATCGGCCAAAATTTGATTTTCGTATAGAATATCGAGTTGAATTGCAAATTATGCTTATTCCACACAACAGCATCATTAAAAGTGCTTAAACAAGAAATCAGGAGGAAAAGAAAATGTGTTATGTTTAATATTGTATCAAAAAGATTTTCTGAATAAAACATTTTATTTAAAATTTGCTTTTTACCCATGTGAATGAAAGAAATCAAAGAATGTATGTTGGATGACGGCGCGTGCGCACTTACATCAGATAAGCCGCGAGCTCATAAATTGAAATGTTGTCGATGTGTTAACATCGATGTCGGCACCGCTTCGACCTAAGAAAGGACGATAAGCCGTTTGGGTCTGCGCGCTCGGACAGTCCTTATCGTTTCAAGCAAACGACTACCAAAATCGTCTTCTGCCGAAAATTTGATGACGATTCAGTTTTTGATTTGTTTAAATCGGCCAAGAAATAGCGAAGATTTAATTTTCACATAGAATATCGAGTTAAATTGCAAATTATGCTTATTCGACACAACAGCATCATTAAAAGTGCTTAAACAAGAAATCAGGAGTGAAAGAAAATGTGTTATATTGAATTTGATTAATAACAAAACTTATGTGTTAGTGGATCATGATGGAGGTTACAGAGAAGCAAGAAAAGGAGAATGGATGCAAATTGTTAGTGAATATTAGAGTTTTGAGAAAATTTATCAAATAAACATGAACGTCAATATGGTATATTATCCTATGCATATTAAGAAAAACAATTAGTTGATTGAATGCAGCATAAAATAAATGTTGTTCTTAATGCTTACAACAAAAAAAAGTGTATCGTGAAATTGAAAAAGATATTTCAGATCTCATAAGCGGTGTAAGTTATCTTGGAGAATTATTCAAGCTAATGCGTTGCATGAGAGCATATATGGATTAAATTGGATGTATAATGAGGAAACTTGTTTGGAATTCGCAAGAAAATATAGAGAGGCTGTAGAATTATGTACACTATTTCTCGAACATAAAATGAATATAGGAAAACTTGTAGATGAACTTAAAAAATTGGGGTTAGCAGAATACTTAGAGTGTTTGGAAGAATATCTACCTTTTCCACACCAGGAGGAAGATGATGGTTATCAACATCAAACTGAAGCATAAATATTGATTATGTTAAATAGATGATTATCTCATTGAATGTATTTTATTTCATAGTGTTGTTATGAATGATTATCTTTTGTATAGGATATATAAGCTTATGGATAGGTAGGTGAATTGAAACACTATAAGAAGAAATTTATCGTTTATTTTACTTCTATAAGTGTGAATAATCTTCAGACATTTTAAATTCATTTCTTAAGAATCATCCTTTGACATAAAACAGTAGAAATATTAAATTTAACAGTCTTATAGATTCATCCTTGCAATTCTGTTCATTTTCTGCATTAGATGCATACGGAAACCGTAAACATTGGAGCGCAAAAAATGATAAGCTTTTATCATAATTCTCAGGATATTTTTTACACGTGTGTTTCAGCCTTCAATTATTTTTTCTAGGCGTGCCCCAATGCATACGGAAACCACAAACATTGGAATTGTGAAAAATAATAAAAATTGATATGAAATAATTCTTAATTACATGCAAACTTATCACAACTGGAAGCGGTTGAATGATTCAATAAAAGAAATATATGAGCCTTATGCACCATATACATAAAGTGGAAAAGTTGATTTTGTTGAAGGAATGTTTCGTGGGAATAAAGACTCAGTTATTCTACATAATGTCCATCACAAAGAGTCTCATGAAACTGAATCTATGATTCAAAAATCAAAAAAAGTGATTAGAAATGGGCAGACATAAGATTGTTACCCAAAACAATAAGAGGTTTTAGTGCCTGAAACATTCTCTTGATAATATTCTATTAGAGTGAGAAGCAGCTGAATTACATGGTTAATAATGTTTCTAATATTGAAATCTTTTTTCGGGGTTCATCGGAATCATCAATTCTACGTTTATTGAGCGAATAATGTCCCCACGGTAGAGTGTTGAATGTTCCAGGTACCAAATACCTCTTATCATCTTCTGGACTCAGGGCTATCTTATCTTGCTTAAAGGAATATACATGGTGTTCCTTTGCCTGAATTAAATTTTGTGAAACAATTTTATGCTTCCATGATTCCAAACATTCTATATAATCGTTGAAACATATATTATTTTTCACAATAGATTTTTTCACACCCTTGGCTTTCTTTGTGATTCCATAATTTCGAACTAAGGATTCAATCTCCTCAGGATCGTATTCTTCCTTCATCCACTGACATCTCTTGGTATCCAGTTCATCATCAGCATTTTTCACGGCGTATAATTTTGATCTAAGACCTACAAAATCAATTACCGGAACACCATTGTTCTCATCCTTCATCATACCCAGTACTTTCTTGTTCACACGTAGTATGCCATACTGATTTTCTTTCTGATAATCAGAAGTATCGAAGTGTTTGTGACAATCTCTTCTTATTATTTCATATGGATCTTCAGAGATCTCATAAATGAGAGAATCGGTATCAGTATATAGCGCGATACAGCCGCCACCAAAAGCTTTCTTCATATAATCATAATGGAAATCATAAATAGTGGTTTTTGCTAAATCCAGGATACTCATTCCTACATAAATTGGTTTGTTCAAATATATTTGTAATTTCTGAAGCTCAACAGCCACCAAGTTCTCATTAAAAATAACAGAATTCTTGAACTCCGGTTTCGCAATGTACGATTCCGCACCATATCGTCCTTCCCATTTCATTAGAAGATGTACATTAACTCTCTTCCTTATATTCTCCATCGTTTTTCCTGTAACAATAAAAAAAAATGTATGAATATATAAATTTGTGAAGTGTAAAGCGATTACAAATAAAATATTGTATAGAATCGAACATACCAAAAACGGCGTTATTCATCAGCTTGAAAAGATTCTTCTCAAACTCATTCTTCGCCTGCTTCCTCAAGTTCGTATTCAAATCGATGTATGACTTGAGCCACGCCGACTGCTTGAATTTCAGTACTCGATGTATTTTAGTTAGGATCAATCCATTCTTCAATGCTTGTTTAAGATTTCTATAATGTATAACATACTTTTTCTTTTTATGTAACGTAGCCATAAGTTTCACATTTTGTTGAGAAGCTACACAGGGTGTTTGAGTTTTAGAGTTGTAATGTTCAGGGCAGAATGGAAGATCTTTGTGTTTGTCATGTAATTCTCTGGGATACTCGAGGTCAACTTCTAAAATATATCCTTCTGGAGCATCATCCGGGATTTGGGCAACATCGATATTAGGGTCCACCCATTGAAAACCGCCATATGGTAGATGTTGTGACATCGCCCAGCCATATTGATTGTTAACATCAAAGTACATGAGATAATTTTCTGGTTTAGTTGGATCATAATTAGAAAGGTACTTGTTGTTTGCATGAGCTCGTCGTTTACCACATACTTGACTCAATCCTCCACGAATCCCTCGCTCAACAAACAAAAACATGTCAATATCTGTAAGAAGTTCCAATTCTTGTTTTGTATGTTTTAACATCGCATCCCACGTATATCCAGGTAAGGTGAAATAATGTGCAGGATCCAATCCATAAGTTTCATGACAGCTTGATCGAAATTGTTCAAAGACATTAGCCAATAGAAGAATATCAGTTTTCATGTAGATATCGCTGTATTCACCTAAATTCTGACATCTGAATTCATTCCAGACGAGTTGAGCCCTCATATAATTTCTTCGTGGACATGGTTTATTCTCTAATTTATTATAGAAAGCATCAATTGGTGGTAGAGAAGTTTCATTGAAACGGTCATTAGAATCAATATAATCATATGGCATTACCCCTTTCTTTGTAAGAAGACTAATATGTTCTTCAGATTTGTCAGGAAACTGTGATTTCAAGTTGGGAAACTCTACTAAATATGAAGATAACTGATCTAGAGAGGAAGCCATAAATCGAAAACTATCGATGAATCGGAAATTTATACAATAATCATCATAATGTTTGGTGAAACTGATATATTTTTCCTTGGTTATTGGCAGTAAATCAATCTTTCCTTCCATTCTTGTGGCTATATCTTGTATAACAAAATTAGCGTCATATCCACTCAAGTTGTGAAATACTACAGGGATCATGTGACTATCCTTATAATTAATATTACATCCTTCATGTGCTGCTCCACGATAATTGTTCGCATCTAGGAGATGCTTGTGATCTCGCACTTTCTTCTCCCCAGGTTTGAAGATTCCTTCGAAAATATGACAGTGAGTTGCCTTCCGAAATTCAGCCTCCTGTTGTGATGTCATATCAATGTCATAGGGACAGAGGAAAACAGTCTCTACATCTTCAGCGAATTGATTCATCTCATCAGCGAACCATTTCATACAACTGAGTCCTCGATATGAGCGGTAAAAACTCAGAAAGTCATCATAAGTGCATTTTACATAGTATCCAACAGCAGCAGCTTTATGCTCTTGATAGTTATTTTTAGTATTAATCGGTTTCAAAATACTCTCCAGATCAGCATAAATAATAAAGGGTGTCTTCTCCTTGTTTTTATGGTTTTTGAATTTGAGGATATTGTTCCCTATTTCAGGCATTTTTATAGCAGTTTCATTCATTTTTTCACAATCCTCCGAATGATTTTTAAGTTTTTCTTCAGATCGGAAGTACCGGAGACATCTATCACATATGAATTTCTGTCCATTATGTTTACTCAACTGGTTTGATATAAGATGAGAGAGATTTTTGATCCATACGTAATGATATCGAACAGGTGTATCATCATCATCATATCTATCTTGAATCATTAGTAAATTAATGTGATTTTTCATCTTATTTTTAGTTAGATATGTAGGCAATGTAGTGTAGTTCTTATTTTCCTTCTTCAGAATATAAACGTTGATAGATATTTCGTTTTGTTTCTCAAAATTTGGTATCTGTTTCATTGTCATCGGGAACTGAATACCTTTGAGTTTTAATACCTTAGAATAATGTGGGTACTTAGCAATTCTTTGAGGGTGCTTCTTAACAGAATGGAGAGCAGATGTAACAGCCCATGCGAAACATGCATTATCATCATTTTTCACATTGATACATGCTCCTTTGTTTTTGATTTGTGGAGGTAGCTCGATGAAGGAACTTCCAAGTTGAGGTGTGAACTTGTTTATATTCACCCCTAGGTTAATGACATTCACCAAAGCCCATCCGCTATCACGTTCTTGAAATTCCTCAAGATCTTTGAGAATTGGTATCAAGACATTTCTATTGAACCATTCAGTAATATTCGTATCTCGGTAAATAGGTGAATTAGATGTTGTGAAATATTTATGTTCCTTTTGAATTTTATTCGCTGTCATTATTTCAAATTCTCCACAAAATACCATATTCACCTTGACAGCTTCATCCTTTTTCAATGCATTCCGAATTCTTTGTCGAAAAATTGCTTCACAGTCCACCAAAAAATCCCTAGGATCTTTATGCTTCAGGTTACTAATCACACCAGTTCTTATTCTTGACTCAAATGCTGATAATAAATCATCCCAACGTACTCTGTTCCAAGCGCTTTCCCTTCGGCTATTCAGTCCTGCTCCAATTCGTTGTTGTTTTTTAAAATTTTGTTTCAAGGATTTGATCTCTCGAATCTGAGCCTCAAGTTGTTGCTTTTTTCCAGGGGAGCCACAAGTTCGTAATTCGCGGTAAAGCTTTCTAATAGCTTTTATACATTCCTTCATACCTTTGGCTACATGCTCATTATCATTGGTGACTATGAATAAAGCCACTAACGACTTTATTGTACGAAGACAATCCTCTATGTTGAACATTTTCGGTGAAACTGAAACAAAATCTTCATATCAACATTCTAAAATACTTCAAGACTCATAAAGCCGAAGATAGCCGAAGATAGCCGAATATTTCAAGTCTTTTATAGCCGAAGATTGCCGAAAATAGCTGAAGATAGCCGAACAGCCGAAGATAGCTGAAGATTTCTGAAGGTGGTTGAAGATTTCCGATGGTAGCCGGAGATAACTGAAGATACAAAACGGATATAAAACGGATACAAACCGGATACAAAACGGATACTAATCAGTTCCACTTTACTCCCCCAAGAAACAAGATGTATACTTGTCAAATCTGTAGAAAAAATTTCACTCTGCCTAATAATTTGAGCAGACATCTAAATAAACATAAGCAAATTGACTTCGCTTGTACTGAGTGTGGAAATAAATTCACGCGAAGTGATACATTGAAAAACCACTTCTTCATGAGACATGTTGAAAAAGCTGATCGCAATGGTACGAATAACAGAAAGTGATGGCTCAGATATAAAAGATTACAGGACACCGAAAGAGATGATGCTACAAAGCAGCTTGATGAAGATTGCGCTACACTTATTATTAATGATGTAGTTGATGAGCTGCGTCTATTATATAGAAAAAAATTTACTGAATATTCGTCAGAAAGAATGCAATATTTGATGGATCATCTTCGCCGAGCTGGAGTTATTTATTAGAGAAAATATGATGAGAATCTGGATTTTTCAAATACTATTTACTACTATTTTCTATCATCTGAAATTTTTCGATCACCAAGGATATTATTACCGATTTGTATAAAAATATTCATAGGAACATCTATCTGATACTCTTTATGAGATTATTCATCAACAAAAAAATTTCTTTCAATATGACCCAGCCATTAATTTCTAAAACGGTATTGAGTGAACTAGGTATATGAATTAATTCGAATAATATTAGGAATATTACTCACCTGAGGGAAAAAATTACTATCACTCACTTATGTAAAGACAGTCACGACATAATGGGAAAGCACAGACTGTTAATACCTCTTATACTGAAAAAACAGTGGGAATGTAGTATCAAAACATGTAGAAACCACAACAGGATGATATGGTTGTTTTTCCCCCTATTTCATCATCTTGTTCAACCTCTAGATTTTTATACGATTAATAGCAATGAATCTTATTACATATTTAGTTACTCCAGTGCATTCATCGTGAAAAGTATAATTACAGAAGATGCCAATTATCAGATGTTTCAGTGATTCTCAAGCTTCTAAAAAAATTAGAAGAATGTATATTTCTAATAATTATATTAATCAATGGCTCAACGATAAAGAAATACAATGTTATATTCTCTATATAGATGAAAAACCAGCATCTTTCATATTACTCTCAAGAATGGATTTTGATCCTCTTCAAACTCATAAGAATCCAAAGTGTCTTAACTTTATTTACACGTTTCCAGAATACCGAAGCAGAAATCTGGCAACTCAACTGATAAACCATGTGAAAAAGGAAAATGAATTTACAGCCTTCTGCTCTTCCTCTTTATCAGAAAAAATATTTATGAAATGTAATTGTTTCAATCATGGAATGATGAATGGCAGTGTAATGGTGAGATATCCTAACTAACCATTGAGATGTATCACACCCATTTTCAGTTAATAAAAAAATATGAAATCTATCGTTTTTTTTTCTCACAACAAAGATGAAGTTTCACCATTTTTCCATATCATAGGTATACTAATATGAGTTCATGTTATTGATGTTCATCCACATATGAGCTGGTTGAGGTTCGGGTGCAAAATCGATCCATTTAACATGTAATTTCCCATAAGGAAGGAAGGTCAAAAATAGGGAAACTGGCTCAATCGGACATGCGCAGTAGCATCTTCGCTGCTCTCCGGCCACGCCTCCTCGGCGGGAAATTTAAATTTGACAGCTGCGCCATCTTGGAAGCGGGGAGGGATGCAGAGTGACGTATGACGCCATGTCTCATGTCCCCTGACGCAGCTGTCAAATTTAAATTTCCCGCCGAGGAGGCGTGGCCGGAGAGCAGCGAATATGCTACTGCGCATGTCCGATTGAGCCAGTTTCCCTATTTTTGACCTTCCTTCCTTATGGGAAATTACATGTTAAATGGATCGATTTTGCACCCGAACCTCAACCAGCTCATATGTGGATGAACATCAATAACATGAACTCATATTAGTATACCTATGATATGGAAAAATGGTGAAACTTCATCTTTGTTGTGAGAAAAAAAAACGATAGATTTCATATTTTTTTATTAACTGAAAATGGGTGTGATACATCTCAATGGTTAGTTAGGATATCTCACCATTACACTGCCATTCATCATTCCATGATTGAAACAATTACATTTCATAAATATTTTTTCTGATAAAGAGGAAGAGCAGAAGGCTGTAAATTCATTTTCCTTTTTCACATGGTTTATCAGTTGAGTTGCCAGATTTCTGCTTCGGTATTCTGGAAACGTGTAAATAAAGTTAAGACACTTTGGATTCTTATGAGTTTGAAGAGGATCAAAATCCATTCTTGAGAGTAATATGAAAGATGCTGGTTTTTCATCTATATAGAGAATATAACATTGTATTTCTTTATCGTTGAGCCATTGATTAATATAATTATTAGAAATATACATTCTTCTAATTTTTTTAGAAGCTTGAGAATCACTGAAACATCTGATAATTGGCATCTTCTGTAATTATACTTTTCACGATGAATGCACTGGAGTAACTAAATATGTAATAAGATTCATTGCTATTAATCGTATAAAAATCTAGAGGTTGAACAAGATGATGAAATAGGGGGAAAAACAACCATATCATCCTGTTGTGGTTTCTACATGTTTTGATACTACATTCCCACTGTTTTTTCAGTATAAGAGGTATTAACAGTCTGTGCTTTCCCATTATGTCGTGACTGTCTTTACATAAGTGAGTGATAGTAATTTTTTCCCTCAGGTGAGTAATATTCCTAATATTATTCGAATTAATTCATATACCTAGTTCACTCAATACCGTTTTAGAAATTAATGGCTGGGTCATATTGAAAGAAATTTTTTTGTTGATGAATAATCTCATAAAGAGTATCAGATAGATGTTCCTATGAATATTTTTATACAAATCGGTAATAATATCCTTGGTGATCGAAAAATTTCAGATGATAGAAAATAGTAGTAAATAGTATTTGAAAAATCCAGATTCTCATCATATTTTCTCTAATAAATAACTCCAGCTCGGCGAAGATGATCCATCAAATATTGCATTCTTTCTGACGAATATTCAGTAAATTTTTTTCTATATAATAGACGCAGCTCATCAACTACATCATTAATAATAAGTGTAGCGCAATCTTCATCAAGCTGCTTTGTAGCATCATCTCTTTCGGTGTCCTGTAATCTTTTATATCTGAGCCATCACTTTCTGTTATTCGTACCATTGCGATCAGCTTTTTCAACATGTCTCATGAAGAAGTGGTTTTTCAATGTATCACTTCGCGTGAATTTATTTCCACACTCAGTACAAGCGAAGTCAATTTGCTTATGTTTATTTAGATGTCTGCTCAAATTATTAGGCAGAGTGAAATTTTTTCTACAGATTTGACAAGTATACATCTTGTTTCTTGGGGGAGTAAAGTGGAACTGATTAGTATCCGTTTTGTATCCGGTTTGTATCCGTTTTATATCCGTTTTGTATCTTCAGTTATCTCCGGCTACCATCGGAAATCTTCAACCACCTTCAGAAATCTTCAGCTATCTTCGGCTGTTCGGCTATCTTCAGCTATTTTCGGCAATCTTCGGCTATAAAAGACTTGAAATATTCGGCTATCTTCGGCTATCTTCGGCTTTATGAGTCTTGAAGTATTTTAGAATGTTGATATAAAGATTTTGTTTCAGTTTCACCGAAAATGTTCAACATAGAGGATTGTCTTCGTACAATAAAGTCGTTAGTGGCTTTATTCATAGACACCAATGATAATGAGCATGTAGCCAAAGGTATGAAGGAATGTATAAAAGCTATTAGAAAGCTTTACCGCGAATTACGAACTTGTGGCTCCCCTGGAAAAAAGCAACAACTTGAGGCTCAGATTCGAGAGATCAAATCCTTGAAACAAAATTTTAAAAAACAACAACGAATTGGAGCAGGACTGAATAGCCGAAGGGAAAGCGCTTGGAACAGAGTACGTTGGGATGATTTATTATCAGCATTTGAGTCAAGAATAAGAACTGGTGTGATTAGTAACCTGAAGCATAAAGATCCTAGGGATTTTTTGGTGGACTGTGAAGCAATTTTTCGACAAAGAATTCGGAATGCATTGAAAAAGGATGAAGCTGTCAAGGTGAATATGGTATTTTGTGGAGAATTTGAAATAATGACAGCGAATAAAATTCAAAAGGAACATAAATATTTCACAACATCTAATTCACCTATTTACCGAGATACGAATATTACTGAATGGTTCAATAGAAATGTCTTGATACCAATTCTCAAAGATCTTGAGGAATTTCAAGAACGTGATAGTGGATGGGCTTTGGTGAATGTCATTAACCTAGGGGTGAATATAAACAAGTTCACACCTCAACTTGGAAGTTCCTTCATCGAGCTACCTCCACAAATCAAAAACAAAGGAGCATGTATCAATGTGAAAAATGATGATAATGCATGTTTCGCATGGGCTGTTACATCTGCTCTCCATTCTGTTAAGAAGCACCCTCAAAGAATTGCTAAGTACCCACATTATTCTAAGGTATTAAAACTCAAAGGTATTCAGTTCCCGATGACAATGAAACAGATACCAAATTTTGAGAAACAAAACGAAATATCTATCAACGTTTATATTCTGAAGAAGGAAAATAAGAACTACACTACATTGCCTACATATCTAACTAAAAATAAGATGAAAAATCACATTAATTTACTAATGATTCAAGATAGATATGATGATGATGATACACCTGTTCGATATCATTACGTATGGATCAAAAATCTCTCTCATCTTATATCAAACCAGTTGAGTAAACATAATGGACAGAAATTCATATGTGATAGATGTCTCCGGTACTTCCGATCTGAAGAAAAACTTAAAAATCATTCGGAGGATTGTGAAAAAATGAATGAAACTGCTATAAAAATGCCTGAAATAGGGAACAATATCCTCAAATTCAAAAACCATAAAAACAAGGAGAAGACACCCTTTATTATTTATGCTGATCTGGAGAGTATTTTGAAACCGATTAATACTAAAAATAACTATCAAGAGCATAAAGCTGCTGCTGTTGGATACTATGTAAAATGCACTTATGATGACTTTCTGAGTTTTTACCGCTCATATCGAGGACTCAGTTGTATGAAATGATTCGCTGATGAGATGAATCAATTCGCTGAAGATGTAGAGACTGTTTTCCTCTGTCCCTATGACATTGATATGACATCACAACAGGAGGCTGAATTTCGGAAGGCAACTCACTGTCATATTTTCGAAGGAATCTTCAAACCTGGGGAGAAGAAAGTGCGAGATCACAAGCATCTCCTAGATGCGAACAATTATCGTGGAGCAGCACATGAAGGATGTAATATTAATTATAAGGATAGTCACATGATCCCTGTAGTATTTCACAACTTGAGTGGATATGACGCTAATTTTGTTATACAAGATATAGCCACAAGAATGGAAGGAAAGATTGATTTACTGCCAATAACCAAGGAAAAATATATCAGTTTCACCAAACATTATGATGATTATTGTATAAATTTCCGATTCATCGATAGTTTTCGATTTATGGCTTCCTCTCTAGATCAGTTATCTTCATATTTAGTAGAGTTTCCCAACTTGAAATCACAGTTTCCTGACAAATCTGAAGAACATATTAGTCTTCTTACAAAGAAAGGGGTAATGCCATATGATTATATTGATTCTAATGACCGTTTCAATGAAACTTCTCTACCACCAATTGATGCTTTCTATAATAAATTAGAGAATAAACCATGTAAACGAAGAAATTATATGAGGGCTCAACTCGTCTGGAATGAATTCAGATGTCAGAATTTAGGTGAATACAGCGATATCTACATGAAAACTGATATTCTTCTATTGGCTAATGTCTTTGAACAATTTCGATCAAGCTGTCATGAAACTTATGGATTGGATCCTGCACATTATTTCACCTTACCTGGATATACGTGGGATGCGATGTTAAAACATACAAAACAAGAATTGGAACTTCTTACAGATATTGACATGTTTTTGTTTGTTGAGCGAGGGATTCGTGGAGGATTGAGTCAAGTATGTGGTAAACGACGAGCTCATGCAAACAACAAGTACCTTTCTAATTATGATCCAACTAAACCAGAAAATTATCTCATGTACTTTGATGTTAACAATCAATATGGCTGGGCGATGTCACAACATCTACCATATGGCGGTTTTCAATGGGTGGACCCTAATATCGATGTTGCCCAAATCCCGGATGATGCTCCAGAAGGATATATTTTAGAAGTTGACCTCGAGTATCCCAGAGAATTACATGACAAACACAAAGATCTTCCATTCTGCCCTGAACATTACAACTCTAAAACTCAAACACCCTGTGTAGCTTCTCAACAAAATGTGAAACTTATGGCTACGTTACATAAAAAGAAAAAGTATGTTATACATTATAGAAATCTTAAACAAGCATTGAAGAATGGATTGATCCTAACTAAAATACATCGAGTACTGAAATTCAAGCAGTCGGCGTGGCTCAAGTCATACATCGATTTGAATACGAACTTGAGGAAGCAGGCGAAGAATGAGTTTGAGAAGAATCTTTTCAAGCTGATGAATAACGCCGTTTTTGGTATGTTCGATTCTATACAATATTTTATTTGTAATCGCTTTACACTTCACAAATTTATATATTCATACATTTTTTTTTATTGTTACAGGAAAAACGATGGAGAATATAAGGAAGAGAGTTAATGTACATCTTCTAATGAAATGGGAAGGACGATATGGTGCGGAATCGTACATTGCGAAACCGGAGTTCAAGAATTCTGTTATTTTTAATGAGAACTTGGTGGCTGTTGAGCTTCAGAAATTACAAATATATTTGAACAAACCAATTTATGTAGGAATGAGTATCCTGGATTTAGCAAAAACCACTATTTATGATTTCCATTATGATTATATGAAGAAAGCTTTTGGTGGCGGCTGTATCGCGCTATATACTGATACCGATTCTCTCATTTATGAGATCTCTGAAGATCCATATGAAATAATAAGAAGAGATTGTCACAAACACTTCGATACTTCTGATTATCAGAAAGAAAATCAGTATGGCATACTACGTGTGAACAAGAAAGTACTGGGTATGATGAAGGATGAGAACAATGGTGTTCCGGTAATTGATTTTGTAGGTCTTAGATCAAAATTATAAGCCGTGAAAAATGCTGATGATGAACTGGATACCAAGAGATGTCAGTGGATGAAGGAAGAATACGATCCTGAGGAGATTGAATCCTTAGTTCGAAATTATGGAATCACAAAGAAAGCCAAGGGTGTGAAAAAATCTATTGTGAAAAATAATATATGTTTCAACGATTATATAGAATGTTTGGAATCATGGAAGCATAAAATTGTTTCACAAAATTTAATTCAGGCAAAGGAACACCATGTATATTCCTTTAAGCAAGATAAGATAGCCCTGAGTCCAGAAGATGATAAGAGGTATTTGGTACCTGGAACATTCAACACTCTACCGTGGGGACATTATTCGCTCAATAAACGTAGAATTGATGATTCCGATGAACCCCGAAAAAAGATTTCAATATTAGAAACATTATTAACCATGTAATTCATCTGCTTCTCACTCTAATAGAATATTATCAAGAGAATGTTTCAGGCACTAAAACCTCTTATTGTTTTGGGTAACAATCTTATGTCTGCCCATTTCTAATCACTTTTTTTGATTTTTGAATCATAGATTCAGTTTCATGAGACTCTTTGTGATGGACATTATGTAGAATAACTGAGTCTTTATTCCCACGAAACATTCCTTCAACAAAATCAACTTTTCCACTTTATGTATATGGTGCATAAGGCTCATATATTTCTTTTATTGAATCATTCAACCGCTTCCAGTTGTGATAAGTTTGCATGTAATTAAGAATTATTTCATATCAATTTTTATTATTTTTAACAATTCCAATGTTTGTGGTTTCCGTATGCATTGGGGCACGCCTAGAAAAAATAATTGAAGGCTGAAACACACGTGTAAAAAATATCCTGAGAATTATGATAAAAGCTTATCATTTTTTGCGCTCCAATGTTTACGGTTTCCGTATGCATCTAATGCAGAAAATGAACAGAATTGCAAGGATGAATCTATAAGACTGTTAAATTTAATATTTCTACTGTTTTATGTCAAAGGATGATTCTTAAGAAATGAATTTAAAATGTCTGAAGATTATTCACACTTATAGAAGTAAAATAAACGATAAATTTCTTCTTATAGTGTTTCAATTCACCTACCTATCCATAAGCTTATATATCCTATACAAAAGATAATCAATCATAACAACACTATGAAATAAAATACATTCAATGAGATAATCATCTATTTAACATAATCAATATTTATGCTTCAGTTTGATGTTGATAACCATCATCTTCCTCCTGGTGTGGAAAAGATAGATATTCTTCCAAACACTCTAAGTATTCTGCTAACCCCAATTTTTTAAGTTCATTTACATGTTTTCCTATATTCATTTTATGTTCGAGAAATAGTGTACATAATTCTACAGCCTCTCTATATTTTCTTGCGAATTCCAAACAAGTTTCCTCATTATACATCCAATTTAATCCATATATGCTCTCATGATCAGCATCCCAACGCTTTAGCTTGAATAATTCTCCAAGATAACTTACACCGCTTATGAGATCTGAAATATCTTTTTCAATTTCACGATACACTTTTTTTTGTTGTAAGCATTAAGAACAACATTTATTTTATGCTGCATTCAATCAACTAATTGTTTTTCTTAATATGCATAGGATAATATACCATATTGACGTTCATGTTTATTTGATAAATTTTCTCAAAACTCTAATATTCACTAACAATTTGCATCCATTCTCCTTTTCTTGCTTCTCTGTAACCTCCATCATGATCCACTAACACATAAGTTTTGTTATTAATCAAATTCAATATAACACATTTTCTTTCACTCCTGATTTCTTGTTTAAGCACTTTTAATGATGCTGTTGTGTCGAATAAGCATAATTTGCAATTTAACTCGATATTCTATGTGAAAATTAAATCTTCGCTATTTCTTGGCCGATTTAAACAAATCAAAAACTGAATCGTCATCAAATTTTCGGCAGAAGACGATTTTGGTAGTCGTTTGCTTGAAACGATAAGGACTGTCCGAGCGCGCAGACCCAAACGGCTTATCGTCCTTTCTTAGGTCGAAGCGGTGCCGACATCGATGTTAACACATCGACAACATTTCAATTTATGAGCTCGCGGCTTATCTGATGTAAGTGCGCACGCGCCGTCATCCAACATACATTCTTTGATTTCTTTCATTCACATGGGTAAAAAGCAAATTTTAAATAAAATGTTTTATTCAGAAAATCTTTTTGATACAATATTAAACATAACACATTTTCTTTTCCTCCTGATTTCTTGTTTAAGCACTTTTAATGATGCTGTTGTGTGGAATAAGCATAATTTGCAATTCAACTCGATATTCTATACGAAAATCAAATCTTGGCCGATTTAAACAAATCAAAAACTGAATCGTCATCAAATTTTCGGCAGAAGACGATTTTGGTAGTCGTTTGCTTGAAACGATAAGGACTGTCCGAGCGCGCAGACCCAAACGGCTTATCGCTCTTGCTTACGTCGAAGCGGTGCCGACATCGATGTTAACACAGCGACAACATTTCAATTTATGAGCTCGAGGCTTATCTGATGTAAGTGCGCACGCGCCGTCATTATCTTCCATATATACATTGTTTTCTCACATGCATACAGTTACCGAGATGGCAGGCTTGGAAAACGTCTAGCTTGTTGGCGTCTTGGAGGGTGTGGTTGTGGGTTCGATCCCGCGCGATCATGAACTTTTTTCCTCAGCTTTAAAATAATTGAATTAAATAACGCAGTTACTTATCCCCTCTCCGCTAGATGGCGCTTATGAAAAGTAGGAACCTAAATGCAGTTACTTATCCCCTCTCCGCTAGATGGCGCTCATGACAATTATCGCCAACCTTGAACGGGACTTAGAAAAATTTCTAAAATTGACCAAATATTGCAAAATGAACCTTAGAATTCCTTATGGGAAATTACATGTAAAATTGACCGATTTTGGGCTGGGTCTCTCCTAGCTATACTACTTCCTATATTAAGTCCATATATCTGTCAATTTTCGACGGCCATTTAAGCCCTGGCCAGGCTAATGTTTTGAATTATGGAACAGCCAGTATATGTGTGGTACAGTTTGTCACAATTCTGTCAGTTTGACAAGCTTCTAGAAAATTATTATGTGCATCTAGATAATCATAGAACATTCTCGATGAATGTCATGTCATGATTCTGGTATATAAAGCCGTGACAATCACGGGACACGGTCAGTTTATAACAGTCAGTATTATTGAGTCAGTCTGTGAGAATCCAGAAGAAGACCAAACAAAAAAAAGAATATACTAGAAAATCAAGAAAGAAGCAGAGAAGAACAAGAAAGAATTAGACAACAGGAAAAAGAAGAACAAGACAGAATTAGACAGCAAGAAAAAGAAGAACAAGAAAAAATTAGGCAGGAAGACCAAGCAAAAATAAGACAAATCTTAGAAAATCAGGAAAGAAGTAGGCAACAAGAGAAAGAAGAACAAGAAAGAATAAGACAAATTTTAAAAGAAGAACAAACAAAAATAAGATCTTTTTTTTAATTTTCAAGTTTTTTGAAAATCTAAAAACAAATAAATTTCACTATAAACATCTACGTTGTTTGTAGTTTCTGCAAACACAAACATTTTATTAAATTTATTTTACATAAATTCCTGTAAGCGATTAATAATGCTAAAAAAATTTACAAAAAACCTATTGTCACTACAACAAAGCTACAAACGGTTGTTAAAATATTCCCAGAAAAATGCCATAGAAACATCAAAAATTGTAGGAGTAAATATATTTTTTTTAATTTCAATGTTTTTGGAAAATTTAAAAACAAATAAATTTCACTACAAACATCTACGTCGTTTGTAGTTTACGAATATAATTTTTAATTAATTTTATTTTCAAGTCGGGTTCTAAGTTCATAGAGCTAGAGAAAGCCACTGCATTGATCCTGGCTCTACGTGGTGATGCCTTGGAAATCTTAAATGTCCTAATGGGCGGCGAACATTCGTTTGAGAATTTAGTGGATCAAGTAACCAGAATCTTCAACAAGTGTACCAAGCACAGTTAAAGTATAGGCAACAAGAAATGACGAAACATTGCAGCAGTATGAAACTGATGTTATCCGGCTCGTTCTTTTGGCATACCCGACAGCACCAAGAGATTTTCTTGATACGCTAACAGTATAAACATTCATTGATGGTCTAAGAGATTTTGAGATTCAGCAGGCTTTACGGTTGAGTGGACTGACAAGAATTGAAGATGCTCTAGCACGAGCACTTGAGTATGAAGCTGCTAAGCAGGCGTTCAGAACTCATCTTCATCTGGGACAGATTCGACGAGTTGGCCTAGTACAAGAGGAGAAATACAGAAAAAGTAGCACCATTAAGCAAAGTATTGAAATGTTGCAGAAACTTGTTGATCGTAATTCAAGATCACGTAGTGGTGAAGGTTGTATGGCCACAAAGCAACGTGTTAACTTGTGTAGAAGCAGATCACCTGTTCGAGGGTGTTCATCTGGAGGTAATCATAGTCCGGTGAAACATTTTGATGATCGCCGAGGAGGATCAAAAGAACACCTAGTTTTATGTCTTCCTCGGGAAGTGAGAATCAGAACTGAGACAAGAGGATGCAAGAAGCTCTCCCATATGAGAATGAAGAATGTATTGGGATGATGTTTGATCGGAACGATCAAAGCTAAGAGGGGGACAGTATAACGTAGATAAGTAGTCATGTACAGGGTGTCACATTTTGGGTACTTTTGCGGGGTATCTCCGTTATTTTTAGAGATAGAGGGTTGTAGTTTTCGCGACACTGTGCTAATTTTTCGTAGAACTAAAAATGCCTTTAACAAAATTTTCATAGCCCTTTCAGTTTCTAAGATACAGGGCATTTATGAAAATGTTGCATTTCGGGACCCCCCCATATCTCCGTTATTCTTTAACTTATCGAATAGGTAAAATAACATTCATATATATTTTTTGAATGTTGTGGTGTAAATAATTTTTGTTGAATATTTACTATTTTTGAGTTATAAACCAAACTTATGTTTTTTTTTTCTTTAAATAGAACACCCTGTATATTTATAGACTATAGAATTTGTTTTTTTTTACCTTCTCAAAAGTATATAAAAGTATGCACTTTTTCTCAGAAACACGCAAATAAATGACAATTTTCGAAAATTTAATGCATAATATTGTAACGTGGATAGGTAGTCATGTACTACCGGTTGTTATTCGTTTATTAGTTATTTACTCTACTACCTTGTTTGCTATAGTATTTTCATGTTATAGTTCATTATGTAGTTCTAGAATTATAGTAGATTTATTTCCGATCCTTCCAGAAAGTGTATGTGAGGTACAATTTGTCATAGTATTGTCGGTTTGAAAAGGCTCTAGAACATTATTATGTGCATCTAGATATTCATAGAACATCATAGAATGTCATGTCATGATTCAGGTATATAAGGCCGTGTCGATCACGAGACGGAGCCATTCTTATGAAGTCAGTCAGTATTATAATGTCAGTTGATAACAGTCAGTCTGTGGAATCACATGTAGAAGTAGTTCAGTCGGTAAAGACAGTGACAGTTTAGATTGTCAAGGTGACAAATGGTCACTGTTGTACTAATACAGAAAGTCGTGTACAGAGCGTTCAAAATAAACCATTGGAAGCAATCTGTGAACTTTTGTGTCTTTCGCAAGTGAACTCACACCACAACGCTTAGCACAGGCTTAAACGTTACAATATAATAGCAGGCCATGGATAACAATAATAAACACGTGAAAGTTACATAATACTAACAAAGAAAGGGTTTTCTGAAAAGGTCTACGTGAGATCGCAGCACTGTAGTGTCAAGTCCAATGAACTGTCAAAATACATACGCGAATTGAAATTTTCTATGTATTTTTTGGTTTATTTATTCTTAAAATCATTACTTTAAGAATATCGTTTTCTAAAATGCCACAGTGTTGTGCAATGCCTATGTGAGCAAATAGAACAGGAGGGCATAAGTTTCTTACTGGAAATAAAACCCGATTGAAACAGTGGCTTGTAGCCATTCGCAGAGATATATTTATTTCAACAAAAAATAGCCTTGTTTGTAAAAGCCACTTCACGGCAGACGATTACGAGTTACCGAAAGACTCATTATTGGGAAAACGTAAGAATAATTAAAATATTAATGATAAACTTTAGTTCATCACTTTGATTATCCCCAGGGCTCGACCAACCTTCAATGATGTAGTGCAAACATTTAAAAAAATACTAATTATTATTTCAGCCTAGTATTTGCGGTCACTAATGCTAGCAGACAATTCAAGGAAATACGTATTTATATTAAGTATGTCAAAATTGGGTGGCACTGTTTTTGAATCCACACTTTTCTTCTGGCCATTTTATCTTATAATGAATCCTGACTTGAGAAATTAGAATTATTATTTGCACTTTAAAGTTGTTGTTTCTGTCGTAGTCATTTAGCCTGAAAGGTATAATATACATTAATCAACTACAACTCACAAATAACTGCAATTTCCATTATGTTACCTACCTTTCAATGAACTTTTCCTTAGTACCAGTGACTTTTGCGCCACTTTTTTTGAGCTCAATCTTCAGTTCGGCGAACTTTTTCTGGCCGTAATCCATAATAAAATCAATAACACGTCCAAACACAATAGAATTTCAATAATTTATGTATAGTAACTACGACGCTGTGCTATCAGATAGCTGTTTAAACCTGACGCCTACGTAGCGCCGCCTGGTTGCAGAAAAAGTATCAAAAACCCTCATTGGATAACTTGCACATAGGTATCTTTTTATCAAAAAAATACCTATAGAGTTTTTTTTGTAATAGTAAGTTTATAACAACAGTTTTGTAGCATAAAGTAACAATTTAAGAAACAAAAAATAGCATTACATATTAAAAAAAAGAAAAAAACATTTTTTTTAATGTGCTGTTCAAATTGACGACTATTTTCTCTCATGCAAAATTGGCACATCATTGTAATTCTTTGAATAGCATTTAAAACAACTATTGTTCTCATTCGTAGATTTCGAAAGTCTAAATGAATTGCCTCTCGAAGTTCTGCAATGCCGTCGTGTTTTATATACTTCATTTTGTATATAGCCCCATAAAAAAATCTAAAATTGAGAGATCTGTTGATCGTGGCGGCCATATAATAGGTCCGTTGGTAACTATCCATCATTGAGGAAAGTTATGATCAAGAAATGTCCTCAAGAGCCTAGAGTTATGACTTGGGGCACCATCTTGCTGTAGGTATGCAGCATTATTTTGGGCTAATGGAACATTTTCGAGCAGTTCTGGAATAACTTTCTCAAGGATTTCTAGGTTTCTACGTGCTGTAAGACCTCTTTCAAAAATCCTATAAACTATATGTCTGCCTAAAATAAAACATGACACCCCTACTCCAAAGCGTCTTGATGTGCTCTTTCAATCATTAAAAGCTGATTATCTCTAACCCAGTTCTTGGTATTGTGACGATTAAAAATACCCGCACTTGAAAAAAAGCATTTGTCTGACCAGATAACAAATCTGTCAAATAAATAATTGATATCGATTTGTTGCAAACACCACTAGCAAAAAAAATCCCGGCGCTCAGCATCGCCAGGATATAAATGTTGCACTATATTAAATTTGTATGGATGATATTTATATTTCTTCAAGATCCTCTGAACGTCAGTTTTTGAAACAGCGATTTCCTTCTCAATTTTTCTACATGAGGACGAAGGTGTTGCTTATATATATCCCAAAGTATCGATCTCTTTTCATTCCCTGTTGTCTTTGTTGTATGTTGCAGAGCGCGGGTGAACAAATGATCCGTGCTCAACTAAATTTGCTTTTAAATGAGAAAATATCTCAAAAAATGGTCGCCTTCTTTCTGGATATCTAACACGAAAAAAATTTAAATGATAATATAGATTTCATAGCCATAATAGCCTACCTTTTGAAATATAATTCCGAAGCTTCTTCATAATTTGATGAGTATCAATTAAATAAAAATACCACAAGAATGAAAATAAACTGCTTTATAAACCAAAAGTCGATCCACAAACAGATGAGATGGACAAATATTTGACATTTATTTTCGTTGATTGCCATAAACAATATCCATGGACTGCTATAAAACTATGCATTTAATTTTCGAAAATTGTCATTTATTTGCGTATTTCTGAGAAAAAGTGCATACTATTATATATTTTTGAAAAGGTAAGAAAAAGACAAATTCTATAGTCAAGAAATATACAGGGTGTTCCATTTAAAAAAACATAAGTTTGCTTTATAACTCAAAATTAGTAAATATGCAACAAAAATTATTTACACCACTGCACTCAAAAATATATAAGAATGTTACTTTACCTTTTCAATAAGTTAAAGAATAACGGAGATATGGGGGGTCCCAAAATGCAACATTTTCAAAATGCCCTGTGTCTTAAAAACTGAAAGGGCTATGAAAATTTTGTTAACGGCATTTTTAGTTCTACGAAAAAGTAGCACAGTGTCGCGAAAACTGCAACCCTCAATTTCTAAAAATAACGGAGATACCCCTCAAAAGTACCCAAAATGGGACACCCTGTACATGAATACTTATCCACGTTACACTGCCCCCTTCTTAGCTTTGATCGTTCCGATCAAACATCATCCCAATACATTCTTCATTCTCTTCTGGGAGAGCTTCTTGCATTCTCTTGTCTCAGTTCTGATTCTCACTTCCCGAGGAAGACATATACTAAAAGCATAAGAAAGTTAAGGAAGTGAATGTTCATTTCGGTTTTTTTTGGTTTGTGTTGAATGCATTTTTTTGAATTTTTTTAAAAATATTCTTTGAGGTTGGGAGCAGGTGACCAGCCGGATTAGAATTCTTCATCCCTTACCATTTTTTAGATATTAAGGGTTGAAAAAAATGCAATTATTTTTCTTTTGAGAGAACGGTAAGTGATATCGAGAAAATTCAAAAGCCAAAAGATAGCCCCAACGATGGGACTAAACATAGAAAATCGTCGGCTGCGCGAATCCCATAGGAATCGCCACGTTCTGGAATAACTGAGAGGGGGTAAATTTTTGAAGCGAAAAAGGTGCACAAACTTTAAGCTCTTCTCCTCTGAAACTATTTAAAATATCTCGGATCTTTAAGATCCATTACAAAGCTGTCAAAATGGAGGGTGCATTGCGGTATTTTTTATTTCAAATATCCCTTTAATAAGGGCGCGACGAGCGCTTAAAGTTGGGGGACGAAATTTCCGAATTTTATTAGCTGTTTCAATCAAGTAAAAAACGTCCGAATTTGAAATTTTATATCTCGGCTATGGTAGGTCCTAGAGGCTTGATTTTTTTTCAAAACATTATTTGGACATTTCTTAAACTTTCACTCACTCATACTATGCCTCTATCTCTAATATTTCTGGTAGCTCCTCACTGGTCCAATAAAAGCTTGCAACAACTTAAATATGTTTCAATAGGTGTTCTTTTGATCCTCCTCGGCGATCATCAAAATGTTTCACCGGACTATGATTACCTCCAGATGAACATCCTCGAACAGGTGATCTGCTTCTACACAAGCTAACACGTTGCTTTGTGGCCATTCAACCTTCACCACTACGTGATCTTGAATTACGATCACGCAATCTAGGTTTGTGGCAAGATGTCAAATCACGACAGTACATTTCACTATCTTTAATATTGTGTGTTTCTATTATTGCGGCCGAAGCACCTTCTAAGTCCTGCGCCCTGCGACATCTGGATATACTGCGCCTTCTAACAAGACTTTTTCTTCTACTGCTTGATCTCTCTCTAGAGATAATACGCTTCTTCGAACTAGGTATAGCATCTTCCCTCTTAACACCAGACTCGATATCTGAGCTGTCTTTGTTAGGGCAATAATGATATTTCTGTTGGGCGCAATTTTCTTTCTTCCAGATTTCTAAATTTTCCTTTACACGGCTAGTTTTAAGTTGTGAACAGTTCGTCTTCATGTGTCCTTCTTGTCCACAATTCCAACACAACCTCGGAGTACTGAAATTCCCTGGCACATTGCTAGTTTGAAAGTGTGAACAATTTTTTTCCATGTGACCTATTTGTCTACACATCCACCACACTAGTACTAAGTCTAGTTGTTTGCCCAACAAGTTTCCGCAACATTTCAATAATTTGCATAATGGTGCTACTTTTTCTGTGTTTCTCCTCTTGTACTAGGCCAACTTTTCGAATCTGTCCCAGATGAGTTCTGGACGCTTGCTTAGCAGCTTCATACTCAAGTGCACGTGCAAGAGCATCTTCAATTCTTGTAAGTCCACTCAACCGTAAAGCCTGCTGAATCTCAAAATTTCTTAGACCATCAATGAATGTTTGTACTGTTGTTGTACTGAAAATCTCTTGGCGCTGTCGGGTATGCCAGAAGAACGAGACGGATAACATCAGTTTCGTATTGCTGCAATGTTTCGTCATACCTTTGTTGCCTATACTTTAACTGTGCTTGGTAAACTTGTAGATTTTGGTCACTTGATCCACTAAATTCTCAAACGAATGTTCGCCGCCTGTTAGGGCATTTAAGATTTAGAAGGCATTACCACATAGAGCCACGATCAATGCAGTGGCTTTCTCTAGCTCTGTGAACTTAGACCCCGACTTAATTAATTAAAAATTATATTCGTAAACTACAAACAACGTAGATGTTTGTAGTGAAATTTATTTGTTTGTAGTTTTTCAAAAAACCTTGAACATAAAAAAAGATTTACTCCTACAATTTTTGATGTTTTTTATGGAATTTTTCCGGGAATGTGTTAACAATCGTTTGTACTTTTTTGTAGTGATAATGTTTTTTTGTTAATTTTTTTCAAAATTATTAATCGCTTAAACAAATTTATGTAAAAATAAATTTAATAATTTTTTTGTGCTTCCAGAAACTACAAACGACGTAGATGTTTGTAGTGAAATTTATTTGTTTTTAGATTTTCAAAAAACTTGAAAATGAAAAAAGAAATATCTTATTTTTGTTTGTTCTTCTATTAAAATATGTCTTATTATTTCTTGTTCATCTTTCTCTTGTTGCATACTTCTTTCCTGATTTTGCTTGGTCTTTCTGCCTATTTTTTTCTTGTTCTTCTTTTTCTTGCTGTCTAATTCTTTCTTGTTATTCATTTTCTTGTTGCCTAATTCTTTCTTGTTCTTCTCTGCTTCGTTCTTGATTTTCTAGAATTCTGCTTATTCTTGTTTGGCCTTCCAGTCTAATTCTTTCTTAATCTTCCTTTTCATGTTCTTCTTTTTCTTATTGTCCCAATTGTTCTTCTATTTGATTTTCTCGGTACTTCATTATTTGTGCAAAATTTGCATTTCGATCTGGTATTCACCATATTTTCTCAGCAAAATGCGAAGATCCACTTCTGACACCAATTTTAACGTTTAACCCTGTGCTAAACGGTTTTTTCAAACACTCTGTATGGTCTTCTATTGCAGTACAACTATCCAGGCCAGGCTTAAATTATGTCATCAGTAAATGTCATATTCCTATATTAAGTCCATATATCTGTCAATTTTCGACGGCCATTTAAGCCCTGGCCAGGCTAATGTTTTGAATTTTGGAACAGCCAGTATATGTGTGGTACAGTTTGTCACAATACTGTCAGTTTGACAAGCTTCTAGAAAATTATTATGTGCATCTAGATAATCATAGAACATTCTCGATGAATGTCATGTCATGGTTCAGGTATATAAAGCCGTGACAATCACGGGACACGGTCAGTTTATAACAGTCAGTATTATTGAGTCAGTCTGTGAGAATCCAGAAGAAGACCAAACAAAAAAAAGAATATACTAGAAAATCAAGAAAGAAGCAGAGAAGAACAAGAAAGAATTAGACAACAGGAAAAAGAAGAACAAGACAGAATTAGACAACAAGAAAAAGAAGAACAAGAAAAAATTAGGCAGGAAGACCAAGCAAAAATAAGACAAATCTTAGAAAATCAGGAAAGAAGTAGGCAACAAGAGAAAGAAGAACAAGAAAGAATAAGACAAATTTTAAAAGAAGAACAAACAAAAATAAGATCTTTTTTTTAATTTTCAAGTTTTTTGAAAATCTAAAAACAAATAAATTTCACTATAAACATCTACGTTGTTTGTAGTTTCTGCAAACACAAACATTTTATTAAATTTATTTTACATAAATTCGTGTAAGCGATTAATACTGCTAAAAATATTTACAAAAAACCTATTGTCACTACAACAAAGCTACAAACGGTTGTTAACATATTCCCAGAAAAATGCCATAGAAACATCAAAAATTGTAGGAGTAAATATATTTTTTTTATTTTCAATGTTTTTTGAAAATTTAAAAACAAATAAATTTCACTACAAACATCTACGTCGTTTGTAGTTTACGAATATAATTTTTAATTAATTTTATTTTCAAGTCGGGTTCTAAGTTCATAGAGCCAGAGAATGCCACTGCATTGATCCTGGCTCTACGTGGTGATGCCTTGGAAATCTTAAATGCCCTAACGGGCGGCGAACATTCGTTTGAGAATTTAGTGGATCAAGTAACCAGAATCTTCAACAAGTTTACCAAGCACAGTTAATTTATAGGCAACAAAGGATGACGAAACATTGCAGCAGTATGAAACTGATGTTATCCGGCTCGTTCTTTTGGTATACCCGACAGCACCAAGAGATTTTCTTGATATGCTAACAGTATAAACATTCATTGATGGTCTAAGAGATTTTGAGATTCAGCAGGCTTTACGGTTGAGTGGACTGACAAGAATTGAAGATGCTCTAGCACGAGCACTTGAGTATGAAGCTGCTAAGCAGGCGTTCAGAACTCATCTTCATCTGGGACAGATTCGACGAGTTGGCCTAGTACAAGAGGAGAAATACAGAAAAAGTAGCACCATTAAGCAATGTATTGAAATGTTGCGGAAACTTGTTGATCGTAATTCAAGATCACGTAGTGATAAAGGTTGTATGGCCACAACGGAACGTGTTAGCTTGTGTTGAAGCAGATCACCTGTTCGAGGATGTTCACCTGGAGGTAATCATAGTCCGGTGAAACATTTTGATGATCGCCGAGGAGGATTAAAAGGAACACCTAGTTTTATGTCTTCCTCGGGAAGTGAGAATGAGAACTGAGACAAGAGGATGCAAGAAGCTCTCCCAGATGAGAATGAAGAATGTATTGGGATGATGTTTGATCGGGACGATCAAAGCTAAGAAGGGGGCAGTGTAACGTTGATAAGTAGTCATGTACAGGGTGTCCCATTTTGGATACTTTTGCGGGGTATCTCCGTTATTTTTAGAGATAGAGGGTTGTAGTTTTCGCGATAATGTGCTAATTTTTCGTAGAACTAAAAATGCCATTAACAAAATTTTCATAGCCCTTTCAGTTTCTAAGATACAGGGCATTTATGAAAATGTTGCATTTCGGGACCCCCCCATATCTCCGTTATCCTTTAACTTATCGAATAGGTAAAATAACATATATATTTTTTGAATGTAGTGGTGTAAGTATTTTTTGTTTCATATTTACTATTTTTGAGTTATAAAGCAAACTTAGCATTAGAACAAAACTGGGGATTTCATCCAAATATTGTTTAGTGACTTTTAATTTACGGGTGAGCATGGCCTTTATATTTTCAGGTATAAAATTCTGAAACATTACAACTTACAAATATTGCAATTATTCATTATGTAAAATATTGTATAGTGAATATAGTTAGCATACTGTAACGAAGGTGGGATGTAGCTTCGGCGCTATTATTGTGTCGTGTGCGATTCGTCTTGGGGCGGAGCGCCTTAGCGTATGCGGACCTTGGTGAGGCCCGGGTAGTGTGAGTATGAGGTATGGCAGCTATTGGTCAGCGATGCATGCCGGGGTCAAGAAATATCCCTGAAACATCTAGTGAGTTCGCGCTAGTGTTGAAATGCTCGCGTGGCGTTGAAAGATGGCTGTCGAAGATTTGAGAAGAAGGGGCTTGCCTATATATTGGAGAGAATTTGCTACGGTGTCAGTCCAGCTGCGGCAAAATGAGGCGGGAACCGCAGAATTTCAATGAAAATTTCATATTTAAAATGGCTGCATCCGACGCCGGCAATCCCATCGTCTAACCTCAATTCTCTTTTCTCAAGTTATGTTTGTTTTACTTTATTTTATTTTCAATTAATATACGTAGCTGTTGTTGAGTGTTAAAATGTATCTATAATAGATTTGAATCATTTTTTTCATATCTACAGGTACCTTACTGTTTGTCTTCGTTAATATTGAAAGATTATCATTCGTTATTGGTACGTATTTAGTATCATTCCTATAATTCGGTGTTATTTTTATCTTAATTATAGGAGAATACCACCGAGTATATATGGAAAGGTCATCAGGTATGTGTGTAAGGCGAAGAAAGATATTTCAAGAAGTAAAAACGAAGAAGGAGAGGAGCTACCCTTTTTTAGACACAATGTTTTGAATCAAGTTCATCCTGATAGTGGAGTATCAAGTAAAGCTACGAGTATCATTAAGAGCTTTATCAATGCTTACTTAGAACTTCCAGCTGTTCTTCTATCTGGCGTATAAACTAAGCAAACTGTATGTAAAGATACAATGCTGTCAGTTTACTTTACTAATCTTTGTTTCTTTTTATTTTTATGTCCATCTGAGGAGCAACTGAGGAAGATGAACCGAAAATGAAGTACTCAAATACCTTGAAGTATCTCGTTCCTTGTGGCATAATGAGACACCAACTGTAACTTTTAACCCTGCGCTAAACGGTTTATGGCCTTTTGTTGTAGTATAATTGTCACCACTTGTCACATTGACAATCTGAACTGTCACTGTCTCCACCGACTGAACTACTATTAACATTTGATTCTCACAGACTGACTTAATAATACTGACTGTTATAAACTGACCGTGTCCCGTGATCGTCACGGCTTTATACCTGAATCATGACATGACATTTATTGAGAATGTTCTATGTTTATCTAGAAGCACATAATAATGTTCTAGAGGCTTGTCAAACTGACAATATTGTGAAAAACTATACCACATAAACTTGCTGTTCCATAATTCTAAACATTAGCCTGGCCAGGGTTTGAATGGCCGTCGAAAATTGACAGATATATGGACTTAATATAGGAATATAATAATAATAATAATAATTTCTTTATTAATGGGCGAAATTTAGCACAGTGCTATTCTTACATTTAACCCAAATTAACCTAAAACTTATCTAAATTAACCTAAACTTATCTAAATTAACCTAAAGATACAAAAGAAGATAATTAAGCAAGTAGAACTATTTTTCGACTAGAACATGTCTAAGTGTAATTTTGAACTTGCCAATGGGCAGGTGTTTGAGCTTATCTGTAACTTGATTATACCATACCACTGATCTAAATGTGAAAGAGCACTGAAATATAGAAGTAGAATGTTGAGGCATCGTAAGTAAATTTTTTCTACGTATGTTGATGGAGTGGATAGATCTCCTTACGACCAATTTATTTTTCAAATATATTGGACTGATGACATAATTTAAGCCTGGCCAGGCTAATATTTTGTATTTAGGAACACAATGATATCTGGAAAGATCGATAATAAATCTAGTAATTCTAGAACTACTCAATGAAATAGACAAGCAACAGCTATTCTAAACAAGGTAGTTGAATAAATACCAACCGTAAGTACATGACTACTTATCCACGTTAGAATAATAATTTATGGAAGTATCTAGTGCATTGTCTAAATAACTCTTTGATACAAACAATAATTAGGGCAAATTTTTATTAGCTAAAATCTGATTATTCATCACAAAATATATTGAGAAAAATATCGATATTATAAAAGATAAATAGAAAATGAGGTGTGTAACGTTTTTCTGGATATCTGTCATATGTTCCAACTTGTTCGGAATTTACTGGTCAACTGTGGGTTTTAAAGTTATCAAACGGAGATTCAGTTAAGTGGCAATTTATTGAAAATCTGCTTGATTTACAAAACAAAGAAGGATTCAGAGCAGCCAATAAATTGACCGCGAAGCACATAAATTTCGAAAACAGTGTTATGAATGTTAAACTTATAATTTAAACACTTAGCAATAGCGTTGTTGGCTCGCTACTTTTTGTGAATCCATTGCCATTAGACGATGAATGGACATAAAAATTTAAAAATTGTGCGGTTACTGCTGATTTTCGTCGCAATATTAATAATATAGCAGATATGCTTAATTGTAAAAATCGTTTCGTTAAACACGGTTTCGGCATAGCGTTGTTATTTGAAACATACAATATTTTGAAACATGATACTCTGCATTTTGAAAATTACTTCACCAGTTTGAGTGATCAAACTGTGCTACTGTGGCCTAAGAGTCGTGTTCTATTGTGCATTCAAGAAGTAATTGGAAGCAAAAAGTATGAAATAGTAATTTATGACAAAATAAGGTATAATATGTCTAATTCACAGATAAAAGTGAAAAAAATCAACAAAAATTTGAATAGGAATATAAAATTATTTCATATGTTTTTGGCTCCTAAATATCTGTTTTCAGCATTTTATGTCTAAACTAGCTTTTCCTCGCTACTTCGTGTACGTGGAAAACTGCATTCAATTCCATACGGTAGATAGATAGATAGTACAAACATAGACACAGACGTGGTAACATGGAACCTATATTCTAAGTTAAGCGTTGTTTTTGCATGATGCGCTTAGAAACATACAGACAGATAGACAAAAATTCTATGAAATGTTGTTTGGCTTCTGTTGTTTCAATAAATAACCCTATTATTTTTTCTTAAATATCTTTAATGTAGAGACATCGGCCTGTTACAATTTTATTATATGTATAGATGTGTAGATGTAGATATTGTTGCGTATGCGGGTTTGCAGATAAGTGAGACTAATTTACAATTATTAAATAGACTGTATTTACACACGAAAGTAGATTAATACAAATTACTTCACTTTACTATTGAATATTCTTACTAGCTTACTCTGGTCTTTTCTAGTAATCCTTCGGCATTGAAGTGAGCACATGCATCACACATTGTCAGCGGCCGCTCTCGAGATCCCCATCGCTCGAGCATAAGCATCAAAAGGACTCCACCACTTTGTGGCCCAGTGCCGACGGCTATACATACCCCTTGCACGTTACAATATAGATAAGGAATATGTCCCATCCACATATAAAAGTTAAAAAAATCAATAAAAACATTAAATTGGAAAATAAGATTATTTCATATTTTTTGCTCCCAAATACTTCTTAAATAACTGTTTTCAGTATTTTATGTCTCAATAAGGTATAATATGTTCAATCCTCACATACAAAAGCAAAAAAAAATAAAAATTAAATTGAGAAATAATATTATTGCACATTTTTGTCCCAAATGCTTCTTAAATGGCTGTTTTCAGTATTTTATGTCTGAATGAGATATAATATGTCCAATCCACATATAAAAAAGCAAAAAGTCAACAAAAACTCCAAATTGGAAAATAAGATTATTTCATACCTTTTGAATCCAACTACTTCTTGAATGCACGATACAAAACGGCTATTAAGACGACTGCTAGACGTGATACAATACGCCTAACAGTCGTGCGTCTGTTAGTCGTAATACAACAGGTCTAACAGTCGTCTTAATAGTTCGACGCTACTCTGGCCCTTCAGCGCTTTAGTAAGTTTTGTAGGTCTCCTCATTTCATTCAGAAACATATTTGACTTGTTCGATATGTGATGGACTACGGAAGCGATGAAGGACGACAGTAGCGTCGAATTATTAAGACGACTGTTAGACGTGTTGTATCATGACTAACATACGCACGACTTTTAGACGTGTTGTATCACGGCTAACATGCGCACAACTGTTAGGCGTGCTGTATCACGGCTAACAGTCGTCTTAATAATTCGACGCTACTGTGGTCTAATAGTCGTGCTGTACCATGCATTTAAAAATTAATTGAGAGCAAAAAGTATGAAATAATATTTTGCAATTCAAAGTTTTTTTGATTTTACGCACTGTTATGTGTGGATTGGATATATTATACCTTATTCAGACATAAAATACTGAAAACCACCATTTCAGAAGTATTTGGGAGCAAAAAATATGAAATAATCTTATTTTTCAAATTACAGTTTTTTTGATTTTTTCTTTTTAATGTGAGGATTGAACATATTATACCTTACTCAGACATAAAATACTGAAAACAGCCTTTTGAGAAGCATTTGGGAGCAAAAAATATGAAATAATATTATTGTTCAATTTAAAGTGTTTTTTTATGTTTTGCTTTTTTATGTGTGGATTGAACATACTATATCTTATTCAGACATAAAATACTGCAAACAGCCATTTAAGAATTATTTGGTAGCAAAAAATATGAAGTAATCTTATTTTGCAATTTAAAGTTTTTGTTGATTTTTTGAGTGAATCTGTTAGCCGTGATAGAACACCCTAGCGGTATGTCCTAGGTGAACACGATATATGCGGTGCGTGCGATGCGGGGAACGTATGCGATTAGAATGTACCTAGGGAATATTAATTTTATTTATATATATAACTAGAGTTGCTTCAAATGAAAAATTTAAATTTTCTAACAAAATCACAGGCTATGTCCAAAAATTAATATATGTTTGTATTCGTGAACCATGGCTCCAATAGAAATAGCATGTAATATATTTCAAATCAAATATTATTACCACTTAACAGTTTGTTTGATTTCATTTTCGTAATCTACGCCCCAAAATAGTTTGATCGTATACGTTCCCCGCATCGCACGCACCGCATATATCGTGTTCACCTAGGACATACCGTAACAGTCGTGCGTCTGTTAGCCGTGATACAGCACGTCTTACAGTCGTCTTAATAATTCGACGCTACTGTGGCCCTTCAGCGCTTCCGTAGATGGATCAATGTACCTGGCCATGGCCTGACATGTTAATAATCTACAATACGTAGACTAGGTGTGCGATGTTTTGTTAGGATTACGTGTGAAGGATATCACGCAGTGTGCACTCGACCCTGACTGCACATAACCTAAATATATAAATCTACCTTGGCCATGAATATTTTCAACAACATTGGAATCCCGTTTTCCAATCCAGTGATGGACAAACATGTGCATATAATTTTTATGCAGACGTTACTTTGATTGAGCATACTCTTGATAAGCGTCACGGTCATGAACAAATATAGGGAGGACGAGTAACACGAGTAGTGGGAGTAGCACAAAAAACATTGGGTTATTTTATGTCATTTCGGTGTGTTGCGCAAAATCAGGCTGCGCATCCTTATGCAGTATGGGCGAAGGAAGCTTAAATACAACAGTAGACACTCAGTGAAATACTGCGCAACATACCAAGCTGACAACTTATCACGGGACGTTATTTCATTTCAGCCACTTCTGCTTATAGAACAGGATACAGAGTTAGTCATCCTCCCTTTATATATTCTTGCATAATTCTTTCACTGGCTTGTGGTATCACTGACTCCACCTAGATACATTCCCTACCTACTCTCTACGTTATTTCATTCACTTCTGCTTATAGAAAAGGATACAGAGTCATCCTCCCTTTATATATTCTTGGTCACGGTATTTTGATCGATGAATACAGGATTCACTTATGTAATATGTCTACACATCAATTCACGGACTGTGTAGTCTATGCATCAATCTTTGTCTTGATACAAGACTGTTTCATGAAACCAGAAAAAATCCGAGAAAGGCACATACCCTACGTAACAAATTTCGTAGATTAATTTTGTTCAGTCATCAGTAATATTCAAATTAAACTTCATGTGCATCTTATATATATTATATACCTAAGATTTTATAACCTTAGATCTGTAATAATTTAGCTATAATGTTCATATCTTTATAATTCTAAGGGCTGTTATTGTAAAGTGCATGACATTAAGGAAATATTTTTTTATTGATATTTACCATAGAGCATTATTTTTCAAACATCATAATTGATCATCAAATGACCCACTGAGGAAAGCTGCACAGCTACCGTTAACAATAAATAGACTGATCGTTTTTTTCGTTTAATCTCTAAGTTCCTTACCATCTTTTACGCAATGTGTCCCTGGCGTTAGAGAAACCGTTGGATAAAAAATATTATGCTTTTTAAGTGTATCAGGACACAGATATTTCGCGCTCTTCTCGTGGAGAAAATAAGTATCATAAAACGCTGAATTGTGAATCAAGGGTAATACAAGTTCGTTTTTATTGAAAGTTAAATTCAATTATTCAGCTCGTTTTTGATATGCGATCTCTTATCTTATTTAAAATTTATGACGTGTTTGTTTCGTAAATATGGAATAGCTTTGTTTATTGAACAATTATGCCTACGATTGTTCTTTTATAGCAAGCGAGACTATAATATATTCTTATTTAAATTGTTTTCTCGCTAGTCGTCGAAATCATGTTGCAATTATAATATACAACTGGAGTTTTTACATACAATCGAATATACGTTGAACAAGTTTGTTTATGAGATGAGAAGAATTTGATAGAGGTTGAAGTTCATTTTGGCTCTAGTAGATTTATAACGATTTAAGTTCATATCTCCGATTTGTCAAGTTTTGGTAAAATATATATATATATTGTAAGACTTGAATTATAAACTGATGTTTCACATTTCACTTTCTTCCAAATTTCAAGGCAAAAGAGAATTTGACGAAGTATTAGAGCATGCTTAGGTAATTTAAACTCCTGAATTTTCTTAAACGACTTATACTTAAAATGATACTTGGCGCCCGTATAGCGCCCGTCAATTTTTTTTAAAAAAAAGGTGAATATGAAATGATCTTATTTCTCAATAGTCACTCATTTCTCTCTCTCTAGAATGCGGTCACAGAACTTGTTGTGATACATATAAAGTATCAGTATAATTTCTGCAGTATATTTTAATAACAACTTAAAGAAAAAGGGGGGAAATAGATCTCGAAAAGAAAAATGGGAGTTTCTATGCAAGTAATTGAATCAATTGCTTGTTTAAATAATTGTTCTGGTCTCAGATATCTACAGAATTTCATAAAAGATTTCTAGAGTTGTTGTCTCCGAGCAAATTTCTTCTACAGGTCATTGAATTTCCAAGAGATGATCGAAGGTTGTTAGATGTCTTTCAATACATTTTAAAAAATCTCCAATGCCAGGTTCACAAATGGAATAAAATCATTCTTATTCAATGTTTTCAATATTA
The DNA here is from genome assembly GCA_958507055.1 of Crioceris asparagi. Lineage (NCBI taxonomy): Eukaryota > Metazoa > Arthropoda > Insecta > Coleoptera > Chrysomelidae > Crioceris > Crioceris asparagi. The sequence goes on from OY293831.1 coordinate 40,759,940, forward strand.
ATAAACAATTAAAGAACGTATATCTTCTCAAGAGTTGAAGAGTTTGTTGGATGCATCTTGATACTACTCCAATGCTAATTTCATAAATGTAATAAAAGCACAGTTATTGAAAGATTCAATAATAATAATAAATAACATATTGATAGCTTGCCAAGAGTAGTTGAGGAGTCCGAGCAAAATAGACACAATATAAAATGTATGGAAGTGATCGGTTGAGATGAAGATTTGAATTCATGGAATAATGACAACAATTTTGAGTTTTTTTTTATCAAGAGTGTCTTTTAACTTTGGCACTTTAAGGAATCTTAGCACGCAGATGTTCAACTACGAAATTTACTTCTAGATAGTAGGTGTTGGCCATTTATGTTTTATGGTGGAATCTGTATCATTCTTTAGGTGATATTAAAGATGCATAATTCATATTATATTTCCTGAAAGTTTTAATTCCATAGATCGGATGTAGCTTTAATTAAATATTCTCAACATTTTTGACGATTAGATTCAATTTGTTATGGATTCCGTTAACCATAAAATAACTATTTTTTACAAGAAATTGGACCGACATTATCAGTTGGTTCACTGAAAAGTAAAAAATAATATTAATTCTATTGATGCTGGTATTTTGAAGTTGTGAAGTTGCAGTTAGATTGAAAACTTTTGGCACCAACTTCACAAGTACCAACACCAATAGAATTAATATAATTTTTTACTTTTCGGTGCACCAATTTTTTTTTTAAATATTTATTTCACACTTTTGAGTGTTACATTTGTCACGAGAATCGTTGAACGTTTACCATTATCAATGTATGCTTTGCTTATATTTTATTTGCTTGTATTGCGGCAATACGCATATTATAAACTTTGGCATAGCTGTAACTCGAAAACCGTATTTATATGGAAAACATGTTCAATGTTAATGTTGCTTACAATTACTATGGTTATTAATTTTTAATTCTGAGATTTTCAGTTTTCGAAAGAAATTGCCTCTTCCAAATAGCGAACAAACAAATATTTTAAATTTCAACATCGCAGAAACTCGGAAACCGTAGCTCTTTTATAAAAAATGTCCAATATAAACGTTTCCGAATATTTTGTCATTTTAATGTTCGGATTTTCGATTTTCAAGAAAATTAATGCCCATCACCCTTTTCGGGGATGATTTTCAGAGGGAAGATTTTGGATTTGAGTTTTTATGAATAAAGGACAATTTTTCAAATGAATCCAAAAAAACATCAGAATCGGAGTACGTTTACTATATAAAACGCCCGCATGAACAAAAGAAAAAAAGTAGACAGTTGAATTGTATTCCTTCTCCGTTTGGGGTTCGTCGGTCAATTAAAAATATCATACCAATTGCATGGGTTCTTAAAAGAAAATTTACTGCCTGGGTCCATTCTTCTGTCCCATTAGCAACGGAGTACCTACCTACCTATTCTAGTAAATCACGACTTGATTATTAACATTCAGAATGCGTTGATTGATTTTCACTACCTTCATGGAACATAACATTGGATTTGGATATTATCTACAATTTATCTGATTAAGAAACCCTTCTTGTTAGTTCCGTACCCTTCGCATTAGTATTTTCCTGGGAATTCATTTGATATAAGCATTTTCATCAGTTTGAGAATCATAAAGAAATACAGTAGCTGAGGTAGATTACTCATGTAAGCTTTGCAGGAAATAATAATTCGATAATCTATAATCCATATAAAGTTCGTTCTTGTTCATTTCATTCCATCATAACTAAAATACGTGAATATAACCTCAAATACGAACATAAATTTTAAGTAAATATCAATGATGGACAAATATAGATAGATTCGTTAGCGCTCGTTACTATTCGTTAATCATTTTCCAGATGGGGGTTGAATTTTGAAGGTCGACACTAGGTTTTAAAAAAATTAAACAGCAATTTTTGAGTATTTTTAAATTTATAGTTTTTGCTTGAACTTGGGCTTGGTTAAATCAGCTAGATACACCCTGTATAGTTTAGGTAACAAAAATAGAATATTTCGCTTAGTAATAATAATTGGATGAGGGAATAAAATGTTCTTAATTTTTCCACTGCGGGAATACAAAAAACTAAAAACATGAATATACCTAAAGACTCAAGTGACAAATCATGAGTGATCTGGATAACCGTTGCAAAGAGTGGGAGAACTATTTGTCCAATCTGTTCGAGGACGTCAATCGTGAAGACCATCACCACCCTCTTCAAAAGGATTTAAATAGGAGAAGATCCTAAAGGCAGAAGTTGAGAAAGCCATAAGACAAGCTTGCTCTTGGGTCAGATCAAATCCCTGCCGAATTGATTAAATTGCTGGATGAAGACAACATCGCACACTCAAACACCTTCTTCAATAAATTGTATAATAGTGGACAGATACCTGAGGACTGGTTACACAATACATTTTCATCACAATTCCGAAAACGAGCAAACCTTTCAAATGTAGCGAATTCAGGCTGATTAGCATGATCACGCTCTCAAAATTCTGCTACGTAGTCTTGAAAATCGCATGCACGCACTACGCGAAAGTATCTTAACGGATGAACAATTTGGATTTCGGAATGGATTGGGAACTAGAGAGGCGTTGTTCTGTATGCGGGTCCTCCCTCAGAAGTACTGTGAATTTCGAAAGAACGTTTATGTTTGCTTTATCCCCAAAAAACATTCCCAATGTAAGATTTTTGGAGGTGAGAGCTATATTCTGCAAAACTCGACAAAAAAATCTCAAATCTTTCGCATACGCTCAGTAAGAGCTCCACACCCATACAACTTTTTATGTTTCTTTGTATACGAATTTTGCTTTAATGGTACATTTTCATCAAGTGATTCTATCGCTTCTCACTGCCCCCAAAATTCCTTCCATGAAATTACAATTTGACGTATTATATTCATAACCCATTGTTCCACTAAATATGGACTAGCATTTCCAGTCACCTTCTCAGTTTAAATGATAAAATTGTCACTACCTTGCATACATACTTGAAATGAATGGACTATATTCCGTCTTGGAAAAGAAGATGAAATAAAACAGAATTAATATCGCATTTGAACTTATATTCGTTTTTACGAACTTCATGTGTACATTTAACTATATGGTCAAGTTCTAAAGAGTTCTATTGGGAGAAAAAATCAACTTTGTTAGTGATCGACAATATTTTTACACACATCAAAAATACAAAAGTGCAATACGATCTATTTCTTAATATACAGGGTGTTACAAATATATTCACAGGACTTGAGGATGTGATAGTTCGTCCAAAAACATGAAAAAAAAATTATATTAACTTACAGTTTAAAATGCGTCATTTTCGAGATACCTACAGGCCGTTGAAATTATCGTATAAGTTTTGAGTCAGAACAACATTTTTGTCATAAATGGTGAAGATTTTGAAGGAGTAGTGGGTGTTTTTCTCCACAATTTCTACGCTAATGGAAAAAGTACGGTTTTGAGATGCCCATTTGAACCGCCAATGTTTTCTACACCAAAAAGGTACTGTTGGTCGTGACCTCTAATTATAAAATTGATTTTTCACGAAAACGGCCGAAATCAGAGCTCACGACCAATAGTTTTTTTTGTAGAAAACATTGGCGGTTGAAATGGGCATCTCAAAAGTGAAATTTTTCCATTGGCGTAGGAAAAGTGGAGAAAAACACGCAACGATATTCTAGAGGATAAGTTAAAATATTTTTTTAATTTTTTTGGACGAGCTATCACATCCTCAAGTCCTGCGCATATATTATGAGACATCCTGTATATTTAAACCTAATGAAAATAATTGCTAACACCGTATTAAGGAGACTTAGAAAGGCGTGGAGTATGTATAAAACTTATTATGAGTTGAAAAAAAAAAATTAACAACTTATGTTTCAACGTCATGGAAGGAATATTGGGGGCGGTGAGAAGCGATAGAATCACTTGATGAAAATGTACCATTAAAGCAAAATTCGTATACAAAGAAACATAAAAAGTTGTATGGGTGTGGAGCTCTTACTGAGCGTATGCGAAAGATTTGAGATTTTTTTGTCGAGTTTTGCAGAATATAGCTCTCACTTCCAAAAGTCTTACATTGGGAATGTTTTTTGGGGATACGGATTTTTTTTGGAAGTCGCTTAACTTTCACGGACTAACTTTAATTTTCAATAATCATATTGATTGTAAATACAAATATATATGTATATACAAGGTGGCTCACGGTCGATGGTACCTTAGACATTTACGGAGAACGGGAAATAGTATCGTTCTGAAAATTTGGTTGTTCAAGTAATTGCTCCTAATCTATCGATCTAAAATATTTTCATCGATGCAGCGTTGTCGCTTATACGAAAAAGTAGCAGCATCTTTGTTTTTTCAAATAGAACACCCTATATATTACTGCGTTTTGCATTTGTCCTCACTTTCTTAATATTTTTGCCACAATTACACCTATCTTTAACGGTTCTCGAGATATTATTTTCCATATTTTTTATCCAAAACATAGCTCGAATTAAAAGTTTATTTCTGCGTTATTTCAATTCCTAGGAATTTGTCCTGCGTTATACAGGGTCGTTCAAAATGTGTGATTTTACTGCTAGATACAAAAATGTTTAAAAATGCCTTTTTTAAATGGAACATTCTGTATATTATGAAATATCCTGAAAGATACCTAAATTTTCTTCGATTTGATGTATCATGTTCCTATAGTAGCCAGAATTCCGAGATAAGAGCAATTGTCTAAAAAAATCAAATTATATTTCTCATATTTATCTAGGTTGCTATTTAATGTTATCATAGTACATGACATGAAAATTTGACAATTAGTGCATTATTAATAATACCTTTGAATATTTCTCAACGTGAGTGATTTGAAATGAATGAAATAACAATTCAAACGAAGTTCTAATAAAATTGTTTATTCTTCATGGAAAATGTGTGGAAACAATCGGAACAACCTGCAGATAATTAAATGAAACGTACTTTGATTTACATCCAATGAACAAGAGGAAGTTTGTACGATCACAAAATAATTTCATTAATTATCTGTTAAAATTTAGAAAATGTTCATAATTAGTTTTCAAAATGCCGACCATTGGCTTCCAAACATTTCGATGTCCGTTTATTTGTAGATATAGTTGTAGCCCTCCTTATTTCACTGGCATCTAGTTCTTCAATGCAGTTGATTATCCATCCATAATGCGCCCGTACAAGTTTACTAAAGTTCTAGCTCTAAAACCAGATCATCAAAGTAGGGTTCACTTTTGCAAAACAATCCTATTTCGCATCCAAGAAGATCATGAACTCTTGAAAAAAATTATTTAGACAGACGAATCAAAATTTTCCAGAGAAGGAATTTTTATAGAAGGAACGGGCATTTCTGGGCTGATCAAAATCCAAGTATTGTCAAGGAAATTGGATTTCAGGAGAAGTTTAGTTTCAACGTATTTTGCCTTAAAAAGGATCACCGAATAAGTTTTCTTATTTACGATGAACCGTTGAATTCTGAGAAATATTTGGAAATTCTAAGGTCAGTTGTGAACGACTTCGTGGACAATCTGTCATTGGAAGAGTATCGTTGCGATTTAGATTTAGATTTAGATTTAAGAGAGGGTTACATTGCACTGCGACCATAAGGTCTATTGTGCCCCCTACCTGAGTTGCATTCGCCTATACGCGGTCTACAACTCGCCTTCCAGTTCCAGAGTTCTAATGAACTCCAGTATCTGGGTTGGCTTCCTCACTACTGCAGGTTGCTTTTCCAAGGCACTGTTTGCGTTGGCTAGCAATGGCGAGGCATTCCGTCACCAGGTGATCCGGAGTTTCCTCCTCTTCCCCGCAGAATCTGCACTCGTCATCCTCTGCTAGACCTAATCTCATTAGATGCTTCTTGAGGCGACAGTGTTCTGTGAGAAATCCAGTGAGTAGGTGTAGCTTGTTCTTGCTGAGATCCAAATACCTTTTGGATCTTGCAGTATCAAAGTTTTTTAGAAACTTTTTGGAATGACCCAATCCAGGGGTATCCCGCAAGAGTGTTTCTCTTACGGTTTTTTCCCTCTCCAGAAACTCCTTCTTGTAGGTGCTTTTATCTGTACCACAGAAGGGTTCTGGGCCAGTAAATCGAGTTTGTGCTCCTTTCCTGGCAAGTGTGTTGGTCTCCTCGTTGCCTTTGATTCCCGAGTGGCCGGGAACCCAGACTAAGTAGATCCTGTTGTTCTTGCCTAGCTCATTGAGCTTCCTTCGGCACTCCCATACCATTTTAGATTCAATGGTATGAGAGTTCAGTGCTTTAATTGCAGATTGACTATCAGAATGTATTGCAATGTCACATTTCTGATAGTTTCTTTCAAGGTTCACCTCCACGCATCTCTCAATTGCAAGCAATTCTGCTTGAAAGACGCTTGGGCAGCGGCCTAGCGCAAGTGAGCATTTGGTGCGATTCCCAAACACTCCAGCGCCTGTCCCCGTCGTGGTCTTAGAACCATCAGTGTACCATTTATTGGTATATCTTTTTGAGAGCTTGGGTTGTGAGTCCCTTGTCCCAATCTTCTCTGCTACTTAGCACCGTGGTGAAAGTTCTCTCGATGCTAATTTTCTTTGTCATTACATCACTGGGAAGGTTTGCTGATGGGATGTGTTTAGACAGAGAGGACCAAGCTCTCTGATTCCGAATTCCCACAATGTCTGAAACTTCCCTAGATAGTCTTAGAATGGCCTCATGGGCCAATCTATCTATCACTAGATGGAGAGGTGTGAGATCTGTGATGATCTCTAGTGCCCTGGTCGGGCAAGTTCTCATGGCTCCAGTGATACAGACACAGGCTAGTCTTTGTATTCTATCGAGGGTTTTCCTCGTATTGCTCTGACTTGCCTTGCCATGCCAGGCTATTGACCCATATGATATTATCGGTCTTACAATCATGACGTACATCCATCGCAGTATTTTTGGGTTACATCCCCAAGTCTTACCAGTCAGATTTCTGCACGCCATTAAGGCCTTTATTGCTTTGCTAGCAGTAGCCTCAATATGCTTGTTCCACAGAAGCTTGCTATCTAGTGTTAATCCCAGATATTTGACTTCAGCCTTCCAGCTTATTATGTCTCCACTCAAAGTGAGAGGTTTCATAGCTGGAAGTTTCCTTTTCCTAGTAAATGGAATAATTGTGGTCTTGGATGGGTTTATGCTAAGCCCCACTGACAAGCACCATTGCTCAATAGTTCTGAGGCCCTCCTGCAATAATTCGCATAGGGTGTTCGCGAATTTTCCTCGGACTATTAGGACTATGTCGTCGGCATAGCCTATACATGTGAAGCCAAGCTCCGTGAGTTTGTGGAGTAACTCGTCTACTACTAAGCTCCATAGGAGGGGAGATATTACTCCTCCTTGAGGTGTTCCACGAGTAGCTTTAACAGAGGTGGTATGATCACCTACTTGGGCCTCAGCTATTTTCGTCTTCAACATCTCATACATCCATTTGATAACGGTCTTGTTCACTCCTCGCCGTGTGAGTGCCTCCCTGATTGACATATGTGTGGTGTTGTCAAAAGCCCCAGATATGTCCAGGAAGGCACACATTGCGATTTCTTTATTGCTCAGAGAACTCTGAATGACCTCAGTTAGATGATACAGCGCGGTTTCTGTTGAACGCCCCGCCCTGTATGAATGCTGACATTTATGAAGTGGTTTGTCCTTCAGAATCTCTGTTCTTATGTAGTTATCCACTACTTTCTCCATCGTTTTCAGTAGAAACGATGTTAAACAGATAGGTCGGAAAGACCGGGGATCAGTCCCATTTTTCTTCCCTATTTTCGGTATGAAGATTACTTTGGCTCTTTGCCATATGCTAGGTATAAAGCCCCGTGCTAGGCAGCTTCTTGTAATCTTCAGGAGATGGGGAAGGATCTCCTCCATTCCTTTCTGTAGGAGTATTGGGAATATGGCATCTACTCCCGGCGATTTATAAGGTTGAAAGGTGTTGACTGCCCATTCCAACCTTTGTCTTATGAATATCTTCTTAGCAATACTCCAATCTTCCTTGCGAGGATTCTTGGTTTGGATTGCTACGTCAATACTACTGAGGGGTTCACTTCCAGGGAAGTGTGTTTTGAGAAGTAGAGCAGATCGCTCCTCTTCTCCCTCAGTGTATGACCCGCCTGGCTTCTTTAGCGACATAAGGGGCTGATTGCCCCTTTTGCCATGACTTTTTGCAATCTGGCTGCAGTAGGAGTCGAAGTGATCTTTTCACAAAAAGCTTGAAAGTGAAGCCTCTTGGCCTTCCTGATCTCCTTATTGTATTGTGTGAGCTTTTCGGTGTAGCCCTGCCAATTATCGTCTCTTTTGGCCCTGTTGAAGAGCCGACGGACCTCTAATCTGAGGTTTGACAGGTTTTTGTTCCACCAAGGTGCTTCCTTGCTTGGTCTAGCTTTTGAGAGTGGGCAACTTGATTGGAATGGTTATCGCCACACTGACCAGTTCGACCTCTTGATCCAGATCGCAGTGTGGGTGTTTGACCCCATTACTTTCGATCTGTTCCAAGTTTTGCTTCAGAAGGGTCTTATATTTAGACCAATCTGTATTTCTAGGGTTACGAGTTGGAGACAGTGAGGTTACTTCCCCCGCAATCCTAAACTCTATAATCCTATGATCGCAGAAAGAAGGTTCCTCCATCACTCTCCAATCAAATACGTTATTCCTGGCAGTAAGGCTGGCAATTGTTACGTCCAGGACCTCTTCTCTTGCTCTCGTGACAAAAGTGGGGGTTGTTCCCACATTAAGGGTTTCTAGATTATTAGCTAAGAGATATTCAAGTAAGCACTCACCTCTAGGGTTGTTGTTCGTGCTTCCCCAAATAACATTGTGCGCATTGGCATCACAGCCTATGATGACTGGCAGTTGTCTGCTATTGCAGTATTGCACTAGCTCTTGAGCTTCGACTGGAGGTATTGCAGGATTGTCTCCAGCAAAATAAGCAGATGCAATAACTCGGTTGATGCCCCCAGTGTTGAGGTGTACGAGAATTGGAACAAGGTCCCGAGTCATGAATTCTGAAACACATGTGTAATTAATGTTGTTTCTTATGATCACACAGGCACGAGGGGACTCCTGCCTCTGGTCATAGATCAATTCTGAGTCTTTAGATGCCAAACCTTTAATTTGGCCTGCTTTGCCTGTCCAGGGTTCCAGGATCAGTACAAAATCCAGTTGGGATTTCGCAAATAGCCTTGCAATCACTGCTGAAGCTCCCTTCGCGTGATGCAAGTTCACTTGCGCCACCTTGGAGAAAGGTATGAAGGTGCTGTAGTCTGGGGTGTAGGAGCTGGGTAGTCCAGCCTCTAGTTCCCCCCCTCCTCTCTTTCCTCCTGTCCCTCATCAAGATCCATCGGGAGGGTAGTCTCCTTGGAGCTCGAGCGGGTATCTGGGTCTCGAGTTATGGCCTCAACCCCCGCATGGGTTCGCCCTTCCCCCAGGACTGCAGAGAATTTCTCTGCTTCTTTGGCAGAGCCAGCAGAGGCCTCGACCAGACCTGAGCTAGCAGTTTTATCCTGCACACCGGAGTCCGTAGATGTGGAGGGCATCTCCGCAACTTTTGGACCTCCCGCAGGTTTATTTTTCTGTCCTAGCCCCGAGACAGACACACGTCCAAACCTAAAGTTCAAGACGCATCCTTCTGCCTTCAGGGCCTCTCCTGATTGGTGATCGATCTCAATCGTGAGGACAGTACCGGTTCCCTCCTTTTTGGAGTTGAGAACATTCCAGGCTCCGGTACTGAGCCAGATGTTCTATACTTCGACGAGTCGGAGGATTTTCTCCGTCTCCATTTCGAAGCTTCTTGGGAAGTACACCGTTACAGTGACGGGTTTGGGGATGTTTTTCTCCTCCACCGCCACTAACTCGGGTCCTTCCCAAGACCTCAAGGCCGGCACTACTCCAATGAGCCAGTCCGCCGAATCCTGAGAACCGCAGTCCACCAGCATCATTCCACAGCGGAAATGTATACCGGTGAAGTGCATTCCCTTCACCTCTCCACTGCACATCTCTTCCACTAGAGTATGCTCCAGTGTTGTGAGCCGATGTGGTTCAAGGATTACTCTAGGGTAATCCTTGGGTATTGTACCCACACGAATAGCCTTTACGGCCTTGGCAGCTGCAGCGTATCCAGTGGCATGCCCGGTTTTTGCTGCAGCTGTTTTCGGCTTTTTAGGCTGAGGCCTTTCCGGAGGAGTGATATGCTCCGCGCCTCTCTTTCCTGTCCCTTTTCCCGTCGGTGTTACCTTCGGGGTCGGGACAGTAGGTGGTATGGAGTGTTGAAGAGCCTGTTTTCTGGCCTCCTCAGGTGCAAGTCCCTGATGGAGGAGTCGCAGGTACTTCCGCACTCCTGCTCCACTAAGACCCTTTCTCAGTGGATCGTCTCTGCCGCCCGGCTGTCCGAGTTTCGGCAGGTCGAACGGCAGATGATTCCTTTGCCGTTTGGCATTTCCCTTTTTTACAGGGAGCCCGGATGAAGAGGTGGAGGCTTTCTTCATCTCTCCTCCGGTGAGTTTGGGATTATGTGAATTTTCCATAAAGTTCCCACGAGTAGCTGGGGACAAATCGGTCCACTTCTGCAGAGCCCCGCATGCAGGAGTAAGGGGTTAATACAATGGAGTCCCCCCTTGTGCTCCAAGGTCGAAACCAGTAGAGACCAGTCCTCTATCTGGCCATGCATCCCTCGGCCTGGTTTCCCGCCTTGGATTTAGAATTTTTGATGAGGTTATTTCCTCTTGGTCCGGGCGGTTAAGCCAAGACCCCCCCCGCATCACTAGCCCGCGAGACATGACCACAGACGACCAGGATGCGTTGGTTTGACAGGGTGGTTTCGAGGTTAGCTCGAACGCACACCTGGCATCGTTGTACCTGAGTGCAATTCCCTTAGCCACGACACTACAGCTGGGACAGGTGAAGTTGGTCCGCGGCAGGGTATTCGTGGCTGCCAATTGAGTTTTTAGTCTCAATGAGCCCTATTTCCCCGCAGGCCCCCTTCTCATATAAAAATCATCGTTAGAGGCCCCCTCCTATCCGCCACCTGGAGACGCGCCGGGTTGGCACTTCACTCCTCCCAGATGCTGATTGACAACATCCGGACCGGTGAACCGAATTAGTATTTGGAAAAAAAGCTACATTACCTACGGAAATTAAAAAACGAATGTAGACCCAATTTATAATATAGAAGCTTATAGTCAGGAATTACGTTTTAGAATTCAAGTCATTCAAGTAGCTCTAAATCAACATCTAAAGTTGGAAAAGGAAAAAAGGAAATTATCATTAGACAGTAAATCAAGACCCGTAGATATTAATGTAGGTGACAAAATACTAGTACAAAATGAAAATAGAAATAAATCTGACCCTTGGTACAATGGACCTTATATAGTAGCAGATGTTTCAGAACCAAACAGTACTTTTAAGGATGACAAAGAAAAATTTAGAGTTGTACATAAAAACAGAATAGTGAAATACATAGCTGATGAATAATTGAGTAAGCTGAATATTATGTAGCACCAATGTTCTTAATATGTATAGTAACACAATATATGGATAATGATCTATCATTTAAGAAATTAATCATAGTATATATTATATTATATTTAAACAATTAATTTTATATTTACAGTCTATATTTATAATATATAGATTACTTGTTTATTTTGTTTTTACTAATATCTAAATATATTATATTATGTTATTATGTTATGTATTTATAGTTATGTTTTGATTATTGTACAATGTTGTGTTATATCGTTTAAGAAGAAATTTATTATGATCTAAAGGAGATAAATTTCTTCTCTAAAGGGTAGAGGTGTACAGGGCCGAAAGTATTGGCCCTGGCCTTAAGAGAATTAGGACGATATAGCACATACATTTAGCGTGTGTGGATAGAATATCACGTTTGGATTATAATTACATATTATTGTTATAAAACAACCAGACGTGCTGGACTCGAGGCCACACACGTATAATAATAATTCTATTGGGGCTGGTACTTGTGAAGTTAGTGCCAAAAGTTACCAATCTACCTGCAACTGCACAACTTCAAAAGTAACAGCACCAATAGAATTAATATTATTTTATACTTTTCAGTGCACCAACTAATAAAGTCGGTCCAATTTTTTGTAAAAAATATTTATGTACATACGGATGTATTCATTAAAAACTTTATGGTTTCTCTCGCAAGTTCCCATGGATTGGCTGTGGTAAGGTGTAGATACCTTGTGATTTATTTTTAGCAATGCCAACATATTTCTTAGCACTTCATTCATATATTCGGTACCTTGGTCTGTTCTAATCTCTGCCATAGGTCCATATTTAAGAATGAATTGCTCTATGATAGCTCTTGCTACAGTAATAGCTTCTTTGTTAGGAATAGGTGCTAACACAACGAATTTTGTGAGTTCACAAATTATCGTAACAGCATAAGAGTTTCCTAGTATCGACTTATTGAACGGTCCTATTGTATCAATAGATAATATTGAGAATGCTTCTTGTGGTGTATTTGTTATGACTAACTGTTCCATATGTCTAACCCTTATTTTGTTTAATTGGCATTTCTTACAGTTCTTGGTGTATTCCGCCACCTGTCGAGACATTCCTTTCCATCGATAAGTAGATTTCAATTTTTTCAATAACCTCTTTTGTCCACAGTGCCCTCCTGTTGTGGGGTTTTCGTGGAAATACTTTATTAGTTCTAATCTGCTTTGTTTATTTGTTACCACTTGAGGATTTTTGCATAATATAATAGTTACGTTTTTTAGAATCACTTGACCTATTTGTTTCAGTACATTAATAGTACATGCTGTGAATATCAAACTATTCAAATATAATTTCACCTTTGGTATCGTATTTTCACCAGCTATTTTGTCAAGCTGAGACAAGCATTCCTCTAGTGGAATCTTGCCATTGGCTAATGGTACGGATACTCTGTGATTGCTACGTGATATCACTAAATCAATAAAATTATTTCTCAAATAAAAATTTGACCACAAATTTATTTCCATATAAGTAACATCTAAAATGTGTTAGTGCCCAGTGGATCGCGGTCAATTCCTTTAAAATAGTTGCTTTATGGCTTTCGCCCTCAGTGAATCGTTTTGACCCATAAGCAATCGGTAGTTCTTTTCCTCCGAATTCTTGGCAAAGTACCGCTCCGCAAGCTACATCGGATGCGTCTGTGTAAATGATAAACTGTTTTTCAAAATCCGGATATTGAAGAATTGGCGGATTTACTAAACATGCTTTCAATTCTTCAAAAGCTTTCTGACACTCCTCAGACCATTTGAATCTAACTTTTTTCCGAGCTAAAGCGTTTAGTGGTGCCGCGATTCCAGCAAAATTTGGTATGAATCTCTTGTAGTAATTGCAAAATGCTACGAACCTTTTGACCTCGTCAGGTTTTGTAGGATTCGGAAATTTTTCAACTACTTTATATTTTGAATCATCTGGAAGTATGCCTTTATCGGTAATCTTATGTCCCAAGAAAGTTACTTCTCTTCGGAAAAATTGACATTTTTCTGGATTCACTTTTAGATTGAACTTTCTACACGTTTGGAAGAATGCACCCAAATTTTTTAGATGATGATTCTCAGAAACATCCAATAACTATTAACTCGTCCATATACAGAAAAGCTTTCTCAGGCGATAATCCTGAAAATGCTAAGTTCATCATTCTGCTGAATGACTGTGGACCGACCTTTATACCCATTGGAAGCCTGCAAAATCGAAATGAACCTTGATCTGTATTGAATGATGTATAATTTCTTGAGCCTTCCTCCAAAGGTATTTGGTAAAATCCAGAAAACAAATCCATTGCGATAGTTTCCACACATTTTCCATAAAAAATAAACAATTTTAATAGAACTTCGTTTAAATTGTTATTTCATTCATTTCAAATCACTTACGTTGAGAAATACTTAAAGATATAATTAATGATGCACTAATTGTCAAATTTTCATTATGTCATGTACTATGATGACATTTAATAGCAACCTAGATGAATATGAGAAATATAATTTGATTTTTTTGAAAGCTACTTAGGTATAGGAACATGATACATCAAATCAAAGGAAATTTAGGTATCTTTCAGGATATTTTATAATATACAGGGTGTTCCATTTAAAAAAACGCATTTTTAAACATTTTTGTATCTAGCAGTAAAATCACACATTTTGAACGACCCTGTATAACGCAGGACAAATTTTTATATTCAGAATCCATAAACATTATCTCGATGACCTACTAACCATCGACCATGAGCCACCCTATATATATATATATATATATATATATATATATATATATATATATATATATATATATATATATACCGGGTGTCCGACTAAGGTCAGCGAGGTAGGATAATAGGGAAACCGTGAACCCTACGACCTCGGAAAAAAAAATTCATAAGTAAATCGGCTAAGAGAAATTCAGCAACATTGATAATGGTAGTAACATTACCATTATTGTTGGGGACATGAATATAGATATACTAAAAAAAATGTGAAATCGCGAATAACTACATACTGACTCTCTCATCCTTTAATTAATATCTCATAAAATATTAGCTATACAGATAAAGTCATATTGATAAACTGACATTGTTTTTCCATTTTGATCTGAAAAATAAATTAAAATTATAAACATTCCATAAGAAAAAACAAAGTTGTGTAGAGTTCCAACTATTTAGAAACACCCGGTATAATTGAAAATATTTTTATGTTGTAGAATGTTTAAAATACGATTGGGTTATTTATAGACATTTTCTCCTAATCTTTACAATAACCCCGTAATCGTCCGAATACCTACGCACTCCTAATCTCCCACCTTGTATTTCATAACTTGAAATGTACCTAGATATTTATCAACAGCGGCCGCGTAGATGTAGCAGTAGCAAAGAACAGAGACGTATATAGAACTGCAATCCTTAATGTTAATACATCTATTTACTAAGAGATGGCAGAGCGATCAGGAATTAGACGTTTTCGTTATTCTATTTATTAGTCTATGGTTTTCATACGCTGTGGGTTATTAATTAATTAATTAATATTTGATACCTAGTTATATTTCTTCTAGCATTGCCTACTCGTGCATACATTTTTTTGGTTTTAGCTTTTGGTTCAGATCACACGATATAGCTTTTTTTATAATTAGACGCGGCCCGCTGTTGATAAATATCTAGGTACATTTCAAGTTATGAAACACAAAGTGGGAGATTAGGAGTGCATAGGTATTCGGACGATTACGGGGTTATTGTAAAGATTAGGAGAAAATGTCTATAACTAACCCAATCGTATTTTAAACATTCTACAACATAAAAATATTTTCAATTATACCGGGTGTTTCTAAATAGTTGGAACTCTACACAACTTTGTTTTTTCTTATGGAATGTTTATAATTTTAATTTATTTTTCAGATCAAAATGGAAAAACAATGTCAGTTTATTAATATGACTTTATCTGTATAGCTAATATTTTATGAGATATTAATTAAAGGATGAGAGAGTCAGTATGTAGTTATTCGCGATTTCACATTTTTTTAGTATATCTATATTCATGTCCCCAACAATAATGGTAATGTTACTACCATTATCAATGTTGCTGAATTTCTCTTAGCCGATTTACTTATGAATTTTTTTTCCGAAGTCGTAGGGTTCACGGTTTCCCTATTATCCTACCTCGCTGACCTTAGTCGGACACCCGGTATATATATATATATATATATATATATATATATATATATATATATATATATATATATATTATATATATATATATAGGGTGGCTCATGGTCGATGGTTAGTAGGTCATCGAGATAATGTTTATGGATTCTGAATATAAAAATTTGTCCTGCGTTATACAGGGTCGTTCAAAATGTGTGATTTTACTGCTAGATACAAAAATGTTCAAAAATGCGTTTTTTAAATGGAACACCCTGTATATTATAAAATATCCTGAAAGATACCTAAATTTCCTTTGATTTGATGTATCATGTTCCTATACCTAAGTAGCTTTCAAAAAAATCAAATTATATTTCTCATATTCATCTAGGTTGCTATTAAATGTCATCATAGTACATGACATAATGAAAATTTGACAATAATGGAGATAATAGGAATGGACAATAATGATCTCAGGCTACTGAAACACTTATTTGACCATCAAGTAGCTACCGTTAGAGTAGAAATAATACCCATTCCAATAAAATCCCCATTAGAGAAAGAATACGTCAAGGATGTGTTTTGTCGCCTGCACTATTCGATATATATATATATATATATATATAAAAAGATGTTCTTGGGGATGCAGTCATATATTAAATAAAATTCTTTGATTGAAGCCGAGCTTTCGAGAATGTTTATTCTCTTCTTCAGGGCAAACTACAAATCGTTACAAAATTATTTCAACAACAACTTAATAGTATTTTAAAAATACTTACAATCGTGAATTTAGAATAAATTAACCAAAAACAGGAAAGATTTCATAGCCATCAATTACAAATGTCATTATTTATATTTGTCATGGTAATTAATTTATTCTAAATTCACGATTGTAAGTATTTTTAAAATACTATTAAGTTGTTGTTGAAATAATTTTGTAACGATTTGTAGTTTGCCCTGAAGAAGAGAATAAACATTCTCGAAAGCTCGGCTTCAATCAAAGAATTTTATTTAATATATGACTGCATCCCCAAGAACATCTTTTTATTTATTATAAAACCAGTCAAGAATACAAAATCAAAATATATATATATATATATATGTCTGACTGTGGAATACGAGATCCGTACACAGTTATACTTGCGGAAAATGAGATCCTGAGATCCGAACGCCGGATCTCACAACGAAAGAGTCAATTATTCTATGTATTTAGGATGTGCTGATGCGCCTTGTACCAAAAACAGCCGGATTCCACTTTCCGCATTTTTACCTATTTGTATACAGAAATAGTTTGTTGTTATCTACAACGCAACGGTCGTTTTTGTATATAACTTCTATTTTCCAAATTTAATAATGTGAGATCCGAAAAATTGCAACACTGCCTAAATGCGCACGGATCTCGTTTGGTGCGATAGAAGTCAAGCCCTATATACATACATTTGTTAAGGCGCATGGACAAATATGACCATGTATGGATCTTATTTGAATTATACTGGACATTGATGTAAGATGACTGTAGGCAACGTATATCCTCGTTCATCTTCTAAGTTATAACTAATCAATCTTAATATTCTCGTCAATTCGCTTATAAGTTTGAAGTGTAAAAAAATGATTAGCTCCAGGACATCAAGAATGGTTCGTCTGGCACAAAATACAAATGACCAAAAAGGTAAATACCTATTAACCTAACTTTTGAAAACTATTGGCGGGAATGTGAGACAGTAGATAATAATGATTCAATATGTGTAATGGGTAATGAAATAAATAAAAAATAGAGTGATGATAGTTTAAGAGCCTATTATTATATGTGATAGATATTTATCTTCATAGAAACGTAGTTTTGACATTATGAATTTAATTATTTCCTTTTTTTATTTAAAACATATCTTCTTCACTTGTTATAAGAAACAATATATTTGCACTGACTTTCAAATATTGGGATAAAATATAAATAATCCAATTCAATTGTAGAAAATCAGGAAGATTATTCTGATTCAGATGATTCTCAAAAGGATCCAGATTACACACAGTCTTCCATAGAAAGTTCTTCAGGAACTACCAGTAAGTTTCTTAATAACGGAAGCTTAAATATTACAATTATTGCATCTAAAATTTTCAGGGATATCTAGAGGTCTTAGATCCGAAGAATATTACGGAATCCCTGGTATTATTATCATTAACATCCGTTTTTCGTAATTTTATTTAATTTTAATTGTAGCAATCATATGCACACATTTTAGAAAAAAGTGACAAGTCTTTTCATCTTAATAGATTTCTCAACGACCTTCAGGTAAATGTACATTTATTGTGATAGTTTTTTTTATTTCTTTGATAAATATGACTCTAATAAGAACTACTTAAAACTGTAGGAGCTATCACCATCGAAAATGCATCTAGAGTGTGAACAGAAAAGTTCATCTAAAATTAATATTTTGAATCAATTCATTTTGAAACCAACAGCTCTAACTATGTTAAGTTTTATAAAAGATAATCTCAAATGATAGAATCAGGTTAAAATGGCTTAGAACATTTAAAATCAAATCGTTATGTTTATCTACAATTATGATGTTTTACTATTATGCAAAATCTATAAAACTAATATAAACGATTTTTTTAAATACCATCACTTTGTTTTAGGATGCATCAACAGCCAAAAACAAATTGATTGTAATGTTCTTGATGTAAAATACAAAATTTTCCAAATAGTAATTATATTTGATGCACATAAATTAATTTTTATGCTCTTTTTTCTGTCAAGAGAAGTTTTTGCATTTTTAAATCAAAAATCGTTTTTGAGCGGATACAAACTTATTTTATTAATTTTGAAATTATTATTATTATATATTTTATAATAAATAATGCTTATTAAAACAAATATTGTGTGAGCATAATAAAAAAATTACCAACGTAAACTAATAAACATTTAAACCTGTTCAAAAGCATTATCGTGGTGTCCCGAAATTCGACAGTCAACGCCCGGCAAAATCATTGTACCAAATCCCGCTCATTGATTCAGGTATTGATTTTGGTAAAAAAGATGATATTATTTCACATAACTTTTTTACGAGATTTTCTGATAATTTTAACTAGAAAATATGGTTTAAAAGTTATTAATCTGTAAATTTGTTATAGTTGTTTGAACTTAATAAACTGAACTATTTTCGATAAAATACCATAAAACAGTTCATAGACTCAAAAATACACAATGCTTGGAGAATCTGTTTTTTGAAATATTAAGATTTCTACGTAAAACACTTTAATAATATGTCACTAGATACAGGTTATTTCTTAATTTTCAAATAAAACACTCACATTTTATATAAGACAACCTAAATCGCAGTAACTATACACTTTGTATCCAAGAGTTTTGCATTAAACCTTAAAATTTTTAAAGAATTCTTCCGATATTCTATAAGTAGCTTATTATTATTAACACATTTGTTTTAGTTTGAAAGATTTTCGGAGTCATTCTCATGACTATTAAATTCAGTTTTTCTCGAAAACTGAAATTTCTCAAGTTCAATCAAGTGTAATAAATTTACATACTAATGCTTACGTTATATTTTTTGACAACTTTATCAAAAAAGTTCTGGCTTAATATCATCAGTTATTGCTTATGTAGCGCCCCCTACAGTAAAATAATAAATAATACCACTTTACCAAAGTTGGGTAAAATTGATTGGGTTGTAAAATTATTGCAGAAAAAATTTTTTTTTTAATTTTGCCACCTTGTATATTGGGTGCATTTGCGAGCATCAGCCACATACCTCAAGGTGCATGATTTGCAAGTCTCAAATAGTGGTCATTCCTGGATACTACCTATTTAATTTTGTCCTTGTTTAAATTGTGCTAAATATTGGGGATTTTTTTTTAGGATTCTGCAACCAACGCTAATAATAAAAATGAAGACCAAGAGGGTTGTGATAATAAAATAGAATCTATAAAAGAAAACTCTGAATATAATACCATTCAAAGTAATGCTCATGATTCTTTAATGAATACTGAAAATGCTATTCCTGATTTTGGGCCTCTACCTTTTGATATGACCAAGGTTAAAAATTCATATAGTTTGCAATAATGTTTTCAAACCGATTGCAAAATTATTTTTGAATATGAAACCTGCACTTCTCTCATTTAATTATAATATAATAGTTCATAATTACGCCAAAAACTGCTTATTGTTATTCAAATGTTTAATTTTTAAAAATAGTTAACATTTTACTCCTATTTTTAGTATTTAAATTCAAATATCAACATTTCGAACAGAAAGAGACGAATTTGGGACAAAAGAGATTTTTGCCTCTATTGTTTTGAAAATGTAACCAATTTTAGTCGGCACTTAATTAGAAAGCATCATAATGAAGTAGCTGTTCAACAATTTATGAATATGAAACTAGGAAGCATTGAAAGAAAACATTTTATAGATATGTTAAGGAAAAAAGGGAATTTCTTGTCTCCGACCCAAAATGAAATAAAAACTGTAAGAAGACCATCTTCGCACAATGTCAAACCTGAAAATATTCTTCCATGTTTATATTGTCAAGGATATTATATGAAACGTTACTTGAAGCGACATGCTATGAAATGCTCTCAGCGTCCTCAGAATAATTCAAAACCGAATTCGAATATTCAGTCAGAGGCTCAAACCTTTTTATCCTTTCGTTCTGTTGATGATACATTTATTAGCAGCCTACGTATGAAAGATGGCATATTAAATATGCGTTGTGATAGCATATCAATATTGGCTAAAAGTGATCCCCTCATATTATCATTTGGATCATTTTATGCAAAACGACATCGTCATAATCACTTAAATAAAGTAACCAAAAATAAATTGCGAGAACTAGTTCGATTATGGCAAAACATAAAATTTTACATTTCTGATAAAAGTATGTTTGATGCACTTAAACCAGAAAATTTTAAATATTTGGTTCTGTGTAATCAAAATATTTGTGGATATGATCAAAAAAGTCAGAAGTTTGAGAAATCACCTTCGTTAGCTCTTCATAAGAGTACGACTTTGAAAAAATTATGTGATCAGGCGTTCTCTGAAATTGAACAAAAAACTCTATATTTATAAATGGAATAAATAGCATCGACAAAGCTAAATAAACTAAAACATTAAAGATGCTGATCACGACAAACTGGAACGCTGAAATAAGCAGTGCAGCTAATCAGGATTTAACAGAAAAGCAATGGAAGAAACCAACAATAATTATTCCATTAACATCGGATATAAAAAAAATTAAATGAATTTGTGAAGCAAATGGCTAAAAGATGTGCTGACCAATAAAAAATTAATAACGACGATCGCAAATCATTGGGTCCGTTAAGCCACACCCCCGATAAAACGAATATAAATTTTTTTGATTGCAAAATTATGTGCAAATTACGGCCACAAAAAATAATTTTGTGCACAATTCCTTAACCATTTTTTCGTAATTTGAAAAAAGGGGGTGCAGCTTGACGTCAAGCTGCACTCCCGCACCGGTTCCTGTTGCCAAAATTTAAAAATCGATCACACTATAATTCTCTAAGCATACACCTTCTTTTTTTATTTATTAAAGGGGGTGTGGCTTGACGTCAAGCTACACCCCCGCACCAATTCCTGTTGCCAAAATTTAAAAATCGATCACAGTATAATTATGTGCAAATTATGTGCAAATTACGGCCAAAAAAGGAAATTTTGTACTCCACCCCTTAACTGTTTTTTTTTAATTACAAAGTGGTGTGTAAAACGAATCTAAATATTATTTCTTGCAAAATTATATTCAAGTTATGGCCACAAAAAATAATTTTGTGCACAATTCCTTGACCATTTTTTCGTAATTTGTTAAGAGGGGGTGCACCCCCGCACCAATTCCTGTTGCCAAAATTTAAAAATCGATAACACTATAATTATGTGCAAATTACGGCCACAAAAAATTTTGTACTCCATCCCTTAACTTTTTTTCGAATTACAAAGTGGTGTGTAAAACGAATTTAAAAATTATTTATTGCACAATTATATGCGAATTACGGCCACAAAAAATTATTTTGTGCAAAATTCCTTGACCATTTTTTTGTGATTTAAAAAAGCGAGTGCAACTTGACGTCGAGCTGCATCCCGCACCGATTTCTGTTGCCGAAATTTGAAAATCGATTACACCATATATATGTGCAGATTATGTGCTCTCCAATGACCTACAGAACAACTATGCTTCTCTAAGCATACACCTTCTTTTTTTTATTTATTAAAGGGGGTGTGGCTTGGCGTCAAGCTACACCCCCGCACCCATTCCTGTTACCACTTTGTAATTTGAAAAAAAGTTAAGGAGTACAAAATTTCCTTTTTGTTGCCGTACGGCAACAGGAATTGGTGCGGGGGTGTAGTTTGACGTCAAGCCACACCCCCTTTAATAAATAAAAAAAAAAAAGGTGTATGCTTAGAGTAGCATAGTTGTTCTTTAGGTCATTGGAGAGCACATAATTTGCACATAATTTTGGAATAGATAAATTATAAATTTGTTTTACACACCACTTTGTAATTTGAAAAAAAGTTAAGGGATGGAGTACAAAATTTCCTTTTTGTGGCCGTAATTTGCACATAATTTGCACATAATTACAGTGTGATCGATTTTTAAATTTTGGCAACAAAAAATAAGGTGTATGCTTAGAGTAGCATAGTTGTTCTTTAGGTCATTGGAGTGCAAATAATTTTGCAATAGATACATTTTGAATTCGTTTTACACACCACTTTGTAATTTGAAAAAAGTTAAGGGATGGAGTACAACATTTCCTTTTTGTGGCCGTAATTTGTACATAATTTGCACATAATTACAGTGTGATCGATTTTTAAATTTTGGCAACAGGAATTGGTGTGGGGGTGTAGCCAGACGTCAAGCCACACCCCCTTTAATAAATAAAAAATGAAGGTGTATGCTTAGAGTAGCATAGTTGTTCTGTAGGTCATTGGAGAGCACATAATTTGCACATAATTATGGGGTAATCGATTTTCAAATTTCGGCAATAGAAATTTGTGTGGGATGCAGCTCGACGTCAAGTTGCACCCGCTTTTCAAATCACAAAAAAGTGGTCAAGGAATTTTGCACAAAATAATTTTTTGTGGCCGTAATTCGCACATAATTTTGCAATAAAAAAATGATATTCGTTTTATCGGGGGTGTGGCTTGACGGACCCCAAATCATATAATGATTTGCAAAAATGTTGCTATACATTATTGATCAAGCTTAACAGAAGAGGAATGGGGGAACTGGAACATCTAGAATTAGAAAGCTATTTACAAGAGAATAATGATATTATTTCTGAGGAATTTTTAAGAAATTTAACTGAAACCGAAAAAAATCTACTCAAAAAATACAAAAGGATAAAAGGATTGTAATTAGAGGAAAGCGCCACAAACCTGTACCTGTGCTATTTCCAAAAGAAGTGCAAGATTATACTACGTTATTACTCTCAGTGAGGAAAAATTTTGTGTTATCATCAAACCCATTCTTATATGCAACAGTTAGGAAAGACTCTTGTCTTGATGGTTACACTACCTTAAGAACACTAGCACATCAATCTGTAGCAGAATACCCGCGAGCATTGACTTCTGACAAGTTCAAAAAAGCATATTGCAACAATTTTCCAAATTGACAACTTAAGTTCGACAGATATAGAGCAATTGTGCACGTTTTTGGGGCACACAGTTACCACACATCAGAATTTTTACAAGTTAATCTTTTTTTTTTTGTTTAAAATGATTCTCTAACTATGGTCCATATTAGGTTACCACAAGAAATATACCAGACAGCTAAAATAGCAAAGTTGCTGTTAAAATCTCAAGGTGAAGGTCTTGATGAAAACATAGATGATGATCTGACTTCAGATGAAGAGAACGATGTTAATGAAGGGAGTGATGAAAACGAGAATAATAATACTGAAAAAATCCTTAATGGCAAATTATTCATGGTAAGTTCATTTTTTTTAAGCAATGTCAATTTAGTTGGTTTTTAGAAGGAAACTAAGAAGTTCCTAAAAATAAAATTATCCGAACCAAGAACTTTACAAAAACTATTCAGAAGAATAAGAAAAATGATGAAGTAAAAGATAGTAAGTATTCCAATAAGTTTATAAAAGTTGAGATATGTATATATAACATAAAATTAGAGTAAGAAAATAAAAAGAAAGTTAAGTATTCTAAAGTAAAATGAACAGATGATCAAAAAAGCATCACTAAGAAATATTTTAAATTTAATATTGAGAAGCTGAAGACACCAACCGAAAGAGAAATTGAATAATTTAGATCAAAGTATCCTTGTATGGAGAATAAAGACTGGAAAAATTAAAAGCTTTTGTTTTCAATGAATACCGAAAACTATATGACTGATTCTTAGAGTGAGAAACATAGGCGCTCCCTGAGCCGAGGCAGTCTCACCTGCCTCTTTCAACTTGGTCACCTTGTAGCTGACCTGACCAAGCAGGTAAAAAAAATACCTGCTATTTCGGTCAAGGCGTCTCTCTCCTTTCTCAAGAGTCTTAAAACAAGGAGTTTGCCCTGAGGTTCTTCCTTGACGGCCTTGTGGAAGAGGATCCACCTTGGTATGCCTCCCCATGAGTTTTGAGCAGCCAGGCGCCTTCTCAGATCCCCAGTCTCGATAGGAGTGCCGGGAATCCAATGAGTCGCTCAGGCAGCTCATCTTCTGGGAATACGGTGAGCCTTGCTTCCGCTCACAGAGGTTTCATGGCTTCGACCGCCTTCATTAGGAAGTCACGTGCAACTTCGTCGGTGCTGGTGATCCTCAGCGCTCTTGAAAGTGGGAGCTCCCTCCGCTGTGTCCAGTGCGTTAGCCACAATGTGGCTGAGCTCCTCGTTGATACGGGTTGCCTTTTCCTCGGTAAGGAGTCAGCTTTGGTCCGACCGGTCGACAATGGCCAGCCTGAGGAGGTCTCTCTTCCCAGGGGCTTAAACCTCTCCACCAACGTCAAGGTCCTACAACCCCTTGGAGAGGGGAGAAATCATAAATAATATTAGATATGCCGACGATACCGCCATGAGGGCTGAAAGTCTACCAGACCTCCAGATTGACACAGTAAATGACTCAAGTCGTCGAAGAGATTTAAAAATTAATGTTAACAACACCAAATGGATGGCAGTGGGAATGCTGGATGTTGATCCAGGACAACTGCTTGGACGGGAAGGTGTTGGGGCATGTTGATCACTTCACATATATTGGTAGCTGGTTGAATGCAGGGGGAGATTCTCACAAGGAAATATTAAATAGAATTGGAGTAGCTCGTAAGGCATTTATCTCATGGAAACCAGTTCTATGTAAAGCTCCGACCAATAATAATCTGGAGGCCTTTGAATTGTGGTGCTATCGTAGAATCCTGAAGATACCCTGGATTACACACACTTCAAACGGGGATGTGCTTAGAATGATGGACACGGAAAGGAAACTTCTGAACATCTTGAAGTTGAGAATAACCGAGTACATTGGCCATATTATCAGAGGTCAAAAATATCATTTTCTTGGACAAATAATACAGGGTAAAGTGGAAGGAAAGATATGGATTGGACGAAAAAACTATCCTAGCTGCGCAATATTAGACACAGGATGAATCTTCAATTGGAAGACCTCTTTAGAGTAGTAGCAAACAAAGATGGATTTCATAGAATTGTCAATGTCTGAACCCAGGTACGGCACTCAAAGAAAAAAATAATTTTTCCAATCTATCTTTTAGAAAACCATCAATTTCCCAAAACTCCAATGTCGCCCTCAACCCCTGATCCAACTCTCCAATTATATCCCAGTAAACTGTAGGTATACCTATATTAAACCTAATCAGCGAAACCCACTACCTAAATTATTTCAATCTTTATTTCGAGCGTGATCAACCCATGCATCTGTTTACATGAGCCGAATTTGTAAGTTGATTTTAGTATAGTATTCTCCAGATTATGACGTTTTAGCGTTCACTGAATTTTGCTGTATGACTTTCTAGACATATTTTGCTGATCAGGAACTGAATATTTTGGATTTTCTAAAAATGATTAGGCAGGTGTTCTAAGTCTGTCTATAAAGGAATATATCCCTTACTTTGGAAGTAAAGTAAATATTAGAGTCTTCTTCATCTATTTCTTTAGATAGTCCTCTTCATTAGTTGAACGCATGCACTCTTCGAAATGACTTATTACGTTTTCAATAGTATTTATTGACGGGATCCTTCAGCCCGGGTATATTTGATGATATTCATGTCGTATATGCTCTTACAACGCTGTTATTTGAATAAAATAACTTTTCCCGCTGCTGGTAATGTAAATAATTCAAACATACTTAGATACAAAAGGGTTTAAGACACTTCACCCAATGGATACTTCGCTTAAAATTATATATCGACCACTTCGCCCAAAAATTTGTCCACTTCGCCTAAAACTTGTTGGTGGACACATTGCACAAAATGTCCACATCGCCCAAACTAACTGAAAGTCTACAAAGCCCAAAATGGCACAAAAAAATCTTTATTTATTTTGATCAATTACTATTTTTTTAATAACATCTTTAATAATGCATGAGACTTTCTGGGATATAAGAGTTTTCTGAAAATAACCAAACTCGGTACAAAAATCTGTCGTTGACTGACTAAGAAAAATGTAGATAAACAGAATGATTGACTTTGTACTTTCAAAATAGTGGCCTTCAAAAGTAAGAAACTAAAAAAAAATCCAAAATTGAAATGGAATTGAAAATAATTTTCATTCTTTCGTACGATTTCAAGTTACCTACATTTTTGCGATATGTAAAGGATATAATGAGAAGTTTGTAGTTTGGACCTCAAGGGTCAACTGTATTTTTTCTTTTCTTTTAATTTCTTGTAGACTTTGCAAAATGATTACCAATATTCATTCATTCATTTTCAGTAATATCCATAGATTATTATAAATTATTGTTTATTAATATTTATAAAGAGTTTTCGCTGCTTGTTTTCGAAGGCTTTTGTATCTGTATTTATTTTAAATGTAAAAAATCCGTTTCGTGACAATGATAAGGCCGGTTAGAGTAGTTGCTACTTTATTTCATATCTGAGAAACTATATATAAAAAAGAAGCTGCTTTAGAGGCATAACCCATTTGAATTGAAGATCTATAAATTTATATGATTATTTGCAGCCCATACATTACTGGAGATATTGTAACAGTAACAGTAATATAATGAACTTAACATTCTACTTCCTTGATTTTTTTGTATTAAAAATATAATTTTGTTTAGATCTTTGCTTATTTTATATAATAATATATTTTTCATTTACATTTATTGAATGGATTTCTATATTAATTTCTCGGAGACTTTTTCTTAGTTAATGTGAAGTTGAATTACAATTTTATGCTGGTCTACTTTTCTAATAAAATTTAAACAGCTATAATATTAACTTATTACTAAGGTCCCGAATAGAGTTCGATCAATAAATTTTTGCGAAGTAGTCATTTTTTTTTGGGCGAAGTTGCTATGGAAACTGTTTTCAGTACGACATTTTTGGGCGAAGTGGTCGTTAAATCATTTTGGGCGAAGTGTCCTTGGGCGAATTGTCCAGGTCCCATACAAAACATGAAAATGGCAAATATCATTTGTGAATTATTTTTTCTAGACGACGGAATGTGAATACTGTCATTTACATTTCTAGAGAAATTAAAAAAGTGAATCTAGTTGATTTAATATCATATGATTGGACAAAACAAATTAACAATTACTAGTTAGTTGCTAAAATTGTTTACAAAAGAGCAATTTGAAAAAGATGAATTTTTCATAACACCTTCATGTTCTAATGATTCTTTTGATTTCTTCTCAAATTGGGCTGTGATGGTTTTTATTGTTTCTGAAAACCTTTGAGCAAATCCTGTTTGAAGTGAAGTAGATATTTACAGAATACAATAATACAACGGCAGCGGGAAAAAACGCAATAAGTGACACGGAATGAATCGACTGCTAACATCCTTCGCAAGTCTCGGCTTTCGCTTTGGGGCGTACTCACTTGCCTTGAATGTTAACATGTCTCTACATTCCTTGTTACTTAAATAACTATTATTATTTGACTTCTTTCTTCGGCCTAATAACCCTTAACCTTAATAATTTTCAATTTATGCAAAACAGTTTATTCTTCAAATGACATTGTTTCGTTGCCATGTTTACGAATATTGTAGACGTTTTCGAGGCAACTTGATTATTTTTATAACAATTGTGGAAAAATAAGTTTCAACACAAATATTTCAAAAATGACTGAACCAAATGCCAACAAATTACATATATTTGAAATTAGAGCAAAGAGAACTTCCATTCTAACTAATAATTTTTTCAACGTTGAGTTGAAGTTTCTTATTTCTGCTATTTTTCTCTACCACTCGTAATAGTGTGTTGAGTTGTGGGTGGGAGTCAAAATATTATATTCGATTTCTAATATGCCGAGTTAATTCAATATATTTGCATGTTAAATAACACTTCCGCATGTAATGTAATTAACTAAACCTTAAAGTTGATATCAAGTACTATTAACCATATACTAAGCCCAACCCAACTCAAGTTGAAATCTGGCATCAACTAAATGAGCGACCGTGTACTGGTTTGAGTTGTTTACAACGAAAAAGCTGAAAATGAAACAAATTTACAATAAATAAACTAGCATTCTGATAAGCCAACATCCAGTGTTAATCTTTCTTCTGAATATAATTTAATTTTTCACTTTTATTTCAAACGCCCGCAAAAAGTCAAGCTTTCACATACACATAATAAAGTTGATATCTATTCTATGTTATAAGGTTGCTAACATGCATGTCCGTTAAACCGTTTGTTAATAGATGGCGATATTAATATGGGGTTCCTATATATCCTCAAGATATTTATAAAATTGAGCTTATGCGCTCATCAAAATAACCTAAAAGTGACATCTCACAGAAACGCTCATAAAGTTAATAGATCGGGCATATCAATTCCTCAGCTAACTCACGATAGACAGAGTTGAAGAACTACTTCGAAAAGTTATTAACCCTAGACAGAATTCATAACCAGAAGGACAATCCAAATACGAGACATCACCCAGAATCAGACAAGGATAGCTCAAAACCATTCAAGATTAGCAATAGATACGAGTCACTACCCATCGAAGACGACTAGATGTTCAGCAACCTCTTGAAGAAACCGCTCATACTCTTCTGACATACATTTTACTTTGAAGAGTAAAAAAACAAAAAGCAAAGACCTACCAAAACTAAACCAGCGACCTACGATAACAGCGAGAAGTCAAAAAATAATCCAACCAAAAATAACAGACAGAAAAAACATACCAACAAAGCAAGCCAATGCAACCGTAAATGATAGCTCTTACTTGCAAAATGACAACGCCAACTTCAAAAGAAGAGTACCGCCAGTTACTTTGGCCAATAAAAAAGGCTGGGACGAAGCCTCTGAATACTTCCATTCCCGGAATATTAGATATCACAAAGCTGCAGACCATCATAAAGGCTTACGCAATATACATATTCCCAGACACTCCTGATGACTTCAGGAAAAATCTTTAAGCTATATGATGACAAATATAAACATCTCTCTCATGAACTTCCTGAAGAGAAGATCCTAAGAGTAGTAATCAAGGGTGTCCCGGAATATGTTGACACGACTGAAATAAACAAAGAGCTGCAGGACTTCACTCCTGTCAAGGTAGCCGGGATGACAAACAATGAGAGAGAGAGAAAGAGAGAGAAATGCTTTATTGTCGAAAAAATATAAATTTTGTAGACAAAGCAAAATAAAAATATCAAAATCAAACACTACAAAACAAAACAAAGGCAAAACTAAAAATTAAATTAAAATTAAATAAATTTATATAATATAAAACAAAAATATAAAAATATAAAGATGTAAAAATATAAGATAGTAAGTATCAGAATGAAACCTACAGCTGTATATTCGGTTAGAAAGTAAGTTAACATACAGCTGTAAATTCAGTCAGAAGGTAAACACTAACTAAATCACAAAACAAAAACAAATTTTGTACAAACAATAAACCAGTGCGTGAGCTGAGCAGAAACGTGCCTTAGTGAAAGAAGTCGTTAACTGCATAAAAGGCATTATCCTAGGTAGTAGGTATTTAATTGAATCTGGGATAAGCCGTTATAGATTTAATTTTGTGTGACAGATGATTTTACATTACAAAAGACCCTTAGGATATCAAACATCAAATAGTATTCACTAAACCATTGGGTGTAAGAAGCTTAATATTAAGTATGACAAATCAACATAGTGACATGGAAAGCAAAACGTCAGACGTACAAAAATACGGAGACAATTAAATACACAATTACCCACAATCTTGACATACTTCTCATACATTCCCCAAACCCCAACATAAGACTCAAATCCCAAACTATACAACAGACGAAAGGTTGGAGAATAAAGAGCAGCATCGCCCACAATATCACGCCAGATAAATCGATCGAAAACATCGAAATTATTATGATCGAACTGACACAACACAATGGCCAACTATTAAAAATAGGATCAATATATACTTATCCTCCAATCAGATCAAAAAACGACTATAGCAACACAGGAACGACCAATGGGACCAATATCTTGATTCGATGAATGATTCTGATATAAACAAAAACTTCTTTAGATCAATTTATGTCAATGGAAAATAACAGATCATACATTGGGCGACCGATAAAAAGATTGTCTTTACGATGACAGATGTCAAAAGGTTCTGTTCTCTATATGACATCCTACATACGTATTTCATATTCTTGCCGACCTCTCTTATCTATAATATCTATAAAACTAATAGAGTAGGTATCATAACATCCACAATAATTCTAGTAGGCATTGGTAAAATTGATTAGCTTATTTAAGTCGTTAAGTAAATAAGAACGATTATAATGGTAATATTAAAATATAGAACAACTAACTATAATAACTTGCAAAACTTAATCCTTCATGTAAAGTGACATTCACCGGATTCAACACATAACTGCGCTCTAATTAGGTAGGGCCTGATTATATGCGCGCCTAATAACTCTTTAGATGTCGAAATTCAACCCTAATTATATTTTTAGATCTTCGAAGCTCAACAAAGTTGTACTGTACATACATTTTCTCTTTTAGATTAGACCATAAAAAAATCTAGAGATATGCAATTTGTAGATCTGACGTGCCATCTAATTATTTTGGTTCGATTGGCGATCCGGTCACAATCTTAGCTCTGAATGGTGGTTCCCCATCTTGCTGGAATATCAAGTTTTGTCTAGTAGGTACCTATATATTTGAAATTGATGAAGTCATCTAATTCAACATTTATGAACTTTTTTTTCCCGTAAGAGTGCCATTGTAATATTTAGGTCCAATAATTTGTCGATCGATTTCGCATCATAAATTTAATCCCCAGCTTGTTTGAAACTTGGTATCCCTCCGCCATGTGCATTTTCTTGGGACCAATAATGAGAATGATGTCCATTGACTAGCCCATTATTATAAAATCGAGATTCATCCATCCACATAATAGATGTAATAACGACATTTCCTGACCGACTCCCAGCCATAATACGAAATCTAGACGTTTCTCATAATATCTAGATGTTGTTTTGGCTTCTGTTCTAATAAAGACATCCCCCATATTATTTTTTCATAAATATCTTTAATGTACAGACATCGGCCTGTTACAATTTTATTATATATGATCTTAGATTAGGAATTCCTAGTATAATATATAGATTTATAGATGTATAGATCTTTTTTTTACTTTTTCGAATAATGAGGTACAGGGGGAAATCTGCAAAAGGGACTCGCCTGGGAAAACTTACTCCCCAGACGAGTTATGTGGGATTTTGACTGCACTAAAACCTAACCTGCACTTCCAAACCCTGCTCCTGGAACGGTGATTCCTCGGCGGCACTCTTTGTAAATACTACTACGCCGGGACGTTCTTACATGATGTTATTGTTGCGATGTTACTGGTATTACAAATAATCTTCATACGTAGTGCGAAGATCCTTGACGATAGACTCCGCGTACTTTATTCCATGCCGATTCACTTTTCAGCATACCCTCCACTTTGCTTTCTGGACTGATGAGGTGGTCTAGGTTCCTCTCTAGTTCCGTCCGTGTCCCCTCGTAAAAGAGACACTGGAAGAAATACGTGCTCTACATCTTCGATCACATCGCAGCAATGATGACAGTTTGGGGAGTCGCTTCACATAAATCTGGGCAAGTATGCCCGAAAGCATCGATGCCCAGTCAAGAGTTGGGTGATGTAGTACCCGACCTCCCCGTGCACGCGAGTGACCCATTTGGTGACATCTGGGATCAGCCTATGTGTCCACCGACCTTTCGTTGAGCTGTCCTGCTCACGCTGGATATATGCTCCTTGTAATTCAGTCTGGCATCCAAGACCACTCCTAGGTACTGGAAGTAGGGTAGCGACTGGATGTCATGGTCGCCTAGTCTAATGGTGATGGTCTCCATTTTCTTCCGGCTACTCACAAGGAGTGCCTCGGTCTTATGTTCTGCCAAAGACAGTTCTGCCGACCGCATCCACTGTCTGATCCTGCTGATGGTGGTGGAGACTGCGGCTTCCAGCTCCTCTAGTTGCTTAGCGACAAGGACAACCGCCACATCGTCCGCGAAAGCCACGAGTGTTGTGTTCGCCGGTAGTTCCAGGTGGAGTAGACCGTCGTACATGGCGTTCCACAAGAGTGGCCCCAGGACAGAGCCCTGAGGTACCCCTTCTCGTGACCTCATGCACCGCTGGTCCCTGCTCCGTCTCGTAGTGTTGACCGCTGAAATATGATCTGACCATCCTTCGAAAATAGTAGGGCACCCCCATGTGCTCAAGAGCCTCCAGGACTCGATCCCAAGGGGCTGAGTTGAACGCGTTCTTGATGTCCAGGGTGACAATGAGGCAGTACTTTTTGGAACCACCTTTCCATCTCTTTCCTCTCTCCGGTATTGTGCGATGGTCGAGTTCCACCAGTGGACTGGTGCTCGGCCTTTGTTTGGGCGACAACTTAGCATCGACGCGTCGCTGGCTGCCTCCAAGACCACATTTACCTCTTCTGTGATGCCCTCAGTAGTACTTGTCTGAGTCGCCGGTGATCCCCTCATCATCAATCTGAAGGTCTCTGCGTCAAAGCATTTGCTATTCCAGCCCACTGGCTGTCTCCTTGTGGTTGTCTGACGCCACCCGCTTCTGAGGTTGGTGTTGACTTCCCAGATTATAGCTTGATGGTCGCTATTTGTGAACTCCTCATCGACCTTCCATTCGCAGCCCCCTTTTGCAAGAGCTCTGCTAATGAACCTCACGTCGATGATGGAGCTTGCGGCGCCTTTTGATAGGTGCTCGTAGTCCCCTCATTCATGAGAATGAGGTTCAGTATTGAGAAAGCGGGGCATTCTGTGAAGAAATGCTCCACTATTTCTTCCTCCTCCATGCATGCCCGACATGTCGGGTCGTCGACGACACCCATTGTATGTAGGTGTTTTCTTAGCACAGCATGCCCGGTCCAGATGCTTACAAGTGAGCGTAGTTTGGCCCGGGGCAAAGCTAGGCAGTCCTCGGCCCGTTTTCAGCATGGCTCCGTGATGAAGTTTCTGCTCTGTCGGCAGCCCACAATTGAGTTCCACCTCTGACAGTGTCTGAGGTGTGTGTTCTCTTTAATGAGGTTGGCCCTGATGGGTGCTGCCGGTTCGGGCCCACTCATTGTTCCCGACGAAGCAGCACCCGCCAGCTTATCCGCCTTGTCATTGCCCTCGTTCCCATCATGTGCTGGCACCCAAGCTAGTTCCACCACATTTTCATTTTCTAGTTCCGACAGTTCGCGATGGCAGTTCAGCGTGGTTCTCGCGTCGTACCTGCCTTTTTCAAGCGCTTTTAAGGCGTTAAGAAGTGTATCACTCGTCCTCGCATCTTGCTTATGCAGACCTCACTAGCCCCTCGAGCTAGTGCTATTAGTTCCGTTTTTAATACGGTGGCATACTTCCCGAGCGGTTGTTGTAGAGATAGTTGTAGGTTTTGACTGAAGATTCCTATGGCTGTACTGTCCCTCTTTTTAGACCCATCAGTGTATACGTCTATTGTATGCATAGTGATTGAGTCTGCTTCTTCCCAACAAACGTTGTATTTGCATTTGCTGAATAGGGGTGCAATATGGTCTGAGCAGGCCTCGAGGAGTGGTATTCTGGCGAGGCCCTCCTCCAAGATGGCTGTATGACTCTTCACGCTCTTGTATACCCATAATGTTCCACCATCTTTCAAACGAAGGGCGGTCAGTAATGCTGCCCCCTCCAGATATAGATCTAGGGGTGGCAAGCACAACAACGCCTCTAGCGCAGCAGATGGTGTGGTCCTCATGGCACCAGTGACTGCGATGCAGACAGATCTCTGCAGTCTTGCAAGTCTGTCCTTCTCAATCTTCACCGTAGCATATCATGGGCCTTATCACTGCTGTGTACAACCATAGGGTGACCTTTGGCGATAGGCCCCAGCTTTTACCTACAACTCTTCGACATTGTCAGGTAAGTTTTCTGTCGATTACCACCCCTAGGTATTTCACCTCGTTGGATAGCTTAAGCTGGGTTCCATGTAGTGTAGGCATTTTTATGTCCCCCACCTTTCGTTTTCTGGTAAAGAGCATAGCCTCTACTTTGTAGGGATTCACAGAAAGAGACGTTGCCCTGCTCCACTTTTCTAGGATGCTTAGTGCCCTTTGCATGAGTTCGCAAAGCACTCCAATGTGCTTCCCTGTCAGCAGTATGACTATATCATCTGCATATATATGGTGTACAGGCCCTCGTCGTTCAGGGTCGTTAGAAGGTCGTCTACTACTATGTTCCATAGCAAGGGGGAGAGAACCCCTCCCTGAGGACAGCCCTTCGCAACACTCACTGAGACAGTTGCGCCTGCGACACTAATTTCAACTATTCTGCTCTCGAGTACATTTCCTATCCACCTGCGCAAACCTGGCGGTACGGTTCTGTCCCGAAGAGCATTATTGACTGCTTCGAAGGTAGTTCGATCGAACGCACCTTCGATTTCTATGAAGACTCCTAGGGAGTTTTCGCCATAGTCCAGAGCTCTTTCTATCCTGCTCACCAGAACGTGGAGAGCGGATTCCGTAGATTGCCCTGGTGTGTAGGCGAATTGATTGGGGTGTAACGGTCTTTGGGTTAAGACGTTACCCCTGATCCAGCCGTCGCATGTTTTCAGTAAAAACGAGGTAAAGCATATTGGACGGTATGATTTGGCAGATGAGTAGTCACTCTCGCCTGGTTTTGGTAAGAAGACTACCCTGGCTAGTCTCCGTTTCTCGGGTACGTGTACAAATGCAAAGCACGCCCTGAGGATAACCACCAGTTCGTCCAGTACAATTATCAGTCCCCACTCAAGGAGACCCGGGAAAATCCCATCCGTTCCTGGCGACTTATATGGGGAGAATGCCTTGACCGCCTATATTGATCCGGTTCGATTTACGACTTTTCTCTCCAATTGCCAGTCCTCCGCAGAGGGACATCCCGAGTTGTGAGGAAGTTCCGTGACGTTCCCTAGTAATACCTACACTGGGAAATGTGTTGACAGATGTGCTTTTGCTGTGTCTATAGCAGTGTCAGTTTAGGTACCGTCCTCCTTTCTGACACAGTCCACTTGTCTAGGATCTTTGGAGATCACCTAAGTAGTCGGGATACTACAGGTGTACTTTCCGTCTCTTTACAGAAGAGTCTCCATGATTCCCGTTGCTTTGAGCGAATTTCCTTCTTATACGATATTTGTAGACCTCCCAGTCTGACGTATTTCGGGATGACTTGGCTCTGTTGAAGAGTCTCCGCAGGTGGGTCCTTTTGATCTCAAGACTCGTCGACTCCACCATGTGGCGGAGTCAGGTCTGAGCTGTCCTCTTCTCAAGGGCAAGGCGTGCTCATAAGCACTCATAATCCGCCCAGTGAGTGCGTTGACTCGCTTGTCTAGGTCCTTTGCAGACGTTATCTGAGTGGCCGCCCCACTGTCTGTCTTCCTGGGATTCCGTTACGGCTCTTTTGATATCTTGACTGCTAGGAGTCTCATTATTATCCATTTGTGGTCAGAGAGGGTGGCTTCGGAGTTGACCTCCATTCCACGATTGATTTGGAGATCTCTTGTGTCGCGACTGAGACGTCAATCACCGTCTGACACCGCGAGGAACGTGGGTTCGTTCCTCGGTTGAGGATTTCCAAATTTGTCCCTAACAGGTATTCTAGTAATGCCCTACCTATGCTGTTGCAGTCTTCGCTGCCCCAAGCGTAGTGGTGGGCATTTGCGTCACACCCTAATATGAGGTGTTCTCTCTCCTGCTCGCAGAAGTCGACCAGCTTCGCCAGCTCCTGGTGTACCCCTCCTATCTTGGCCCTAACGAACCATGGGGTGGAGTTAGTCGGTAGCTGTTCGAAGGGCAGTCTACCACATGCCCATATTGCTGCCTTTTTTGTACTGTCTGAGACCCATGCTTGGGTTTCGAGGTTAGTGTACTGCTCGCACAGCATAGCTACATCGACGCCTAGGTCTCTTACTTGGTGAGTCAGCAGGTCCTGGGCTGCTCTGCAATGGTTGAGATTAAGTTGGAGTACTCTCATTTTCCGCATTCAGAACAGCTCTTCTGGCATTCTGGAAAATGGGACATTTCCATCCCCCGGCTGTATGGCTACAGTCACCCTTTGGATTCTTCTCTCTACAGGGAATGCAGCTTGAGGGCTCTTTGCACGTTTTTGCGTCGTGGCCTTCTTGGCCACATTTAAAGCAGTTCTTGCTGCGGCCTACTCTTTTTCTACATCCCAGGGCTTTGTGGCCAAAATGCTAGCATTTGAAGCATCTGCTTGGTGACACATTCTCTCGGATGTGGACTGTGCCCCAGCCTACTTTGATCTTGCCAAGCTTCGACGCTTTCCTCGTGTGAACCGCCAACAGGCGGACCACCGCGATCTGCGTCGAAGCCCACTTTTTCCTGATCGATTTCACCGTATTTGTGGTGAGGTTCTTTAAATCTGGGATGTAGTCTTTCAGAATTTTAACCACTTCTTCCTTGTTCGCCCATTCGTCCAGGTCTCTGATTTCTATTTCCGACTCCGGAATCCTCACCTCTACTGTCGCTTCTTCCTTGAGAGTTTCCCTAATGGTCGCCCGGTAGGTCTCCATCTCCTTCTCTTCTGTTTTCGCGAAAATGATCAGAAGCTTGCCTCCTGCCGTTCTTCTGATTTTCTATACTTTCTGCCCGATGCCTTTCAAGGCAGTGTCTGCCTTCACCTTCTGGATTATATCGGCGTTGGTCGTCTAGTCCTGCGCCTTATCGACCACTAATGCATTCGGTGGTAGTGGTTTCCTTCGAGCTGTTGCCGGTTTTTCTCTTTTTCCTCCGGCCAGGCTGCTGCCATTGTTCTCCATCACGGACTGCACCGACTGGCGTTCCTGGCTGCTTCTGCCGTTCACGCTCCGGATCGGGAGTAGCTTGAGGAGGTATCTCCCCCCCTTTGGTGTCATTCCCGCTGGTTTCCCCTCTCGTATTCTCGATTCTTGGGGTTGTCATTGGCACGGTATTCGTGCGCCTCTGTGCCTGTTTGACTTTCCGCAGTTGGTTATTGTTGGATCCATCCCAAATCCCTTGCACGTTTTCTGGTGTTCCGCTGACATGCGCGTAGCTCCTCTGTAATATCGGACTGGTTTGCATCTCGTTGGAGACGGTGTGTAACTCCACTCCTAGTCTATCATACACAGTTTGTATGCTTGCCACCATTTTTTTGATATCCTTATGGATATTGTTTTTTGGACCAATGAAGTCCACTAGCTTCTTAACTAGACAGCCCATCCTCATGTACTGCGATGTTTCGAGGCGAAGTCCCATACTGGGAAGATCACCTTCACTACCACGCTTGTATGGGTGGATTGGTGGTGCCAACCCCAAACCCAACGCTATTGGCTTCGATCTTGGAATTACGAAACCTCCAGTCCTGTTCTCGTGGTTGTCAACCACTTCGATTTCAGCAACATTTTGCCTCCTCCCCAGAATCCGTGGAGCATGCACCGGCCACCGAGGCTTGCCCTTGATCGGAACCGGTGGTGAGATTGAGACTCACCTGGGGTAATTCTTCTGGAATTTTGACGTTGCTCATCTTGGTGTGAATGGTTTAGTTTTACAAGGGTACATTCCCTTGGCTTTGGTCTGCCCACCTGGGAGGCGCCCGGAATAGATGTATAGATGTATAGAAGTATAGATGTTTACATTTATAGATGTAGCATACCATTTGAAAAAAGAAGATGTGTATTGCAGTTTTGAAATATGACATCGTACAGATAATTGAATGACTGCTTGTTCAATAGATATCACCGAGCAGTTAAAAAAGATTGTAATGTTTACTATAATACTGAAATGAGAAATTAGAAGGGTGCGAATATCAAACTGAATCAGCCGGTATATAAAGGCATAGGAATTTTTCAAATTGTAACTTGAAAATCGCAAGAACTTCACAGTGATGTTAGAACCAATAGTCTATCTCAAAGCTTTTTCGAATAATTTGAACTTTTGTGTAGTTCTAATTTGCGGGCTTGACGCATATGTAGAGACCTTTGTCCCCCCACAGTGACATCAAAATCAACATATAAATCATTCAGCTAATGCTATTCTATGTTTTTTGGGTCTAAGTAACTGAGCTCTTACGATGTTTTGTCACTAAACAATAGTTTTGGAACGAAGTTCCTTAACTCGGCTTGCGGTGGTAGTAGAAATCGTCACGTAAGGATTCAAGTGTTACAGTCCATGCTACTTTCTCTCGATGATTCTTTATTTAGATACGAGTTTGTGTGTGCAGGAGTAGATATATAGATTCGATTACACACGCATCGTGTGTAGCCGGTTGTATAACCTTAATAGATCTCTAAATTAAAATTACGATACTATAGTCAGTTTTCACTAATATATTGTTTAAACATGACAATTGCTTTGCAATTCGCAAACTATGCCTTTCTCACGTATGAGTATTAAATAAATTCCAAGATGATAAGTACCTACTTAAATAATAAGAATGATTAACAAAAATCTTAATAATAATATTTTAAACTAATTAGGTATCAATTATATGGACATAGCATCGATTGAGTCATTGAGGAGATTACTCGAATGTTTACGTTTATTTACATCAAATAACTCAAGTAAATTCAATGTTAACCCTTTCTTATTGGCGGTTGAAAATTCTGACATTTTTGTTATACGAGTTATACGAGAAATTTCTTTTCGGGGTACCACCATTGTTTTCTTTACATTAGCCATGAAAGAATAACATTTTGCAACTCTTGTATTTTTTAGAGAATTCATGTTCGTTAAGTTTACATAAAGGCAGTGATGGGTCATCACCGTATCGATTTGGAGCACCAACAAAATTTGCCTAGAGTAACAAAGGCAGTAAGCCTTCATGGGCATATTCACATCGATTAGCATACTCGTTTAGCTCAAAAACGTGAAGAAATTTGAGATTTTCTACAATTTTCCTTAGAAAATGGATTAAAAAGCTGGGTCTTTCTCGACTCCAGAATAACTAAACTTCACCAAAAACAATAGGGCTTCTTCCTTGTGTCGATACCAACCAACAGCAAAAAACCCTTTGTCGAAATTCGGTTCCGTTCTGGAGTTTTCGTGCGGATTAATTTTCTTGCTTCCTTGCCTACAGGCTCATGTTTTTTGCGAATATTTTCAACGGGAATGACGTCATTTTTTTGTGTTTTTCACAAACGATAGATAATTTCAGGAACAAAATTTGATATTTTCAACACTTTTTGATTGGAATGGTTTTTGTGTGTCGAAATTCAAAAAAAACAGATGTTTCAAAAAACCAAAAGTAATATATTCACATCGTGAAACGGTGTTAATATGAATATAAGGTATATTACATAATTGAAATAGGAATAACTTTTTATATTAAATAAATACCTATATAACATACAGGGTGTTATATTTAGAAAACTATAAGTAAGACTTATATGTAAGAGAATTAATACCTACTGTTTTGATGTATACGTAACTTGGAATAAATCTTGACTAAAAGCACTATAATATATTTTCAATATAGATACTTTGATATATTTAAAAACAAAAAAGTAATAGCGAATCAAAATGTTATGAAGATAAACTGAACGCCGGGTACATATCATTTCTCGAACTGTATCGGCTTCTAGCATACCTACGTTTTCCACGTTGGTGCGAGGTAATTAATACCTTTGCTTTCTGCTTGGTAGCCTGTAAGTGATATATTTTTTGTTCAAAATACAGTTTGTTGTAACCAACTCATGTTTAAGGAAGCTGAATTGGTATTCGCCTCAGATTGAGTAAAAGATGTGAACTTTCTTAAAATGTTCATTTAATTCTTTACTATGATGAAAATAATGAGCGGTAATTTAGGACAAACAAGAATTTTCAAAAAAAAAAATCGGGAAATTTTCTTTTTCCACAGCAAACTTACGGCAAATATTGGTGGTTTTCTCAAAAGAATCGGTTGGATTTTTAAGAAGATACAGTGATCGTAGCGCTAATTTAGGACGACCATGACCATTTTCCCAGAAAAACAAAAGCTGCAAATTTTCTTTTTCCACGGCAAATTGATGGTTAATTTACGGCAATTTTTGGTGTTAGTTTCAAAAGAATTGGTTGTTGTATGAGGAAGATACGGCTATGGCGGTGATAACTTTGTATAAACTTAGCACGACCATGAATTTTTCAAGAATACAAGAGAGGCAAATTTTCTTTTTCCACGGCAAATTTATTGCTAATTTACGTAAATTTTTGGTGGTAGTCCCAAAAGAATCGGTTGTTGTTCGAGGAAGATACTGCTATGGCGGTGCTAACTTTATATAAACTTAGCACGACCATGAATTTTCCAAGAAATACAATAGCGAAAAAAATTTCTTTTTTCACAGCAAATTTACGACAAATTTTTATTTTTGTTGAAATGGTCGTGCTCAGTTTACACGCGTTGCTTATTCTGCACTAGTGATTTGCAAAGAATTGATCTGTTTAATGGAAGATCCATCATTGCTTTTCCATTCTTTGTTTTAAAACGGAGATAAAAATTAAATGCAGATACATCTTTTGAACTACAAAATGTATTTCTAGGTATTTTTTGGGTCAGCATAATCATAAAAAACGTCGCACCAATGAGAACCATTTAAATAAGACTAAACGGGACAGAAATAAGCTACATAGGAAAGTATTGTAGTCGCCTCATCTCTGAAAGATCAGGCTTTATGTTTGCATTGGTTACTAGGCAGTAACTAAAAAACTTGTTTTGTTCGAGACTGTAGCATGAGAACGGCTACGATGTTGATCAAACTTGTCTAAAATATTCATCTCAAATCACATTTCTGACAATAAACAGGAAAATACTTATAGTTTCACGAACTGATCGGACGATTTTTATATTCGATGGAATGTCGGAGCGGCAGGAAAGTTGCGTGAATTAACAAACCAAATTGTTTTTTCTAGCATCAATGGAGAACACCTAATAGCAGTAGATACCTAATATTTAGAAAAATATTCGAATATGATGGGGAAACTAAGAATGTTTGTGCTAGGGATTTATTGAGTTGGCGTAATCTTCGATAAAACAAAACCTCTTGGAACAAACAGCATGTGTGCTAGGTAATTAATTGAGGAATCGTATGCTCTGTTCCAACTACCGATCCCTGAAAGGTTACAACTTTGTCGTTTGTACTCTTGAATTTCCAAGATATTTTATTTTCTTTTTATTTCTATGTAAAAGAGAGTTAATTTTAATCTTGTTTTTATATAATGCATTTTTAGTTTATTAGTCAACATTGATTACTGACTTGATGTTTTTTTACGTAGCTGTAAACAATTTCTTACATTTTTCTTTTCGCATTATTTTTACCTTTTTACACTAACTGAAGAGAGTTTATATAAATTGAAAACATGTTTAACCCGCCCATTTTAAGGATAATTCTCAGCAATAAAAGTGTCGAGAATACGTTGAGCTTAATTTTCCCACAAATATTTCCACTTCACTTTGAGAAATTGGCTTCATTCAACAACTTAATTATTAATATGTTTTTTAACTATTGAGGACGTTGATTCACAAAATTTTAATTCATATTCATTAATTAATTTAACAGAAGATAATAAATTGTAGTCAGGGCCGAATTCAGTATTGTTTTCAAATAAATACATTCAATATTTTATTGATCACCAAATCATCGGCAGCATAAGTTTTTATTAATCGGAAAGTCTGACCCTGTCCTTGGAGTTTTCACAATAGAAATTAAAAACTTTAATAATGCAAAATCATCTATAACGTTCCGAAAAATTTGCATATCATATAAAATGGATTTTCGTATAGATGTCCATTTTGATTCTCTCTCATTGTTATAGTTTCCTGTAAATGATTGATTCGACTACACCATCTATTATTAACAAAGTTTGAGTGCGGTGTCTCAAAGTTGTGGATAGTGTCGTATAGCAGACGAATCGGGAACTTGACAACGGGTAAGTGTTGAAGTTGAACATTCCTTACAGAATTATGCACAGAATAAAAAAAACTTCTCGCATATTGGAAGTGACAAAAAATTAATAGAATAAATCTTAAATTACAACTTAAAACGAATATTAGAATTGAATTTCACAAAATCATTAATAATTAGTGATATTCGTGTGCATGTATTAGTGAGGATTTTAACTTGGCGACGCGAAGCGGTCCGTCAAGTTGCGAAATTTTCAGCTTTGAAAAGTTTACTAACTTCAGTGTTGCCAGACGCCTGGTAATTACCAGAACCTACGGTAATTTGGAACCTTTTTCGGTAATTGGTAATAAGCTCCCGGTAATGGGAAATCTACCGTAATTTCATTGTTTTTAGATAATATTTCAGAAATGACGACATGAAAGACGATTTGTGTAGAAGGATGCAAGATAAAAGAAGGATAATTCTAAACGCCAGTTGATTAGACCATAATAATTTGAAATATTTATGAAAATACTTATCTGAATGTCCGTATTATTTCATTTAAGTTATGTTTTTTTTTCATTGTTTTATGTTTGATTTAGTTTTGTTTGTTTCAAGTTATTTTTTTTATTAATATATGATAATTAAAAGTAAAATATTTTAATGTATGGT
Organism: Crioceris asparagi; assembly: GCA_958507055.1. Lineage (NCBI taxonomy): Eukaryota > Metazoa > Arthropoda > Insecta > Coleoptera > Chrysomelidae > Crioceris > Crioceris asparagi. Next base: position 40,802,763 of record OY293831.1, read on the forward strand.
CCTTCTTAGAGTTTTTTATATTTTCTGTAACATAGATTACGGGCAAGATGCCCTTTGCAGGTTTATTATGTATTTTTTGTTTGTTTATATTGTATATAAAAATAAATCTGGTAATTTTCCCTGAATTCTGGTAATTTCGGAGTAATATTCTGGTAATGACATATCTGGGGTCTGGCAACACTGACTTACTTTCAAGTGGCTCAGTTCATTTACGGCGCTAAGCAGGGGCAGCGCGTTGCGATATTTAACGTGTCAAGCAAGTAAACTTATGGAAGTAAAAAATTTGGTGAGGCGCTTCGCGTCGCCAAGTGAGAATCGTCACTTATGCAGAGAAAAGTGAAAAAGCGAATCTAATAGGACTGTTAATTTAAAAATAAAATCTACAGCATCCTTGAAAAACACTTTTAAAGAGTATGACAGCTCGACTAATGGAAGTATGGAATAAAGATCCATTTACATGGAAAGAGTTCCTTGTCTCAAATATACGAAATAATATAAAAAAAATTTGAACTGATAGAAAATGTCTGCCAGTGTAGACATTTGACGGGATGGGGTGATAATGGCACGGAGAAGAGCGATAAGTGCCTCGCCTTCTCATATTTAATATATGAGTGTAAGTAGACGAAAGCTGACAGCAAGAATTAATAGTATTCCACTAGCACGAAGCGAACAATTTCATGTGATTGCCTTCTGATGTAATCGTAGGCGAGATTTTACATTTGATACGCTAATATTGTCGTAATTAACGCTAGTTATAGTAGCGTAGGATTTCTTTCCCCAAGTAGTGCGTGTTAACAACTCTCATTATCTAAACTACTCTGAAGAGTTTATGAATCAATTACAAAACTTTGAGAAACTGTTACATTCGACGTAATGAATTTAATTATGAACTGAATAAAAATAAACTTACTTATGAGACATATTCTACGCTTTTTTTCTTTACATAACGACTTCAAAAAGGAGGAGGGATACATTTCGGTTGTAAATTTGCTTTCAATTTCATTCATTATTAAAGATGAGAATTGAGAAATAGTCCCATATTTAGAAAAATGCAAATCTTAAAACTTCTTCCAAAAACCACCTCGCGTAGGGGGTGGAGGGGGCATTTTTCTCTAAACTTAAAAATTTGAGACGGCAGAATAATTATAGATGAGACGATATCTGGAAAAGTTTAAATTGAAAACTTTTTTAAAAGAGCTACTTTTTTGAGTTAAGAAATAAGAAAATTTTCGCTTTGTGGTGGGGGAATTGTTTTTCCAAAATTGAAAATATTGGACGGCTAAATTAAAGAAGAGATTATATGTACCTAACAACAGTTAAATCGGACATTGAAAGAAAATGTTACGGTTTTCGAATTACTGCAGTGGTAAAGTGTGAAACATTATAGGATAAGTACTTCTTTGGGATTCGTAAACGTTCAACGATTTTCGTGGGAAGTGGGAAAAACATACTTCAAAATATCGAAGCACAGATATACATATTTCATACTTTACTGCTCTAACTCAAAAATCGTTACTTTCTAACTTTACAATTTCGAATTTTCGATTCTCGAAAAAATTTACCCCTTCCACATAGCTGAAACACATATTTTAGACTTTAGCACCGAGACCTATGATTATTTAAAAAAATGTCCAATCTAAATGTTTCCGGATATAGAGTTTTCTTCAATTCTGCCGTCTCGGATTTTAAATTTTCAGCAAAAATTGCCCCCACCATCCCGTTGGGAGAAGGTTTTTGAGGGAATATTGATTTTTTTAATGGGACCAATTTTCAATACTTCTATATCAAATGAAAAAATAAAAAAAACATCATTATCGGAGTACGTTGACTATGCAGGACATTCGTTTGGGTTCGTCGGTCAAAAATTGGACGACCATATTAGTTGGTGCACTGAAAAATACCAAAAATATTAATTCTATTGGTGCTGGTACCTTTCGAAAATTTTTCGATACTACATGAAAGATATAATAATTTGTAGCAACATTTATAATGAACATTTTTTCCTTAGAGTTACGGTTTTCGAGTTAAATCGGTGTTAAAATGGTAACAACTAAAATATTCAAGCGTATTTCTGCAGCGATGTTATGAGATCTCAATAATAACAACTACAAGCAAGGAATATACGTGGGTAATAGGATAAGTACTATCTTCATTGATATGGTATAGTGAACGTTCAACGATTTTCGGGACTAATGTTACACTCAAAAGTGTGAAATAACTATTTTTTACAAAAAATTGGACCGACGTTATTAGTTGATGCACAGAAAAGTATAAAATAATATTACTTCTATTGGTGATGGTACTTGTGAAGTTGGTGCCAAAAATATCAATCTAACTGCAACTGCACAACTTCAAAAGTAACATCACCAATAGAAGTAATATTATTTTATAATTTTCAGTGCATCAACTAATAACGTCGGTCCAGTTTTATTGTAAAAATTATTTATTGATAAAAATATTTATTTATTATAGATCTCAAATATGATTTGAATCTTCACAGCGGTAGAATGTAAAGTATCTTTCTTCTTTGACGGTATGCTCTTTCGTGGGAAACAGCTGCTGAGTTTAACTTTGATATTAAAAATTATTTCTCATCCACAATTAATAATTATCATTAGCAGTATTGCAGCAGAATGCTTTAAAACAATATAAAAACCAAAAATTGAATTTATGTCCAGAATATTAACAAAAATTCTTCAACTTTGAATTTTAATATTTGTTCTGTCCTTGAAAATGTAGACTTTCAACTACAGAAATGCGTAATTACATTGTTTCTTTCACATTGATATCTAAAGCTATAATAAGTGTTCTGCTGGAGTAGAATTTCATATTCAAAAATTTTTATAAATGTTAAAATGGTAAATCACACAAATTAATTCTAACGGAAATATGAAAACTCAACAATGGAATCTGAATTATACCCATTGACATAGAGATATGAGGACTGCGCATTCCCTGTCTCGCTAATGAGTGGAAAATTACCAAATGAGTGAGAGAGATAGACTAATTTTAAGGTCAGTCGTTGTATTTTGACATTGGCTGCGAACTAAAATAATTGACTATTTCATAGAACAGTCAACATCGAGGCGGCCATGTATGCAAATAAGACTCAGAGCCCTTGAGATGTTCACTTAGTGTGAAGGGAGCTCGTGCACTCTAGTTGACAGTTTGACGGGAAACTTTAAATTTTTGTAAAATCTCGGTTTTTGACTGTTCCTTATTCATTCATGTAATTTGGTAGTACAAAACCTCTAATATGCAAATTCAAGCAAGGTAAATTGAATGAAATGAAATATGAAATACAAATTATAAACAGAGGCACCAAAACGACTATTTTATGTGTACAATATGAAATATAGGCTTATCTCACATACCTACTTTATTTTCTAGAACTAGAAAATGAATTATTTTCTTGAATTTATTACTAACTCATGAAGCTTACCGGCTACGACTCCTCCCTTTTGTTCAAGGAATATGGAAGATTTTCATTGAAATCAGAGTAATTTATAATATAGGTACTTGTATACCTATTTATTATGCTTTTCTCCCCAATAATCTGACTTTTTGAAGTGTACGCATGCGTAAACGATCGCTTAACTTAACCTTATTTTTTATTTAGCTTTATGATTTAGCTATTCATTAGTTCATAGTTTGTTGTTATTTTTCAACTTGTTTATCTCAGCTACTATATAACAACTAGTTTATTATACAAATTAAGCAGAGTTAGATCTTGCAGTTACTTTCCAGTTATTTCTGTGCAGGTTATACCTACTTGATTAGAGGATATACATTAAAATTTCTAAGATACATGATAGATTTTCCGCATTGTTCTTTGTTAAATGTTATTTTTGTCATTGAGGTATCTCCATGAGAAACATACATTTTGGTCACCATAGAGGCATTTATTAGACGACTCTTTTGTGATGAGGTGAAAACGCGTTTTTATGACGGCTTCTGCTCTACAATTATTATTATAATTATAAGTATGTTCCTCTTTGCTTCCTTTCATGGTGAAATAAATATGAATTGTTAATTTAATTCCCGCAGCTGCCTCACAGCAAAACAGTAAAAAATAAACAGTAATGGATGTAAAAATTCTAAATTATACCTATTATAGTATCGTATTCATTCGGTAGAAATTCGTGTAACTTTACTTAGCCTCGTAAGACCCAATACAATGTGGACGTAAAAAATAGAGAACTGCAGATGCAAAGCTGTCAATTTTTAGCATACGGAAGGATTTGTAGTAGCACTTCAACTCTCTAATAAGCATTGACAGACGTCACTATTTACGTTTAAATTCTCAAAATGTTCAAATTTATCACTATGGCGCTGCCTAACCTTATATGATTTCGTTTTTTTACATAGGTATTTCAGGTGCTATATCTATATAATAAATAAACACAAATATTCTCGTTTTCGAATAAAATGTTGCGGTAAAATTTCCGGGGGGTTATCACGTAAATATCAACGGCAACGCGACCGCGACTATCGCACAATCGTCGCTGTCAAAACGTCGATTTGGTACAGTGTTGTCGCTCTGTCAGTCTTGAGCCTAAACTGATACTCGAGTAAACATTATTTAAGTCAGGTTGATTGCATGTATTTGTGAATAATACATTATTTTTAACATGTTTTCAATGAAATAGCTATTCTCTCTCTTATATCTAATATTTTATAGGCATCTTATACTAGACTGTGGCAACACTGAGACAACAACGCGATTCCAACTAGTTGCTAAATTTACATTTTTTATACCGGGTGTCCCAAATATATTAATCACCCAGAATTATTCAACTTAATGTATTAGTTTTGATAATTAAATCCTATTTATATAGGTTTTGTCTTTAGTTGTACAAGTAGCTGCCGAATAAACTTAGCAAATAATTTAGAATTTATTCTTTTCTACCCTTAGAAATATATAAAATTTCTAAATATTGCTCTGACGTTACTTCACACTTACTTGTGGAATGTAGTTCCGAATGTTTCCTATTAATCCACAGCTTTTTTGCTGTAGCCGCATCGTAAGGCTCATATTTATTTGAAATAAATAATTAATATTGAATCACATTGAAGTCCCTAAACCTCAATAGCACATAAAAACTCGAAAACACGTAGGGTACGCTGGTCTGGTTGCAGGTGTCGTCTTCTTCTTCTTCAATGATTCAGCTGGGAATAATTCGATTTCGACTCACACTAATTTTTGTTTTACGAGGTCTCTAGGAGAAATGAACTGCCCGTCGTATGAGATTTGCAGTTTATATAGGAAATTAGATTGATCCATCCTTTTTCCACTTATTTGAAGTGCATTTAACTATTTCTCACACTCCGTAACACAAGGGTTTCATCTGGACAGATCCTTGGCATTGAGCTTTTTCTTTTTGTTAGTTGTAAATAGAGAGGAATTTTCGTTTTTCCTAATTAACTATTCAATGGTATTGAATGGTATGGAATAGAACCTTTAATTTTCAGTACAATATTTAAAAAAATATACCGTATCAATTAAAAATCTCAAGGTTCCCGTGGAATTGTTATTAGGAGTGGATGGTTATATTTGTATTTATCTCAAAGAATATTACTAACCATTCAGGGTGGTTTGTACTTAGGTCGATAATCTAGTATGGTTCAGAATTTATAGCCTGTGTAGTCTTTCTGGGGACACCTGGTATATTATAGAAAGTGATAGTGGTCCGCCGGGAGCTGCATCGATTGATATATAGAAAACTATAAATGAGCTTAATTTGAAAATTTACTTTTATACTAAAGTTAATAGAAGCTACTCGTCTAAAATATTTTCAAGAATATGGCACTTCCTGTTATACCGGAAGTAGATGCCAACTTTGTTATTTCGAATAGAATGCCTTTATTTTCACATTTTTGGATTTTCCTTTTAATTCTAAACACATTTCATATATAATGTTCTATATCGAAGTCTAATCGTTTTTAACATTTTCCAAGTATAATATAAATTTATTTTTTCCTATAAGGCCCACATTATTCTATTTAGGTTTTTGTTCTTATATAAATATTGATTTTAGTAATACATATTTTTATTATTATTAGTGCATTTTTTCAAATGATTTTATTTTCTAATAGTGTCATATATATATATATATATATATATATATATATATATATATATATATACGAATATCTATTTCGAAAATTTCTTTTGCTTGGCAGTTTCTCAGATCAACTTAACTCAAAGTTCCTTCTTTGTTTCTCGTGGTGCCGCAATAATGACTTCACTCGATGATAATATTTCGGCGAGTTTTGGTTGTCTAGTCGCAGTGGAGCGTATTGGTAAGAAAATACGCCAAAGAAATGTACAATTATAGATTTTTCACAATAATTATTTAATGATATGCCACGATAATAGTACCTACTTCAGTAGTTCTTTTTTTTCTGGGGAGCGCATTTAATTTTGTTTTATTTTTATTGATCTATTCAGATTCACCAGCAAGCTACAATCGGTTATCTGTCACTCATTGTGTAAACAATTACATTGACAATTGTTTTGAGTGGGTAATGTCATGTCATTTGCCACAGCAATAGTCGAGACATGATACTGGATGTTATTGTTGATGTTTGGGATTGATTATCTACTCGTTCCGTGTTTATGGTAGGCTCAATAGTTGAGTATTAATTATGCTCAGACCTTCAATATCACTTCTTTTGTTGATACAGTGTGCATCTTTAAATATATGGCACATCTCGAGGAAGGTCCTCTTTTTCAACTTCGATTCATCCTCCAATATTTTGATATTGTTAAAATCCGGTGGATGGTCTAGGTTAACCGCGTCTTGGGCAAAGTAGCACGAAAGTTTGGAAATGCGAATATCGCTCTTTTGTGCACAAATTCGATCTTTGAGTCTCCTCTTGGTTTCACCAATATAGTTGGCATCACATGTAGAACACGGACTACTGTAGACTATGTTAGAGTGGTCTAATTTGCCATCAGTGTCTTTCAATTTACTGAAGATCGTTTTTCTCAAAGTAATGGTGTTTTTTAGAGCAATCTTGACATTGTCGTATCCGAATAGTATCTTTAGGATTTTATCGCTAATACCGGGAATATTGGGTAAAGTGACAAACTTATGTTCAGAAACTGGCGGTCCTTCTAACCAGCAGTGGATTACCAAAAAAACTGACGAATAAATTATTGTTTTATAGATCATCGAATATAGAAAATGAAGACAACAATGATAACTCCGGACTAAATCGAACACTGCAACAAAAAATATTTGTCACTTTACCCAATATTCCCGGTATTAGCGATAAAATTCTAAAGATACTATTCAAATACGACAATCTCAAGATTGCTCTAAAAAACAACATTTCTTTGAGAAAAACGGTCTTCAGTAAATTGAAAGACACTGATGGCAAATTAGACCACTCTGACATAGTCTTCAGTATTCCGTGTTCTACATGTGATGCCAAATATATTGGTGAAACCAAAAGAAGACTCAAAGATCGAATTTGTGCACACAAGAGCGATATTCCAAACTTTCGTGCCTCGTTGCCCAACACGCGGTTAACCTAGACCATCCACCGGACTATAACAATATCAAAATATTGAAGCATGAATCGAAGTTGAAAAAGAGGACCTTCCTCGAGATGTGCCATATATTTAAAGACGCACACTGTATCAACAAAAGAAGTGATACTGAAGGTCTGAGCATAATTAATACTCAACTATTGAGCCTACCATAAACACGGAACGAGTAGATAATCAATCCCAAAGATCAACAATAACATCCAGTATCATGTCTCGACTATTCCTGTGGCAAATGACATGATATTACCCACTCAAAACAATTATAAATCTAATTGTTTACACAATAAGTGACAGATAACCGATTGCAGCTTGATGGTAAATGGCTATTATTAGTTATTATGTTAATTTAAACACAATTTATATAATCCATTGCTTAATCTACCTGCGATGATCCTTCTAACGTTTAATAAGTATTAGAACTCACCTTCGTAAGTTGTTATCTTCCTATATTGTAGTATGTATTAAGTGTAACCTAACACAAGTTCATAGAACCTCGAAAGCTCGAACAGAAAAAAGAGTGTACTATCATTACAATTGACTGCCACCCGAACAAAAATCTATTATTATATCAAATATACAGTCCAAGAAAAAATCAAATCAATTTATATATATATATATATATATATATATATATATATATATATATAGGGTGTCCCACGGCCATGGCCTATTACAAATTTCTGGAGAATGACAAAATCTATCGATCGGAAAGTTTTATGGCGTCTATTAGATAATTTAAACTATATTTGGAAAATATTTTCATAAAAAAATCACATAACAACTTTGTTATTTCAAATAGGATACCCCATATGTTGATAATTTTTCGAAATCTACACAAAATTATGAGTAAAATGGATTTACCTTTCCCTATACTTAAAGTTATTAATTTTAGAGTTATTTACTTTTTTCGTTAAAAATCGACAAATGCGAGTTGATCGAAAATAGGTCATATTGTTTTTGTCATTTGCTTGACAAACATGGAGTAGTAATTTTTGGAATCTCTGTACATTATTATGAAGATTTCGTTATGATTTTTTAAAATTTCCTAAGAGATTATTAGAAAAAAATCGATGTGAAAATGACTTTCAAACGTTATTAACTTTCTTATTTCGAAAATTAAAATACCTTTCTATTGATGTAACACTTCCATATCTAAATCTGATAGATTAAAAGTTAATGAACAATTTCTGATTTTTCCAACAATTATTTGTATTATCTCAACTTTGGAACGCATCAGAAGGGTATCCATAGTTACCCCTCAGTTATGTTAGTGTCAAATACAAAATTAGGAATTATCTCTTTCACTAATTTTGACTGAAATTTATCACAATAATGAATCGAGAATACACAAATGCCGATCTGCTTAACCTTTTTGCAATTTATTGAGAGTGCAATAGGATTGTCGCAAGAACATGCAGGATGCTTAAGTCCCGAAATCCGAAATTGCCGCCCATGACTGCAAAGAAATTTTGCCGGATTCAAGATAATTTTGTTCAATATGGCCAACAAAATGCTGTAAGAAATCATGCTCCTCCGATTACCGCTGATGAAACAATGCAACTAAAGCAGATATTTTCAATAATTATTTTATATTAACTTAACTTTGGAACGCATCTGTATGTAATAAAAATCGAAGAGATACTAAAACAATAACAAATTTAATAATCTACACAGAAAATGTTAAACAATAACCTATTCATAACAAAGGAAAACAATTATTATTTTATTATTATTATTATGAAAGAACCGGGTATTAGGGACGTTACCCTTTATGGGCACCTCGACCTTAAGGTCTTTTGTACCATCCCGTGATGTACTATTGTACTGTTATTTCTGGGTTTAGATCCAGCTCCTTGAAATAATTGATTAGTGCTCTTGTACCACAGGCTTTTAGGTCCTCATAGGTGGGAAACGCCCTTCCTAGGACCCTTAGTCTTTTATGCGCTAAGGTTTCGCATTCGGTTAAAAGGTGATTTACAGATTCTACTTTTGTGCAAAATCTGCAGAAATCATCTTCAATAAAACCCTTTTTTAGATGATTTTTGTTGGGATTATGACTTGTAGTGATCCCAACTATGTTTCTCAGATCATTTATTTTAAGGAGAAGTAGGTTATTTTCCTTTGAGAAATTGCCAGTCTATTACGCATTTGGCCTGACTGGCTTGCTCTAGGTCATGCCAGTACTTGGTTTTCAGCCTTGATTCCCACTTTTTCATTTTTGTTTTAACATGTTGCTTTGCATATCCACAGAATGGCTCACGGCCTGTTGGAAGCCTTTCACAGCCTTTTTTGGCCAAAGAGTCAGCTTTTTCGTTGCCTGAAAGGTTATTGTGCCTTGGTATCCATAAAAGGCAAACTTTGTTGCCTCTTGCCAGTTGCACAAGACCTTCATAGCATTCTTTTACCAGTTTTGAGGATTTAGCAACATTTGCTACTGCTTTGATTGCGGCCTGGCTATCACTTGCTATATAGATTTTCACCCCCCTGTGCCTCCTTTTAAGAATTGCATGGGTGCATTCTATAATAGCCATTATTTCTGCCTGAAAAATTGTGCAGCACCCGTTCAAGGATCTGTCAATTTCCGTGGAAGATCCGCAGACCCCCAGGCCCCAAGGCCCTCTTTCCGTTTCCACAGGCAGAGGAATCCTCATCCACTTTTGGTATTTTTATTCCGTAGTTTCTGCTGAAGCAGAATTGTGTTCCCATATCATCGACTGGAATGTCTTTTAGATGTGGAATTTTGTTTAGAATGCTGCAGTGTCCTGTCACTCTCGCATATGTTGTTTTGTTTGTTCTATGAATTCTTAGGGCTTCATCTAATGCACACCTCTGGATATGCAAATGCAGTGGGGTCAAGATCAGGATAACTTCCATTGCTGCAGTTGGTGTTGTTTGCATTGCCCCTGAGATTCCTATGCAAGCTAGTCTTTGAATTTTTTTCAGTTCAGTTTGAATTGAACTCTGTTCTGTTTTCAGCCACCAAACTGAGGCTGCATCTGTAATAACCGGAAGGACTATAGTGACATAAGACCAGTAGGCCATATTAGGATTAAGTCCCCAAGTTTTTCCCAGTAGCTGTCTACATACATTGAGATTCATTAGGGCTTTTTCCTTTATATGTGTAATTTGTCTATTCCAGTTCAGTTTTTGATCCAGGTAAATACCTAGATATTTAACTTCCTTGGAAAGAAATATTTCTTTACCATCTAAAAGTAATGGGACTTCAATGTCGACCTTCCTTTTTTTGGTAAATGGTATGATAACCGACTTTTTGGGATTGATGTTCAGTCTTGCATCAATGTTCTTAAGGTTTTCATATATTTTCCTGAGATTATTAGGGTGATATCATCAGCATAGCTGATAACGCCATAGCCCATCTCAGTTAGTTGGCAAAGGAGTTCATCCACCACGATGGACCATAGCATGGGAGATAGGACCCCTCATTGGGGGCATCCTCTGGCAGTCCTTATCGTTTTGGATTCGTCTCCCATTTTTGCAGTAATTTCTCTGCTTGCTAGCATAGATCTTGTCCATTTTATAGTTAATGAATTTATTCCTTTTGCACTGGCACCGTTTTCAATGGCCTCAAAGGATGTATTGTCGAAGGCTCCTTGACTGTCCAGAAATGCACATAGTGCTATTTCCTTCCACTCTATCGCCTTTTCAATCCTTCCAGTGAGGTCGTCCAGTGCATTGAAAGTCGATATGCCTTTTTGGTAGGCATAATGATTTTTATGGGGTGGGTACCTAGCTAGGCATCCTTCTCTGATGTGAAGGTCCAGCATACTTTTTAAGAAGAAGGAAGATAGGCTTATCGGTCTAAATGATTTAGACTTTATTGAATCATTACAGGTTCAATTTCGTCAGCACCTAGGGACTTATGAGGTTTGAAACTGTTGAAAGCCCATTCCACTTTGTCCCTTGTGATGATTTTTTAAATTCATTCATTGCTCTTGTGGTACCTTTGTAACATGGGGTTGCTTCTATTTGGTTGTTTACTGTTCTACAGTCCGGGAAGTGCGTTTGAAGCAGAAGCTCCAACGTCTCTTTCCTGTCCAGAGTGTAGCTACCATCTCATTTTACCAGATAACCTAGGTCATTAGAGTGTTGCCTCTTTAAAAGCCTTGGAGCTGTGTCCCTTCACACATTGATTTTCAAGAGTTTCTCTTAGACTCCCTGAGAGTTTTGTTGTATTTGGTGAGGGCTGAGCGTATCCCAGTCCCCTCGTTTTTTAGCTTTATTGAACAGGCTTCTCGCAAGCTTTCAGCATTGTTCAAGCTCCCCATTCCACCAGGGAACCTTTTTCTTAGGCGCCCTTTGCAGAACGGGGCAGCTTGTTTCGAGGGCACTGTTCAAAATGCTGGTCAGGTAATTTTTAGCCTTTTTTAGTTCTTCAATAGTTTCGATAGATCTAGTCCTTAGGTTCTCCACCTCACACTTTACGTGATCATCGAAGGAGGTCCAATTTGTTTTTTGGACTACTCTTCTCTTTTGCAGTAAGGGACTCTCGGATTCTACCTCAAATATAATTATGATCTGACATCGAGGCTTCATCCGAAACTCTCCATTTGAAAATTTTTGTAGACATGAGGGCATTTGAAAACGTAATGTCTAAGACCTCTTGTCTTATTTTATTTACGAGCGTAGGATTATTTCCTTTGTTTGCAATTTGTAAATTATTTCGGGTTAGGAATTCGAAGAGACTTTCCCCTCTATAATTTATGTTTGAGCTTCCCCTTGCCAGGTGATGGGCATTTGCGTCACACCCGACAATAAAGTTCAAGTTTTTTAACATGCAAACGTTAATTAATTGACTTACCTCCTTCGGTGGGGCTTCACGTTCCTCTCCCGGGAAGTAAGCTGAGGCACAGATCAGTTTTATCTTCTGTGCCCCAATCATCAGGTCAACCAGCACTGCAAATAGGTCTCTCCCGACAAACTAGGTTACGGGTGTACGGCCTTTCTCCTTTGGTGCAGTATATCAGTTTGCCCGTACTTTTTGGGATCCCTCTTATTTGGTCCCTGCTGAAGTTTGGCTCCTGTAACAGACCAATGTCAATTGACTCTCTATCCACCACCGACTCTAGGACACTCGTGGCCGCTTTGGATCGGTGGATATTTATTTGAGTTATCCTTAAGGAACCCTCTTCTTTTGGTTCTAGGCCCTATAGCCTTTGAACTGTCCGCTCCCATAGCGACCATCAAGTAGAATTTTGGTCAGGGTCTTTCTGGGTTTCCCCTTCCAGATCCCTGTCCTTTCCTCCTATAGGATTTGTCGCTGCTTGGGAAGCAGTTTTTTTCAAGTTTAGCTTTACTTCGCCAAACTTTAAGTTGATAATGAGGCCATCGCTCTTGGGTTTGGCCTCTGATGGTGGGTCGATGGTGAAGGTGAGTAGGGCTGCTGTCCTTTCCTCAGTCCTTCGCAGAACCCTCCAGTTGCTGGTGTCCATCCCATCATTTTGGGTCTCAATGTATCCCATAATGTTGTCGGTCGTTTCCGAGTGGCTATCCCTGAAGTAGCCAGTCAGCACAGATGGTCGAGGAAGATTCTACTCTCCCACGGCAACAACACTTGCTCCTTATTTTTGCATAAAATAAGGATCCAGCCAGGTTTAAAGTTAGCATCGAGGAAGCAGGGTTTGACGCCCTCAACTTTCCTCTGCTGCATGACCCTTTCCAGGACGTACTTCTGAACGGTCTTCAATTGATCCATGGTCAGGAGCTCATCCGGATACTGGGTATGCATGATGCCAACCCTAATACCCAAGGTCGCGTTCCTATAGGACCCAGCCTTAGGTGGAATCTTCCGCTTCTTGGCTGCATCCATAGAAGCAGCAGCTGCTTGGCTGTTCGAGGGAGTCGATTGAGCGTTTGGCCCTTGTCAACTTCCTACGTCGGTCTTGCCTTTTTTTCTTCGAGGCTTCCATAGGCGAGGACTCTTCAGACCTCATCCTGTTGGTAATTTGTGTCGAAGCTGAGTGCTTTTGTTTGGGCATTAGGGCCTTTTTACGTGCCTCTTCAATGCCCATGCCGCTTCGAAGGAGGAATATAAGCCTCTTCTTCGCAGCCCCACTCATCCTACTTGCTCTCTGTGAGGGTTCCACTTCCATGGCCTGTTGGGGCTCTACGAGCTCCCTTGCCTTGGTGGTGGATTCCACCGGGATAGTTTGAGGTGCACTAGACACCTCTTCAGTTTTCGGTGATTGAGGACCGCCATCCTTTATTTGTTTATTTTGAGTTTGGTTCATAATAAAACCCACGAGTAGCTTGGGAACTAAGGGTCCCTCACAACAGAGCCCCGCATGCCGTGAAGGAAAACAATACTTTAAATGTAATTTAACAAGGGTTCGAGGTGCCCCCATTTACTTCTAAACATGCAATAATTCTAGATTCCACACTAGATGTTGCTATTCTTATTTCTGCGGGGTCTAGATCTTCTGAAGCATTTTGTATACGATTACTATCTTTTCTCTTCTATCGATTGCACTGGAGGACGGTTAATGTAAACTTTTTCCTTTATGATCCCCCACTAATAAAAATCTAGGGGCGTTAGATCTGAAGTCCTTGGTGCCCAATTCCAGGGACCCAAGCGGCGAAACCACCTGTTCTCAAACATTTCATAAAGCTCTTCGGTAACTTTATGGCTGCAATGAGCTAGTGCTCCGTCAATCTGATACCAGCACCTTATGGCTTCGTTAATTGGCAAGTCATCTACAAAGTCTGTAACGATGGTATACAAGATATTGTTCGCTGTCCATCACTTCGTCGTAAATATAAGACTAAGTGCGTTGTCTTTCATAGAAGCAAAAATTTGAAGCTGAATTTAACTTGAATTCTTTCGTCAAATGAAGGTTTGTGTCTGCCCAGAAATTATTATTTTTGAGTTAAAAATGCCTTCTCGCGAAAATTTGGATTCATTTGACCAAATTATTTTTTGTTTTTTTTTTAATCGTCTTCTTGAATTTTTAGCAGAAACATTTCGCAAATTTTACTCTTCTAGGACCATCTTGGGGGTGTAGATGTTGTACTTGTGCAAACTTAAAGTCGTTCATTTTGTGCTGTTTTAAAATTATTTGAATTGATGATCTTGCAACTCGTTAGTCATGTTCAGCGCTTTGAATATTTTGCACTTTGACACTGACATAAATGAGTGGTAACTATGGATACCGTTCTGATGCGTTCCAAAGTTAAGATAATACAAAATAATTGTTGGAAAAATCAGAAATTGTTCAATAACTTTTAATCTATCAGCTTCCGATATGCAAGTGGTTACATCAACAGAAAGGTATTTTAATTTTGCATATGATAGTGTAAAAAATATAGGGTGTTCTACTTGAAAGAAGAAAGTTATTAACGTTTGAAATTAAGTCATCTTCACATCGATTTTTCTCAAGTAATTTCTTAGGCAATTTAGAAATATCCTAAGGAAATCTTCAAAATAGTGTACAGAGATTCCAAAAATTCCAACTTCACTTTTGTCAAGCAAATAACAAAAAAGTTATGATGAAGTTTCGATCAACACGCATTTGTCGATTTTTAACGAAAAAAATTAAATAACTCTAAAACTAAACTAAACTAAACTTTAAGTATAAGGAAAGGTATATCCATTTCACTCATAATTTTGTGTAGATTTCAAAAATGTATCGACATATGGGGTATCCCATCTGAAATAACAAAGTTGTTATTACTTCCGGGAAAACCGGAAGTGATTTTTTAATGACAATATTTTCCAAAGATAGTTTAAATTATTTAATAGAAGCCATAAAATTTTCAAATCGATAGCTTTTGTCATTCTCTAGAAATTTCTAATAGGCCAAGACCGTGGGATATTAAGAAATTTGTTAACACGATAGAGGTCGCACTTTTGGAGGTATCAGCTTGCAATTTGATAAAAAAATAATCTCCTAAATCTCTCGGCAGAGTTCGTTATTGGACATTATCGGGTAAGTAGTTTCAAAATGGCGACCGTTCAAACATTAAGAAATATCAAAAGGGTCGTTGTGTAAATGTTATAAAAATAATTTTCAGTTATAGATATAATCATTACCTACAACTTTTGTTCGAAGCATTTTTTTATAAAATGCACAGAAAAAAAATTATTAAAAAAAATAAGAAATATTGGTAAAACATGAACACTATATAAATTTGATTTAATTGTACATTTTCTGGAGATCTTAATATAGACCCTGATCTAAGAAAATATATAATAAATTTATTGATAAGAAATAGGCGTAAAAAATTGCCTTGAAGCGGAAAGCGAACCCTATCTACTTTATATTCAACATCCAAAACAACAACCTCTAACAAACTAACCGTAAGGCTATGACACATGCGGTTAAAAATGGGCAATTGGCATGTAATGACATGTAGGTATAACAATAAAAAGGTTGTTCAAATTTCAATTGAATGATTTTGAGAAATTTACCTTTCCGATGGCTATAGGCCGCCGAAATTAAATTATACATATTTAATAGTTTATTTACTATCTATGAGGAATGTGGTAAAGGTGAAGTTATTTCAAGAACATGTAAATCATTCACCACGCGATATCCGCATAAAAAGAAATAAACACCAAAACATATTAATAGATTATAAAACTATTAATATTGTCTAAGATATGAGTTTGAAGAATTTTATGGAAATTACAATCAATATATCTAAATCATCTATGCAGTTATGTATATAATTTTGACGTTCCAACATTATCATTATCGAGAAATTGCAAATAACAAGTTTAATAATAATATTTGTGTGACACTCTCGTTTGAGAAAGGAAGCTTTGCTGATTACTTAAGTAAGAAAAATAACCTTGTCATATTGATTTTCGCTGCTCATGGTAGAGGTCGCTATTTAGAAAGTTATTTTTTTCAAATTTTGAATAGAATGCTACAATTATTTCAGCAAAAACGAAAAATAAATTGAATTTGCAATTAAAAACTCAAAACCGCATGTCGATATATTGTTTAGTTCAAAGTTATTACCAAACGAATGTTTTTTAGGTATATTTCTTATAGAAATGTACCTATTGAGATCATTCACACTTTTGAATTTCTAAAAAAATTCAACGGCATGTCATATGTCTATAAGTAAGTCCAAAAAAACTTTTGGTTCAAAAGTACACAGAAAAAAAATAATAAAGAAAAAATAAGAAATATTGTTAAAAAAGGAACACTCAATATAAATTTGATGTAATTGTACATTTTCTGGAGATCTTAATATAGACCCTGATTAAAAAGATGTATAGTATATTTATTGATAAGAAATAGGCGAAAAAAATTCACCCTTGAAGCGGAACGCGAACCCTATCTGCGTTATATTCAACAGACAAAACAACAACCTCTAACACTATAACCGCAAGGCTATGACACATACGGATAAAAATAGGCAATTGGCATGTAATGACATTTAGGTATAATATATAATTTTGAGAAATGTACCTTTCCGGTGGCTACAGGCCGTCAGGATTTTTTTTCTAATAAATTCATTGAAAAAACTTTTTGCAAATTTCCGTGATCAAGCATGTTTTGTCAAAGATAAAAGATCTTAAACTTTTTCTAATAATAATTTATTAAGTAATAATGAAGAACACCATAAAAATAATAATTATAACACAATAAACAAAAGATAAACAACATTAACACTATCAAAACGAGAAAGAGTCTTTATAGATACTCAAAATGACCACTGCTTTACGAAAGGCAATTATTGGCTCTTTCTGTAGTTCAAGAAACAGCTGCTCCAATGTCAGCTCGCGGAAGTGAAAATATTGCATTTTGAATTCGCTGTATCAAGTTCTCTTGAGTGGTTGTCGTGTTTGATAAACAATGTTTTATATTCTTCCCTACAAGTAAAAATTTTGCACCGTCAGTTCTGGAGATCGAGATAGCCACAAAAATAAACAATCCCTTCCAATCCAGCGATTAAAAAAAATCTGAAATAAGGATACTTCTTAAAAAATCGTGATATGACTCGTCATTCAGATGGCCATAATGGTAATGGTTCAATAATTCTGCCTTCTAAGACTCCGCACCACAAATTCAAAAAATTGGCTCCATCAGTCCACAGTGTCTGTGAGAGAAATTGAGGGTTCTTCCTGCACATATCTCTCAGACAAAAACACAAGTCCAGACGCTTGTCAAAATCAGTATCTAAAAGTGCATGATGTAACACCACATGGTAAGGATGCAGTTTGAAATCTTTAAGAATCCGGAACACTGAAGCGCAACTTAAGAAGTCCAAAGAATTTTTTTGGTTCTTAAAGGCGGATCTGCTTCCTCTCAAACGCACTGCCAACGGCCGAGAAACTGTTTTGCTATGGTGTCATCTTTCTGGGTATCTAGCAGCCCAAAAGCTGCATTTTCGAAACTTTGAAAATGTACCGCAACGATATGGTAAGCCTCTGCATAAGTATATGCTATTTTTTAAGGATACACTATAAATTCTAAGAACTTATTTGAACACACAATAGCATTTCCTACAAAAAATGCAACTGCAACAATTTTTTTATGACATAATATTTTTATTATAATTGAACTGCTTGACATTTATTCAATTTCATATCTGCATAGTAACTTCCCCACTTGTTTCCCGGTAATCTTTTTCAGAGCATTTCCGTCGTAAGTAAATGTAGGGCAATATTATTTCATATAGTCAAAATTGTTGAAATGTTATAACTGGTTGACTCGTTGGCCTTTAAGCACGCTTGTCATCGACTTTTACATTATTTCGAATTAAACCTAAACCTAGAAAAGTGTGAAGGAAGGCACCAAAAATAAGACGAATTTTTATTATTAGATTATTATCATTATTGCTTATGTAGGTTCTTATCTTCTATCTATATGAATAAAAATGAAACGCCAAATTCGTTGCTAAGCGCAAAACTCGAGAACGGCTCGAACGAGAGAGAGAGAGAGAGAGTCTCGAAGCTATTGACTTTTGAATAATTAAGAGTTCATTAGTAAATAATGAACTGTTAATTTGGCATTTTGTGTCTTGTGTTTGAAAGCATGCCACAAAGAATAAATTTTAATCGCTTACGCGAATGTTAAAAGTCTCTCTCAATTTTAAATTTTGAAGCAAAGGAATTATTTTTAGCCATTCCTTATACCTTGTCTGAACGGCTCGACCAATTCGAATAATTTTTGTTTTAATATTTTCGTTAAGTTCGTTAAGGTTCTTATGGAGGGAATAACCGTAAAAATTGCGGGGAAAATAGTGAAAACACCACTTCTCCCATACGCTTTCTTAGAGTAGTGTCAGACACACGTCAAGAACCATTATCCAAAGAACACCTATATTATCTGGAACAATGAGCCTTTTTCCTGAGAAGAGTGTGGCCTTTTGCTACGAGAGGGCAGCACTTCTGGTAGGGACAGGGACAAATATTAAACTTACTCCATCTAACACTGTGGAAATATAGGTGATAAAAGTAAATTATTTAAAATAATAATATTTAAAATAATAAAAATATTAGATTATTACTGAAGTGTACAAAAGCAGGAAATTATTTTTGTAAGTAATCGTCATTTCAAATTGAGATAAAAAATTAATAATTAAAGTGAAGTCTGAAATCTATTCATTTTTTCTATCGGACTGCGCATGGCCAATAACATAACTATTTATTTAAAATTTCATATATCTCTACAATTATTACTGCTATGGCAGCAACGTGCCGGGAACTGCTAGTTGTTATTAATCTTTAAATTATGATTAAAATAGAGGTTAGAAATAGTTTCTATTTGGCATGGCATGCTTGATTACGAAAATTTGAAAAAAGGGTTTCTAACTAATTTAAAGAAAATATTCTTTTGGTAATAACTTTGGAACTAAACAAGATATGGTTATACAGTTTTCAGTTATTTATTCTAAATTAAATATATATTTCGTTTTCTATGATATAATTGTAACATTCCATTTTGAATTTCAGAAAAATCAAAACTGTCTAATTAGCGACCTCTACCGTGAGCAGCAAAAACCAATATTTCAAGGTTATATTTGCTATTTAATCAACAAAGCTTCTTTTCATAAACGAGATATAGTTTGCCAAATTCTGTTAAGATAATCCAAAATTATAATCATTTTAAACTGCACAAATTCCTTCTTCCCTACTGCCCTTATTTCACGTTATACAATAAAAAGCAATAAATAAAAAAATATGCAGAATTCTAGCAGCATTTGGCAATATTTTTTCTTAATTTATATTGGGCCTTCTTCAAGAGAAATACATTTTTTCCCTAGCTGTTACCCCCCCTAGCGTTATAGTTAGGAACTTGAACAAAATTTCCTATAGACGTGTATGGTCGATTTCCTTAAGATGAATTTTTCCTTAGGTACTGTCCTACGACTATCACTTTCTGAGATATGCTCTACCTGTTCTCGATTTTCAAATTCGATTCCTTTATAATAGTTTTCTGTAGATAAACCGATGCAGTTCCCCTCATTGTATATTATTCTTATAATCATTTTCGAAAAGTAGGTACCTATACAATAACAATATTTTCGATGTCAAGGACGTGACGTTACATTTTGTTGTTGCGTGGATTTTATTAGAAAGAAAGTAATCAGATTCACATCTACCTGGCTATTTAAGCAATTTAATGAATAACATCTAACCTCTCAAGCATTTGCATGTAACCTTTTAATTTATTATTCTGCGTATGCCTTTGCCACAAGTTACAATATCTTTATTGTAATTCTAAATTTTTCAACGATACAATTCCTTATGTTTTGAAATTTCATAATTATTGTTGTTCTTTTCGATGATTGTAGGTAGGTAAGAATTTAATGAGAGATCAAATAATTTAATTTACTCAGATGATTAAAAAAAATTAAAAGAATTAGGTAATGGATTCATAGAGAATATCTGAGAAGTAGTGGCGTTATTTAGTGAGCCAACAAGCATAATATTACTAGAAACTGCAATAAATTGTGTCAATCTTGAATTCGAAAAAAAAATAATAATAAAAAAATGACTAGTGACAGTGTTGCTATCGCATATATGCACTCAATTATTTAGTTCCATATAAGTATTACTTTTTGCATAAATATTTGTTTTAACTAACATAACTAAAGGGTAATGGAATATCTGATGACGTCAAAATATATATGTATTTATAATAGTTATTCAGAAATGGGTGACAATAGCGAGATTACCTTTATTGTTTAAGAAAGAGTCTTCGTTTATCTGCATTCGCCTGTTTTGGGGTTGGCAGGTTAGAATTTCAACTGGAATTTCTTCATGTCTTCCTATAATACCTATCCTACACATTAACCGATAGTATTTTATTATATTATCATAAGGATACAGTACTCAAATTTAATCTCAAGAATCTTAGAGACCCTGCTTCATAAAAAAATACCATAGTATGTAATATAATAGAATGTATGAAAAAATAATCTTAAGACATACGTACAGTACATACTTTCTAGTTAATAGTGATTTTAACAGAATTAATATATAAAGTTGATTTATTGTCATTAATCATTAGTATTTTGACTTTTTAAGAAAATCGTAGTAGGCGACAGAACATCGACTATCACTCACTTCACTTATATCTCAAAAACTACTCCAAAGCTTAAGGAATCGTGTATAAAAAGTTCACTTCTCTTGAATGTTGGAGCCAGAAGGGAGATATGTTCTTCTTATTATTTTTTTAGAATACCCTGTGAAGTATACTTTTGACGGGGTTAAAAAACAAAGAATAGTTGAGATTTAGGGCCGATTTCATAATCAAATTTAATCTCCTATTAATTTTAATCCTAGATTAAAAATCTCATAATTTTTTTGGTTGGTGATATAATTTAAAGTTACTTTAAAAGAACGAAAGATTAGGTGACTAATGTTGCAAAAGTTATGGAAAAATGCACTCTTTTTATTCCGTCATCGAGATATGAGTTAAACAAATTGAAGAATTAACTAATCTCCCATTAAGGATTCATTATGAAATCGGCCCTTAGTATTTTGTCAAGTTCAGATTTGTATTATCAGCTGTTTTCTCTAAATTATAGCCTTTTCAGCTGTATTTCTACTTTTTGTTATCAACTTGACAATACAAATCTGAACTTCACAAAATACTAAGGGCCAAATTCATAGTCGTCACTCTTTCTCAACTCACCCTCAAATTCCACTCAAATCAACCCTACACTCAAATTTGGGATTCAAGAACGAAACTACACTCAAGGCCCCTCAAATGATTCTCAATATTGAGTATAAATTAAGGTGTCGAATTTTGGCACTCAATTCAATTTAACGTCACTATTTGAGCTTGTCATAATTTCGTAAAATATTCTGGTTTTGTTCATTGCGTTTAATATTAATTTATATATTTAAAATAAATAAATGTGTATAGTATATTCAGTAATTAAAAATGAATAATTTCAACGAATTTACAGATTTCATTGAATATGTGGAAGATAATGTTTATTTAGCTATTCCAAGGTAAGATAGTATTTGTGAGTTAGATTTTGAAATCATCAATGAGAATTTTAGACAATTTTGAGAGATTACAACAATGCAACAATCCTCTTGAGAAATTAATTTAGTAATATTGAACGTTTTATGAGATATAGATTCGATGGAAATATTACTCCTTTTTTTGATAGAGTAGCTCATCTGTTTTTTACAATTTATAACCACAGAATAAAGTTATTTAATTTGTGCTATATTTGCTGAATAGCGGACGCTTAGCTTCTTTAAATAAGCATTTCTCATTTGCTGACATATCTTTTTTCTGGTTTTGTGCCATTTCAAATATAAACTTCTTAATTTTATTCAAATTCAATTTGACAATGACAGAATGGCAGGGTAATTTCATCGTTATCTACACATACCAAAGAACAGAGAGATACTTCAATGCTCTGTGATGGATGCACTTATTAAAAACAGGGTTGCCACATGATCCAACCCTTAAATTGAGTTATGATTGAGGAACAACGATTTTCATATCTCTGAATCCAAATTTGAGGCTAGGTCATCACTCACACTCAAATTGTCCTCAAATTGACTGTAGTAGATATTGAGTTTGAGTGACATCTATGAATTCCACCCTAAATCTCAACTTTTCTTTGTTTTTTAACCCCATCAAAAGTATAATTCACAGGGTATTCTGAAAAAATTAATAAGAAGAACATATCTTCCTTCTGGCTCCAACATTCTCCATAAAATCCTTAAATTCGGAGCTATGTGAATGATAAAAGCAATATTTACCGATCGCAATATATTTTAACTATATATATGCAAATTTTCGAACTTTTGAAGTAACTCTTATAGACCCACTCTAAATTCTGTGTTACCCGAGCAATGCTCGGTCTCCCAGATATTATCCTTTAACATAGATGGATCGGTTGATAAATAATAGTTTCATTTCAATTTATTATACAGTGAGTTTTTGAGAAGTGTCTATTCATTTTGGTAAGTTAAAATCATCACACCTAATATTGAAAGAATGAAGCCCCTGGATTGTGTTGCTGGAGCGGTAAAGTCAAATTGGTACTGCCACCAGAAACTCTGCATTCTGCATTCTTATATTACGGAAATGGGACAGATTCTATACATTTCTAACTCATATACAGGAATACAATAATTGTTTTCAAATCATTTGGCGCAACAAAAGTTATTCAAGACAATTTTATGCTAACTTTCAAGGTAACTATATTGTAAAACAATAAACTTTTACCACCACGTGCCTGAATACGTTGGTAATTTTCAATTGAAATCATACATCAATTAAAGTAGCATACAGTAGGTTTATAGCTAGGTGAATAACCAAAAGCAGTCAGTAAAAAGTTGATGGGGGAATGGCAGTGCTGACAAAGTATCTTGAAAGTCACAAGGTGGTACAATTTTTGCAAATTTATTTCATGGGCGATTCAGCAAAACAAGTCGATCAGCGTTATGCACACAATAAATCGGTGAACAGACCAAGTGTGGAGCAAATTCAAATGTTTTTCCATCAAACAACGAACTGGTTGTATTCTTCAGGACTGCATTAAACCGCATGCCATCTGATTACTACAAAATTGTCAGCAAAGCCGATAAAAACGCCTGCAGGACAACACGCAAGACGCTATAATAGGGCAACAATTGATAAAGTTGCTATTGTTGTCATGGGTGAAAATTTAGAAAACCAAGATATTGTATTTGCTTTTGTTAAGACAGGGCAACGTCTGTCGGGTCAGCTAATAACTATTTAATTAAATGAGGTGTTATCCGTTCCATTCAATCATATTAGTGTAAGAACTTACGAACCTACGAAATGTAGGTTAAATTTACCAGGTAGGCAACAATATTAAGATGAACTTAAATTGATGCCCATTGGTCTCCACTATCAGTTCTATACCGAACTCATACAAGTATGAGTAACAAATAACAAATTAGGATTGATTAACTTATGATAAATTGACCAAATAAGTTAGAGGTTTAATAATTAAATCAATAACTTTTCGTAAAAGAAATAAAGGAATCCCGTCAGGCCCTGAGGATATCTTATTCTTTAATTTGTATTTTAAAAGAGTAAAAAGTTCATTTTCTGAGAATGGCCTTAAAATGAATGAATACGGATTACTATTAGTGGGGTCAATGTTCTCATTTAATATTTTTATGACATTTAGGGCCGATTTCATAATAAAATTTAATCTCCTATTAACTTTAATCCCATATTGCAAGTTTTATATTTTTTAATTGGACATAAATTCATAGTTACTTGCAAATAACAAAATATAAGGTGACTGACGTTGTAATAGTTATTAAAAATGCAATATTTTTATCCCATTATTAAGGTATGAGTTAAGCAACTTGAAGAATTAACCGATCTCCCATTAGGGATTCATTATGAAATCGGCCCTAACAACACTACAAGGAGCATCAATAAAAAAGTTATTACACAATGATGCAATCTTATCAGGCCGAGCGATCACCTCGTCATTATGTTTAAGATTTTGTATCTTAATATTTTTTATCATTATATTTGACAATTTCATTCGATTAATCGGAGCTTACTTTCCATGCCGTTTTTTTGTGGATTATCAGAATCCACAATTATTTTTTGATAATATGAAAATTTTGAATCTGCTAATAGAAGTTTATGTTCCTTCTTTGCAAGCTGATATATAGAAATGAGATTAGGATTAGACATTCTCAAAAAGAATATTTTGTTTGATCTAAAACTCGAGTTCTTAACCTTTTCTGTTATCCTTTCTTTGTTGCTGAAGCATTCAGTATAGAACCTTCTCTCAGGACAAGAAATGTTAAAATGAGAAATAAATAAATTACACTGTTGTTGATCGGAGTGAGGGAAAATTGGGCTGATATAATATGTAATATATATCTCCCAAAATAATCAGGTTTCAGCTACTCATAATAAGGGTTCAGTATGTCAACATAAATTTTTGTAGATTGTTTATTTTTTAGATTTCAAACAGAAGCGGATGTATCAAATAGCTCTGAGTTAAATGGGGCTATTGAATAGATTATGACTTTTGTCTTTGATTTGAGATTATCTCCTACTTTGGAAATTGGTTGTTTTAACTGAAATATTTCTATGAAACCTAATTTCAGCTTTTATCGTTCTGATATTGTGACTTTTGTTAGGAAATTCTGTAAAAATATTGCATTCTATTGTTTAAATCAAGCTTGTATTTGGTCAATAATGCTCTTTTATTATAAAGAATCTTGGAGGTCTACTAGGTGTGTCTGCGAAAATAAGTTTGTGAGGGGTGAATCCTGTTGTTTTAATTTTCTTATTATTATAATAGATAAATACATACGGCGAAATGTTGAAAGGATATTCATTCGGACTTTCCGCTTTATGAGCATTTATTATCTCAAATAATGTTTTGTGAAATCTAAAAAAGGACTGAGGATGAACTACTTTTGAAAATATTAGCTTAATATGTCGCACAGAGAATACAAATCTTTAATCAATGATTTATCAGATTCTCTGCAAAAATCAAATTGTGTTCTTAAAGGTGTACCTACCAAAATGTTGGAAGAATATCAAGAAAGTATTTGCAACTGTTGATAGTTTTTTATCTGGATTGGAATTGGGTGTGCGTAAATTTTCGCTGGATATTCAAAAATATCTATATTAATACTGTCAAAAGGTGTTTTTGGTGTCCCTGTGATTATTAAAGGCGTCGTCAATTTTTTACGACAGATTGTAACTTGTTTCCAAATGTCACAATTTTTAATGTGGTAACGTTTAACCCTGTGCTAAACATGGTCGGAGTTCACTTGAATAATTCACTCCAAACTTTTCAGTTTGCTTCCAAACTTTTGTTTCCAACACATGGTATACACTTTGCGTCTCAGTACTTTTTCTCCCAACTTTTCACTTAAAAAATCAGCTTCCTTTGACTGAACTACTATCGACTTATGATTCTGACTGATTCCATATACTGATTCGGACCCATGATGTACGTAGCTTTACAAAGCTGGATTTGAGATGATATCTTTCGATATTATACGAGTTGCTCGTCAAACTGACAATATTGTGACAAAATGTACTTTACATGAAGTTTCTGGATGGCTTGAGAATAAACCTATTAATTACAGAACTAATTAATGAGAAACCCAAGAAACAAATATTACAACTAATGTAGATGTCAAAATTGTAAGTACTTGATGAGCTCACCAAGTAACACTGCCCCCTTCCGAAGAAGACAGGTTACACAGTGGTCCCTTTGATCATCCTCTTCGACGTGACTACCACTGCTTCATCTTCCTCGAGCAGGTGATATGCTTGTACCCAAGCTGCAACAATCTCTGGTCAGATTCGCTCTAGTAATAAGACGTTCACAACCACCATCACCACATGAACTTGAATTGTGACCACGCGATATAGATGTGTAGCAGAAGACGGCGATTGATGACATTACATTTTGTTGCCATCAATATTGCATGAAGGGCTGCGACTGCGACTCTTTTCTCGATCAATGCTTCGCCTCCTACGGCTTCTTCTATTGTGGCGGTAGCTCCTTCTACCTCCTAGGTATCTGGGTGGACTGCCGATGCTTAAGATACTTCTCCTACGTCCATTGTTACCTACACCTTACCTAGATAAACTGCGCCTTCTTCTTAATAATAATAATAATAATAATAATAATAATAATAATAATAATAATAATAATAATAAAACCCCATATTACATAGACCACTTTAGCAGGGAGAACTAGAGTATGCATGAAATGGACCGAATATATTAACATGGATATCCATCACAAGACTCCTGACAGATACAACAGCTTTCCGAAGAAAACTACATGAAGCCTTCACCAGACAATATCCTGATATACCAGTGACAGAACAGAGGGTTGCAGATCAAAGAAGGGCGATTGTGCAAAAACAACTACTATCGCAGGAAATCTTACGGCAGCCACAAGATGAAGTTCGAGAATCCTTAAACCTGGAAGATATTAAAACCCCTGATCACAAACCACCTGTACAATTTAGTCAACCAAGTGAATCTAACCAAAACCTATTCCTCTTTAGTCAATCGTACCCTAGGCTTAGAACCAGAAGTAACAGTAGTAGTACTCAAGAATTGACTACTCAACATACAGAACCTGCCCAGTTAGTAGACCAAAGTGATTCTAAAGCTGCAAAAAATGGCACACTAAAACCAGAGGCATAAAAAGAAGAAAATGGTAACATTGAACTTACTATACACCTAAAGAACCTCTTTAAAACTGTGCTTCAAAAGTATGCAGGGATGGACCCAACCAAAAGACCATGGTTACCTCAACAAAAGACATCAAAAAAGTTTGCCCAAATAGTTGAGATTATGAATACTGAAGGACTACCACCCTTCCTTGAAGTAGAAACATACAGTGAGCTACATGATCTTATTTATTGCGCAGCATACACCGTCACGGAAGCTAATGGTGCCAAAATATACGAGCAGAAAAGAAAGAAAACAAACAACCATGACACACGATCATGGAAGAAGAGGTTAATGAGGAAAATTGAGACAAAACGAGCTGAAATAGCAAGACTAATAGAATACAAGAATGGAAACCCTAGTACCAAACTAAGACGAAGGGTTCAAGAAATATTCCAAAAGTACAAGATCCACACTCCAAGAGACATACCTAACACCATACCAAATGATTTTCTTGACACGCTCCAACAAAAGTTAACAGTTTTTAGTACAAGACTAAGAAGGTATTCAAAGAGCAATAAGAAAAAGCAACAAAACAGAGATTTCAGCCATAGCGAGAAGAAGTTCTACAGAATGCTCAAACAAGGAACAGGAGGAGCAAGCACTGAAACAAAAATAGTAAACATGCCCAGCCAAGACCAAATAACAACCTATTGGTCTCAGATATGGAAACAAGATCATGGGTGCCAAACAGATTCGGACTTGTACCACAGAGAAGAAAAGGAGAGCAGTAACATAGCACTAATGGAGGAACCAATGATTGCAGAAAACATAGTGACAGAAGTGATCCAAGACACCCAAAGTTGGAAAAGCCCAGGGAGTGATAAGATTCACAATTATTGGTATAAGAAACTAACCTGCACCCACAAGAAACTAGCGGTGCTTATCAACGACTTAATCAAGAACCCTGACAAAATTCCGCTATTCCTCACTATGGGCATCACTTACCTACTGCCAAAGGGAAAAGTTTCTCTAGACCCCTCCAAATACCGACCAATTACATGTCTTCAAACTGGATACAAGATTATCACTTCCTGCTTTACTAATCTCCTCACCACTCACTTAGAAGAACACAAGATAGTGACAGAGGAACAGAAAGGATGCCGAAAAGGAACCAAGGGCTGCAAGGAACAATTAGTGATAGACTCAATAATCCTCAATGAAGTTAAGAAGAAGAAACGTAAGCTATCATGCTGTTTTGTAGACTACCAGAAGGCGTATGACTCAGTGCCGCACTCTTGGCTTGTTAAAGTACTACAACTATACAGAGTCCATCCAACACTCATAACATTCCTTAAGAGAACAATGACAAACTGGAGAACCGAGATACAACTGAATACCAGCCCAACAACCTTGACACAAGAGAGTGACGACCAAATACCTAATATACGTCAAAATACTAACCCAATACCCAGAACCACCCTCCAAATCAACATTACTATGGGCATCTATCAATGAGACTCCCTAAGTCCATTGTGGTTCTGTTTGGCGTTAAACCCTCTTTCCAGACAGCTCAACAGAACAGGAATAGGATACATCCTTAAGGAAGGCCGAATTAAGTACATCATGTCTCACCAGCTGTATATGGACGACCTTAAACTATATACAGAGTCTCAAGATAAACTCAAGGAACTAATTATGATCGTAGAAAAGTTATCCAATGACATCTGTATGAAATTTGGGCTTGATAAATGTAAAACGATCCACATTGAAAAAGGAAAAATCCAGACAGGAAATGTAAAGCTTGCAGATGGAGGCCTGATAGAATCAATGGATCAGCAAGATCTATACAAATACCTGAGGTATCAACAAGCAAGAACCATTGATCAAAATGGTGAAATGAAATATTAAAGAAAGTGTCAGAAAAGAATATATCAGCAAAGTGTGCAAAACTGAACTGAACAGCCGTAACCTATTTAAAGCGCTTAACACATTAGCTATCCCCATTCTCACCTATTCTTTTGGGGTTATAAATTGGACAGAAACAGATCTAGACGACATTATGAGAAAAACCAGAACGTCGCTAACAGAATATAATAACACCATCCCAAAGCTAGCATACTGCGCATGACACTACCAAGAAAAGAAGGAGGCAGAGGATTGATAGACATCAAGAATCTACATAACAACCAGATCAAAATGTTAAGAGCGTACTTCTACGAAAGAAGAGAGATGACACCTCTACACCAACTCGTATGCATGATTGATAAAAGATATTCACCATTAAACCTGGCGAGTGAGGAAATACAAAGCAACGAAGTCATCATAAACACGGAAGAGAAGCACCGACAGTGGAGGAGCAAAACCCTCCATGGGAGACATCCGCACGACCTTGATCAACCCCATGTCGACAAGCTAGCGTCAAACGAATGGTTGAGAACAGGGAATTATTCCCAGAAACCGAAGGCTTCTTGATAGCCATACAAGACCAGGTGGTATACACAAAGAACTATCAAAAGTATATTACTAAGGAACCAGGAATGACAGATGACAGATGTAGAAAATGCAGAGAAAAGCCGGAAACAATACAACACATCACGGCAGCATGTAGCATCTTATCAAAAAATGATTATCTACTTCGCCACAACCAGCTTGTAGCTATAGTTCACCAAGAAATATGCCACAATCTTGGAATGCTAAAAGACACCCAAAAAACGCCCTACTACGAATATACTCCATCGGCAGTGCTACAGAAAGATCACCTCACAGTGTACTACGACCGGTCCATTATCACGGATAGAAGCATCTCCTGTAACAAACAACTAGGGTTATTCCAAAAGAATTGCACAGAAGCCTCAAGTCCTTGGCACTGAATAATAACCTCTACAAACTCATGCAGAAAGCAGTTGCACTGAATACAACGCGAGTTGTAAGAAAATTTTTGAGTTAAGAATAGACGTCAGTGCTTGGTGCTCAACCCGCACCTTGCTTTAATAAACACCAGGAAAAACCTGTGAAGAAGAAAAATATTAATAATAATAAACCAGATAACCCGACTGAAACTAATGACAAAATGCAGGAATGTAAAGAAAAAGTTATTCATGGACGCTACCCATGCCATCTTGATAAAGAATGCACCAATAAACAACTATCTACTACTTTTCTGTGTAAGGGGTATTTACATCCGGAAACAGAGGGATTTATAGTTGCTATACAAGATAAGGTAATGCGGACTAGGAACTACGAGCGCCACATTATGAAGTTGCCTTTGAAGGATATATGTCGAAGATGCCAAACTGTGGGTGAAACAATCGAACATGTGGCCGGAGGTTGCTCCGCCCTGGCGAGTACTGACTACCTACAGCGTCATAATAGTGTTGCTGCAATAATCCATCAGTAGTTAGCATCCAACTTTAAACTTTTGGACAAAATGACGCCTAACTTTAAATATCAGCCTACTTCGGTTTTGGAGAACGAATCGGCAGTCTTATACTGGGATATGTCAGTGAAAACGGATAGGCATATACCTAAGCACCTGAAATACACCGATAATTCGAGAGAGAAAAAAACAAATAATAATAATAATAATAATAATAAAGGCCTTTAATTATTCAATCGAGAATACAATTGTAATTTGTTAGTAAGAAAAATAGTGAGCGGGTTTCAGTTCATTCCAGATAAAGAATCATCTAGAACATGTTTAACTAAACCACATAATACCCAAAGAACTAAGAGAATACAAATCTATATTACACACTGAACTGTAAGATGAAAGATAAATATATTAATATATTATAATATATTAAGATTTTTCATTTCAGTTAAGTTCTGCTTCATATTTTCTTCTAACCACTCAATTTCTTGCCCGATATCTATGGTGGTGTAAATTTCTTAGAAATTTTCTCCGTTCAGGTTTCGACATGTATTTACCTCTGGGCAATTCACTTGAAAGGCATTTAATTTACATTTTTAGTGAAAAATAACACGACATACTACTCTTGTAGCGACATCTATACGTGGACTTCAAGATTTCCAGGGCATCATCACGTTGAGCAGGACTGTCTACCATCGAATTTTGGGCCTCAATTTTAATCTCATGTCTCACACTTCTTCTATGATTTGTCTTGTTCATACTCGTTCTCCTTGTCTTAATCTTTTTTGATCTTCTGGAATCTATTTAATTTTTGTTTGTTATTCTTGTCTAATTTTTGTTTGTCCATCTTTATCTTGTCTTTCTTCTCCATGTTCTTCAAAGATTTGTCTTATCCTTGTCTGTTCTTCTTATCTTATTCTTATTTTTCTTGTCTATTTATTTCCTGATATTCTAAGATTTCTTTTATTTTTGTACCTACTTCTTTCTCTTGCTGTCTAGTTCTCACTTGTTCTGCCTTATCTTGTCTAATATTGCCATTACTTTCAAGATTTGTGTTATTCTTATTTGCTCTTCTTTATGATGTTGTCGTCTCATATTTTTCCTTATTATTTTTAAGGTATAGTTTGAATACCCATCGAATGGGGTTTCGTCATACCTTGTCTATCTCTTTTTTTCGTCTGTAGGTGAAATAAAATTTTAACGTCATAAACATATGTCTTCGATCAGATCGACTGATTGTTATTTTGACGCTTGTTCTTGTTCTCTTTGACGTTTAATGTTAAACATTTCCTTTTGAAAGTGATTTAGCCCCTTTACAAATATGTCAGTGTCAGTGTTTTGGAGTTAGGAATTAAAATTTAATTTAAATTATTTACGACATCCATAAAATGGCAGATGACGTCAGGAATCGTGACGAAACCCCACTCGATGGGTATTCAATCTATACTCCACTAGATTTGCCATATTTGCCATTTCGTCATAATCTTTTGATTTGGTATTCACTATATATTCTCAGCAAAATAAGAGGAGTCCCACTTTTGATACCGATTATAACCTTTTCAGTTGAATAAATCCCTCCAAAGTTCGCAGTTTTCTTCCAAACGTTTATTTCCAACACCTGCTATATCTTTTGCGTCTTTGTACATTTTGTCACAACGATAATATGTCCAAGTTAGGCGACTTCGTAGTGACTGTTTTCAACTGGGAAGACTGTTTTTGAAATATCTATGGAGTTTAATTTCAATTTGATAGAGTAGAGTAGTATAATATTGACATCTTCCTATTTGATCAAGAAGATCAGGGATGTTTAGTATTGGGTTTATATTATCTACCGTCAGTTCATTTAATTTACGATAGTTATCAACCACAAGCCATTTTAGTTTCCCTTAAGCTTCTTCGGTACGACCTAAATGGAAGATGATAATGGTGGAACTAAATAACGGAAAACAACATGATTTTGTTCACTTGATTGTATGACTTGTGAAAACAATCTCGCATTATTGGTTTCTGTTGAATGTTTTATTTCGTTTATAAATATTAACTGATCCCAATGAAAATATGTCCTAAAATTCTATACTTAAATTTGTAATTGTTTCTCTTTCTTCATCATTGATAATAGATAGTTATAATTAAAATTTAAAGAATATTGGAAAGTTCAACAATTTTCCACATAGAATTTGCACTGATAATTGAATTATGGTATGCTCCTTGTTCATTCAAATCTAGAGAGCATTTGGAATTCTAACTTATTCTATTACTTATACGAAAAGTTTTGCATCCTTCTTAAATCTAAACGGAAGAGGTATACAATTCGACAGTCTTTTTTTTTAATCCGAAATCTCTTTTCCTCCAAAAACGCCCCCGAAGATGTTGGAGGGGGCAATTTTTCCCGAAAATCTTAAATCTGATACGGCAGAATTAAAGATAGGACAATATTCGGAAACGCTTAAATTGAACATCTCATTTTTTAAAATGAGACGTTTTTCGAGTTACAGCGATGCAAAAATTTCAAATAAGTGCAGTTTCGCTATGTGGAGGGGGCAATTTCTTTTAAAAATTGAAAATCTGAGGCAACCAAATTAAAGAGCATATTATTTGTAGCAACATTTTTATTGAACATTAGATATTTAGATAGAGTTACGGTTTTCCAGTAACAGAAATGTTCAAGTCTAAAATATGCGTATTTTCGCGACGATGGTTTTAGATTACTGAGTAATAACAAGTACAAGCAAAGAATCTACATGGGTAATGGTATAAGTAAATGTTCAACGATTGTCGTGAGTACTGTTTCATTCAAAATAAAATTAAATAAATATTTTTTCCAAAAAATTGGACCGACGTTATTAGTTAGTGCACTGAAAAATTCAAAATAATATTAATTCTATTGGTGCTGGTACTTGTGAAGTTGGTGCCAAAGGTTTTTAATCCAACTGCAACTGCAGAACTTCAAAAAAGTACCGACACCAATAGAAGTAATATTATTTTGTATTTTCCAGTGCATCAGCTAATAAAGTTGGTCCAATTTTTTGTAAAAAATATTTATAATTTGAAAATTTGTTCTGTTCTTGGCTCAATAATGATGCGATTTAGTATCGTTATACGATAAATATTTCTTACAAAAAATTTGACCGACTTTATTAGTTAGTGCACTGAAGAATACAAAATAATATTAATTCTATTGGTACTGGTACTTTTGATGTTGTGCAGTTTCAGTTAAATTGAAAACTTTTGGCACCAACTTCACAAGTACCAGCACCAATAGAATTTATATTATTTTGAATTTTTCAGTACACCAACTAATAAAGTCGGTCATTTTTTTTTTAATATATTTATTTCACCATTTTGAGTGTAACGTTAGTCATAAAAATTGTTGAACGTTCACTAATACCAAAGAAGATGGTACTTATAGTACGTATTATCATGTATAAGGCCTACTTGTTACTTGTTATTATACCATTGCTGTAACTCGAAAACCGTAAGTATTTTCAAAAAATGTTCAATTTACATTTTACATTTCGGGATATGGTGCCGTCTCTAAGTTTCAAATCGCGAATTTTCGATTCTCGGATATATTTGCCCCTTCCACATAGCTGAAACACATATTTCAGACTGTAAGACGGAGACCTGTGATTATTTGAATAAAATGTCCAATTGAAACGTTTCCGGATATGGAATTACCTTTAATTCTGCCGTCTCGGATTTTCAATATTCTGGAAAAAATAACCCCACCACTCTTTGGAGGATGTTTTTAAGGGGAAGGGCATGTCTAATATTGATTTTTTTTCTATGGGAACAATTCCCAATGCTCCTCTCTCAAATGAAAAAAAATCATCAAACGGAGCACGTTTACTATGAAAAAGTCACGAACAAATATAAGAAGAAAAAACATGCTTACATACAGTTGAATTGTATACCTCCTCCGTTTGGTTCATGGGTCAAAAACAAACAATAATTTTGAAATTCACATTTCGAAAAAGGTAAGATATAATTTTCTCTACGTTAAGCCAATCTAACATGTCTAAACTTTTGTATTTCTTGAAATTATTTTCTATGATTTTTTCAAAGATGAAAATAAAGTTTGACAAGTAGCCTTACCTTCTGAAATTTGGATTTATAAAGGTCCTCCTGGCTTCCGATTTTGTAAGAATAAATTCTACATTTCCAAATTATATATTGCATTTGCAAGCCTGCTGCTACGCAATGTGCTAATAGCTTTAGGCATATTAAAGAGATCTATTTATTTTTCAGTAATTGGCTTGCACCGACTTTATCAGTTGGTGCACTGAAAAGTACAAAATAATATTGAATCTATTGGTGCTGTTATATTTGCAGTTGTGCAGTTGTAATTAGACTGATAAGTTTGGTCACCAATAACTTCACAAGTACCAGCGCCAATAGAATTAATATTATTTTGTAATTTTCAGTGCACCAACTGATAACGTCAGTCCAACTATTTTGTAAAAAATATTTCACACTTATGAGTGTTACCTACATTCATTACGAAAATCATTGAAAGTTCACCATTATCCATGTATGCTTTGCATGTATTTACTATTATTCAGAAATCTAAGAACATCGTCGCGGGAATACGCATATTATAAACTTTACCCCTACTGTAACTCAAAAACCGCAAATCTATGGAAAAATGTTCAATCTAAATATTGCTACAAATAATCTGGACAATAATTTTCTATTCTCAGATTTTCAATTTTCTCTTGCCTCTTCCACATAGCAAAATACGCATATTTCAAATTTTAACATCGTAAAAACTCGAACATCATAGCTCTTTTGAAAAAATGTTCAACTTAAACGTTTTCGGATATAAATAATCTCAAAGATATCAGCGTTATACGAATAGTGTTTCTGTATTTGTATTGAAATGGATGATAATGAAGAATCTTCTAGTTGTTCAACTCCATAAATTATTATTATTATTGGTCGTAAATGAAGTAGAGTATAGGTATTACTCGCAATACCTAATGTAATGTTTTTTTGAGAATAGTAGCATTATTGACTCACGAATGATCAACTATTAATAGTGTGATGAAGTTTATCAAACCATCATAAAAGGCCATCCTATCCCGCAAATCCATGGCTACATTTGAGGATAAAAGCCAGGTACCGAATTTTTTACTACCTGAACAGCTATAACACAACAACAAATACAGTTCGAGCATTAATTACGCACTATTCATAATAAAGTCTCAGTCTGTAGATCGCATATCACATTCAGGCATACCTAGGTATTTGACTCTATTTTATAATTTATTTGTAATGAACAATGCTTTACTTCAATTTTTATTATGGAAAGTTCCTATTTCATATATCATGAAAAAGGCTAACATCGGAAATATTAATGTCATTGTGAATATTTTCAACATTTCTTATACAAAAGCTTGGGTCAAACAACTGACAGTCGAATAAGTAGCAAACTGTAGATATTTCTCATAAAACTGTAGAGTTATCGGATAGAATTACTTACAATACTTATCCACAACTGACATTAATTGAGTTAATAAGAATCAATCAACATTATTCAGAATCGAAAGCCATTAGCCACCAAACGAGCATCGCACCAGCTAGCATCATAGCAATAGCAGCAAACGCGACAACTAGCCCAGCAGCCACAAAGGTCCGATCACGAAAATGCTGTCTATATTAACGATAAAAATCTGTCATATTATGTGTAGGCCACATGAGGCTATTCTAAAATTATGAGAATATCTAACACTCGTATAAATTTCAGCGGTATGGGATAACCAATTCAGCAAAATCAATCTTTACTGCTGTAACTCGAAAGCCGTAACTCATACATATAATCTTTTCTTTAATTTGGCCGTCTTATATTTTTAATTATCGAAAAAAATCACATATTTCAGACATTACCATTGCGAAACTCGGAAACTTTAACTCTTTTAAACGTTTCCGGATATGGTCCCCTTTCTAATTTTCAAATCTAGAATTTTCGATTATTGGAAAAATTTGACCTTCCACATACCTGAAACACATATTTCAGACTGTATCGCGGAAGCCTATGATTATTTTTAAAAATGTCCAATCTCAAGATTTCCGGATATGGAATTTTCATTAATTCTGCCGTCTCGGATTTTCAATTTTTGAGAAAAATTGCCCCCTCCACACCCTTTGGGGGCGGTCTTTGGAGGGAACGAGCTTTTGGATTTGATTATACTCAATATGGGACCATTTCTCAACTCTCTTCTTTCAAATGAAACAAAAATCGTCTGAATCGGAGTACGTTTACTATGCGAATCGCGCGAACAGCCATGAAAAAAATCCAAACATACAACCGATTGTATACCTTCGCCTTTTTTTGAAGTCGGTCAAAACCTAGAACACGACTACTGAAAAATCGCGTTCTTAAAAAAATAAACAAAAAATTATTCTCATCTGAAATTGTCATGTACAAACAATTCAATATTTGTCGTCTATTATATTAGCAACTCACACATAGTATATTTAAAAGTACAGGGTGGTCCGTTTAAGAGGGGCCTATACCTTATCTCGAAACTTACGGGGGTTACAAAAAAACTCTTGATATTAGGTATAGGGAAGTAAAATGAAAGTACCCTTATTTTTAGACATAGAATACAGTGCAACAGAAAAAATGGGGGTTTGCATTTAAGAAATCGGAGTTAATTGATAATATTCAATTCAAAGTTTTCATTGCTTTCGTACTCACCCAGTATACTGCCAGATACTGTTTCCAGTTTGGCTACAAATTTTCACCTCTGCTTGTTAGATTTATGATAGTAACTCTTCAATTTATCGTATGAGTTACTATTATTGATGCATTATTCATACACCTGCACCTGTCATTTTTTTCACAAAAATGATAAAATCTCGAAAATTATAAATACTAGGTATAGGGTTTGTTACACAAAGTTAACCTAAAATTTTACTAAGAATCCAAAAATCAAAAAATATATAGGGTGTTCCATTTAAAATAAGAGAATTGATATATAAAAATTCAAAGAAATTCACAAATATTTTATTTTCATTTTTTTAGTTTCTGAGATAGAGGGGTACTGAATCTGATTCTGGACAGCCTGTACAGTGCATCCCATTTTGGTTGAGACAGCCAGGTATCTCGGTTGCTGTTGAAGATAGAACCTTGCGGTTCTCGCGTTCCTGTGTCACTCTTTTGTGAAACTCAAGATGGCCTGAACAGATTTTGCCTAACTTTTTTTGTTCATAAGTTACAGGGCGTTTTTGAAAATTCACAAATTTAAGAAGTTTCTCAGCGATAATGTCAAATTGAAATCTTATCCCATAGAGCGTATTATGCGGAGTCCAGTGGCGCACGCAATGAAGATATACGACTCAAACTATAATTTTTTCGGACGGAATATTACTTGTGAATTTCCCATGAAAGAAACAAAAACAATACTAGGGCGACTCCATCTCTTTCAGATGTAGTCCAATTGGTGGCCTTATGCCCATTGTGTTACCCTTTTGGTAAATGTCCTACCCATTCCTCTGTGTTCCGCCATCTTCTTTCTCTCTTCCTCTCAGGCATTTCAACCCAGAGATGAAAATTTTGAGATTTCTGACGTCGATCTCAGCTGCCTCCTCTAGACGACACTCTAGTGTTTCTTGTTCCAAGAATCGCTGATGTCTGCAAGCCAGCGCGGAGCAGAAACACATTAGGTGCTCTATGGTTTCTTCTTCCTTGTCGCATTCTCTGCAATAGTCGTCGGTTACGACTCCTATTTTTCAGAGCCGTGTGTCCCAAATTGGTTTGCGTCCAAAGTTCGGATTCCCTCAGTCTTAGGGCTCCTTTGGCTTTTATGAACAAATCTAATGGTGGTAGGTCCAATATCACCTCAAGAGCTGCTTGTGGTGTACTCCTTTGAGCTCCCATTATACCTATGGCTGCTAACCTTTGTTCTTTTGTGAGTTTGTTCAGGTTTATCTTTTTGTTCATGGCTTGCCACCAAACCACGGCTCCATATGTTATTATAGGTCTTACAATGGCCGTATACATCCAGTGTTTAATTTGAGGTTGTAAGCCCCATGTTTTTCCGAACATCTTCCTACATGTGTAGAAGGCGTTAATTCATTTCTTCATCCTTTACTTACTTTACTTAGCCTCTTTCAAAATAACCAGAGTTTGCCCCCTTAGTTTAGGTGGTCTATACCTCAGTATCTTATATTTACTTGTGAACAGGACTAGGCTGGTCTTTTTTGGATTTACTCCTAACCCTTTTACCTCTGCCCAGCTCGAAATCTCCTCAAGATGTACTCTCATAATATCGCTTACTGTCTGTGGATCTTTTCCTGTGACTAGTATTGCCACGACGTCAGGGTAAGCTACGATATTTATTCTTTTTCCTCTGAAAATTTTAAGAATTCCTTTTGTCACCATCAGCCACAAAAGTGGGGATATGACCCCTCCTTGTGGTGTGTCCATGTTTGTTCTTTTCCTGACTCTGTTTTCTTCCATCTCTGAGCTTATTATCCTGAATTGCAGTATATTAATTACGCAATATGATATGGCGCCTTCCACATTTAGATCTTCCAGCACCTCCTTTATTGACTCCGTTTTAACATTATTGAAGGCTCCTTCTATGTCAAGGAATGCCCCTAAGGTATATTCTCCTTTCTTTAGTGATTTATCTAATGTCCTCACCACTTGATGTAGTGCACTTTCAACAGACTTTCCTTTCAGGTAAGCATGCTGGGCTGTACATTCTCTTTCCACTGCTGTATTTTCTTTGATATATAGGTCCAATAATCTCTCTAGCGTCTTTTGCAGGAACGATGAAAGATTGAATGGCCTGTAGTCCTTTGTTGTCGTATTGCTTGGTTTGCCCGCTTTGAATATAAAGACAACTTTTACCTCCCTCCATTTCTCTGGTACGTGTCCTAGTTTTAGGCAGTCAGAGAAAATTTTTATCAGTATCTCCATCATTTCACTCAGGGCTTTCTGTAACATAATTGGTAGTATTTCATCCATTCCCGCCGATTTGTACGGGTCGAACGAGTTTACTGTCCAAAGAACTCTTTCCCTTCTGATTATTCTATTGATAACTTCCTAGTTTTGTACTTGTCTCTCCTCCCTTTGCTTTTCCAACCTCTGGTAGGAAACATCTGTGCACCCTGGGAAGTGTGTTTCCATCAGTAACTCTAATGTCTCCTTGCTGGATTCCGTCCAGGAGCCGTCTCGTCTTTTAATGCTTCCAGGGACTGTAGGGTCTTTTGATAACATTTTTCTGAACCTCGCGGCTTCGTTAGTCTCCATTATGGATTCCATGGTCTCCCGCATGGCCTCCCATTTTCTCTTTATGATTTCCTTTTTTGTATTTGTCATAGCTGACTTTTAGCCAGTGACTCTGGTCTTGTTTGTACTTCTTCGCTATATTGTATAGACTTCTCGTCTCTGTCCTTTCCAGTCTTGATTTCCTGTTCCACCAGGGTTTGGTTTCCTTGCGTGTTCGACATACACGGCAAGATTTTTTAAAGGCTATTACCAATATATCGTTCAATTTCCCGACTGCAACTTCAAGTTCAAGTTTATTGAAGGTGCGTTTGATTCGTGTTCCCATTCGGGTGCTTGCTTCATCCCCACTATTTCAGAGAATCTTTCAAATTCCGTTTTCCTGTAGTTTCTAAAAGGTTTTCCCACATGGATCTCGCGGTCAATTTTAAATTGTATTCTCCCATGATCCGAAAAGGAGTATTCAGGAGATACTCTCCATTTCTTGACCGTAATACCCTCAGAGTTTGCGACCCACGTTAGATCAATCGACGTACTTGTTCTCTTATTCATAAAAGTTGGGGTGTCACCCCTGTTACAAATATTGAGGTTGGAAGTTAATATAAAATCCAATATTGACTCACCTCTTTCGTTTATGGCCTTGCTTCCCCACTGGCCTTGAGCATCACATCCTATCACCAGGTATTGTCTTTTTGATCTGGCATTGTGTACCAATTCTTTAACTGCTTTTGGTGATGGGTCCCTCTCATCGAATGACATGTAAGCTGAGGCCAGAAGTAGCGTGACTTTGCCCAGTTGCTCGTATGATACCACCGTTAGATCATCAGTGCTATATTGTGAAAGTAGAATGAAATGTAATGATTTCTTTGTTGCTATACAAGATCTTTTCTTGCCTGTAGTTTATGAATGGAAGAGAACGTAGTTCCTTGGACCTAACCCTCGAATATTGTCTCCTAGGAGCCAAGGTTCTTGGATTAGGGCTACATCCACATCCTTCTCCGACAGATACAGCATCAGGTCCTCCGTTGCGGCCTCACAGTGGTGAAGGTTGGCCTGCACCACCTGAAGCCGCTTCGGGGGGTTTGTTTTTCTGTTCATTGGGAACCCTGAATTTGAGTGTTCCCAAGCCAAATTTGACACTGCCCAGTGTCTTCTTCAACTCTTGTAAGGACCGCTCGTCAATTGATATGACGACGTTCTTACTTTGAACTGAAGATATAAACCTCCAGTCCTGCATGTTCAGGTTCCTATTCATTTTAGTGATAATTTTCAGTGTAGGTTCATCCCCGAGAACTGGGGGAGGAATCCACACCGAAGTTATCTTTCTTAGTGGCAGTGCCAACCTTGGAAT
Organism: Crioceris asparagi; assembly: GCA_958507055.1. Taxonomy (NCBI): domain Eukaryota; kingdom Metazoa; phylum Arthropoda; class Insecta; order Coleoptera; family Chrysomelidae; genus Crioceris; species Crioceris asparagi. The sequence continues at coordinate 40,843,878 of OY293831.1, forward strand.
CACCTCGAGTTTGGCGCCTGACGATAGTTCGCCGCAGCCCTTGACTACTCCTTTTAAAAATCCAAGGCTTTTTGATTTGAGCAGCCAATGACCTTGACACCCTTTTTGCCAGTCAGCCCCATCGTAGGAGATTACCTCGACACTGTCATCGCTGTCCAGTTCGGCAATTGTCATCAGTACCCTCCTTGAAACCTCGAGCCACCTTTCGGTCGACATTATGCCATCGAAATCTGAGCGGTCTATGATGGCAATCTGAAGTTCCTGTGGTGACTCGAAGTTGCTAGCAGGCCTAGGCTTTTTCACAATTTTCTCCTCCTCCTCCTCCTGGGATCGAAGCCTTTCGGACGCTTTCTTTTCAGAAAATGTCCTTTTGGCTCCAGGATTCGGGGAAGGAATTGGGTCAGCCCTTTGGATCGTTTTGCCCGAACTTACAGGCTCCGGTAAATTACTCGAGTTCGTCTCCGTTCTCCGAGAGTTGCTCTCGTACTTGGAGACTATTCTTTTATTTTTTATGATGAAGACCTATTCCTTTTGGTGAGGTCGTCCTCCTTCTTCCTATTAATTTTCCTGTGATACGCCAGAGCGTTTTTATAGCTTTTTTGTCTTTTTTCTCTGACAGAGCCTCCTTCTTTTCCCTCAGTTCCGCTTTGTCGATCCCATCCAAGAGCATCCCTCGGCATCGGATTCCATGTCGGTAGCAGATCCCTTTGACAATAAATCGTCATCGGTTTCAGCACCGATCTCCAGGTCTCCCAAGACCAATGAAATGCTCTTGTGGCCGCCTTTGCTTCCCTGAGGATCAAGTTCCATATTTTCCATATTTATATGTTATGCTGTTAGCCCCCCCTCAGAATCCGACTGGGGCCCGACCGCTTCTGGAGAAGCGGATGGATTAGCCTTATCAGGCATACTACCTGGGGTATTTTTTTTACCTCACCACAGAGGATACAAACATTGTTGTTGCCTTTTGGAGCATTGTTTTATCAAGTGATTGTGGAGGAATCAACAAATCTGCTGTCATGATAATCAATTTTGATGTGTTCTATTGGGTTTGAGTTTTGCGATTTTGTGAATCTCAGAAATTTTATAATAGCTTTAAGATTTTTTAGAACGATCAGCACGATAAAATAAAATGTGTCAATGCCATGAAAATGATGACGAAGCATTAGAATATAGAATATTTAAAAAGATAAACGAGTATTTTACAATAAGACATTGTATGACATCTTGTTTTTAAAACTTACCTGCTTAAATATGATTCTAAAGCTTCGTCAACATGTTCATGGCACTGATTGAGACATTTTATGATATCACACTTTTCGTTGTTCTAAAAAAAATTTAAAGCCATTATAAAATTTCACAAATTCACAAAATTGCCAAGCATAAACCCAACAGAATAACCTATTTATTACTCTATGCCAATAGAAAATAATCATAATTGATTATCATGACAGCAGATTTGTTGATCCCTCCACAATTACTTGATATAATAATGCTCCAAAAGACAACAATAATATTGGTATCCTCTGTGACCTACTATAAAAAAATCAAAAATAATAATCCCTGTAGTAAGACTGAGATCCTTGTTACTATTAAAATTCAATATGTTAGTAATTTTACAAAATTTTTGAAAACTTTATGTTTTTATATTATTATGAGCAACAACAGAGGAAGCTTTCTAGAATTTACAAAGTCGCCCGGTAATAATTTAAATACATCAAGACGTATTGAGAAAGTGATTCAATTATGTGTTAGGGAAATGAACATCAAATTGAACAATTCAATAAATAAGTTTGTGTTTTTTAGTGAATTAGCGTTAGTATTGATTTTGTTGCTTTCATGGAAAATTCACAAGTAATAAGTAATATTCCGTCAACTGGAACTTTGTTTGTACGAAGAAACCATAACCCACTAATAAAATTCAATTTTTAGTAATTTTGGAGCATTCTTTAAAACTTTATGTTCATATATTATTTATTATTTAGAAGGAAAAAATTAAGGAATTTAATGAGATAATAAAATACAGAGTATTCCATTGAAAAAAATATAAGTTTGAGTCGTATATCCATCACCATACCCGAAAAAAAATTGCATGCGCCACTGGATTCTGCATACCTATAATTCTCTATGGGATAAGTTTTCAATTTGACATTATCGCTGAGAAACTTCGTAGATCTGTGGGAAAAAAGTGTGAATTTTCAAAAACGCCCTGTAACTTATGAACAAAAGAAGTTAGTCAAAATCTGTTCAGATTATCTTGAGTTTCACAAAAAAGTGACACAAGAACGCGAAAACCGCAAGGTTCTATCTTCAACAACAACCGAGATACCTGGCTGTCTCATCCAAAATGGGATGCACTGTACAGAGAAAAAAATACTCAAAATAGTGATGAATCCTTCAAACATCCTTTGAGAAAAAATGCGAATGTCAATGGGTTCTGAGAATTTGAATAAAATTAAAATTTATTCAGAGTTCCAGTGTCAGCTTAAAGATTCCTAGTATGTGATATTTGAATCATTGCATTCATAATATTAATATTTGCAGGAAAATGCATCAAGATGAAGACATAGTGATCACAGGAGTGGCTGGTCGATTTCCAGAATGCGATAACTTCCAAAAATTTCAGGAGGCCCTCTTGGCAGGCGTGGATCTAATCACGGAAGATGACAGAAGGTTTCCACCAGGTAAATATGCTATTGAATGAGTTTTTCATATCAAATAAGTAAATGATGACGGAAGTGATTACGTTATTGCAGACTGGATATCGTATGTTCTTATAGAAAGCGAAAAGAATGAAATGAAACATATGGAAATGATATTCAAATACATTTACATAAAATCGCATGGTTAATATTTATTATGTCAGATATTTGATACAACTGGTACTAGACGTTATGATATGATGAAGTCAGATGGGGATTATGAAAATCTCCATAATCATCCTAGAAATGATTATCTCTTGTGTCATAGCAAACTATAAATATTTTACTACAAATTATTCTCTTGGAAATAAAGAATGAATAAGCTGGACTTAAATCTATAATATATACAAGGCTGATCAAATACTCCGGACCTGCTTAATTACAGGAGAACCAAAAGTGATAGCAAATTCCAATTTGTGCCTTCCATTAAGCTACGTTTTATTATTTCACTGCCCCCATCGTACGTCAACTACCCCATAAGCTGTGATAGGGCTGTATCATAATTCTCATAACTGGAACACCCTGAATAGTATCATATTTTGATTTCGAACACCTATGTATAATTTTTATAAATCTAGATTCAATAATTTCGGAAATATTAGCACTCAAAAATAAGTAAGCAATAATTTTATTGAAGAAAGAGGTAAAGTGAAAAATAAGTGTTCAAAATGTTTTATTCCGCCAATTGAGTATCTTTGAAGCCCATCTGTGAACTCTGAAACACACATTCTGCAAATGTTCTGGAGAAATATCCTAATCTTTGAAATTTAGTATCTCAAAAAAAGGAGATTTAGACATTTTTAGTGAGGGTTCAAAGCAACTTATAACATACAAGGTGTTCCATTTAAGATAATGACATATGACAATGCTTTATGCCAGCTTGAGAAGAAACATTAGAATAGAATATCTGTAGATGACCGGATGGCGCAAACTAGAATTTGTTATCATTTATGCTCTACCTGTAACTAAGCTGGTCCGGAACATTCGCTCAACCCATTATAATTTTTATCATAATTCATATATAATACGAGCTAATATTTATTAGGTCTTTGGGGTACGCCCAGAAGAGCAGGAAAAATTAACGATCTAGACAAATTCGATGCTGGGTACTTTGGTATTCATGCGAAACAAGCGGAATTTATGGATCCTAGACAAAGGATACTCAATGAAGTCATTTATGAAGCCATGGTTGATGCTGGTTATAATCCACAGGAATTGAAAGGCAGCAAAACTGGTAATAAACCTTTTGAAAGCGAAATATCTTTGTTGAAAAAGTTCAAGGAATGAGCAACTATATATATTTTCTCACTAAACCTAATGCTCAGTTTTGTCAGAAATCCTGAGAGGAGAGAATAAATTGATGAAAATTCGTTCACAAATTAGGTAATAAATGTCAACAGAATTGATTGTTCCTATCATTATTCTAGTAAGGTAAATTTCATTGAAATATACCCGACACTTTTTTCTTCTAATTTTAACGTAATACGTAGGTACCTAGGTATTTCGTTTCTGGACCAATCATAATCCCTAAACTTCGAATCTGAATGTCTATAACACGACTTTCAAATTACCTACGCGCTTTGGTTATTTCTATTAAGTCACTGTCCGAAATGAAATACCCAGAAGGCATTTTGGTCAAGGACATTTACTCAATCACCGATTTAGTCTTCCAATGTGATCTTTGCCCAAATGCAAAATAACCATAACGCTAAATTGATATAAATCAGTTTGTTTACAACGCGTTGTGGGTATTTAGTATTTGCACAAAGACCGAAAAATGTCCACTCTTTTTTGATTAACTCATACTCGAACAACTTAAAGAAAATTAATTTACAAAACTCATAACATAATAAAATATAATAATTTATTCATGTACTGATCTCCAACCACTCATGTACCTATTTCATACATAGACATAAGTATTTTAGATGTCTATGATTATATTTTTATCAGATAAACTAATCAGCTAGATTAATCATTTGTAAATGTTTAATTACAAATTTTCCCTAAAATATATCTTACCTCTAGAAAACAAATCTATAAGACTCATCTCTCTCATAATGAAAGTATTATTATATACCTATAATATTTTTTTTAAATTGTGCTACTACGAAAGGCTCACATCAGTGGTATGGAACATTTCCCATCAAAAATTCACATTTCATTTTTTTTCACAGAAAGACACCATTTATCGCAACTTTTAAATCTAAAATTACAAGAATTAAATAATCATAAGTGAATGTTGTCGAGTTAGAGACAGGGGTAGTTTTAATTAATTAATTAATTTCTATATCCTTATCAAATGCAGCCTTATAAAACAGATTGCTTTAACAAATGAATATTGTCCACAGCTGATAGATAAACAAATAATTAAAAGACCCAACAGCTCGATTATAACTATAAATTAAAAAAATAAAAAAACACTTCTTTTTCATTGAAGTTTTATTAAGAACGAACGAACTTGAAGAAGATAGTCACACGACTGATTTTACAGCAATTTTGAACTTTATAGATCAATAAATGCAACCTCTATCGTGTTAATAAATTTTTGTTATTTACCATATACCCCATCTTTTTAGAAAACCAGTCAAGAGTTTTTTTCGAAATTCAAGCGATCGCAATAGCTGTATTTTTATAAGAAATTTACCTACCTAAAAACAGAACAAACTAATGGAAAATAAAATAAACATTAACAATCGTCCTCTCAACAATACCTTATTAGTAAGAATCCTTGAGTTATATTGGCTCTAAATCTTACAAGTTGATGTTTTGGATATATACTTCAAAGTTGCATTTAAAAGCGTTAATAGTTATTCTTGGAAGAGTCATGGTCATGATAAGGATAAATTGAAATTTCAAATTATAAAAAGTCCTCCCAGTCTTCCAATTTAAATTTATTTTTTCAGTTTTATTTGTAATATACTTCCTTTTGCTTTCCAACACTTGGTATACTTAGGTACATCTATAAATTAGTGATGTCTATCTAGTGCTCAATATTTTTTAGACAAGACAACTTATATAAGGTATATTAGATACCTAAAAAGTTAAGTCTACATAATTCTTGTTGAAGAAATGCTGCTATAAAACCCAATTGTTTGTATACTGTGAGTATAGGTATATCATTTAATGTTTTTGATCGACTTTCTTAACGGAAGAGGAATAGATTTCGATTATTTGTTTTTCTATTTATGTGTTAAGGAGTGTCAAGAAATTGTTCTATATTAAAAAATATATAATACATTTCCTTCTTCCCAAGAACTACCCCAAAAGGGGGTGGATTTTTTTATCGAAAGTCGAAAATTTGTAGTGAATAAATTAAGGAAAAGATCATATCTGGTAATGTTTAAATGGTAAGTGTTTTAAAAAAATTAACGGTTTCGAAGTTACACCAATAGTAAAGTCTGAAATATATTTATTACCGCTATATTTTTAAATCTCTGAATATAAATGATTATTCAACGATGATGCTAGTTTTACCAGCCTTTGTACCCGACGATGCGAAGTGATTTCACGAAACCTGGTGGCTTTTAATAATTTTAATTGCAGTTGTGAGATTTATGTTTAGATTTCACCACAGTGTCATTCTTGATAAGAATGTTTCACAAAAAATAAGACCAACTTTATTAGTTGGTACACGGAAAAATACAAAATAATATTAATTCTATTGGTACTGGTAATTTGGAAGTTGTGTAGTTGTAGTTATATAGAAGACTTTTGGTACCAAAATAGCAAAAACATTAATAACAATCATCTACTATGCAATGTTTTTTCCCTATACAAAGGAAATACGTATAAGTAATAACGATTGCAAAGAATTAAGAAAAATAATATCAAATATAATAATTACTAATACTGAATATTTCCGACTATTATGGTCCCTTCTGGTACTTTATTAGGTTCAAAAAATTTATGAGCTCGGTATGTGTGAATTACAGATGAAGGAGGTTAGATTGGTGCGAATGCTGCTTCCAAATGCCTAATGTGTTAAGGCGTTTTATAGATGAGTATTATCGTCCGCCATTACAAGTCCTGACTGTCACGTCAGTGGTATAGTTTATATATATATAAAGATAGCAAAAAAGAAAGAGTTTATAATATTTATTTGGCTTATTGGTATATTTATTACAAGAAAAGCAAGAAAAAAAAATCATTTGTCAATCGTTCACCATCAAGAAACGAGTAAAGAGTAAAGCGCAAATTACTATAAAAAATTACGAGTGCGAGCTACGATAGAATATCGTAAGTTCTTGTAGTAGGTAGGATTAATTTCACAAATGAGTTTGAAATGTATATAGGTAGTCACACAGAGAACTGCGAGTAGAAAAAGGTAGGTGGTAGGCAATATAATGTTTTCGATGCGATCAGTCAGCATATTTCAAGTACAGAAGAGTTAAATTCATTAGGCTATTATTTCGATTCTTTTCTCATTGATTGAATATAATTTCACAATGCAGATATCCTTCGATGTTTTTCTGAATCGTACTTCTTACCATATTCTCTTTTTCATCTTCTCCCGAAACATGCAGTACAAAACCTGTAATTAAATAAATGAATGATAAAATGTCTCCTGCTTCATTTTGGGATATGGCAATTGAATTTTACTTTTGAATTTCACACAAATGATTTTGACGATAAAATAACATAAAAATATTTTGTGGTTTTATGAAACCACAAAGCAAGTGAAACTTTTTTTGGCATTAATCTTCATCTTAATAATTGGAAATCAATAGTACCTACACAAGATATTCAACTATAAATTTTAATTTCAATGTACGCATTAAAAAAGGAATACATAATAAATACAATCAATTAGATGATAAACCCATAATAAAAACTGAGAACAATATTTATTTAAATCATTGAATCTTTTATTCATTTATTTATAAATGTAATTAACATTTTATGGTAACTAAAATAAATAAACAATGACTTACATTCTATCTTTTCAATGTATCTAGAAAAAAACCGCATCGATTGTAGTACCATATCTCGTGGTTGGTAAATTTGTATCATTTTTCATTTCAAGATTGAATACTTCTCTCAAGTATACAGTAAGTGGAGTAGATTCCTCTGGCTTAAAATATGTATTGAAATCACCAGATAAAATAATAGGCATTCACGAATATATTTTTCATGAACGGAAAATTTGTACCGAAGAAGTAGCAAATGGAGCCAAATTAAAACCTAGAAAATCTATGATATCATTTATTTTTTGATTTACTTTAATATAAATTGACGCGATTATAAGTTTTCTGTTGTCATCAAGTTGACTATTGCTGCACAAAAATCTCCCATAGCAGATTCGGATGTAGTTGCTTGACTACTCATGTTATTTATGTAATCTCCACCATATCCAGAGTTAATATATTTCTATCGAATCACACAGTGGTAATTGGGAATATTTATTTGCTCAGTATTTCTTAAATTAGTTTCGGATAAAACAAGGGTGTTGATTTTGTCAGTAATGTAGAAACATCTTCCGAATGAGCTTGTACATTGAATGTTATCATCGCTCTGCTGAGCGCCTTTCACACTATCCCCACTCCGCGGCCGGTTGTAATGCTGCGACATGCGACATGCGATAGATGGACGAAAAAATTTGAGGCGATCATAAAAAAGTTTCACTTTATTAAACGCATCTCCCCAAATGTCAGATTCCGGTGAACGCTTGTTCGCTTATATAAATATAATAAGTTTGCGTATAAAGAAACCTAGCAAAATACATGTTTTAATCTACACTGAACCTTACTAAATAGTTTACAATGCCTTTTCTATAATAAATATACCGATAAATTAATAAATATTATACTTACTTGTTTAAATTGAACTGTGTTCACATATACCTATGTGTCACTGACAGAGACAGATAGGACACGGAATGGTGGGAGATAATACCTATCTATACAGCGCTCTAGTTATACAAAAAGATCTTTGACTTCTGGCATAAGCTTATTCTAAAAACTTAACAATAAAAAAATCTGACAGACAGACCGTTCGACGGTGCCAGTAGTAGGCTTGCTGCTAATTGAACAGCACACTTGTTAGGTAAATTTCTTATAGAAATATACCTATTGCGATCGTTCACACTTTTGAATTTCGAAAAAATTTCAACGGCATGTTGTTATATGTCTACAAGTTGGTCCAAAAAACATTTGGTTCAAAAGTTATATATATATATATATATATATATATATATATATATATATATATATGGGATATTACGAAATTTGTTAACACGATAGAGGTCGCAGTTTTGAAGGTATCAAGTTCAAATTTGCTACAAAAATCAATCTCTCAAATATCTCGGTCGAGTTCGTTATTGGGCAATATCGGATAAGTAGTTTCAAAATGGCGACCATTCAAACATTTAAAAAAATTACCAAAAAAGAGCAGTAGTGTAAATATTATTAAAAATAATTTTAGGTTATAGATATAATCAGTACCTACAACTTTTGTTCAGAGCAATTCTTCATAAAATACACAGGTAAAAAAATAAAAATTAATAAAGAAAAATAACAAATATTGATAAAACATGAACACTCAATATAAATTTGATGTAATTGTACATTTGCTGGAGATCTTAATATAGACCCTGATTAAAAAAATATATAGTATATTTATTGAAAAGAAATAGACGAAAAAAAAAATCTGCCTTGAAGTGGACTCGAACCCTGTCTGCTTTATATTCAACAGCCAAAACAAAAACCTCTAACCGCAAGGCTATGACAATTTTATTTAATAACATGTAGGTATACCAATGAAAAGGTTGTTAAAATTTCAATTCAATGAATTTTGAAAAATTTACCTTTCCGCTGACTAAAGGCCATCGGGATTTTTTTATTTTGGTGTAGTTTAGGGATTTCTCAATGCACTCTATACTTTACGACTTATACTTTATTCGGAGCTACCTTGATTACATTAATCTGTGTCGGCGTTGTCGCACCACTGTCTCCCTGGTTGGCAGTGTCCAGCTTGTTGCATTGCTGCCAACATCTAGTGACTAACATTATTTTATTATAATAACTAAAGTAACTATATTACAACATCTTCCTTTCTTAAAGTTCATTTAGTACATTTCAAAGTCCTTAAATCTACTCGGTAACTGGTGGGCTCTACCAGGTCTTTGTATCACATTATTAGGAATAGGGTTCTGGTCTACATCAGACTCATGAGAAATGTTTGCTTCCAATACAACATCACTTCTTTGTATTTCGACTTATTCTGTGACTTTCTTAAAAAAGGGACTATTTCGTCTATACTCATGTCCCCGGGTATCACTAACTTTATATGATCTTGGTTGCACACACTTATCAATAATTTTGCCACCTACCTTGTTTCCATCTTTAATGACTATATTTTCATCTTTTTCAAAATCAGGTCTTTCTTTACTATTCCTATCTTAAAAACACTTATCTTTCTTTCTTTTTTATTCAATCAATTTCTTAACTATTTCGGTATTTGTTTTGATTGATTTTAGGTTATTCTCCGATATAGGCAACTTGGATTTAAGTTGCCTGTTCATCATTAACTGTGAGGGATTTAGATCTATACCTATAACTGGAGTTATTCTATATTCCAGGTGTCCTAAATCCAAATCATTACATTTTCTCATTATGCTTTTTGCAATTCCAACACCTTTCTCAGCTAAACCATTAGATTTAGGATACCATGGACTACTTGTTACAATTTTAAAATTCGTCATCAAAAAATCTACGACATTCATAGGAGTTATATGGTACATTATCAGCTATTAACTCATCTGGAATACCATGACATGAAAATACCCCTTTGAGTACCCTAATAACTTCACTTGACGTTTTATTTCTTAATTTTCTAACCACTTTGAAAAATAATCAAAAACTATTAAATACGAACATCGTTCAAATTCACAGATGTCGCTTGCAATTTTTTGAAAAGGTCTGTTTTAATTTAATAATGTCTCGAATTAAACTTTTTGGAACAATTATTCTATCATCTAGGAACAGTAACCCATCAATTTCCTGTATGTTGGGTTTATATGACCAATAAGCTCTCAGATTTGATGGTACATTTTTGATAGAAGTTGGCCACCCATTCTTAACATAACTCGATAATAAACACAACAATTCATCATTACTAGTCTCATTTTGAAATTCTTTTCTTTTCTCATCTGAGATATTAACATATTTATTTACTATATGTACTACTTCAGTTAATTCTTCATCATCTTTCACATTATCCTTACAAAAAGATCTTGAATACATATCTGTTATGTACATTTTAGGACCAGGTAAGTATACTAAATCTGTATCATATTTTAACAGCTTTATTCTCATTCTTTGTATTCTGGCTGAAGCAATTTGAGATATATCTTTTTTGATTATACTCACTAAAGGTTTGTGATCTGTAAATATGGTCACTTTTCGTCCATATATGAAATTATGAAATTTTTGTACACAATAAACTACAGCTAGCATTTCTTTTTCAATTTGGCTAAACCTTTTTTCTGACTCTGTCATAGATCTTGAGGCATTATAAACTGGCTTCCCATTTCGTAGCAAACAGCTACCTATACCATTTTTTTGACGCATCTGTCTGAATTTCAATTTTACTTTTATCATCAAAATTACTGAATGCTACATCACTAGCCAAAATAGCTTTAACTTTGTTCACTGCTTCTGTGTGATGAGGCAACCATTTAAATTCAATATTTTTTCATAATAAACTGCACAATGGTGAAATTGTTTCTGAATAGTTAGGGATAAAACGTCATAAATAATTCAACATTCCCATTAACATTTGTAGTTCTTTAATATTGCTGGGGTTTTCGATACAATTTATTACCTTTATTCTATCCTCATCTGGTTTCATACCTTCTTTGCAAAATATGTGACCTAAGAATTTTATACGATCTGTCTTATATTGAAATTTTTCCAAGTTAAATTTTAGAATTAATTCTCTTGCTCTCTGTAAAACTTTATCAACAATTAAATCATGCTATTTTTCATCATTTGCGGCAATAAATATATCATCAAAATATATGATTACACCTGGTATATCACCAAAACTATCCTCTAATCTTTTCTGAAAGCTCTTTGGTAAAGTCTTCAAACCAAATGGTGCTCTATTGAACTTATAGCAACCCTTGAAAGTGCTGAAGGCACACAATTCATTTGATTTAGTATCTAGTTCTAACTGGTAATAACCATCCTTTAAGTCTAATACAGAAAACATGACTTTCCCACTGAGCTTGCTTGTAATTTCATCAAGAGTAGGTATCTGATAATACTCTCTAACTAAAACTTTATTGAGTTCAGCTGGGTCTGGTCATATTCTCAGACCACCCTTGGGCTTTTCTATAATCACTAAATTACTAACCCAACTAGAAGGTGTTTCCACTTTGCTTATTATGCCTGCTCTTTCCATCTCATTCAACTTACTAATTACTTTGTTTCTTAGTTTTAATGGAATTCTTCTTGGAGGTTTAGTTATAGGTTCACTTCCACCTTGTACTTTTAACTTCACTTCAACTAATATTTGTTTCTCCCTACTATTTTCTTTAACACTTTCAACCTGATTGATGTGTATGTACCCTAATTCTACAGAAGTTTGATATCCCAATATTGGTACCGATTCTACATCAGCAACAATGAAGTCAACAATTTTCTTTTGTCCTCTTACAATTTAAATTTACGATACCCTCAGGTTTGATTGTAAAACCACCATAAGCTCTAAGCACAACGTTAGTGTTATTCAAGTCATAATTTCTCAATAATTGGTTATAAATTCTCAATGGTATATGGTTAACATCTGATCCTGTGTCTACCTTAAATTCTACTTTCTGATCTGTAATTCTAATTTCTTTCATTAATTTTGATTTGTTGTTATTAATATTATATACATTTGTATGTGACAGACCTATACAATTAGTTTCCACTGAGTCAATTCCAAATTCTTCGTCTTCTCGTTTATATTCTTGACATTTTGCGTTTTCACTGTACACGCCACTGCGAAATGATTTTTTAACCCGCATTGTCTACACTTCTGACCATAGGCCTTGCACTGCCTTGCTGCATGCACCGAACAACACCTGTAGCACTTAAACACTTTTTCACCTCCGTTTTCTCGTTCCTCGGTCTTCTTCATTTTGTTCTCTTTTCTGAAATTCTTCTTTACCACATTTACCTCGGCTTTTCTTCTTTGAATTTCTCCAATTTGCTCCTTGGTAATTTCATGAGCTCTGCATAATTTTACAGCATGTTATGCCTTCCATCGATAAAAATTTTTCTTGTAATTTCTTATCTGCTATTTTTAACACAATGGCATCTCTAATTAATTTTTCTTTTTGCTCATTAAATCCACACGTCGATGATAAGGTTAGGAGATCCATGTAGAATTGATTGAACGGTTCACTATCTTCCTGCTTCCTTTTGAAAAACAAGCATCTTTCATACACCTGATTACTTTTTGGGTTTTTATACTCCTGGAATTTAGCCAAGACTTTGTCAAAATTTTTCTTTTCCTGGTCTGTTAGGTTGAAATTGTTATATAATTCAACACCTGCCTCGCCAATTATATTTAACAGGAGGGCCACTTTCTGTTCGCTGGATTTGTCCTCTTTTTCATTGCCTATCAAATAAATTTCAAAATTCTGCCTGAACTTTTTAAAATTTTCTGCAACATTTCCACTCAGATCCAACGCTGAAGGCAATCGACAGTCGGGCATTTTGTTGTACCGGCTTTCTAGTTCTGCACTGATAATTTCCAAGCACTTATTAATATTTTATACTTCTGCCTTTTCTGATTCTTAGTATGACTGCGCCATGTTTTATTTTGGTGTAGTCTAGGGATTTCTCAATGCACTCTATACTTTACGACTTATACTTTATTAGGAGCTACCTTGATTACATTAATCTGTGTCGGCGTTGTCGCACCACTGTCTCCCTGGTTGGCAGTGTCCATCCTGTTGCATTCCTGCCAACATCTAGTGACTAACATTTTATTATAATAACTAAAGTAACTATATTACAACAACACTTGGTCGAGAATGAACCACACCTGCCTCTCCATTCAATAAAAAAGACAGATAGTGACAGGTATGCGCTAGAGTTAAGTGGGTAAAGACTAGATTATTATTAGATGATCGACAGTCTATATCTATTACGTCTGTTACCAAAGGGTTGCATTTTAACCCATATTATATTTAATACTTTGCTAGTATGGTCTGAAAGTCTGGTCTCAAGCCTTAGCAAGCAAACATATCTCTATCTCTTTACCGTGTTTCTGTTATTTCTACCTAACTCAAAATCGATATAAATATATATATATATATATATATTTATCGATAATTTAATGACAAATCTAGGAATGGAAGGTTACTATTAAAAAAAAGAACTTAATTGTATATTTTGTTTAGGACACTCTGCGTATAAATAATACTATCTTAGGAGCGTCATTATCGTACTTATCGTTTTTGGAAACAAATATAGCAAAACAAGAGAGTGTGCTTGTGGACCACACACTTCTTTAGCTACATACGTATATTATATATGAGTACTAGACGATGCCCGTGACTTCGTTCACGCATATATTTTGTAGCGCTTGTCACTTCAAGTATCCATGTGGATTATGAATTCAGTTTATAAATAATATATATCTTTACTACAATAAATTTAGCTTATACCTTAGCCTCAGAAACAGGTGGCTCATTCTCCTATAGAAATAAATAAACTGTAGCATTAAAGAATCGTTTGTACTTTTAACATAGCGACATGTATTGGATACTTACTCAATCCAGCCAATGAATTACCTTACACCGCCATCTGTTAGAATCTTATGAAACTCACAGATAACTATAATTCTTTGTCAGATACTAAGCAAATAATTTTTAATAAAAAAATATTGCGACTATAAATTGAGATATAAACTACCCTATCTCTCAAGTTGGATCAAACTGCATACAGTGTACAAAATTCAGCTTATAGCTTAGGCTCAGGGACAAGTGGTTCGGTCTGCAATAAAAATAAATAAATTGTAGCATAAATAAAACGTTTGTACATTTAACAAAGCGCCATCAATGGATACTTTCTCAATCATACCGATGAATTACCTTACACCGCCATGTGTTAGAATCTTATGAAACTTACAGATAATTATAATTCTTTGTTCTGACAAATCTGACTAAACAAATAATTTGCCGCCATGAGATTTATCGATTGTCATAGCAAATCCTGGTAGATTTTCTGCATTTCTGCATGTTTATCAATATTATGAGTCGCAACATGACCGGAAGCTTTTCGTCGGATTTTTTTCAACATTTTTTGATGAATTGTCAAAAGCTAACCATACTCGTTCAACTTCATTTTGCACGTTTTGTTCAATATGCAATTATTTACCAACAGCACCGTTTGCCAATGCATCTGACACGTCGATGTTTGTGGTAAAAATATAAAATTTGTACAAAACAAAAACAATTTCATATTTCGGTTTACCGCCGGTATCGATCACTGACATTGTATGTATGTTATGAACCCATCAATAATGTGTCGCATTCGTACATCTCAAAAATATGCAGCCGTCCTCGAACTATAGTGAAAAAACCGCAAAATCCAAGATGGCGGCCCGATCCAAATATGCTAAAACTTACCATGTTGGGGTTACAAGTGCACTTAGACACCATCATAAATTCGACTCTACCCATACCCATAACAAAAGTTGCCAAAACCACCATCAGAGGGGCTCGGACGGGTATGACTATGAAACCCAAAATTAGTGAGCCCCAAGTTCACTTACATACCATCATAACATCGACCCCACCCTCACCCATAACTAAAGTCACAATATCAGGCCTCCCCAGGGCTCTCAAGGGGCTTAGGTATGGAACTCACATCCAGTGAGTCACAACTATAATATTCACTCATAAATATCCCCCCCATCACTTTCACAAACACCGCATCTTATTGAAACATATAGAGGAGTGCCAGGTACGAAGCCCACCACCAACGAGTCACACGCGCACTAGCACACCTTCCCACCAATCCTTAACTCAATCCCCATCGAAAGAACCACCAGAATCCCTCACATAAGATCACAATGCCATCAAAGTTATCGAGGCATTGATTCCGCGGATCACCCTGTAGTGGTTTGAGGTTTTACTAGACGCAACACTCTCTCTCCCACTCAACTTCGCCGTTCGCCTCGGCCGATCACACTTTTTCGTAACGCTCAGTTTACTCCTCTGTCCAGCGCGCGTATAGAAGTTTTACTTCAAAAGTTATGGAGCTTTCCCGCACCCCTTTGTAACCCTTTATACAGGGTGTTTCATTAATAATGAGAAATAATTAAACTGGAGAATCTTTGTTTCAAAATAATAAGATTTTAACCCAATTCACTGAGATAAAATGTGTCTCCTGTCTGAGTTACAGCCTGTTTTATTTAATTATTTAAAAATAATTTTTCCCTATTACTTTTAAACTGTTTGACTAATCTTTATCATGTTTGGCAGGAAGTGTAGACACTGCAAACCTTACTAAATTATGGCAACTAACAGAGGCGTACGACAGGGGTAAGTGAAAGGTTAACCCTTCCTAAGTTCTACGCCACTGGCGGAATTGTCATTTTAGTACAATTTTTCAATTCTCTAATACTTTCTGTGTAAATAACATACTCTACCTTCGTAACGATAAAGTCAATATTTTTCTAGATATTTAAAGTTGAACATAACGCTGCACTGCTGCAAAATTTTAAGTGTATTTATCATGGTAGTTTTTTTGGGTCATAGGTTTGCATTTATTACGCAAATAAAACTTACAGTTAACTTTTAAGGTTTAATAAGAAGATTAACATACAATTTTACTGATACGTAATTATCAAAGAGTCTTTTTCACATATTTACTACAATAAATATATAAACAAAATTTAAAGATACTTAACTTAACAAATGTTCCCCCATGTACCTCAATAAGACCGACCGGCCACCAAAAGCGGAGCTGAGCTGCGTTGAGTTGAGTTGTGCCAGCTTCCAAAACTGAATCAAAGATTTTTCATGAAGGCTTGGCAACCAGATACGGAGCGAAGCGGAGCTTAGTCGAGCGACGTCGCAAGGGTCAACTCCACTCCGCTCGAATCTACCGAGGTTCGGTTTTGAAGCTACGCTCCGCTGCCCCTACCGCATCAAAGTGCAACAAAAATATCAACAGGCTGAACATAATAGATGTGGAAGAATTGTTAATTGAATGCGTCAGGGTAGAAATTCTCCATACTCATTCCTCTTTTTGAGATAAAGACTTTGCCACTCTTTTGCTAGTTTCCACACAACATGCTGTCATATAAATAAATTCTACGTCTGAATCATCCAATTCCGAACTGAGATCGATTTTTCTTTTCAAATTCGACATTTTTTTTTTGTTTTTTTTTTTCAATGACTGAATAAAAGGATACCTATGAAAGGCAAATTGGTGAGAGAGCTAGGGTCCACTACGCAATTGGTTGCCGACCCCCTCAGACACCACTCCGCTCCGCTCAACTGAGCTCAGTTCAGCTCAACTCCGCTTTTGCTGGCCGGTCGGCCTAAGTTTATCTATTCTTTCACTAAACGATCTTCTAACTCTAAGAAATATGTTTGGCTGTTTAAAAATGAAATTGTAGGTATAGATGAGGAGTTTCAATATCCCAAATGTGGTTATTTCTCCTTATGAGAACTACTCTACGTATAAAAGTGGCCTCGTCAGTAAAAATTATGTTCTTAATAAAATCACGATTTTCATTTTTCCTATTTAAGATCCGATGAGCAAAATTTAATCTTAAAGGATAATCTGTATGTAATAAGTTTTGTACATATTATGTGAAGTGGTAAGGTCTAAGTTTTTCTTTTTTTAGTAGCTTGCTTAACTACTCCAGTCATTGCATCTATTCCGACAATCATATTTCCAACATGAATTTAGGGTTAATTTATGGGGCGGTATATTTGGAGATAGTTTGTTGGGTCATTATGAATTACAAGCAAATTTTATTGGTAACTCGTATTTGTAGTATCTACAAACTAGACTTTTCGACGAACTAGAGGGATTACCATTTGACCGAAGAAGACACATGTGGTTCATGGAGCACCACCTCATTATCCGTTAATAGTACGGAGCATATGTATGGAGCTATCTAGACCAGCAATTTCCGCAAATTTGGATTGGCAGGGGTAGTGAATTCCCGTAGCCGCCTAGAACACCCGAAGGTAATCCCTTAGATTTCTATTTCTGGGGGCATATAAAACATTGTATAATATAAATCATCGTCAAGAGCTAAGGTAGCAAACAGTAAATTCCGCTAATTTTATTGCTAATTAACCAAACATATTATTTAAAGTTAGAAGATCGTTTAGTGAAAGAATAGATAAACTTATTGAGGAGCAAAGATGTGAAAAAGACCTTTTAATAACTACGTATTAGTAAAATTATGTTGTTAATTCATTATGTTAATCTTCTTATTAAACGTTAAAAATCAACTAAAAGTTTCATTTGCATAATAAATGCAAATCTATGACCCAAAAACACCGCCATGATAAATACACTTAAAATTGTGCAGCAGTGCAGTGTTATGTTCAACTTTAAATATCTCGAAAAATCATGACTCTATCGTTACGAAGGTGGAGTATGTTATTTACACAGAAAGTGTCGAAGAATAGAAAAAATGTGCTAAAATGACGATTCCGTCAGTGGCGTAGAATTTAGGAAGGGTTATCCTTTCACTTACCTCTGTCGTACGCCTCTAGTAGTAACCAGAAACGTTTATTTACCATAATTTAGTAAGGTTTGCAGTGTCTACACTTCCTGCCAAACATGATAAAGAAACAGCTTAAAAGTAATGGGCAAAAATCATTTTTAAATAATTAAATAAAACACCTTGTAACTCAGACATGCGACACATTTCATCTAAGTGAATTGGGTTAAATCTTATTATTTTGAACCAAAGATTCTCCACTTTAATTATTTCCCATTATTAATGAAACACCCTGTATATATGTCGTAGCCAGATACCGAAATCCGTCATTTTATAAAATGCCTAGATGTTTTTGTGTGGCCATATTCTAAAGTCATGTTTAGAAATAAAATATTTTGTAATCTGGCTACAGATCTTCGTCTTTTTCTAAAATGCCAACAAACGACCGGCCACATTATCAAATACAATGATCATGTAAATCGTTTTAGATCCTGACTGGTTCGTTTCAGTCATTTTATGAACTGTTAATAGAATAGCCACTTATTCATAAAAAAGTGCTAGGTTTCGGATTAGAAAATGTTCAATCTTGTATAAAACATTTATTAATAACATTATTAGATTTTATAAAAAGGAACATAAAACTTCTTAAGACTATATTTATTACCAGTATTATTAAAATTTAAAATAAAAGTAACATAAATAAAACATTAAGGAAGCATATTACATAACAGTGCGTATGAGGAAAAATTAAACAGAAGTACCTATCTGTTTTATCATAGGTGATTGTATTGTCTATACTATAAAAGTCCCGATTTTTTGTCACGCATACAAATCCACAACGCTCAACGTATTGTCACTCCACGGGCTCTCGGACGTTTCGTAGACATATTTTATTTTATCAGATATCTATTATTATCTTATTATTTAGGTATATCTATATTTGTAATATCTAACTATCTATTCTGCATATCTAATACTAACCAAGTGTCATTTTGGACATTTCGTGTCGGTTTCCACGATTTTTCTACTCCCTTAAACACAAACTGCAAAGTTTTATCAAGCTTTGATTGATTCGAATCAACGTAAGTTCACATATAATAAAACAAATTTCTTCTCGATCGAGGATTAGTTGTTCGCAATTATTATGTTATAGTAATGGCGTATGTAGTTGATATGTATGTCAAAATCGAAAGTTAAAGATTACTTTGTCTCAAGCTGAATCAAAAAAAACCTTCGTGCAGATGATTTTGTTCATCTCAGAGATGCAATTGCACAAGATCAGAATGTATCACAACTTTGTCGAATGTTAATATTGCCATCATCATTTCAAGGAAGTTCCAGGCATTTGCAGGAATACACTTAAGATCCAGCTCAAGATGCTTTGACATACTTACGACACTACGGCCGCCCACATCTTTTCATAACCTTTACCCAAAATGGCCGGACAAACAATGCCTTCTTCTACAAGGACAGGTAGCATCTGACAGACACGATTTAACAGCAAGAATTTTTAAACAAAAACTCAACAAGATGATGGATGTCATAGTTAAACACCGCATTTATGAAGCTGTACGCTGCTACATGTATACCATTGAGTGGCAAAAAGAGGTCTGCCTCATGCACATCTTTTATTGTGGCTCCAGAAAAAAAATCATACAGACAGAATCGACGACATAATTTCAGCAGAATTGCCAAACCAAGAATTAGAATAACTCCTGTATCAAACAATCAGCTCTAACATGATCCACGGCCCATGTGGGGAGCTAAACCCTTCATCTCCATGCATGAAAGAAGGTAAATGTTCTAAAAAATACCCACGAGAATTAATAGCTGAAACTCAAACAGGCCACGATGTTTACCCGAAGTATAGACGAAGATCGCCAGAACACGGAGGTAGCGTATCTATGTTAAAGTTAAGAACATGGATGTTGAAGTTGACAACAGATGGGTAGTTCCTTACACGCCGTTACTTTCTAAGATGTTCCAGGCCCACATCAATGTTGAATTTTGCAATTCGGTGAAATCGATAAAATACATTTGTAAGTATTTGAACAAGGGAAGCGACATGGCCATTTGCAAAGTTACTAGGAACGCTACATTAGTAGTAATGAAGCACGTTGGAGAATATTTGGCTGTCCTATTCAAGATAAGCATCGAACGGTGGTGCATTTGGCTGTACATCTCGAAAATGGTAAGAGAGTTTACTTCACAGAAGAAAACGCCCAGCAAATGACAGACAATCCATCAAACACAACATTGACAGTGTTTTTTTGAAACGTGCAAAAATGATCCATTTGCGAAAAAACTACTGTATCCAGAAGTCCCCCGATTTTATACATGGAATCCGTCGCAAGGACAATCTGTAGAAATAGTTGGTCTTAACCTTTCAAACCCCTGCTTTTCTCAAGGCCAATTTTATTTTTCCTGTTCTCGAGTTGGTACGGCACAATCTTTGTATATACATACTCTTAACAATGAAACACGAAAGATAGGTTACCCCAATGTTTTAGAAAATTAAAATAAATCCGATAACAATCTGCTAATATAACTACGCAATCAGAATGAAACATCATCATCATTTGTGCAAATTTTCCATTATTATTATATACACTACGTAGGTACCCAAAGATGATGGTTCTTATGTTAAATTAATGTTTATAATCACGTTTTTAATGATAAATCATAATTAACAAACTTTTATCATATATTTACTCAGAGATATAATGATTTCATATGTTTGTTGACAAAGTATAATAATTAATATCTGGGTGACCGAGCTTTGCTCGGGTAAAACAGGATTTAAGATGGGTATATAAGAGTTACTCCGGATATTTAAACTTATTAAAAAATGTGCATATTTCTGATTAAAATGTATTGCGATCGGTAAATACTGCTTTTATTGTTCACATAATCGTAAGTTACAGATTTCAAAATAAATATGAATGTGTAATATGAATGATAAATATACCAGCTGTATCACCAATCGACTTCTTAACCCCCAAACACTATACATACTGAAACTTTTATCTGCGGAGCCATTCTTGAAATAGCTAGTATGAACCTCGAGGGTCACACTGATTAAATATGGAAGTATCGTCAATCGATTTCTCGACTCCGAAAACCCCTTTTCGCTAATTGTTATCAAAATGTGCTAACCCTTCCTTGAAATAGCTAAAGTGTACCTTAAGGGTCGCAATATATTAGATATGTAATAATTTTCATTGAACATTTCCGATTAAATTATTAGGAACACATATCTAGATCTCTTATTTAAAATAATGGATTTTGTTAAAAAAACTCAAAGGTGAACAAAATTCGAACCGAGGATCTCTAGATTTATACCCGGAAGTTTAACCATAGGACTATTTTTCCCTATGATGCTGTCGGTTTCATATTGCTATCTCATATATAATCTATAGAACTCGTAAAATGAGAATATTAAGTGCTGAAAACGATTTTTCTTGTGAATGTGAATACAACCAATCGATTCAATACACTCTAGAACCAATACATATGAGTTTTCATCGAAATCGGAGAGATAAAATTTGCATATATATATTTGATAAAATAGATTTTTGTTGGGGATTTTATCAAATAATAAACCAGTCAAGAATTCAGAATCAAACAATATATATATATATATATATATATATATATATATATATATATATATATAAAATAGATTTTTGTTGGGGATGCAGTCATTTAATAAATAAAATTCTTTGGATTATGCCAAGCTTTCGAGAATGTTTATTCTCTTCGTCGGGGCAAACTAAAAATCGTTACAAATTGTCTTAACCACATAATAGATTATTAATTAAAGTACTTACATTCGTGAATTTACATAAAATTAACCACAAACAGGAAAGATTTCATAGTCATCAATCAGAAATGTCATTAGTTATTTATAAATGTCATAGTAACGGCATATCTAGAGTTAAAAGTGTCTAGATTCAAGTTTTCTTAGAAAAGATCATATAGGAGTTATCTTTGTGTTTGTAGCTCTTTTTTAACAAGTCACACATTAAACTTGAAAATATTGAGGCAGATATAAGTTTAATAAAAAGAAAAAGTTATTATTCAATTATTAAAAAAAATATATTTATAACAGACTTAGAAACACATAATATAAATAAATATATACCCGTACACAGACTAGACTATCTGAATTCGTAGGTATTGCAGTATAAATTCAAGTTTATTATGTCAATAATATTATTTACTATTTTGTTAGGCATTCAGATTATTTGTTAATTATATATAATCATATTCTCTCACAATACGACATACATAACTTTAAAATGAAATAATGGAAAGCGTCAATAACATAAAAAAAAAGAAGTCAATCTCTCTCACAAATTAACCTGAGAAATTTATTAAAATAGCGGATATATCTAATAGAGAAATATTAACATATATAATCTTCATCGTATTCTTTCACAATACGATAGATACATAATACGAAATTTCCTGAAAATCATCCATTCATTCATTGAAGCTAATAATAATAATAACATATGATAAGCTGATTTCTCTCACAAATCAACATGTAAGAATATTTTAAACATTGTCCATGTTATTTAATATATTTTAAATAGTGATATCAAAAAAGCAAATGGCGAAACACAAGGAAGGAAAAAAATCATCGTATTATATCTCACTATAGGTTAAACATGAAATGAAAATCCTTTCGAATCAACTAAATTTCTCTCACCAATCAGTTGATCTAGAGAACTCAAAACTCTTAATATTTGTTATTATAATTTTTTTTTTGTTTTAATTTATCCTTCTTCAGTATAATCTGTATACGCATATATACCCATCTATTATAATATACTAAAACAGAAAAAAAATGTACCTACATATAGAGCTAGGTACATAATATATTCACAATTATATTTCAATTTTGAGAAATATTTTGAGAAAAATTATTAAATTTATTATTATAGAGATTTAATATATAAGAATAAATAGAACTAAGTCCATTAATATCTGAACGTTTATTCATAGTATTATTATGTTTTTTGATATTTATCATTTCTAAGAAACCACGTTTAAAATAATTTTTCTCAGAACAAAGAGCAATAGTATTATCAAAATCAAAACTATGTTTTTTATTGATGGCATGTTCAGCCAAGGCACAATATTTCTTATTACATCTTATATCACTTTTATGGGATGTTATTCTTCCTAAAATACTTCTAGAAGTTTGACCAATATATGATAATTCACAATCAAGGCAATTTATTTTATATACTACCCCAGACATTTCTGTCATTTCTAAAGGTGTCTTTATTTTGGAAAATAAATTAGATACGATTTTAATATTTTTTCTTGCAATAATAACATTATACCCTCTAAAAACATTAACTAACTTATTAGTAAGCTCATCTATATAAGGTAAAGATCTATAAATAGGGAGGATATTTGTAGTAGAGGCATTATTGTTATTATCATTCAAAGAGTTCTCATGATTTATTTCAGGGTTTTCTATATTGACTTGAGGTTGCATTAAACATTTATAAATCAATTTCATAGGAAAAGAATTCTCAATTAATATTTTTTTCAATTTTGATAAACTTTCATTTCTATATATAGGATGCGAAAGTTTGATCACTCTGTTTTTTAATGCCATAATCAAGTTAATTTTTATTTTCTGTGGATGATATGAATGGAAGTTTATGTATCTATTACTACATATAGGTTTTCTACACCATTTTGTTCTTAATAAACCTGTGTTATCTCTACATACCATCATATCTAAGAAAGGAAGACATTTTTCATTTTCTTTCTCAACTGTAAATTGAAGATGCTCGTTAAAGGCATTAAAAATATTCAATGTTTCATCAACTCTATTAGTGGGTAGAGCTAAGATTAAATCATCTACATATCTTTTAATGAATGGTATTGGAAATGAAACTTTAGTTTTTGAAACTTGTATTAATTCATCTAAAACGTAATTTACAAGAATAGGTGATATTGTTGAACCCATGGGAGTGCCAAATATTTGTTTATAATATTGGTTTTTAAAAATCAAAAAAATAGAATCGAAAATAAATTGAAGAATTGATTCAAAAGTTTCGAGATTTAATGAACAAAACTGTTTAATATGAATTCATTTACGGGTTAAACAATCTAAAACAACTGGGAAAGGTAAATTTGTAAAAAGGGAAACTACGTCAAAACTGACAATTACATAGTCATTTGGAATCTGGTATTCATTTATAAAATTACTAAATTGAAAAGAATCCTTTATATAGAAATCATTATTGGTATCATAAGCTTTCGTTAGAATATCTGTGATATAAGATGCCAAATTATTATTAGGTGAATCAATTGAAGATACAATAGGTCTCATTGATAGTGTTGGCTTATGTATTTTTGGTAACGTATAAAATCTCGGTGCTTTTGCGTGATAGCACTTAAATTTTTTACTTGTGACTTGATCAATAATACCATCATCTTTAAGTTTAGAAATAATTTGATTGGCTTTAAGTTGTATTGTGTAAGTTGGATTATTTCTTAATCTCTTATAATATTTATTATCATTCAATAATTCCTGACTTTTATTAATATAATCCTCTTTAAACATTACAACTGTAACATTGCCTTTATCACTTCGTACAACGATAAGTTCCGGATGTTCTTTTAGAAAAGAACGACATTTACTGAATTTTTTTGACAATATGTGAGAGCTTTGATAATTCTTGTAAGTAAAATTTGTCAATATGTTAGTGTATGTAGCTCTCACGCAATCTTTATCTTCTATATCAATACTTTTCAAAATAAATTCAAGATCAGACAAAATATAAGGAATATTAATATCTTTAATACTTGGTGGTAAAGAAAATTTCGGACCTAATGCGAGGATTTGTTTCACTTCTAATGGAAGATCTACATTTGTCAAATTCTTAATCCATTTATCATGAATTTTAAATTGAGATGTCACCTTGTCTTTAAGATTCTCTAGTTTTCTTATATTATTAAGTCTAATTTCATTGAATTTACGGTTATACTTAACAGAGAGTCTTCGATTGTATTCGTTGACAATTTGTAAAGGCAATGTTAGCATTATCTGATTAATAATTGACTTTAATCTTCTGTCAAAAAAATTAAGAATTCAGAATCAAATATATATATAAAACCATAAAACCAAGAAGTAACTCCTTACTTGTGATATATAAAATCAAGTTGATTACTGGGAGGATAATAGGCTCAAAAAAATCATTTTTTGAGCCTATTATCCTCCCAGTAATCTCTTGATTATATATATATATATATATATATATATATATATATACATATATATATATATATATATATATATATATATATATATATATATATAAGCATTGCTCCTTTAATATAATTAGATTATGAGCTATTGGTTTTGCGAATATAAAATTCTGTTCCTTTCAAAGTTTCATTTTAAAAGGCTACTTTTCCTTAAGAAGTTACAACGATTTTTAATATTGAGAATCAGGTACTTTGCTTTGTTATCAATTTCATATCAGGTAGTTTTTAGGTTCATACGACTGATAACTTTGTAAGCGAATACTTTTAATTTACATAACATGCATCATATTGTAAAAAATAATCATGGATTACTCATTATATTAACACTTTTTTGTTCTGATTTCTGTTATGTTTACGAGTGACATATACTATCCTGTAAGAAAGTTAACGTTTACATTAATTTCCATAAATACATTCCTCAGGGCCATTTTTACTTTCCTACGCTACTATAGTAGCTGTATAAGGAAAGTATTGTAATCGTGTGAAATTTTTGGTATCGAGATTTTTACAATTGTTGACGTTTCAGAGTTTTCTAAAACTAATAAACATATTTCCTGCCATTGGTCCGTCTGTCTGCCTGTCCGTCTGTCTGTCTGTCTGTGACAGCATTATTTTGGAAACGGATCGGTGTATTATGTTGCTTTCTTTTTTATTTTATTTGGTACCAATACCACTCGCCGGTAGTACTGAATGAGAATCCTGTATACACTGGGTGTTGAGCTATAGCCCGAAAACTCAATTTGCCCAAGACTATAGCGCGAAAACGGCTCTAAGGATTTTGATTTAACTTGTGTCATATAAGGTAGGTATTTATTTATTTGAGCAGGGACCAGCAGCATGGCAACGAATGTTGCATTTTATCTTTGATTTAAAACAATAGCAACGTTTTGAAGAATATTGAATTTTGCTTGGTTTGCACATACATTTTTTGATTCCTTGTCCATCAAACATCGATTCTTTGGAAACTGTTTCACTCAAGGTAATAGTGTTCGAAGGTACAGATCGAGGTACAGATATAAGATTCGTTACCTCGCTCAATGCAATTTCAGTTCTGGAAAACCAACGATCTCAGTTCTGTTTATCTAAGATTATTATTGATATAATTTGAGACATTTTCTCAGAAGACCAAGGTTTCTACTTGGCATTTACTTTATCTATCAAGAAAAAATAGTACCAATTAAAAACATGTTCCCAGATTAGAAAATAATTCATGTTTGTGTGTGATAGAAAATAACATGCCTGAATAAAATTCTTTGTTTTGTTTTGTATAAAACAAGTGTTTCTCAACAGCATTGTTAATGTCTTTCTCCATCTTAGCTCTCCGAAAGTTCTCTTAAGGTAAAATTATTTATGAGTGAGTATAATAAGAGGTACAAATTTCAAAGACTCATTGTCGGTAAAAGTACAGATAACAGAATAGTAAAAAGTTATACCGCGTGTACCATGCACCGTAGTTTCATGAAACGACTGAAAAGAAACATAATTGTCAAAACTTACAACGATATACAGAATCATTGTATTTAATAATGTGGCCGGTCGTTTGTTCGCATTTCATAAAAAGACTAACATTTGTAGCCAGATTACAATATATTTTATTTCTAACCATGATTTTAGAATATGGCTGCATGTCTCGTCTGTATAATGCTGAGTCCGCTTATAATGGGTGCGTTTTGGGAGAATCGTGCTAATTAAAAGGTTGGTAAAGTTCTCTTCAAATGAAAGCTTTCCCTTATTATAATATCTCCTTGGTTATGTACTGAGGATAAGAATAGGAGATTTATTAGTATAAGGCCTGTTTTCAAAATAACAACGGCTCTTGTACATTCAATACGTTCTAAAGCACGAGTGGATAATTAATTAAAAGCGGGGTAACATCGACATATACCTATTTATCATCGAGATGTTTCTTTCAGCATCGTACAGTTGCCTATTACTCCGGGCTAATAACAATATATTATATTATAGCCAACTTATTATTATATATTTATAAACCGTAATTTCTCGTAGGTGTTTACGTTGGCCTTTCCGGATTCAACAACATGGAGGAGGTGAGAAAACGCAAATCGGACGGTTACGTCAATATTGGCCTCAGTGCAGCATTGGCTGCTAACAGGGCCTCGTACTGTTTTGATTTGAAGGGCCCCAGTGTTTCAATGGACACGGCATGCTCTAGCAGCATGTATGCCTTTGTCAATGCCATCAACGATATCAAAATGGGCTATAGTGACTCTGCATTTATATGCAGTGCTGTCATAAATATTCACCCACATGAAACAATGGAGTTTAACAACTTGAACATGTTGGCAGAAGATGGCAAATGTAAAGTATTCAGCACATTACGCGATGGATATGTACGATCGGAGTGCGTAATGAGTTGTTTTATACAGAAGCGATTGAAGAGCAGGCGAGTGTATGCTACTGTTCTTGGAGCTAAGACCAATTCTGATGGGTTCAAGAAGGAGGGCATAACCTTCCCATCGACAAGTGATCAAGTGACATTGATGAAGGACGTATTAATGCAAACCAATCTAACTCCAACAGATATTTCATACGTAGAAGCACATGGAACAGGTAGGTATTTAAGTTAGGAATTAAAAACTGGCACATTTCCATGTCACAAGATACTGAACAAAAAACATACCATCTGGTTCAGCAATTCACTGACTTCTAATAAATCTATTTTATTATCCAGGAACACCTGTGGGAGATATACAAGAATGCGATGCCATATGCAAAATGTACTGCCAGAAAAGAAAAGAACCTCTTCTTATTGGAGCTGTCAAGTCAAACATGGGACACTCTGAAATATCATCTGGACTTTGTTCCTTAGCAAAAGCATTGGTGGCGATGGAAACTGGAGTTATTCCCGCTAATTTACATGTCAAAAATTTGGACACCACAATACCTGGAATAAATGACAATAAATTGCAGGTTTGTTATATAAAAAAATATTCCCTTGTATTTTATAAGGATACTCGATTATATAAACTGATTTTGAATAAAAATAATCATTAAAACTCACTTTGTTGTACGTTTATCTATAAACTAAACTGTTATTTTTGTCTTTTTTAAAAGATCGTGACTGAAAATACAAAATGGGATGGAGGTAATGTAGCTGTAAATTCTTTTGGATTTGGTGGTGCTAATGCCCATATGCTGCTAAGATCTCACACAAAAAAAAAACCCAAAGATACCTACAAAAGCCCAAGAATTCGATTAGTTAATGTATCTGGACGAACGGAAGAAGCAGTAAATTATTTCTTGGAAGGTTGTGAGAAGAATAAGGATGATGCGGAGTTTTTGGCACTTGTTGATGAACTACACAAATTAAATTTTAGGGGGCACAATTATAGAGGGTGAGTAAGAACAATCACATGTTGTTTAATAATTGTATTCAGGGTTCCGAAGATTTCATAGGGACAGTATTGTTATTTCTTAAACGATAAGAAATAAGTTATAGAATTGTTGTTGACTTATTCAATATTTTTATTTACCGATTTCAACTATTCTTTATATTTAGAAAAATCTAAAATCAGCAATTTTGATTTATTTATATTCTCACTTTATAGTCGGAAAGGAAAGTTGAAGTGTCATACACAAGTAATCTATCTAGATAAAGACGATGGATATGTTAGAAATGTTTCATAATTTTTATTACAAAACATATGTCGTACAGCATTTTTAGGTATATTTCTTATAGAAACGTACATATTGCGATCGTTCACACTTTCGAATTTCGAAAAAAATTCAACGGCATGTTGTTATAGGTCTATAAATAAATGCAAAAAAACTTTTAGTTCAAAAGTTTATATAATTTGTCTACAAATAAGTGAATTTTATGGTGCAATTCAATTTTGAAGTCATATTCTTCTTTATCAGTTGTTGCAGCCAGCACGCTATCTGGCCTTCCGGGCTCTGGAGCTGGAACAGCCATTTAAGTGATGCATGATCGGCCCGTAAAACAAATGTCTGACCGTATAAATATTTGTGGAAATGTCTTATTGCCTTGACTACAGCTAGTAACTCCTGCCGCGTCACACAGTAATTTTGTTCAGCCTTTGATAAACTCTTACTGTAATATGCTAGTACATACTCCACTCCTTCTATTCTTTGGGACAAAATTGCCCCAATTCCTGTTTTACTGGCATCAGTATCTAGGATAAATTCTCCTTCTCTCTGGGGATAAGCCAGAACAATAGAGGAGCACAAAGCACCTTTCAGATATTCGAAAGCATTCTGACATTTTGGAGTCCAATTGTAAGGTCTTTCCTTCTGTTAGTCGATGCAATGGACGGGCAATACTAGTAAAATTCTTTACGAACCGTCTCTAATATGAACACAGGCCTAAGAAACTTCGCAGTTCTGTTTTGTTCCTTGGTACAGGCCAATTATGAACCACTTCTGTCTTTTCCGGATCTGTTCTTACACCATTTGCGGATATTATGTGTCCCAAATACTTCACTTCAGTTCTTAGGAAAGCACATTTCTCGGGATTAAGTTTAAGATTTGCTTGTGAGAATCTTTGAAATACCTCTTCTAGATTTTTCAAGTGTTCCTCAAATGTTTCACTGAAAACGATTACATCATCAAGGTATACTAAACATTTCTTTCCAATGAGTCCATGTAGTACTCTTTCCATCAATCTCTCAAAAGTTGCTGGAGCGTTGCACAATCCGAATGGCATTACAGTGAATTGCCATAGAACAGTATTGGCTGAAAATGCTGTCTTTTCTTTATCCTCAGGATGCATTTCGACTTGCCAATATCCACTTTTCAAGTCCAATGTAGAAAACCATTTCGCTCCTGATAACCAGTCAAGTGTATCGTCTATTCTGGGAAGAGGATAACTGTCTTTTTTTGTGATTTCATTTAATTTTCTATAATCAACGCAAAACCTAGTCGAGCCATTTTTTTGTGACTAAGACCACCGGTGACAACCAAGGACTGTTCGAAGGTTCAATTACCTTTTGTTTCCTCATGTTATCTATAAGTATTTCCATTTCATTTTGTTTTGCTAATGGTACCCTTCTTGGAATTTGTTTTATTGGTTGTTGGTTGCCTGTGTTAATGCGATGTTGTACCATATTAGATCGTCCTAGATCTGTTTCCGAAAAAGAAAATAGTTCTTTGTATTTCTCCCATAAATCACCAAATTTTGCCTTCTGTTGGTTAGGAAGTTGAGAAATGATTCTCTCTTTCAGCTCTCTTTCTGGCACATGGTTTTCCCTTGACTGCTTGAGATTTTGAGAGATACTATAGGTTCCGCACAGGCAATTACTTCATTTTTCATTAAAACTCTAGGTTCTTCGGACAGATTCAAAACTCTCACCTTAATTGGATACTCACTTGATGGATTTATTAATGCGTTTTCTATAATCATTTCCTTTGGCAGACATTCTGGATTACTTTCCAGTACCAGTGCCTCCTTGCACTTAGAACCTTCTATTTTAACATGGATGAGATTGTCAGACCATCCAGGTATCGTAATGGTCCTGTTTACCTTAATTTTACTTATTCTAGATTCAGATGTTGACATAAACAACTCTTCTTCATTGACTTTGAGTATTCGGTCTTGGAGGTTCAGATTGAAGCCAAATTTATTCATGATATCTAGCCCAAATAAAACATCGTCCAAAATCTCGGCAACAAATACTTTATTTCTAAATTTTGATTTTCCCAGCTGAATATTTGCCTCGTGAGTACCAATGATGGGTATTGTCACTCCATTTGCAGTTTCAAGTATATAACTTCTATTGGGATGGTCAATTTTGCAAGCAGGAATAACATCAGCTCGCACAATGGTAGAACATGAACCAGTATCAATAACAATATTGCAATCCCGACCGCATATTCTTCCTTTCACAACCAAGCTGGATCCTTCATGAGTCGGGAAATTTTGATTTTTAATGATGTTGGGGCTTGGTTGGAGTAAGCCAGTCTTCGCCCCGCAAAACTGGCTAACTGGAGTTTTCCTGCATATTGCTATTTTGAGGCTGTAGACAATTCTTTTTTATATGTCCTTCTTGTCCACAATTCCAACACAAAGTCTTAGTTCTTTGTTCATTTGTTTGCCCATCCAATTTTTGTAACATTTTAATAATGCGCTTTATGGAGTTACCATTGCCATAAGACTTCTGGACGCCTGTTTACCAGCTTCGTATTCAAGTGCACGTGCAAGGGCATCTTCAATTCTTGTAGGACTACTTAACCGAAGGGCTTGTTGCATTTCAATATCTCTTATACCATCAATGAATGTTTGTACTGTTAACCTATCAAGAAAGTTTTTTGGTGCTGTAGGATATGCCAGTCGAACGAGCCGGGCAACATCAATTTCATATTGTTGTAGTGTTTCTCCAGACCTATGCTGCTTATTCTTTAACTGTGCTTGGTAAACTTGTTGTAGATGTTGGTCACCGTATCGCATTTCAAGTTGATCCACTAAAATCTCATACGAATGTTCGCCGCCAGTTACGGTGGCTTTCTCTTCATCTGACCAACCACTAGCCAAAGCAGCAGCATCAAATTGCTTTTTATATGTTGACCAAGACTGTTTACCATCGAATTTTGGGGCTTCAATTTTGACTGGATTAACTACACCATTTTGAATTTCATTCGACGATCGTCTCAGAGGTACTTCAGATTTCATTTGCAACATCTTTTGCTCTATTATTTGAAGTTTTTGATTAAAATTTTCCTGAACTTTTTCTAATTTCTGGTCAACTTCTTTTTGCAACATCTTGTCATCTATAAGTTGAAAACTCTGTATGAAGTTTTCTTGGAATTTCTCTAATTTTTGTTCAACTTTCTCTAATTTCTGGTCTACTTCCTGTTTATCTTCTCGTCGCACTCTTGCTTGTTCTTCTAAGATTTGTCTTATTCTTGTTTCTTGTTCTTCTTTTTCCTGTTGTCTAATTCTTTCTCGTTCTTCTTTTTCTTGTTGTCTAATTCTTTCTTGTTCTTCTTTATCTTGTTGTCTACTTCTTTCTTGATTTTCTAGAATTTGTGTTATTTTTGCTTCTTGTTCTTGTTCACTTCTTTCTTGATTTTCTAGGAACTTCATTATTTCTGCAAAATTTGCCATTTCGTCGTAATCTTTCGATCTGGTATTCACCATATATTCTCAGCAAAATGCGATGATCCCTTTTTTCTGACACCAATTGTAACGTTTAACCCTGTGCTAAACGTTGTGGGGTGAGTTCACTTGCGTAATACTCAAAATTCGCAGATTGCTTCCAATGATTTATTTTCAAACACACTGTACACGGCTTTCTGTTGTAGTACAACTGTCACTATTTGTCACTTTGACTATCGCGTTCCAACTACTTTCGACTTATGTCTCCAATTGACTGATACAATAAACTGACTGTGTCCCATGATCGTCACGGCTTTATATATCTGAATCATGATATGACATTCATCGAGAATGTTCTATGATTATCTAGACGAACATAATTAATGTTCTAGATCCTTGTCAAGGTGACAATAGCACGACAAATTGTACCTCACATACAGTTTCTGGAAGAATCGAGAACAAATCTACTACAATTCCAGAACTACACAATGAAATACACAAGCAACACTACTGCAAACAAGGTAGCAGAATGAATACAAACTAAAAGAAATAATAACAGTAAGTACATGATAAACTACCCACGTAACAATATGTTTTGTTCTGGTGATTTGTATTTGTATCCCTTTTCTTCTGACTTTTTATTATATTATGCTTTGTCTACAAAAGTATTATTATTTTCTGACAATAAAGAATATTTATTATTATTATTATTACTCCAGTGATGTTTTTTCTTCTCAACGCAACGCGCCGCTTATACATATAGACGGAGAACTGGCAACCAAATCGGTCATGTGGCTTGAGGAAGAGAAAAGCGGACGTGGAGGGGATATCAGCCGGCGAACGCGTCAGCGCGCTCACGGCGCGTCGATTGTGTTCGGCTGACAGAGAGTAGCCGCTGTCCTCGCACCCGTTGAACGGGAAAACCCGAACGTTTCCGAACGAGCAGCTGCTTCAGCTGAGTAGAAATTGAACTATTCGTGCGAAAAAATATTCCCTGCTTCCATGCCTCTTTTTATTTATTATTATTTACGAAAAATATTCTATTTATTTATATTTCTTTATTTATTCATTTTCATTCATAACTAAATAAAATATTTTGCATAAATAATAACGAGAAAAAAAAAAGAATTTGAATTAAATTTTTGCATAAATAAAAATAAATATAGAATATTTTTCGTAAATAATAACAAACAAAAAAATGCATAGAAGCAAAATATAAGCAAAATAAATTCAATTTCTACTACGAATGAAAATGCGTAGACGCACAGCTGACGCAGCTGCTCGTTCGAAAACATTCGGGTTTTCCCGTTCAACGGGTGCGAGAAGGACAGCGGCTACTCTCTGTTAGCCGAACACAATCGACGCGCCGTAAGCGCGCTGACGCGATCGTCGGCTAATATCCCCTTCACGTCCGCTTTTCTCTTCCCCTCATTATATTTTCCAACAATTTCAACAATTTTTTTCGATACCTTTCCACAGATATTTTCGCATGGCAATTTTTTTGGGGCTCACATATTAATTAATCTCGCGTCAGAAAAATGCCAATACAGCTGAGCCCACATGAAAATTATTATTATTTTGGTATTTTTAATTAACGCTGGCAACCCCTTCCCACCACCCGATAGATTCAAAAAAAAATTTGGGTGCACAGGGAGTACAGTGCAACTGTTTGAAAGAAAAATTAAGGTTGCTGAGCCCACATTTTTTTTTTTCTTTTTTTCCCCACCTCGCTACACCCGCACCACGGAGTTTCTATGCAGCTAAAGCCAAATGACCGGTTTGGTCTCTAGCTCTTAGACTAATACAATCATCACCACCTAAAACTGGACAAAGGATATAGTTTACAATACCAAATTTTGACATAAGGTTCAACAGATTGGATTTTTTGCAAACTGGCCAATTGACCTTCTTTTAATAAAGGCTAATTATATGTATAAATTGTAATCTTCTTGATAGTAGGTGAAATCCTGGTAACTTGTGTGTTTTAAATTGTTTATTTTCTTGAATTTACAATATATTTGTAGAGCAGTAGCTGTGGCGTGTGTTTGCTTTGGAGGTTGGGTTAAAAGAGAGAAAGCTATCAAGAAGCTAGTCGCTAGTCACAGAAGTGTCTGTCTTGAGGTGTTGCCAACAGCTTTACAAAATAAAAATAAAATACCTAAGTTTAAATTAATCAAAAGCTATCAATTGAGGAAAGTTCTTAATTTCTATATTCTTGTTCACATTGATTGTAGCTCTTAAATATATATAATATATACTCCAGAATGTAGAACCCTTCAGAATTCTTGGTTTTTGTTCGTATTATGCTAGTAATACCTCTTCATTAACGAACTGAACACGCTTTTTCAAGTTTTCGACTCTATAAACCTTTGCGTATTTTTGTTTTAACTTCTCTGGTAGCAATGCATTATGAGCCAATCCTGCAGACTCTTTTATATCTTAAAATATTCTCAAAGCAATTAGTGCCACAACACTTACACAAACTTTAAAACATAGAGTAACATTTTATTTTATTTACTATTACTTCCATAGCATTGATGCGCCGCATCAAAAGGAACTAGCTATCCTATTTAAATTGAAAAATGACACCTGTTAACTAAGAAATACATAGATGTACAGGTGGGCCATAAATTTTTGTACTTTTGAAATTACCATAGGAAAAAAATATACATTGTATTCAAATAATTGAATATTGGAAAGAACAAATATAAATTGGAATTTTTTTTCTTAAAAATAAGATAATCTAAGTTGCCGCCGTCTTGCTGCTGGCATTTCTCAAACCTGGCCCTTAGATTTTCAAACACGTTTTGACTCAAAGCGCGGGGTATATTATTAATTTCTTGAACAATATTCTGCTTCAATTGGAGTATTGTTCGTGGTTTATTTACGTATACTCGGCTTTTCTTAAAACCCATAAAAAGAAATCTGGTGGGGATAGGTCTGGGCTGCGGGGAGGCTATGGAATGTCTCCTCTGCGTGAGATAAGTTTGTTAGGGAACAATTCCTTAACAATGGATGTATGGCAGGTTGTGCCATCTTGCCGCATCCATGTCCTACCGTTATATCCATCAAAATGCTGTAGCTGTGGTCGAAAAAGATCTCTTAGCATTTTCACATATTCTGCAGAGTTAACAGTCACATACTTACCATGTGCATTTAAAAAAAAGTACGGGCCAATTATGCCCTTTGAAGATATTGCCGCACAATCCGTTACTTTCGGAGAATGCAAGTCTTTGATGTTTCAATTTAGGGTTTTCTCTGCTCCAGAATCTGCAATTCTGTTTGTTGACATGCCCAAAAAGAAAATGTTGTTGAAGTTGCCGAACCGGTCGAGCATCGTATCGACCAAGGAATTTCTTAAGATCAAATCTTTTTTCTTTTTTCTTTTAATTCTTGCACTAACTGAATCTTAAAAGGATGTAATTTAAATATTCAGCGCAAAGACGTTCGGGGTATCGCCAAAACAGCTGAACGCTTGCGCGTGGACAAGCTCGGATAGTTCCGCACAGACACATTTACTTGCGCCACAGTCTCTTCGCTCCTCCTGCTTCGTAGTTGGCCTGTTTGTTTTTGGTTAATGGTCGAACCGGTTGCCTCGAAGATTTCAACCTAGGATTTAATTAAATTAACACGTTTGCACTGATTAATATCGTGTAATTGGTAATGCGCTCGAAATATGCGGCCAGTAGCGATGTGGGAATCGTTGTTTTTGTAAAAATGTTTCACATAGAACGTGCGTTGTTCTCCCGTGAAGCGATTCATTTTGACTATTCCCAAGCTGCTAAGAACCGCGCGTGTTAGAGGTCCCACCCCTTCTTGCGCGGTATTCCTGCTAGCTCAATTACTAACGAGCAAAAATTAATGGCCCAACCTAGTTGTGAGCCAAGATTTTATCTTTATTTATTGGTATAAAAACAGATATGGCTGGTCCATAAGAAAAACAAAAACTAAATAACATAGCAAAGATAATATTTCTAACAATCCCATCAACTTGTTCTTGGTACGTTACTTTCAAATGCAAAATTTCAACTATCCTCTCCGAGAATTATATGAGAAAATAAATAAGAACTGAGTCGCTTATTTTAATTGGAAATCGGGATATTCAAGAGGTCTTAAATACGTTGTTTTTCGATATTTTAAGGATCTCTCTAACTCTCAATATTTGAGAAATTGCTGTATCTGCTGTCCCTATGAAATCGTCGAGACTCGGGACCCTATTTATAAACCCAATGCTTGTTCATGTTTCACACTTTTAATTGTTCACAGTTATGCGCTTCTAGGAGAAAACCCAGAAAGAAAGATCGAGAAATGCAACTTAAACCGTCCAATCTGGTTTATATACACCGGAATGGGTTCACAATGGAACGGCATGGGTAAAGACTTGATGAAATTTGAGGTCTTCAGGAATACAATTCAGCGTTGTGCAGATGCACTGATACCATACAAAGTCGATTTGATAAGCTTATTGTCAAATAGTAACTCTACTACTTTTGATGATATTGGTAACTGTTTCTGCGCTATTGGAGCAGTGGAAATTGCTCTCACGGATCTCCTCACATCTTTAGGAATTGTACCTGATGGTATTGCTGGACATTCTTTGGGAGAAGTTGGTGAGTGTGAAGAGACGGTAGTTTTTCTTAACTCACACCTATGAAGTACCCTTTTTTTCAAATCATTCGAAAAATACTGATTTTATATTATATTTAGGTTGCGCATATTCTGATGGTAATATTACGCCTGAACAAGCCATGTTGTTAGCATTTGCGAGAGGATATGCTACAAAAAATGCACAGTGTGTACCAGGTCAGATGGCAGCTGTGGGTCTTGGGAAGGAGGAGTGTAAAAAACTATTACCAGATGATATTTTTATTGCCTGTCAGAATGGTTCCAATAGTGTAACCATATCGGGACCCAAAAAGTCAACTGTAGCGTTCTGTGAAAAATTAACTGCTCAAAATATCTTCAACCGTTTAGTTCCATCAGGCCAAATAGCTTACCACACCAAATATGTAGCTGAAGCAGGTGACATTCTTTTACAATTCGTGAAAGGTGTAATCACAGACCCTAAACCAAGATCCCCTAGATGGATTTCTTCATCAGTACCACCCCACAAGAAACACTTGGACTGGACAAAATTGAACGGACCCGAATATCATTATAATAATTTCACCAATCCTGTACTATTTGACCAAGTCTATGAGCACATCCCGAGCGATGCTATAATAATCGAAGTTGCTCCACATGGTCTACTGCAAGCAATCTTGAAACGAGAAACTTCACCTACAGCTACTCATATAACGCTGGCCAATAGAACAGTGGCTGACAATGAATTTTTTTTCCTTTCTTCCATTGGAAAGTGAGCATTTCGTTTTTTTTAATCTTTGAATATAAAAAAAGCATTTCACAATCATGGGGCATTTTTTCTAGGCTTTATAATGCCGGAGGACAGCCAAATTTGAGAAATCTTTATCCGGAGGTAACAATGCCTGTCAGTCAAGGCACAACTAAAATATCACAGTTTGTTAAATGGGATCACAGCATTTCTTGGTTTACGCCACTCTGGAAAAACGAAGACAGCATTGGAAAGTTATTGGAAGTAGATGTTTCAGATGAAAATTATTCTTATTTGTATGGACACAATGTTGATGGTAGAATCCTGATGCCAGCTACAGGTTATTTAGTTAGTATACTTTCTCTTATATTTTTATTGTTTTCAAACAAAATATCTTTCATAATTATTTACTATCATTCAGGAATTAGTATGGACTGTATTGGCTGAATTGAGCCTAAAGAAAATCTCACAATTACCGGTTGTTTTCGAAAATGTCAAATTTATTCGAGCAACTGTTCTTCCTGAAAATGACGTGGTTAAATTTCTCGTGAATATTATGCAACAATCTGGTTACTTCGAGGTGTTTGAAGGTGGTTCTGTTTGCATGACTGGACGAGTTTCAATTGCTAAGGATGTAAAAAAAGAATTTGTCACACAGAGTACTCCCGTTGTCACTCCGAATAATTACATGCTTATGAAGAAGGAGGACTTGTACAAGGAATGCCATCTCAGACGATATTACTATCAAGGATTATTCCAAGGAATTCTCGAATGTGACGTCTTTGGCAGCTACGGTAGGGTTGAGTGGCAAGGCAAGTTTACAAGTTTTATGGATACGATGTTGCACTTGAGTGTTGTCAAAGAAACTTCCAGGGACTTACGACTACCAATATTTATCCAACAAGTCGTCATAGATCCTGAGGAGCATTTGAGATTGGTGAATGAAAGCAAAGGTAAATAAGAATAGCTAGGAGCTCTTCTAGATAAGAATGATTTAAATATCATTTATTATTTAATTAAATATTTATTTTCAGCAATATCAGTGACATACGATCATAATGCAAACATCATTAGGGCGGGAGGTGTTGAAATTTTTGGATTAGAGACATCTAGAGCCCCTCGACGTGTTAATGTTGAGAACAATCTATCGTTAGAAACATATGACTTTATCACATATGAATCCTCTAAACAAAATGAGTACGATGAAGATACTTCATTAAGGATTGCTTTGCAAATAGTTCTCCAAAACTTGAAAGGGCTCATCAAATCTGTTAGAGTATGTGAAGTGACAAACAAGGATCAGACGTCCAATTTATGTCAAAATATCAAGGATATATTAAGTAAACAACCAATGATCCAAGCTCAGTATATTTGTACAGAGCCTTCCAATTTTGAAAGCGGGCATGAGGTAGTTGTTCTGACTGAGACCTTACTTCCTAATATTCACACGGATGTCGTCTCTAAAGGACTGAGCCGTGATGGATTTATTTTATACAAGGGGAGATTCTCGGCCTTATCCACCAATGACATGAACATCGTTTTTCAAAGCATCATAGGTGATTCAGGAATTTACTTGCTTCGTCCAAAACTGGAACTTCCAAAGAAAGAGGCTGTTATACATGTTAGCTTGATCGACTTTAGTTGGTTAGAAAAAGTTAAATCTTACACCGAATTAAAGGAGCCAATGACTGTTTATCTGATTAGTCGTGAGGACGTCAATGGCCTTGTTGGTCTTCTGAAGAGCATGTTAACTGAACCGTACATCATTCAATTTAGGGCTGTAATTCTCGATAACAAATCAAAAGAAATAAATATTAACTCATCCATTTACCAAGACCAGCTAAAGAAAGATTTAACCATCAATGTATTAAAAAATGGTCAATGGGGCACATATGTTCACTTGCCTTTCAAAGGTATCAAGCATAAAGAAGTTGACAATGCTGCTATTTCAGTTCAAATTCCGGGAGATCTGTCATCAATTACCTGGATCCAGCGTCCTAGTGATCCTGTTGAGTAAGTATTTGTTTCTAATTTCTTACTCAACATATTTGTTAATCTTAGATCTTTTTGATTTTCAGGTTCCTCCCAAATTCAGAAATAGCGCATGTATTCTACTCATCTCTTAACTTCAAGGACGTTATGATTGCCACTGCGAAGCTACAATCTACAAAAGGTCTGATACCTACCATGCTTGATATGCAAATCGGCTTCGAATACTCAGGAGTAACGGAAAGTGGGAGACGTATAATGGGTTTGGTACCTTCGGAAGCATTATCTTTGAAGGTTCGCACAGATCGTCACTTTACTTGGGAGATACCGAAATCATGGACGCTTGAAGAAGCTGCAACTGTTCCTTGTGTTTACGCCACGGTGAGATTTAAGCAATCGATATTTAAACAGACTTAACCTCTGAATTTCATTTTTACGTTAGTGCTATTATGCCATGATTACTCGAGGACAAATGAGGAATGGTGAATCTATTCTTATTCATGCTGGTACTGGAGGTATTGGTATGGCAGCCATCCACATTGCTCTCAGTATGGGATGTACCGTGTACACCACTGTGAGCACACAAGAGAAAAGAGATTTTCTCAAGAAAACATTCCCAAAAATTAATTCTGCGAATATAGGTATGTTTTTGGACTGCATTCACTGCAAGTGTATACAATTTTTATTAAGTTTTTATTGGAGACTAGCTGTACCTGGCCATTTGTTGCTGAGTTTGGCTAAATAAAGAGTTCTATCACAATGTCACCAAAAATGATTTAATTGAAGAAATTTCTGAATATACTTTAAAATCATCGCAGTTAAATTACAAATCAATAATAAATGAACTATTCAAATCTACGCAAGTCATCGTCCCTTTTTTGAGGCGGGGCTTATGAAATCTTCGATAAGACCAACCGATCGGAATCGTTGATCGGAACAGTGTCGGATTTTTACCGACTAAAGCCTTTTCCCCTCGGTTTCTACATCGCTTCCTCATGGAAGCTTGGACGTTTGGTATCCCTCGTTGCGTCACCTGCGTAATCTCCTGTCCTTCATTTTTATGGTGACTTTCTTCTTGCTTTGCGCTTGTCCACTTCGGATTCCTATTCGGATCCTTTGGTGATTTTTCTGTCTTCACCCATTATTCACTCATTTGGTGTCTTGGCTTCTTGTACTTTTTGTACTTGTTGACTAGTCGCCAGTCGTAGTCGACTAGCCTTTTAAGTTCCGCGTTTTGATGGTTGGTAGCTTTCTCTATTCTACCCGTAGCAAGCCTTTTAATTTTTTCTAGGGCTGGTGTCGGTGTCCATCCCAGAGCCTCGTATATTTTTCTATTTGACATGTAGTATGGCGCGTTTAAAGCCATTTTTAGGGCTTTGTTTTCTTGGGCTTGTATTCTTTTTCGTTGTGTCTTATATGCGTAGCCCCATACTACATACAAGTATGTCAATATAGGCGTGATGATCGCTTTTATAAGTGCCGGCTTATTCTTTAGTGACATTTTGCTTCGTCACCCAATTATAGGGTTTAGCTTTGTCCTAGCCCCAGTTGCCTTCTGGACTGTGGCATTGACGTGATCTTTCCATGTGAGACCTCTGTCAATTGTGACTCCTAGGTACTTTACATTATCACTCCATATAACATCCCCCCGTCATTTTGATATTTCGGGCCGGTTTGATGCGCTTTAGGCCTCTTATTAGTGGCGCTTGGCCATTTGCAGGTTTTGGGTAATATACTCTAGCTTTTTCGATGACGATGCGATCACGGTATCGTCTGCGTATAATGATATGTGAGTTCTATTGATATGTGGTGTATCTGCTCCATATATGCTGTATAGTAGGGGAGACAGGACTGTACCTTATAGTACACTGGCTTCCATTTGTCGCGTGTTTGAGGTGATATGACCTAGTTTAACATGGAACGTTCTGTTACTCAAATATGAGTCTATTGGTTGGAGAAATGGAGTCGGCACTCCAAATGAATCCATCTTATAGGTAAATTCATCGTCTCGTTTATCAAATATTGTTATTCGATGTTGAATACTATCAGAAAGTTTGAATCATAAACTGTGGCGATTCAAAATATAGGACAATAGACGCTGGAGTTGAAAAAATCGTACCTGGCAAGAAATAAAGGGAACGCTTAGGAATGAATTTTGATGAAATTTCATTTTATATCTTGGTATTGTACATTGCTTTTGAAATTTGTCGAGTCAAGCATTCTGTAAATTTTGTACAAATATCTAATAATTTGTAATCTATAGAGACAGTTTGTCATCTTGATAGAATATTCTATCGAAATGAACTCTACGCATTTAGATGATTTGTCTTGAATTACATAATCGCCATTTTTTGCAGTTTCCAGAACGGCTTCGTAATATCTATAAAAGATGTACCTGTGTGTAAAAATTAATAAGTTAAAGTGTAGAAAATTATTGTTTCATGAAATATGGAAATTTTTTCTATGAATATTTTTCTTCCTTAATACGTATATGAAAACTCATTGCCTTTTCGAGACAAAACCTACCTCGGTGGCATATTTGGAAATGAAGGTGTTAATTGGTTGCCATATTATATGGCATATAGCACACATACAGGGTGGCCAATCAAAAACGAAACAGAGCTATTTTCAGAAGGTATGTCATTGTACCAATGAGGCATTGGAAAATGTTGGTCTAAATACTGACAAACAATCAAAGCATAAGGCGGAGAACAGCACAAATTTGCGTTTTTTTAAGGAATCACCCTATATATTTTAAAATCGAATTCCTTATAAAATAACGAGTACAATGTTATCTCACTTGTTAATTTTCAATTGTTTGTTTGTTTGAAAATCGACATTTTAACCCCTTTGACAGCTATTTGTGCCAAAGCGGTAAATGATAAAGAAAAATAAATGTCACATTCCTATTTTAATTTTTAAGACCTATCTGACAGTGGTTTAATAAATGGTACCATATTTGGTACCACAATAGGTCCGAAAAAACTAAGATAGGAATTTGAAATTCATTTTTCTCTATCTTGTACCGTTTTGGCACAAATAGGTGTCGAAGAGGCTGTTTATAGCACCTAAACAGATAATTGAAAGTTAACAAGTTGTTATTTTATGTAGACTACAAAAATTTAAAGATATATAGGCTGATTCGTTTAAAAAACGCAACTTTGTGCTATTCTAGTTTTTTGGGACACCCTGTATAGTCTCAACTAATTTTAAAATGTGGGGCTTGTGTTCTCCTACAACTTTTATACTGACATAATTTTGAAATAATTGGAAATAGAGAAGTTATTCTACTTTGTCGCACTAACTGGACACCCGGTATATAGATTATAATTTTTTGCAGGTTACTCAAGAAATAAAACTTTTGAAACGATGGTGATGCATAATACTAGGGGTAAAGGAGTAGACTTGGTTCTAAACTCGTTGGCTGCTGACTTATTCCAGGCTTCCTTGCGATGCATTGCTAAGAGAGGTCGATTCTTAGAGATCGGTAAAGTCGACTTTTTCAACGGAACTCCAATCAGTGCCAGAATGTTTTTGAAAAACTGTAGTTTCCATGGTGTCCTCTTGGATGATATGATGGAGTCTGATTGTCCAACAAAGCAAGAGATTCATAGTCTTCTTGCAGATGGTATCAGAAGTGGTGTTGTAAAACCTCTACCCGCTACAGTATTCAATGAATCTGAG
This sequence comes from Crioceris asparagi, assembly GCA_958507055.1. NCBI lineage: Eukaryota > Metazoa > Arthropoda > Insecta > Coleoptera > Chrysomelidae > Crioceris > Crioceris asparagi. The sequence continues at coordinate 40,887,643 of OY293831.1, forward strand.
GTAGAAAATGCATTCAGGTTCTTATCTTCAGGAAGACATAAAGGAAAAGTACTAGTACAAATTAGAAAGGAAGACGCCACAGCTCTTAAATCTCCAACAAGACTAATTTCTGCTGCACCAAGAGTTGGTTTCGATGATAAAAAATCTTACATACTGATTGGAGGACTTGGTGGCTTTGGCTTGGAACTAACTGATTGGATGATAGCCAGAGGAGCGAAAAAAATTGTTCTCAATGGACGCAGAGACGTTTCCAATGGATATCAGTCGTATTGTTTGATGAAGTGGTCTAAGTACAAAGGAGTTACTGTTATAGTGAACACTGACGATACTACTCACCTGATCGGCGCAGATAATTTAGTCAAAGTAGCTCAGAAGCTTGGGCCTCTTGGAGGTGAGTAAACAAATATGGCACTTATATTAAACGTTGTATCAAAGTGATGTCCTAATATTATATTTACACTATTAGGAGTATTCAACATGGCTCTAGTTTTGAAAGATGGTCTCTTTGTCAACCAGACAAAGAGTAATTACGAAGAAGTATTTAATGCAAAAATAGTATCTGGTCAAAATATGGATACTGTTACCCTTAAACTCTCACCAAAATTGGATCACTTCGTTGTATTCTCATCAGTGGCGTGTGGTAGGGGCAATGTTGGCCAAACCAACTACGCTATGGCGAATTCAGCTTTAGAAATGCTTTGTGAGAGAAGAAGACGTGACAAACTTCCAGGGCTTGCCGTCCAGTGGGGCCCAATCGCGGATGTTGGTGCTCTATCAGCACTAAACATTGACAACCCGGTAGAGTTATTTTTGCATTTATTTAATTTTACTTCAGACAAATTCTTGATAAAAAATCTAATATTTATTATTTATTTAACTTACTTTTTAACCTTATAGGTCTTCGACCTGATATTACCCCAGAAAATAAATTCATGTATAGACACATTAGAAAAGTTCATCCTCCAAGATTCAACGATCGTTTCTAGCCTAGTTTTAAGTGAAAAAAATGATAGAGAATCTAGTAAGATAACTAAATCTCCAGCTGAAACAGTTGCACACATTTTGGGAATCAAAAATATTGGTAGGTTATAGTTAATTGATATTAATATTTTAATGAAAATACATTTTTGTCGTCTAGATATAGTTGATAAAACTGTTTCTCTAACCGAGCTGGGACTGGATTCTCTCATGTTGGCCGAAATAAAACAAGCCTTGTATAGAAACTTCCAGCTTGATTATGAGCTGGAAGCCTTGAAGGAACTCACTTTCTACGATTTGATAGATAAAGGTAATGTAGAGTCTCAATCAAATGTAGCAGATACTGTAACTGGTTACAACACCGCACCAAATGAAATTAGAAACATACTGTTACCCAAAGAGTCTATATTGAAGCTGAATGTCAAGGAAGGAGGTATAAGAATACCAGTATTTTTGGTACATCCAATCGAGGGTGTAATTGAAATTCTGAGACCGCTGGCTGAAAAGTTAAACACAACAGTTTACGGTCTTCAATGCAGCTCAGAAGTAAATTTTGAGAAAATGGAAGACCACGCGGACTTCTTTGTCAAACAATTGAAAAATATACAACCAACAGGCCCTTACTGCTTGTGTGGATATTCATTTGGAGTTTGTGTTGCAATGGAGATGGCCTTCCAGTTGGAGGCGCAAAATGAGAATGTAGATCTTATAGCATTGGATGGTTCGCCCTCTTATGTTAAAGCATCCTTGGTGAGCAATTACGAGAAACTCGATAAAAGTGAGGCAAAGGCGAGGGCAACTATACTTAGTATATTTGCAAAGAATTTCAAGGAATCAAACATTGATAATGTAAGTTGATGACTATCTAACTTATCAAATAAGTAATTTGATGTTTATAATTTAGATTAAGCAAGAGATCATGAAATGCGACAACTGGGATGAACAACTAAGGGTATTTAGTCTTGCCATCGCAAAACAGACTGGATTGCAGCAGCTTGATATTGCGCTTTCTGCAGATAGGTATTACAAGAGATGTTTGTGCAGTTTCTACTACAACCCCAACAAGATTTTCCATGGGAAAGTATTATTGATTAGGAGTCATGAAGACCTCTACCAGCTACCAGAAGATTATGGCTTACAACAGGTATAAAATCTCATCTTTTAAAATTTGTCTTATGCCATCTGTCATTATTTAAATTTATCTCTATCATTTAATTTGATTTCAGTTATGCAAACAGCCTGTGGAGGTAGCAAAGATTCAAGGAGACCATGTATCGATTCTGAAAGGAAAAAATACAATTGAAGTTTCCAAAATAATCAACAACTATAATTCGTTTTAATTCGTTGATTTTGTATGATATTGTTTATAAAAATAAAAAAGTGTTCTTTATTTGACCCCTAATTTTCCAAACAGAGTTTCTTATGGGTTCGAACAAAAGCTGTACTTATAAAATGAAATAGGAAATACCATATAAGAAAATTCAAATAATTTCACAGATTTTGGTTTAAAAGTATTATGCTATAACAATGAGTTGTATGTCTGAAATATCGTAAATAAACGAAATAAAATAAATGTCCCAAATAACATTCATTATAAGAGAGTTATATGTTTAAGAAAAATGTGAGTTATGTCTTTGACGTTCTCTCTTTATTTTTTTCAGTATTTACTCAGATGTTTATATTTGCTTCTTTCTTAATTATGATTTAATTTGATTCAAAGTTAAATAAGTTTTTTTGATCAATAACTTCTCAATCTTTGGATATGCTGCAAACCCATTTCCTAATAAATAAAACTATGTCGTTTGAAGATCACATAAATCTCAAAACTAACATGATTTATGAGTAAGGGCCGATTTCACCATTTGCTTTGAAATCTGAGATTAATAAAACTAAGATTAGCTTAATCGCGTTTACATATCTCGTTTCCCAACAAAGCGATTTCACCAGCATCATTTTAATCGTGATTACGAAAACGAAGTTGCTGTCAGTTATCAAGATTATCAAATCACTTAATAGATGGTGCTGTGTAGTTAGAGAACACAGAATGGTATTTATAATTCGTTTTGAGGTAGTGTTGATTCTATTTTACTACCCATGGTCATAATTTGTTTGTGATCTGTCATTAGCGAGCAGCGGACGTTTGTTTGGTATGAAGAGAAAAAATATCAGAATTAAATAAGCTACAAAATTTAATTCAAAAATATATTGAATCGACAACAAATCTTTCAAAAGAATAGCCTACTAATTTTGCATCAATTGAAGTATCTACATTTAAGTTTTTTATCGATTTCTATTTAGTAGAATATTGTTTCGACTCAAAAGTATGAGAAATATTTATACATACCTCCACAACCGCATTTTCGGTTAAATTTGTAACTTTCAGCGACAAGATTACATTTCATAGAGAAATAAATTTAAATTTTGGTAAAAAGTAAAAAACACTTTATTTTAGAATAAAATTAGATATTCACAACAAATTGCTTACAAACGATAAATAAAATTATACAATACTTGAATTCTTAAATGTTTCGAATCTTGAGTAAACTCACTGTGCAAAGTAGTTAGTTATAACTTCATTTCGATTGATTTTTGGCGATCTTCCTTCACCGATATATCCGTAGTTCATATTACCTAGAGCTAATGCAGCGTCCCAAGAAGCTGGATTTATCACCACCAATATTTAAATAATGAGATATGTATTTAAACCAATAATATTGAAAGATAAAAACAATGCTTTAACTGGAGATTTGAGGAACTTCACGTGAGTGCAATCTATAGCTCCTAGAACAAACGAGAATTTAGCTTTCTTATAAAATGCCGTTTGTGTCTGGTGGGTTTCATTTGGTGAATGGTGCAAAATTAATATGGCGTTCATGGAGAGCAGCAATAACAGAATTGACTTTGGGCACAATTCTATGTGCAGTTGAAGTTCTAAGTCCACATACATCTGCAAATATCATTTGATAACACCAAATTGCATAAAACCTTAAAGTTCACATCTACTGGTTGATGGTAGACCGCTGTGATTCCTTGAATACAAATATTATGTTCAATTATGTACAAGTAATCGAAATACTCCTATATGAAATCAAACTAGTTTTGGTAGGTACTTACTTATCTGTGGGAAACTCAAATTTGTCTTCTATCGATTCCAATACAAATAAAACTGGGTTTCGTAAGCCTATATCCAGTTAGAAAGTCTGTCATCTAGTGTATTGAAAGGTTCTTCTCTTTCACGCATCCATCTTGGACGACGAACGCTAGATTCTTTATCATCTAACTTTCGTCAAAAGCTAGTTCTAGCGCTCGTTCCATTTTTTAGTCCCATTGTTCAATTAAACCACTAATAAATAAAAACAAATGCTCTCTATATAAATATAACCTCAAATATTTGCCAGGGACAGAAGACAGAAGTGATAGCTGACAGCTCTATAAACGCGTTTAGATGCGCTAAACGTAGAAAATCGGCCGTTCAGAAAAGAAAACGAGATTAGCTTTAACTTAGTTTAGTTGTCACTGGTGAAATGCGAAATGGAGCTCTAAACTCAATTAAGCGTGTTAAACGCGTTTACAATGAACTAATCGTGATTTATTTCACTGGTGAAATCGGGCCTAAGTTTAACCTCAAGCTCTTATAGAGAGGTTATTAATCTGAAAATTATGTCTGTTAGGTATTGTTCGTGTTTTACAAGAAAGATAGGGAATGAAAGTTTAGAAAGCTCGCATATGATACTATGTTTAAAAAGACAGCAATTTTAGGTCATCTAGTTCCCTTAACCCATTAAGAAGAGAGAGAAAATGGTACCTAAGTATCTCTATTGATTAGAGAGCATGGTCATGAAATTTCTGATCAACCACAGCTTAACGGTGGTGTAATCATGGTCAAAGTTCTCAAAAATGCAAAAACATGTTATCATTCTGATTGTATATAAAGAAGATGTCCAAGTAAGGCATTTTTTAGTTGCGTGTAAGCTCATTCTCAAAATTTATAAGCTATTGATCGTTTGTTAATGTTATTAAAATCAAACAGTCTACCAGGAAATGCATCTTTGTCAAAAAATGCATGTGATCCCAAAAATGCGATATTCTGTTAATGTTTTGGCTTTCCTGTTTCGTATTGATAAACATGATTCCATCTCAATTGTTGCCTGTGGTCCTAAATTCAATCCAATATAATGGTCAATTTGGGTGATGGCATGATTTGAAAACACAATGGCGTTCCATTCCAAGATCCTTTTAGTTCTGGATATTAGCTTGCTGTTGTTGGAGTAATTCAACATAGTCGGGAGATACTGCCATCTAACATTGTGTTCCAGAACTAATGTATATTATGTATATATAGGCAAAAACCTCTGTGTATCTCTCTCTGTCCAACGTAGCATCGGCCATGTACACATGTATAATTTAGCGTTGATAATAAAACCTCATTTAGTTCAAATATTGATTTATTGTACCTTAAACCCGTAATTAAACATAAAGTTACAACAGTTATCAAACTCTGTAGCTGTGTGGTCAATTCATATTATAAGACGTTTAATTACAACATTGGCCTTGTTTGGTCGATACGACGCGCATCGAGTTTTCAACTTGATATTAATTTATCATGAAACACGTTTATAAACAAAGGATCAATATTTTTTAAATAGCAACCATAAGTCACTATATCTATACTGGTTAGTGTGATGAATCAAATTTAGGAACACTGGCATTATACAATGCACAACTGACGATGATTAAGCGGATTTGACTCTTACACTTGCTTTTGAGCTCTCTTCAGACGTACGAAAATGAGCACATACGACCCGAAAAACGCCAAGTACGTAAACGCCCTTACTAATGCAGCTTAAAGTTGTTCGATGGTTACAAGCTTGTGCACAGAGATCCATGAAATTATTGTTTGATAAATTGATGTATGATGATTTGCATTTTTTTCATACCTATTATAATTTTATACCTATTATATTTTTTTTATTATTTCTCATGTATGGAAATTAAAAAAAAGAAATTGTATACACACTTTACCGAGAAATATTCAAATAAAATATTCATCCAAGGACAATTTCTAAACTTTACTAGGTAAAATGTAAGACTTGGTAACAACGACTGTGACTCTCGATCACTGGACTTGTTTTGTTTACATCATGTGAATTAGAATAGAATGGTTATTTCAAATAGCTTCTAAATGTCAAACAGGAGAAAGCTCATACTTATATACGCTTCCTTAGAAGAAACTTACATCACTGTTGATCTACATTGAAGGAACGCAAAAAGCAGCAGATAAATCAAATAACTCCAAGGCAGGCACGTTCGGATGGGATACTCGTAGAGGAGGAGAATTAATCAATCAATAATTCTAATATGGTGAGAAAAAAATAATAGTCACATTAAAGAATCAGACGGGGTTGTAATGTATAACAAAGAAAAACCACTGTTACCAGAAATAACAGTAAATTGGGTAGGTACTCTACATTCTAAAATATCATCAATTTTGACATCTCTGTATGAAGAGGTCATGCCCTACCCAATTTTTAGAAAGAACTTAATACTTTTCTCGGTGATTAACAAATTACAACATTATTTTATTGAAAGAGTTTTCAATATTGATTTATTACAATTCAATTTAATAAGGCAAGAACACTTAAATAACATGCTTGAAAATGGGCATACCCCAAGTTTTCTAGATGTACCTAACATGACCACGCAAAAATGAACGAACTTTTTGTTGTTGTTAGAAATAATAATTTAGACATTTTAGACAATTTTTCAGTTTTGTTTTACTGATGATTTTAGTCTTTTAATTTCTATTAAACAACAGATAGGTGAAGTGTCCGGTAACTCTTGTAATATTTGCTACAAAAAATAAAGAATAAAGCTTCTGGTACAGATTGGAATGCATTTTCCAAGATGATGTAGATAAAACTATAGAGCATTTCTACATGAAATCAAAAATTTTAGTATTAAATCTAGATATACCTATCTAGATTTAATACTGAAAAGACTGTCAGTATATTGGGTTGCATATGTTGCATAAGATGTTGATCTATGAAATAGTTGTTGTTTTATGTATGAAATGTAATAACAGCCAGAGCCAGGGGCGGCAGACACAGAGAGAGTGTACGGCAGTCTTCATGGTATCCAGTTATAATGGCTCCTATTAGAGATTAATTCACATTAATTAATGTTGTTTCATTTGATACCTCAATCAAACGGTCACCTGTTACATGGCGCAGTCAGTGAAATCGTCGAGAAAATAAGTGGTGAAATAACAAATAACTGGAGAAAAAGAGAAGACGCCAGCCATCCGCCATTTTGATATGCTTAGCTGAGAAAAAAAAATGGAATTCCTACAACAGCCGAGTCCGATGTGCTTTGAAGGTGATTTAGCAGTACAATGGAAAAAATTTATCGATAATTTTGAAATGTATAGTACCGCAACAGGGATTGGAAATCGTGGAGCAGAGGTCAAAACTGCTACTTTTTTGTATGTTATTGGAGAGCAAGCGAGAGAGATATATGAAACCATGGAATTTGCTGATGAGGCGGCAAGAATTGATTACGCAATCATAAAAAGGAAATTTGTGAGTCATTTTATCCCAATGTCAAATCCAAGTGTAGAAAGAAGTAAATTTTATGGCCGTAGTCAAGGCCAAGATGAAAGCTTTGATGTCTTTCTCACGGAATTGAAAAGAATAGCAGCCAATTGCAATTTTGGAGCTTTCCGTGATGAAATGTTGAAGGATCGCATAGTAGTAGGCATCAGAAACCACCGCATAAAGGACAGATTGTTACGTGAAGCCAATCTCACGCTTGTAAAAGCTGAAGAGATCTGCAGAGCCGCAGAAGTTACTGAAAAACAGATAAAGAAGTTGGCAGAGTCTACTGCAAGTATGCAAGTTGACAGCGTTGTAGAGCAACGTCGAGTAGGTCTAGGCATAGCGCAATCATCGAGACAAAGAGGACGTCCAGCACAGGTACGAGGGAGGCAACCATCAAGAGGACAAGGAAGAGCTGAGAATAGTCAGGCGATAAGTAAGATCAGTCAAGCGCGAAGTGAAGGCAGTGGCAATGCATCGAGGAACCTGAGACCTAATATAAACTGCAAAAAGTGTGGTTTTAAACATCAGTCATCAAAACAGGTATGTCCTGCTCACAATGACATTTGTAATAGATGTCATCAATATGGACAATTCTATCGCTGCTGTAATAACAAAAATCAAAGATCAGTGCAATCTGTAAATGTAGATTACGATAGCAATAATGAACTAGAAAAACTAGATAATGTACATTCTTTCACTTATACGATAGGTAGTGTAAATGCTCAGAGTAATAAAGAATGGTGGGAAACATTAATACTGTCAGATTGTGGTAAATCAGTTAAATTTAAACTAGATACTGGGGCTCAAGTCAATGTTATTCCTAAACATATTTATGATAAGTTGAGTTTAAAATATGCAATAAAGCATTTGTCAAATGTTAAAATTACAAATTATGCAGGTAACAGACTAAAGTGCTATGGATCTATTAAGGTAAAAGTTTTGTTTAAAGAACAAATGTATAGTCTTGAATTTGTAGTTGTTGAGACAGGAAATCAAATACCACAAATTTTAGGGTTAGACACGTTAATAAAATTAAAACTTATAAGCAGAGTTGATTCTGTTTCTGTACGAAAAGAGTCTCTGGTGAATCTACTTCATAAAAATGCTGATGTTTTTCAGGGTTTGGTCAAAATTAAAGGTAATCCTTGTGATATTACTTTAGTCAATAATTATCAGCCAGTAGTGGTGCCTTGTCGTAGAATACCATTTCGTTTAATGGATAAGTTACAAGAAACGTTGAATAAAATGATCAAAGACGAGGTAATTGTTGAGGTAAGAGAGCCGACTGAGTTTGTCAATCCTATTGTTCTCGTAAATAAGCCAAATAATCAAGGTGTTAGGATTTGCCTTGATCCTCAAAATTTAAATAAAGCTATACGAAGAGAACATTTTGTAATTCCGACATTTGAGGATATTACGAGAGATATGGCAGGTTCTAAATTTTTTACAACTTTAGATGCTAATAAGGGCTTTTGGCAAATAGAGCTTTCGAAAAAAGCTTCTGATTTAACAACATTCCCGACACCTTTTGGTAGATTTAAGTTTTTACGTTTGCCTTTTGGAATTTCATGTGCTCCAGAGATATTTCACAGGACATTTTTAAAACTTTTTGACGGCATAAACGGCGTGAAAATTTACATTGATGATATAATTATTTATGCGAAAGCTGAAAATAAACACGATGAAATTTTGAAGGATGTGCTTGATAGAGAGAAAATGGAGTTAAATTCAATAAAGAAAAATGCAAATTTAAGAAGTCAGAACTAAAGTACGTAGGTCATGTTTTGTCAAAAGAAGGGATAAAAATTGATCCTGATAAGGTTGAGGCTATTAAACAAATTAAATCACCAGAGAACGCGAAATCTTTAGCTAGATTCTTAGGCATGATTACATACGTGTGCAAGTTTATTCCGAATTTAGCTGAAAAAACAAGTAATTTGAGAAAACTCTTACGTAAAGATACGGTGTTTCTGTGGACGAGTACACATGAGTTAGATATCCAAAACTTGAAAAGAGCTTTGTCTTCAGCGCCAGTTTTCAGATTTTTTGATGCTAAAAAGGAGCTAACTCTATCTGTGGACAGTTCTAAAGATGGCCTGGGTGCTGTGATTCTCCAAGATGGTGCTCCGATAGCATATGCATCAAAATCATTGAACAATACACAGGAAATGTACGCAATGATTGAAAAAGAGGCTTTAGCCATAGCATTTGGGTGTCAACGTTTTCACCAATATTTGTATGGCAAGAAATTTTTGGTTGAAAGTGACCACAAACCGTTGGAAACAATTTTTAAGAAGTCACTAAGTCAATGTCCTTTGCGAATACAACGTTTACGCATAACTTTACAAATGTACGACTTTTCTGTGACTTACAAAAGTGGAGCGAAATTATATTTTGCTGATGCATTATCCAGAGCACACTATAATGATCCAGATTTTGAAATCGTTGAAAACAGTGTTGAAATGCAGATAGATTTTCTTCAATATACTGATATAAGCCCAGAAAAATTCACGAAGATTGAAATCGAGTCGAATAAAGATCAAGAAATTCAAACTTTGAAACAAATAATTATAGATGAATGGCCCTTGGAAAAGAGACTTATACCAGATTTGGTAAAGCCTTATTGGAGATGGAAGGATCAGTTAACCATTGCAAACAATCTTTTATTTAAAGACACACAAGTAGTCATACCAAAGGGCATGCGTGCTGAGATTGTTGATAAATTTTATTATCCTCATTTAGGCATAGAAAAAACTTGTTTGAAGTCTAATGAATTGGTGTTTTGGCCAGGAATGATTAGCCAAATTATAGACAAGATTAAAAATTGTCCGACCTGTTTACGTTTTAGCAGATCTACACAAAATGAATCCATTATACAAAAAGATATTCCTGTTCGTCCCTGTGAAGTGATATCCGCAGATTTGTTCCATTTTAGAGGAGATGAGTATCTGTTAGTAGTGGATGAGTTTTCAAAATTCCCGGAATTGTGTTGCCTACATAAAAATACGACAGCCAGTCGAGTGATCACTGAATTTAAGTCAATTTTTGCGAGGCATGGTAAGGCTAACATCTTGTATACGGATAATGGTCCACAATTCACAAATACACAATTTAAAATGTTTTTAAAGGATTGGGAAATCAGTCATAAAACGAGCTCTCCTCATTACCCACAATCAAAGTGATTCATTGAACGTCATGTCCAAATTATTAAGAAAATGTTGCTGAAGGCTTTTTACGATGATAAAGATATTTATTTAACTCTTTTAGAGTATCGCAATACTCCTATCAGTAAATTTATACCGTCACCCGCTGAGCTACTGTTTGGCAGAAGAATTAAGGGTCAAGTTCCTATTGACGAATCATTATTAACACCCAATTTTGAGGTGGATTCATCCAGACAGTCTTTTAACAATCAAAAGGGTAAAGAAAGGAAATATTATAATAAGTCAGTTAAAGATTTAAGTAATTTGAAGCCTGGTGATAAAGTAGTGATTCAAGATAGTAATACAAAATTGTGGGAACCTGGTATTATTGTCAAACAGGATAGTTTTAGACCTAGAGCTTATCATGTTAAATTTAATAAAAATGATAATGTCTTAATTCGTAATCGCAAATTTCTGAAGCCTATTGATAAGGATAATTTTAATGTACAAAATGAAGAGTTGTTTGAGAAAATGATTGACTATGAACTTCTTAATAACGAGACGGTTAATCAAAAGGAATTAAATGACACTGGTTCTAATGATAATGAATTCCTAGTTGATAATACCGAGATTAATGTTAATAAAACAATTGAGACTAATACCCCAAAGGTGGTCAACCATCCTATTGTAACTAATCTTTTTGAAAGACCAAGACGGGTCATACGAAGACCTAACTATTTGAGAGATTATGTCTCATAATTGCTAGTTTTAAGTTTTTCTATTGTATAACTTTTGAAATCATCCTTATGTTTTATTATGTTTATTCTAAATAAAAAAGTTAAGTTTTGTTTTGATTATATGGGGGAGATGTCAGTATATTGGGTTGCATATGTTGCATAAGATGTTGATCTATGAAATAGTTGTTTTATGTATGAAATGTAATAACAGCCAGGGGCAGCAGACACAGAGAGAGTGTACGGCAGTCTTCATGGTATCCAGTTATAATGGCTCCTATTAGAGATTAATTCACATTAATTAATGTTGTTTCATTTGATACCTTAATCAAACGGTCACCTGTTACAAAGACCGATAAAAATATAGAATCTGAAAATTTGTAGGCCAAGAACAACTGTATAAAATTTGGAAATGTGATCCTAATAATGAACAATTTGAACACAGTTTGAATATAAAAATTATATTATTATTTACATACATATATAAGATTTTAAATATACTGATTCATAATGTAATAGCTTTATATGAAAAAAAATAGCTAAAAAATTATAATACTAGATAATAAAAAAAAGATTATGTACCAAAAATTATGGAGAGAACTAATGTTAACAAATTTTTAATGGATAAAAACAATATGAAAATTGATAAACCATATAGAAGATATTACTCTAATTTTCTGAATATGTTTGAGAAAATGGGATAAAATTAAGTAATAAATTTCATACACCTCCAATTCATGAGGCTAAAACTCAATATAAACCAAAAGAGTATATAGTATATAGGAAACTGCAATAACTGGGTTCAATTTATACATAGTAGATTTATTTTCACACTTATTTACAAAAAATTATATCTACAACAATGTTCGAAGTGTACTACCACATGTCTCTGCCACTTAGCCTGTTTTACATTCACTCTTGAAGTTAACTTGTTATCTGCTATCAACTTGCTTTGCATGTTTTCACATCTTAGGCCACATCTGAGCCTAACTCTTAAGACATGTTATAGAGTTGACTAATGAAAGATGTTAGGCAACCTGAAAAGGAAGAAAAATTACAAGGGAGGTGATGTGCGACGCAACACTCTCTTTTTTGTCATATTTGGCAAAACTCAACCACAAATAATGATTTTCTAAAAAATAAAAGTGTGAAGTCGACATTAATAGTGTTTTAATTATAATAAATAGAAAAGAAAACGACGGAGTTAGCTGGCGCCCAACAAAAAGAAGATTCTTCTATAAAAAACCGTTTACCAAAAAGAAAAAGTCGACAACATGGCAGCCCAGAACGTGGGGCTTGATAAATAAGAAAAACTGGTATCAACATTTGAATGGAGATTTTGTGGACTAAGACAACGATTAGTAATTGTTACGAAACTTGTGGTGGCCTGAGACATTGATTGGTTCTATATGTGTTCCTTGATTGGTATTGTACTGAAAATTAAGGGTTCTATTCAATAACATTGAATAGTTAATTAGGAAAAACGAAAATTCCTCTATTTACATCAACAACAAAAAGCAAGAGAAGGAATTTCACTTGGAACTTGAATGGAATGACAAGGATCTGTCCAGATGAAACCCATGTGTTACGGAGTGTAAAGAATAGCTGAATACACTCCAAATAAGTGGAAAAAGGATGAATCAATCTAGTTTCCTATATAAACTGCAAGAGACCTCGTAGAACAAAAATCAGTGAGAGTCGAAATCAGATTATTCCCAGCTGAATCATCGAGGAAGAAGAAGAAGACATCTACAACCAGACCATCCTGTATGTGGCATTGATAAATTCAAATCAAATAATATTGCTTGTGGCGTGCCATAATAATTGTATCTTGGGTAAAATAAAATTATTAACCCAAAAAATCGTAGTTTCTTGTTATTTTGGCGAAGCGGAGAGGATCCCGAACTGCAATTCAGTTCAATTGGTGTCAGAAGTGAGATTTTAGTCAAATACAGAAAGAAATAAAGAAAATAAAGAACAGAAGATGTCCACAAGGAAGGCCGACATGGAATTCATTATGGCAACCCTTGCCGAATTGATGAAACAACAAGCAGAGCAAACGAAACAACAAGCCGAACAGTACAGCAACCTCGAAGGCAAGTTAGCAGAGCAAACGAAACAACAAGCAGAGCAGGCCAGCAGCAGCATCGAAGCCAAGTTAGAATCCAGCAACATCGAAAGTAAAATTTCTGTACAGGCCAAAACACAACAACAGCAAACCCTGGGTCTGCAGGAGCATATCCTGCAGGGTATGGAAGAGTTGGAAGAAGAGCAAGCCAAACATCTAGGAGAGATGCGAGAACAGGTCGATCGCCTTCATGATCAGTTGACAGAGAGAAGGTCCTTTGGGACAACAGTATGGACGCCCTGATCTTCAAAATAGAAGAGGTTAACGGTAGGACGAACGCCGCCGTGACATCAGCTGAAGAGGCCAAGGCAAAAACGGAGCAGCTGTAGATCAAGGTGGAGAGCATGCAGAGGCAATATGAAGACAATGACCGAAAATGTTGTGGAGCGGCTCAACTTCTTAGAAAACCGCACCTGTTCAGGACATTCTACAAGAGCTGAGAGTAAAATCCAAGCTCCTACCTACGACGGCAGCACCTCTTGGACAACCTATCTGCGGTAGTTTGAGGCAGCCTTAACGCGAATCATTGAAGCTCAATGGAGAAGGCGACGGCACTGGCATTGGCACTCCGCTATACAGGTTCTGAGATCGTTTCCCGATGGCCAATCATGGAGTTTCCAGCAGCTGGTTGAGGCAATGAAACTGCAATTTGGAGAGAGACATCAGGCCGCCATCTTCAATGCCCAATTGAAACATCGAAGTCAACGCTCCAATGAATCGTTGCAAGAGTTGGCAGCGGATGTTAAAAGGTTGGCGCATCTGGCTTATCCGGAGGGATTCACCAGTGAGGTACGGGCACGCCTTGGAGTGTCAGCGTTCATCGATGCTTTTAAAGATGATGACATCCAGCAGGTCGTATGGATGCAGCGTCCGAAGATGATTAGTGAGGCCCTAATCCATGCACTTAAGTTGGAAGCTGCTAAGAGGGTGGCCAAGGCAACTGTGAATGTCAAAGAGGTTAACAAAATGGAGAAGGAAGGCCCATCTGTGCCAAGATGCTGGAGATGCGGTAAACAGGGACATCTCATGTTCTGTTGCCCTAGGGGATGTAGGAATTCGCCTACAACCGATGGAACACGATTGTTGAGATGTCGTAGATGCCGAAGGTTTGCACATGGGAAAGGCCAGGGCAGTCCAAATGAGACCGAACGACTGAAAAGGAATCAATCAGCTGCCGTCATCGTTAGTAAAGTCGGGACCCAAGAAAAAAGCTTCACGGTTGATGGAGAAATTGAGGGTACCAGTTGCTCCTTCTTGATAGACACTGGAGAAGTACGAAGCATCGTCCGACCCGATATCATCAAAGGAGGCTAGGAACCATTGGACAGGGCCTGTGGGGAACGCTTGCCAATCCTGGGACAACGTGAGGTCAGATTTCGATTGGGTTCTAGAGAATATCAAACCTTAATCTTGATAGCTAACATCAGGGACGACGTTATCATAGGGCTGGATTTTCTAGCGACATTTGACATCTTAATAGATCCAAAAGGGTGAAGGTTGAAGACCAAGAGTGAAGAGATCTTCTTAGACGATGGGTATGATTCAGATGCCGTTCTCCGGGTTTCCATTGAAGAGGACGCTAGGGTTCCGGCACGAAGAGAAAAGGTGTTAATGGCTGCTGTCAAGGGTGATACTGGTAGACAGTTTGTGGGCGTGGCAGAACCCCAACAACAGACTCGACAGCTACTGGTGAGGCGCACCTTGAACGTAGTACAAGATGGTCGAATTCCAGTCAGAATGATGAACATGATCGACGAGGAGGTGATCCTGAAATCTGGGAAGACAATAGGGACGTGCCATCCAGTAAGACAAGTGATACACTTGGACAAAGAACGAGACACCAATAAGAGTAGGTTACCCTCAACTTTAAAGAAGTTGATATCCGACGCTGGAATCCTGTCCGATAATGAGCAGCGACAAGCTGAGGCATTGCTACGAAAGTGTCAGGACGTTTTTTCCTTGCATGACGATAATCTGGGTCATACTAATCTGGTGCAGCATTCGATATTCGCCGGAGATGCCGCTCCGATCAGACAGGCAGCCCGACGGCTACCACTCGCCAAACAGGAAGAGGTTCAGCAACTGCTGGCTGATATGCAGGAGCGGAACGTTATAGAACAATCCACCAGCAACTGGGCGTCGCCGATAGTTCTGGTGCGAAAGAAAGACGGCTCCACCAGATTCTGCGTCGACTATCGCCGCCTCAACGACGTTACAAGAAAGGATTCTTATCCTCTGCCACGGGTCGACCACACCATCGACACACTGGCATGTACTGAATGGTTCTCTACCTTGGATCTTCACAGTGTTTACTGGCAAGTTGGCATCCAAGAACAAGATAAAGAAAAGACTGCCTTCATCACGCCTTACAGACTCAGGCAATTCAATGTTATGCCGTTTGGGTTGTGTAACACTCCTGTTACCTTTGAGCGATTGATGGATACAGTTCTAAAAGGATTGTCTTGGCAGACCTGTCTGGTTTATTTGGATGATGTGATAGTCATGGGTAAGACATTTGGCCAACACCTGCGTAATCTGGAAGGAGTACTTCAATGTTTGAGTTGAAGTTGAACCCGGATAAAAGCGAACTCTTCCGGAAGGAAGTACGATACCTCGGTCACGTAGTGTCTCCACAACGAATCCGACCAGACCCAGCTAAGCTAGCAGCGGTTCAAGAATGGCCTCGTTCAAGGAATATCTCAGAGCTTCGCAGCTTTCTTGGGTTCGGTATCTATTACTTCCGATTCGTCCTGGACTTCAGCAACCTGGCTAAGCCATTACATCGGCTGACAGATAAAGACCACCATTCGAGTGGAAGCCAGATTGCGAAGAGGTTTTTCAGAAGTTGAAAGAATCCTTATGTACGGCACCCATACTGACCTACCCACAACCAGATCGCCGATTTTATGTGGATACAGATACCAGCAATGTCGGTATTAGAGGTATTCTGTCGCAGGAAGAAGACGGTCAGCAGAAGGCCGTGGCCTACTTCAGTTGAGTTAGGCAGAGCGAAATTACTGCACCACAAGACGAGAATTGCTTGCTGTTGTCAAAACTCTTAGGCATTTCCACAAATATCTGTATGGCCAGGAATTCTTTATTCGTACAGATCACGCATCACTGCGCTGGTTGATGAGATTTCGAGAACCGGAAGGACAGGTAGCCCAATGGCTGGAGTAGTTGCAAGAATATAACTTCTCGATTGAGCATCATAGTGGTAAGACGCACGGGAATGCTGACGCACTATCCAGGAGACACTGCACAACTGCGTGTAAGCAATGCAAGGGGGTAGAAACAATGGAAGATGTTCCTACGATACCGGTGGCGTTAGTACCGTTGGATGATGAATGGTCCAATGTGTCCAGTCGTGATCAACAGGCTGATCCAGACTTGGCGCCAATGATGAGATGGAAAACGCAATCAAATCAACGCCCAGACTGGCATGGAGTAGCTGCATTTGATTCTATCACCAAGACATATTGGAGTCTGGGACAGCCTGAAACTGGAAGACGGTGTGCTACGGTACCAATGGGAGCATCCAGACGGGGAAACATCCACCTCGCTAATAGTAATTCCCAGAGTCAGCGTGGCTAGTATACTTCGGGAAACTCACGATGGGCTTGCTGAAGGACATTTTGTTGTTAAGAAGACAATGGAGAAAACGCGAGCTCAGTTTTATTGGGTACGATGTCGAGCAGACGTGGAAAAATGGTGCCGACGATGCGATGTGTGTGCCAGCGCCCGCGGATCGCATAGACGCACCCGAGGGAGACTTCAGCAATACACTGTAGGCGCACCATTTGAGAGGATAGCCATCGACATAGCAGAGCCGTTTCCTACGACGGATGATGGAAACCGGTACATATTGGTGATAATGGATTATTTTTCGAAATGGTCGGAGGCATACGCTCTACCCAATCAAGAGGATGCCACGGTGACACAGGCTCTAGTTGACACCCTATGTAGTTTCGGCATTCCCATGGAATTACATTCAGACCAAGGACGAAATTTTGAGAGCCGCTTGTTCCAAGGGGTCTACGAGATTCTTGGCATAAGAAAGACCCGAACAACATCCGCAGTCCGATGGCATGGTCGAGAAGTTCAACCATACTCTCGTCAGCGTTCTGAAGAAGTTCACGTCTGACAACCAACGTGACTGGGACCGATATATTCCTTTGGCCCTAATGGCATATCGTGCCAAGATGCACGATGTTACTAAAGAGACCCCAGCTTGCATGATGTTCGGGAGAGAGTTGAGGTTACCCTGCGATTTGCTCTTTTGAAGGTTCTTTCCATCAACGGAAGCCACGGATCAGTTCACCAGTCGGCTGCAAGAACGACTACGAGAAGTTCATGAACAAGCCAGAAAACATATCCGTATGGCCAGCAACCGGATGAAAACACGATACGATCGACACGCCAATTCCGAGGGTTGTCAGATGAAAGATCGGTTTTGGCTATTCAATCCAAAAAGAACGATTGGCCGTTCTCCCAAACTGCAATCCGATTGGGAAGGACCTTACACCATACAGACGCGACTCAACGATGTCCTTTATCGCATTCAATGAACACCAAGGGGAAAGATGAAAGTGGTACATCTGGATCGGCTCCCTCCATATCGAGGAACCAACGGTAAAGAAGAAGTTGATCCACCGGATCATGCATTTGTCGGGATTTCGTTCGGGACGAACGAAACTTAAGTAGGAGGCAGTGTACTGAAAATTAAGGGTACTATTCAATAAAACTGAATAGTTAATTAGGAAAAACGAAAATTCCTCTATTCACATCAACAACAAAAAGTAGGAGAAGGAATTTCATTTGGAACGAGAATGGAATGCCAAGGATCTGTCCAGATGAAACCCATGTGTTATGGAGTGTGAAGAATAGCTAAATGCACTTCAAATATCTGGAAAAAGGATGGATCAATCTAGTTTCCTATATAAACTGCAAATTTCATGCGACGAGCAGTTCATTTCTCCTAGAGACCTCTTAGAACAATAATCAGTGAGAGTCGAAATCAGATTATTCCCTGCTGAATCATCGAGGAAGAAGAAGAAGACATCTGCAACCAGACCAGCCTGCATGTGGCATTGATAAATTCTCTATCAAATAATATTGCCAGTGGCGTGCCGTAATAATTGTATTTTGGGTAAAATAAAATTATTCACCCACAAAATCGTAGTTTCTTGTAATTTTGGCGAAGCGGAAAGGATCCCGAACTGCAATTCAGTTCAGTATGATAGTAGAGGAACAACTGTGAGTATCTACATTAATTAGTTTAATTACCAATCGAATCGAAGAGACAAAGGGTAAGTGGCAGAGTTTGGTTAGTTTTAGTGAAGTAGGGTTATCGTCGCGTAAACATTTGGACTTGTAAATGACACTAGTGTTTATCCACATTTGGAATGTGCGAATCCACAAATTATGACTGTTGATTCTAGTTTGAGAACCAATCCGTTTTCATGTTCATATATATCAAATCAAATCAAATAACGCTGATAGGAAAGATATTTCAACAACAAATCCGTTTTTGGTAAACTCGTTCTTCCCACCTCAAGAAAATAGATCCAATAAAGATTCCATAAATAATATTTCGCAAACGTTCATAAAAGCTTTGCAGACTGTGACGGACACTTTTCAGCATCATACCAGAGTACGACCTTGGCCACATAGTTTCCACGGTTTTGATTATGAAGTTCCGAAGAAATTTTTGTTGCAGCTGGAACAATATTAGTTATTCGAAAAACAAGAGAATAGAAGATTATTATAATGTAGATTTTGTTTTTGATCGGCTTGAAGGAGATACAAAAATATGGTCTGAACCTTATCGCTCCATGAATTTGAGTTTTGAAAATTTTTCTGATAGATTATTGAATAAATTCAATTGAAGTCAGGTTTTAGCCCTCATAACTTCAAAGTTATATAGTGAAATACAAAAAGACCATGAATCAGCTGAAGTTTTAATAATTTCAAAATGTAACTTTTCTGATAGTTTAAAGAAATAAGAATAACTGCAAGATGTTATAGATTTATTTGTATATTAATAGATTATCTTTTAATCATAACGTGAACCGGAACCATGTCAAACATCACATCACAGAACAGATATTATAGTTTAATTACCAACAATATTCCCCTTCAATTCCACATTTGGGTGGATAAGTTGAAACATATCTAGACATCGAATTCTCTATACATCGAAGTACCTCGATAGCGAAATCTCTTTGCATCGAATTCCCGTTCGACCGAAAGTTATCCTCTCTCCATTGCGTAGATTTAACGTCAGAGAACCCGCTTAGAGGCTAGAGCAGCGAGCAGCTATCTGTCATCTCCACAGACACAGACCACAGACCTGCTATAACAGATAGGATTGATAGTCTACTATATAAAGAAGGAGGAAGTGTTCTCTGATAAAGAACATCCTGAAACCTAAAACTGAATCCATCAAAAGACGTTAAACTGTTAAACAACAAATTAAATGGTTGTCTCTGAAATTAATGAAGTATTTAACTAATTACCTAAAATAATTTTATAGTTTTATGTATTACTATAATTTATACTAACCATATGAATATCTCCTCATCTGAAAAACATGAGTTTTTTACTCGTACACAATGTGTTGTGTATTATAACATAGCATTTCAATGAAAATTATCCACCCTAAAGAACTTTCAAAAGCTCTATGATTCTATCTATTTTTTGTAATAAATCATTAAAAATAGCGTCTTCCGCCTCAATTTTATTAAAAGCTATGTTACCATATATGTATTTTTACTAACATTTGATTTTTTAGGATTTTTATAGCAAAAGCCCCTAAACTAGACTATTACCAAATAATATTTCAGTTGCTGTCTTATTGATCTTATCAAAGATTCTACTCTCTCCAGTAAATTAATTATTGGGGCTCCACATAAATTTTAATCCTTCGGGTGTTCTAAATAATTTCCATCGAGTAAGTTCAAACTTATTTTGTGATTTCTTTACTTCCAGCCAGTCATGTAGTAATGAAACTGGCCCGTAAGCCACAACTTCATAAAAATACATTATTTTTACAGTAGATTAAAATTAAAGTGTCAAATTCGTTGCCTAAGCTTACAAATTTTGAAATCAGTTTTGATTTTTCTACAACAATAGAGTCACAAACAATGTCCTTATTATATTTGTGTTTCACAAACGATTTCTGATAAATTGAGTACAAAATAGAGGATATAAGGTCTAATCTAAAGACATGTTAATTATTTAACAATCTAATAACTCATTAAATATCGGGTAATAAAAAACAAACGCGTTACAAACGATCTGTATCAACAAACATTTAAAAATATTTTTATTTTTCAAATTCCTGTTGGCTATTCGGTTTATGGTTTCGTAATTTCCACTATAGACATGTACCTATGAATACCGTTTATAAGCCTATAAGTATTTTTGTAGTACCTATATAGTGTTATGTTAAAATAATATAATTGTGTATAAGAGCAAGCGGTTTCTTCTTATTGTTTTTCTGCATTTCTATTATTATTTTAAATCGATAGAGATAATCGACAATTAATATCGTCCTTTGAATATAAGGATAACATGAATAAAAAAATCGCAGCAAATATAACGGTCCAATCATGTACTCCTACTCGTTCAACAGACAATAAATTTGAAAACAGAATAGAGAGAGAGAGAGAGTTTCGAGGCTATTAACTTATAACCATTAAACATCTATTATAGTAATAGATTGCTAATTTAGCATTGGTGTCATATGTTTATTGATATGCCATAAAGATTCAAGTTTGATCAGCTTTCACGATTTTAATTGTCTCTCTCAATTTTGAATTTAGAATAAAGGAGTTATTTTCAGCAATTCCTTTTTAAAAACCTCAGTCATAGCTTATATATATGGGAAAATTTCGATACTTTTATTGAGTACCTTTACGTCGTACCATAGATAATTTCCCTACGGGCGTAAATTTGAAATCCAGCTACGCCACAGGATTCTTCTCAAAAAAGTATCTGAAGAATGTCAAAATAAATTTTCACTTCACAAACGAAAGAGATACAAGCATCCATCAAATACGCAAAAAACTGAATTCTTGGTCATAAACCGAAAACAAAAGATGATAGCTAGTATTTGTTTTCATCGAGTTTATCTCCAAAGAAAAAGATCGACCATAAAATTCTTAATTCAAGTAATCCTGAAGGTAAGCATTTAAAATTTGAGTAGAAATAATTAAGATTAAGTATACTTCAGGAAATATAATTTGATATACTTTTACTTTGAAAGACCTGTACAGACATAATAATCATTTAAAATGAATTATATTTATGATTAAAAAAAGATTATTTTTTGTTTTATTGATAAAATACAACAAAAGTATATATAGTAAGATGAGAATGCTTCAAAAAATGTTTCTATTTCAGATGTCTTATGTACTAAGTAGATATTTTGAAGGACTGGATTTTGAAAACGAAAGAAGATATCTTCAGAAAATGTAATTGATCGGAAATGTTGATTCTTATATATAAAAGAATACAGACCTCGATGCAACAACGAACAAGATGCCAATCGATTATGAACATATGCACATTATATAATATGTTAACGAATTAGTGGATATTTTCGAGCAGCAATTTTTCTCACAAATCGACTGCCACCAAATTTCTTTTTTTTCAGATGAAAATATGGAGGTACTAAATTACCATTACATACCATGTTTAAAAGCTAATTAAGCTTAAAAGCTAACTACCCCACCACCAATTGATTATATACAAATAAAAATAAAATTATATTGTTTCGATGAATTATTATATATTTTGTATATAATAAATATAATATAAATGGAATCTTAGAACTAGGTTCCTTCTTTTTTAACCCTAGTGTACCTCTCTCTCGCTACTTTAGGGGTTGTTTTTAATTTGGATCGGGTGAAACCCGTATGTAGTGTTGGGATGTAATCCGGGGGGTTATCATGTAAGTAGCAACTGCAATGCGACCGCGACTATTGAACAATTGTTGCTGTCAAAACGTCGATTTTGTACAGTGTTGCCGCTCATTCAATGTAGATCCTAAATTGATGCTCGAATAAAATTATCAAAGCGAAGTTGATTGTATGTATTTGTGAATAATTAAGAATTTTTTTAACATGTTCTTTATAAAATAGCTATTTTCACTTATTTATCCTATATTTAATAGAGAAGGTCTTATTGACTACATGTAGAAAGTGGCAACACTGATCCAACAACGCGATTGCAACTGGTTGCTAAATTTTACATGATACGGGGGCCTGAATCTCCTTGTTTTCAAAATTTTCTGGCATTTCTTGAGATATATTTGGTGAGAACAAATTACACGGCTATTTATATAAGTAATTGTAATAACTAACTATATTTATTTAAATTGATTGAAATACATAAAACACATTATGTATGTAATAAAAAAATGCATGCATTAGAACAATAATAAGATAAATTTACCTGAAACAAATTATTTGCCATTTGATTTGGCTTTCTGTTAAATCGTCTCTATGTAAGGCCTGGATCCAGGATTGCCGACGAGCTGCACGTTCTTGAATTAATCTACCTCTAGTGCCTTTTTCCGATTGTAATATAAATACTTTTATCATCGGTTGCGTTTACTATTGTTTGCAGAACTCCACAAAAATGTGGCAGTTGAACATAAAAATAATGTTATTTAAGGGATTAAAACTTCAGTGAGTACCTACTTTTTAATAATTAATTACAAACTCTAGTTTTCTCAAACATATAATCACTCTAAAGCAATTCTATTAGTGTTTAAATATCTTATTATTGACCTGAATGTTTTGAAACTGTATAAAAACAACTAAAATAAAGTAAAAAAATAAAATAAAAAAAATTAAAATTCAAACTTGCGATTTGTTGACCTCCAGAACAGCTGATTTTGACGGTAATTCAAATGGCGCTGACGTCACGTGGAAAAGCCTTATAGGCAATGCAAGATAAGCGATACGCCCCCTACGGTGGAAAATCTGAACTATAAATAGTCAGTAGTTTGCTTTGTTTACGTATGAGAAAGCATCGTTTGTAGTTTATAAGTGTTTATAACCGCCAATTTAGTTGCAGAGCAACCTTCCTAACCTATCCTCCTTCATCTGTGAACCCTCCTAAGTGAAAAATATTCGTGATATATTTTGAAGTTTTGATTATGAGTCGGTATTGTTCAGTGCCTCTTTGTAATTCCTGGGAGAAAAAACATCCCGAACTCTCATTTCATTTGTTTCCTAAACTCGGGCAACGAAAGGTGAAAACTGAAAACCAAATTGGCACCGCGTCTCTAGTTGACCATCAGAAGGCCTGGATTTCGAAGTTAAAAATTGGAAAGCCAATTACCAAATATATGAGAGTGTGTTCTCTTCACTTCACTGATAGTGATTACTTTAGTAAAGGTGAGAAGGTTCTTCAAATTTAAGTTGACACTCTAAAAAAGCTTTTGTTTTTTCAGCTGAAAATAATTAAAAAAAAGGATGTTGAAGAAGACAGCTGTGCCGTCCCAGAAGCTACCATTTCAAATACTTTCACTTGGATCTTCAAGTACAGCAAAACGGCTGGAAAAACGAATAGCTATGAAGGAGAAAGTCTTCCATCAACAAGAAATTCCAATTGATTGTGACGAAAATGAGGAACCAACCCATAGCCAGGAAGATATTGATGCTGCTGAAGGCTTACTGCAAATACTTCATTCCCAGCCGAATTATACTGGTCCGAAACAATTCAGGGATTTTCAAGCTCAAGTGAATATGCCGAAAGTGTTGACATTATGTGATCTTTTGATAACTGATTCTGCTCTCAATAGTTTTACTGGAATTAGTAGTTTTAAAATATTAGATACAATAGTTGAAGCTGTGCAAATGGTGTATAATGATATCAGATCTCATCGTTTGAGCATAAAAGATTGTTGAATTGTTTTGGTATTTACCAAACTCAAGTGTGATATGTCATATATTACTCTATCGATTCTTTTCTCTATTTCTCATGAACTTTGCAGAACTTATATATTCGATATGTTGCCAGTTTTAGGTCGGGTATTAAAATCATGCATACGGTTTCCTGATTCAATAGAAATATGCCGAGACATTTCGAATGTTTTCAGGATGTTCGAATTATATTGGATTGTACAGAAATACATATTCAGAGACCAAAATGCTTTTGCTGCCGAATAAAATTTTACTCACAGTATAAGTCACAGGAAACAGTTAAGTTTATGACCGGTGTTCCACCTGGGGGATTAATTACTTTCATAAGTAAACCATATGGAGGTCGCGCATCCGATAAGTTGATTTTTGAGCAAAGTAATTCAATCACAAAATTGACAAGATCAGTTGATGCAATTATGGTAGTCAAAGGATTTATGATTGATGATACATGTGAAACATTCAAAATAAAGTTGATAAGACCACCTTTTTTAAGAGACAAAAAACAACTAAGTACTGAAAAGGCTTTACTTAATTCGAAAATTGCTGCTGCTCGTGTACATGTTGAGAGAGCAAATCAACGCATCAAAGTATTTAAAATTTTAAATGTAAAACTACAATGGTCATTGATTCCCATGATCCATCATATTTTCTGTATTGCCTGTGCTGTAATGAATCTGTTTAGCCCAATTTTAGCAGACAACAAGTTCTTAAGCTAATTTTCCCCACTATTTTGACAAATTTATATGAAATTATAAATAGTAGGTATTGTAGATAAGGTACTTTAAAATACAGATATTTTTTTAGAAAATATATTTTTTTATATAATTCCAATAATCTTTTACTTACCATTCTGATTTGTTTATGGCAATCTGTGCGCTTTAATAATAATTGAGTAAAATAATGGGAAAGGAAAAAAATAAAATGTACTCTATATATTTATATTTCAAACATTAATTTGTAATTTATTGATAATAGCATATGTACAAAACACATTTTTGAAGGTCAGTTCTATAGATGTACATACATGTTATATGCTAACCACATCTCGTATAATATTGATTATACTTTGATTAATTTGCGTCACATACTAATTTTAATTGTTACTTATCTAAAATAATCTTCTACGTTCTTCTCTCAGACGCTCATATCAAGTTTCCTATTGTTTTAATGTTTCTCCTTGAAACCTGCAAATTCATCAAAGACGCAATATTTGGTACTTTATTACTAGAGAAACTTCTAGAACCTTTATTTGTAAAATCATCAAAAAGGCACCTGCACTTGTTTACCATAAAGGTTCTGAAACGTAATTAGTGACGTCATAACACAGAAGGTATAAATATTGGATCCTTCTCCACTTCAATCACTTTTGAAGTCACCTTTTAAGTCAGATTGTTATTTTCAAAATTAAATATTGTAAAGTCAAACTGAACTACAAGTTGTGAAACAAGTTTAAATAAATAAAGTTTTTAAAAAAGTTTTAACTGTTACAAATCCCGTAACAAAAATTGGCGCAGTCAGTAGGATTCCCAAACGTTGGCAGCAGAATCAACAGTGGTTTCCTAACCTTTATGGGAGAAGCAAGCCCCAAAGAATAAAGAAGAAACAAGAAGTCTCCAACTCAAGAAGACGGTCTCTTCGGCAGTAGGGAGCGAAGATCGATCATCATCTAGCTGTAGTCAACACGTACGAAGTAGGATTTCATCTAGAAAAGACGGTCTCTTCGGCAGCAGGATTGAGAGTCGAGAATCACCCAACTGTAGTCGACACGTACGAAGTAGGATTTCATCTGCTCGAGTCCTGAAGACAACCCACAACTTACCAAATGAAAGAAAAGGAAAACGTAAGCAGAGAATCACACTTTCATTACATTTTTATATTGATTCTATTCTCATTTGAAACAAAGAAAACAAAGTTCTATTGTCTTTCGTTAAATATTATCTACCATTAATATTAATTTACACTAACTAAGAAATACATTCAGAATGACAGAAACAACTGAAGCAAATACAACACAATCTCAGATAGAACCATATAGGCTGTCTGAAATTTTTTCACTAATTCCCGAATATGATGGAAATCAAATTTTTCTAACTACTTTTATAAATTCATGCGACATAGCAACCCGTATGGCAGTAGGTGATCAGAAAATTTTTCTAGTATTACATATAAAAAATAAATTGAAAGGAGTTGCAGCAGAATTAGTTAATTCTCGCAATCCAGAATCATGGAACGAAATTAAAAATCTATTAGAAACACATTTTGGCGACTCCCGTGATCTAAATTCGCTTATACAAGATTTGCAACGAATAAGACAGATGCCGAATGAATCACCATTGACATTCGTATCAAGATTACAAACCTTGAACTCTAAATTATACGCAGCTATAAATAAAAAACGCATGAATCCTGATGAGAAAAATGCACAGACGAGATTAATAGAAAATATGTGTCTTAACACATTGTTGACAGGTCTTGAACCTCGCATTGGTCAGATAATACGTGCCAGTAACCCTAACGATATAGTTTCTGCAATCGGCCGCATTAAACGAGAAATGCAATTACATTATTTTACTCCAGTCAAATTATGCAATTTTTGTAAAAAGTCAGGGCATACAGTTAACGAATGTAGGCAAAGGCAACAACAGAACATTCGATACTAACATAATAATGATCCAAGACAACAATTCCAAAACCCACAAAGATTCAATCCTCAGCAAAGTTTCAATAATTCAAATCAGTTTTATCCAAACAGAAATTTTAGTCAACAAAGTCAACCGAATTCCCAAGTATCGAAACCTTCAAATCCAAATAATTCTAGCAATGCTCCAATCCCCCATCCCAATCTTCAAAAAAAGAAATTTGAGTCCAAATCCAATTTTTCGTCCGAATAATCAAAGAGCACATCATTTTAATTGTGACAACTATTATCCAGATGAATATTATTATAACGATAACTCCAAAGCTGATCAATTCGATTACACTTATTCCGAATCACAAGATGTCAATCAATATAATCAATATTCCAATCCCAACGAATATGATTATCAAGATGATCAGTATAACTTCAGTCCACAAAATGAATATCAAAATCAAAATTTTCACGAATCCCAGATTCAAGATGCTCCACCACCTTTAGAAGAAATTTCCCAAAAGACATCATTAAAAAACCAAACCCACCATATAAACACAGTGAAGCAAGAGAAATCAGAACAAACTTTCGTATAGAAACACCTCTGTGTACTATTAGTTCACAGGGACTTTATTATATAAAAGATTTGTCTAATAAATTCAAAATTCTAATAGATCCAGGTGCAGGAATATCAGTTTTCAAAAGAAAAACTTGCGAAAATTACCATAATCGATCTAAAGAAAATATTACTATACAAGGAATAACAGAACATAGAATTCCGATTAATGAATCAGTTATGATACCTTTTGGAAAATCAGACGATCCGCACAAAATTTATATTTATGATCTTAATATTGAATTTGATGGATTATTAGGATTAGATTTCCTAGAACATTATCAGTGTGTTATAGACATAACCAACAGAAAATTGATTACAAAATATAGAGTCATACCTTTATATAAAGTAGAAAATTCAATAATAACTGAAGATTTAACTGACAATTCGAAAATTCAAAACCCTCATTCTAATATTATAAATATAGAACCACGTACAGAGCAAGTATTCAAATTAACTTCCAATTTACGAAATACGGATGCTATTTTATTATCTCAAGTGAAAGAAAAAGTTCGTTTACCAAATGCACTTGTGAAGATTAATGAGAAAGGAGAATTCCTTACAACTATAGTAAATACTAATGCAATATCGAAACCAGTAGATTTTTCAGATTTATCATTAGAGTCTATTCAAAATTACGAAATGAATCATATATCTCAAATAAATACTCAAAATTATAATAGAGAAGAAAATATCAGAAATCAACTCAGACTTGAACATTTAAATTTAGAAGAAAAAGAAATGATAACCCCGATATGCTTAGATTTCTCGGATATATTTTACTTAGATGGCCATATTTTATCATTTACTAATGAAGTTAAACATAAAATTAATGTTTCTGATTCGAAGCCAGTTGTCTCCAAATCATACAGATATCCACATATCCATAAAGAAGAGGTCAAATCTCAAATTTCTAAAATTCTTGAACAAGGAATAATTCAAAATTCAATTAGTCCATATTCTTCTCCAGTATGGGTAGTTCCAAAGAAAATAGACGCATCTGGAAAACAGAAATGGCGTATCGTAATCGACTATCGAAAATTAAATGAGGTTACTATTGATGATAAATATCCTTTACCTAATATTTCGGATTTACTTGATCAACTCGGTAAGTGTCAATACTTTTCAACACTCGATTTAGCTTCTGGATTTCATCAAATAGAGATAGACAAACCTGATATTCAAAAAACCGCATTCACAGTAGAAAATGGTCATTACGAATTTATTCGAATGCCATTTGGTTTGAAAAACGCGCCCGCTACATTTCAAAGAGTTATGGACAACGTCTTATTAGGATTGCAAAATGAAAGATGCCTCGTATATATGGATGACATCATAGTTTATTCCCCAACAATTCATGAACATATTTCTAGACTGAAAGAAGTTTTTACCAGACTTAGAAATGCAAATTTAACATTACAACCAGAGAAGTGTGAATTTCTTCGAAAGGAAGTTGCCTATTTAGGACACGTCATAACTAAAGAAGGAGTTCAACCCAATCCACAGAAAATTGATGCAATTAATAATTTTCCAGAACCTAAAAATGAAAAAGACATTAAATCATTCTTAGGATTGACCGGATATTATCGACGATTTATTCCAAATTACGCTAAAATTTCAAAACCTTTAACAAAGTTACTTCAGAAAGATATTCCCTTTAATTTCAATCAAGATTGTAGAGATTCTTTTAAAACCTTAAAGAAATTTCTAATAACATCACCAATATTAATTTATCCCGATTTTGAAAAAACTTTCATTTTAACAACTGATGCAAGTAATTTTGCTATTGGTGCTGTACTATCGCAAGGTCAACTGAATAGCGATCTACCTATCGCGTACGCATCAAGAACGTTGTGTCCAGCAGAAACCCGATATAGTACAATTGAACGTGAACTTCTAGCAATCGTATGGGCAGTAAAATATTTTAGGCCTTATTTATATGGAAGAAAATTAAAATTAATAACAGATCATCGTCCGCTTACATGGTTATTCTCGATTAAAAATCCAGGTAGCAGATTAGCACGTTGGCGTTTAAAATTAGAGGAATATGATTACGAGATATTATACAAACCAGGCAAAATTAACAAAAATGCGGATGCATTATCAAGAATCAAAATTAATTATTTCAATGAATGCTCTAAGTTAAGTTCAAAAATATTAACATCTAATAAATCTGACAGTGAAACAGATACTGCAGAAGAAGAAGAAATAACAGTAGATGAAATATCAGTAGAGTTCGGAAATTTTTGCAAACTTTACAAGACAACCTCTCTCATAGATTATTCGAAAGTTGAATACTCTAATGAACAACTATTAGATAGATTTAATAAAGACATAATAACAATAATGTGGCAAAATCATAGAAATAATTTACATGATGAAATTCTTAAAGATATCTACGAAGAAGATTTAGATTTCAATTTCAACAAAATTAATATTGTTCATAGTTGTAAAGTTAAGAGAAGAACTTATTATATTATATGTATACCTTTCAATCCAGATGAAGTAAATGAAAGATTATTCTATTCCATTTATAAATATAAAAGAGAAATCGACCCAAATAAAGTCTATGCAGTTGAAAATAACTTAAATCTTCCAATTCTAGAAATATTATGATACATCTTTTCTGACGAAACTAATATTAAATTCAAAATTTGTCAAAACGTAGTTCAAACTCCAGAGAAAGAGGATATACCAATAATACTCGATCAATACCACAATGGAAAGAAGAATTTACATCGTGGCATTAATGAAACTATCAGGCGAATTAAGGAAAAATATAATTGGTTAGGTCTGACTAAAGATATTGAAAAATTTATAAAATCTTGTGAGACATGCAAAAAAACTAAGATTTGTAGAAAAAATCTATCATCACCTTTAGTTATTACAGAATCTCCAAGAACACCATTTGAGAGAATAAATTTAGATATTGTAGAGATTCCAACAAAAAATTATGTCCTAGTAATTCGTGATGAACTAACAAAGTTCACACAAGCATATGCAATTGAGAATAAAACAACAAAAAATATAGTTAACACCTTGTTATTATTTTTCCAACACTACGGAACACCGATTAGAATTCATTGCGACTCTGGAAAAGAATTCAATAATGTACTTTTAAAAGATCTTTGTAAATTATATGATATCAAAATCTCTTATTCAAGTATAGGGCATCCACAATCGGTAGAACGTTTCAATGCTACTCTTCTTGAAATCATTCGAGCACACTTAAGCGATAACCCAAATGAACACCCTCTTAACTGCTTACCTTATGCAGTCATTTGCTATAATAATTCACAAAATAAGACTCATGGATTTACACCTTACGAATTAATTTTTGGTCATACAGCAGGCAGACCTCCAGAAACTTTATATAATGAAAAAGAAATAATCTCAAAATATATACGAGATCTAAATAATCGAATTAAGTATTTTTATCAAATTGCCCGTCAGAGAACCCAAGATTCCAAAGAAAAATCAAAATTTAGATATGATCAGAAGATTCCAGAAAAACGTTATGAATTTAACATCGGAGATAGAGTATACATTAAGGAATCTCAAATCAGCGATAAATTAAAAAATAAATTTAATGGTCCTTATCAAATAATTGAAATTTTACAAAATGCAGCTGTGGTGTTAAATGAACAAACAGGAATGAAAAGTAAATTTAATTTTGATAGAATGATACCACATACTGAGCTATAAATTTCTTTTCAGGTATAGTTCGCAAATAATGAACAACTTGAAGAAGAAATCGTTAATATTAATTTTAGTTATTCTAAGTAATTATATCTTATGTCAATATTCAATTGACCCAATACCAAATACACTAGGAATATATTTTAATGAGGAATCATACCTTCAAATATCAAATTCTAAATGGACACTCATTGTTTACCATGATATATTACCAATTAAAAATTCTATTCTTCAGAATAATAGAATTATACAAAGTTTAGAAGATCTTGTAGAAAAACCTACAAATAGGATGAAAACTTTTTATACAACAGTTAAAACGCATATAAGTTTACTGAAACAATCTATGACAGATGTTGAGCAGGAATTCAATGAAGTTACAATTGATACCGAAAATTATAATAACTTTAGATTTAAAAGAGGTTTACTCAACGGTGTAGGCACAGTATGGAAATTTATAACCGGCAACTTAGATGCCAGTGATGGAGAATATTATTCAAATTGTATCAATAAATTAATGCATGATGATCATGAGTTAGAGAATTTGATGAAAAATCAAATATCAGTAACAACATCAGTAATAAAGAATTTTAATAATACAATTCATAAACTTCAAATAGACGAATCAACATTTAATAATGACATTCAAAATATTGAAAAATCAATTTATGATATAACAGATAACTTATCAGACCGACGAACCTCGAACGGAGGAGGTATACAATTCGACTGTGTGCTTTTTTTTTTTTTTTTTTGGTTCGTGCGCGCCTTTTATATAGTAGACGATCTCCGATTTTGATGATTTTGGATTCATTTGAAAGAAGGGGATTGAGAAATGGTCCCATATTCATAAAAACGCAAATCCGAAATCTCCTTCCCTCCGAAAACCGCCCCCGAAGGGGTGGTGGGGGCGAATTTTCTCGAAAATCCAAAATCTGAGTTGGTATAATTAAAGATAGGACAATATCCGGAAACGTTTAAATTGAACATTTTTTCAAAAGTGTTACGGTTTTCGAGATAGACGCATGTTAAATATGTATTATTGCTATGTGGAGAGGACAATTTCTTTCGAAAATTGAAAATTTTTCGATACTACATGAAAGATATAATTATTTGTAGCAACATTTATAATGAACATTTTTTCCTTAGAATTACGGTTTTCGAGTTAAATCGGTGTTAAATGGTAACAACTAAAATATTCAAGCGTATTTCCGCCGCGATGTTCTGAGATCTCAATAATAACCACTACAAGCAAGGAATATACGTGGGTAATAGGATAAGTATTATCTTCATTGATATGGTATAGTGAACGTTCAACGATTTTCGGGACTAATGTTACACTCAAAAGTGTGAAATAAATATTTTTTACAAAAAATTGGACCGACGTTATAGTTGATGCACTGAAAAGTATAAAATAATATTACTTCTATTGGTGATGGTACTTGTGAAGTTGGTGCCAAAAGCTATCAATCTAACTGCAACTGCACAACTTCAAAAGTACTATCACCAATAGAAGTAATATTATTTTATACTTTTCAGTGCATCAACTATAACGTCGGTCCAATTTTTTGTAAAAAATATTTATATAAATCTCAACTAGATATACTTGAGATATGTGAAAAACTTTCTGAAAGTTTATTATTTCTAGAAAACAGTTTGAATGACATTCTGAATGGAATTACTTTTGCAAGATTACAAGTTTTACACTCTTCTATAATAAAACCAAGAGATCTCAAGAATTCATTATTGCAAATCTCTAATTCACTCAAAAATGTTAATTTACCCCTACCAGTGGAACTTAAAAATATTCCCAAGTATTTTGAAATTATAGAACTTCATGCTTTTCAAGATAACTCAAGAATCATGTATATTCTCAAAATTCCCTTAGTTGATCCAGAAATATATAAAGTATATAGAATCTACCCTTTACCAACTAAAGACAATCGAACTGGACTTCATCATGTTATTTCAACAAGTTAAAAATATGTTGCTAAAGATGATGATTCTATGTTTTACGTTACCTTATCTAGTTTAGATAAATGTAAAGATCTTGGCTTCAGATTCAAATTATGCTTTGATATGTTGCCTTTACCGATTGACAGTAATTCTATCTGTGAAGCTCAACTTCTCAAACAACAGACCGAAATTCCAAAAATTTGTGAAGTGTTGCTACTTTTTGCTAAAGATTATAATGTAAAAGAAATATCCACAAATGTATGGATTATCATCGTTTCTGATCCATTATTTATAACTATAACTTGTAATAATCAAGAACCAGTTACTAGAGTAATTAATGGAAACTCTATATTAAAATTGAAACCAAATTGTAATGCATTTATTGGAAGTACTAGAATAAGATCGAAATATATTATCGAATCTTACAAAAATATTACCTATAAAATCAATCCTGTAATAATACCATATGAATGTTGTAAAGATTTACCAGAAAAAAGGTTTTTACCAAAATTAAAACCTTTGAAACTCAACACATTAGATACTGAAGATCTAAACATCGCTCAACAGAAATTGAATGAATATTCCGAAAATTTAGACAAAATTATAAATGAACCTTTTATAACAAAGAACATCTCATGGTTTACTTATATAGTAGTATTAATAATTGCATTCATTACGCTCTATATATTTTGTAAATGTAAACGAAGAAGACCTACAGGAATGAGCATCGCAGTAGCACCTCATGATCCACCACAACCACCAGATAAAAACGTTGGTCGATGGAAATCCTTTCTACCCAGAAGAAGACCCAGTGTTCATCCAGAATATGAAGAATACGAATTAAATTAAAACACTATGTTTAAAATATTGTCCTATTGTATTGCAAATTTATAATATTTTAATCAATTTAATTTTTATATTTTTATCATTTAAAAGTTTTCGCATAGCAAAAACTTTTTTTGTAAAAGGGGAGTTGTTATATGCTAACCACATCTTGTATAATATTGATTATACTTTGATTAATTTGCGTCACATACTAATTTTAATTGTTACTTATCTAAAATAATCTTCTACGTTCTTCTCTCAGACGCTCATATCAAGTTTCCTATTGTTTTAATGTTTCTCCTTGAAACCTGCAAATTCATCAAAGACGCAATATTTGGTACTTTATTACTAGAGAAACTTCTAGAACCTTTATTTGTAAAGTCATCAAAAAGGCACCTGCACTTGTTTACCATAAAGGTTCTGAAACGTAATTAGTGACGTCATAACACAGAAGGTATAAATATTGGATCCTTCTCCACTTCAATCACTTTTGAAGTCACCTTTTAAGTCAGATTGTTATTTTCAAAATTAAATATTGTAAAGTCAAACTGAACTACAAGTTGTGAAACAAGTTTAAATAAATAAAGTTTTTAAAAAAGTTTTAATTGTTACAAATCCCGTAACATACATATAAACAGATATACACATACGTACGCACATATGTACGAATGCACATATATATATATATATATATATATATATATATATATATATATATATATATATATATACGATATTAAGATAAAAGAAATCATATACACTATACATTACAAAGTTTACATATTAAAATTTGATGCCAAGTACTCCTCGTATGAGTAGAAAGCGCTTTTCAATAGAAAGGCTTTAATACTTATCTTGAATTGGGTGAAGCTGAGATTTTTAATATTTGATGGTAAAACATTGAAAAATTTCATTGCATGATACTTAGTGCCATTTCTGGTTCTCTCAAGACGACTAAAATATAGAACCAGATCTCCATTATTTCTTGTTGGATAACTGTGCAGGTCCAAATGGGTTTTGTAAAAGTGAATGTTTTGTTTGATGTATAACAGACAGTTCATCACATATAAACATGGTAAAGTGAGAATATTTAGAGATATAAAGGACTGACGACAATCATCTCTGTAGCCCAATCCACAAATAATACGAAGACATTTACGTTGTTGTGCAAAGACCTTTTTCATATGACAGGAGTGCCCCCAAATCTATCCTATTTTCAATAAGGATTCGCTTTTACACAAATTATGTATCATGTTTTCGAAAAAAATCATCTTCACTTTCGTTAGCATTTTTTTTGTAAAATGGTAATCATACCTGACTTCAATAATGTACATACTATTATCAAATGATGCATATAAAGTTAAATAACATTTGTCTACATTCAATAATGCCATTCCAAGCTGAATCTGTCCATAATACTTATGTTTTTCCTTCAGAAAGAAATCTCCATTTAACTCTTGAAGGAATGCAGATTTGGAAATTGCTTCCATTATGGTAGATGTAGCACCTGAAACAAGTATGTAAGTGTAAGATCTAGTGAATGTCAGAGATGAGAAAAAAACCAACATCAATGTGATCTTTCTCAAGAAACTGGTTTGATTTGTTATATGACATTCATTATCATTATTCATGTTTTAAGAACTACTATCAATACTGAATACATTGAAATTTATGTGAGATAACTTGAATTTTAGTATTTGTTTTGATTCTCAAGAATATTTTTTCTCTTATGCTAAATATATTACCTTCATAAAGACATTTTATCTCCAGTAAAGCAGCAGGCTTCATTTCATCCATAATTATGCCATCGGGCGAAAATCCTAGCCATCCATTAAAGAATGAAATCACCATTCCACATTCAGTTACTATAAATCCAGTGTTCTCAATGAAAGTATCTCTAGCATTACTCTCATATTTGATTTAACATATTTGTTAGTGAATGTTTTTGGGAAAAAATATTGTAGGGATTTACGTTCCCAATCCATCTTTGAAAAAGTGAACAACTCATATATTCGTGATCCTGTCACCCTGTACTTCCTTTGTTCTTTCCATTCATTTGAGTGTTGCAATTGAAAGATTGACTTTTCTGAGAATTCCCTTTTAAATATCCTATTAAACAGGATTTCACAACAATCATTCCGGTTGGTAGTTTGTATTGATGCCAACTCCATCATTATTGTTGACTGACAGGCATGGTTTAAGATACTTGTCAAAAGATCTTTCTCATTTGCTTTGATTTTTGATGGGGCGCTTATTAGATCTCTACGACCAACACTGAAAATAATTTCTTCAATGAAAATATACTGAGGAATGAGATCCAAATATCAGAATCAAGTAAAATATAATACCAACCCGTGTTTTGTCGTTGCTGCATCAGGTATCTTCCTCATGAAAAACTCGGCCATTGCTTTTTGATCTATTTTCAATTCTGGCTCCACGATTTTCATTTTTAAGCATGGCATTTCATCGATCGGAACAGCTTTATATTTTTCTTGTGTCACATTTTTTTGAGTTGACCATACACATTTGAGATCAGTCTGTGACATGACTTCGAATTCATCGATATTCTCCCTGAAACAAAAATTGGGAAGTCAATATTATGTACTTCCATCAGTAGGCAAGACAGATTGTCTCATCCCGGTAAATTTGAGGTAAAACCTTACACACTACTCATTGATCAGTCTCATACAACATAGAACAACCAACTTACCTTGTACATTTTATCAAAACAGCAGAAATATGCTTGCATTTTCCGCTATTGCCAGCTTTACAGGAACAATTCATATCAATCACTTTCACGTTCCCCCTTCCTTCAATATGCAACATTCCATTGATATGATGTGGAGCAGAATTCAAAGCACTTGTCTGTAGGCATAATGCACATAACTTGACATTTTTCATATCTGATGAATTCATTCTTCCTAAAGTGATGACATGTCCAGCATTCACAACTTCTTCCCCTTC
Source organism: Crioceris asparagi (assembly GCA_958507055.1). Lineage (NCBI taxonomy): Eukaryota > Metazoa > Arthropoda > Insecta > Coleoptera > Chrysomelidae > Crioceris > Crioceris asparagi. The sequence continues at coordinate 40,924,845 of OY293831.1, forward strand.
ATGAACACATCTTGAAGACTCCGTGCCTCCTAGATATCGCATATACTCAACAATGCTCAATCTAACCATTGTAGCTAGACGTGAAACCTGAAACAAGTTATTTTCAATTGAATACCAGGGAGAAGAACTTGGATGAAAGAGTTTCGAAAAGATGGATTTTTATATTGCCTAAGTATGACACTTATTGAGAATAACTAGCTTACCTTGTCCAAATAAAAAACTGCCCACACAATAAACTTTCACAAATAATGTCAATAGCACTCTAAACAAACTTCACAACGGCAAACCTAACGAATAAAACAAAATGAAGGAACACATAAACAAACACAACAAATGTTGACTACTGACTTTTAATAGTTCGACTTTTGTCCACCCTGTCGCTTCAATCTTAAAAAATGATACCAGCTCGAAATTTGCCCACCCTGTACAGCTGACTGTTCTACGTACACTACGTACAATTTTCATTCAAATAAACTTTACAAAATTATTTTCAGATAGAGCCTTGGTCATCAAATCTGCTATTACTTTCCTACGCTACTATAGTAGCTATATAAGGAAAGTATTGTAATCGTGTGAAATTTTCGGTATCGAGATTTTTACAAATGTTGACGTTTCAGAGTTTTCTAAGTCTAATAAACATATTTTCAGCCATTGGTCTGTCTGTCTGTGACAGCATTATCTCGGGAACGGATCGGTGTATTTTGTTGTTTTCTTTTTTATTTTGTTTGGTACCAATAGCACTCGCCGGTGGCACTGAATGAGAATCCTTTATACACTGGGTGTTGAGCTATAGCCAACAAACGTGATTTGCTCAAGACTGTAGCGCGTAAACGGCTTTAAGGATTTTGATTAAACTTGCCGAAAGTATTCTTCTGAGAGCCCTTTACCACTCACACAGAGCGCTAACTCTGAGAAAAAGCACAAAAACAAGTTATGCATGAATAAAATTCCATATATTTCACATGTTTCTTCAGATTCTGGCGAAACGTTTCATCTTGCGAAAAAATGTTTGTCTTGACATGCTGAAAAAAATAAGTGGTAGCACGATTTGACCAGAGGCTTTTTTTCTTTTCTACCGCTGTTATTGTCGCTATCTAAGGAAAGTATTGTAATAGAGTAACATTTTTCATCCACTGGAATTTGCCTGCGAGCGGTAGGAAAGTCGTGTGAGAGGACACACCAGATTTTTTTTTCTTGTGATTGTACATAATTTAATTTTACATCACCTTTCATTATCAAATCTTTAACGATATTGTATTTAACATCATTATGCTTAGATCGTTTTGTCTCTAGAGTCTGGGCAATTTTAATTGGTTCAATATTTGATAAAACAGATTTTTGTTGGGGATGCAGTCATTTCTTAAATGAAATTATTTGGATTAGGCTGAGCTTTGCGGAATGTTTATTATATTATTATATATACAAGTAGCGCAAAAGTAATGTCATTACATTTTCAAGCGTTTGGCTGAGCGCCTCGTGCAAACTGGGTCCACTAAAGATGTCGCAAGAAGTGGCCGACCATGTAGTGCCCTTTCTAACGAGAACAACGCTGCTGTTCTCAATGACATCAGAGAGAATCGATAAACATCAACGAGATACCCATGCACACTCTTAGGTATCAGCAGACGTTTGTTGCAACGGATTTTGGTAAAAGATTTGAAAATGTTCCCCTACAAAGTGCAATCTGTTCACTAATTGCCGTCGGACAAGGTTAACTTACTGGTCGAGTGATCTCTCGTTTTGGAATTTTGAACTCGCCGTCCAGATCTCCAGATCCACCCGACTTCTTCCTTTGAGGCTTTTTTAAAATCTCGCATTTACCACAACAAACCACGAACCTTGCAGGATTAACATTGAAGAAGAAATCACCAATCTGGAGCCAGATGTTTTGCGAGCAACAATTCAAAATGCTATAAAACGAGCACAATTAAGCATCAACTCGGGAGTTGGCCATTCGAGCGATATAATTTTTTCCATGTAATGTCTCCAATAATACACCTTCAAATAAACTTTTGCTGAAAACAGACCTCTTTTTTTCATTTATAACAAAAGGGCAGCCAATTCAAATTATGACATTACTTTTACGCCACCTTGTATATGTACTGTTAGCTAGGCTTATACTTTGGAGAAGCTTTCTCTAATTTTATATGGTCTTTACTGTTGGTAGACAGGTTTCTGTTTTGTAGGTTTTTCTAATTCAAAACGTTCTACATGGTTGTATACATTGGTCCAGGTTTCGGGGAAGTTTATTCTAATGATCACGATTATTCCGTTGATATGCTCTATTTTTTTGTTGGCTTGGTTTAGGCTACATAATGCCTCAATAAATGTAATGTGCTTTAAGCTTTGAGAAAATTTTCTCTAATCTAATAGAACGGATGGTGACTAGTTTTATACGATTAAAAGTACCTACTCTTGTATTGCCATTGTCATTCAGTAGAATTTTTATTTTACATATTGCACCATATAAAATGATTTACTTACTTTCTCTTGTTATTTAGGCCTCAGACCCTAAAACCGAGTACACCATCATAATCAGGGACCTTATAATTACCCTTTTCTAGATCATCAAACCCTGATTTAGTTAGAAGATTTTTTCATTTACTGTCGCAGCACTCTGATCTAATTAGATAATTATTTTTAAATTTGTTAATTACTTGAACAATTCGTGAGTAAATATTTTCTTTTTGATGCTTGCAGTACCAGGACTTGTCTAAGTAGTGATTCAATAATGCGATCGTTACCAAAAACGATTTATCTCGCATTACTACCATGAAAACTCTTCACTTATTTAATTGATATCATAATACTCTTTTTACAAAGATAAGATACTAAACCAGTTGGAAATTCGTTTGTTATTTTAAAACTCGTTATTGCATTAACCAACATGTATCCCCCAATCTGAAAAATGTGCGAAGCATGTAAGTAATAAAATTTGAAAATGAAAACTCCACTTCAATAACAGAATTTCTAGAATGTTATTTAAAGGATTTATTTATAAATAGGTACTAGTTTGTCAATTTCGATATTATATCATATTTCCAGATTATTATATATAGAATTAAAACCATCCAAAGGAATTTGAAGGTCATATTCAATTGACGAAACCTAGAAAACAACTATATTAGAAATAATGAATAAAAAATATAAGTTTTTATGGAGGCATGAGCGGTCTTGCTCTTAAAATGTCGAGAGTCTAGATATTTGCAAACTGTTTCATGTTTACCCCAGAAGAAATTTGTTGGCAAAAAAAATGTCGGGCTTGATAGATGAGTGTTGTTTTTTATTACAATAAACTACAGTTCTTTTTGTCTTTGTTTTGATTGATTTCAAAGTTTCATTTGTTTTTTAAAAAGTACCCTATATTACTAATATGAAAGAAACACACTTCAAAGTTTATTCTACGCTTTCGGTAATTTTTTTGCTACCGACTTCGGAAAAACTACAAAATCATAAAAATCAATATCTTCTATAACTTTTTTAAAGTTAAAGAGTGCCTTCTTTGATAAAGTTTTTGTAATTTCCAAATAACCTTCCCAAAAGAAATACATCTAACAGCAAAGAACCAGAATCCCTTACCTTTATATGTATATAGGAATATAACTGTAGACTTCAGGACATTTATTAACGACTGGCTAGGATATGGATTGGCTTACTAAATTAACAAATAATGAAATTATAATATACACATGAAAAATATAGTACTTATGAAAGTGAAATTTAGTTAAACATAAAATATTTCAAAATAGAAGGTATTATCAGTAGAAACATTAATCATACATGCCACTTTAACAATACTTAAAAAAAAATAAAAAAAATTAGAGATTAGGATATTTTATTAATTCATTGAATATTCTGAAATATTTAATGTTCAACTAAATCTCACTCTAGTAGGTACCATATTTTTCATGTTTATATTATAATTTCATTATTTGTAAACTTCAGTAATCCTGATGATGAATCAACAAAGATTCGAAAGCTCGAATAGAAGAAAGAGTTCCACATCCAAAAATGCAGAAGCCGGTTTTACACCTTTTTTTATCTATATATGTTTATATATCTATATTATAAGTTAACTATAAATATTTATTATTCACATTGCACTTTTTCCAAATTTGTTTAGCTTTTTCCACGGCACGTTCCACTTTTCCGTTTTTTGGATATCTAGGAGATGACCTTTTAACTACTGTGGTGGGTATTTTTGACGTTGTTTATGTGGTGGGCTTATGATGACTGCGCTATTTAAATAGGGATAAATAGTTATTAATACATATTCTTTTTTTTGGTGCCGACCTATTTTAAACGTAATGTGTAGCTATAAATTATACATTTTTATAAACAAAAGCAAAACACTAAAATAACAAATTGTGTTGTTTTCTCTTTAATATTAAGTTATAACCTTACAAAAAACATTAAACATAAAAAATGAACGTCACTCTAGCCAAAACCACATGACCAAAAAGTCTTCCAAATTGTGCCTGCAGTTTATAAACAACTTTCTAAAACATTCTATACAATTTGGCTTTGTACACAGAGTTTTTCTCACATCCACATCGATCTAATTGGTCCACTTCCACCTGCACATTCTTTTCGATCGTTTTACTCAATGACCCGAGGTTTATATAACTGCTGATACTGTGACTCACGCACTTTTGGATTGTTGGATCTCTCGTTTTTCCTCAACTTATAACCTCAGATCATGGAGCTCAATTCACTTCTCATCTCTTCATAAATTTTGTTAAACATTTTGGAATTCGACATAAACTCACTACAAGTTGGCATCGTGCTGCAAACGGCTTAGACGAACTTTTACATCGTCACTCTAATAATGGCTCATTCCGACATCTACTGAGTTCAAGCTTGATGTTTGTTCTACTTTCAAAGAAGATATCAAGGCTACTTCAGGAGAAACTCTTCGATTGCCCTTTGAACTCTTCTCTTTAAACCTTGAAAACAAAAATCTCAACGATACAAGCATCCTTCTTTCAAGCTTGCTAGAATTCATGTCTCATTTAAGTCCAGCCCCAGCATCCAGACATTGTCAACCTGGTGTTTTTGTTTTCAAGGAGCTCGAATTACAATCATGCCTTTTTGAAAGAAGGACAGATTCTGAGGCACTCCAACCACCTTACACCGGCCCATACGATTGATCGAGCGAAAAAACAATCACACTCAAGATTCGTAATAAGTCTCCATCGATCGAGTGATACTTGCATTTATTTTAAAAGACGAAGAAGTTCCTGTTTCTAAACCTGGTCATGTTCCTATTTCTACTAATGTTCCTATTTCTAAACCTGGTCATGTTCCTGTTTCAACATCAAGTTCTACTCAATCCATTCTTGAAGACCCACACCGGTCCCTACTATACAACACGATCTGGTAGAAAAGTCAACCTCAGAAAATTTTTAATTTTTAGCCAAATTGTTGATTTCTGAGCCGGTCAACAAAAATTTTATAGCCCAAAGTGATATCTATACATCTATTTATGTATATCATACATCATAAATCATACATAATACATTTCATACATCAGGCTAATACTACCTGCCCCACGGAACTACCTGGACACATTAATCCCAAGTACTTACTGCCCCACTTTATTATAGTTGAAACTGTAGGGATAAAATTAAAGGAAGATGACATATTCAAATGTACAGACATTTTATTAACTTTTCAATCAGAAGTATATGAAAATTAGAACTGCACATGGATTAGAAAAAAAAAAGATAAAACGGCAAAAAGAAAAGTTGATTTTATCGAAAATAAGCTAATTGAATATTACGTGAATCAAAACATTACTAAATTAGACTTCATAAGTCAGTTTGCAATTATTATGCAGCTAACTTTTAATAAACAAAAAAATAGTGTTCACTGTATACTGTATAAACACTTAGTTATTTTAATATAATTAAGCATTGTTATTGTTTAAGTAGTTATTTTAGTGTAGTTATTGTTATTGTATACAAGTTAATGTAGATTTATAAATAAACTTTTTTCAGTTAAATTGTGATAGTTTCGTTATTTAATAATTTCAATTTTTCGCTTTTATTTTAGGATTGGGTTCCTTTTTTAATACAACAAAGGATTCGGTTAATCTTTGAGATATCAAGTAGCCGTTTTCAATTGACTTTACAACCCGATAAAATCTAGGCATCTTGGGGCAGTTCGTGGTCACCCCATACATCATATATCATACATATATAATAAAATTGTAACAGGCCCATGTCTGTACATTAAAAATATTTAAGAAAAAATAATATTTTTGTCTGTCTGTATGTATGTTTGTACACGCATCGTGCAAAAACTACTACAAGGAATGGAATTGAATTGAATGCAGTTTTCCACGCGCACGAAGTCGCGGACAAAAGCTAGTATTAGTGCTGCATGTATTACTATCTCGGTTAGTATAAGAGCTACAAAATCGGTTAAACGGGCAATGTTTCTCAGGATCCTGTTACCATTTCAGAACTGCTATTACATTTTTTCAATTGTTTTTAGTTCTTGAATAAATCGCGGAAAAACAAAATAGTGAATTTTTGATAGTCCCCCGTATCTCCATTATTTGAGAATATAGGGTATTTTGGATTAGACATTCTATAGGCTCTTTTTTAAGAACTTTACTATAAATAATAAAACAAAAGAAAGAATATCTCTTTGCGGTTCTGAGATAATCATTATAACTTTGTTTTTTCTTATAGATGCTATATTGGATCGTTATTGCATTGAATAGCACTGTTAATCACCTTTCTCAAAATGTATCACAACATTGTGTTTTCTTTCAAAATAAGGCCGAAATAATTAAATCAAAAAAATGTTTCATTAATTTTGCTGCTCTGTTCAATTTGGTCTAGTAGGCGAACCAACAATATGTATTAGAACTGTCAAATTACAGTTTGTTTAATTTGAATGTCTTCTGTCCTGTTTTTATTGGATTCTATTCATTTATTTTCATTTCGTTATTTTTTTTTTGGGATCTGGTACTAAATTTGTTAAATTATGCTTATTATTATTATGTTTATTGATGCTATGTTATAATACACTAATAATAGTCCCACAGCATCAGTTAGAAAAATTGGTAATGAAATGGATGTCCATTAGTTACCCGTTCATCGAATACTGGCCGTTAAAAAATATAATCCATACAAGCCTACCATAGTATAAGTTTTATCGGCAAATGATTTTCCCCAAAGAGTAAGATTTTCTGTATGATACATTCAAAATTTGCGAGAAAATGTCATTTTTTCCATGAACATATTATGAACTGACGAAACTCGATTTACTAATTGCGGAGTTCTTAACAGGCATAATACCCATAACTGGGCTACAGAAAACCCAAAATTCAAAGCTCAAAGAAGGTTCCAATCAAAATTTTCGCGATTTATTCAAAAACCAAAAACAGTTGACAAAATGTAATAGCAGTTCTGAAATGGTAATAAGATCCTGAGAAACATTGCCCATTTAACCGATTTTGTAGCTCTTTTAATAACCGAGATAGTAATACATGCAGCACCAATCTGGGACACAGTGTATATATGTATATTTTTATGTTAATTATTGAATCAAATATCCTGCGATTTACTTAAACTGCAGAATATAAAGTAAATGTTACGAGTGTACCTATGTATTGAGCTGTATATTCAGTTCTATTTATTACGATGAGTGGCCTATTAGAATAAAATGACGAAAAATCATGAAAAAACAGAAGAGAATATCAGGAAGAAGCACGAAAATACGCGAAACTCAGTAGGAGATACGCGAAAACGATATAAAAGTGTGAGAAAAAATCGAAAACTAAAGAAATTCAACGAAATTTCCAACAAAAAATTGTTTAAAACCAACCGGATGAGACGCAAAATGATAAAACACAAGAAAATATCAGACAGAAGCGCGAAAATATACGAAATTCACTAGGAGATACACGGAAACGACCAAAAAGACCTAAGTACCTAAAAAATAGGAAGAAACGCATAAATAACAATAAAAATCTATGAAAATAGCCAAGCGAGATGCGAGTTTGACATAAAAACACAAGAAAATGCCAGAAAGAGACGCAGAATAAAAGAAAATGATCAAATGAGCAGAAAAAGCGTACTTACCTAAAAATAACAGCAACCAAAAAGCTAAAAATAGTAAGGCGAGACATTAAAACAATATAAAAACGTGAGAAAATATAAGGAGGAAACGCAAAAATAGCAACAAAACGATGAAAAAGACAAGGCGAGATGCGAAACGGTATAAAACACAAGAGACACAAACGCAAAATACACAAAAATGGCTAAATTATTAGATCACTCTGCACAATTTTTATCGAAAATCATAAAAATACTGATAAAGTAGATCTTCTTCTACAAGAAGATCAGCCCAAATTAAATATTAAAGGCTCCCTCATAGGAAACATTGATAATTACGTTTTGAACTGCAGCCTTAATGATTGACATAAAATTAGAAATATACCGGGTGACTGGTAAGAAGACATATTCCTTTGAGGAGGTGAAAGTAGAGCTTAGTTGCTATCGATTAAACATTATTTACCTCTATACCATTCTCAACGGTTTTTGTGATATTTCCTTTTTTTCAATTTTCAAGAAATTCAGTTCTTTGTGAAGCGAATAGTTGAAATCAACAAAAATAATAAGAACCTTTCTGAATGTTGCTTTTTAAATTACAAGCTGACAGACATATCCAAAATATCAGCAGTGAAAATTATTGAAATAGTAATGCTAACTATAAATGAAGTCGGCTTAAACTCAACTTTCCTTTCCAAGTTTTTAACTAATGGTTCTTCTATGATCAAAAATTTTGAAAATGTCATAATATATCAAACATACAAATTATTGTTAAAGTTTCTCCATTTTATTGCCTTCAAAATAAGGTACCTACATTATTTCAGAATTAGCTTTTTGTTTTATTATTAAATACATATTTTTTTATTTGCAACAACAAACATTTTGCATTTTTTTCTATCGCATTTTGGTGTGATACTCGCTTAATAATGTTGGTATTTATCAATACACCATATTTATTTATGCGATAAGAAAAAAATGCAAAATAGTGTTGCAGAGTGACTGACTTCTTATAAATGCAAAAATAACGCCAGTAGTTGCAAATAAAAATTATTTAGTTAATATTAAAAGAAAAAGATAATTCTGAAATAATGTACCCTTATTCTAAAGACAATAAAATAGAGAACCTTTAACAATAATTTGTACGTTTGATCTGTTATGACATTTTCAACATTTTTGAGCATAAAGGAATTATTAGTATAGGAAAGTTGAGTTTAAACCGAAATAATTTATAGTTGACATTAATATTTTAATAATTTTTACTGCTGATATTTTGGGTTTAAAAATTTTAAAAAATTTAAAAAGCGACATTTAGAAAGGCTCTTATTATTTTCGTTGATTTTAAATATTTTCTTTGCAAAGAACTGAGTCTTTTGAAAATTTAAAAGAGGCAATATCACGAAAACCGCTATGAATGGTATAGAGGTAGGTAAATCATGTTTAATCGGTAGCAACTAAGCACTACTTTCACCTCCTCAAAGGAACACGTCCACTTACCAGTCAACCTGTATATTTCAAAAACGGTTAGACTTAGGTATAGGACATTAAAATTATTTTTTTTTCAAAATTGTACAAGAAATCTAAAAAAGTGGTAATATACAGGGTATTTTATTAAAAATGATCAAGTTGGCATTTACTTCCGGTAAAACCAGAAATGCACTTGAAAATATTTTAGACATATGTCCCCCAGTGACTTTAGTAAGTCACCAAATATAGTTTGCCCATAATCGATCGATTTCTTTCCCGGAGAACCACCCTGAATAAAAGGCACAAACTTTCTTATTTCAAATAGAATCATACATTTTTTTCGCACATGGTTTGATTGACCTAATTTTGTTGAGTTGAATTCACGCCAATTCTAATCTTATCTAATGCAGATTTTTCAAAATAAAATTACGGAAGTAAAAGTTTACGAAAAAGTTGTATCTTCTGCCAAACCGTTTCATTTTAATATTCCTTTGATGGTCCCTTTTTTTACTGTATAGGTGCAAGCGACTTTCAAATGTTCCATTCAAAAATTTTTAACACCTCACATTCTCAAAATGCAAATACCTACTTTTTTTCTGATACCATTCAAAATAAAATGGAATTTTAAGATGAGTTTATTCAGGAGCTCCCTACACCTAAATTAAATATAATAATAAATTAAGAAATAATAATATTATAAAATATCCGGTGATAGAGAAACTCAAACGTTAATTAAAAAGCAATGCACAATATCTTTGAATAATTATCAAGAGATAACATAATAAGAAAAATAGGTTGGTAGCCATGTAATCACATGTTGCCTTTGTATATCCTTGATCGGTAAATAGAGTCCTTCTTTTGATGTAAATATTATTTAAGTATATAATGACATTTACTAGTAGGATCGTAATGGGTACATTATTGTCTCTGGGTCTATTTTTCACAGCGGAGTAAATGATTCCTTTGCGATATTTCAGTAATCTTTCATATATCTTAGAATTTATATCATGTTATTCTTCCTGACCTCAGTGGCACAGTGTTATTAAATATAAATTTAAAACAGATTCGTCATTGATAAAAAAATATCATCTACCTTACCGACCATGATAAGCCGTTCATGCCTCCTCGAGTTCTAGCAAAACAATGAAAACAAACACCTACCACAGGTTATTTCTTAAGGTTTCTTTGGCTACGGGAACTGGCTCTTTAAAAATAAATTTCTTCATACCATATGTAGCTCTTAGCCCTGCTGCAATATCATTTTCATGATCATCTGGTGGCAATGTATAAGTGAAATTGGCACGATCTTCGATTGCCAATTTATCTGGCAATCTTCGATAGTTGTCTATTTTAAATACGACAGAATTATTCATAAAATAGTGCAAGACTGCATTGGCTATGTAGATTCTACGAACCACTTTTAGTAACCTAGAAAATAGATAAGACATTTGTTTTTAAAAAAACACATTTTAGAACCTAGAAAATTGAGAACAATATTTAGAACAAAATAGAAGTATGCAATATAGAAGCAGAAAATAGTCCGTGGATTATGCTAGAAGGGTGTAGATGAGTAAATATTTGACAATCTTGAAAATGTAACAAAAGCCTTTTCTGTACAATTTACAAGGGTAGAGATCCTAGTTTTGACTAATCTATATATAGGTGCAGATATACTATTACATAGCAATGCTTCAGTTGGTGACAGTTCACAACCAAAATTATTTTTATGTATCGTGACCTTTTGGTGCTCTATTAGAACATTTTTCGGGGGTCTGTTTGAGCTCGATAAGTGAATGCGATAACAGCAGAGACATAAGTTGCCAATCGACTAGCCGTTGACGTCAGGTGTATGGAAGTCTGATTGACAATACTGTTAGCTTGTTTAAGTCTTCACAGTATCCTAACTAATATAACATATAATAATTGACTCTCATTTTATTCTCTCAAATCTGATATAATTTAAGCTTTATCAAATACTGTCCTTCAATGTAACTGCCAGTTTTCAACATAACAAAATTTCCGTTTTCGCCCAAAATTCTCTACAATTTACTATAATAATATAATAATTTTAATGTAGACCAAATAATAAATCATCTACTATTTATAATAACTTCAAACATTATGTTCATATTTTCAGAAATGACATTTTGATTTTCAACGGTAGACATACACGGAACTCGACCCTCGTATACAGAGTAGACCTCCTGGAGGCGTATTCTGTACATCGACTTTCGACAAAGATTCGACTCAAGTCGATAACAGTTGAAGATCGAAATATCATCTCTGAAAATATGCATATACTGAGTGGTTTTATTATCATAGAAAGTTGATGTAATGTTATTCAATTTTAAGTAAAAATATTAGTGAAATTGAGATAATTATTGCCAAGATTTGGAAAAACTAATTATAGGTTAGGTTGATTTGATTAAAAAACTTATGGTTAATGAGGTGGCATTTGAGAAGAAACCTTGTTAAATTTTAATTAACATCTACTGATAATTTCGACAGTATGGCTGTAACAATGACTGTTGTCAATAAATTAAGAGTGGAATAACTGTGATTCTGAAGAGCTATGTCTGAATTTATCTACTTGCGGGCCTTTCTCAAGCCAATAATTGCAAATATTTCGAAGAAGTGCTACATTATTTCTGTAGGAATACGAGTAACCAATAATTGAGAATGAAAATAATAATTAGAGATTGTCAAAATTCAGATAAAAATCATTCTAAAGAAGAATATACCATGGCATCTGCTCAAGTAACTAATACACAAAGATCATATGGTATTAAAGTTCAAGTTAGAAAACTTCAAATGTAGAGTTTTACGTTTAGAATGAAATATAACAAATTGTAAATTTCAATTGTTGTTAATGCATTTTCACACACACACACACACACAAGTTTCACATCCCATTTAATGCAAGAAATAATAGAAACCTTCTGCTCTGTACCTTTATTTCTTCAAATCAAATCACATTTTATTACTTAGATTATTAACTAACTACAATTTTTTCTGCTTATTATAACCTTACTTCCCATTCTTCACAAACTAGGGGTGGGTGACATAGGGGTCCGCTGATTCATGCTTGATGAGGTCATCTGAAAAATAGAAAATATGTTATGTTTTGAACAGCACAGACAGAAATATCACGAGTATTTGAAAACAACACGTACCTCATAATAAGAATTGTATCCACTCACATAATTTATGCCTTGCAAGTTGCTGTTCGACCTTCCTTGAGATTCTGATACGATTCATCCATGAACCCACTATCAAGTGGCCAAACTCAGCATGTATACATATAGAGATCCAAACATAAAACGTAATTACCTACTAAAACAACAAGAAATCTATGTGGGATGTTAACTTGTCTATCCAAATTCAAAATGTAAGCTAAGATTCCGAAAACATGGAGTTTGTACAAAGAAACAAGATCTCCTTATTTCTTCCATCGGATAATGACACATGAATTTTCGAAAACCTAAAGCATATTCATTTTAGTTGTAGATGAAGCTTCGCTTTAAGGTTATATTTACAAAGAAATACGAAAAGTATGTATCATGAACATAGTAATCTATTAATATTATTCAACTATTGTTCAGAATGAACTTATAAGAAATACCTACGTAGTAGCATACAGAATGTTGAAATTGATACTTTCACAAATGGATACAAATATAATTTATGTACTTACTCGAGGTTGAATCGCAATTGAAGATTTTCCCAAATTATAAAACTTGTAACCTACAATAATAAAATATTTTAAATTTAGAGATGGGATGTAACATTTATATACTTACTGTAATATTATTTGAATATTCTCAGTATTTTAATTTTGGGCACTATCTTGTATTAATATTTGCAGCTTTGCAGAGCGTAACCTCAAAGTAGGTTACATTTTTCAATTCACATAAGAACTCTGTAAACAATAAACACTAGGCTTTCACGCTTTCACGTCTGCGCAACACGTCAATGGCTGATCGACTGTCTGACATAATTAGAATAGAACGCCAAAAGTTCACGATACAGAACAATTATATTTGGAATATGGAATATATATATATATATATATATATATATATATATATATATATATATATATATATATAATTAACACCTTTATGCTTTTGTTTAGTCGGACACAACCACCCACTAGAAGCGGATCACGTGATTTCAAGCTTGTTAGCTTTCATCAGCGCCACATAAGTGGAAGCTGTATCCAACAACAAAAGCAACTGGAAGTAGTAAAAAACTTTGAGACATTATCTACCTGTGGGACACAATTCGCGCCACCTAGGTAGAGCTTCATCTTATTTTTATATTTTATATATCTCATTCATTAATGAACTAATAGATCTCCTTAATTATTATACATACTTACGTTAAACGTAATTGTGCTCTCAATACCTAGGTGGCGCGAATTGTGTCCCACTGGTAGATAATGTCATTAGTTATTTATAAATAACTAATGACATTTCTGATTGCTGACTATGAAATCTTTCCTGTTTGTGGTTAATTTTATGTAAATTCACGAATTTTGCCCCGACGAAGAGAATAAACATTCTCGAAAGCTTGGCATAATCCAAAGAATTTTATTTATTAAATAAAATTCTTTGGATTATGCCAAGCTTTCGAGAATGTTTATTCTCTTCGTCGAGGCAAACTAAAAATCGTTACAAATTTTCTTAACCACATAATAGATTCTTAATTAATGTACTTACATTCGTGAATTTACATAGAATTAACCACAAACAGGAAAGATTTCATAGTCATCAATCAGAAATGTCATTAGTTATTTATGAATGTCATGGTAACGGCATATCTAGAGTTGAAAGTGTCTAGATTCAAGTTTTCTTAGAAAAGATCATATAGTAGTTATCTTTGTGTTTGTAGCTCTTTTTTAACATTTCACACATTAAACTTGAAAATATTGAGGCAGATATAAGTTTAGTAAAAAGAAAAAGTTATTATTCAATTATTAAAAAAAATATTTATAACAGACTTAGAAACACATAATATAAATAAATATATACCCGTACACAGACTAAACTATCTGAATTCGTAGGTATTGCAGTATAAATTCAAGTTTATTATGTCAATAATATTATTTACTATATTGTTAGGCATTCAGATTATTTGTTAATTATATATAATCATATTCTCTCACAATATGACATACATAACTTTAAAATGAAATAATGGAAAGCGTCAATAACATAAAAAAAGTCAATCTCTCTCACAAATTAACCTGAGAAATTTATTAAAATAACAGATATATCTAATAGAGAAATATTAACATATATCATCTTCATCGTATTCTCTCACAATACGATGTATACACAATATGAAATATCCTGAAAAGCATCCATTCATTCAATGAAGCTAATAATAATAATAACATATGATAAGCTGATTTCTCTCACAAATCAACATGTAAGAATATTTTAAACATTGTCCATGTTATTTAATATATTTTAAATAGTGATATCAAAAAAGCAAATGGCGAAACACAAGGAAGGAAAAAAATCATCGTATTATATCTCACTATAGGTTAAACATGAAATGAAAATCCTTTTGAATCAACTAAATTTCTTTCACCAATCAGTTGATCTGGAGATCTCAAAACTCTTAATATTAGTTGTTATATATATATATATATATATATATATATATATATATATATATATATATATATATATATATATATATATATTTGAATTATCCTTCTTCAGTATAATCTGTATACGCATATATACCCATCTACTATAATATAATAAAACAAAAAAAAAATGGACAAATATAACTAAATGATATGAGAATATAATTAGCCTATACCTACATATAGAGCTAGGTACATATTATATTCACACATATATTTCAATTTTGAGAAATATTTTGAGAAAAATTATTAAATTTATTATTATAGAGATTTAATATATAAGAATAAATAGAACTAAGTCCATTAATATCTGAACGTTTATTCATAGTATTATTATGTTTTTTAATATTTATCATTTCTAAGAAACCACGTTTAAAATATTTTTTCTCAGAACAAAAAGCAATAGTATTATCAAAATCAATACTATGTTTTTTATTGATGGCATGTTCAGCCAAGGCACAAGATTTCTTATTACATCTTATATCACTTTTATGCGATGTTATTCTTCCTAAAATACTTCTAGAAGTTTGACCAATATATGATAATTCACGATCAAGGCAATTTATTTTATATACTACCCCAGACATTTCTGTCATTTCTAAAGGTGTCTTTATTTTGGAAAATAAATTAGATACGGTTTTAATATTTTTTCTTGCAATAATAACATTATACCCTCTAAAAACATTAACTAACTTATTAGTAAGCTCATCTATATAAGATAAAGATCTATAAATAGGGAGGATATTTGTAGTAGAGGCATTATTGTTATTATCATTTAAAGAGTTCTCATGATTTATTTCAGGGTTTTCTATATTGACTTGAGGTTGCATTAAACATTTATTAATCAATTTAATAGGAGAAGAATTCTCAATTAATATTTTTTTCAATTTTGATAAACTTTCATTTCTATATATAGGATGCGAAAGTTTGATCACTCTGTTTTTTAATGCCATAATCAAGTTAATTTTTATTTTCTGTGGATGATATGAATGGAAGTTTATGTATCTATTTCTATACCATTTTGTTCTTGATAAACCTGTGTTATCTCTACATATCTAAGAAAGGAAGACATTGTTCATTTTCTTTCTCAACTGTAAATTGAAGATGCTCGTTATAGGCATTAAATAAAAAACATAGTATTGATTTTGATAATACTATTGCTTTTTGTTCTGAGAAAAAATATTTTAAACGTGGTTTCTTAGAAATGATAAATATTAAAAAACATAATAATACTATGAATAAACGTTCAGATATTAATGGACTTAGTTCTATTAATTCTTATATATTAAATCTCTATAATAATAAATTTAATAATTTTTCTCAAAATATTTCTCAAAATTGAAATATATGTGTGAATATAATATGTACCTAGCTCTATATGTAGGTATAGGCTAATTATATTCTCATATCATTTAGTTATATTTGTCCATTTTTTTTCTGTTTTAGTATATTATAATAGATGGGTATATATGCGTATACAGATTATACTGAAGAAGGATAATTCAAGATATATATATATATATATATATATATATATATATATATATACAACTAATATTAAGAGTTTTGAGATCTCTAGATCAACTGATTGGTTAGATTTAGTTGATTCAAAAGGATTTTCATTTCATGTTTAATCTATAGTGAGATATAATACGATGATTTTTTTTCCTTCTTTGTGTTTCGCCATTTGCTTTTTTGATATCACTATTTAAAATATATTAAATAACATGGACAATGTTTAAAATATTCTTACATGTTGATTTGTGAGAGAAATCAGCTTATCATATGTTATTATTATTATTAGCTTCATTGAATGAATGGATGCTTTTCAGGATATTTCATATTGTGTATATATCGTATTGTGAGAGAATACGATGAAGATGATATATGTTAATATTTCTCTATTAGATATATCTGTTATTTTAATAAATTTCTCAGGTTAATTTGTGAGAGAGATTGACTTGTTTTTTTTTGTTTTTTTTATGTAATTGCCGCTTTCCATTATATCATTTTAAAGTTATGTATGTCGTATTGTGAGAGAATATGATTATATACAATTAACAAATAATCTGAATGCCTAACAAAATAGTAAATATTATTATACTTCAATACCTACGAATTCAGATAGTCTAGTCTGTGTACGGGTATATATTTATTTATATTATGTGTTTCTAAGTCTGTTATAAATATTTTTTTTAATAATTGAATAATAACTTTTTCTTTTTACTAAACGTATATCTCCCTCAATATTTTCAAGTTTAATGTGTGACTTGTTAAAAAAGAGCTACAAACACAAAGATAACTACTATATGATCTTTTCTAAGAAAACTTGAATCTAGACACTTTCAACTCTAGATATGCCGTTACCATGACATTCATAAATAACTAATGACATTTCTGATTGATGACTATGAAATCTTTCCTTTTTGTGGTTAATTTTATGTAAATTCACGAATGTAAGTACTTTAATTAATAATCTATTATGTGGTTAAGAAAATTTGTAACGATTTTTAGTTTGCCCCGACGAAGAGAATAAACATTCTCGAAAGCTTGGCATAATCCAAAGAATTTTATTTATTAAATGACTGCATCCCCAACAAAAATCTATTTTATCAAATAATAAACCAGTCAAGAATTCAGAATCAAACTATATATATATATATATATATATATATACAGGGTGAATCACGACCAACGGCATGGAGGTTTATGGCGAACCGGTAAAAGTTTTAAAATTTCTGTCACTTTAGTAGTTTGTACATTGATAAAGGCTACATTTTAAAATTATTTTGGAATATACAGGATGACCCAAAAATTTGTGGCATATCAAAGTTATATTTTTTCTTATGGAACACCCTATATTTTATTGCATTTTCTGGTTGTTCCTAAAAATTAAGATACTCTTTCATAAGGGTTCCCTATACCTAAGTACAGGGGGCTCTGAGTTATGCTGACTTTTCTTAGAATGTAAACTTTTCGAAAAAAAATCATATCTAATTATTATAACAAATTCTAGCAAATTTTCTCTTACATCTAAATAGTTGGGCGTTCGTTTCACGATTGAGTACTAAACATCTCTTTACAGGGTGATGAGAATCTACAGTTTTATTATTACATCATTCAATGTGTAATATTGAGCTTATTTTAAATGAGACACTCCGTATTTTATTAATTCACCATGTCAAAAAAGAATTCTTCTTCCGAATGGTATAAGGGTGTCCTATACCTAGGTATTATACTTTTCGTGCAATTTACAATTTTCTTAGATTTAATGGTAAATCGATTTAAAAACAAAAAATGCATACATAATCTAGTTGGTACCTATGTTAATGTCATTTTATGACATTTCCCTGTTAATTATCTCAACAATCCTGTGTAAGTTTCAAATTTTATTACTATTAAAAATGAAGCAGTACCCGTTAAATGAGAGAGTCGATATGATAATTTGCATTGGGGAATGTTTAGAAAATTGTCTCCTAGCATCTAGAGTTTATGCTCAAAAGTACCCTGATAGATCTCACCCAAAAAAAAGTTTTTGAAAGACTACTCAATAGATTCCGTGATACTGGTAACGTTGCATACGAGAAGGTGAATAAAACTAAACCAGTTACTGGTGACAACGGCAACGAATTTGATATAGGTACTGCTGTCGGTTGCGGAGAATCCTAATACCAGTACCTACTCGAAAAATTTCAAGTGAATTGGGAATAAGTCAAATTAGTGTATGTAGAATACTTGAGAAAAATCTTTACCATCCATATCATATTGAAGTGCACCAGCAGTTGACAGAACAGGACGATGATAAAAGTCTAAATTTTTGTTTATGGACTTTGGATAAAGTTGGAGAAGATCCTGATTTTTTTGATTATGTATTGTTTACCGATGAATCTACTTTCCAAAATAATGGGTTAGTAAATAGACATAATTTCCATTATTACGATACAGTAAACAAACAGTGTAAACTTTTGGGGAGGAATTGTGGGCGAATATGTTATCGGCCCGTATTTTTTTGATGGACAACTGAATGGAAGAAAATTTTTGAATTTTTTGAAAAACGACTTCTGGATCCTTTTCGAAAACCTACTACTTACCATCCGAAAGAAAATGTGGTTACAATTGGACGGTGCTCCTGCTCACTTTTCACGTGCTGTTAGGAACTACATAAATAGAAAACTTAGAAATAAATGGATAGGTGGAAGCGGTCCTTATAATTGGTCAGCTAGGACACCAGAATTGACCAAGATGGATTTCTTCAAATGGGGTTAAATCAAAAATATTGTATATGCTACACCCCCTACTACTCCAGTCGATATTTCGAACGCTTTTGCGCCTATAACACCCGATATGTTGAATAATGTAGGTAAGTAAATCGTTTGAAGATAGAATCACATGTTGCATTGCACAAAATGGCAAGCATTTCGAGCATCTATTATAGTAATTTTACTTTTTTTGCTTTTAATAACTTGTTCGTTTTGTAATATTTATGTATTTGCTTTATTAAAAAATGTGTTTGTGTTTTATTATGTAGTCAAATATTTATCAGTAAAAAAAGGAGCTAGTGTACCTCAGCAACTACACGTGTGCATATTTATTAGTAACTACACTGTTTTCTCCATCAACTATGCCAAGATGATTTGTTTAAAAATTTAGAGAGAATTGCAAATGTTTTAAACTTCGATTTACCATTAAATTTAAAATTTGTAAATTGCACGAAAAGTATAATACCTAGCTATAGGACACCCTTATACCATTCGAAAGAAAAATTCTTTTTTTGATATGTTGAATTAATAAAATATAGGGTGTCTCATTTAAAATAATCCCGATATTACACATTGAATGACGTAATAATGAAACTGGTAATTCTTAACACCCTGTAAAGAGATGTTTAGTACTCAATCGTGGAATACATTCAACGAACGCCCAACTATTTAGATGTAAGAGAAAATTTGCTAGAATTTGTTATAATAATTAGATAGGATTTTTTTTTCAAAAAGTTTACATTTTAAGAAAAGTCAGCATAACTCAGAACCCTCTGTACTTAGGTATAGGGAACCCTTATGAAAGAGTATCTTAATTTTTAGGGACAACCAGAAAATGCAATAAAATATAGGGTGTTCCATAAGAAAAAATATAACTTTGATATGCCACAAATTTTTGGGACATCCTGTATATTCCAAAATAATTTTAAAATGCGGCCTTTATCAATGTACAAACTACTAAAGTGACAAATATTTTCAAACTTTTACCGATTCACCCTGTATATACATAGATTAAGTCGATACTCGAACTTAGTCGAAAAATCTACAGAATATGCCTCCTGGGCCAAGGATTAGAAACAGGGTATGTCATCTCAGATTGCCGAGTCTGTTTTTTGATAGAGCTGGCGCCATCTCACAACTGCGCTAAGAAGTAGAGAAAAGCAAATGTATGTCTCACAGGAATCTGAATTTGAGCATGTCATGATCATTTACGGTTGTCAGTATAGTAAATGCTCCTATTTATTCTATTCAGTTTTTATCATTTTTTGGCTTTACAATGACATTAAAACTCATTGGAATGAGTGCTGTTTGCCTTTTCCCGTAATATATTTTATTTATGGTGCCTTCATGTGGAAGTGATTATGGTCGAAGGTTAGTAAAAGGTTTACCAAATAAAATAAAATTACATCTTATTATAGTTTCTTGGCAAAATCAATTTAATAGGAGAAGAATTCTCAATTAATATTTTTTTCAATTTTGATAAACTTTCATTTCTATATATAGGATGCGAAAGTTTGATCACTCTGTTTTTTAATGCCATAATCAAGTTAATTTTTATTTTCTGTGGATGATATGAATGGAAGTTTATGTATCTATTTCTATACCATTTTGTTCTTGATAAACCTGTGTTATCTCTACATATCTAAGAAAGGAAGACATTGTTCATTTTCTTTCTCAACTGTAAATTGAAGATGCTCGTTATAGGCATTAAATAAAAAACATAGTATTGATTTTGATAATACTATTGCTTTTTGTTCTGAGAAAAAATATTTTAAACGTGGTTTCTTAGAAATGATAAATATTAAAAAACATAATAATACTATGAATAAACGTTCAGATATTAATGGACTTAGTTCTATTAATTCTTATATATTAAATCTCTATAATAATAAATTTAATAATTTTTCTCAAAATATTTCTCAAAATTGAAATATATGTGTGAATATAATATGTACCTAGCTCTATATGTAGGTATAGGCTAATTATATTCTCATATCATTTAGTTATATTTGTCCATTTTTTTTCTGTTTTAGTATATTATAATAGATGGGTATATATGCGTATACAGATTATACTGAAGAAGGATAATTCAAGATATATATATATATATATATATATATATATATATATATATACAACTAATATTAAGAGTTTTGAGATCTCTAGATCAACTGATTGGTTAGATTTAGTTGATTCAAAAGGATTTTCATTTCATGTTTAATCTATAGTGAGATATAATACGATGATTTTTTTTCCTTCTTTGTGTTTCGCCATTTGCTTTTTTGATATCACTATTTAAAATATATTAAATAACATGGACAATGTTTAAAATATTCTTACATGTTGATTTGTGAGAGAAATCAGCTTATCATATGTTATTATTATTATTAGCTTCATTGAATGAATGGATGCTTTTCAGGATATTTCATATTGTGTATATATCGTATTGTGAGAGAATACGATGAAGATGATATATGTTAATATTTCTCTATTAGATATATCTGTTATTTTAATAAATTTCTCAGGTTAATTTGTGAGAGAGATTGACTTGTTTTTTTTTGTTTTTTTTATGTAATTGCCGCTTTCCATTATATCATTTTAAAGTTATGTATGTCGTATTGTGAGAGAATATGATTATATACAATTAACAAATAATCTGAATGCCTAACAAAATAGTAAATATTATTATACTTCAATACCTACGAATTCAGATAGTCTAGTCTGTGTACGGGTATATATTTATTTATATTATGTGTTTCTAAGTCTGTTATAAATATTTTTTTTAATAATTGAATAATAACTTTTTCTTTTTACTAAACGTATATCTCCCTCAATATTTTCAAGTTTAATGTGTGACTTGTTAAAAAAGAGCTACAAACACAAAGATAACTACTATATGATCTTTTCTAAGAAAACTTGAATCTAGACACTTTCAACTCTAGATATGCCGTTACCATGACATTCATAAATAACTAATGACATTTCTGATTGATGACTATGAAATCTTTCCTTTTTGTGGTTAATTTTATGTAAATTCACGAATGTAAGTACTTTAATTAATAATCTATTATGTGGTTAAGAAAATTTGTAACGATTTTTAGTTTGCCCCGACGAAGAGAATAAACATTCTCGAAAGCTTGGCATAATCCAAAGAATTTTATTTATTAAATGACTGCATCCCCAACAAAAATCTATTTTATCAAATAATAAACCAGTCAAGAATTCAGAATCAAACTATATATATATATATATATATATATATACAGGGTGAATCACGACCAACGGCATGGAGGTTTATGGCGAACCGGTAAAAGTTTTAAAATTTCTGTCACTTTAGTAGTTTGTACATTGATAAAGGCTACATTTTAAAATTATTTTGGAATATACAGGATGACCCAAAAATTTGTGGCATATCAAAGTTATATTTTTTCTTATGGAACACCCTATATTTTATTGCATTTTCTGGTTGTTCCTAAAAATTAAGATACTCTTTCATAAGGGTTCCCTATACCTAAGTACAGGGGGCTCTGAGTTATGCTGACTTTTCTTAGAATGTAAACTTTTCGAAAAAAAATCATATCTAATTATTATAACAAATTCTAGCAAATTTTCTCTTACATCTAAATAGTTGGGCGTTCGTTTCACGATTGAGTACTAAACATCTCTTTACAGGGTGATGAGAATCTACAGTTTTATTATTACATCATTCAATGTGTAATATTGAGCTTATTTTAAATGAGACACTCCGTATTTTATTAATTCACCATGTCAAAAAAGAATTCTTCTTCCGAATGGTATAAGGGTGTCCTATACCTAGGTATTATACTTTTCGTGCAATTTACAATTTTCTTAGATTTAATGGTAAATCGATTTAAAAACAAAAAATGCATACATAATCTAGTTGGTACCTATGTTAATGTCATTTTATGACATTTCCCTGTTAATTATCTCAACAATCCTGTGTAAGTTTCAAATTTTATTACTATTAAAAATGAAGCAGTACCCGTTAAATGAGAGAGTCGATATGATAATTTGCATTGGGGAATGTTTAGAAAATTGTCTCCTAGCATCTAGAGTTTATGCTCAAAAGTACCCTGATAGATCTCACCCAAAAAAAAGTTTTTGAAAGACTACTCAATAGATTCCGTGATACTGGTAACGTTGCATACGAGAAGGTGAATAAAACTAAACCAGTTACTGGTGACAACGGCAACGAATTTGATATAGGTACTGCTGTCGGTTGCGGAGAATCCTAATACCAGTACCTACTCGAAAAATTTCAAGTGAATTGGGAATAAGTCAAATTAGTGTATGTAGAATACTTGAGAAAAATCTTTACCATCCATATCATATTGAAGTGCACCAGCAGTTGACAGAACAGGACGATGATAAAAGTCTAAATTTTTGTTTATGGACTTTGGATAAAGTTGGAGAAGATCCTGATTTTTTTGATTATGTATTGTTTACCGATGAATCTACTTTCCAAAATAATGGGTTAGTAAATAGACATAATTTCCATTATTACGATACAGTAAACAAACAGTGTAAACTTTTGGGGAGGAATTGTGGGCGAATATGTTATCGGCCCGTATTTTTTTGATGGACAACTGAATGGAAGAAAATTTTTGAATTTTTTGAAAAACGACTTCTGGATCCTTTTCGAAAACCTACTACTTACCATCCGAAAGAAAATGTGGTTACAATTGGACGGTGCTCCTGCTCACTTTTCACGTGCTGTTAGGAACTACATAAATAGAAAACTTAGAAATAAATGGATAGGTGGAAGCGGTCCTTATAATTGGTCAGCTAGGACACCAGAATTGACCAAGATGGATTTCTTCAAATGGGGTTAAATCAAAAATATTGTATATGCTACACCCCCTACTACTCCAGTCGATATTTCGAACGCTTTTGCGCCTATAACACCCGATATGTTGAATAATGTAGGTAAGTAAATCGTTTGAAGATAGAATCACATGTTGCATTGCACAAAATGGCAAGCATTTCGAGCATCTATTATAGTAATTTTACTTTTTTTGCTTTTAATAACTTGTTCGTTTTGTAATATTTATGTATTTGCTTTATTAAAAAATGTGTTTGTGTTTTATTATGTAGTCAAATATTTATCAGTAAAAAAAGGAGCTAGTGTACCTCAGCAACTACACGTGTGCATATTTATTAGTAACTACACTGTTTTCTCCATCAACTATGCCAAGATGATTTGTTTAAAAATTTAGAGAGAATTGCAAATGTTTTAAACTTCGATTTACCATTAAATTTAAAATTTGTAAATTGCACGAAAAGTATAATACCTAGCTATAGGACACCCTTATACCATTCGAAAGAAAAATTCTTTTTTTGATATGTTGAATTAATAAAATATAGGGTGTCTCATTTAAAATAATCCCGATATTACACATTGAATGACGTAATAATGAAACTGGTAATTCTTAACACCCTGTAAAGAGATGTTTAGTACTCAATCGTGGAATACATTCAACGAACGCCCAACTATTTAGATGTAAGAGAAAATTTGCTAGAATTTGTTATAATAATTAGATAGGATTTTTTTTTCAAAAAGTTTACATTTTAAGAAAAGTCAGCATAACTCAGAACCCTCTGTACTTAGGTATAGGGAACCCTTATGAAAGAGTATCTTAATTTTTAGGGACAACCAGAAAATGCAATAAAATATAGGGTGTTCCATAAGAAAAAATATAACTTTGATATGCCACAAATTTTTGGGACATCCTGTATATTCCAAAATAATTTTAAAATGCGGCCTTTATCAATGTACAAACTACTAAAGTGACAAATATTTTCAAACTTTTACCGATTCACCCTGTATATACATAGATTAAGTCGATACTCGAACTTAGTCGAAAAATCTACAGAATATGCCTCCTGGGCCAAGGATTAGAAACAGGGTATGTCATCTCAGATTGCCGAGTCTGTTTTTTGATAGAGCTGGCGCCATCTCACAACTGCGCTAAGAAGTAGAGAAAAGCAAATGTATGTCTCACAGGAATCTGAATTTGAGCATGTCATGATCATTTACGGTTGTCAGTATAGTAAATGCTCCTATTTATTCTATTCAGTTTTTATCATTTTTTGGCTTTACAATGACATTAAAACTCATTGGAATGAGTGCTGTTTGCCTTTTCCCGTAATATATTTTATTTATGGTGCCTTCATGTGGAAGTGATTATGGTCGAAGGTTAGTAAAAGGTTTACCAAATAAAATAAAATTACATCTTATTATAGTTTCTTGGCAAAATTCATTGTTTACTCAATCTTTCAGCAGAATTTGAAAATATGGACCTCAGAAATTATTATGTTTGTCAAATCTATCTTCATCCAGACTTTATTGGTACAGTGAAATTGAATACGTTCGCATTTCCGACATTACATTTGCCCTGTAAGTAATCTTTCTACCTTCAAAATAGATTAATTGGTGCTTTGAATATTTCTCATTTTATATACATATTGGGATTGCAAATTACCTGCAAGGAACCCCTACAGATCATCTTGTAGAAACATCTAAGATTTCTATGGGCTACACACTACACATTGCTAGAAAATCTAATTAGTAATTAAATAGGTATATAGTAAATGATACCTATATGTTTGGGCTTATAAAATTCTATTTCAAATTTACTAAACGTTGTCAGAGAAAACACGGATACAAGTACAGCACTTGAAAGTTGTATCATATTATTTGTGAATTCTACTTGAAGTAAATGTTATTATTAACTAATATGTAACAAAAATGGCATCAATTTGTTTGTATCTGTTTCACATAATGAAGATTCTACTGTACTTGATAGGTATCCATAATTGAACGATACAAAAAAGTTTCTTCTTTAACTTAATCATGTTCTCAAAAAATATGCAGTGTTCCTGTAATTTTATTTATAAGAAATTGAACCAATATTTTTCAAGGTAGAAAATCCATATATTTATACTTCAACTAACGACAAATCATTGTTGTAAATGATTCTGAAAATGCATAATAATTTAATGTAATATTTTTATCAGTATCGTTACTTTCACAAAATACCAAATTAAACTGATAGCTTTTATATTCGCGTTGCGATATTATTTATATTATTGGTTATTTGGTAGTTGTATATACGTCGTACTGAGTGGGCAAATTTCGATGTTTTTATAGGGTAACTTGGTAACTATTAGATATAGATATAGATTTTTTTGTGGTCAACTCAATGGTGTACACAAAAATTATCTGTCGTCTTTTGTTTTAGAGTTATAACCTAATATTATTTTTTTTGTGAATTAGATGCATACCAATGTTTGTGAAGCTATCAAAAATTTATTTTGAAATTCTTCAGGCACTTTTTTTAGTAGGATCCAGTGGCGTAGCTGGATTTCTAATTTGCTTCTCAAACTTCAAGTTTTGAGATTAACTAGAATTTTTTTAAATAAAAACTATAGAAGATTATGGCTTATATTAAGATCCCTATTTTTTCTCTCCTAAAAAATATATAGTTTATTGGGGTTGAAAAAATTATTATTTATTTTAGACATGAATTAAATTCAGTCAATTGATTTTTCATTTTATACATAGCAGGAGTTTGTCAATTAAGGTATTATTGTTGCGTCTCTCATTAAGTCATCTAGTTTCGTATTTGATGCGTTTCTGATCAAAAAGTCAACAATGGTTTACGAACACTATGAAAAATATGATATGACGACATGTTTTGTTAGAAGCAACAACAATTCAAATATGGCTGCAAACTTATATTTCAATATATATCCAGAAAAAAGACAACCTCAAAAGGATAATGTTAAAAGGTTAAGAGACAACCCTTACAATTATAGAGTATTTAACAAGCCGAGACAAGAATATTACAATATTACAGATGCTGAAGAAGCTGCTGTCAACGTAATCGCTATCACAACTGCAAATTCTTCAATATTCAGTAGTCAAACTGGAGCTGAATTTGGAGTTTAAAAGCGTAGAGCTTTAAATATTTTGAAGAAACAAATTCATACCTTATGTAATAAGAAAACAACAACAACTTCAACTAGCAGATAGATGTATGGAGTTTTGCAACTGGTATGTAAATAAAATTCCAGAAAACGCATTGTTCTTTAAGAAGATAATACGGACAAATGAGGCTTATATTAGTAGTACTGGAATTTTTAATACGCATAATGAGCATTACTCGTCTGATACCAATCTTCGCAGAATTGTAAACGTCCAGGCCCAGGGCGGATTTGGTTTTAGTGTTTGGTGTGCTGTTCATGATAACCAGGTTCTAGCGTTGCATACATATTAAGCAAATTTAATTCGTCAAAGATATTATGAGATAATAAACCATCACCTCATTGAAGAATTTATGGATAATATATCTCTAGCAGAAAGGAGAAACCTGTTTTTTCAAAATGATGGTGCACCACCCCATAACTCACAAATTAATTATTCTGATTTGTTAAATATTAATTTTGGAAACAACTGGATAGAGATGAATGAACTATTGAGGTGGCCACCGTGTTGACACGACCTGTCACCCCTCGATTTATTTTTCTGAGGCTACATTAAGGAAATTTAAACAAGAGAACTAATAACAATATCGAAGAACTGAGACAAAAATGTTTAGACTGTGTAAATAGCATTCCAAATATCCAAGTTTATAATGCGTTTGCGAACCGATGCAATTTATGCATAGAGAATAATGGACAGAGAATTTTGAATATTTACGTTGATTTAAAGCTTCAGGTATATTTTAGTTTTATTTTGGTACACAAAAAAAATTAAATAGCTTTCAGAATTTGATTCAAATTTGTTATAGGTTAATGTTATTTCCTAATCTAAAAATAGCTTTGAGATTACCTTCTTTCTAGATATAGAATGAAATATAAGTCGAAAGCAATATAAAAAATTTCCCAAATATCACATATTTTTCACAAGTTTAGTTAGCCATATTTGGACATAAAATGCCGCAATGTTAATTTTACTTGAAAATACGAAACGATCCTTCCAATAAGCTCCAAAACATTGTCTCAGTTACACAAGCCTCAAATACGCAAAAAATGAGTTTTACTTTATAACCAGAAAACAAAAGACGATAGTTAATTTTTGTTTTCTCCGTTGTGTTTATCTCAAAAAAATAGAGACTGCGCCATTGATTTTTTTTTTATTTCTAATAGTTACCATGCTACCCTATAAAATTATCGAAACTTGCTCACCCTGTACATATTTCTCTATTGTACAATTTTGAATATATCAACAATTTAAAAAAAATGACAAAGTTGAATTCTATCACAATAATAAACTTTTGTATCACAAAATAACAATATATTTACATTTTTTGATGATGAAGTTATTATTGCTTAGCAATCAGTGTGCATATTTCATTGATTTTAAATAGAATTTAATGAATGCATATTAAGAAAGTCTTCTTTATTTTGCTGGTATCTCCCAACATTGTTAATTCTTACATCATATTATTAATTATTCTTTTAGATTTCTTTAAAAAAATAACAATTAAAGTTTACAAGAGACCTACGGAATAATTTGAGAATATGATTTGTAAAATAGCGTAAGATAATTTCAAATTATGAGCTATTATTAAATTTCAAAGTTGCCACCGGCCAAAAATTTTTCAATTAGTTCTCAGGGCCATGCAGAGATGGCAGTGACGTACTTGAATTATTGACAATTTTTACATCATAACACACAGATCACTGTTTAAAACTGGACCAAACTGCTGCTCGAACACCTGTTTATTACACTATGATTAGAACCATAGTACAGTCGGACAAGGCAAATATAGTGTGATGAAGAGATAATTTGCTCACCAGCTTATCAATTTAAACAGCGAAGTAGGCAATTTCACTGGTGTCGGTGCATCATTTCAAGTGTAAATATCATGAACTAACTCTACCTGAGTAAAATGCCTTCAAATCTGTATGGGGCACGGTCGTACAAACTGGTCCGGAATCGAAAATCGAATTACTTAGGTAGCAAGTTGGGTCGCTTAAAGCCTTGTTTAAATGTCAAAGTCAACAATGGCACCGCGAAATATGGAGAAAAGGGGATGTTACTTAGAACATTAAATACCTATGATGAACAATATCAAGATATATCGAGATGGAAATATGTTAACGGAGACATTGTCAATCTCCTAACAACTTTGCAGCATCCTTTGAATTGGTATTTTCATGTTTTAAGCACCGTCCCCCTTCAACAGCGAAACACACGGCAGAAATTGGTAGCTCAAAACACTGGACACTACGCGAACCACTTTTTTACGCTCGTTTCAAGACCTTTCTGTATGACCGTGGTGTGGAATTACTTGATTTGTAAAAGTCCATTCGTGGGAATTATGTAAGCATTTCGCTTCAGAGAAAATAAATTGAAAAAAAATATTTTGTTGATACGTAAAGTGTTTCTATACTGGTTTTGTCTGATTAATACCTGCGTCAGAGCATGTGTAAAGTAGTTAACTTTCTACACTATTGTGGCAAGATACCTTACTTATATTTTGAAAGAATCAGTTGTTTTACTTGCTGATGTGGTAAAATGAGAAGTTAAGTATGTAGTGCTCGAAAATTGAATGTTCAAGGTTGGTGTTTTTTTCTCTATCGCCCATGGTGTATCAAAGGATAGTGCATAGATATAAGAAGCGCTCTAATATTTGGAAGAAGGTATGGATAAGTAGACGAACTCTTAGACCAGCAGGACAGTTGGATTTCCATAATAAATTAAGATATGTAAAAAAGAACTCACATTGGTTTCCTTCCAATTATCTTTAACATAGTATCAAGAATAATTGCAAATGTCGTGTGCGTGAGTATAATATGCAGATAATATTGATACCAACATTTGGTAATGCCGACATTGGCATCCCACAATCGGCTCGTGAAAGGCATAACCTCCACAATTCTTTCTTTAACATCATAAAATTTTTGCATTTGCCATGCCAAATCTGAAGCACCATTATAAAATGTTGCTTCTGAAATATTTGATCTGAAAGTTGAGACATAATATAAAGGTCTTAAAAAGTCCCCAATATAACTCACCTTCTAGCCTTTTCCCACGTGGATATTATAAGGCCTTTGACGATATTATCTACAAATACCATATCCAATACGGCTTTATGATCACCATAAAATATGGTATAAATGCCTATGAAGAAAATTAAGTTTGTCAAAGTTCGATTGCACACATATTAATTTATGTTTTACCTTTGAGTCCAGCAGCGGAAAGTGCGAAAGGTCCATTCATATTATCTATCCAGCCAGGAACGGGATCATTGATCACGAAGCATACTGTAAAAATACATATACATAAATAAATACAATAGCCTACAAAAATATTGTAATGTTCTATGTTCTTATGTCGATAGAAATTGACATACACACGGATTAATAAAGTATCTTTATTTAATATAACGAGAATGTACAATTCAAAAACAAGTATAACAATTTAAATCCACTACTAACTAGCTAACTATTTACAATTTATACCACAATATTTATTTCACTTGGTGGGCGCTTTCAAAACTGACTGACTTGCCGCGCCATGACTCTCTATGAGATGACTCTCGAAAACTCTAGATGTATATCGACTGCACTAGATGTTCTGGAAGATATTGCGTGAGGCATGAAGGACCTTCCATTAAGGTGACTCACAGAAACGTTGCATGGCACAGTGGCGCGGGTCTGGGTAACATTACACTGCCCCCTCCTTAAGATCGTTTCGCACTCGAAACGTTCTCTTACGGACGTCTAAAGTGGCAATGTATACTCTTCTTGCACTGGGAAGTACGATACAGACAGTCTACGGTCTTGCCTCGCGTCGCATCCGCTGGAATCCAGCAGCATACTAAGATCTCTATCCCTGTGAATCTGAAGAGAACTCCTAGTATGTTCCTAATGATTCTCCACTCCAAGCTGTCTATTACGCAGACCAGCTTTGCAGTTGTCAATTTCAAAATATTTTCAGCCAACAGTTTTTCCCTGAGACTCAGCAGCGTTTCCCAGACAGTCCGCCATTAGAAGATTTGCCTCTGGCCCTTGACCTTTAAAGTAAGTTCTCTTGCCTGTGCCACATCATTGTTACCGGCAAATGGAGTTAAATAGCATAACTCTGGGTTTCCCTCCGGTATCTTTCCTCATCCTGTATACTACATCATTGATCTTCTTGATTACTTGATAGGGTCCTTTCGAAGAGGTCTTCCATATCGGTGACAATCCTTGACGTTTATGAGTATTGTATAGCCAGACATGATTGCCAGGTTCTAATCTCGAATCACAAGCACCGATGTCATATGTCACTTTCATACGATCTCTTGCGGTTTAGATGTTGTGTCGAACTTTTTCATGGGCTTTAACCATTTTCTTGTGTAGTTTTGGAACGAAGTCTTCACCACTTATATCATTCCCAGGTTTAGAGCCGAACTTGGGATAGCAGGGAAGTCGCAAATCTTGTCCAAAGACAATACCAGCTGGAGACTTTCCAGTAGTGTCGTGGACTGCAGAGCGGTGAGGAAACAGAAATAGATGAAGCAAACTATCCCATTCTCTTTGATGTTTAAAGACAACTTTAGAGTGATATCGGTTCACAGTGCTATTACTTATCTGAACCATGCCGTCTAATTGAGACTGCAACGCCGTTGTCATTGTCTTTCGTTTCTCTAGGGTGTTGCAAAGATTCTGGAAGAGGGCAGAATCTTTCTCTTCTCTATAGTCATGGTTGCTGGTATGGAAATGCGCATGCTTCTACCTACTTGCTGAAGTAGTCCATTAGCACCACCATGTATTTGTTTCAAGCTTCATTCTCAGGAAACGGTCCTGCTAGATCTAATGCGATCCTCTCGAATGGACTTCAAACATTGTAGCGGCGCATAGGCGCATTTGGATGTCTTTGTGGTCCATTGCTAGCTACGCAGATCGCATAAATCCTGCACCAGTTGTATACGTCTTCCTTGTGGTTGACCCAATAAAATCGCTCACGGAGATTCTCCAGGGTCTTAAATACACCTAAATGACCTTCACTGGTCCCACCGTAAATCTCTCCCAAAATTTCAGCCCTCCTTCAGTTTTGTACTAACAACTTCTTTCTGTCCTCAGTACCATCCTGGTACTCGAGCACTCTTTTCAAAATGCCATTTTCTAAATCGAGGGAATTCCGATGAGCCTAATACGACTTAGCAGTAGGTGAATATCGTGAAAACTCTTGCCAAGTCGGTCGCTGATCTTCCTTTTTCCATTCAATCAATACCATAAGGTTGCGATCTTCCTCCTGATCCTCCTCCTACTGATTAAAACTTTATCCTTGAATCTAACAATCCGACCAAGTCCGCCTGGAAACTCATAAATATTGAAAGAAATTCTGTTAAAACTATCTCAAACAAGTGTGGTCTGTCTGCTGATGGCTTTCATCACCGTTGTATCCGATATATTACAATCCCTACCAACAACCCAACAAAAAAACTGAGAGCGGTCTTCCTAATCGGATTGAACTAAACATTAATAGTTTTCACTTGAGCCCTATTAGCCATTTAGAGGTGGCGCATACCATTATGTCATTAAAGAACTCTAGCTGCTGTGACATTTATGAAATTAGGCCCTCCTTACTTAAATCCACTGTTGATGTTATACGCCGCCCCCTTGCTCAGCTATATAACAAATGCACTACTCTGGGATATATTCCTGACTGCTTTAAGATATTTAAAGTTATCCCTGTATTTAAAAAAGGAGACATTAACACACCCAATGATTATCGTCCAATTTCTATTGTACCTTATTTCGGTAAGGTTTTTGAGGTCATTCTTAAAACTCGTCTAGAAAGCTTTTTTGAAAAATCAAAGCTGTTAAACTCCAGTCAATTTGGCTTTCGTAAGAGGCGAAACACTGTCCAGGCGATTTCAAGGATAGTTTCGAGTATAGCGAATGACCTTGAGTTTGGTCGAAAGTCATAATAACTTTATGCGACTTGACGAGGGCTTTCGACTGCGTGAATGACAATCTTCTGCTCGACAAACTCTACAAATATGGTATACATGGCCCAACTCTGGAACTTATAAGATCCTACCTAGTTGACCGTAGAGAGTGCGTATATTTCAACGACAATATCTCGGAGTCTCGTCCTGTTATGCATGGAGTGCCACAGGGGTCTGTCCTAGGCCCGCTTCTTTTTATAATTTACATCAATGACATGGTATTCCACATGAAATCTCAGTCTTGTGTTTTTTTTACTGATGACACAATCCTTCATACATCCTGTTCTAAGGAGCTCGACGTCATTAAACTGGCTGTTGAAGAGACTCAGCTGGCCGAAGATTGATGTTCGTCAAATTTTCTTAAACTTAATCCAAATAAAACTCAAAGACTTACTTTTACATCCATATCGAAAAAAGACAGAAAAACAGTCAAAATGTTGGGTATCACATTGTAGAGCTTCATGGCAGACTGTCTAGCATTATATTTTTAATGCGGAGATTCAGTCGCATCTTTGATCTTAATTTGCTGAAGAACATATATTTTGCAATCTTCTATTCACATGTTAACGTATTGAATTGTGGGGCAATTCCACAGATGCAATTAAAATTTTCAAATTACAGAAAAAAGTGCTTAGAATAATGTTCAACAAGTCACACCTCGAAAGCTGCAAACCTCTCTTTATTAAATTTCAAATATTGTCTTTGCCTTCTCTGTTCATTTACAGACAGCTTATTGCAATCTACGCATCCAAACAGCGCTCAAAACCCACTCGAATAACCATCATTATGAAACAAGATCGGCTAATCTTATTGTTAACCATAAATTTAGATTGAATAGATCTTTCAAGAATACACTCAACTATAACCTTTATAATATATTGCCTATATCAGTGAAAGATCTTAGAGCCTCAAAGTTCAAGATAAGTTTGAAGAGATATTCAACCTCTTAATGTTTCTACAGTGTAGAAGAATTCCTTGCGGATAAAAACCACGCTATCACTTGACTTCCTATTGCTGTAACTTTGTATTTTTTACATATTTTGTTTTTTACTTCCTTCAATAAGGGAAGTATTGTATTCACGTAAGAAATTGACCTCGAGATATTTACGTTTTGGGGTTCCTAGATCACGAAAATCATGTTATCTCAAGTCCGTCGGTCTGTCTGTCTGTAGTCTGTTGGCGTTGTAGCTCAATAACGGCTTGACCTAGGACAACGAATTTTGGTATGCATATTGAAGGACTAGCGGCGACGCAATGTAAGGGTTTTCTTTAATCATATATACAGGGTGTCCAAAATAATAAGTGTCAATATAAGAACGGTAGAAGCGACGAGGTTGTTTCCATCTCGAAGCGGGGTGGTTTCTCAAGGGAAGTCATAGGTAAAGGCTTTTCCCAATTTTTTATACATATAGTTTTGTAATATTTAAATGTGTCTATTGACCTGCTATGACTTTATGTTACTACAAAATGTTTATTTTGTTGTTTTTATACATATGCTATAATGATAGTATTATATACTTAAATGTTTACTGACTTGCTACGATTGTATGTTACAAAAAATAGTCAAATAAATATATCTATCTATCTATCTATCTATGATCTTTTTGAAGTTCATTCGGTTGCTATCGCTCATCTATAACGGTGGTTCTCATAGAAGCGGCGTCCTTCTCCTTAGCTCGGTTAAAGTGGGCATTGTCACCAGGACATGGTCTCCTCGAAAGTGCATCGGCATTGCCATGGAATTCACCAGAGCGATGTTCGATGTCGAAGTCAAATTCTTGGAGCCTTTCAATCCATCTGGCTACTGTTCGGCTCCTTGAATGGCATTAGTCTTTGAAGGAATGCATGGTCGGTTCATAACAATAATTCTTTAACTTATAAGTATTTGCAGAAATGCTCCAGGCACCTCACAATGGCCAACAATTATCTTCTGGTGAAGCAGTATTTTTTTCCGACTTCGATAATATCTTACTATAAATATTTTTCTACCAAAAATGGGACCGACGTTATTAGTTGTTGCACTGAAAAATCCGAAATAATATTAATTCTCTTAATATATTCTTTGCTTGTACTTGTTATTATGTAGAAATCTCCGAACATCGCTGCGGAAATACGCATAAGTATCTTAGATTTAACCTTTGTACCACCGCATAACTCAAAAACCGTAGCTCTAAGGAAAAAAATGTTCATTATAAATGTTGCTGCAAATATCATTATCTTTTATATAGTACCCAAGATTTTCAATTTTCGAAAGAAATCGCCCCCTCCGCATAACGAAAATACACATATGTGAGATTTTAACATGAATTTAACTCGAAAACCCTCTTTTGAAAAAATGTTCAATTTAAACGTTTCGGGAAATTGCCCTATCTTTAATTCTGGCATCTGGAATTCTCGAGAAAAATTTTCCCCTCCACTCCCTGCGGGGGCGGTTTTCAGATCTGCTCTTTCTGGAAGTCATTACCCCACTGGTAGTTAGCGGCTTGGCGATATTTGCAAATCCTGATACGTACCGTCGATAGACGAAGCTTCTTATTTCCTGCTTAGACTTGGGTGAGGGCCATACATTTACTGCTTTTATCTTCTGAAGATCGACTGCTATTCCTTCTTGGGACACCACATGGCTTAAGTACCGAACTTCCTTTTGGAACAAATGACCTTTCTTGGGGCTCAACTTGAGACCTGACTGACGTAGTCGAGGGAATACTTATTCCAAGTTCTTAAGGTGGTCTCGAATGTCTTTCCTAAAACGATGATGTAATCTAGGTAGACCAAACAGGTTTCCCATCCCTTTCAAAACTCTCTCCATTATCATATCCAATGTAGCTAGTGCATTACACAATCCAAACGGCATAACAATAAACTACCACAGGCCGGAGCCAATGGTGAATCTCGACTTGCCAATAGCCACTCTACATGTCAAGCGTGGAGACTATCTTGGAACCGGCCAAAGTGTCCAATGTGTAATCAATCCTTGGCCATGGATAACTATCCTTTTTGGTAAGATTGTTGAATTGCTGAGAATCCACACAGAATCGTGTTGAGTCATCTTTCTTCTTAACCACTGGCGATGACCATGGGCTCATCGATGTTTCGATCAATCCTTCTTTTTCTTTTTTTTTGTCGGCTTATGTCCGTTTAGACAGTGGTAGCTTTCTCACTGGTTGTCAAATAGGGCGTTCTTCACCTGTGTTAATTTTATGCCGTACGATATTGGTCCTCCCTTTTCTATCAACACCAATATCAAAGATATCCTGGAATTTGGCTATAAGTATCGTCGCTGTTTGCTGTTCAATCCCTTTGATAAGTTGTGTCCCTTCCTTGAGCTGTACAGGAAAGCCATTCACGTTCATCAACCTTACTGCAATCACATCATCAGCTCGAACTTGACATTTTCCGATCGCAATTCCACGGTCGATTTTTTGGTCATACATCTGTGCTTCAAATATCATAATGCTCCCTGATTAGAGCCCTCTTCCACACGAGCTTCTACAACTATTTAACTTTTTCTGTGGTGAAGAACAACCTCCTCATCATTGACTTGAATAACGCCACGCTTCAAGTCCAGTTGGAATCCATTCGAGCCCATGATGTCCATTTCAACTATCACCTCGTCCTCTTGTCGGCTACTAAACATGAAGTCCAATGTACGTGTTACCAATCTTTATATTTATTTCAGTTTCACCATGTATTTTCGCAGCCTCCTCCTAGATGGTTTCATGTTACTGTTCCCTGTTACCGCATCAGGTCCAACAATGGTTTTCGTCGCTCCCGTATCCAGAAGCAGAAACTTTTGTTTATCATAAACGAAACCATTCATAAATAAATTGTTCACCTGATGCTTCATGGATGCAATTCGCCTTTTGTCTTCGAACCGACTTCCGCCTCAGATTGCGAATTCGTATCCTTCTTTTCCTTACAGCGACTTCAGAATGACTAGGCTGACCACAATTCCAACATCAAATATCTCTTTCTTCTTTGCCACAGATTCGATCACTACTCGCTTTATTGTTTCCTTGATTGTACCTGGGATTGACCTTCTTCTGTCCTTCGTACGCGTGCGATCCAAGCTCTTCTTCGCGTCCTCCTATTCTATCCACCCCACACATGACACCAATTGTAATGGTCTTTGTTCTTATGTGGATGAAAATTCACATACATACTGATTATTAATGTCTATTTATTTAATTTAACGAAAATTTTTATTTCACACACACGTCTTGCAATTAATATTCACTACTGTTCACTACTAACTAAGTAACTATTTACAATTTATATCACAATATTTATTTTACTTCGTTGGCACGTTTAAATCTATTGAATAAGACGCCGAGTTCATTCTCGAAAACTTTCGACACATATCGACTGTACTCGTTGTTCTGGAAGATATTGCGCAATATGACTTTTGCCATTACATTTAAGTACCTAAATAAGATATGAAGCGATTATTGAACATAGATTCAGGTGTGTTGTTGTTTCCTGCGTTGATATTAACCGGTTGTACATGCACATTGCACATCACTAATATTCGATAGAGAATTCTGTAAACTATTGTGCAACTGGTTGTGTAAATAAGCTGGTGTTAGAGCTAAATGTCATGTCTTTTCAATACATAGATCTACTAAAATATGTAGATTTTTATTAAGCAAAGATGGATCTGCAAAGCTAGTAACGCGGTTCTTAATTTGTTTTAGGAGGTTAATTTTCATACCGTATCTAGGGTATGATAAAATATGTAAATAGCGATCTGAGCTGCATGTCGACTAATAGTATCATCAGGAGAGCGAGACAGTCGGGTATCTAGAAATGGTACTGATTGATCTACGTCTTCGATTTCAAAACTGAATGTGTGGATCGTAACTATTAAATGTAGGTAGATAATATCTCATCAAAGAATATTATTAAGTCATACATATTTTCTGATAGAAAGATAGAACTGATAAAACAATATCTAACATCATCCATTACATAAGCCACCAAAATGGCTGAAATGCAAGCTCCCATTGAATTTCCAAATTGATGTTTGTAAAATTTTTGTAAGTAAGTATTTTCAAATAGAAATATTATAAGTTTAAGGAATGTTCTTTTTGTAAACTACAATGAACAATAATATGTTTGTCTACAGCTCCTAATGCCGGATTCAAGTGCACATTACTAAATACAGCATTTATATCCAAACTAACAATTACGAAGAAAGGTGGTTAATGTATTTTATAAAACAATATTGAAGCTTCAAAAGAATCCCTGATGTAATAATCATTGTTATTATCATAAACTGCAGTCAGATTATTAGTTAAGAATGAAGCAATATTGTTTGAGGGTGCTCCAATAGATATCAAAATCGGTCCTACTGATAATTACTTGATAATATCCTTACCACAGGTTACATTTTTTGTCATACCATAGACACAGTGTGAAAATCAACCTTCTAAAACAAATGAAAAACCGCGCTACTAACATTCAGGATACCTCTTTTTTTAACAAAAATCTACATTTTCTAGCAGATCTATTTATTGAAAATGACATTTAATTAACCAAATACCTATTATTTAACACACCATCTAGTTTAATTTTGACTTTTAAAGACAGGACTCCATGGTTATCCCAATCTAGTGTGGTTTACAGGATACCTTGAAACGAATGTAACAAAATATATATGAGTAACTTCCCGTATGCCATCTACTTGTTTAACATCGCACAGAAGTTACTAGAGTAAGAAATGTTCACTGATCCACCATGTCTTTTCTAACAAGCATAACATGTATTATGATCCCGTCAGAATTTTATATCATGAATAGAATTTGAGAAAGAGAATCTTTCTAGAAATGGCAGACATTTTCAAATCTGATAACTGTGTTGATACTACAAAAGATATCTTAAAACTCAGATCACACTATATAAATATTTGTTAATGATTGATTCAACTGATTGAAATATTATTAAATATTATTTTTTCAGATATTTTGGTTTTCTATATGAATATTTGGTATTTTCTCTATATTTTTTAAATGAAAAATATCAATATAATTTTTGGAAGTGTCATGAAAATCATAGCTCCCCACTTTTTTACAGCATTCATTTGTTAACCATCGTTTTCGTCATGTCTAATCTGTTCTGAATTCCAAAACAGCATAATTTGGAAGTATTCTTAATTTTCATTTATTGTACTGTACTGTATTTGTGCAATGTCTTTTTAGGGGCCGATTTCATACTGAATCCCTAATGCGAGATTAGTTATTTCTTCAATTAGTGTAGCGCATATCTTGATGGCGGAATAAAAATAGTACATTTTTCAAGTTTTTCAAAGTCAGTCACCTTATCTTGTGTTCTTCTAATTTAACACTGAATTATATTTACAAAAAAATAATGCTGTATTAAAATTAATAGGAGATTAAATTTGATTATGAAATTGGAACTAAGTGCACTTATCCCAAACGTTTTCAATCAATCTCACATAAATGTATGTATTACAAAATTCCTGTTTTTCACATAATTCAATAATTCAAATAGCTCTTCTTAAATATAAAAAATCTCATGTAGTGGTATGAGATTTTCTATATTTTATTACTGAAATCCAGTATATAAATATCAATTCAATATTCATTATTCACTTACCAATGGATGGCCTAAATATCACCAAATCTATTTTATCCTTACAGATATCAATCATTGCTGACTCGGCGATATTCTTCGTATAAACGTATGTATTGGGCATTGGATTGATGAACTTTTGTGAGAGCACTTCAAGATCATTACTCACATTTTCAGCCATATCTATGGCCTCCCTCCAATGAACATCTGAACGATAAAACTTCTCTTCTATCATCGGCTTATCGACATTGGAATACGCTGTTGAAATGTGAACCAACGCCTGGATATGTTTACATTTCAGTGCCAAGTTGGCAAGTTCCCTTGCGCTTCGCACATTGGTGAGGATGGCTTCTTTCAAATGGTCATCAAAGCGTACCGACGCGGCTCCGTGATAGATAATGTGAACATTAGATGTTAGTATTTCTTCATCATGATCACTTATATCTGAAACAAGATAAAATGGAAGAAGTTAAGGGGTGCTATGTTTCATAACAATACTTACACTTTGATAAAGATAAGGATGGGATGTTATTAAGATTTCGATAATTCGATTTTATTCTGAATTTCGTTAAAGATATAGCAGAAAATGATATTCCTTCACGCAACTTTTTCAGGTGTACAAAAAGGCGCAAATATAATCAATTCTTTATACACGGAGCGTAACAAAAGTATACCTAGTATTAGAGAGCAATTTTCATTGCCAAATTTAGAATGTATCACAAGATGTACCTATTCTATATTTATTTCATCAAAGACGCCCTGTTTTAAGTAATGTTGACTCTCGATAACACGAGCCTCAATAATTCCAAATCCTTGATAACTCGATGCTTTTCTATTCTCCGAAACATCAAGGAACGGTAGTTGCTGATGGTTCCAAGAAACTCATACCTTTAGTTCATGAAGAGTCATAAAAACCCCGTTGCCTCAAAGGAGTCTCTAATCTTCTCACATACTACGTGGCTAATAACAAGTCTTGGATGATAATAAATATATATTCTCAGCGACTAAAAGGCATTAATAAGGAAATGACAAATAGAAAAACTAAAATCCTGTTGTTTATAGGCAATTATATAGCTCACGGTGATCTACCATTTCTTTCCCATGTTGAGGTTGTCTTCATACCTCCTAACACGAAGTCCAAGCTCCAATTGTAAGAAACTTCATTGTTTACTGTAGGAATTGTTCGTAGATTCTTGAGAGATATTGAATCTCAAACACCAAGCAAAATTAACGTTTCAGATGCTATGTGGTTGTTGACTAAAGATTGAAATAATGTTACCTCAAGCCCAATTTCAGCTTGTTTCAAGAAATGCGGTTTTCTGATCAGTGAATACATGACTACTCTTAAAACATGCCTTGATATTAAAAATGAAGCAAATGCATGAATTGAAGCAACTAAAACCGTGAACGTTGAGGGATTAAGGTTATCGTTTAGGAGAAACAAATATTTGCCAGTTTTTTTGACAGATAAGTATACCAATTTAAAAATCAATATCTTTTAAACTGTAGGAGATAAATTATCAAGTTTATACTATTTTACTAAAAACAAGTGAAAGTTATACAGGGTCCTTCTATTAATAATTAGTTTATAATTTTCATGAAAAATTTAGAATGAGGCATTTTTTGAATGGAATGGTATCTTCTTATGTTTGCTATGGAAAGACAGGGAAATTTTGGATAAGAATATAAACTCAAAAAAGTTTATTTTAAATTTTGCGAGAAAAATAATACCTATGACATCTTTCAGTTGCTTTTGTTTCGTCGGATACAGCTTCCACTTATGTGGCGCTGACGAAAGCAAATAAGCTTGAAATCACGTGCTCCGCTTCTAGTGGATGACGATATCCGATGAAATAAATGCATAAAGGTGAATAGCATTCTTATATTAATATTATATCTATATCAGTAATACTGGATTATAGTTCTCTTTATATTTATTATATACTTTACGTTAAACGTAATTGGCTATCAATACATAGGTGGCGCGAGTTGTGTCCCACTGAGAGGTTGTTGTCTTGCACTTATGACATCTTTCAGTTGCTTTTGTTTCATGGGATACAGCTTCCACTTATGTGGCGCTGACGAAAGCAAATAAGCTTGAAATCACGTGATCCGCTTCTAGTGGATGAAATAAAAGCATAAAGGTGAATAGCATTCTCATTTATATATATATATATATATATATATATATATATATATATATATATATATATATATATATTGATTTTTATGTAGATTCTGGAGCTTGGATATATTTTTTTCCTTAGGTTTTCTTGGGATACAGGCTCAGTGGTTTGATTAACTTATTTTTATTTATTCTATACCATTATAATTAATTTTTATAAGAACAAAACGTTTCGACCATATGTGGTCTTTTTCAATACCACATATGGTCGAAACGTTTTGTTCTTATAAAAATTAATTATAATGGTATAGAATAAATAAAAATAAGTTAATCAAACCACTGAGCCTGTATCCCAAGAAAACCTAAGGAAAAAAAATACGACTTCACTTGTGAATCTTCTGGCGAATGTGTCAGTCAACTGGTGACTCTAGATTCATACAGTCATGTAAAGTTAAGTTCGAACTATTATATTACATTTTGATTTAATAAATATCGTTTTTAAAAAGTCAACTTGGAGTTGAGTGATATAACAAATTGGCGCAGTCAGTAGGATCAACTCAACGTGATAAAACAAGGCCTACTTCAACAGCAAGTTTCCGCTCATTATCACGGTGGTTTCCAAACCTTCAAGTGAAGAATCAACAGCTCCAAAAGAAGAAGAAGAAGCAAAAGAAGTAGAATCTGGTACGTTGGGAGAACACGGAACTGGCCTAACTGTCGATGGCAGATTTTAGAATCTACAATCAACTTACAGAAGAGTTCCAGGGAGGCGTCCTCACTCCTTTGCAAAAAGCATAGCAGAGAACAAGACAAATCCGATGTACATCTTACTGTAAGTGAATTATCACGTTAAACGTTATAATTAAAAAGAAATATTTTTTAATATAATACTGTTCGATTTTCTATTATTATTATTTTAAATACTATGTCAAAATGGCCAATGAAAACAGAAATAATGAAGCTGAGACTGAACCATATAAGATTTCATACATATTTTGTATCGTACCTGAATTTGAAGGTGATCAAATATTTCTCGGGACATTTTTAAATGCATGTGATTGCGCATTTAATATGTCTACTAGAGACCACAAAGCTCTATTAGTGATTCATATTAAAAATAAATTGAAGGGAAGACCTGCCCAACTAATTAGCTCTCGAAATCCTCAAACATATACTGAAATAAGACAGCTTTTAAATCTTCATTTCCGTGATTCAAGAGATCTGACATCATTTATTCAAGATTTACAAAGATTAAAACAATTATCAAGTGAGTCAGCTCTTAAATTTTTCAATCGATTGCAAGTTTTGAATGCTAAAATGCATGCTAATATACAGAAATCCTTAAATTTGACAGCAGATCAAAAAACTGCTTAGGAAATGCTTATTGATACTATGGCTCTTAATACCCTGTTAAGCGGACTTGAACCTCGTCTTGGTCAACTTATCCGTGCTAGTCAGCCTGCAAATTTATTGGAAGCACAAATTCGCATAAGGAGAGAATTGCAATTGTCTTATTTTGAGAATCAAAAATTTTATAAACCTGTTTCCAATAATGCAAGCAAATCCCAGAATGTATTACCTTACAGAAAGCCCTAAGTTCAAATTTTAAAATGTTTTTCATGTGGTAGAAATGGTCATACTTCTAATCAATGTCGTTCCCAACAGCAAACAGCATAAGCTCCAAGCTATAACCCAAATTTCAATAGTAATTTTCAGAGACCAATGAATTTCCAAAATCAACCACAAAATACTGTGCAAACCAACCGAATAACAATGTTCCTACTCAACAAAGACCTTTTAATTCACAGGGACAATCCCAGGTCCGACCATCCGTAATTCAAAAGAATTAAAATTTTCAACAAAGAGCTCATTTAATCGGCTTTAATGGAGAAAATGATTCAGATTATAATTTCGAAAATAATCAAAATGTTTTTGAAAATGAATTCCAACAAAATTATACTAACTATTCCGAATCATCAGACTATTCTCCGGATTTTGAAAATTATCCACAAGATTTTGAATCTCCTAAAAACTCAAATTTCCAGGATTTTCCCATTTCTCAAATCAAAAAGACCATCCCCCAGACTGTCCAACAACGGAAAAGTCAATTATGGAAATAACAACCCAAATTCAAACTTTGAATTTAGACGACACGAACCCGAATTTAAAATTTCCCGATCAAATTTTCCTTCAAACCCATTTCTAACAGTTAATTGTAAGACTCTTTATTATATTGAAGATGCTTCAAAAAAATATAAGCTGCTTGTTGATACAGGTGCATGAATTTCGATTTTTAAAGAAAACACTGTTAAAAGTTT
This sequence comes from Crioceris asparagi, assembly GCA_958507055.1. NCBI lineage: Eukaryota > Metazoa > Arthropoda > Insecta > Coleoptera > Chrysomelidae > Crioceris > Crioceris asparagi. Next base: position 40,969,297 of record OY293831.1, read on the forward strand.
TCGTCAAAGATTTCCTGAATATGTAACTACACAAGGCATAACTAATCAAAAAATTTTAAAAACAGAATCTACTCTTATTCCATTTGCTGAAAAAGATTTTCATAAAGTTTATATTTATAATCTCGATATTGATTTCGATGGAGTTTTGGGTTTAGATTTCTTTAGAACATTATAATTGTGTAATTGATTTGAAATCGAAACAATTAATAACGAATTTTAAAACTTTGCCTTTGCATAAAGTTACTGAAAATTGTACAACTGAAACATTTGACTTATCTCAAAATTATCAAGACATCTTGGAAACGGACTCTGAATTCTTAGCATTCGAACAAAGTACTGAATGTTATAAATTAATAGTTGAAAAAGAAATTAATATTTTTGACATGCCCAAAAACTACTCATCAGCTCATTGCGTAGCAGAAGATAAGCAAATGCAAAAAGGTATTGCTGTAGAATTTAGGAAACGTTTTGGAAACATAGAAAATTTACTGAGAAAAAATCAAAAACAAGGTGGTCTTGCAATTTTGAAAACTAAAAATTCAGACACAAGCAGATATATTTATTATCTTGTAACAAAAGAAGTTTCAACCGAAAAAGCCACTTATCAGACTCTATGTTCATCTTTAAAGAAATTGAGAGATCATGATGGTAAAAATAATGTTCAAAATTTAGCTATGCCAAAAATAGGGTGTGGATTAAACAAGTTAGATTGGACGTATGTTAAGAAAATGATATCTTTTCTTCTTAAAAACTTAGGTGTTGAAATTTTTATTTGTTCGCCAAAAATACAAAATAGAATTTTTATTGAACCAAGAACTGAAAAAATTTTCAGATTGAAATGTGAATTAACGATCACAGATGCAATACATTTCGGACAAGCAATAGAAAATGTTAGAATTCCAAATGCTTTTGTACATGTAAATGAAGAAGGTGAATTCTCTACTTTAATTATTAATGCGAATGCTATTCCAAAAATTGTTGAATCTCCAAATTTTCCAAATTTAAATCCTATTCCAAATTCCGAATATTTTTTTAATTTTAATTGTTGTTGATAGAAGAACAATAATTTTATATCAGTTGCGTACAGATCATCACAACGAAGAAGAAGAAGAAATTATCTCAAATTTATGTTTAGAATTTTCTGATATTTTTTATTTGGAAGGAGACCAACTAACATTTATTAATGAAATTAAACATTCAATTGAAACTAACAATGCGAAATCTATATTTACTAAATCATGTAGATACCCCCAAATTCACAAAGAAGAGGTAAAAACTCAGGTAAACAAAATGTTGGGGCAAGGTATTATACGTCATTCTATTTCGCCATGGTCATCTCCAGTTTGGGTTGTGCCAAAAAAGCTTGATGCTCCAAGAAAACAAAAATGGCGTGTGGTTGTTGACTATCGTAAATTAAATAAAGTTACGGTAGATGATAAATATCCATTACCCAACATCTCTAATCTCCTTGACCAACTAGGAAGATGTCAATATTTTACCACTCTTGACTTAGCCTCTATCTTTCTATCAAATCGAAATTGACCCAAATGATATATCCAAAACAGCTTTCTCGGTTGATAACGTTCATTATGAATTCTTTCGTATGCCGTTTGGACTTTAAAATTCCCCGTCCACTTTCCAACGCGTCATGGACAACATTCTACTTGGCATTCAAAATGAAAGATGTCTTGTTTATATGGATGACATAATAATTTATTCTTCTACTATTCATGAACATGTCTCGCCTGACTGAAGTTTTTAACAGACTTCGAAAAGCCAACTTGAAAATCCAACCAGATAAATGTGAATTTCTTAGAAAAGAAGTCGCTTATCTTGAACACATCATTACGCAAGATGGTGTAAAAACAAATCCAGCCAAAATAGACTGTCTAGAAAAGGTTTAGCAAGATATTATCATCGCTTTATACCAAATTTTGCCAAAATTTCTAAACCCCTTACAAGACTTTTACATAAAGATGTTCCTTTTATTTTTAATACTGAATATAAAAATTCCTTCAACGATCTAAAAACTGCACTTACTTCAGATCCTATTTTGAGATACCCAAATTTCGAAGAACCATTTATTCTCACAACCGATGCTAGTGCATTTGCCGTTGGCGCTGTTCTATCACAAGGTTCCATTGGTAAAGATCTACCAGTAAGTTATGCTTCTACAAACTTATGTAGTGCAGAAACAAAGTATTCGACAATAGAACGAGAACTCCTTGCTATTGTATGGGCAGTAAAACATTTCCGTCCTTATTTATTTGGAAGAAAATTTACGCTAGTCACTGACCATCGTCCATTAACATGGCTCTTTTCCATTAAAGATCCCGGAAGCAGACTAGCTAGATGGCGACCCAAATTGGAAGAATATGATTACAAAATTGAGTACAAACCAGGCAAAATAATTAAAAATGCAGATGCACTTTCAAGAATTAAAATTAATCATTTTAAAGAATGTGCCACTTTACAAACTAAAATTTCAATTTTGGCAACTAATGAAACTAATGAGGTTACACCATCAACAAGTAAAGACCCTAATGATCCTATAGAACCACAACAAAGTGAAGCACTTACAGATGAACAGCATGAATCAATGACAGATGAATTTAATAGATTTGCCAACCTTTATAAATCAAGATCAATAATCGATTATTCATAAACTGAAACATCAAATGACCAGTTACTAGATAAGGCTCATAAGAACATTGTTACTTTATTTTGGCAAAATAAACTTGAAATAAACTAAAGATTTACATCATAAAATTATTGAAGATATTTTTGAAGACAATTTAGATTTTCAGCTGAATTCAGTAGAAATTGTTTCTAGTAAGAGTAAGACTGTGAAAGCTCGCAAATATCTTATAATATCTCTTACTTACGATCCAGAGTTTGTAGTTCAACAATTATTTTATACATTATTTAAAGAACAAAGTAAATGTGATCCTTTAAAATCTTATTATATAGAAAATAATCTTGAGTTACCTATTTTAAAAATAATCTCTTTTATTTTTGCTAATGTTGATTTAAAATTTGTAGTCTGTCAAAATATCATTAAAACACCTGACCGTGATAAAATACCTATTATATTGGACCAGTATCATAAAGGCAAAAGTAATTTACATCGCGGAATAAATGAAACTATACGACGGATTGAATCTAAGTATAACTGGACAGGATTAACAAAAGATGTAGAACAATGTATTAAAAACTGTGAAACTTGTCAAAAAGTGAAAATCTGTCGTAAGAATTTAAGCACTCCTCTGGTAATAACAGAAACACCAAAAACCCCGTTTGAAAAAATCAATATTGATATTTTTGAGTATCCAACAAGAAATTACACTTTAACAATTCGATATGAATTAACTAAATTTACTCAAGCTTATCCTATTTCAAATAAAAAAGCTTCAACAGTAGTGAATAGATTATTCATATTCTTTCAACATTTTGGAACACCTTTGAGAATTCATTGCGATTATGATCGAGAATTTGATAATTCATTAATAAAAGATTTGTGCACGCTTTATGACATAAAGCTTACTTTTTCTAGCGTTGGCCATCCACAATCGAATGGTTTTTTAGAAAGATTTCACGGAACACTTGTGGAGATGATCCGTGCACATAAGACAGAAAATCCAGACGAACATCCGTTTAATATTTTGCCACATGCGGTTATATGTTCTAATAATACCAAAAACAAAACAACTGGTTTTACCCAATATGAACTAATTTTTGGTCATACGTCTAGTAGACCACCTGAAACTCTGTATAATGAGAAGGCCCTTATTACCAAATATATACGTGATTTGAACAACAGAATGCAATATTATTATAAAATTGTACGAGCAAAAACAGCAAGTCAGAAAGAAAAAGCAAAAATTAGATTTGATAAAAATATTTCAGGAAAGCTTCCAGAATATAAAGTAGGAGATAACGTTTATCTCAATCTCTCTCTCAAATCTCAAATTAAAGATAAAAGTCTAAATTTGTTTAATGGTCCTTTTGAAATTGTGCAATTATTTGCTAATTCTGCAATAGTTTTAAGTCCACAAACTAACCAATAATCAAAAAATAATTTCGATAGATTGAAACCCTACTATGGGTAGTTTCTTTGTTTTCAGATTCTTCGTGCTGATAAATATTATATCAGCTCAGTACACATTTACTCCTGTTAATAGCACCGTTGGAATCTTTTTCCATGGAGAATGTACTATCAAAATTACGAATGAAAAATGGACACTTTTAGTTTATAAAAATCTGGGCCCAATTAAGAAAGCAATGAAAAACAATCATAAAATACTTATAGAAATTTTGGATACTTTAGAAGATCCGTCTCCAAGGATTCTAGCTTTTAAATCAGAGGTTCAAACACACATAAGTTTATCACAAATTTCGAATTCAATAGGTAAAAAGTATAAAGAAATTATAGGAGAAACTAAATCATATAACTCCAGGGCAAAGCGAGGTATATTTAATGGAATCGGAACTGTTTGGAAAACTATTACTGGTAATTTAGATGCATCAGATGGAGAATATTATAATGATTATATTAACAAATTATCTCATGATAAATTTCAGTTGGAAAATCTTCTTAAAAAAACAAATTCCAGTTATAACTTCTGTTATTTAAAATTTCAATAATACAATACAAAAATTACAAATCGATGAGAAGACTTTTGATGATATAAAAGAAATTCAAAATACTTTGATGAATATTGCTGATGATGTCGCATTTTATGAAGCACAAATATATGTGAATCACTAATGGAAAGCTATATTTTCTTAGAAGATTATCTTAACACAATTTTAAATTCTATCACTTTTGCTCGAATACGATCATTACATAGCTCAATAATAGCACCTCCAGATATAATCAATTCATTACAAGATATAGCAAAATCTCTTGTAAGAAATAATTTACCTTTACAACCGTATACGTCATACGTCAATATAGCTCAATATTATTGAATTAGAAGCATATAAATCAGAAAGTAAAATAATATTTGTTCGCAAAATTCCTCTCACTGATCCGGAAGCCTATATATTATATCGACTCTATCCAATACCAATATAAGATGATCGAACACATCATATTTCACCAACTACACAAAAATATATTGCGCGAGTTAAGTTTTAATGACCGAAAAATAACTTTTTAAAATCGTTTATTCTAACATACAAGATTACATCAACAAGACAAGATTATATCTGAGATTATTATATGCATTACATGGTTTTATATTAAAATAAATGAAAGATCAGCATTAAGTTGTAATATGATCCAGTGAGACGTGTGTCTGGCTACATGACTCCTCCCCTCTAGGTTTGAAGCATGTCCTCGTGGTTCGACTTTAGGATTGATCTAGGCAGATTTCGTTCTTCTAACGGAATTTCGATGACAGTAGCTGGCTTTGGTCGTCTTGATTTCAGGAGTTTTATTTTTCTTCTTATTAGGAAGATGATGGCACCAATGGTGATTAATATGATAAAGCTAAGGGTGATTCCAAAATGTCATCTGTGGAAGTATGTTGGGCTCTTGGTATTGTGGTATCATCTTAGTCGGGTCGTCTAGATGTAGTGGTTTGACATTTAGCTTATGTTTGACTTTTGATGGTTCTTGGTGATTAGGCCAATCTTGTGAAAAAGTTCTATTTGAACCTGTCCATGTATGTTTCTGGAATGAATATGTGCAGTCGCTATTTCCCAAGACAGCATTACATTTTGTGATTTTGACAGATTTAAAAGATTTCGAACAATCCTCATTGATGTCTTCGGGTTGTTTTGTGCAGATGATAGTATTTCCGTTAGTTAGTTGAGTGAATAAGGAGAAATTGTTGTTGACAGTGGCGAAGTTGCATTTTGATAAATCGTCTAGGCTACACAGGTCTTCATGTGGTACTTTTTGGCAGTACCAGAGTGAAAATGTCTTTATGCAGTCCTCGCTGGTCCATTTGGTTGAGCCTTTTGAGTTGAGGGCAAACGTATGGGGTGGTAGGAGGATATTGTTACGAGTACTAGGAATAGGAATTATTTTGGACAAATGATAAAATTCATTGGCTAATATAGGTATTTTTAAAGTACAAATGAGTGTTTTTGAAGTGAACATAAGATTAACTTTAGTGATTTCTAATAAAGTTGGGATATCTGGAGCGATTTCAGTGTGAGAGTGAGTTGAGTGTAAATAATTGAAAATTTCTTTTAGTTCCTGTTGGTTTATCAATTCGACATTTAGTATGCCTTGATTGCTGAATGAAATAGTTCTCAAAAGTGTCTGAATGTAATTTCTTTAATTTCTAATCTGTTCTAGCTCTATGTGAATAATTATTTCACTATTCAACCTATCCTCTAAGTCTGATAAGTCTTTATAAACATTTTCTGCATGTGTTTGTATTTTCTGCAAATCCTTTTGCCATCTTTCTGTTATTTGACCCGCTAATGTATGTAGCTTGGAAATTTCAGTCATTAATTTCTCTTCGTTAGTGTTATTCTTCATAAAATTATTTTGAATGTCAATTAGATCGTTTTGATCTAGATTTCCTGATATGTATCTTATAGCTGAGCCTAAACCATCGAATAGACTTCTTTTTTGATTTTTGTCGGGGCGAGAATATATTCTCAGTTTGTTAATATCTTCTGATAGAAGATCAATGTCTCGTTTGTAAGTATTTGCTAAGTTAAGTTTATCAGGGTTGATTTGGTTGATTATAGGTATTTGATTTAATGATAATTTAGCATATGTAGTCTCGATACTCTCAATACTTATTGTAAAATAAACCTTATGATAGTTAACCTTATATTTAGCTAAGCCTAAGTTGTCTAATATGTACCCAGGGGGATCAATTGGTGTCAGCTGAAGTGCCTGGTTGATGGTTGTCAGTGTCATTGTCAATCTGAAAAGAGTTAGTATTTTTGATCATGTGTTTACTGATTCTCTTTCCTTTTTGTGATACAAGATTTTGTTCCTTTGATTTCTTTGGACCTAGTAAAATTTTCTGGTATCTAGGTTTTATTTTATTTCTAGGTTCTGTATTTAAATAAACAATATCAGTTTTTGAGATTTTTCCTGTACGCTTTGAATTTACTTTCTCTAAATTGTTTGATTGCTTATTGAATTGTTTTTGATAAAGGTCGTTATAGAAAGGGATGATTTCTTGTTTCCTATGCTCATTATAGTCTTGAAATATTTGTTTTTCTGGATTAATTTCATGTAGATTAAGATTTTCGTAGGGACCATAAAGTAATGAAAACGGTGTAAAATTAGTTACGGAGTGAACGGATTGGTTGTAAATTAAAATTGCTGTGGTGATTAATTCCGTTGTACTTTCTTTGGATTTTTGTCTGAGAATACGTAGTTTCTCTATTAAAGTGCTCTTTCGATTGGTGAATTCCCAGTATGAGCTTGAGGAGTAGTATAGTGAATACGAATTTGGAACATGGACATGAATTCTTTGAAGGTTTCGCTGGAGAATTCTTTGGCATTGTCGCAAGTTATCTGTGAAGGATAATTATGATGAGAAAAGTAATGGCGTAATTTGTTCAAAATTGTTATGGAATTTGCGTCGTGAAGTTCATATGCTTGAATGTATCTGGTAAATAAATCTATGATTGTTAAGTATCGCTTGTTTTCTACAAAAAATATGTCTATGTGGAGTATTTCAAAAGGTCTTTTGGCCATGAGTGGTCCTGAAAATGGGAATTTCCGAGGACTCCGGTCGTATTTGGAAGTTAAACATAATTCACATTTATTAATATGATTTGTGACAAGATCTTAAATTTTTGGAAAATAGTATTGAGACTGAAGGTGTTTTGTAGTTTCTGTTATTCCATTGTGAGTATGTGAGTGATAGTCTGAAATTATTCGTATCTGTTCATCTTTATTAAGGATATCTTTCAGAAACGTATTAACTTTAACAATTTTTACGTTGGGTTCAAATATTTCGGAACATTTCCAATAGGCCGATTGAATGAGATCGTCTTCTTGGCAGTATATATAGTACGTTTTCGTAGGGTCTATAATTTCGTGAAACATATTACCTAGTATAGTTTCGTCAATTCCTCTTCTGAGTGTTAAAGTGTATCTATTCTTTCCAAAAGGTTTTGTAAACACAATATCGTTTTTGTCACCGTATTTCAATAAAATTTGATAATGAGCGGAATTTAAAGATTTTTCAGATATTGGAAAATTAAACGCTGGATTTTCTTGTGCTGTATGTCTAGTTTCACCTGAATTGTTACTCTTTTCGTCATCGTCTGGTTGCGCACTTGATTGATTTGAGAAATGGTTAGCGTTCAAAATATTGTCTGCTTCACTATTTGTTATCGATAAATTGGATTCTGAGCCGAACGTTGGTAATACCGACAGAAGGTCGATATCTTTATTTTGATCACCTTTAATTATGTCTAAATTCTTCTTTGCCGTATTCATAGGGGGCACAACTATAATGTCACTAATAATGTTCACTTTAGGTTCCTTTCTAGCGGATTTCATAAGAGCTAAATTTTTTCTATTGCGTCTGTTGGAGATGATTTCATCTATAGCATTTATCTCGATTCTTGAGAGAGCATCAGCTACGTAGTTCTCTTTACCTTTTTTATATTTAATTTCAAAATTAAATTCTTCAAGTTTTAGTTTCCATCGAATAAGTCGTTGATTTGGTTCTTTCAATGAATGTAACCAAACTAAGGGTTTATGGTCAGTTTCTATAAGGAATTTTCTACCAAATAGATAGGGACGGAAATGTTTACAGCTGTCGATAATTGCAAGCAGTTCTTTTTCAATAGTACCATAATTCTTTTCGGCTGAATTCAATGTTCTTGAGTAGAATGCAATTGGGTGAGAGTTTTGAGAGATAACGCTTCCTATGGCAACATTACTAGCATCTGTAGTTAGAGTGAATATTTTTGAAAAATCGGGGTATGCAAGAACAGGGGCATTACAAATAATTTGTTTACATTTTTCGAATGGATCAATATATTCTTGATCTTTAAGATTTATTTTAGTACCTTTCTTAAGATATTTATTGATCGGATGGGAAATTTTGGCAAAATCTTTTATAAACTTTCGGTAATATGAAATCATACCAAGAAATGATCTTATTTGTTTCTCAGATTTCGGAAGGGGAAACGATTGAATTGCTTCAATTTTATTTGGGTTACGTTTAATTCCATCTGGAGTGATGATATGTCCTAGAAATGCTACCTCCTTTCTCAGGAATTCGGATTTATCTAACTGAATTTTTAAATTATAATTTTGAAGCTGTTGGAAAATCTGTTTTACATGTAATATATGTTCTTGAAGTGATCTAGAGAATATAACGATATCGTCCATATATACGAAACAGAACTTATAAAGGAATGGTCGTAGAATTGTATCCATAACCCTCTGGAATGTTGCTGGGGCGTTCTTTAGGCCAAATGGCATACGAGTATATTCGTAGTGACCATTGTCGACAGTGAAGGCAGTCTTCTCAGCCGAATCTGGATGAATTTCTATTTGGTGGAATCCTTGGGCAAGATCTAGTGTCGAAAAGTAAACACATCTGCCAAGATTGTCAAGAATTTCGTCGATTCTGGGTAAAGGATATTTATCTTCGATAGTTTTTTCGTTTAATTTTCTATAGTCTATAACCATACGGAATTTCCTTTTTCCACTGGAGTCTAATTTTTTGGGGACAATCCAAACAGGGGAACTATAAGGAGAGATACTGGGTTTTATAATTTTATTATCTAGAAGTTTTTGGATCTGATTTTGTATCTCTTCTTTAAGATGGTATGGATATCTATATGACTTTTGATAAATAGGCTCTTCATCAGCAGTTCTAATGTTATGTTTGACAGCATGAGTGAAAGAAAGATCAGAGTTTTCGTTATAGAAGATGTTTTTGTATGCTTTGCATGTTGAAATGATGAGGCTTTTCTCCTCGGGGTTCAGATGTTCTGTTCGAATAAGTTTAGTAATGTCTATATCATTATTAATGTCATAATTTGGACTAGATTGTTTGAATGTTGATAGGGGTTGGACTGGAATTGGTTCATGGAAATTTACGGCAATTTGTGAGAATTGTAGATCTTGTTCAATTGGAATTTGTACGTATCCGTCTGAAACTGAAGTGATGCACTCAGGGATAAAAATATTGTTTAAAGAAATTTCTGGTAAAACTACAGGGCCGTTGTCAAGTGTTACAGGAATTTTCAATATAGGCTTATCAAGTTGTTATGTGTATGGTTCAAATAAACCAGGATTTATTTCAAAATGAAATGGTATTTTAATATTTGCAATTTTTAATATATGATTCTTATAATCTATAAGAGCCTTAAGAATATCAAAATCTTGGCTACCAATAAGAGCATCGAATCTTTCGTGCCATGGGACTATAAACATGTCGAAAATATGTTTCCAAAATCGTTTAATAGAGGATATTGACAACTCAATGAACCATTATAAGTGGTTTTAATTGATTTCACAGAAAATTTTGACTTGTAAATGTAATTGGAGAATAGTCTAAAGGCTGGTTCTGGATTGATTATCGAATTGGTTGCTCCTGGGTCAATTAATATCTTAAGATCTAATCCGGGAAGGTAAATGAAAGGTAGTTTTGGTGATGAGTTTATATTGTTGATATCTATTCCGAGGCTATTAATTAAAAATTTTCAGTTTCCTCATTTTCTTCGATATTTAAATTTTGGAACTGATCATCTGTATTATCTATGTATGTCTGTTCGTTATATGTGTATTCGTCTTGATAAGTACCGTAATCATGATTTTCATCTTCGTTATAGTCTTGTTCGACGTTAAATAATTCTTCTACCATTACTCTAGGGGGGCCGGTTTGTTTAAAATGGTTCTGTGGTCTGTTTTGGGGCCTAAAAGTATGAGCTGTTGATATGCTCATCGGTGTGGGTTTGTAATTGTCATGTGGTTTCTGTTGTCTTTTGAAAACTTGTGAGTTAGAAGGGAATTGTTTGGGTGGGATGGGTTGATTTTCATTTGGAAATTTCGGAAGTATTTGTGGTCTAAATGGCTGATATTGAAAGAACTGATTTGGCAATTGAGGTTGGAATTGTTGGGGTTGAAATGGTTGACTAGGCATATGTGGCCTGAATTGTTGATATTGAACGGGAAAATGTGAATTTTGAGATCTGAATTGTTGGAAGTGGAGGGTTTGTTTATTCTGATAATTTGATGATTGAGATTTCTGGGGTGGGCGTATTTTTGTTGACTTCTGAGCTCTAAGGAAGTTTGCAAATTCCATCTGGGACCTTTCGTTATCTAGTTTCTTACACTCAAACAGGGCATGTTCAAGGCTTGGAATTGAAATGTGAAGAAGATGATTTCGGTAGGGTTCTAATAGACCTGCTTTAAATATTGCAAGGGCTTGTTCAGTGTACATATTTTCTTTGGACTTACGAACACTTTCATCATTTGTATTGATTGCTAAATGTTCCTTAAGAATTTGTAATTTGGAAATAACTTCTTCATAGAATTCCGAAAAGGTTTGTGGATAGATTTGAATTGTGATATTAAGATCGTGAGCTAGTAGCTCTTCGGACCTAGGATCTCCGAATCGTTCAGTAAGGGCTTTCTTCAGGCTAAGCCAAGTTTCGAAGGATTGGTTAATAATGACATCTCTAGCTGGACCAGAAAGTTTTGCTTTAATTTGTTCTAAGACTAGAGTGTTGAATAGATGATTGTCTTTTGTTTCTAGAAGCGTTATATATTTCTCGGACTGTCTAATAAAATATGCGAGGTCTTTCGAACCACCGGAATATTTGGGCAGGAGGTTGTTTGCCATTGTTATCTCAAGTTGGTTAATAGGGATAGGATTAGCCATGTTATTTATTGTTTCGTCCGATTGAGAGATATCTAAATGTTCGAGTAATTTAAGTAAACTGTCTGTACGAATAGGTGATCTAGATCGACTACGATTATTGCTCATAAATAAATTCAACTAACAACAAAAAATATATATAAAAAAATACGAGAAATTAATCACTTCAATTTCTAAAAATATGATTTATGAAAAAAAAATTGCAGAGAATGTGTTGTACATGCAAAAAAAAATCGACTATTGGTATTTATTTTAAGTAAATCAATAAAATCAATCTTATTTTATAAAGAATATATTAACTGAAGGAACTATATTTCTTTACTAAATTCTACAGATGAGAATTAGCCAATAAATTAAATTAAAGGAAAATGACTTACAGGATAATGCACAAAAGGATCATTTGTAAGGTTCTTCCTTGTCTCTGGATTCACTGAAGGAACTGGAACCTGTTTGACGACCTGGATTCCACTGAAGGGATCTGATGTGGGCCGGAGATATTTCTTCTTTGATGCACCTCGTAGTTGAACACAGTCACTAATGTCTTATCAAAAATTGTTCGAGATATCGTCTTAATTTCTAGATAGGAAACAGTAAAACGTCTACCGCACTGAAGGGGTAATTAATCGATTTACCGACGATATCCTGTTCGCAGCGCCAGTTAAGTTTTAATGACCGAAAAATAACTTTTTAAAAAGTTATTTTTCGGTCATTAAAACTTAATTCGCGGGATGATGATTCACTGCTGTATTTGTCATTGCGAAATCTGGATAATTGCAAGACTCTTGAAAGAAGCATAAAAATCTGTTCTGATCTCCTCCCATATCCAATTAAAAACGATGCAATATGTGAAGCACAGCTATTATTATTTGGGCTATAACTCAGATGCCCAAGACATGTCAAACATCTCTTCTTTTTGTGAAAGATTATACTGTCTACCAAATTTATTTAAATCTATGGTTAATTACTGTTTCGGACCCTCTGACAATCACAGTTAAATGTGGAAATAGGGAAATTAAATCAGAAATTATTAAAACTAACAGTTTGCTGAAATTACAACCCGAGTGTAGTGCCTTTATTGGAAGTACAAGAGTTCATGCCCAATACCTCATTGACATATATAAGGAAATTAAGTATCGAAGTCATCCAGTCACAATTCCATTTGACTGTTGCAAGGATATTCCTGAAAAAATACAAATTCCAAAACTAGAACCTCTTAAGTTAAACAAAATTGATTCCGAAGATTTGAACATTGCACAACACCAACTAAATCAGTATTCAGAAGAGTTAGATGAAATGATGACACAATCTCCGATCAGTAAATATACGCATTGGTTTTCCATTTTAACCATTGTAATAATAATTTTATTGGTAATACTTTATGTGGTCTGTAAATGTAGAAGAAAGCATCATCGAATTGGAATAGCTTTAACCAACGACTACCCACCATCACCACCAGGACCAGGTCCCAGTGTTTCGTTCCAGCAAAGTATTAGAAGAATTCTTCCTAACAGAAGAGCAAGTATCCATGTCGGAGAACCCATAGAAGAAAACATCGAATTAAATTTAAATAAATCAGTAACTTAAAAAGTTGTTTCAAACTCCACCAACTTTTCTTAAAGGGGGGAGTTGTTATATAAAGTTATATTTGCAATATTATATAAAGTCATAGTAACAAAGTATAGCTTTCAAATATTATATTTCATAATATTATATTACATCTGCAAGATGCAGTATTTCACCATATCATATTACATCTACAAGACGCAATAGTATTGCACCATATCATATTAAATCTGCAAAACGCAGTTAAGAAGATAACAGAAGTGATAAGGATGTTTACGTGCCAGAAATGCCGACCATAGTCATCAAGTTACCCTAAAGACCATTGTTAGTTATTAATCCAGTCAGGCCTCCAAAAAGACATTACTATGTATTTTATTTATAATATTTCTAGAACTTTCGATTTAACATTAGGAGAAACGACCTATTGCATTTATTTAGGTTCTTTTATATTTTATTGATGATTAAACATGTTGGATTGTATAAATACTAGATCTCCAGCTAACGACTTGTGAATCTTCTGGCGAATGTGTCAGTCAACTTGTGAGTCTAGATGGATACAGTCAGGTAAAGTTAAGTTCGAATTAGTATATTATATTTTGATTTAATAAATATTGTTTTAAAAAGTTAATTTGGAGTTGAGTGATATTATATATATATATATATATATATATACATATATATATATATATATATGTATACATATATACATATATATATATATATATATATATATATATATATATATATATATGTTATATAAAGTTATAATTGAATTATTTTTTAAAGTCAAATAATAATAACAATAAGAAAGTATTATTTTAAATATTATTTCATAATATTATATTACATCCGCAAGACGCAGTATCTCACCATATCGTATTACATCTGCAAGACGCAGTAATATTGCACTATATCATATTACATCTCCAAGACGCAGTTTAAGAAGATAACAAAAGTGATAAGGATATTTACGTGCCAGAGATGCAGACCAGTTGTCAGCAAGTTACCATAAAGACCATTGTTAATTGTTTATCCAGTTCGGCCTCCAAAAAGACATTACTATGTTTTTTATTTATAATATTCTAGAAGTTTCGATTCAACCTTAGGAGAAAAGATCCATTGTATTAATTTACGTTTCTTTTTATATTTCTGATGATTAAACATTTTTGATTGTATAAATACTAGATCTCCAGCTAACAGATTCATTCACAATTCACAATTCACTATTCACTTACTTGTGTTGTGAGTCAATATTATATTTTATTTGTACTTTAATTTTTTTGTGTTAATAAATAATTGTTTTTTTAAAAAGTGATCTTGGAGTTATGTGATTTAACAAATTGGCGCAGTCGGTAGGATTACTCAACGTGATAAAACAAGGCCTACTTCAACAACAAGTTTCCCCTCATTATCACGGTGGTTTCCAAACCTTCAAGTGAAGAATCAACAGCTCCAAAAGAAGAAGAATTATTAGAATTTGAAGAGTAGGATTCTTCAACGTTGGTAAAATAAGGCTTACTTCAACAACAAGTTCCCCTTCATTATCAACGGTGGTTTCCAAACCTTCAAGTGAAGAATAAATAGCTCCAAAAGAAGAAGAAGTATTCCTAGAATCTGAAGAAAAGGATACTTCAACGTTGGTAAAACAAAGCTTACTTCAACAACAAATTCCCCCTCATTATCAACGGTGGTTTCCTAAGTTTTGAAGAAAAGAACCGAACAAGACAAATGTACATCTTACTGTAAGTGAATTATCACGTATATTAATTTTTGAATTTTTGAACTGTTCGATTTTCTTTTATCATATTTTTTTATATATTTGATATTTTATATTTAAAAATCAAAATGGCAAATGAAAGAAATCTAGCTCAAGAGGTTGAGCTTGAACCATATAGAATTTCGGAAATATTTTGTATCGTGCCTGAATTTGAAGGTGATCAGATATTTCTCGGAACATTTTTAAATGCATGTGATTGTGCTTATAATATGTCTACCAGAGATCAAAAAGCTCTGTTAGTGATTCACATTAAAAATAAATTAAAGGGAAAAGCGGCTCAACTAATCAGCTCGCGAAATCCTCAGACTTACGCAGAGATAAGACAACTTTTAAATCTTCATTTTGGTGATTCAAGAGACCTTACTTCTCTTATTCATGATTTACAAAGATTAAAACAATTATCGAATGAGTCAGCTCTAACATTTTTCAATAGAGTGCAAGTCTTGAATGCTGAAATGCATGCAAATATAAAAAAACATCAAATTTATCAAATGAACAAAAGGTTGCACAAGAAATTCTTATTGATACTATGGCTCTTAATACATTATTAACTGGACTTGAACCCCGTCTAGGACAACTTATTCGTGCTAGTCAGCCTGAAAACTTGTTAGAAGCACAAATTCACATACGAAGAGAATTGCAATTATCATATTTTGAGAACCAAAAATTTAATAAGCCAGCTTCTAATATTGTAAGTAAACCTCAAAATATATTAAATGTTAGAAAACCCCAAATACAAACTGTAAAATGCTTTTCATGTGGTAAAAATGGTCATACTTCTAATCAATGTCGTTTCCAACAGCAGAGAGCATCAGCTCCAAGCTATAACCCAAATTTCAATAATAATTTCCAGAGACCAATGAATTTCCAAAATCAATCACAAAATACTGTGCAAAATAGACCGAATGTTCCTATTCAACAAAGACCTTTTATTTCGCAGGGACAATCTCAGATAAGACCATCAGTAATTCAAAAGAATCCAAAATTTCAACAAAGAGCTCATTTAGTCGGCTTCAATGGTGAAAACGATTCAGATTATTATTTCGAAAATAATCAAGATATTTTTGAAAATGAAATCCAAGAAAATTATAGTAACTATTCCCAATCATCAGACTATTCTCCGGATTTTGAAAATTATCCACAAGATATTGAAACTCCTGAAAACTCCAATTTCCAGGATTTTCCCATTTCTCAAATCAAAGACCATCCCCCAGATTCTCCGACAACAGAGAATTTAATTTCAGAAACAGTTACCAGAATCCAAACATTAAATTTCGAAGAGATGAACCTGAATGTAAATTTTCCCGAACAAAATTTTCTTTAAATCCATTTTTGACTGTTAATTCCAAAAATCTTTATTATATTGAAGATGCTTCTAAAGAGTTTAAGTTGCTTATTGATACAGGTGCAGGAGTTTCTATTTTTAAAGAAAATACTGTTAAGAAATTTCCTCAAAGATTTACTGAATATGTAACTATTCAAGGGATAACTGATCAAAAAATTTTACGAAAAGAATCTGTTCTTATTCCATTTTCTGCAAAAGATCCACATAAAGTTTTTATTTATAATCTTAATATTGATTTTGATGGAATTTTGGGTTAAGATTTCCTATAACATTATAATTGTATAATTGATTTGAATTCAAAACAATTGATTACTAATTTCAAAACTATACCTCTGTTTAAAGTTACCGAAACATCACACTTGTCTCAAAATAATCAAATTGGTGAACAAGATTCTGAATTCTTACAATTTGAACAAAATACTGAAAATTGTTATAAAAAAATAGCTGAGAAAAAAATTGATATTTTTGACATGCCTCACGATTATTCATTAGCTCATTGCGTGGCGGAAGATATGCAAATGCAAAAAGGCATTGCCGCGGAATTTAAGAAACGATTTGGAAATATAGAAAAATTATTAAGTCAAAATCAAAAACAAGGTGGTTTAGCAGGTTTGAAAATTAAGAATGCAAATACAACTAGATATATTTATTATCTTGTAACAAAAGAAACTTCAACCGGAAAACCCACTTATCAGACTTTATGGTCATCTTTAAAGAAATTGAGAATTCATGTTGGTAAAAACAATGTTCAATAATTAGCTATGCCAAAAATAGGGTGTGGATTGGACAAGTTAGATTGGACGTATGTTAAAAAAATGATATCTTATCTTTTTAGAAATTTAGGTGTTGAAATTGTTATTTGTTTGCCAAAGATACAAAATCGAATTTTTATTGAGCCAAGAATTGAAAAAATTTTCAAATTGAAATGTAATTTAACAAACACAGATGCACTACTTTTCGGACAAGCAATAGAAAATGTTAGAATTCCAAATGCTTTGGTACATGTAAATGAAGAAGTTGAATTCTTTACTTCAATTATTAATTCGAATGCTATTCCAAAAATTGTTGAATTTCCAAATTTGAATCTAGATCCCATTCCGAATTCCGAATGTTTTTTAAATTTTAATTGCGTTAATGAAAATAAAACTAAATTTAATCAACCTGTTGATAGAAACACTATAATTTTGGATCAGTTGCGTTCAGATCATCTCAACGAAGAAGAAAAAGAAATTATCACAAATTTATGTTTAGAATTTTCTGATATTTTTTATTTGGAAGGAGACCAACTAACATTTACTAATGAAATTAAACATTCAATTGAAACTGATAATGCGAAACCTATATTTACTAAATCATATAGATACCCCTAAATTCATAAAGAAGAGGTAAAAACTCAGGTGAACAAAATGTTGGAACAAGGTATTATACGTCATTCTATTTCACCATGGTCATCCCCAGTTTGGGTTGTGCCAAAGAAGCTTGATGCTTCAGGAAAACAAAAATGGCGTGTGGTTGTTGATTATCGTAAATTAAATGAAAATACGGTAGATGATAAATATCCATTACCCAACATTTCTGATCTCCTTGATCAACTAGGAAGATGTCAAAACAGCTTTTTCAGTTGATAACGGTCACTATGAATTCGTTCGAATGCCGTTTGGACTCAAAAATGCCCCGTCCACTTTCCAACGCGTCATGGACAACATTTTACTTGGCATTCAAAATGAAAGATGTCTTGTTTATATGGATGACATATTAATTTATTCTTCTACTATTCATGAACATGTTTCTCGTCTGACTGAAGTTTTCAACAGACTTCGGAATGCCAACTTGAAAATTCAACCAGATAAATGTGAATTTCTTAGAAAAGAAGTCGCTTATCTTGGACATATCATTACCCAAGATGGTGTTAAAACAAATCCAGCCAAAATAGAATGTCTCAAAAATTTCCCGGAACCTAAAAATCCTAAAGATGTAAAATCTTTCCTTGGTTTATCAGGATATTATCGTCGCTTTATACCAAATTTTGCCAAAATTTCTAAACCCCTTACAAGACTTTTACAAAAAGATGTTTCTTTTATTTTTAATAATGAATGTAAAAATTCTTTCAATGATCTAAAAGCTGCACTTACTTCAGATCCTATTTTGAGATATCCAAATTTTGAAGAACCATTTATTCTCACAACTGATGCTAGTGCATTTGCCATTGGCGCTGTTCTATCACAAGGTCCCATTGGTAAAGATCTACCAGTAAGTTATGCTTCGAGAACATTATGTAGTGCAGAAACAAGGTATTCAACAATAGAACGAGAACTCCTTGCTATTGTATGGGCAGTAAAACATTTTCGTCCTTATTTATTTAGAAGAAAATTTACGCTAGTCACTGATCATCGTCCAGTAACATGGCTTTTTTCCATTAAAGATCCCGGAAGCAGACTAGCTAGATGGCGACTCAAATTGGAAGAATATGATTACAAAATTGAGTACAAGCCAGGCAAAATTAATAAAAATGCAGATGCACTTTCAAGAATTAAAATTAATCATTTTAAAGAATGTGCAAATTTGCAATCTAAAATTACAATTTTGGCAAATAATGAAACTAATGAGGTTATACCATCAACAAGTAAAGACCCTAATGATCCTATAGAACCACAAAAAAAAAATGAAACACTTATAGAGGAACAGGATGAATTAATGACGGACGAATTTAATAGATTTGTTGACCTTTACAAAACAAAATCAATAATCGATTATTCAAAAATTGAAACATCAAATGACCAGTTACTGGATAAGACTCATAAGAATATTGTCACTTTATTTTGGCAAAATAAACTTGAAGATTTACATTATAAAATTATTGAAGATATTTTTGATGAAAATTTTGATTTTCAAATGAATTTAGTAAATATTGTTTCTAGTAAAACTGTGAAAGATCGCAAGTATTTTATAATACCTCTTATTTACGATCCAGAGTTTGTAGTTCAACAATTATTTTATACATTATTTAAAGAACAAAGTAAATTTGATCCTTCAAAAACTTATTATATAGAAAATAATCTTGAGTTACCTATTTTAGAAGTATTCTCTTTTATTTTTGCTAATATTGATTTAAAATTTGTAGTTTGTCAAAATATTGTTAAAACACCTGACCGATATGAAATACCTATCATATTGGACCAATATCATAAAGGCAAAAGTAATTTACATCGTGGAATAAATGAAACTATACGACGGATAAAATCTAAGTATAACTGGACAGGACTAACAAAAGATGTACAACAATTTATTAAAAACTGTGAAACTTGTCAAAAAGTAAAAATCTGTCGTAAGAATTTAAGCACTCTTCTGGTAATAACAGAAACACCAAAAACTCCGTTTGAAAGAATTAATATTGATATTTTTGAGTATCCAACAAGAAATTACGCTTTAACGATTCGAGATGAGTTAACTAAATTTACTCAAGCTTATCCTATTTCAAATAAAAAAGCTTCAACAGTTGTAAATACACTATTAATATTCTTTCAACATTTCGGAACACCTTTGAGAATTCATTGCGATTATGGTCGAGAATTTGATAATTCATTAATAAAAGATTTGTGTACGCTTTATGACATAAAGCTCACTTTTTCTAGCGTTGGCCATCCACAATCGAATGGTTCTTTAGAAAGATTTCACGGAACTCTTGTGGAAATGATCCGTGCACATAAGACAGAAAATCCAGACGAACATCCGTTTAATATTTTGCCATATGCGGTTATATGTTATAATAATACTAAAAAACAAAACAACAGGTTTTACCCCATATGAACTGATTTTGGGTCATACGTCTAGTAGACCACCTGAAACTTTGTAAAATGAGAAGGCCCTTATTACCAAATATATACGTATACGTATATATATACGCAATTATTTGATAATTCTGCAATAGTTTTAGATCCGCAAACTAATCAAAAATTAATTTCGATAGACTGAAACCCTACTATGAGTAGTTTCTTTGGTTTCAGATTCTTAGTGCTGATAAATATTATATCAGCTCAATACACACTTAATCCTGTTAATAACACCGTTGGAATATTTTTCCATGAAGAATGTATTATCAAAATTACGAATGAAAAATGGACACTTTTAGTTTACAAAGATCTGGCCCCAATTAAAAAAACAATGGAAAATAATGATAAAATACTTATAGAAATTTTGGATACTTTAGAAGATCCGTCTCCAAGGTTTATAGCTTTTAATTCTGAAGTTCAAACACACATAAGTTTATTATCACAAATTTCGAATTCAATAGGTCAAAAATATAAAGAAATTATAGGAGAAACTAAATCATATAACTCCTGGGCAAAGCGAGGTATATTTAATGGAATCGGAA
Organism: Crioceris asparagi; assembly: GCA_958507055.1. Lineage (NCBI taxonomy): Eukaryota > Metazoa > Arthropoda > Insecta > Coleoptera > Chrysomelidae > Crioceris > Crioceris asparagi. The sequence continues at coordinate 40,990,185 of OY293831.1, forward strand.
CTGTTTGGAAAACTATTACTGGTAATTTAGATGCATCAGATGGAGAATATTATATTGATTGTATTAACAAATTATCTCATGATGAATTTGAGTTGGAAAATCTTCTTAAAAAACAAATTTCAGTTACAACTTCTGTTATTAAAAATTTTAATAATACTATACAAAAATTACAAATTGATAAGAAGACTTTTAATGAAGATATAAAAGAAATTCAAAATACTTTGATGGATATTGCTGATGATGTCGCATTTTATGAAGCACAAATAAGGATATTGAATATTTGTGAATCACTAATGGAAAGCTATATTTTCTTAGAAGATTCCCTTAATACTATTTTAAATTCTATCACTTTTGCTCGCATAAGATTATTACATAGCTCAATAATAGCACCTTCAGATTTAATGAATTCATTACAAGATATAGCAAAATCTCTTATAAGAAATAATTTACCTTTACAACCGTATACGTCAAATATAGCTAATTATCTTAATATTATTGAATTAGAGGCATATCAATCAGAAAGTAAAATAATATTTGTTCTCAAAATTCCTCTCATTGATCCAGAAGCTTATATACTATATCGACTCTATCCAATACCAATATTAGATGATCGAACAGGTATCTATCATATTTTACCAATTACACAAAAATATATTGCGCGGGATGATGATTCACTGCTGTATTTGTCATTGCGAAATCTGGATAATTGCAAGACTCTTGAAAGAATCATAAAAATCTGTTCTAAGCTCCTCCCATATCCAATTGACAACGATGCAATTTGCGAAGCACAACTATTAAGAAGATTAACTCAGATGCCCAAGACATGTCAGACATCTCTTCTTTTTGTTAAAGATTATAATGTCTACCAAATTGATTTAAATCTATGGTTAATCACTGTTTCGGACCCTTTGCCAATCACGATTAAATGTGGAAATAGGGAAATTAAATCAGAAATTATTAAAACTAATAGTTTACTGAAATTACAACCTGAGTGTAGTGCCTTTATTGGAAGTACAAGAGTTCATGCTCAATACCCAATTGACACATACCAAGAAATCAAGTATCGAAGTCATCCAGTCACAATTCCATTTGACTGTTGCAAAGATATTCCTGAAAAATTACAAATTCCTGAACTAGAACCTCTTAAGTTGAACAAAATTAATTCCGAAGATTTGAATATTGCACAACACAAACTAAATCAGTATTCAGAAGAATTAGAAAAAAATGATGAAACAATCTCCGATCAGTAAATATACACATCGGTTCACCATTTTAACCATTGTAGTAATAATTTTATTGGTAATACTTTATGTGAAGAAAGCATCATCGAATTGGAATAGCTTTAACCAACGATTACCCACCATCACCACCAGGACCAGGTTCCAGTATTTCATTCCAGCAAAGTATAAGAAGAATTCTTCCGAAAAGAAGAGCAAGTATCCATGTCGGAGAACCCATAGAAGAGAATATCGAATTAAATCCAAATAAATCATTAACTTAAAAAGTTGTTGCAAACTCCACCAACTTTTCTTAAATGGGGGAGTTGTTATATAAAGTTATAATTGAATTATTTTTTAAAGTCAAATAATAATAACAATAACAAAGTATTATTTTAAATATTATTTCATAATATTATATTACATCCGCAAGATGCAGTATCTCACCATATCGTATTACATCTGCAAGACGCAGTAATATTGCACTATATCATATTACATCTCCAAGACGCAGTTTAAGAAGATAACAAAAGTGATAAGGATATTTACGTGCCAGAGATGCATGTTTATCCAGTTCGGCCTCCAAAAAGACATTACTATGTATTTTATTTATAATATTCTAGAAGTTTCGATTCAACCTTAGGAGAAAAGATCGGGGAGTTCGAAAAGGAAAAAAAGGATGTAGTTTTGGGCGCCAGCTAGACTATAATATAGCCTCCAAATACCTTCCAGTACTAACCTGACCCTTAGCCTAGCTATTCGAGTAAGGTGAAAAGAAAAGAAATGGTAACAACGGTGTATTCAAACACAAGATCTATAAATTTACACAAATATACCTAAGCTAAAACAAAATAAAATATCAGCCCTATCTGGTCCCGTTTAACAGACAATGGTCATAAAGAGTTAACGAAATTTAATTAATGAAACTCAAGAGAATAAAACAAATATTGATAGTAATTCAACGCTTGCGACGTGTGAGCTCATTCGTACGCAGATCGTTTTATACATATAAGATATACAAAATATTTATAGCTAACAGTTACGCAATATGTAAGAAAAACAAATAACCCATCAAAGATTTCAGTTCATAAATAAGTGGAAGAAATATATATATATATATACATCTATATGTAATAGAGTTTACCAATAATATGCAGGCGTACAACAATAATAAAAAAAAGAATGAATTGTATGAACTAAATAGTCGATTACATAAAAGTATTTGTTGAATGATTCATAACATATATTAATAAATGCAATAATTTTAACCAGCCTGAAATCCTTGGGAGCCTCCATCGGCAACACACGGCGCCACGGAAAATCCAGCCAGAACAGAGTATACCAGAGAATTCTGCCCCACACGTCCAAATTAGACAACTCATATACGTCGAGCTAGGTACCATCAATATTCCAAACAGGATTATGCGATAAAGAGACCTGGGACCAAACCAAGGTCCGTATCTAGGACCATACCGTGGACCCATGAAAGTATCAGTGTCGATAATTAACCAGGAGACACCCCAAGAGAACTTAGGAATCAGAAGGAAGTTATCAAACATACCCTATCGGTCTTCACGGGGGCTCCTTTGACAAAACAGTGGCAGATCAGTCGACGAAGGTGGCTTAACCTACAAATCCCATGTGCTGCATGAATCCGCAACAGCGATGAGGTCAAAAAAAATATCCAGCGCTCCAAAACCAATTAACGCACCTTTGTCCCTCTAGTCAGTGTAGTCAATCTCAGATCCGTATGAACAACGATGATTAAAGATTTATCATTTCCAAAGATCGATACACTCCTTAACACTCAGAACTGTCAAGGTCAACCACTATCGAAGTGAACTAATCGACTGCCCAAATTTTTGAGTCCATCCTGACACAGGATTTTCCCCAAGCGCAAGACAGTTTTCTCATAGGACCACGAATAATCTTTATTCACGGCTCACACTACCGTGTGTCTCGAGCCAATATGTCACAGATAAATACCAACAACGTATTCCAAGATGAACCATAACATCACCATATAAACAATAAGTAGGAAAATATTACTTATAGAAAAATAACGTTATATATTCACTTACTTGTGTTGTGAGTCAATATTATATTTTATTTGTACTTTAATTTTTTTGTGTTAATAAATAATTGATTTTTTAAAAAGTGATCTTGGAGTTATGTGATTTAACATATATATATTATATAATTGAAGATTTATTTCAATAAAAAATTTTCTGTCAACGTGCTGAAACGATGAGAACGTATGTCAAGCAATTCCAGAAATATTTGGAAATTATCCTAGAAAAAGGTCTACAAGTACACCGCAAAAACAATAAAGAGTGAGTAGACTACTCAGCTTATATATAACAGAAGTAATAAGCACTAACATAACGAAGCAATTCCAAAATCTGCATATTAATTCGTCGATCACTTTTACCACAAATATTTTTTCAACACATACAATGGATAGTGTACTATGTGCAATATGTAAATTAGATGTTACTGGTCAAACTCGTGAGTGTGTTGCATGCATGAGACCAACACACTCATTGCTCATTGGAAATGTTGGAGGTGCTATAGTATCCATCAAAATTCACAACCGCTAACAGATAATACAATTAATAACTCTCAATTCAACCAAATTATACAAAACTGGACACCCTAGATTGCAAGATCTACTCAGCTGCAAATAAAGATCAACTAGCGGACATTGGTGCAAGCATCAAGAACCTGGCTATATCTCTTCAAAATTGTGAAAATAATATTTCGACATTGTCTAGAGCGAATCTTGAACTAAAACACAGGATTGATTCTATAGAAAACAAGCATCATTCACTGGATGAACTATTTGTAGAATTTAAGGAACGTGAGAAGCGCGAAAGAAATTTGATAATTTTTGGGCTCACTGATCGAGGAACAGATGTAGATGATGTGAAAGAGCTACTACAACAAATAGAGCCAGATGTCAACTACAACAAATGCTACCGAATCGGGAAAAATGATACGAAGTCTATCAAAGTAGAATTCTCTTCACCGGAGTCAGTTATGAATATCTTGAAAAAGAAAAAAGATATCCTAAAAACAGTGACTATTTTAAAGATGTCTCATTGAAATCTGATATGACGCCACAACAGACCAAGCAATTAAAAGATCTACGAGATGAACTGGAATCAAAAAAAAAGGAGAACAAAATCTGACAATCAAGTATATCAACAAGCGTCCCCAAATAGTCACTACAAAAAAGCGTGGGAGAGAAACAGAAGAAATATCACCTGAAAAAACACGCCGCAATAAATCAGGCGGGTCTGATGTAACTACCAATATATAGCAATCAATCATTATTATATTCTGGAATATGAGCGGCTACAAACATATCAATGACCTCCTTGAAGAAAACATGCAATTTGAACTGATCTGTCTGAATGAAACCTGGGCCGATTATGCCATAAAAGCCCCCCATGAGCTTAGCGACTTTGCCATTCTGCAATCACCAGCGGTACGAGAAGCCTCAAGAGGTAGAGCTAGCGGAGGACTATGTATCTTCATAAGGAAAATTTTTACTGCAAGTATAATAGATACATCATTTTTGTGGATTGTGGCCCATATTTATAATAAGTCTCTGTCAATTATTATTATTTTTATTTACTTCAGGCCAAATAATAGTAAAAAATGTAACATAGACCAGGAACTAGAGCTATTACAGATTCTCTTCTCAGAAGTGGCAGATTCGTTCCCTGAAACTCCGATTCTAATTTGTGGAGATTTCAACTCCAGAGTTGGCGAATTAGCCTCCAACTGTCCAGAACTTTTTGAGGGAACGAGTCTTTCACACTCTAGGTTAAGTTGCGTTAATACAATAAACACAAGAGGGAGGACACTATTGAACTGTTTTGGTAGTCACGGCTATATCCTTCTAAACGGTAGAACATTAAACGATCGACCTGCGAACTTCCCATTTTGCAGCTCTGAGGGCAATAGCGTTATTGATTGTTGCTTCGCCAACATTTTCGCTTTGCCAATTGTCAGAAACCTTACCGTTCAAGCACGTACATTTGTTTCAGATCACTTTCCAGTTATACTATCAATGAACTTAAAAATAGAACCTTCTCTAAATTTACCTTCAGAAAATATTATCGAGACCGACTCTGCCCCAGTACTCAAGTGGGACGAAAGCGCGAAGATTCAATTCAAAACAGCAATGTACTACTCTAGCAGAGCAATAAATCACAGCGATACGAATGACTCGTATGAAAACCTAAAATAAGCGATTTGGGAAGCTACAGAATGCGCTGGCTTAGTGCGATTCAAAAAAACGTTGCATATAAATAGAAACTCCCGACAGAAACCGTGGTTTGATAACGAATGCTATGAGCTAAAAAAATGTGTAAAACAAAAACTTAAGCAATGCAAACTCGCGAGCTTTATAGGCCAATCAAAAATGGAATATATTGAAACGAAACGTAACTATAAAAAACAGGTTAATGCTAAGAAACGACTTCATGAGAAAACTATAATAGTAACGCTCTCAAATACAAGAAACCAAAAAGACTTCTAGTCATATATAACAAGATTCGGGAAAGTAACCAGCAACCACAATCTTACTGTTGAAGAATGGGATTTTTCTTAGACTCCCTTTATGCACCGAGAGTTAAGAATGAAATCTACTTCTTTGGTACAGCACTCCCCTACCTGGATTCAGATATTAGTTTAGACGAGCGAAGATTGACTTTAAGAGCATGCAAAAGCAATAAAGCCCCCGGATCAGACGAGATTTCCTTCGACTTTCTTAAAAACCTTCTGCAAAACTGGATGGTATATATTACTACTCTTTAAAAAAGATGATCATAATAATCCCGATAATTAGGTACAGGGCTCTGGCACTTCTTAACTGTCTATTAAAGCTATTTACGAAAATACTTTTATCGCGGTTGTTAACCTGGTGTAATGAAAATAAAATAATACCAGAGGAGCAATCTGGATTCAGGCAGGGAAGAGGGTGCATAGACAATATCTATGCCTTGTCGTCCTTGATTCACTTTCATTTAAGATTGAAAAGAAGAAAGATTTTGGTAGCATATAAAGACTTCAAACGCGCATTTGATAGCGTTAATCAAAACCTTCTGGAAAAAATGTATGATCTTGGCAATTCCACCCAAATAATAAATATTATGAAAAATATTTATGATCAAACTGGAGTACAAGTAAAAGCACTAAATGGGCTAATACAAACCTTTGAACTGACAAAAGGGGTTCTTCAAGGGGATCCCCTCTCTCCTTTACTTTTCACGCTCTTTTTAGCAGACTTACCAAAATATTTCGCAGAATGCGGTGCGAAAGGTGTAAAAATTGACGGATATACAGAGATCACTAATCTTTTGTGGGCAGATGATTTGGTAATAATTGCAGGCTCCGAAATTGATTTACAAAGGAACTTAGACATCATGAACGAATATGCTAAATTAAATAAGCTGACTGTAAATGTTCAAAAAACCAGAATAGTAAAGTTTTCAAGACGAGGTAACCCAAAATGTTCTTTTAATTTTCACATAGGTCGGAAGAATGTGTCTAAATACTCTTATTTAGGAGTAGAATTTACGTCATCCAGCCTTTCTAGAGAAATGGTTGAAAATTCTATCCTTAAAACAAATCAAGTAAGTGGAACAGTTTTTATCTGTTAAAATTTTCAGAAAATAATTAATCTATACTGATATATATATACGAGGACTTTTCGTATAAACACGAAAATCTAGAAAACTACATATATTTTATGTTCTTATAGCTTTTCTATACTAATATATATTTACGTAGGTAATGCCTAGCCATTGCCTAGCGACAGCGTCTATCGACAGCTGACAAAAATCGTGATTGCTATAGCAAAATAATGACTGTTATTGTTATACTTTCTTTCTTTATATCTTATTTTGTTTATTTTATTGTACTGAATTTGGAACCAAAAATTAACTACTTGAACCATAATTTTTGCTCTAAAATATTTTTTTTGTTGAATGTTTTTTATAATGTGATATGTACCGACTGCTGCAGTAAGCCTCATAGTATTAGGTTAATACCATGATGTAAAAAGACACCATGCTTAATACATTTTGTACACCATAAAAAACGTTGAATTTCCAATACAGAATATTAAAAATTCAATATAGAAATATTGAACTTCCAATATTTGGAATTGGAAATTCAACAATCCACAATCTACGAAACTGTTTGCCCGGGTAGTGCCGGGTAAAACATAAAGTCATATTAATAAAGTGACATTATTTTTACATTTTGATTTTAAAAATAAAATAAAATTATTCTCATTCCATAAGAAAAAACAAAGTTGAATAAAGTTCCAACTATTTAGAAACACACGGCATAATTGAAAATATTTTCATATTTTAGAATGTTTAAAATAAGATTAATTAATTTTTTTCTAATCTTTACAATAACCTCGTAATCATCAGAATAAACCTCAATCTCCCACCTTGTATTGTAAGTTTATTGATCAAAATAAAATTTTTAAAGTTGAGATTTAGATATAATCGATTAACTAAAATATTTTTACATTTCTGGTGCTTCCAGTTATACCAGAAGTCAGCATCTGCTTTGTTATTTTAAATGGAACACCCTATATATTTTTATATATTTGGAGTACTGTTATAGCTCATACAACATCCATAGACAATCCATTGTTTATTTTCTACAGTCGTGAAGAAGAATTAAAATTAATTCCAAATATTGATCAGAAAAAAAGAGTTTTCTTATGTTTCAGATGATAAATTGCTTCGTATTTGAAAATTATTATATTAAATCAAGTAAGCCATGAAAACAAACGCAGCACTTTAAGTTCCATCAAATATTATAAAACCTATCGATTCTCCAGTATGCCACAAAAATCTCTCAACACATTTTAGGGTAAGGGACAAACTTTTAAAAATTAAATGGAATGGTGTAGTATTCTTTACAAAACCACTGATGGTATAAATAGTACCCCCAACGTCCCGTTGTATCAATCCAATTTTTTTTAAATAGCAGTTTTCTAGATATTACCTTGTAAGACTTTAAAAGAAACACTCTATATATATATATATATATATATATATATATATATATATATATATATTTTGTAGCTCCCACAACGTTTTAGGGGTTGAGTTACCTGGAAAGGTGTAGTTTTCTTTTCAGATCCGTAATTTCTAGAAATCAAAATATAATTTAATGTCAATAATATGTTAATCACAAATTTAAGAAGTCATTGTAATGCATGGTAGTTAGTTAATTTAATAGTTGTTCAAAATGATGGCCATTTTGCTCTACAAATTTGTTAATCCTATTGCGAAATGAACTGCGAACTCTCACCAACATATCTAGGGTGATTTCTTGAACTGCATGTGTAATCCTCTACCTAAAGTCATTAACTGTAGTTGAAGAGGTCACCATGACTTTTTCTTTGAAAAAACCTCACAAGAAGAAGTCTGGCGGTCGGCAGGCCAATTCACCGGCCTACCACGTCCAATCCATTGAAACTAATGACAAAAGTCCATCCGTCTATTAAAGTCTTGTTGATACAGTTGATGGAGGGTTATATGGTAAGGACGAAACGTCAAATTGTGAAATATTCTGTATTCTGAGAACGAAAGTTTTACACATCCCTGAGTCACTAGCTAGATTTCTGGATCCGATGTCATCGTTCATTTTGGTCTTTCTTCACTTGTGTTTTTTCGATGAAAGTTGGCCAGTCTGACGACTTCTAGCTTTTAAACTTTTAACGACTACGTGGGATTTTCGGGATAAATGCTGAAACCTTATGATCCAAAGTTCAGAGGTATTGCGGTAATTTTTTCTACATTCTCTGAGAATTAAAAACATATCAACTTGCCAATTGAATTCATTCATTTTAGAAATAATTAAAAGCCCAACTGAGAGTTGACTTATAACAAATTAACAGAGACAGGAATGAACAGGAACAGGAACGAAAAGGAACAAAATAATAACAAATCACCAAAACTCAACAACAAATTAACAAAATTAACACTAATTATCAAAGGACACATTAAAATAACTCTCGCAATTCGGAGATAATCAACAAAAATTGTTACAGATGTCATAATATGTCAGCAATGCATTATTACTATTACTGCTATTCTATTAAAAAATAACGTTTATTGACAATTTGAGAATTCACATTTTTGTCAACAAACAACAATATTAAAACCTACGAGACTGCAAAGTCTGTTTGTAGGGTAAACATAAATAACATATTTTTAAATCAATTAATAGCTAAAATATTCAATAATTAGTAAGAAACAAAGCATTACAAATAAATAAAAGTATAGAATATAATAGATATAAGTTCTATCACCTTTGAATAATGTTTCTGATTAATTCCCTAGAGTTACTTCTTAAGAAATTATCAACCTCATTTTTAAATTTTCTGATTGTACTTATATTTTTTATAATTTTGGGTAAATAATTATATGCTTTTGGTCCTGTGTACATAAATTTTTTTTGACCTATATTTTTATTTTTAAATGGTATAACGATGTTTTGCTTTTGTCTAGTGAGATGACAGTAAGAAACAATATTGTGATCTTTTTATTCTTAAATTGATCTATTACAAGAATTTTGAAATAAATTTGTATTGGATCAAAAATATAAATTTCTTTATACAATAAATTACTTGGATATCTGCTATTTTTCTTCAATATTGTTTTTAAACAACGTTTTTGTAAAATTTCAATTGGTTTTAAATGCGTTTTAGAAATTCCCCCCCAACCTATTAAACCATATTCAAGATGTGGTTTGAATAGACTGAAGTACAATATTTTCATATATTTATAATCCAATATATTTGATAGAGTTTTCATTTTAAATAATATTCGTCTTAATTTTGCACCTAGGTATGTTATGTATCTTTCCCATTTGAGATGGCTATCTAAAATAATACCAATATATTTAATTTCCTGATTTGAGTAAATAATTATTTCTAAATTTATAGAGATTCCATTGAATTCCGGAATACCTTTACCAGAACTACAAAAAGGAAGAAAAAATCTTTATTAAAATTAATTGGAAGAAGATTTTTGTTCAGCCAGTTTATAATATTGATGAAATCATTTTCAATCTCAAGTTTTAAGTGTTTCCAATTTTCGTTCTCATAATAAATTACAGTGTCATCAGCAAAGGAAATAATTTTACTAGTAGTTTCTATTGAAAAAAAATTATTAATATATATAATGAAAAGTAATGGACCCAAAACAGTTCCTTGGGGTACACCACATGATATAATTTGTGTTTCACTTATTGTGCCATTTAGTTTAACTTGTTGTTTTCTATTTGATAAATAGGAACAAATAAGATCGAGAGCTAAGCCCCGTATTCCAATCTGTTCTAAAGTTTCAAGTAATAATTTGTGATTGACTGTGTCACATGCTTTTGCTAAATTCAAAAAAAATACCTATTGATGGTTTTCTATTATCAATTGAATTATAAATCAGAGAGGTTAAATCTTTTATTGCATCTTGGATTGATTTTTTTTATTTCTAAAACCATATTGCATATTGGACAGTAATTTATGCTTTTCTAAGAAATGATAAATTCTATTTTTAATTATTTTTTCTAATATTTTTGATACATTTGATGTTAGAGAAATCGGTCTATAATTTGTCATATCTGTTTTGTTTCCATGTATATAAATTGGTATAACTGTTGATTTCTTAAATTCTTCTGGATATATTCCTGTAGATAATGATTTATTGAATATATTCGAAAGAGGTTCACTAATATTTCATATTTAATGAAGAATTTTTAATTGCTTTGACATTATCTTTCATTTTATTTGAAGTTAATTGGTTTATCACATTCCACAATTTTTTTGCGTCACTGGTGTTATTTATTTTATTTTTGTAATAATCATTTTTGACTTGATTTATCATTTTAGAAAGAATCTTCTTATATTCTGTATATTGATTTTTTAAGGTAATATTATAAGGGCATTGTTTTAATTTTCTATACAGCTCATTTTTTATTCACTGAGATTATAAATGATTTTGTAATCCACGGTTTTCTCTTTCTCTCTTTACTTTTAATTGTAGTTATTTTTGTTGAATTTTTAACAGAATTTTGAATTATGCCTAAAAATTTGATAACTGCGAAATTAACATCATTTATATTGGAAAAATCTGACCAAGATTCATTTTCATTTAATTTTATTAACTTGTTGTTGTTAATTTGAGTGTAATATCTAGACTGTTTAATATTATTGGAATTAAATTTGCTTTTTATAATTATTTATATATAAGTTATATAGTGGTCTGTAATATCCGACTCTATGGTCGCTCATATAATTTCATCATAATTGTCATCTTTAGAATTCACAAAAATATGATCAATGCAAGTATTTGATAACGATCTAGTTACAGAGTTTATAGATGAAACAAATCCATATTCGCTAAGTATATTTAGATAATTTTGTGTATCTTCATTTTCTTTAAATAAATCTATATTTATATCACTTAAGAATAAGCTATATAAATAATCTTTTGGTTGTTTTTCCAACATATTTTCTAAATCATACAAAAATGTTTCAATATTTGAAATATTTAGTGATCTTTAGAAAGTATTTATATAAATAGTTTCTTTATTATAACTTATTTTTAATTGAATTAAATTACTTGCAGCTATTTTAATAAGTTTATGTGAAATATACAAATCTTTTCTTATGAAAATGACTACTCCATCATTTTGATTTGTTATGCCATCATTATATATTTTTATATAAACATCTGATTTATAAAACTGGGTATCTAATATTTTCCAAGTTTATGTTAATACTATACAATCAATTGAGGTATTTATTTCTTCAAGAAATGTAGTAAATTCATCAAACTTTTTGTTAACACTACGAATGTTATTATGCAAAAGTTTAAAATTAGTAGTATTTCTATTAAGTGATAATATTGTTTTCATTTCATGAGTATTTTTTAGTTCCACATTTTTAATTTTTGGTATTTTAAAATAATTTATATATCTATCCATAATAATTATAATAAAAAATACACTCAATATACATATCTGCTATCACTCTAAAATTTAAATATTTTTTATCTATTCAAAATCAATCTGAGACAAATGATTTTTCTTATAATATATGAATGTTGGACAAGATTGACTGTGAGCTTCATGATTAGTGTCATATTTTTTCCCAAATTTATCATTTGAATAAACACAATTATTACAGCACATATTATTGGATATACATGTTTCTACATTATGATTTCCACCACATTTTGAGCAGAAAATTGAGTTTTTACAATTTTTGCTTATGTGATGAAATCTTTGACAATTTCGACATTGTGAAATACCATTATCATGATAAAGTGTAAAATTTTGCCATCCAATATAAATTTTATTGTTATTGTCCAAACATTTCTTATATAATTTTCCATTTATATCTACAAAAATTTTACAATTTTTTTATCCTGATATTATTTTATGAATTGTATTTTAAAATCGTCATTTTCATTTATCAAATTATTTTGTTTTTTTATTGCTATTTCTTCCTTATCGAGAATTTCTTCATACATAGATTGAGTTCTTTTATAGATTCATTAATTTTTGTTAGTGGATCCATAATAGTATCTTTTTCAACTATATTTGATCTTATTAATTCATATTTTTCTTCGAGAAAGATATTTTATTTTTTTAATAGTTCAATAACTGTGACTTTTTCAGCTAGTAATTTATTTTTTTAGTTTATTGTATTATCTTTTTTGTGATCAATAAGTCTTTTTGCTTTAATATTTCTTTCAAATGTTTAATTTGCTCGTTATTATTACTTTTTTCGATATCTTCTATAGTTTTTTTCGCCCATATTTTAAATTAAATTGTACTGACCTTCTATTTGGTTTATTTTGATAACCATTTATGTCACATCAAATTTACCTTCCTATTTTTCTTATACTTGATAAATTTACCTTCACCACTTGGCCACTTCTTATATTTCGTTTTATCACTCAAACAAAGCTCGTGTATTAAAATCTCTTCCAAACTTATGAAAATTAGGTCAGTAATAGTGCTCTGACTGGAGGCTTGCTAAATTTGTTTTTAATGAAGATACAATTTGAGTTAAATGAGCAATACTAGTTGATGTAAAGAAAACTGAGGCGTCTCTTGAATTTTAAGGAAGCCTAGGTTTATGCCTTATAATCTGCATGTTGGTCATACTCTAGAGCCAAATGACTATCAGCGTAACATTTTCCAGATTCGTGATTAATGAATTGGCAGAGAACGACGGTTTTATTATTCACATTCTTTGGTCTATCTAGGCGTGAAATTATTGTTCATATTCTAATATGGTCATCTGGTACGGATAGCTCCTCATTTATATATATATATATATATATATATATATATATATATATATATATATATATATATTTATTTTATTTTTATTTATTTTGCTTCATGATTCCATGTAGGATCTCATATATCAGAAGTATTAATGATTAATGTTAAAACATAATTTGACTCTATATCAGGACAAGTTAAATTTCATGTGTTTCACTTTGAATGAGCAAACCTATCCTAGTGAGAATACAATAAAAATTCACTACTATAGGTAATTGTTTTACCTTCGCAAATTGAAATTGCTCTAAAAAAATATTTATTGTACATAAGAAAACATCTAAAATTATTTTATAATTCACACAAAGTGCCAGTACTATGTAGTATAATATACATCCAAATGACTGAAAATATATCATAATTTCTATCTTATTGAAGATTGGTTATGAAAAAAAAAACCTAATATATGATAGAGCTCTAGCCGAGTCGGTCTCTTAAATTAAAGCATTTTTGCTTAGGGCTCATTTAGTAATTCTCTTCTATTGCCATTACACAGGGTATTGAAATGGCTTGTAGCAGGGCCTACCACCGTTCTTAGAAATATACCAATAAAAATATATCTTAAATAGTACCCGAGGTATGATGTTTTACCTTATTTTACTTTTGAACATTAATGGCAATTATTCACTAATTAATCTAAATACATCATTAGACTTTACCAGCAAATGGTCACTTGGGTACCAACTATCAAAATATTTTCTTATGAGATGGGGCTTTCGGATAAAAATTGCATTGAAAATGACGAAGAATCACAATCTTAAATTAAAAATATGGTATTCAATTTAAAACAAGAAAGTTAGCTCCTTTTTGAATAACTAATAGAATGACTGCAAAGCCCCATTATTTGAGTTAGGTAGAACGTTTTTATCAATCCAACACTGCAAATTTCTAGATCTAAAATATAAGTAGTCTAACGTCTAATAAATAGAACTGTATATGTATACATCTCAATCCATAGGTACACTCGTAACATTGATATTCTGCAGTGTACAGGGTAGGCCAACGAAAATCTTACATACCGATTTAACGAATGTTAATCAAAAGATGGGAAAATGCTCGGACCGGTCGATTTTTGATTCGAGGGTAAACAACTTTGGTACTTTTGTCAGTCCCATAACTCCTACCCCCTAACGGGGGTAACCATAACCCCCTGATTTTAAATATGGATGAGGGGTATTGCTGTACTTATTTCAAAGATCTCATCGAGTACTATTCAATCCAGAAATTTGGCTTGAAAATTTTCATCGATAACAAAATGACAACTGAAATTGGCAAAGAGACAATGAGAACACCAAGTGACTTAAAAAATGTTATTTTTCTATTAGTTCATTAAATGTTGGAAATAACCACCATTCACCTGCATGCAGTAAAACAAGTTTTTCAAAACGTTCCCGTACATTACGCAACATGTCGGATGTAATTTGACGGTATTCATTTATTATCCGAATTCGCAAATCTTACAGTGAATCGGGCAGGTTAGCATAAATACTATAGTTTAGACCCCAAAGAAAAAATCCGGAGGAGACAGATCAGGTGACCTGGGGGGCCTTCTTCAAATCCAATTTTGAAGAAAAGTTTCTTCCAAAAATTGACCTACAGGTTGTATAAAATGAGATGGTGCACCATCCTGCTGAAAAATGATCGTATGATGTTATTCTCCATTCTCCAATACTTGTGCGAGTTCTGGATAAAGAGTGTTTTCTAATAAATCCTGATTCATTTCGCCACTGAGGTTACCTGGTATAAAAAGGGGCCAATTATATTATTTACATAAATACCCGCCCAAAAATTGAGTTGAGTATGCACTTTATGAAATATTCTAGGATTTTCGTCTGACCAATACCGACAGATATGCCTATTTAGAGATCCATCAAGGTAAAATGAACACTCATCCGAATAACAGATACCGAACATGTAATAATGATAATCGTATATTTTCACAGATCACTTCACAGAGCTGAAGTCGGCGATCAAAATCATCCTCATGCAGTTCCTGAACCAATCGTATCTTGAAAGGATGAAATTTATGTTGCTTAAGGATTCTTCTTATTGTTGTGCATAATACACCAGATGCATCAGACAATTTCCTAGTACTGATCTATTGCTACATGACCTAAAACAGTCACTTCCATCGCTCCGTCTCTTTCATGTACCCTCTTTTTATTTTTGACTGAACCTTTAGCTTCAAATTTGTAAACTAGTTGCAAAACGTAAGTATTGGAGACATTTCTTTCAGGATGACGTTCGTTAAATAAATTAACTGTTATTCGCGCACATTCGTCATTCTCAAAAAACAATTTTAAATTTTCCACCTTTTCTTCTAAGGAATACACCATTTTATTCTAGTGAAAAACCACAAGCGAGTTAAAACATTGTTAACATTCGTAAAAATTCACGATGAAATAGAGGAGTAAATCTGTTTTGAACCAAAAAAAGAAAATAAATAAATTCTGAAATACCAGTCTGATAACAATAATTTTCCTCAAGGTCAATTACAAATATTTTAACTTGTCGTTTCGTTATGGATCGAAGTTTTTGAGCAAAATCTTAGGGTCAGATAGTACTCGATGAGAACTTTGGAATAAGATACAGCAATACCCCTTAACCCTATTTGAAATTAGGGGGTTGTGCTTACCCCCGTTAGGGGGTACGAGTTACGGGACTGAAAAAAGTAGCAAAGTTGTTCACCCATGAAACAAGAATCGACGGGTCTGAGCATTTTTCCTTATTTTGATTTTAAAGTTCATACATCAGGGTGTAAAGTTCTCATTGGCTCACCCTGTATATGTGAAAGTGCCTGTGACTTTTTCAACATAACTTAATTTCATAATCACTTAGAATACAATTGAATTGAACGTATTGTTCATTACTACATACAATTTTCTCGATTAACATATGACATCATAGGTCAGGGTGAATACTTTTTGATAGGCTTCATAATAAGGAGAAATAATACCCTGACCTTTTTAAACACATTATGGCACATACAGCTGTTCGTTCAGCTAGGTGCTTTTGATATAACTTTTTTCGTTGTAAATTGTATATGATATAAAATATTAAAACAAAATTCTGTGAATTGTAAACATGTGGTGTAAATAGATATTATTGTTATTATAGTATTATTACAATTCACATGTTCCGACTTTCACAATAGTTGAGAACATGAACTTCCTAAACGTTTGGTCAAGCAGACACGTGTCTCATCGTTTTTCAAGGTCATTGAAAGATTTCAGCAGCCCATCCGTAGAATTTTAGAAAACCATTGATACCATCTGATATGTCAGGGAAATCTCGCAAAAGGTCAATTCTTAATAATTGTTCAGTATTATAAAATTGTTTCTTCATGCTTAAAATATTTCGAAGTCAAACTGAGCACTCTATGTCAAAAATTCTGAAAATTCAATTATAGCACAGGAAAGGTTAGAAAATGGTCATAAAAGCACTGACCTTTTATAAAGTATTTTATTGATTATTCAATATTTTATTCAATATTTTCTATGTTGTATTGAAAGGAAAATATAAATAATTTTTTATATATCGATCTAAAATAGTCACAATTGCTTAGTAAAAAAATTGTTTCAGTGCACAGAACACATAATTGGCTCTTCACATTGGATACAGACATGTTGAAGTTAACGGCAAATAAAAAGCCAAGGAAGCATATATTTTTTATTGGATCTGGATTTATCTTTAAGAAGCAGATCTTCAATTTGCAATGTAATTTTTTAAGTTCTCTTTGCATTTCTGGGAGGCACCGGTTAAAGGTGCGCCTTTCGATCTAGATGAATTTTGCTAGATGTCGAAGGTTATTTTGATGATTTGCCAATAAAAAGTAATATATCTCTTGTTTTTTATTTGTAGTTAACTGATATGTTCCTATCCGCGAATCATGCCTCAACTATTTGTTCGATGCACGGGGATAATATAAAATTCGAAGCTGGTCAGTGTTGAGAATGTTCACGTATTTAAGTTTTGGTAATGTACTCCACAGTTTGAAAGTGATGTGAATGTCCAATTTCAAATTACAATCAACGAAAACTCCCAAATATTTAATATGTCGGACCATCGACATCGTTTGGTGATCATCTATTTAAAGAGTGTCATATTTTGGTAAGTTCGTCGCGTATGAAGTGAAACATATTAAGTGAGTTTTACCGACATTTATTGTTAAAAACCTAGTTTAAATCCACTCCTTAATTATATTTAAATTATTTTCGGCTATTTTTTCAAATGTCTACATGTATAATTGCTGTATCGTCAGCAAAACTCACCACTATGTCTAATTTCAATATTTCATTGAGATAAATATTGGAAAGTATAGGTCCCAAGACTACACCTTGAGGAAATGATATTTTATCACACTTTCTTCATTAAGCTATAACTGGATTCTTACTCTCTGGACTCTTTGATTTAGATAGATATTTCCATCAGGTAGTATGGCTTTCCTCTGATTCCAACACCTTCCAATACTTAACAAATTGAGATGAGCCACCGTGTCGAACTCTTTAGCGAGCTCTATGAATATGGCCAATGTTGATTTCGATTTGTTCACATATTTTTTACATATACTATGGCGTCTTGAGTTAACCAGATTTCTGTTTTGCAAAATTAGAGATCAAGGAATATTTTCTTTGGTTCCATATTTGTGTGTTACAATAAGCTTAATAAAAGGGGTATAGAAATCATCGAAGAAATAGACAAGAAAAAAGTAAAAAAAGTATCTTCAACGTTTATAAAGCTCTTGTAGAGTCATTGTTGAGTTATGGTATTATCATATGGGGCGGCTTGTATCAAAGTACTTTAAGACAAATAAATGTAGTCCAAAACTACATACTAAAAGTAATACTTAAAAAAAATAAACTTCATTCTACTCAACGTTTATACTCTGAAGAGATCCTAAACGTTCGTTCCCTATATGTATTGAATGAGTGCAAATATGTTTTCAAGAAACCAGAAGTAAAAAATTATGTAAGGCACTTCTACGAAACCAAAAATAAAACAAATAAACATCTTATAATTCCAGTGAGTAACAGAAATCTAAATTTAAGAAGTATAAATTATCTAGCCCCAAAGATTTATAATATTATACCAACTAATATTAAAAATGCTACTAGCATGAAATTATACAGACATAAATGTAGAATATATATAGCATCTAATTGGGCGAAATTTCAAGAATTATTTTAAGTTAGTAGGTACCTAACAGACTATCGCAAACAATAAAGTATGTACCTTATATTAATTGTACTATTGTTTATATTTTATACCATTTTTGTGTCATAAATATTGATATGAAATTATTCTTATTTTGAGTTTATTTTATTTATTCTTATTTTTATTTTATATATTGTTTTGTCATCATTATGATAAAAGTATAGGTTAACTAATTATTGTGAGAACACTTCTTGCACATACAGATGTCTAAACATCTAGGTGCAGACCTAACAAATTAGAAATTATTATCTGTTATTTTATACGAATTAATTATTATTTTGTTAAAATGGAATTTTTTTTGTTAAATTTGAATTTGAAGAATATATTATTATTATTATTATTACACATTGCACAATTACTAACTTACACTGAATTGAGACTTAAAAATAGGTAGGTACATCATAAATTATTAAGTTATCAAAACTAAATTGAAGCTCTAACCACATACATAGTAAATTGAGCACAACTGCTAACTGAAGATTATGGTAGAACTGAAAGATATGTTCATAAGTAGCAAAAATCTCCCTCTAATGAGGATAAAGAGAAGGGTAAAATGGTATTTATCCTTTTTATTAAAATTTTTAATACATGGAATTCAAAGTAACTGTCTTTTATTTTGTTATTTGATTTGAGTGTACTTAGTTAATTTTGTCTATGGGTTGTACGTCTGAAGTCTGAACTTTCAATTAAGAAATAAACAAAAATAAAACGTATGGCGCAAAGTTGTAATTTATGAGGCTGAATTTTCTTTAAAACGTAAATGAGACGGTCAAAAACCGGCCGGCATAATTGATCTAGGGTGTACAAGCCTAAGTCTGGTGAGTAATCTATGGTCATGTAATTACAATTGCTTTTGTATCTTCATTCTCTTCTACTGCATTTGCTTTTTTTTGGTTTTGTGGCCTTTTCTAAAAGGACAAAAGAAGCGATAATAAGCCCAGGAGATGAAAATGTTAACTAGAATAATTTTGTTAATATTATTATTCAGCCAACTTGGGTTCAATTCAAACTAGGAGTGTAGATGCTTCTTGGCCTGGATTCGCACCTACACAACTCTTGAATAATACGTATAATCGTAATGCAATGCAAACAGGTTGGAGTTACTCCTATGCAAATATTTTATAAGAGATTAGATTAGATTAGATCTTAACTTTATTGTTTAGAAAGTTAAACAAAAATATGTTCCGAGTTTATACATTGGTAATAGAATAAATTAAAAATAAAGTAACTGTTGAGCATTCCTGAACAGCGAGCTGACCCCGGAGTAGGACCTTGAATGTAGAGATGGTAGCTGCAAGTTTTACAAGAATAGGCAAAGCGTTCCAGAGCCTTGAAGCAACAACTGAAAACTCTTCTTTGTAATTGCGGTAGTTTGGAATAACTAGTTCATGAGCATTGCCGATGTGATCCCGCGTCAGAATAAATCGCCAGGAGCTCTGTCAAATAAGAAGATTGATGGATATTGAGCTGCGCTGCAATTTGAGGTCCCAGTATCTTGTAAAACCACGAGGTTGTAATAAATGTGTGGTAGAATTACTGCATTGACCAAAATTTTCCGCAGTTGTTGGTCAGTATATCTTCGAAAACAATACAGTGGATAAAAACGCTAGTGACCCTTTTAGTGACATGGCGAACATAATCCATGAAGGTCAGATTAGAGTCCATCATTACATCGACATTCTTCACATAGCTGGAGAAGGGAATAGTCAGATAATACTGTCCAAGTGAGGGCAATAAACTGAAGTCAAGGTTATTTATAAATCGCCGAGCACCGAAGAAAATAGCTTTAGTGTTTCAAAGGTTGAGGTTTTGTTTATTAGTTTCAGGCCCAATACCTGATGCGAAGGATGTCTTGATTGAGATTGAGAACTAGCATTGTTGATGAAAATGGAAAATAGCAGAGGTCCAAGAATTGAACCTTGAGGAACTTCCATGTTGGTGCATTTCTAGGAGGTTAGAGAGCCGTCAAGATATTTAACAGCCTTCATGCAACCGCTTAGATGGGCTTGATAACAGGAGGGAGCGCAAGCTGATAACCTCCCAATTATCAAATTTAAGCAGATGCAGTAAGTGACAAAGTGTATCATAGGCTTTGTAAAAATAAAATAGAATGAGAACAATCAGCTTTCGATATCTTTATTGGATCGAATGTCATTAACCAATCTGAGCAAAGCAGTTTGCGTACTATGTCCAGGTCGAAATCCGCACTGGTGAGAGTCTAGCAAGTTGTGCTACAGAAGATATGATGATAGCTGATTATATGCTCGATGTTCGATGGCTGTGCTCATAAATTGCAGTAGAGCAATAGGACGATAGTCACTTGGTGTCATCGGACTCTTATCTTGTTTACTGGAACGACCAGGGCTCGTTGGCAGATAGCAGAAAAATTACTCTGACTGAATGATTAGTTGAACAGTGTTCTGATCAATTCTAAAATAGCAGGCAAAGTCAGCAGTATCATCCTGCGAGAAATTCCATTGGAATCGACAGCGTTAGACTTAATAGAAGCGATGACCTCACGTGTATCATCTGTTGTAACTTCAGTAAACTCAAAGATCGGCTTAGAAATAGATATTTGATTCGACATAATGGTAGTAGATTCCACTGCATCGCTGCAGCAGGAGGGATCCATCGTAGAAATAGCCGCAAAATTTAAGAACTTCTGCAGGAATACTAAGAGGTAATGAGGAAGATGTAGTTAGTGCCAAGCAACCCAATTCACGCCATATAGCCTGAAATCCCTGTGAGTCTAGAACAATAGTTTAATACTCAGCTCGAGATTTTCGAAAAAAATGCAACAGCTCAGAGTTTCGAAGATGCCGAAAGCGCCTATAACAGGTATGGATATTGTGCCTTTCTGACTATATGCCAAGCGTGTCATCTGTACGGCAAGGGGCTAGCTTAGGCGAGTTGACGGTCATTTGCTTCAGTGGGACAAGAAGGTTGACCAGATGCATGAATTCATGGCTGAACGCAGAAGCAAAATCATTTGTCGTTGATCTAGACAGGCAGCTGTATTGTCAAGCTATAGAGCAGGAGGTGTTATTTGGCGATGCTTTGAGTAGCTAACTAAAAGGAATCATCAAATTCGGTGAACGTATATTACATGAAAATTACATACATAAGAAAGCATATGCTGCATTACCCAAATCAAAATACTGACAATGCGCAATTTCTTTTAAATGGCGGTAATCAGACGACGTTTTATTTTAGGAACTTATTATATAAGTCACATAAAAAAACTGCAGGGCTAGGATGAATGGTTCAAGAACAATCAGAAAAAGCTTACTTACCCAAACCATTTTAAAAATTATGTACATAGAAAATCATTACCTATTTTATTTATTACTCGGTATTATGCGGTTGAGCTCTGACAAGGCAATAGGGGTGGCCCGTTTAAGGGGAACCTATACCTTATCTCGAAACCTACGGGGATTACAAAAAAAACTAAATACAAAAGTTGCTTCTACGAAAATAATCTTCATTTTTTTCTATTTTTTCTAATCGTCACGTTGTTATATACAGGGCTATGAAACAAAATTACATTTAAATGGAACACCCTATATTTTATTACATTTAGACAGTACTTTCAAAGACAAATTCAACGATATACATGACTATGGGTAACTGATGCACGGTTTCGAACTTATTAGCGATCATCTTCAGAATTCAGGGTATGTTTCAACCATCATTGTTGGGTAACTCATACACTTTTCAAACTTTTATTTCTAAGAAAATAATGCTTTTCTTCAGGCAATGTTCGAAGTGCCACTATTCACAAAATGATACTTTACTCAATTTTCTTAAATCAGACACCCTGTATATTATTGGATTTTCGAATAGCCACTTCAATGGCAATTTCAAATATATAACATAGTATGGGTCTCTGACATACAGTTTTGGCTTAATTGGCAAATAAAATTAAAAAATGAGGATACCTGTGATTTAAATTATTCAGATATGAAACTGGGAATTAGCTCCTTATCAACTTGTTCAAAACCGTTTTAGGGCGTTGTTAAGAAGTCATATTATAAACAGAATACCAATCTTTGCACAATTTTTACGTCTAAATGTCTTCGTGAAATGACAACCAAAAATTATCACTTTCTAACACTAACTACTAATGCATTTTACTTACAAGTAAAATTGATTAAATTAGATTTTGAGTAAGTCCGCCGTTTTGAAGAATACAAGTATATGCTATTTCTAAATGGTGTATGGCATTTGAGGCGTAAATCGCTACATTCAGATAGTTTACAACCGCGCGAAATCGTTGCTGCACTTCCAATACAGTTGAGTGTTTATCTCTGTAAGCCATATCTTTCAATGTGCCCCACAAAAGTCCACCAGTGTCAAATCTAGACTCCTGGCTGGTCAGGAGATGGTTCCGTTTTGTCCAATCCACTCTCTGAAATTTTCGTTTAAAGACCGAATGATTGCAGCACTTCGATGGTAAGGAGCACGATCTTGCTGCCAAAATAATTTTCGATGCTCCCTTTGGGAAACATTATTATGTAAAAGTGGCCAAATTTCGTTCCTTAATAAGCTGAAATATCGTACTGATGTTAAATTTTCTTGGTGGAATATGGGTCCTACGGTTCTAGATCCAGACTCCAATCATGCGTATTTTTTCTATTAAATAACACCGTATACTTACGTTGTAAATAATGATTCATCGGTCCAAATGATATTTGAAAATATGTTATCAGTAGATATACAAAGCCGTTTCTGTAGACATTTAGGCGTAGAAATAAAATTGTGCAAAGCTTGATATTCTGTTTATAACAGGACTTTTTAACAACGCCCTAAAACGATTGTGAACAAGTTGATAAGAAGCTAATTCTTATACTATGTTATATATTTGAAATTGCCATTAATGTCGCTATTCGAAAATATACAGGGTGTCTCATTTAAGAAAATTGAGTGAAGTATTCTTTTTTGAGTAGTGGCTACACCGCGTATTTTAAGAAAAATATTTCAAATTTGATCATTGCCTGGAAAAAGCATGATTTTCTTAAAAATAATACGTGGATAAAAGTTTAAAATATTTATGAGCAACCCAAATATGATGGTTTAAACATACCCTGTATTCTGAAGATGATCGCTAATGCAACAGTGCATCACAGATCCATAGTCATATATATCGTTGAATTTCTCTTTGAAAGGACTATCTAAAAATGTAATAAAATATAGGATATAGGGTGTTCCATTAAAAAAAATTAACTTTGTTTCACCACCCTGTAGATAACAAAGTGACGATTAGAAAAATTAGTAAGAAATAAAGATCATTTAAGTGGAAACAACTTTTGTATTTAGATTTTTTTGTAACCCCCGTAGGTTTCGAGATAAGGTATAGGCCCCTCTTAAACGGGCCACCCTGTACACACACAAATATGAATATTTTTATAACTAGTAGAAACGCAAAACGAACTCCTATGGGAATAAGAAGTTTGCACTCTCGATCTATTTAATATTATCATCAGTCTAAAATAAAGAGCCAACTTGCTACTAAGTTACTTGATTGGATGATATTCAAATGCATCCTAGAAAATAAATTCAATAGGATCTTTACGTTCTATTGTTTTACAAACCCACGTTGCCAAAATGTATACCAAAATCACATTTTCTTAGGTTTTCATCCACAACAACTTTTTTACTGAATGTTATAAATCAGTGAAAATTTAAAATAATCGTTCT
The DNA here is from genome assembly GCA_958507055.1 of Crioceris asparagi. Classification (NCBI taxonomy): domain Eukaryota; kingdom Metazoa; phylum Arthropoda; class Insecta; order Coleoptera; family Chrysomelidae; genus Crioceris; species Crioceris asparagi. The sequence goes on from OY293831.1 coordinate 41,014,706, forward strand.
TTATAACCCGTTAAAATCCTACATGGCATTCACACTAAAAAAATAATGATGGTTGCACACAACTGAAAAATTAAAGTATGTATGTATGTTATATCAACCAATATTGCTGACTCTGCTAAACCCATGAACTCGACTTCACAACAGTATGATGACAATGCAGTACCAGGAATATCATATTTCAACATATCGTACTTCAACTGATAACATATCCAGAAACTCTTCTGATTACACCGTCCCGAGTATGCTGACTATGGAATCTGTGAATATGACGCAATTAGTGGCATTTTCCCATGAGAACATTATATTGCATATTGTACATTTTTTCACTATAAATAAGGAACACTTTATAATTTTAATCATTCTGAAATGTAAATCTAAAGTAAGACGAATCTATGTCAGTTTTCATAATCATCCTAACCTTACAGTTAATTTCAATTGTATAATAATTATAATTTAATTCTTATTATTAAATCATTAATAATAAGTGGTGTCAGAAGTAAATAAATAAAATAATTGTTTTTAAAAAGCCAATTAGATAAAACGAAATCTAAAAATTGGTGTCAGAAGTGGGATCTCATCTACACATTCAGCAAGAAAATTGTGGTGGTTTCCAAACCTTCAAGAAGTAAGAAAACACGCAACAGACAAAACAAGTGGCATATCCTCTACGCACCCAGAACAAGGCAACTAACTCGGTGTGGTCAACCCAGATCTCCAGTAGAAGATATTGCAACGCATACGAAGACGGTCTTTCCGATGCCAGGAATACGTACATACTCACCTGACGGAGCAAGCTTCACGGAACCGGATTTCATCTTCTATGTGGAAATTACTGTAAGTCATTTCAGAATCATCTCGTCTTTTAATAATTTAAATTCTATTTATATTTTAAATAAGAAACCAACAGTTCTTAATTCAATAATAAAAGGAAACATATAGAATATAAATTGCAACAAATTTTATGATATTAAGATCCAAGAAAATCAAAATGAGTCAACAAGGCAATAACTCTGTTAATGATAACGCTAGTGTTAATGCTAACGCTAATGTAGATAATATTGAACCATACAAGTTGAGTGAAATTTTCTCAATAATTCCTGAATTTGATGGTAATCAAATATTTCTAAATACTTTTATTCTGTCATGTACAACTGCATTTGGAATGGCTATAGGTAATCAAAGAATTCTCCTTAGCTTACATATCAAAAACAAACTTCGCGGTCGCGCTGCTGAATTAATAAATTCATGCAACCCTGCTACATGGCATGATATAAAAACGCTACTAGAAAGTCATTTTGGAGGTACGAGAGACTTATCATCTCTTATCCAAGATCTACAGAGAATTAGGCAACTACCTAATGAATCTCCGTTAACCTTCATCACCAGATTACAAACCCATGAAGCTAAAATGTACGCTTCAATAAATAAACAAAATTTATCTATCGAAGAAAAGAACGCGCAGACACGTCTAGCGGAAACTATGGCCCTTAATACACTCTTGACAGGCTTAGAACCTAAGCTAGGTCAAATTGTAAGAGCTAGTGACCCTGTAGACATACTGACAGCAACAAATAGAATTAGGAGAGAACTTCAATTAAATTATTTCGAAAATCAGAAACATCAGAATACAAACAAGAATACGGCTTTACAACAACGCAAACCAATTAATCTCCCTCCTAAACATTGTTCAAATTGCAAACGAATTGGTCATGCAACCAATGAATGCAGACAGAGACCTTTCCAACAAAACTTCAATCAAAACTTCCAAGCTTTCCAAGCCAGACCACAATTTCGGTCAAACATTCATCAAAAACCAAATCCTCCAAATAATTTCCAGCAAAATCAATCTTTTACAAATAGACCTTCTGTCATACGTCCTAATCCCAATATAGGTAATATCAGACCAAGCGTCGTCCAACAAAATCCGAATTTCAGTAGATTCCAACAAAACCCTACTTACCATATCAATCAATCCGATAACTATTATGACGAATCATATCAATACGAACCTGAAGATTACTCATATAGTAATTACAATCCACAAGGAAACTTCTACAATTATCAACAAGAAGAAATTAATCAAAGTGAAAACCAGGATTTTCACGTAAGCCCAATAGTTCCAACAGATCCTCCTCCAGAGAAGAAGTCAGATATAGATCAGCTTCAAACCCAAATTCAAGCAATCAATCTTCAAGATTACTACCCTAATCTGAACTTCCCCGAACAGAGCTACTTATAAATCCTCTGCTCGCTGTTAAATCACAAAATTTATTTTACATAACAGACTCGACAAATACTCACAAATTTCTCATTGATTCCGGAGCTGGACTCTCTATCTTTAAACCTCACGTTTGTCAGAAATTTCCCCAGCGATTTCCAGAGAATGTAATAATTCAAGGAATCACTAATCAAAAAGTTCACATTACTGAATCTACACTCGTTCCTTTTAACCGTACAGATCCACACAAAGTCTATATTTGTAATTTAGATATAGAATTTGATGGACTTCTAGGCTCAGACTTCCTCGAACATTACGATTGCGTAATGAACATCAAAACAAGAGAATTAGAAACAAATTTTAAAACCGTCCAACTTCACAAAGTTTCAGATAATATACAAAACATCGAAACCAAGGACACAGAAAGAACAACTAACATAATTAGAATAGAACCAAGAATCGAACAAGTTTATAAATTGAAATGCAATTTATCAAACACTGACGCATTATTAACCGGTATAGAAATAGAAAAAGTACGCCTTCCGCATGCTTTAGTAAAAGTTAATGAAAATGGCGAATTTATAACAACAATTCTTAACGCAAACGCAATTCCTAAAGAAATAAATTTTTCAGATATTAACATAGTACCTATACAACATTTTTCTATTAATAATCTTAGCGAATACGAACACGACATACAACAAGACAGAATTCCCGAAATACGTAACCAACTTCGATTAGAGCATCTAAACGATGAAGAATCAGAGCTCATAACAAATCTGTGTATTGAATTCTCAGACATATTTTACCTCGAAGGAGACAAATTGACTTTTACCAACGAAATTAAACATTCCATTAAAACTAATACCGACAAACCAACATTCACCAAGTCTTATAGGTATCCGCAAATACACAAAGATGAAGTTAAATCCCAGATCAATAAAATGCTTGATCAAGGCATTATTAGACCTTCATGTTCACCTTTTTCATCTCCAGTTTGGGTCGTCCCTAAGAAAATGGACGCATCAGGCAAACAAAAGTGGAGAGTAGTTGTAGATTATCGTAAGCTCAACGAAATCACAATTAACGATAAATATCCGCTGCCAAATATTTCAGACCTCTTAGATCAACTTGGCAAGTGTCAGTATTTCTCTACTCTAGACTTAGCTTCTGGATTTCACCAGATCGAAATTGATCCACAAGATATTCAGAAGACCGCCTTTTCAGTCGAGAATGGACATTTCGAGTTCGTCCGAATGCCTTTCGGTCTCAAAAATGCCCCTTCAACTTTTCAGAGAGTAATGGACAATATATTACTCGGTATACAAAATGAGCGTTGTCTAGTTTATATGGATGACATTATTGTATATTCCCCATCAATACATGAACATATTAACAGACTGACTGACGTTTTTACGAAACTCAGACATGCAAATATGAAAATCCAACCGGATAAGTGTGAATTCCTCCGCAAGGAAGTAGCCTATCTAGGACATCTTGTTACTAAAGATGGTGTCAAACCAAACCCATCTAAGGTTGAATGTATCATAAATTTTCCAACACCTAAGAACCAAAAAGACATAAAATCTTTTCTAGGTTTAGCCGGTTACTACCGAAGATTTATCGAAAACTTCGCTAGAATTTCAAAACCACTAACCAGACTTCTAAAAAAAGACGTTACATTCGATTTTGATTCCGATTGTAAACAATCATTTGATGAATTAAAGCAAGCCCTTATCTCTACCCCAGTGCTCATATATCCAAACTTCGAAGAGCCTTTCATTCTCACAACAGACGCAAGCGCTTTTGCGATTGGTGCAGTACTCTCTCAAGGAATAATTGGTAAAGATCTTCCGATAGCTTATGCATCAAGAACTCTTTGCAAAGCAGAAACAAAATACTCCACCATTGAAAGAGAATTACTTGCGATCGTTTGGGCAGTAAAACACTTTAGACCCTACATCTTTGGAAGAAAATTCACTTTAATCACAGACCATCGTCCCTTAACTTGGCTTTTTTCAGTAAAAGATACAGGTAGTCGATTAGCAAGATGGAGACTAAAGCTCGAAGAATATGACTACGAGATTAAGTACAAACCCGTCCCCGTATCATGTAAAATTTAGCAACTAGTTGCAATCGCGTTGTTGTCTCAGTGTTGCCACAATATACAGTATACGCTGTCTATAAAACATTGGATATAAAAGAGAGAATAGCAGTTTCATTCGGAACATGTTAAAAGTAATTTATTATTCACAAATACATGTAATCAACCTCACTTTGATAATTTTTACTCGAGTATCAATTTAGGCTCAAGACTGACAAAGCGACAACACTGTACCAAATCTGCGTTTTGACAGCGACGATTATGTGATAGTTGCGGTCGCGTTGCAGTTGCTATTTACGTGATAACCCCGCCGGAAAGATAAACAAAAATGCAGATGCACTTTCCCGCATTAAAGTTAATCATATTCAAAATTTATCAAAATTCCAATCTGAATACAATCTAACACCTTATTCAACTTTTGCTTATAATGAGAACATAGATGAAAATATCCCCGAAGATCAAAAGAACAACCCTGAATTTCTAGAAAACATGTATAAAGAATTTGATACATTTGTAAATTTATACAAGACTAAATCCCTTTTGGACTATTCGAAAATAGAATCAAGTAACGGACAATTACTAGATAAGAATAATAAAAATATTCTTACATTTCTTAGACAAAACCAACTGAACGAAATTCAAGAAAAAATTATTGATGATATTTTTGAAGAGAACTACGACTTTGAACATCTTAAAATGAATGTATTATCTAGCAAAACTGTGAAAAATAGAAAATATTTTATAATAGCATTACCATATAATCCAGATACAGTAACTGAATATTTATTTGGAGCCCTTTTCAAAGATCAAGACCTTTTTAAGGACAACCAGACATACTGTGTTGAAACTAGTATTGATTTACCCATACTAGAAATTTTATCATTTATTACTTCAGAAAAACAACTCAAATTTAAAATTTTTCAAAACCAGACCAAAACTCCAGATACAGACGAAATTCCCCTAATCATTGACCAAAATCATAATGGAAAGATGAATTTACACAGAGGAATAAACGAGACTATTCGTCGAATAAGAGAAAGATATAACTGGAACGGACTGACAAAAGACGTTGAGAACTTTATAAAAACTTGTGAAATATGTCAGAAAAATAAAGCATATAGGAAAAATCTCGACAGACCACTCGTAATCACAGAAACTCCAAAAACACCGTTCGAACGTATTAATATAGACATATTAGAAGTTCCTAACAGAAATTATGCCTTAACAATACGCGATGAACTCACAAAATTCAGTCAGGCTTACCCTATCAAAGACAAATCTGCAAAATCAGTAGTTAATACCCTTCTCTTATATTTTCAACACTATGGCACTCCCCTTCGAATACATTCCGATTATGGCCGAGAGTTTGATAATTCTCTACTTAGAGACCTCTGTACATTGTATAACATAAAGATGACATTTTCCAGCGTAGGACATCCGCAGTCTAACGGATCTCTCGAACGATTTCATTCAACTCTGTTAGAAATGATTAGAGTCAATCTCGCCGAATATCCTAACGAACATCCCTTTAATGTTTTACCGTACGCAGTTATTTGCTACAACAATTCGGCAAATAAAACTCATGGTTTCACTCCTTATGAGTTAGTCTTCGGACATACTTCAAGTAGACCGCCAGAGCAGCTATACAATGAAAAAGAATTAATAACAAAATATGTTAGAGATCTGAATAACAGACTTTCACATTTTTACAAAATAGCCAGAGAACGCACTGAAAGCAAGAAACAGAAAGCTAAAGATCGTTTCGATAAGCATGTACACGAAAATACTCCAAATTTTCAAGTAGGAGATAAAGTATTTATTAAAGAGTCACAACTAAAGAACAAGTTACAGAATAAATTTAATGGTCCATACGAAATTTTAGAAATTTTCAATAATTCAGCTATTTTACTTAATTCTAATACTAATCAACAAACAAAAGTTAATTTCGACCGTATGAAACCATATTCTGAAAACTAAAATGTTTTCAGGTACCCCCTATTGGTCAATATGGCCTTTTGCCAATTTCAAATTGATCCTATAAACAACACGATAGGAGTGTTCTATCACGATGAAACAAGAATTATCATCTCCAACGACAAGTGGACTCTACTAGTACACAAGAACATTACAGGACTTTTAGCTGCATATGAAAACAACAACAAAATTTTGGACACTATACGTAATACTTTAAAACCAGATTATCACGCTATGAATATTTTTCGTTCTGACGTACAGACACACGTAGATTTACTAACACAAATATCTAAATCCATACAAGAGAAATTCAACGAAATCATCATAGATACAAAACGCGTTAAAAGAGGTTTAGTGAACATTATAGGAAGCGTATTTAAAACCATAACAGGCAACTTAGATGCTACAGATGGTGAATTTTATACAAAAAATATAGAAAAATTAAACAATGATCAACATCACATTGAAAACCTTCTTAAGAATCAGATTTCAGTATCATCCTCTCTAATTAGAACTTTCAACGAAACAATACAAAATTTAAAAATTGATAGAAAAACATTTAATGAAGATATTTATAAAATTGAAAGAGCAATTCATGATATTAACAACCAAGTTAAAACTGTTGAAGCCAAACTAAACTTTTTGGAAATATGCGAAAAATTAATGGAGAGTTATTTGATTATTGAAGATAATTTAAATGACATTATAAATGCAGTAACATTTGCAAGATTGAAAATAATTCACTCTTCAATTATTTCACCACAAAACTTGGTATCAGCTCTTCAAGAGATATCACAAAACCTTGTGAGAAATAATCTCCCTTTACCAGTAAACATCTCTAAAATTGCACAATATCTTCAATTAATAGAGCTTGAAGCATATCAACAAGATAACCAAATTGTCTTCATTTTGAAAATACCTTTAGTTGAACAACAACTTTATACTCTATATCATCTGTTTCCTATTCCAATTTTGGATAAAAGAACTGGCCTTCATCATATTCTTTCAATTAGTCATAAATACATTGCGCGAAATGATGATTCTCTAATGTATATTCCTGTAAAGGAGCCTAATAATTGTAAAGAAATAGGTCCACATAAGAAGTTGTGTCCCAACTTGTACGCTTACCCCATAGACAACAATGCAGTGTGTGAAGCGCAGTTGTTGAAAAACCGTCAAAATGTGCCCAAAACCTGTGAAAGTTCCGTAATCTACAGTCAAGGCTACAATGTGTTCAAACTCAAAGACAATGTTTGGCTAGTTATCGTAGCAGAACCACTTCAAATAACCATGAACTGTCCTGAACATAACACGAAAATTGTAACAATAATGCAGAACTCAATTGTGAAGTTTACCTCCGAATGTCAAGCCTTCGTAGGAATAACAAAAATCCAAGCAGAAAGCCGAAAATCTACCGACTATGCCGACAATTCTCATCCAGTAATAATACCTTACGAATGTTGTGATCATTTAGTTGAAAGTATCAACATTCCTAAACTAGAACCACTAAAGCTAAATGAAATAAACATGGAAGAATTGGATATTGCAAACCATAAACTAGAGCAATATTCAAAAGAATTAGAAAATCTAATGAACGAACCATTCGTGACCAAAAATATATCTTGGTTCACTTACATTTCTATAGGATCCATTCTATGCATCATTACTATTTATATCATAATGAAAATTTTGAAAAAACTCAAAGGACAAAAGGAAGAAAATGAAGAAAAATCATCCACCTTCAAAAGAATTACAAGTCTACTTCCAAGAAGAAGACCTAACATTGAAAATAATGAAGTAATTGAAATTCCTACCATTGGAATATCCAATCTACCTTAAAAGTTACTGCATAGCACCAACTTTTTATAAATGATGGGAGCTGTTATATCAACCAATATTGCTGACTCTGCTAAACCCATGAACTCGACTTCACAACAGTATGATGACAATGCAGTACCAGGAATATCATATTTCAACATATCGTACTTCAACTGATAACATATCCAGAAACTCTTCTGATTACACCGTCCCGAGTATGCTGACTATGGAATCCGTGAATATGACGAAATTAGTGGCATTTTCCCATGAGAACATTATATTGCATATTGTACATACATTTTTTCACTATAAATAAGGAACACTTTATAATTTTAATCATTCTGAAATGTAAATCTAAAGTAAGACGAATCTATGTCAGTTTTCATAATCATCCTAACCTTACAGTTAATTTCACTTGTATAATAATTATAATTTAATTCTTATTATTAAATCATTAATAATAAGTGGTGTCAGAAGTAAATAAATAAAATAATTGTTTTTAAAAAGCCAATTAGATAAAACGAAATCTAAAATGTATATAACCTATTCTTTTCTTAATATTCAATAAATGAATGTAGTTGGATTTTCTTTTTAGCTGAAGATGCATTATCTTAAACAGCTCCCATTTAATCTTTTCTCTTTTATATTTTCTGAGATACCTATACACCCATCACCAACTTGGGACCATATAGATAGATGATAGCGCTAATCAGTCAATTAAAAACTCAAGTTCTTATATGTGGTTAGTAAAAATATGTTACATAATGTTTTTCCAAGCATAAATTATTCAGGCCAGTCTATTTTATTCATATCTACCACATTCACCTGGTCGCCTACGTCACAATCATAAAGAGTATTTTGATAGAAACTCGATAGCGTTTCACGATATAATGGGTAATCGCTTTTAATAATATTCAAAGTTACTATATACCTAAGTAACATATCTCTTTCAAATTATAAGTTTTAAGTATCATTGTTTGGTGGTCTAGTCTTTTTGACCAATGAACCAAGCGGAGGAAGTATACAATTCGATTGTTTGTCTGCATGTTTTTAGGTAAATTTCTTATAGAAATGTACCTATTGCGATCGTTCGCACTTTTGAATTTCGAAAAAATTATAACGGCATGTTAGACCAAAAAACATCTGGTTCGAATATATATATATATATATATATATATATATATATATATATATATATATATATATATATATATATATATATAATGAATTTTTAATGATTGAGGTTGACTGCAACCCCAATCATTAAAAATTCATCATTAATTAGACAGTCAAGAATTTACAATTCATTTTATATATATATGTAAGCTTGTATGTTACCAAGCTTGGCTATATCATTCGTTGACTAGTGAGTGGGAGTCAGTATGTAACAAGACTCCGAACTGTTAGCACTGTTATTACTGTATGAAAATTACGTAGAGCTTAGCTATTGGCAATTGTATTGATTCAGGTTAGTTTTAAGTTTATTTGTTCACTGTAACATTTTTGTTCGATGCTAATTTGCACTTATTATATTTCAGTTGTTTACTACATCATACTTGTTTCATTCTAACCCTACTTCTCCAGTTAAGTCCCTGCAATAGTGACTTAAATCAATACAATGGGGATCAAAGCAAAATTTTACTTTGTCTCTGAGGCTGGTACAGAGATGAAAAACACTGTTGTTAAAGTGAAAAGAATTCAGCTGCTTGGCCAAAAGGAAAGTTTTTTGTTTCCAACAGATAAGCAGACTAGTGCCCAACATACTCTACTTTTTGAAAATCCAATTGTCAAAAAGGTTGTTAAAAGTTTAAGACTTCGCAATAAATTTCGCAATATTACGCTGACATTATATGAAGATCTTCAAAGAATTTATGTTGATGAAGAAGGTAATGTTGTGTTTCACGACGAATATTTGGAAGAGAATAATACAATGCTGGAGCCAGATGTAAACAGAGAGCCAACAACAACACATGAAAGAAAAACAAGCTCGCTGATGAAGGATATGGTGATTGAAAAGTTCAACGGTGAGAGTACAAATACAGGTGTTTGGATGAATTTATTTGTGCAGGAGTGTGACAGAGTGGGCATTGCCAAAAATAAATACGCGGAAGTATTAAAATCATTTTTAGAGAAGCCTGTATTAGATTGGTATAGTATATTTGTAAAGCAGAAATCTTTACTCAATTGGGAGGCATGGAATAATGCATTTATTGATACTTTCTCTGCACAGTCCTGGACACATATAGCATACGCCTACAACTTTAAGTTTTATAATGGCTCGCTATTAGAATATGCATTAAAGAAAAGAAGATTATTATTAGAAGCGGATGATAGCTTAACCACAAACACACAAATTAACATGATAGTTATTAGTTTACCAAATTTCATTCAAAATAAGTTAGATAGACAATCCATTGTAAACATAGAAAATCTGATGTCAAGACTAAAACAATTTGGTAAGATTAACGATTCAAAAAATGAGAATGTAAACAAGCGAAATACAATTGAAAAGAAACCATGTAATATATGTGATAGGTTAGGTTTCAAAAATAGATTTCATTTAGAAAATGTATGCCGTAATAAGGATAGGCAAATTAAAAATTTTAAAAATGAAAATATCAAAGTTACAAATAATAATGAAATACAGGAGGTAGTAGCTAGCTTTGAGGAGGCAAAAAACGAATAGTCCTCCCACTTATTAAAATTAAGATTCTTGCAAATGGTGATCCAGCATTTGGTTTATATGACTCTGGATCCAATGTCTCTTTAGTAAATAGTACGTTTTTGAATAATAAAAGTAATATCAAACAAATAATAAGTGGGAGAGATACTATTAAGGGTGTAGCTGGAACGGCGATAACAAAGGGGACAGCAACAATACGTATTAAAATTTGTAATTTAGAAAAAGATTTTCAGTTTTTTATTGTTAATGAAGGTATTGATTGTGAATTCCTACTGGGATTAGACGCAATAAAAAAATTTAGGCTCTGTCAAGACGAACATTTGATTATATCACAAAAACAAGAACCAATAAATTTTAATAGACAAACTAACATTAATGAAATAAATTCTAATACAATGGAGAATATTATACAAAAAAAGAGGAAATTTTTGCCAAATCAAAATTTGATATAGGAATAGTAAAAGATTATGAAGCAACTGTGAAACTGACAGAAAATAAATATATTTCAAAGAAACCTTATAGATGCTCTTTTGAAGATAATGTAGAAAGTGAGAAACAAGTGGAAGAGTTGCTCAATGCTGGTTTAATAGAGGAGTCAAGCAGTCCTTATGCAGCTCCTGTAACCATGGTTTTCAAGAAAGAAGAAGGTAAGAGATCACGTATGTGCATTGATTTTAAAGAGCTCAACAAAATTGTAGTGCCAGAGAGTCAGCCTTTTCCAAGGATAGACGATATCACTGTTCGCGCCAGAAACTGTAAATTTTTTTCAAAATTGGATGTTAACTCAGCGTTTTGGTCGATTCCGGTGCGCGCAAAAGATAGACATAAGTTGGGTTTTGTGACTCATCATGGACACTGGCAATGGAAATGTTTACCTTTTGGTTTGAAAACTGCTTCCGCTATTTTTCAAAGAGTTCTAGCAGCTGTAATAAGGAAAAATAAATTGGATGCTTTTGTAGTAAACTATATAGATGATATACTGGTGTTTTCTAAGACTTACGACGATCATGTATGTCATGTAGAGCGAGCACTGCAAGTTTTACATGACCAAATTGAATAAAAACAAATGTCAGTTTGCTCAAAGAAAAATAACATACTTGGGACATGAAATTGGAAACAATATGATTAAGCCAATAAATGATAATTTAGTGGCTATTAAGAAATTCCCTATTCCCAAAACAAAGAAACAAGTTAGACAGTTTCTAGGCAAGGTAAATTTTTATTTGGAGTTCATACCAAATCATGTAGTTTTACTAGATCCTTTGAGAAATTTGTTAAGGAATAATGTACACTTCGATTGGTCTGAAGAGTGTAGGAATAGTTTCAACTCAACTAAAGAATATTTATGTACTGTTCCAGCCTTGGCAATTTTTGATCCAGAGGCTCCAATATTTATTTTCACTGATGCAAGTATGAAAGGAGTTGGAGCAATATTAAAACAGCCACAGAAAGATAACATTTTGAAAACAGTGTTCTTCTTTTCTAGAAAGTTGACAGACGCTCAGAAAAGGAAGAAAGCTATTTTTATAGAATGCCTTGCCATTAAAGAAGCCATATTGTATTGGCAATTTTACTTGATTGGAAAAAAGTTCATTGTATTCTCGGACCATCGGCCATTAGAAAATTTCAATATAAAAAAAAGTAACGATATGGAACTTGTACAGATTTTGAATTATATTTCACATTTTGACTTTGAAATTGTATATAATCCAGGCAAAGACAACATTGAAGCAGATTGTTTGTCCAGAAACCCGGTTTTGGAACCACGTATGGATACAGACAATACAGACAAGGATTCTGTGATTAGAACTTCAAACTTATTGAAACTGAATAATATCAAAGAAAATCAGAAATTGTTAAAAGCCGATGATAAATGCATTATTAAAGGTAACATAATATATAAAATTATAAATAATAGAAAAAAAATATGGATCACTGAAGAATTTGGTAAGTTTCTTATTAATGACGTACATGTTGATCAGGGGCATATAGGCACAAAACAGTTAATTTTAACTTTTGGACAAAAATTTTATTTTAAAAACATGTATAAGCACATAAGATTGACTTGTAGATCTTGCGAAACTTGTATAAAAAATAAATCAAGAATAGGCTGTTTTAAAGCACCGTTCTCTCAACTAGGGCCAGCAAAGGATCCTTTCGAAATAGTGTCTATAGATACAATAGGAGGTTTCAAAGGTAACAAAAGCACAAAAAAAAATTTACACTTGGCGGTGGATCATTTTACAAGATTTGCGTACATAATAACTTCAAAGACTCAAGTTGCAAAGGATTTTATAAACTTAATCAAGAAAGTTGAAAAAGATGGAAGCATTAAACTAGTTTTATCAGACCAGTATCCTGGTATAAATTCAGCACAGTTTAAGCAATATTTAAATAAACAGAAGATAGCATTGGTTTTTACAGCGGTGGATTGCTCGTTTTCTAACGGATTAAACGAAAGGACCAACCAGACTTTGGTAAACAGAATAAGATGCAAAATGTATGACAACGGAAATAAATCATGGCCCCAGTTAGCAGAGGAATGTGTGAAGGATTATAACAACACAATTCACAGTTCGACCGGATTTACACCTAATTATTTGCTGACAGGACTAAACTATTCATTTTTACCGGATGAAATAAACGACAATAACGTGACAAATTTGGTCAGAAATAGAGAAATAGCTTTTAGAAAATCAAAAGAGATTCCCAATCAAAATAAGGAATATTATGATAAGAAGGTAAAACAGATAAATTATAAGGTAGGAGATTTAGTTTATGTACAGAGCGTTAACAAACTGAATAGAGGTAAAACAGATCCAATTAGAATAGGTCCTTTTAAATTAAAAGAGAAAATTTCTGATGTAATGTTTTTGTTAGATAGTAGATTTAGAAAAAATGAGACCAATATTTTTCATGCTAGTAAGCTTGTTCCTTATTCCGATGGCATGTGCCCTCGATCCTAGGAAGGGGGATGTAAGCTTGTATGTTACCAAGCTTGGCTATATCATTCGTTGACTAGTGAGTGGGAGTCAGTATGTAACAAGACTCAGAACTGTTAGCACTGTTATTACTGTATGAAAATTACGTAGAGGTTAGCTATTGGCAATTGTATTGATTCAGGTTAGTTTAAGTTTATTTGTTCACTGTAACATTTTTGTTCGATGCTAATTTGCACTTATTATATTTCAGTTGTTTACTACATCATACTTGTTTCATTCTAACCCTACTTCTCCAGTTAAGTCCCTGCAATAGTGACTTACATATATATACAGGGTGTCCCAATATTGCTGGGACACAGAGCTACCACGTATTCTAGAGGTCAAAATAAGTCGATTGAGCCTAATTTACCTATATACCAAAATGTACCGTTTGTCCGTGAGAAGAGTTCAAAGTTTACTAAAAAAAATACATTTTTGTATGTTGTTCCGAAGTGCTTTATACAAATTTAATGAAATTTGGTAAATGTGTATTCTAGATGATTAGCTTACTTTTAGTAATCAAAAAAACCCAAAGAAAATTGTAGAGGGGTTGGAACCACCCTCACCCCTTGGCATTTTTTCCCCCATTTTTGTAGGGGTGGGAATACGGTTTTAAGACTTTTTTATCTGGAAGGCCTACTCATTATCTTCATTTTCTTACTCTTGTAAAAACTCCGTATTTTGCGTAGTTTTCAAGAAAAAAAATGTTTTAGCAAACACTGATAACCGATTTTCGGGTATAGGTTTAATAAAATTGTAATACAAAATTTAGTTGGCCGCGGACACAAAGACAAAACCAAATGTTATGATTTTGACAGGAAACATAGTTTATTGTTAACAGTAAATGTGTCAGTTATTTGTTCTCTTTTGCTTGTTTTTTTATTATTTCTTATTGTCATCACTGTTTTTGTTTAATTGTTATTGCTGTTGTTGCTGTTCCTTTGACGTCCCACAATTATGAATTTTCCTTTTAATGAACAGACCGACATGTTATTAGTTCTTGGATATTGTCAAGGTAACTGCCGCGAAAGTGTTCGCGTGTATCAAGAGAGGTATCCAAACCGGAGAATTCCAAACCATAAAACTTTTGCCCGAATCGAAAGACGTCTTCGAGAAACGGGGAGGTTGACCCCAGTAAGAGTTAACGCTGGAAGACCTCGACAAGCTCGAACACCTATTGCGGAAGAAGCTGTTCTTCAAATGATTGATAACAATCCTAATACCAGTACTAGAAGATTGCAACGAGAAGCTGGAATTCCAAAAAGCACTGTAAGTCGAATCATTAGAGATCAATTAATTCGGCCATTTCACATCCAGCCAGTGCAAGAATTGTTGCCACCTGACTACGAATTACGTTTAAGTTTTTCACAAACTATTCGGGAGCGCAGAGTAGTCGACAACGGATTCCATACTAAGATCTTGTTTACTGATGAGTCTTGTTTTACACGTCGCGGTATGACAAACCTACACAACGATCATGTTTATGCAGATGAAAATCCACATGCCATTAAAAGTAGACATTATCAACGTGAATTTAAAATTAATGTCTGGGTCGGAATTATTGGCGAATTTATAGTCGGACCGTTACGATTACCTGATCGTCTGAATGGCGATAGTTACCTCCGTTTCCTTCAACAAAATTTGCCAGAATTATTAGAAGACTTGCCTCTTAACTTGCGTAGAAATACGTTCTTCATGCATGATGGTGCACCACCTCATTTTGCACGTGCAGTAAGAGAATATCTTGGTGAACAATTTGGTGGCAGGTGGATAGGTAGGGGACAAGAAGCACCCATTCAATGGCCTCCGCGGTCTCCAGATTTAAACCCTTGTGACTTCTTCATCTGGGGAGAATTAAAAAGACAAGTGTACGAGGTTCAAATAAATAACATCGAACAACTGTGGAATAGAATTCAAAATGCTGTAAATGCGCTACGAGAAAATGACGATGTTTTAAGAAGAGTGCATTTCAATTTTTTACGTCGAATTGACCTCTGTATTAATGAAGGTGGAGGTCACATTGAACACTTGTTATAAAAATTATTGTTTGTCTTGTGTAAATGTATTGTGTAATTTGTGTCTAATAATTTTATTAAACCTATACCCGAAAATCGGTTATCAGTGTTTGCTAAAACATTTTTTTTCTTGAAAACTACGCAAAATACGGAGTTTTTACAAGAGTAAGAAAATGAAGATAATGAGTAGGCCTTCCAGATAAAAAAGTCTTAAAACCGTATTCCCACCCCTACAAAAATGGGGGAAAAAATGCCAAGGGGTGAGGGTGGTTCCAACCCCTCTACAATTTTCTTTGGGTTTTTTTGATTACTAAAAGTAAGCTTATCATCTAGAATACACATTTACCAAATTTCATTAAATTTGTATAAAGCACTTCGGAACAACATACAAAAATGTATTTTTTTTAGTAAACTTTGAACTCTTCTCACGGACAAACGGTACATTTTGGTATATAGGTAAATTAGGCTCAATCGACTTATTTTGACCTCTAGAATACGTGGTAGCTCTGTGTCCCAGCAATATTGGGACACCCTGTATATATATGGGATATTACGAAATTTGTTAACACGATAGAGGTCGCAGTTTTAGAGGTATCAAGTTCAAATTTGATACAAAAATCAATCTTTCAAATATGTCGGCCGAGTTCGTTATTGGGCAATATCGGGTACGTAGTTTCAAAATGGTGACCGTTCAAACATTTAAAAAAATTATTAAAAAAGAGCCGTAGTTCAAATATCATCAAAAATAATTTTAGGTTATAGATATAATCAGTACCTACAACTTTAGTTCAAAGCAATTTTCCATAAAATGCACAGATAAAAAAATAAAAATTAATAAAGAAAAAATAAGAAATATTGATAAAACATGAACACACTATATAAATTTGATGTAATTGTACATTTTCTGGAGATCTTAATACAGACCCTGATTTAAAAAATGTATAGTATATTTATTGAAAAGAAATAGGCGAAAAAAAAAATTCTGTCTTGAAGTGGAACGCGAACCCTGTCTGCTTTATATTAAACAGCCAAAACAAAAACCTGTAACCGCAAGGCTATGACACATACGGCAATTTTATGTAATAACATGTAGGTATACCAATGAAAAAGTTGTTAAAATTTCAATTCAATGAATTTTGAGAAATTTACCTTTCCGCTGACTACAGGCCATCGGGATTTTTTATGTATGTTCGCGTCTTATAAATAGTGCACGTGCTCCGATCTTCATGATTCTTGTTTTATTTGATAGAGGACAGTTGAGAATTGGTTCTATTGAAAAATATATTACAGTCAACACGTCCTTCCCCTCAAAAATTTCTCTCAAAGGGGTGGAGGAAGCATTTTTTTTTTTAAATCGAATATCTTAGACGACAAAAACTAAAGAACAGACAATATCCAGCAACGTTTAAATGGGACGATGTGTGGTGGGGGCAATGTTTTTCAAAAACTGAAAATATGACAGGGCCAAATTAAGAAGAGGTTGTATGTAGCAACATTTAAACATTGAATGTTTTTGTTATGTTCTGGTTCCCACGAAAAGGGATATCCTGTAATGTTCAGAGGAGAACATCGTGGGAACCAAGGGAAAGAAGATAGGAATTGGTGTTCTTCTTAAATTTCTGGAGGTTATATGCTTCAAGGAACACCTGCTTAGGCAATGTGTTCCAGAGCTTTGCTGCTTGTTGGATGAATGTGTCTTTGAAAAGGGATGTTCTGCAGGTCTCCAAAGTTACCACGAAGTGAGAGAGTTTGTGAGCGAGGCATCACCGACGAGACGAATTGCTCTTTTTTGGACAGAATCCAACAATTTGAGGATATGTTTATGTGCAGCACTCCAAATATGGGAACAGTATTCCAGGACAGGTCGGATCTGTGCCTTATAGATCATAAGTAGCTGACTGGAAGTGAAATAGCTCCTTGCCCGAAACAGAAAACCAGAGTTTTTGGGATGCACTTTTAGCAATTGATCTCACCTCATTTTCCCAAGAAAGGTTATTGCTGATAGTAATACCAAGCATCGAAATGGATGTCTTCAAATGTATGGTTACTCCTGACATGCTTATGTTGGGCACAGTGTGATCGGCCTTTCTAGAGAAAATGCATGCTTGTGTTTTGTTCGCATTAAAATCTACCAAGTTATTGGATCCCCATTCGAGAATTGTTGCCAAGTCCATATTTATGTTGTTAACATTTCTCCCTCGTTCGCTTCTAATTTGGCGGGCTGGTATTGGATCTCTGGAAGAGAAGGCTGTTTGGGGGGCACTATCATCCGCGAAACTGTGCACTGGACACGAAGTTGTCTTCAACAAATCGTTGATATGCAGTAGAAATAGTGTTGGTGCTAGAATTGATCCTTGTGGAACACCAGCATCTATGATAAGAGAGTCAGATGAAACTCCATCGACCACTACATGGAGAGACCTGTTTGAAAGAAAGCTGGCTAGCAAAGAACATATCTGGGGAGGCAAGCCATAAGATGGAAGCTTGTTGAGGAGTCCTTAGTGCCAGAGACGATCGAATGCCTTGGAAATATCTAGAGTCACCGCTAAGGTTTCACCATATTTTTCAATAGATTGCTGCCATATATGTGAGACGTAAGCAAGCAGGTCACCCGTTGATCTCTGATGACGGAAGCCATATTTCCTATCATTGATAATTCCTGAGTGTTCCAGATATTTCATGAGCTCGATGTTGATGGCTTTTTCCATTATCTTCGAAATAATAGATAGCAGTGCGATAGGTCTGTAGTTGCTAGGTAGAGTCTTCTTGCCTTTTTTAGGAACTGGTTGTACTCTTGCATTTTTCCAGTTGGACGGGAATATCCCCAATTTGTAAGAGAAGTTAAGCAACTTGCAGAGGACCGGTGTTAGTTCCGGAGCACATTTCTTCAAAACAATCGGTGGAATTCCGTCAGATCCACAGGCTTTGTTGGTGTTAAGGCCCAATAAAATATTTCTGATGGTACGTTGATGAAAGGTGATCTCGGGCATATGACTGTCAACTGGTGTTATGTTCGGGGGTTGATTTTCCGATGAATTCAA
The DNA here is from genome assembly GCA_958507055.1 of Crioceris asparagi. NCBI lineage: Eukaryota > Metazoa > Arthropoda > Insecta > Coleoptera > Chrysomelidae > Crioceris > Crioceris asparagi. The sequence continues at coordinate 41,033,540 of OY293831.1, forward strand.
GGTAGAGTTCCCTACAAATAAATGCGCAAAAATGTTCGCTTTTTCCTGAGCAGTCGTTGCTAGAGTTCCATCATCCTTGGTTAAAGGAGGAAAAGAGCTGAAAGTGAAGTTTCTTCCCACAGCTTTGGCGAAGGACCAGAATGAACGGGATCCGTGAGGACATTCAACAAGTTTTGATCTTTTTTTGGCATTATAAGCATCTTTTGAAGAGCGAATTGTCTCATTGCATATGCCTCTTGCCTCGACATATGCTGCTCTAGTCTCAGGGCCCGGATTTTTCTGCCATCGATGGAATGCTGCCTGTTTGGAAGCCACAGCTCTAGAGTAGTTTCGGCTGAACCAGGCCTTATCGGGAGATGTTCTCCTTGTGGTGTGGGGTATGTAGGTTTGCATCCCCAACATGATGATTTCAGAAATTGTCTCAGCACATCGAGTTGAATCGGCTAAGGAGAAACAAACTCTCTTCCATGGAAACGCTGAGAAAAACATACGAAGACTTTCCCAGTCTGCCGAGTTGTAATGCCACATGATGCCACATCTGAATCGAGAGTGGAGTTCGTAACCAGGACACAGCATGTGGACCTTGTTGGTGGACGAGGTTACCTGTGTTTCTGTTAGTGCCAGAATATCAGGTTTTTCTGTTTGTAGGTGATGGTGGACGTCATTGATGTTTTTGTTGAGTCCGCGGATGTTACAAAAGTTTATCTTCAGTGATGAGTCCCCTCGAGTACCTCTCGCCCGGAAATCCGAATGGAGAGGTATTTTACTTCCGGAGTGTTTTACTCTAGTAGACTTCATCATCTTTATTCGTTTAAGGAAATTGTGGAAGGAGTTGGGGGAGGGGGAAACCGGAAAGTATCAACCGAACACTGAAAAATGGAGTGATTCATTTCACAGCGCACAAAGTCGATATGGTGGTATTTCACCGGGGATCAGGACATCTACCACCTAGGGCTATCCTTTTAGTCGCCTCTTACGACAGGCAGGATTTAGCATGGGGTTATTCATCGAATGTTAGATACACACATATCTCTTACAAAAATGGACTCACTTTATTAATTTGTCCACTGAAAATGCAAAAAATATTAGTTCTATTGCTTCTGGTACTTTTGAAGATGGTGCCAAAAGATTTCAATCTAACAACTGCACAACTTCAATATTACCACCAGCAATAAAATTATTATTTATTTTTATTTTTCAGTGCACCAACTAAAAAATTATCATAACTAAGAAAAATACAGGGATGTGAGTAGGATAAGACTCTTAAATGAAATAATTCAAGTACTTACGACATTAGTTACTACACTAAACATATACCTACCGGTAAAGTATTTGTATTCTCTACTACGATTGGACGCAGATTTAAAAATGAAAGCGTCGAAATGCAGTAGATGATGCCAGACATAAATGAGACTAAACAATATTTATAGGATATTTAAATTTAAATTGATGATGTTTTGGATTTGGGGTATTTGTATTGATATTAACTAGAACATTCCTTTTCTCCTCTGTCACTCGATTATTTTCGACATTTGAGGATCTCTCTGACTAAATTATCTTAGAACTGCTTCTCAAACCATTTTTACGTCTGGCTATAAATAGGTTTCTTGCTATATCAATAAAGCAGGATTGCACTTCTGTGGCAGTCTGTAATCTATTTAATGTTATATTAATTTTATGCACAGCTTCAATTAAATCAGATGTGCTGTTTTTAATAGCTATATATAAGATTCTATTGAAATTAACTTTTAAAGCTTGTGTTTCTTTTACATAAAAAAAATTTCTGAGCTTAAACCATCATCTATTATTTTCTTCAGTTCCGCAGGATTTTCAGTCGAAACGGCATTGTGTTATTTGTCCATGATTAAGGGTATAAAAAATATAGTTCAAAAGAATATCTCGGTTATTCTTGATAATATGTACATCTATACATCTATAAATCTATACATCTATGCATCTATGCATCTATACATCTATATATCTATACAAACATATATAATGAAATTGTAATAGGTCGATGTCAGTACATTAAAGATATTAAAAAAATAATATGGGGGGTCTTTTTCAGAGCGACAGACGCCAAAACATTTTTTTGAATTTTTGTCTGCCCGTCTGTATGTTTGTACGAGCATCACGCTAAAACTACTGCATGGAATAAAATGCATCTTTCACCGATATGTTACTAGAGGTCTAACATAAAGTATAAGATACATTTTACCGCGTTGGTCTGTCTTTCTGTATTTTTGTACAAGCAAAAACTACCGCATGGAATTGAATGCAGTTTTCCAAGTGCACGAAGTATCGAGCAAAGGCTAGTATAACAATAAAATTGTATCAGGCCGATGTTTGTACATTAACCGCTTAATGCACCAGTTATTCTCCCCAAATGGGTCAACATTTTCACGACTTTTTTTATTCTATTTCTTTAGTCACTAGTAAGTAATAAGTTGGATAGTATATCAAAAACTCATCAAAAGCGATTGTTTTTCGTACAAATAAAAATAGGACCATTCTCGCATAACCGAGTTAACTCGGGACATATAAATGACATTTAACTTCAAATTTAGGTACAATTTTACCGCGTCTGTTTGTCTGTATATTTGTATAGGAATCACGCAAAAACTACATTGAAGTTTTTCAGGTACAAGATATCGCGGGCAAAAGCTAGTATAAAATAAAATTGTAACAGGCCGATGTCTGTACATTAAAGATATTAAGGATAAAATAATAATCTATTTATATTATATAGTAGTTATTGTATATAAAAAGAAATTTGTACAATACAAAATATGAGTAAGTACCTACCTAGAATACAGAATTGTGAATATATACTGAGTATTATATTCGCAAGAAATAGAAAAATACCAAAATCTCTATATGTATATTAATTCGTTAATTTAGCAATTCACTGCAACATTCCGACCTGCTGTTGAGCACTGACATTTTCACAATCGATTCAGCACTACGCTGATTAATTTAATCCAGTTTTCTGACCTACGTTACGGCACTGTTCAAAATTCTGAACTTAGATTCAGTACTTCTTATTGATTTAATAGCTGAAATCAACTAAAATTTGCACTGGTCCTGAATCTTACACCAAAATGTTTAAATGCGACCAGGATGATCCTCGTCATCTGACATCACTAAGAAATGATATGGTGAATGAATTAAAATTCTATATAGTGGACGCTATTTTAATTTTAATATTTTTATACTTTTATCTTAAAGTGGAATTTACAACTGAACAGGGTTTAGTCCGAGATATGTATAATGATTTCTATGAAACATTTCAGATAAATTATAAGCCTTTTTTCAAATATCATTATAATCTTATTTTAAACCAGCTGTTTTACCCGGCACTTTCCGGGAAACACTTTGGTAGATTCATATATGGAACCCCCCACACAAAACGTCCGGTGACATACTACTCTCAAATATAGAGAAAAATCCAGGAAAACTCAGCCATAGAGCTCAGAGATACTTCTTTGGGTATAACAGGTACGGAACCCTCTATCTAGGAGGCCCAGTCACACTTACAGCCACTACCAGATCATTCTAATAACATTCTACATACATACATGGTAAAAGACCATCAAAATCCTGCCGTAGAGTTCAGAAATATACAATAGACTTTCAGGTACGGAACCCACCACCTAGAGTTCCACAGAAACTAAAAGTATGACAGCACTGTTACAAATACATTTGCAAATTTGGTTGGGTTATCTCGAATAGCGTTAGAGCCAATACGGCACATACACGGAGACGTTCAGTTATATGTATATTAAATGCAGGTCGTCGCTGTTGATTTCGATTCCGTTCACCTTCATTCTGCGAGTCATGTAGCTAGACCACGGCTCCACAGCGTCTCACTGGATCATATTACAACTTATTGCTGATCTTTCATTCATTCGAATATAAAAACCATTTAATGCATATAATAATCTCAGATATAATCTTGTGCTATTGATGTACTCTTATGTTAAACTAAACGTTTTTCAAAAGTTATTTTTCGGTCATTAAAACGTAACTGGCGCTGCGAACAGGATATCGTTGGTGAATCGATTAATAACCCCTTTTTGATAAGACATTAGTGACTGTGTTCAACTACAAGGTGCATCAAAGAAGACATATCTCCGGCCCACATCAGATCCCTTTAGTGGGATCGCGGTCATCAAACAGGCTCCAGTTCCTTCAGTGTATCTAGAGACAAGGAAGAACCTTACAAATGATCTTTTTGTGCATTATCCTGTAAGTAATTTTTTCTTCAATTTTATTTATTGGCTAATTCTCATCTGTGGAATTTAGTAAAGAAATATAGTTCCTTCAGTGAATATATTCTTTATAAAATAAGATCGATTTTATTGATTTACTTGATATAAATACCTGTAGTCAAATTCTTTTTTTTTTGCATGTACAACACATTTTCTGCAATTTAGTTTTTACATAAATATTTTTATAAATTGTGATTAATTTCTCGTATTTTTATATTTTTTTTAGTTAGTTGAATTTATTGATGAGCAATAATCGTACTCGATCTAGATCACCTATTCGTACAGACAGTTTACTTAGATTACTCGAACATTTAGATATCATTCGGACGAAACAATAGACAACATGGCTAATCCTATCCCTATTACCCAACTTGAGATAACAATGCCAAACAACCTCTTGCCCAAATATTCCGGTGGTTCGAAAGACCTCGCATATTTTATTAGGCAGTCCGAGAAATATATAATGCTTCTAGAAACAAAAGACAATCATCTATTCAACACTTTCGTCTTAGAACAGATTAAAGCCAAACTTTCTGGTCCAGCTAGAGATGTCATTATTAACCAATCCTTCGAAACTTGGCTTAGCCTGAAAAAAGCCCTTACTAAACGTTTCGGAGGTCCTAGGTCCGAAGAGCTACTAGCTCATGATCTTAATATCACGATTCAAATATATCCACAAACCGTTTCAGAATTCTATGAAGAAGTTATTTCCAAATTACAAATTCTTAAGGATCATTTAGCAATCAATACAAATGATGAAAGTGTTCGTAAATCCAAAGAAAATCTGTACACTGAACAAGCCCTTGCAATATTTAAAGCAGGTCTATTAGAACCCTACCGAGATCATCTTCTTCAAATTTCAATTCCAAGCCTTGAACATCCCTATTTGAGTGTAAGAGACTAGATAACGAAAGTTCCCAGATAGAATTTGCAAACTTCCTTGGAGCTCAGAAGTCAACAAAAATACGCCCACTCCAGAAATCTCAATCGTCCAATTATCAGAATAAACAACCCCTCCACTTCCAACAATTCAGATCTCAAAATTCACATTTTCGCGTTCAATATCAACAATTCAGGCCACATATGCCTATTCAACCATTTCAGCCCTAACAATTCCAACCTCAAATGCCAAATCATTCCTTTAAATATCAGCCATTTAGACCACAAATACTTCAGAAATTTCCAATTGAAAATCAATCCATCCCACCCAAACAATTCCCTTCTAACTCACAAGTTTTCAAAAGACAACAGAAACCACAAGACAATTACAAACCCACACCGATGAGCATATCAACAGCCATACTTTTAGGCCCCAAAACAGACCACAGAACCATTTTAAACAAACCGCCCTCCCTAGAGTAATAGTAGAAGAACTATTCAAGGTCGAACAAGACAAGAATAAACATATAACGAACATACATACATGGATAATACAGAAGATCAGTTCCAAAATTTAAATATCGGAGTAAATGAAGAAACTGAAAATTTTTAATTAATAGCCTCGGAATAAATATCACCAATATAAACTCATCACCAAAACTACCTTCCATTTACCTTCCCGGATTAGATTTTAAGATATTAATTGACCCAGAAGCAACCAATTCGATAATCAATCCAGAACCAGCCTTTAGACTATTCTCCAATTACATTTACAAGTCGAGATTTTCTGTGAAATCAATTAAAACCACTTACAATGGTTCATTGAGTTGTCAATGTGCTTTATTAAACGATTTTGGAATAGAACATATTTTCGACATGTTTATACTCATATGCTCTTATTGATAGCCAAGATTTTGATATTCTTAAAACTCTTATAGATTATAAGAATCATATACTAAAAATTGCAGATATTAAAATACCATTTTCGTTTGAGATTGATAAACCTATATTGATAATTCCTGTAACACTTGACAACGGTCCTGTAGTTTTGCCGGAAATTTCTTTAAACAGTATTACTATCCCTGAGTACATCACTACAGCTTCAGACTGATACGTAGAAATTCCAATTGAACAAGATCTACAATTCTCACAAATTGCCATAAACTTTCATGAACCAATTCCAGTCCAACCCCTATCAACATTCAAACAATCTATTCCAAAAATTATGACAATTATAATGATTTATAAATAAACTTCTTCCAACAGAACATCTGAACCCTGAGGAGAAAAACCTCATCATTTCAATTTGCAAAGCACACTAAAACATCTTCTATAACGAAAACTCTGATTTTTCTTTCACTCATGCTGTCAAACATAACATCAGAACTGCTGATGAAGAGCCTATTTATTAAAAGTCATATAGATATCCATACAATCTTAAGGAAGAGATAGAAAATTACTTCTAGATAATAAAATTATAAAACCCAGTATCTCTCCTTATAGTTCCCCTGTTTGGATTGTCCCCAAAAAATTGGACTCCAGTGGAAAAAAGAAATTCCGTATGGTGATAGAATATCGAAAATTAAAAGAAAAAACTATCAAGGAAAAATATCATTTACCCAGAATCGACGAAATTCTTGACAAACTTGGCAGATGTGTTTACTTTTCGACACTAGATCTTGCCCAAGGATTCCACCGAATAGAAAGTCATCCAGATTCGGCTGAGAAGACTGCCTTCACTGTCGACAATGGTCACTACGAATATACTCGTATGCCATTTGGCCTAAAGAACGCCCCAGCAACATTCCAGAGGGTTAAGGATACAAATCTACGACCATTCCCTTATAAGTTCTGTTTCGAATATATGGACGATTTCGTTATATTCTCTTGATCACTTCAAGAACATATATTTCATGTAAAACAAATTTTCCAACAGCTTCAAAATTATAATTTAAAAATTCAGTTAGATAAATCCGAATTCCTGAGAAAGGAGGTAGCATTTCTAAGACATGTCATCACTCCAGATGGAATTAAACCTAACCCAGATAAAATTGAAGCAATTCAATCGTTTCACTTTCCGAAATCTGTGAAACAAATAAGATCATTTCTTGGTTTGATTTCATATTACCGAAAGTTTATTAAAGATTTTGCCAAAATTTCCCATCCGATCAATAAATATCTTAAGAAAGGTACTAAGATAAAACTTAAAGATCAAGAATACATTGATTCATTCGAAAAATGTAAACAAATTATTTGCAATGCCCCTGTTCTTGCATACCCAGATTTTCAAAAATATTCACTCTAACTAGACATGCTAGTAATTTTGCCATAGGAAGCGTTACCTCAAAACTCTCACCCAATCGCATTCTACTCGAGAACATTGAATTCAGCCGAAAAGAATTTTGGTACTATTGAAAAAGAACTGCTTGCAATTATCGACAGCTGTAAACATTTCCGTCCCTATCTATTTGGTAGAAAATTCCTTATAGAAACTGACCATAAACCCTTAGTTTGGTTACATTCATTGAAAGAACCAAATCAACGACTTATTCGATGGAAACTAAAACTTTTGAAATTAAATATAAGAAAGGTAAAGAGTACTACGTAGCTGATGCTGTCTCAAGAATTGAGATAAATGCTATAGATGAAATCATCCCCAACAGACGTAAAAATTTAGCTCTTATGAAATCCGCTAGAAAGGAACCTTAAGTGAACATTGACATTATACTTGTGCCCCCTATGAATACCGCAAAAAAAATTTAGACTTAATTAAAGGTGATCAAAATAAAGATATCGACCTTCTGTCGGTATTACCAACGTTCGGCTCAGAATCCAATTTATCGATAACAAATAGGCAGAAAATATTTCGAACGCTAACCCTTTCTCAAATCAATCAAGTGCGCAACCTGACGATGATGAAAAGACTAAAAATTCAGGTGAAACTAGACACACAGCACAAGAAAATCCAGCGTTTAATTTTCCAATATCTAAAAAATCTTTAAATTCCGCTCATTATCAAATTTTATTGAAATACGGTGACAAAAGCGATATTGAATTTAAAAGACCTTTTGGAAAGAATAGATACACTTTCACACTCAGGAGAGGAATTGACGAAACTATACTAGATAATATGTTTCACGAAATTATAGACCCTACGAAAACGTACTATATTCACAGCCAAGAAGACGATCTGATTCAATCGGCCTACAGGAAATGTTCCGAAATATTTGAACCCAACGTAAAAATTGTTAATGTTAATACGTTTCTCGAAGATATTCTTAATAAGGATGAACAGATACGAATAATTTCAGACTATCACTCACATACTCACAATAGAATAACAGAAACTACAAAACACCTTCAGCCTCAATACTATTTTCCAAAAATTCAAGATCTTGTCACAAATCATATTAATAAATGTGAATTATGTTTAACTTCCAAATACGACCGGAATCCTCGGAAATTCCCATTTTCAGGACCACTCATAGCCAAAAGACCTTTTGAAATAGACATATCTTTTGTAGAAAACAAGCGATACTTAACAATCATAGATTTATTTACCAGATACCTTCAAGCATATGAGCTTCACGACGCAAATTCCATAACAATTTTGAACAAATAACGCCATTACTTTTCTCATCATAATTATCCTTCACAGATAACTTGTGATAATGCCAAAGAATTCTCAAGCGAAACCTTCAAAGAATTCATGTCCATGTTCCAAATTTGTATTCACTATACTATTCCTCAACTTCATACTGGGAATTCATCAATCGAAAGAGCACATTCCACATTAATAGAGAAACTACGTATTCTCAAACAAAATACAAAGAAAGTACAACGGAATTAATCACCACAGTATTTTTAATTTACAAATAATCCGTTCACTCCGTAACTAATTTTACACCATTTTCATTACTTTATGGCCCTTACGAAAATCTTAATCTACAGGAAAACAAATATTTTAAGACTATAATAAGCATAGGAAACAAGATATCATCCCTCTCTATAACGAGCTTTATCAAAAACAATTTAATAAACAATCAAACAATTTAGAGAAAGTAAATTCAAAGCGTACAGGAAAAATCTCAAAAACTGATATTGTTTATTGAAATACAGAACCTAGAAATAAAATAAAACCTTGATACAAGAAAATTTTACTAGATCCAAAGAAATCAAAGGAAAAAAATCACAAAAAGGAAAGAGAATCAGTAGACACATGATCAAAAATACTAACTCTTTTCAGATTGACAATGACACCGACAATCATCAACCAGGCACTTCATCTGACACCAATTGACCCCCTGGATACATATTAGACAACTTAGGCTTAGCTAAATATAAGGTTAACTATCATAAGATTTATTTTACAATAAGTATTGAGAGTATCGCGACTACATATGCCAAATTATCATTAAATCAAATACCTATAATCATTCAAATTAACCCTTATAAACCTAACTTAGCAAATACTTACAAACGAGACGTTGATCTTCTATCAGAAGATATTAACAAACTGAGAATATACAGGGTGGCTAAACGAAAACAAAACGGTGGCCATGTCGGGCTCGTAAAGATTTTAAACAGAGAACGCTCGGACACGTCAATTTAGATTACCAGGGGGAAACATTTTCAGAGTATAATACCACCCCTATCTGGCATCCCTTAGCCAGGGTGGAACTAACCTCAAAATTTTAAAAGGAATAGTGGGTCGTGTTATACTTTGTTTGAAAGGTCTTTTGATTCTCTTTACGGCTATACCTAGTTTAAAGGATTTTACTTCAGCGGTTCTCAAACTATTGACTATTGACATTTTACAGTTTTTTTGGAAAATAATCGCCAATTCTTTGTCATAAAATAATTTATTAACAATCATACATAAACACTAGTCCAACAAAAGCTGATAATGGCCACCGTTAACCTCTAGGCAATAATACAGATTGTGTTCAAATCGACGTCGCACATTTCGTAGCATATCAGGAGTTATCTGTTGGCATTCCAATGTAATCCTTTCACGCAATTCTTCTATTGAAGCTGATTGGGTAGCATAGATTTTACTCTTTAGGTGACCCCACAGAACAAATTCTAGAGGTGAAAGATCAGGTGACCACGCGGGCCATTCAACGGAGCCTCTCCGTCCAATCCAGCGACCAGGATAGTTCTCATTTAAATAATTGCGGACAGCTATTGCGTAATGGGGGGGCGCACCATCCTGCTGAAGCATCACCTCGCCTTCAACGTATTGATTGTTATTGTCATTTTCAATAATGCTCGTTATTGCCGGATCGATAGCTTCTTGTAATAACCTGAGATACATATCCCCATCAAGATTACCGAGTATAAAAAATGGTCCAATAATATAATCGCCATAAATGCCACACCAAATGTTTAATTTTTGGGGATGTTGAGTATGTGATTCGTGATAAATGTGTGGATTGTTGTCTACCAATAACGGCAATTATGACGGTTTACAGTGCCGTGTAAGAAAAACGAACATTCATCTGAGAAACAAATGTTAAACACATAATTGGGACTATGCAATGCTCTTTCACTAATTATTTTACAGAACTGCAAGCGCCGATCCTCATCGTCTTCATTTACCTATTTCATGTACCAGCTTTATTTTGTAGGGGTGGAAGTGATGAGTTTTTCGAATCCCTTGTATACTTCCCCGATTGATCCCAGATACAGAAACTAACTGTCGAGTGCTTAGTTTAGGATCCATAATAACATGTCCCAAAACCTCAACCTCTACAGCTTCGTTCCTTGTCGGTTTCTCAACATTCCTTTTTTTATTGGCCACCGATCCTGTTTCCCTGAATGTTGTAATTAGTTCTATGACATACTTTCTTTGCACGTTTCTGTTTTCTTCACGTTCATTGAAAAGTTCCGTTGTTCGAAATGCATTTTGAGTGTTAGCAAAAAATAACTCCACTATATCTATTCCCTCTTGTAGGGTATAAACCATTTTGACTATTACTTTGTTTAACACGATAAACTAAAAATCAATGATCCGATTTCTGACCAAGTTGAACTGATATCTAAGTGACATTACTATTTATTGTTTATTTATATTTTCACATTCTTATTTTTTTTCCGTCAAGGTTAATAAATAGAGAACAGATTGCCTGGTAAGTAAATTGCACATACCGATGACGTCATACGTATGCCGAATTCACATTTCAGCATTTGTAGGACTAGTGTTTTATGTATGATTGTTAATAAATTAATGTTTGACAAAGAATTGCGAATATTTTCAATAAAACTGTAAAATGTTAAAATAGTCAATAGTTTGAGAACCGCTGACGTAAAATCCTTTGAACTAGGTATAGCCGTAAAGTGGTATACAGTGAAAATATTTCCCCCTGGTAATCTAAATTGACGTGTCCAAACGTTTTCTGTATAAATCTTTACGTGCCCGACATGGCCGCCGTTTTAAAAAAGAAGTCTATTCGATGGTTTAGGCTCAGCTATAAGATACATATCAGGAAATCTAGATCAAAATGATCTAATTGACATTCAAAATAATTTTATGAAGATTAACTCTAACAAAGAGAAATTAATGACTGAAATTTCCAAGCTACATACATTAACAGGTCAAATAACAGAAAGATGGCAAAAGGATTTGCAGAAAATGCAAGCACATGCAGAAAATTTTTATAAAGACTTATCAGACTTAGAGGATAGGTTGAATAGTAAAATAATTATTCACATAGAGCTAGAACCAACAGGAATTAAAAGAAATTTTCAATTATTTACACTCAACTCAATCTCACACTGAAATCGCTCCAGATATCCCAACTATATTAGAAATCACTAAAGTGATTTGTACTTTGAAAATACCTATATTAGCCCATGAATTTTATCATTTGTCCAAAATAATTCCTATTCCTAGTACTCGTAACAATATCCTCCTACCACCCCATACGTTTGCCCTCAACTCAAAAGGCTCAACCAAATGGACCAGCGAGGACTGCATACAGACGTTTTCACTCTGGTACTGCAAAAAAGTACCACATGAAGACCTGTGTAGCCTAGACGATTTATCACAATGCAACTTCGCCACAACAATTTCTCCTTATTCACCCAACTAACTAACGGAAATACAATCATCTGCACAAAACAACCCGAAGACATCAATGAGGATTGTTCAAATCTTTTAAATCTGTCAAAATCACAAAATGTAATGCTGTCTTGGGAAATAGCGACTGCACATGTTTATTCCAGAAACATAGGTACATGGATAGGTTCAAATAGAACTTTTTCACAAGAATGGCGTAGTCACCAAGAACCATCAAGAGTCAAACATAAGCTAATTGTCAAACCACTACATCTAGATGATACCACAATACCAAGAGCCCAACATACTTCCAATTGAGTTCCACTTTTGGAATCACCCTTAGCTTTATCATATTAATCACCATTGGTGTCATCATCTTCCTAATAAGAAGAAAATTAAAAATCCTGAAATCAAGAAGACCACAGCCAGGCACTTTCATCGAAAATCCGTTAGAAGAACGAAAACTGCCTGAAGTTGAACCACGAGGACGTGCTTCAAACCTAGAGGGGAGGAGTCATGTAGCCAGACCACGGCTCCACAACGTCTCACTGGATCGTATCTAATTACATTAAACGAGAAATGCTTGTATATATATATATATATATATATATATATATATAAAATAAGATGAAGCTCTACACTTTATTATTATTTAGTCGGATACAACCACCCACTAGAAGCGGATCACGTGATTTCAAGCTTGTTAGCTTTCATCAGCGCCACATAAGTGGAAGCTGTATCCAACTAAACAAAAGCAACTGGAAGTAGTCAAAAACTTTGAGAAATTATCTACCAGTGGGACACAATTTGCGCCACCTAGGTATTGAGAGCACAATTACGTTTAACGTAAGTATGTTTAATAATTAAAGAAATCTATTAGTTCATTAATGAATGAGATATAAAATATAAAAATAAGATGAAGCTCTACACCTTTATGCTTTTATTTAGTCGGATACAAGCTTGAAATCACGTGATCCGCTTCTAGTGGGTGGTTGTATCCGACTAAATAAAAGCATAAAGGTGTAGAGCTTCATCTTATTTTTATATTTTATATATCATTCATTAATGAACTAATAGATTTCTTTAATTATATATATATATATATATATATATATATATATATATATATATATATATATATATATATATATATATATATATATATATATATAATGCAGTATCAAAGGTTTTACTTACACTTTGTTGAGATTTGTTTTTTTTTGGTTGAGTTGTTAATATATAAATAAAAAGATATAAGATCACAGGTAATGTACATTACAATTTAGACAAAAAACAAGTTATTACTATACATGTCTCCTACGAACTAAGTCTAATGATCATTAATTTCTTAATATAAATAAATAAAATCTAAAAAATGAGTTTTGGTATATGTCGTGGTAGTTTGTTGAGTTTGATGTAGGCAACACCTATATCGTATTTTTGAATTGTTATTACCTTGGACCCTGTTGATGATTCCTTCTGCTCAAATTTTGATCAGTAGCAAGTAAATGGTAGTAGATCTCAGTCAAATGACTAATGTCCGTTCTTTTATTCATACTATGTGGCTCTTGTGATATAAGAGCCATTTCTATAAATAATCTTTTTTTAAGGTTGCGCTCGTTGTGCAGAATGTTGATATTATCATAATTCATTTCGTGCTTCAATAGATTTACATGTTGTGCAAGGGCACATCTTTTGGGATGTAGCCTTGAATCACTTCTGTGTGCCGTTATGCGACTCTCAATGGTTCTCGAAGTTTGTCCAATATATATCTTCTCACATGACCTACAAGGTATTGCATACACTAATTAGAACGGTTTTTGATGTCTACTCTTCCTTTCAATCGTGTAAAAATTGTTCTTATGTTCATGTTCTGTTCGCTATGTTTATGTCATTTATCGGATGTAATAATCTCGTTACTCTTGGGGTAATGTTCCTAAAGTAAGGCATGGAAGCAAAAGTGCTAGATTGGCCAACTGTGCTGGTATCATTTTGAGGGTTTTCTAATTCCTGTCTTCTCTCTCTGAGAATTGATGTATTGTTGGTAGTCGATGGCGTGCTATATAGAATCTTCTATAGAAGTGTTGTTGGATAAGAATTATCTTTGAAGAGGTTGTAAAGATCTTTTAAGTTTTTGTGATGGAATGTTGGATCTGATATATTTAATATTCGGTTTTTCATTTGTTTTATCAAGTTTGTCTTCATTGAGTGTTTATGGTATGGTAGTTCAAGAACCTTCCTGAGCTACAGGGTTTCCTGTACCAATCTATAATTATGGTGTTTGAGGCTGTTCTGATAAACTTCATATCTAGAAAAGGTATCGAGTTAGATTCATCCTCAGTTTCGATAGTAAATTGGATATAAGGGTCATAACTGTTGAATATCTCTAAGATCTCATCTGTGCTTCCTCTAGGTAATGCGATGATAATGTCGTCTACGAACTTTTTTATGAATTGTAGATCAAAGGATAATACAGAAACGACTATATCAAGGAAATTTCTTAAGGATAATCCAAACATTGTCCTTACGTCGTCAGACAAAGGGAATATAACAGTAATAATGAATAAACAACAATATGAACAACTATGCGGAGACCTTACAAACAATAATAGTGCTTATGTCGAACTACCTAGAGACCCGACGCATTCAATACAAAGAAAATGTAACAACTTAATCACGGAGCTTAAGAACTCAGCGCAAATAGATACTACTACAAGACGGAAATTGATGAGTTACAACGGTATATCGCCTCAATTCTACGCGTTGCCGAAAGTCCACAAACCAAATTTAAGTATGCGACCAATCGTAGCATGAATAGGTGCCCCAACACAAAATTTGGGAACTTATATAGCGGAGATCTTAACCAAGGCATATGATCAAGATAATGATTACCATGTCAATGATTCATTTCAAATCTTTAACACTTTCAACAAGAAATCATTGAAACAAGGATACGTTCTAGCCAGCTTAGACGTGGTATCCCTATTTAGCAACATCTATTTAGACGCGGCGGTTAGAACAATCGAAAAAAACTGGTATAGAATCTCAAACTACTGCAACATAAACAAAGACACGTTCCTGAAAATAATCGAATTCTTATTTGAAAACACATACTTCACCTTCAACAATAAGATATACAGACAAGTATTTGGTACACCAATGGGAGCAAGTTTGTCAGCCATTCTAGCTACATACGTTATGGACGACATACATTCATAAAAAAGTTCGTAGACGACATTATCATCGCATTACCTAGAGGAAGCACAGATGAGGTCTTAGAGATATTCAACAGTTACGACCCTTATATCCAATTTACTATCGAAACTGAGGATGAATCTAACTCGGTACCTTTTCTAGATAGAAGTTTATCAGAACAGCCTCAAACACCATAATTATAGATTGGTACAGGAAACCCTGTAGCTCAGGAAGGTTCTTGAACTACCACTCATACCATAAACACTCAATGAAGACAAACTTGATAAAACAAATGAAAAACCGAATATTAAATATATCAGATCCAACATTCCATCACAAAAACTTAAAAGATCTTTACAACCTCTTCAAAGATAATTCTTACCCAACAACACTTCTAAAGAAGATTCTATATAGCACGCCATCGACTACCAACAATACATCAAATCTCAGAGAGAGAAGACAGGAATTAGAAAACCCTCAAAATGATACCAGCACAGTTGGCCAATCTAGCACTTTTGCTTCCATGCCTTACTTTAGGAACATTACCCCAAGAGTAACGAGATTATTACATCCGATAAATGACATAAACATAGCGAACAGAACGGTTATGAACATAAGAACAATTTTTACACGATTGAAAGGAAGAGTAAACATCAAAAACCGTTCTAATGTAGTGTATGCAATACCTTGTAGGTCATGTGAGAAGATATATATTGGACAAACTTCGAGAACCATTGAGAGTCGCATAACGGCACACAGAAGTGATTCAAGGCTACATCCCAAAAGATGTGCCCTTGCACAACATGTAAATCTATTGAAGCACGAAATGAATTATGATAATATCAACATTCTGCACAACGAGCGCAACCTTAAAAAAAGATTATTTATAGAAATGGCTCTTATATCACAAGAGCCACATAGTATTAATAAAAGAACGGACATTAGTCATTTGACTGAGATCTACTACCATTTACTTGCTACTGATCAAAATTTGAGCAGAAGGAATCATCAATAGGGTCCAAGGTAATAACAATTCAAAAATACGATATAGGTGTTGCCTACATCAAACTCAACAAACTACCACGACATATACCAAAACTCATTTTTTAGATTTTATTTATTTATATTAAGAAATTAATGATCATTAGACTTAGTTCGTAGGAGACATCTGCTTAGTTATAACATTTTTTTTGTCTAAATTGTAATGTACATTACCTGTGATCTTATATCTTTTTATTTATATATTAACAACTCAACCAAAAAAAAAACAAATCTCAACAAAGTGTAAGTAAAACCTTTGATACTGCATGTATATATAAAAAAAGAAAAAATATTAATACATAAAATGCACCTTTGTAGATCTTCTGAAGATGGAAAATAAATTTCCGAAAGCTTAGGACAACTTTATGATTGCTGCATCCCCAATATACCTTCTGCATATTATATATATATATATATTTATAATGATAGATGCTCTACACCTTTGTGCTTTTATTTAGTTGGACACAACCACCACTAGAAGCGGATCACGTGATTTCAAGCTTGTTAGCTTTCATCAGCGCCACATAAGTGGAAGCTGTATCCAACTAGACTAGTGGTGGTTGTGTCCAACTAAAGAAAAGCACAAAGGTGTAGAGCATCTATCATTATTATATATATTATACTCTTTCATTTATGAAACATAGATATCTTCATATATATATATATATATATATATATATATATATATATATATATATATATATATATATATATATATATATATATATATATATATATATATCTCGGAATCTGGACTACCGATTTCGATGAAAATTCATATGTATGGGTTTGAGAGTGTATTCAATCGATTGGTTGTATTCACATTCACAAGAAAAACCGTTTTCAGCAATTAATATTCCCATTTTGGGAGTTTTACAGATTATATTTCAGATATCAGTATATAAGGCTACATCCCAAAAGATGTGCCCTTGCACAACATGTAAATCTATTGAAGCACGAAATGAATTATGATAATATCAACATTCTGCACAACGAGCGCAACCTTAAAAAAAGATTATTTATAGAAATGGCTCTTATATCACAAGAGCCACATAGTATGAATAAAAGAACGGACATTAGTCATTTGACTGAGATCTACTACCATTTACTTGCTACTGATCAAAATTTGAGCAGAAGGAATCATCAATAGGGTCCAAGGTAATAACAATTCAAAAATACGATATAGGTGTTGCCTACATCAAACTCAACAAACTACCACGACATATACCAAAACTCATTTTTTAGATTTTATTTATTTATATTAAGAAATTAATGATCATTAGACTTAGTTCGTAGGAGACATCTGCTTAGTTATAACATTTTTTTTGTCTAAATTGTAATGTACATTACCTTTGATCTTATATCTTTTTATTTATATATTAACAACTCAACCAAAAAAAACAAATCTCAACAAAGTGTAAGTAAAACCTTTGATACTGCATGTATATATAAAAAAAGAAAAAATATTAATACATAAAATGCACCTTTGTAGATCTTCTGAAGATGGAAAATAAATTTCCGAAAGCTTAGGACAACTTTATGATTGCTGCATCCCCAATATACCTTCTGCATATTATATATATATAATGATAGATGCTCTACACCTTTGTGCTTTTATTTAGTTGGACACAACCACCACTAGAAGCGGATCACGTGATTTCAAGCTTGTTAGCTTTCATCAGCGCCACATAAGTGGAAGCTGTATCCAACTAGACTAGTGGTGGTTGTGTCCAACTAAATAAAAGCACAAAGGTGTAGAGCATCTATCATTATTATATATATTATACTCTTTCATTTATGAAACATAGATATCTTCATATATATATATATATATATATATATATATATATATATATATCTCGGAATCTGGACTACCGATTTCGATGAAAATTCATATGTATGGGTTTGAGAGTGTATTCAATCGATTGGTTGTATTCACATTCACAAGAAAAACCGTTTTCAGCAATTAATATTCCCATTTTGGGAGTTTTACAGATTATATTTCAGATATCAGTATGAACCCGATAATGTCATAGGAAAAAATAGTCCTATGGTTAAGTTTTGGAGTATTAATCTAGAGTTCCTCGGTTCGAATTCTGATCACCTTCAACTTTTGTTTTAACAAAACCCATTTTTTAAATAAAAGATGTTAATATGAGATTCTGAAAATTTAATCGGAAATTTTCAATGAAAATTTGTACATATCTAATATATTGCGACCCTTAAGGTACACATTAGCTGTTTCAAGGAAGGGTTAGCAGATTTTGGTGAAAAATAGCAAAAAGTTGTTTTCGGAGTCGAGAAATCGATTGACGATACTTTCATATTCAATCGGTGTGATCCTCGAGGTTCACACCAGCTATTTCAAGAATGGCTCCACAGATAAAAGTTTCAGTATGTATAATGTTTGGGGGTTGAGAAGTCAATTGGTGATACAGCTGAGTTCTGGCATGTTCCACATTCATATTTATTTTGAAATCTTTAAATTCTGAGCCATGTGAATGATGAAAGCAATATTTACCGATCGCAATACACTTTAACTATAAATATGCACATTTTTTATCTTTAGGTTAACTATTATAGACGCACTCTAAATTCTGTGTTAACCGAGCAAAGCTCGGTCGCCCAGATATTTACAACTTAATGCTGATATTTCACTTATTTTAATATAAAAACCATGTAATGCATATATAATCTCAGATATAATCTTATTGTCTTATTGATGTAATCTTCTATGAAAAAGTTATTTTTCGGTCATTAAAACTTAACTCGCGTTTTGCGTTGCTCGCCAGTTTGACGTGCTCTTGTAAGCCTTTGACTTTCAGCATTGAGAGTTCCAGAGATTTCTGCGATTTATTTTTGTACGTCTAATAGCTGGCATTTGTAAAACCAAAAATTCTGTTGAAAATAGAAAAATATAATATTGTATTCTTCTTTATATCAAGTCAATCGAAGCAGTATATTAAAACCTAACAAAATCTCTTTATTAAATTCAATTTTCAATATAGGGCGTGATTGCTCTTAACTTACCGAGATGAATAAACACTGCTCAAAACTCATTGTATAATAATTGTAATAAAACTATTAAAAACTATTAATTATCGACCGATCCATCTTTCTTATTTTTTTCTTTCATAAGAGCCTTCTCCGGATAATAATAAACACAACAAAAAAATAATTTTCTTAATTGTTTCATCCGTACACGCGTGATGCGATGACCAAGGAAAATAGAGATTATTTTTTTTCATTATAAAGGTACCATTTATCAAGACAGAAACGGATTATAGCTCTGTTACATTTTCGAGTGCAACGTACAAAATAAGAAATTATTCCCTAGATATAACGTTATGATTTAGATTTGTAGAAAATATTTTATTTTCAAGACCGCCACGCCAATTATTATATTTGTTGTAGAAAAATGAAACTCGCAGTCTTCTCCACAATATATTGATTACATAATTACCATCAGAGACATGTTTCGAAACTATATAGTTTCATTATCAATCTTAAAGGTTCTGTAATAAATTTGTGCAAATTAATGATATTATGATACAGTTGAAATATATCTTAGAAAATATGGCTAATATGGTACTCACGTGGAGATGAAAAATAACTCTATCTCAAACCAAAATTCGTCAAAAAATAAAATAAAATAAAAATACAATTCAGAAGAAAACTTTCACATTATACCCCAAAAATTAAATAAAATAAAATTAAATTCTAAAACAAAAAATTAAAATTAAAAATTGATTCTAACTGTCCTGGACTACATGATTGATGTGAGGATCGATGAGAAAGAGAAAAATTTTGGTTGGAGACGATAATTTATAGATCATCAACCCATGCGTGGTGCCATCTATAAATGACTGGACATAATTGATAAAGTTACTATCATATAAAGATTGAAAGTTGAAGAAAACTCTATAATATATAATATAATGACAAGTAAATAAATGAGGTTAAGGAGAAGCATAAATATAAATATCCCTAAACAAATTCAAAAATTGAGAGTGTTAAAGAATTGTATGCAATCAAAGTTAGTCTGTTCATTAAGAGATATGATTAATGGGTTCTTGTTATTAGAACCCATTAATCATATCTCTTAATGAACAGACTAACTTTGATTGCATACAATTCTTTAACACTCTCAATTTTTGAATTTGTTTAGGGATATTTATATTTATGCTTCTCCTTAACCTCATTTATTTACTTGTCATTATATTATATATTATAGAGTTTTCTTCAACTTTCAATCTTTATATGATAGTAACTTTATCAATTATGTCCAGTCATTTATAGATGGCACCACGCATGGGTTGATGATCTATAAATTATCGTCTCCAACCAAAATTTTTCTCTTTCTCATCGATCCTCACATCAATCATGTAGTCCAGGACAGTTAGAATCAATTTTTAATTTTAATTTTTTGTTTTAGAATTTAATTTTATTTTATTTAATTTTTGGGGTATAATGTGAAAGTTTTCTTCTGAATTGTATTTTTATTTTATTTTATTTTTTGACGAATTTTGGTTTGAGATAGAGTTATTTTTCATCTCCACGTGAGTACCATATTAGCCATATTTTCTAAGATATATTTCAACTGTATCATAATATCATTAATTTGCACAAATTTATTACAGAACCTTTAAGATTGATAATGAAACTATATAGTTTCGAAACATGTCTCTGATGGTAATTATGTAATCAATATATTGTGGAGAAGACTGCGAGTTTCATTTTTCTACAATTTACTTCACTCCACTTTGAGACAATGGACTTTTACCTACAATTTTATTATATTTGTTATATTCATAACAGTTAATACTTCTCTGCATGCAAACAAACGTAAAGAAAATATATCTTGTCATAAATTGGAGGTACACCCATCTTTTTGTTACTTTAATACTGAGAGTATGAGTATTACGTGAGAGTACGAAGTGCAAAATTCTTCTTCGAGTCATGAATAAGATTGATAATGAAACTATATAGTTTCGAAACATGTCTCTGATGGTAATTATGTAATCAATATATTGTGGAGAAGACTGCGAGTTTCATTTTTCTACAATTTACTTCACTCCACTTTGAGACAATGGACTTTTACCTACAATTTTATTATATTTGTTATATTCATAACAGTTAATACTTCTCTGCATGCAAACAAACGTAAAGAAAATATATCTTGTCATAAATTGGAGGTACACCCATCTTTTTGTTACTTTAATACTGAGAGTATGAGTATTACGTGAGAGTACGAAGTGCAAAATTCTTTAGTGTTATCTGAGCTGGAGCTTACTGACGGCAGCCTACGGGTATTCTAATTTGTCTAAAAATATAGGTACGTGTTTATCTACTGCTTGAGTTTGTTTAATATCGTTATGATCGACTGACCCAAGTATCTCGTAGGTTTTAATATTGTTGTTTGTTGACAAAAATGTAAATTCTCAAATTGTCAATAAACGTTATTTATTTATTTTATTTATTTTATCTCTCTATCTGGCTCAATGTAAAATTGATTTTGAGAAAATTTTACTCCGTTGTGGTTAGGAACGTTCCGATACTAGTAAATCCAAGTATGTACTCGATACTTTTGATTCGATACCAAGTAATTTTGTATCTATAATCTCGATTCGATACTACTCGGTATTCGATATAATTGTATTCGATACCCTTTCAATACTTTAAATACTCTTAACCTTAACGTTTATTAAATTGACTTTGACAATAAAAGGTTTGGCAATTGTCTATACACCAAAGAGTATAGAATTTCTAACCTCGTTGCTATAGACCGATTGCATTAAGGCAACATTGTTCTTCGCATGCGCGGCGGGAAATTTCAACGGATACTTTCATTTGAAATGTTACTCTTTTGAACCAGAGAACACTAGTCTTGCCTTTCTTCTGAAGAATATTTGTAAATATTTTGCTTTTAGTACCGATTATCATATTTGACTGTTTTGGAGAAATATACATCTAATAACTACTTCCACTGTTTTATTTATGGTTTTCTATGATAAAAATATTTAATAATTAAATTATATCCATTTAAAATGTTATATTCAGATACCTACTTCAATCATTTAAACTGTCCGTTGAAGGCGATTTATTGGCTTTTATGATATGGTAGCAAGATTATAATATAATAATTTCAAACATATCACCATTTTGTATAACACTAAGCTGTGGTAAATAAGAAAATACTATGTTATGTGATAAAAAGGAAAAGCAAAGTTTTATTATGTAATAATTTCATCAATTCATCTTCCATTTTCATGAAATAACAAATTACAAAAGTTAAATAAAATAATCTTGTTTCCACCTTGGCAAATATACTCCATCTCTATAATAGGATTTAGAATGTCAAATGTAGATATACCTACTCATGAGTACTTTACTCATATGAGTAGTATCGAAAATTGTTATGAGTACTACTTATATAAGTAGGTATCGATACCTAGTAGGTATCGGAACATCCCTAGTTGTGGTCAAACCATGTATTTCCGCGATTTCTATTGATTATGCAAATGCTGTAATTCCTTTATTAATGAGTTTGCGTTGAATATGCGAACAGAAGTAGCTGTGATTCTATGTACCTAATATCTATAAATCGAAGTTTTGATTCACACTAAAAAGAAAGTTATTGAAATACCACCAAAACTCCTCAAGGAATGGGAACAATTTTATGGAATAATATTAAATAGTAAAAAGTAATTTTCAAATTATTATTTAAAAAAATTTACTAAAATTTACCCCAGAAACTATTTTACAGATAAGTAGAATTTTCAATTATTCTAAAAATAACCGTCACATATTTGGTCGAATTTCAATTACTTTGTCTTTTGAAATGTCTATTGAACCTGGCTCATCTGAGAAAACGTTGTTGAAAAAAACGGTAAACCGGTTATTTTAATCATTGTGTAGAATACTTTTTAGAAATACGCAACAATGAATACAATAGATAATCAGGCCAAGTTTCAAATAATAATTATGAATGTTTCAAAAGTATGTGGATAATTCTGTTCAAGAAAAGTGGATTTATTGGGTTATGAAAAAATGCATAGGAGCTAAAAATAATCTTCTTACAACTGGATTTCACTTATCATACAGAGCACGGGATATCACTTGAAAAAAGAGTAGTTAAACTTCGCCTCTTATAATATGAATTTAGTTGAACTAAAATCTAATATAGAATTCTTATTCTTATATCTAGATCAAAAGTGTGGTCTACCTATAAGCCATACCAATGTATCGAGCTGAATAGTATAATTTTCATTCATCACTGAAATATATTGCAGGTGATGTTTGGAATTTGAGTAAATGCTGCTACTAACCAATCACAATATAGTTTCTAAATAATAGATATATTAACAAATAATTACAACATGGGATTAGCTGATCTAATCAATAAAGCAAGATTCCTATAATTGCAATGTTGTTTGCTGTTGATGTTTTGCCATTATTAAATGAATTCACAATACCTACGCACATACTGCAGTTTTGTAAACCTATCTGAAGGCTTCTGGTTACATAACTCTTAATTAATCGAAATATCTTATAATAAATAATCATTAAACTGCTTTGTCTACATTAGCACAAAACTTCATGATATTGTGTCTAAAAATCCTACTGTGTGTTACCACGAACTCAGTATTATGCAATATGAAAGTACAATAATTCATATGGGTATTGAAATGTGTCATAGGTTTTTAGTGCTTTAAAATGTTACTTACCTAATTTGAGTGCTGTCACATCTCCCTCGATGGGCTTAACCTTTTCCAAAGCTTTCGGATATTTCTCTCTCACAGAATCGAATAGCTGAAAATAACAATCAGCCGTTGATAGTATTTCTTACAACAGTAAAAAGGCTTAAAACTTACCGGATTCTTTAAAATATCATGTACTCTCTCCTGTGGCGTTCGCCCCTTTCTTCTTCTTACCAAAATATAAATATTACCAATGTCAGGACAAGATCTGATTAGCTTTTCAATGAGGGCTTTACCTATAAAACCGCTACCACCAGTAATAAAGATATTCTTGTCCTTGAAGAATTCAGCGATCGTACCCATTTCGTTCACTGTTTGAAATTAACTGATAATCTTCTAACTATTTTTTGGTATGTAATTTATGCTCACTACTTTTAATTTGAAGTAACTAAGCAATTCTCACTCATTTTTGTTAATATTATGTCCATTTCACTTTCTGTATACGTAAAAGCATAGACGTCCTAGTTACAGTTTATATATCTTTTTATGTGGAAGCACTTACCCGATTTCTGAAACGAAATTCAGAATTTAAAAAATAAGGTTCTATAAGACAAGCAATGAATGGGATAAATTCACAGTAAAGTTTGTCTTAGCATGTTTTATTATGAGAGAAATATATAATAATATAATAATAAAATGTTGCTAATACCCAGACGCTACCACTGTGATGTGGACGCAATACATTTGTTAAGGTCAAGGCACTGCATTGTTCCCCAACTGAATAACAATCATAGCCAAAACAGAACGGGATTATACCTATATTCCCAATACTGTCAAAATTAACCCCACTTTTGAAATATTTTTTTCATATTCAGAATGTTACACGAGCACGCACAAAAATGAAGAGAAACAGACAATCAAATAACTATTACTCTAAATAAGATTTAACTCTTATACTATGTCGCATGCTAATTCAATTGTCTCAATACCTTCTTATTTGTGTACAGAATCCTTCCTGGGTTTATATTACGTGTCACATAGGTTTCATCACAAAAGGAGGAATGAAGAAGTAATGCAAACCAACAAGTTGAAAATACTTTTTAAGTTTATTCTTGTTCTCCATAGGATTAGAGCTATTGGAGTATTTAGTTTTTTTTTATTATTATCTTTCAAGATAATGAATTCTTCATGTAGGTCTCTGCATTCGGTTGAGAGACCTTATAATTTTTTTAGTACATCTCGCAGCAATTGACAATAATACAGAATGTCATTTACGGGTGACCGATTCGAAAAATCAAAGCCAACTACTATATAAAAGTAATTTATTTAATTTATTGGATTTTTAGGACAACAAGGCCAACTTGTGATACATCATCAAAAAGGTAATAAAAAGGGCTATTCAAATTTGTGGAGTGCCAATATGGCTACCATAAGAAAAAGAAAGTTCATGATAATTATACATAGAGGAAACGTCAGGTTACAAAACTATTAACACCATTGGAAAGATGCTATTTATTTAGAAATTCATTGAGAAATAAAGCCAAGAGAGAAATGAAAAGATTTTCCGAAGATTCGGTTTTTACCGGATATACTCGAAATTTACAATTTTTTTAAACAGCGTATTGTTGAGCACGTAAATGCGCAACTTTGCCCCAATTTAACCATCTTCGTATTCCCTATAGTTTCCGAGATCCCAATGGTGAGAGTCGAATTTGAAACAGCCTGTATATATATATATATATATATATATATATATATATATATATATATATATATATATACATATATAAAATAATGACATTTGTAATTGATGGCTATGAAATCTATCCAGTTTTTGGCTAATTTATTCTAAATTCACGATTGTAAGTATTTTTATAATACTTTAAGTTGTTGAAATAATTTTGTAACGATTTGTAGTTTGCCCTGAAGAAGAGAATAAACATTCTCGAAAGCTCGGCTTTAATCAAAGAATTTTATTGAATATATGACTGCATCCCCAAGAACATTCTTTATATATATATATATTTGAAAGGGTAGTCACAGCCGACAGTAACTATGTTGGTAAGAATAGTTCAGGTTATACGGCCTAAAAGGGCATTCAATGAAAGATCTTCATGTAAAATCGTATATTTCGGCTTACTTTAAATTTCAGCCTTCATCAGCGAAACTAAAAAATATTACAAAACCACAATGTATATGATATTTCTATCAATAAATATCAAGTACTTACAACATGGATCTATTTATATATAGTAAAGTTCAAAATGTCCATATTCACAGGAAAATAATATTATATATAAAATCTAATATAATACAAATGCAATCTCAAACATTCATATTTTTGAAACTTTCAATTTGACTTATAAAACAAAATAATTAGACATTTCTAAATTTTTATTTTTTATTGTTATAGAAACCAAAATTGTCAAGTAATTTGAGGAATTTGAAAATTTTTGTTCTTGAGATCTATTATAATAAAATTATTATTTTCTATTTGTATAGAAAAATATGTATTATGTTATCAAAATAATTTTGACTCTGAATAAGTGATGAAACATATACAAGAAAAACCAAAAACATAGAGCAGTATCTATTTCAATTTCTTTTGTCTTTTTCTATCAGATAGCAGTAAATGTTACTAAGACCATTGATATCTGTTTTATTGTTCATCGTAGGTTTCAGTTGAATGTGACACATTTATAGGAAAACTCGTTTTTCTGGATTTTTTCTGTTTCAAGAACTTTTACATTTTCAAAATGAATGTTATGTTTGGTATTTTTAACGTGGGAAGCTAATGCACATCTGTTTGGTCTTAATCTTATATCACTACGATGTTGAATCAATCTATTCTTTAAAAGTTGTGAAGTTTGACCAATGTAAAATTTTTCACATTGAAGACATTTCAATGAATATACAACATCGGATTTATTTAAGGTATCTATCGAGTCTTTTCCTGTATAAAACATATTTTTATTGGTAACTAAGTTGTATTGAGCAATTTTTAAATTCATGTTTTCTGCATTTATGAAGATTCTATTGAGTTTGTTTGTTAGATGTTCAATATATGGAAGAACTGCATATTTTGGGAGCAATCTATTAGTTTGTGGATTTTCTTGGACTTCATTGTTTTCTGATAGTAGAAGTACTATATATAAGTTTTTTTAAAAGACATTTAACCTTTTTCAACCGTGATCTTAAACAATTTTTCTAATGTTTGTGATTTTAAATTTGGATGAGTGATAACTTCTATTCTTTTCTTCAATCCAAGAATTAGATTTATCTTCATTTTTATACTATGGTGAGATTTATAATGAATATATCTTCCAGATGACATAGGTTTTTGATACCAATCAAGTCTTATAATATTATCAGTCCCTATTATTAATCTGGTGTTTAGGAATGGAACAGATCTTTGTTTTTCTTCTTCTATTGTAAATTTCAGATGCTGGTCAAAATTGTTAAAAATCGTGAGAACATTGTTAACACTATCAGTTGGTATCGATAGGATTAGATCGTCAACATTTTGATAAATAAAAGGAACTGGGAATTCTAATTGTGAGAGACAGTTTCTAAGTAAGAATGACATCACAATGTTCGCAAGAATCGGACTCAAACAACTTACCATTGGACATCCAAATATTTGTGAATAAAATGTATTTTGGTATACAAAATAATTTGATTTGTAGATAAATTTTATAATTTCATTGAACATTCTTTTAGGTATTTTTGTATGATCTGCAATTCTTAACCATT
Source organism: Crioceris asparagi (assembly GCA_958507055.1). Lineage (NCBI taxonomy): Eukaryota > Metazoa > Arthropoda > Insecta > Coleoptera > Chrysomelidae > Crioceris > Crioceris asparagi. The sequence goes on from OY293831.1 coordinate 41,061,439, forward strand.
TTTCTTGAATTAATTTCAGCGTTAGTTCCAGGGATATGTTTGTAAATAGTGAAACTACATCCAAAGATATAATGACATAATTTTCAGGCAGTTGAAAATTGTTGATTTTGTCAGCAAAGGTCCATGAATCTTTTATGGCATATATATTATAATCTTCAAAGGATATCTTGAGAATATCAGCAATAAATTTACTCAGCGAAGATGTTGGAGAGTTTATGCATGAAACAATAGGTCTAAGAGGACATCCTTGTTTGTGTACTTTTGGTAAACCATAGAATCTAGGTGCAGTTGATTGGTATGTTATAATATAATTATGGGTAGATTCTTCTATATAGTTTTTCTTAAAACGTTTTTTAGGCCATTCATTATTTTCAGTTTGAATTTTATTAGTATGATCTCTGGCAATTGATTTATATACTGAAGTATCTTGTATCATTTCTTTTATTTTGTGATCATAGTCTTCTTTTTTCATAATTACTGTGATATTTCCTTTATCTGATCTTGTGAAAAGTATATCTTCTTTATGTGATTTTAAAAATTGTTTGGTGGTGTTTTGTAATTGATTCAAAATATTTCTTTGTTCTACATTCTTATGGAAGTAATTTGTCATAATGTTTGTGGCCTTAGCTCTCTAAATATTTTGTTCTTGTTTTGGGAATGCTTGTATTATTGATTCTATTTCTGATAGATCTTTTTTTATAGGAATTTGTGATATTTTTGGTGAGAAACCTAAACACATCACACCAGGACTCAAATGTTTATTACCTAGTCTAAACGAAGAAACTTCAATACTTATAGAGAGAACTAATCACAGGTTGGTTAGAAAAATTATTAGTGTAGAAATTAAGATAAATAGCCATTTTTGAAGAACGATTAAATTCAAATAAAACTAAGATTTATAAAATATTACCAATTAATATATTTAATAGTTTTAATAACAGACAATTGCATAGATTCAATAAAATATTCCTAGAGATCAAACAAAGTAATTTGAGAAAGATTGAAAATTTGAAAGAATCATATAAGAATGAAGTAAAAATTAAGAATAATTGATTAAAAAATCTTACCAACACTCCATTACCAGACGAAGTCAAATAATTTTATCTTTAGGACCTAAATTTTGTTTCTCACCAAAAATATCACAAATTCCTATAAAAAAAGTGCTATCAGAAATATAATCAATAATACAAGCATTCCCAAAACAAGAACAGAATATTTATAGAGCTAAGGCCACAAACATTATGACAAATTACTTCCATAAGAATGTAGAACAAAGAAATATTTTGAATCAATTACAAAACACCACCAAACAATTTTTAAAAGCACATAAAGAAGATATACTTTTCACAAGATCAGATAAAGGAAATATCACAGTAATTATGAAAAAAGAAGACTATGATCACAAAATAAAAGAAATGATACAAGATACTTTAGTATATAAATCAATTACCAGAGATCCTACTAATAAAATTCAAACTGAAAATAATGACTGGCCTAAAAAACGTTTTAAGAAAAACTATATAGAAGAATCTACCCATAATTATATTATAACATACCAATCAACTGCACCTAGATTCTATGGTTTACCAAAAGTACACAAACAAGGATGTCCTCTTAGACCTATTGTTTCATGCATAAACTCTCCAACATCTTCGCTGAGTAAATTTATTGCTGATATTCTCAAGATATCCTTTGAAGATTATAATATATATGCCATAAAAGATTCATGGACCTTTGCTGACAAAATCAACAATTTTCAACTGCCTGAAAATTATGTCATTATATCTTTGGATGTAGTTTCACTATTTACAAACATATCCCTAGAACTAACGCTGAAAATAATTCAAGAAGAATGGTTAAGAATTGCAGATCATACTAAAATACCTAAAAGAATGTTCAATGAAATTATAAAATTTATCTACAAATCAAATTATTTTGTATACCAAAATACATTTTATTCACAAATCTTTGGATGTCCAATGGGAAGTTGTTTGAGTCCGATTCTTGCGAACATTATGATGTCATTCTTACTTAGAAACTGTCTCTCACAATTAGAATTCCCAGTTCCTTTTATTTATCAATATGTTGACGATCTAATCCTATCGATACCAACTGATAGTGTTAACAATGTTCTCACGATTTTTAACAATTTTGACCAGCATCTGAAATTTACAATAGAAGAAGAAAAACAAAGATCTGTTCCATTCCTAGATACCAGATTAATAAGAGGGACTGATAATATTGTAAGACTTGATTGGTATCAAAAACCTATGTCATCTGGAAGATATATTCATTATAAATCTTACCATAGTATAAAAATGAAGATAAATCTAATTCTTGGATTTAAGAAAAGAATAGAAGTTATCACTCATCCAAATTTAAAATCACAAGCATTAGAAAAATTGTTTAAGATCATGGTTGAAAATGGTTATCCTAAATGTTTTTAAAAAAAACTTATATATAGTACTTCTATACCTTCCATGAATGAGAATCCTACTAACAATGGCCCACCAACATTAGAAAACAATGAAGTCCAAGAAAATCCACAAATTAATAGATTACTCCCAAAATATGCAGTTTTTACATATATTGAACATCTAACAAACAAACTCGCTTGCTCAATACAACTTAGTTACAATAAAAATATGTTTTATACTGGAAAAGTCTCGATAGATACCTTAAATAAATCCGATGTTGTATATTCATTGAAATATCTTCAATGTGAAAAATTTTACATTGGTCAAACTTCAAAACTTTTAAAGAATAGATTGATTCAACATCGTTGTGATATAAGATTAATACCAAACAGATGTGCATTAGCTTCCCACGTTAAAAATACCAAACATAACATTGATTTTGAAAATGTAAAAGTTCTTGAAACAGAAAAAAAATGCAGAAAAACGAGTTTTCCTAGAAATGTGTCACATTCAACAGAAACCTACGATGAACAATAAAACAGATATCAATGGTCTTAGTAACATTTACTGTTATCTGATAGAAAAAGACAAAAGAAATTGAAATAGATATTGCTCTATGTTTTTGGTTTTCCTTGTATATGTTTCATCACTTATTCAGAGTCAAAATTATTTTCATAACATAATACATATTTTTCTATACAAATAAAAATAATAATTTTATTATAATAGATCTCAAGAACAAAAATTTTCAAATTCCTCAAATAACTTGACAATTTTGGTTTCTATAACAATAAAAAATAAAAATTTAGAAATGTCTAATTATTTTGTTTTATAAGTCAAATTGAAAGTTTCAAAAATATGAATGTTTGAGATTGCATTTGTATTATATTAGATTTTATACATAATATTATTTTCCTGTGAATATGGACATTTTGAACTTTACTATATATAAATAGATCCATGTTGTAAGTACTTAATATTTATTGATAGAAATATCATATACATTGTGGTTTTGTAATATTTTTTAGTTTCGCTGATGAAGGCTGAAATTTAAAGTAAGCCGAAATATACGATTTTACATGAAGATCTTTCATTGAATGCCCTGTTAGGCCGTATAACCTGAACTATTCTAACCAACTATATATATCAGATAAGAAGTAACGCTGCACTACGTGATTAAAAGTTTATTAGATATAACGGGAAAAACAGGAAAAATTGGCCAATTTTGTAAACTCTATATTTCACATCAACGTTTCGACACAATACATGTCTTCATCAGGATATAAGTATAAATATATAGAAATATAATAATTTTTACCAAAACTGTGAGGGTATTAAAAATTGACAAATCTAGAAAACATCAGGATATACATGTTATATGCTAACCACATCTTGTATAATATTGATTATACTTTGATTAATTTGCGTCACATACTAATTTTAATTGTTACTTATCTAAAATAATCTTCTACGTTCTTCTCTCAGATGCTCATATCAAGTTTCCTATTGTTTTAATGTTTCTCCTTGAAACCTGCAAATTCATCAAAGACGCAATATTTGGTACTTTATTACTAGAGAAACTTCTAGAACCTTTATTTGTAAAATCATCAAAAAGGCACCTGCACTTGTTTACCATAAAGGTTCTGAAACGTAATTAGTGACGTCATAACACAGAAGGTATAAATATTGGATCCTTCTCCACTTCAATCACTTTTGAAGTCACCTTTTAAGTCAGATTGTTATTTTCAAAACTAAATATTGTAAAGTCAAACTGAACTACAAGTTGTGAAACAAGTTTAAATAAATAAAGTTTTTAAAAAAGTTTTAATTGTTACAAATCCCGTAACATACATATCAATATTAATATTTGGACCATTTGTTTATAAGTTATATGTTAAAAATCTTCATTTCAATAGCAGCTACGAAATAATTTTGAAATATTCTGTCAAAGGACTAATTATTTATTTATGTCAGTTATTTTAATTTAAATTTTCATTTGTTTAAATTATACTAATACTGGGAGATCGTTTAAATATAATATGTATGAAGGTGTATATATATATGATATGGATATTCTCTGTGATACAAAATATTTTTTTAATACAGTTTATCTCCTATCTAATAAGAATCAGATGGCCGGATGATTGTTGTTAATTTTTAAATTTAATAAATAAGAATAAATATCACTTATATTATTTATATCTGTTCTATGATTCATAGTGTCACTATTTTTAAATAGTTTTTATTACATTCGGTTCTTGTATCGATGGACTCCGCAGCGATTTCTCAAGGCCCCATACGGTCTAGAGACTCAAAATTTCGAATTCGAACTAAGATCGCTGACATCTCGCCGCCTGTTAAGCTCCAAGTGTGGTCCAAGATTTATTAATTATAATTATCTCATTCAAGCAAGATCACTTTTTGTTCGACATGGAACAACACTGTCTGACAATGGGATCCGTCACTGGAATTACGCACGAGCATAGAGTGTATATATATAAATATACATCTCTGTTCTCTGGTATATAGGTCCTCTCTGGCAGATCGTCGTATATATTACACTTTGGCTATGTATGTTGTAGTAGACAAACAGTAATTTGTTATAGAATTGCTGTTGCTGGCAAACAGATATACATAAATATAGTTCAAATCGAGAGAAGGAGAATAATAGTAGGTATCATCGGCTATGTATGTATATCCAGATGTTTTTCTAGATTTGTCAATTTTTATTACCCTCACAGTTTTGGTAAGAATTATTATATTTCTAGGTATTTATACTTATAGAAATAATATTGTAGCATCATGATGAAGACATGTATTATGTCAAAACGTTGATGTGAAATTGTGGAATATAGAGTTTACAAAATTGGCAAATTTTTGCTTTTTTCCCGTTATATTTACTAAACCATATATATATATATATATATATATATATATATATATATATATATATATATTGAAGTAAGCGCGCGATATATGCTGTGGTTGGATATACCAAAAGCGGCGTTAACAAAGAGAGCGACGGCAGTGTCGGCGTCTTCTCTTAAGCTGCCGACAAACGAATTTTGAGAAGCGCACAGTGGCGGCTTCTGTATTAAAGACCAAAAGCCGCCCGGATGCTCTGGATCCTTTATCGGGTATATATATGGGAGAATTTTCGGCAAGAAGACAGAATGTAAAAGGCAGTGTGAATAAACAGAATAGTCCGAGTAAGTTAGAGAGAATATAGTAAAGTTAAGTTGTAATTTATATTATTTTGAGTGTAAATAAAGTTAATTTGATAACTCTAAATTAGTCTCAATTATCTGCGAACCCGCATACGCAACAATTTGGTGTTAGAAGAGGGATAAGTGAGTGAAGAGGCTTTTGTTTATGGTAAACACCCGTAAGCAGACAGAAAAAATGGAAGAACAACTAACTAAGTTATTCTCCGATTTTTCGAGAAGACAAGAAAAACTACGACAACAAGAAAAGAAAGAAGAAGAGGAACGACGAAAACAAGAAAAGAAATAAGAGGAGGAGCGAAGAAAACAAGAAAAGAGAGAAGAGGAGGAGCGAAGGCTGCGAGAAAAACAAGAGGAAGAGGCACGACGACTACAAGAAAAGAAAGAAGGAGAGGTACGACGACAGAGAGATTTCGAGCAGATTGCAGGATTGTTCCGAAATGTCCATCAAGAAATCGATACCATTAAACAAGAAATTGGAACAGTTCAAGAAGAAATTGGGACAGTTCGAGAAGAGTTTGAGGATAAGTACCGAATACTACAGAAAGAAGTGAAGAAAATTCGAGATACCAACCAAGAAGAAAGTAGCAAATTGGACACGTCGGCGATCACAACAGCCAATGAAAAACTTAAACCAACAACGTTTGACGGCGAAATATCCTGGGCTATGTACAAACGTCAGTTTGAGGCTGCAGCTAATGCAAATAGATGGGATCAGCAGCAGAAAGCAACGGCGTTGGTATTGGCTTTGCGAGGAAAGGCGCTTGAAATACTTCAAAACATTCCTGAAGCCAAACAAACTGATTATTTGGCTGTTGCGGGCGCCTTGGAACTAAGATACAGCAACAAATATCTTAGCCAAGTGTATCAGAGCCAGTTGAAGAGTAGAATTCAAGGTTCAACGGAGTCACTGCAGGAATTCAGCAGTAGCATTGAGAGCATGGTACGACTGGCTTATCCAAAGGCTCCAGATGAATTCATTGAACAAATTAGTGTCCAGTACTTCATTGATGGAGTTCGAGATATCGATATGCAGCAAGCGTTGAGACTAAGTAGGCATAACACCTTAGCCGAAACAGTTGTCCAGGCACTGGAATACGAAGCTGCCAAAAACGCTTCTATGAATCGTCGCAGCAAATTAAGAGAAGTCAGGGTGTCAGACGAACCACAAGACAATGCAGATTTCTTTAAGAAGCTGGAGGCGATGTTCCAGAAATTCTGCTCTCGAGGAAGCAAGGAGTCTGGATATAGAAAAGTGATTAAGTGTTACAATTGCAACCGAGAGGGACATATAAGTAGAAACTGCAGGCGACGACCCAGATCTGAAGAACGAAATGTTCAGAGAGAGAATACCCGACTTCAGGAAAACTCAACCTCGCCAGTGTAAGGGGGCGAACGCTGGCGACCACTGATTATCAAGCCCCCAAGTTACATTTGTACTCCATCAAGAAGAGCTGTGAGAGCCTCGTTGTCCAAGGTTTTATCAACGGCAAGAAATGTGATTTGACCATCGACACGGGGGCAACAAGGTCAGTGGTACGCCTCGACATGGTTTCCAAAGAATCTATCGTGCAGCACAACATCAAGCCAATACTGGAAACTGCAAAAGGAGATTTGTTTTTGGAGAGACCACCACCACTTTGGAAATTGGCAATGCACAAGTAAAGATAAATGCAATCGTGGCTGACATAGTGGATGAATTTATAGTAGGCTTAGACGTTTTGGAAACCTTCAATTTTATCACAGTGGACTTTAAAAACAGAATGTTGAGAGTGGGCAACGAGGAAATATTTTTCTCAGCATCTTCGAACAAGAACTGTCCTGTTAAAATAATCGTCACCGAAGATACACGAATACCTGGAAATAGTGAGAAGATCGTGAAGGCGCACCTAGAAAAACAACTGGAAGGAGTTAACACTATGGTTTTTGAACCAAACGAGAACAAAGAGAACGGGGCTCTTTTGGCTAGGTGCTTAGTTAATTCCAACGACACTATTCCAGTGAGGGTAGCCAATCTATCTGTAAACAGAATGACATTGAAGAGAGGGGAAGTAATCGGTACCTGTTCGCCAGTCTCCTGTGTAACAAGATGTGGGCAAGAGGAACCCGTTTCAAAAGATGTACATTTGTCCCAAGAGCTAATGGAGAGTTTCAAGAAGACCTGGAAACATCTTAGCGAGCAGGAAAAGAAAAAGGCCATCGAGTTTGTAAAGCAAGAAGCTGATGTTTTCGTGCAAGGAAAAATTACAGGGCGAACAAATTTAGTCGAACATCGGATTAACACGGGAAATGCTGTACCTATTCGCCAACCTCCACGAAGACTTCCTTTCGTAAAGCAACACCAAGTTAACACCATGGTTCAAGAAATGCTGAAGGATGGCGTCATAGAAGAATCCAGAAGTGGATATTGGCAGGTAGAGCTAAACAAGGAAGATAAAGAGAAAACAGCCTTTACAGCTGGTAACGGCCTATATCAATTCAATATCATGCCGTTTGGATTATGTAATGCGCCTGCCACTTTTGAAAGGTTAATGGAATTAGTTCTGCGAGGACTAACTTGGGAGACGTGCCTGGTGTACTTGGATGATGTAATGGTGATTGGCAAAGATTTCGACTAACATCAATCGAATCTAAAGAAAGTATTCGCCAGGATCCGAAGTGCTAATCTCCAGCTGAATCCAAAGAAATGCGTTCTATTCCAGGAAAAAGTCAACTTTCTCGAACATGTCGTATCATCGAAAGGAATGGAGACCGATCCAGAAAAAGTTCAAGCAGTGCGAGATTGGCCCAGACCAAAGAACAAGCACGAAGTCAGAAGCTTTTTGGGACTCAGCAGTTACTACCGCCGATTTGTTAAGGATTTTGGAAAATTGCGAAGCCACTACATCAATCAACTGAAAAGAACTCCCACTTTGACTGGTCACCAGAATGTCAACAGTCGTTTCTTGAGCTGAAAAACCGTTTGACTACTGCTCCTGTTCTTGCATATCCCTTGGATGAAGGATTGTTTGTGTTAGACTCTGATGCTTCACAAATTGGAATAGGAGCTGTTCTTTCCCAAATACAGGATGGCGAAGAAGCTGTAATTGGATATTTCAGCAAAACGTTGGGAAAAGCAGAGCGAAACTACTGTGTAACCCGGAAGGAGCTGCTAGCGGTTGTACGATCCATAGAACATTACCACAGTTTTCTCTATGGACGGAAATTTGTAGTAAGAACAGACCACTCTGCACTACATTGGCTGCTGAATTTCAAAAATCCGGGGGGACAGATAGCGCGTTGGCTGGAGAAACTGCAGAGTTACGACTTTCAAATTAAACACCGAAAAGGAAGAAGTCACGCCAACGCTGACAGCTTATCACGAAGACCTTGTGGCAGTTCCTGTAAATTCTGTCAAAGGCAGGAACAAAAAGAAATAACCAAGGATGTTGTACATATCCAACAAATGCAGATTAGGAATAAGGAAATGGAAAACGTGATTTCCAGGCACGGAGTACCCTTGGAGCTGCATACCGATCAAGGTAGAAATTTTGAATCCGAAGTATGGACGCAGTTAATGAGGTTGCTGGGGATACGGAAAACACGAACAACCCCACTTCATCCACAGTCAGATGGAATGGTTGAGAGGCACAATAGGACCATCAATCAATACCTCTCACTATTTGTGGATGAGCACCAACGTAACTGGGTCAAACTGGTACTACTCTTTCTCCTGGCCTACCGAAGTTCCCAGCATGAATCTACTGGCTATACACCATCGATGCTCTTGTCTGGAAGAGAAATGAAGCTCCCCGTAGATCTGATGTTTGGCAGACCATCAGCCGACGATCATGAAGAAGTGTCTCTTCCACATTATGTAGCTGACCTACAGGAGCGACTTAGAGTGGTCCACGATTTTGCCAGACAAAAGCTTCAGTTGAAGAGCGACAAACTGAAGATGAGACTTGACAAAAGGCAGTCATTAAACTCTTTTAATGAAGGCGATGCAGTTTGGTTGTACCAGCCACAGCGGAGGAGAGGATTAAGTCCGATGTTGCAAAAACCTTGAGAAGGACCATATCGCATTGTCAAAAAGATTAATGACTTGGTGTACAAGATCCATCTTTCGCCAAGAGCCAAGGAAATAATCCACCGGTCTGGAGACAAACGGAAGAAGCTGTTCGGGGCGAACAGCTTTAAGGGAGGGAGCTGTGTAACGTGCAAAGGGGAACAGCCGCCGGTATTGGCTACAAAGTAGCGGCATTCGTTTGAAGTAAGCGCGCGATATATGCTGTGGTTGGAAATACCAAAAGTGGCGTTAACAAAGAGAGCGACGGCAGTGTCGGCGTCTTCTCTTAAGCTGCCGACAAACGAATTTTGAGAAGCGCACAGTGGCGGCTTCTGTATTAAAGACCAAAAGCCGCCCGAATGCTCTGGATCCTTTATCGGGTATATATATGGGAGAATTTTCGGCAAGAAGACAGAATGTAAAAGGCAGTGTGAATAAACAAAATAGTCCGAGTAAGTTAGAGAGAATATAGTAAAGTTAAGTTGTAATTTATATTATTTTGAGTGTAAATAAAGTTAATTTGATAACTCTAAATTAGTCTCACTTATCTGCGAACTCGCATACGCAACAATATATATATATACATCTCCGTATCAATATTGCGTCCTTCTATAATCCTTGCATATTGCGTCCACTCTGATTGGAGTATATTAAACAGCAAAAAACTTTGAGTGGGGTGAGCTATTTGAAATTTTAAATTCAACGATATTGAAAATATTTATGTAGCTTTCATTCCTCTATCTTTCGTGATTCCTTTCGCAATCCCATCATTGCTGAATCCATTGTATATTTACTTTTATCTCACACTGGATTGTGCCTCCAAAGAGTATATTTCATTTCAGTTCTCATTTAATTATGCATCCAACAGTGTTGTCATATCAATAACTTGCCACAAATACAAAATGCTGCATATTTTTCAAGAGAAAGAACTTATCTGCTAGCCAGGGATCTCAGTTTATTAAAGCTAGTCTATATTTTATGTATAAAATCTGTTAATACATTGGGCTTGACTATATTAAGAAAGTTTTAGTTTTGTTTGTTTTTGTGTATAGTCGGAAATAATTTTTGGGTAGTGTCAAAAAACTAGAGATATCAAAATATCTATTCATACAAAACAGCAAATAAAATAACAATTTAAAACCCCTAAAAATAATAATAAAAACAGGAATACCTCAAAATAAAATGACAATAATCTGAAATAAAGATTTAGCTCTGATAAAATTGAATTAATTGGCGCTTCTGATATTTATTTTGTAGAAATACTTCGATTTTAAGCCAATCTTTATTATGCAATAATTTTTCATTTTGTTCGATTAATTCTTCACATTCATGTCGTTTGGGGGGTTTTCGTTTCTTAATATGATCTTTGAAAATTTTTTGAACAACTCTTTTCTGTTCTTCCGTCCACTTTACGAGGACTCTATGCTTTTTAGTTTTTTGAGCTGGGCTTGGGTTTGAGTTTGGCGTTACAATTTCTATACTGGGGGTGTTTTTAAAATATTCTATTTCGTCATGTTCCTCAAGTAATTAAGCTAATTTTTCATATATATTATCATTTTCCGTAACTTCGGAATTTTTCTCCAGTAAATTTTCCTCTAGATCTAAATCTATTTCATCAAGCTTCTTGCCCTTGAAGTTTTTGCCTTTCCCATTTTCCATAAGAATTAACAACTTTGAAATTTTGGCTGTCTGATATATATCGTTAGGTAACCGATACGAATTTTTGTGTACACCAATTGTGTGGCCCATAAAAGTAGCCAATTGCTCTATTTCATTTTCGTTCATATTAAATAGTTGGGTCAATGTAGCACAAATAGAATTAATATTATTTTGTATTTTTTAGTGCAACAATAATTAAGTAGGTCCAATTTTTTGTAAGAAATATTTTTCATCTAATTAACAACTAACATCTTTTTTTTGGTATATATCGTCAGAAATTTGGGCCAATGACAGAAAAAAAGATATGAAGTAAACTCTACTGAAAGCTTTGGGAACGAGTTTATTAATGGCAAATGTAATTGGACAACATATATTTTGGTAAAAGTTTTAAGAAATCCTCATTTACCAATTTTTATTCGGATCGGAAATCACAAATTGCGCCCACCGTTTGGAAACAAATAGGTAAAACGGAAAAGTGAACTACATCTTGTGTAATTCAAGACAGTAAATAGCCTTAAGAAAATATTTAACCACGAATTATCGTATTTTTTTCGAGGGTTTCGTTTTCATTACTGCATTGTCTGTTTCAACTAAACATCTCTTGAACGCATTTGATGAGGCTTAAAGAATTCTCTCAGGAACAAGATATAAGCGTTGCCAAATCTAAGGACGCAGTATCTAACGTCATATGAAAGATGATGTGAGTTGAATATACGAATCGTATATTTTTCAGCGCCTCTGGTGTTGTTTCTGTCGTACTAATAATATTCATTTCTTTCAAACTTATACCGATGCTGCGTCCGAATTCGCCATAGATCCTGATCAACCGTCTTTTAATGGCTACAGTGAGAGTGACCAATCGAAGGAGTTCATACACTATATCCTCCAATAGAAAACGATGTCAAAGTGACTGTCATGATAGTGGGAGATGAAAAATATTGGAATGTACTATTGCGTCCGATATACGTAGGCAATAGTACGATGGACGCAGCATTGATAGATGGATATATATATATATATATATATATATATATATATATATATATATATATATATATATATATATATATATATATATATATATATATATATATATATATATATATATATATATATAAAGAAAACTATAATTCAGTAATACTGAAATTGAAGATATAATATCAAAATGAGAATGCTATTCACCTTTATGCTTTTATTTCATCGGATACAGGTGAATAGCATTCTCATTTTGATATTATATCTTCAATTTCAGTATTACTGAATTATAGTTTTCTTTATATTTATTATATACTTTACGTTAAACGTAAACGTATATATATATATATATATATATATATATATATATATATATATATATATATATATAGATATAGATATATAGTAGGTGGAAGTACGGCAGTACGTGTTAAATAACAAAGTGTTTAAAGAAAATGGGAATTCTGCCGAAGTTATATGAGGCTTAAATAAGTAAACTCTTTTTCCTGTCCAAGCTTTCGGAACTTTTTTTTCCATTCTCAAGTCTATACAAATATAAATGAACAAATCACTCCAAACTAATATTTGTTCATTTATATTTTTATAGCCTTTAGAATGGAAATAAATTGTTCCGAAAGCTTGGACAACAAAAAGAGTTTACTTATTTAAGCCCCATATAACTTTGGCAGAACTCCCATTTATATATATATATATATATATATATATATATATATATATATATATATATATATTTTGTATTCTTGACTGGATTTATAATAAATAAAAAGATGTTCTTGGGGATGCAGTCATATATTCAATAAAATTCTTTGACTGAAGCCGAGCTTTCGAGAATGTTTATTCTCTTCTTCAGGGCAAAAGTCGTGAATTTAGAATAAATTAACCAAAAACAGGAAAGATTTCATATCCATCAATTACAAATGTCATAATGTCTCAAAGTTTTTGACTACTTCCAGTTGCTTTTGTATAGTTGGATACAGCTTCCACTTATGTGGCGCTGATGAAAGCTAACAAGCTTGAAATCACGTGATCCGCTTCTAGTGGGTGGTTGTATCCGACTGAATAAAAGCATAAAGGTGTAGAGTTTCATCCTATTTTTATATATATATATATATATTTATTATTGAGGTTCTTGAGCTTGTGGTTATATTTCCTTGGGGGTTTCTTGGGTTTAAGGCTCTGGCATATATTAGTGAATTGTGTTTCGAAATTCATTTATTCCATCATAAAAATAAAATTCCATTCCAGTGGTACAAAAAGGGGGATTACATCAAAACGTTTCGACTTTTTAACATAAGTATTTTTCAATTGAATAAAAAACTATGGAAATGAAAATGGGAAAATTAATTATATTCTACAATTATTAGAATAAGGAAACATTTTTTTTATTTTATAACTTACCTAAAACATTGAAATTCGAAAAAATAAAAAAAAAAGGTTTAATTCTTGATAAAAGAGGTATTGGCACCTTATTTTATTAACGTGTTGGTATTTTTTTCTTCTTTTTCATGGTTGTGAAATTTGTTTTTGTGATATTTGTTTGTGTTTTAACAACGGATGGTGTGACAGGAAATTGGTTATCGGAAGGCTGTTATATTAGGTTAAGAGAATTTTTTTGACAAAACTGATTTTTGATATTTTGTGCAGATATTGTTTTGTGTTAACTTGGAACGGGTGTTTTGGAGACTTCATATTGTCTTATTTATTATAGGATATATGATATTTAGTTTATTTTTATCGGTTTTATAGTTTACTGTGTTTTGTTTCTTCTTTATATAGATAGTTTCCAGAATTACGCGAATTACATGTATTTTGTTCAGTAGTTAAAATTTTGGTTTCATCATAAATAAAGTATGTTTTTTTCTTCTTTATGATTTGTTAATGCGGATTTATTTTTTTTGTCATATTTATGTCCTCTCATGCGATTTATGAGGTATTGGCTAGTTTGACCGATATATGCGCTATTGCAATTATTGCATGGTATTTCATATACGCTATGGGTAATTTTATTCTTTTCGTTATTTGATTTTAGTTTACTATGTTTTTTTCAGAAGGTTGTAAGCTTTATGACTAACCGGTATATCATGTTTTTCGAAAACCTTTTGTATGCTTTGTGACAAGTTTTTTTATATATGGAAGTGTAAGGTACTTTTGTTTGTTATCTTTATCACGTTTTGAAATTTTGTTTCTATTATATGTTGCTTGTATTTATTTTGGCGTTAAAAATTGAGTTGATAAGTTTAATTGGATAGTCGTTTTGTGTTATAATTGACTTAGCTTTTATTATTGATTCACTGCGATATTCTTGATCTGTAAGGTTAATTGATCTGTCTGCAAGATTACGGATAACTGTTTTTTTTTGGGATAATGGTTGTTCTGTATCTTTTGTGTACCATTTTGTTCGTATATTGTTTTTATTGTGTATTAATGTTAAATCAAAAAAAATAATTTAGTTGTTTTTTTCGATTTCTAGTGTAAATTTTATTTTATCGTGATATGTGTGGAAAAGATCTAGTATAACATTTTCTTTACCTTTGGGAATGGTTGTTAAGCAATCGTCAAAGTATCCAATGAAAAATGGTATTGGGAAATCTGTTTTCGGTAAAATTTCGTTCTCTAGGTCTTCGAGGACTAGTTGTGCGATGCATCTTGAGATTGATGAACCCATGGCGCAACCATAGATTTGTTTATAGAATTTTTCATTGTATTTAAAATATGTTGTGTTAAGTGTCAGTTTTATTGCTTCCTTAAATTCAGTTTTTGAGATGTCTGTGTGTTGTTTTATATCGTTCCATTTTTGGTTGATAATTTCTAGGGCTAAATCTGTAGGAATATTTGTGTAAAGGGACACTACATCGAGTGATATTATGATATGATTGTTGGGAATGACAAGGTTTTTTTATTTTTTCTTTAAAGTGCCAGGAATCTTTAATGTATGAATCAGTTTTGTTTATTATATTATTTAAAATTTATTTTAGGTATTTAGAAAGTTTACTGAAAGGTGATTGTATAGTTGAGACTATTGGTCTTAGTGGGGTTCCTGTTTTGTGAAGTTTTGGTAGGCCATATATTTTTGGTGGTAATGCGTTATGTGTCATTAGTTTTTCTGCTGGTAAAGGTGAGACGAGTTGTAGTTCTTTCCACTTTTTAATTAGACTGTTATCAATAGTTTGGATTTATTAGTAGGGTCGGATTTTATTTCTTTGTATGTTGAAATATCGGATAATAGTTCATTCATTTTATTGTTGTATGTATCAGTGTTAATTATTACAGTTTTATTTGATTTATCTGGTTTTATTATTAATAGGTTTGGGTTATTTCTTAGAAAAATTTTGGTTTGATTTTGTTTATATTCATTGATTAGATTCTTTTGAATGTGTTCTTGCTTTTGATTAGGGGCCCTACATATTGTTTTTTCGGTGGTTAGTTAGTACATTGCGACAGGTAGCTCTGATTTCATCTTGATTAGATAGATCTTTTATTGAAAATTATATATTTGCGATTCTGGGATGGGAATATCTTTTTTATTTTCTAGACGCATAGCAAAACTGGGTCCAAGACCAAGAATATTTTTTGCGTATTCTGGAAGATTTGTGCCAGAGATGCTTCCAATCCTTGTGTTCGGTATATTTAAAGTTGCATTTTTTTGTTGAAGTTCTTTGAATTTTTCAATTTTTTTATGTTTCCAGTTTTTGTTTTGTTGATAAAAATCTCCATTTCTTGGTTTTGGTGATGAAGGAAAGAATTGAGGACGTTAGAGGGAATGATGTATTCAATTTTCTATTTGAAATGCTATTTCTTTCGAAAGTGTAGTGTTATGATTAATTTTGTCGGTGATGAGTATGTGTAATAAGTTTGCTTTAAAACTGTTTAAAATTAAAATATTTTGGAATTTATGTTTTAGGTTTACAGAAAAGAAATTTATATGGTCTAAGTTCAAGTTGAGTAACATAAAAAAATTTGACAAATTCAAAGAACTTAAAAAATGCAATTTTAAATATACCGAACACATGGATTGAAAACATCTTTGACACAAATCTTCCAGAATACGCAAAATATATTCTTGGTCTTGGACCCAGTTTTGCTATGCCTCTAGAGAATAAAAATGATATTCCCATCCCAGAAATAATCGCAAATATAGAATTTTCAATAAAAGATCTATCTATCCCTAATCAAGATGAAATCAAAGCTACCTGTTGCAATGTACAACATAAAAAGAAATAAAATCCGACCCTACTAATAAATACCAAACTATTAATAAAAGTCTAATCGAAAAGTGGAAAGAACTACAACTCTTCTCACCTTTAACAGCAGAAAAACTAATGATACATAACGCATTACAACCAAAAATATATGGCCTACTAAAAATTAACAAAACAGGAACCCCACTAAGACCAATAGTCTCCACTATACAATCACCTTTCAGTAAACTTTCTAAATACCTAAAAGAAATTTTGAATAATATAATAAACAAAACTGATTCATACATTAAAGATTCCTGGCACTTTAAAGAAAAAATAAAAAAACCTTGTCATTCCCAACAATCATATCATAATATCACTCCCTTTACACAAATATTCCTACAGATTTAGCCCTAAAAATTATCTACAAAACAAGTGAAATTTTTGAAAAAAAATTAAAAATAGTTTTTATTAGGCATTTAAGATTTGAACCGTATTGATGATTACTATTGCTATCTATCCTTTTCTTGATTTGAACTATACTTATGTATATCTGTTTGCCAGAAACAGCAATTCCATAACAAATTACTGTTTGTCTACCACAACACAATATTAAATTTGAAATTAGTATTATATCAACGTCTGACGTCTGACAATTGCGACAGCTGACAGTGAAAAGCGCGACATAACCATAGAGTAATATATACTACGATCTGCCAGATATGTATATATACGCACCATAGACAAGCCACTGATACGCTCCATGCTCGTACGTAATTCCAGTGACGGATCCCATTGTCCGACATTGTCGTTCCATATCGTAAAAATCTTGCTTAAATAAGATAATATAATTAATAATTAATCAGTATTGGATCCCACTTGGAGCTTAACAGGCGGCGAGATGTCTGCGATCTAAGTACGAATTCAAAATTTCAGGTCTCTAGTTCGTATGGGACCTGAGAAATCGCAGCGGAGTCCATTGATACAACAACCGAAAGTAATAAAAACTATTTAAAAAGGAACGATATAAAACAACACACAGACATCTCAAAAACTGAATTTGAGGAAGCAATAAAATATAATAAAAATAAAAAAAATGGGTTCATCAATCTCAAGTTGCATCGCACAACTAGTCCTCGAAGACCTAGAGAACGAAATTTTACCGATAACAGATTTCCCAATACCATTTTTCTTTAGATACGTTGACGATTGTTTAACAACCATTCCCAAAGGTAAAGAAAATGTTACTAGATCTTTTCCACACATATCACGATAAAATAAAATTTACACTAGAAATCTAAAAAAACAACCAAATTAATTTTCTTGATTTAACATTAATACACAATAAAAACAATATACGAACAAAATGGTACACAAAAGATACTTGGTCAGGGAGATATTTACATTTTATCTCGGAACACCCATTATCCCAAAAAAATCAGTAATCAGTAATCTTGCAGACAGATCAAGTAACCTTACAGATCCAGAATATCGCAGTGAATCAATAATAAAAGCTAAGGCAATTATAACACAAAACAACTATCCGATTGAACTTATCAACTCAATTTTTAACGCCAAAATACAAGCAACATATAATACACAAAAAATTTCAAAACGTAAAAAAGATAACAAACAAAAGTACCTTACACTTCTATATATAAAAAACTTGTCACAAAGCATACAGAAGGTTTTCGAAAAACATGATATACCGATTAGTCATAAAGCTTACAAACTTCTGAAAAAAACATATATCAAACTAAAATCAAATAACGAAAAGAATAAAATTACCCTCAGCGTATATGAAATACCATGCAATAATTGCAATAGCGCATATATCGGTTAAACTAGCCAATACCTCATAAATTGCATCAGAGGACATAAATATGACAAAAAAAATAAAACCGCATTAACAAATCATGAAGAAGAAAAAAAACATACTTTCAATTATGATGAAACCAAAATTTTAACTACTGAACAAAATACATATAAACGCGTAATTCTGGAAACTATCTATATAAAGTAGAAACAAAACACAGTAAACTATAAAACTGATAAAAATAAACTAAATATCATATATAACAATATTCTATAATAAATAAAACAATAAGATGTCTCCAAAACACCCGTTCCAAGTTAACACAAAACAATATCTGCACATAATATCAAAAATCAGTTTTGTCAAAAAAATTCTCCTAACCTAATATAACAGACTTTCGATAACCAATTTCCTGTCACACCATCCGTTGTTAAACCACGAACAAATATCACAAAAACAAATTTCACAACCATGAAAAAGAAGAAAAAAATATCAACACGATGATAAAATAAAGTGCCAATACCTCTTTTATCAAGAATTTGTTTTTTTTTTATTTTTTCGAATTCCAATGTTTTAGGTAAGTTATAAAATAAAAAAAATGTTTTCTTGTTCCAATAATTGTAGAATATAATTAATTTTTTCCATGTTCATTTCCATAGTTTTTTAATCAATTGAAAAATACTTATGTTAAAAAGTCGAAACGTTTTGATGTAATCCCCCTTTTTGTACCACTGGAATGGAATTTAATTTTTATGACGGAATAAATGAATTTCAAAAACACAATTCACTGATAAATGACAGAGCCTAAAACCCAAGAAACCCCCAAGGATATATATATATATATGTATATATATATATATATATATATATATATATATATATATATATATATATAGTAGGTGGAAGTACGGCAGTACGTGTTAAATAACAAAATGTTAAAAAAAATGGGAATTCTGCCGAAGATATATGGGGCTTAAATAAGAAAACTCTTTTTGCTGTCCAAGCTTTCGGAACTATTTATTTCCATTCTCAAGGCTAAAAATATATATGAAAAAAAAAATATATATTAGTTTGGAATGATTTCACAAACTGAATTTGAAACTTACTCTGCAAGTGAGGATTATAATTTAAAGCGGTACAGACTGTACACAGTTGAAGAATTCCTCATAATGGTCTTAAAAGCTAATACAATACACAGTTAAAATTACACATTAAAACAGTAGTTAAGACAATATTTACAAGGTGGAGATACAATTACATATTTCTTGATACGGTCACATTTCTAGAACAACTAATTCACTGAAAGGGGTTGAAGGAAAAGAAAGGAATGTAGAGGAAAATATTTAAACAGTTTTTTTTCAAATTTTTCGAAAACTGGGTGGGAGATCAAGATTCCACAGAACATAGAAGTGGTACACTGGGCATATAACGATTGATACCACAGAAGACACAGAACTCAAAACATAAAAGTATTCATATCAAAATGTATGCAGGCTTCAAGACAATCCTAACCTATGTACGATTATTTATGTTGTTGGCGCAAAATTTTGAAATCATGTAGGAGCAGACAGAACTGAGCCCACGTAAATCGGTACAAGTGTTCATAGCTCTCGGTTCTTTCGTAATTTCTATCATTTCGTGTATTTTTCTTTTGATTAAATTGGACTCATTGGCTAGAATGTACACACCTTCAAAATTTGGAGTATGCCGTTTCTCATGGGCATGTCTCGCTAAGGTACATTTATTGGTTTGACCATTTCTGCAATCACTTTTGTGGGAAGTTATTCTGTTTTTTAGTAGCCTCTGTGTTTCACCTATATACACTAGATCACAATCATGACAGGGAATAACATATACAACATTCCGTCTTTTCTCTGTAGGTATTCTGTCTTTTACATTAGAAAAGTGTTTACCTAATAGATTCACATTTCTTTTAGCCACTATACAGTTATGAATGACGTCCTTGATGATATTAGTTAGTTTTGGAGTGAGGTCTTTGATCCAAGGAGTGGAAAAATAACATATTTGTCCCTGTTGTCTTTGTGACGGATGATTTGTAGAAGAATCTGGGCGATTGTCTATGGATGGACTACTGTACAGCAGTTTACGTAACAGTTTATTTGGGTAAGAATTATTCAGTAATATTTGATATAATTTGTCTATGTTTCCCTTTACTAAAGTTGGATGACATATTTGCTTAATCCTATTTTTCATTCCTAGAACTAAATTGACCTTCATTCTTTCATCATGGTAAGAGAGATAAATCAAATAGCGACCGCTATTAGTAGGTTTCTGATACCAATCAAGTATGATGGTTTGATTTCGAGTACGAATACTTCTGGTATCTAAAAAGGGAACAGAATTGTTTTGCTCCTTTTCGATTGTAAATTTTAGGTTGACATCATAAGCATTGAAGATTTGTAGAACTATATCGTCAGAATTAGCTGGAATAGAACAAATTATATCATCAACGTACCTTTTGATGAAAGGAAGTTGAAATGGTAATTTTGGCAAACAATTATCCAATAGATCATCCATTACAAAGGCCGAGATTATGGGTGAAATAGTGGAGCCCATTGGTGTACCAAAAACTTGTAAGTAATTCTCTCCTTGGAAAGTAAACACGGTACTGTCAAATATGAACTTTAAAGCTAGAAGAAAGGAATCTATATCTAGATTGCAGTGGGAGTGGATCTCATGCCAATGTTTCCTGATACTAGACTCCGCACGTTCATAGGAGATGTTGGTGAACAGAGATGAAACATCCAGGCTGATTAAAACATAGTTTGGAGGTAATTGAAAATTGTTAATGAACCTTGCATAGTGGAAAGAATCTTGAATGAAATAGTTCTTATTTCTATTATAGGTGTTGGTTAAAATTTCTGTGATGTATTTGCACAAGCCTGAGTTAGGGGTACCGATTGAAGAAATAATGGGCCTGAGTGATAAGGGTTCTTTGTGGATCTTGGGTAAGGCATAAAATCTCGCAGGAACTGAATCGTAAGTGGTAAATTTCTTTCTAGTTGCTAGATCAATAAAATTATTATTATAAAACTCGAATATGATAGCATTAGCCTTCCCCTGTAAAGTAATAGTTGGATCCCTTGTTAGTTTTTTATAATATTTTGTGTTGTCTAGTAACTGTTTGCAAAGATCAATATATTGTTGTTTGTACATGATGACTGTCACATTACCTTTGTCTGCTTTTAAAACCCATACGTCCCTATGATTTTTCAGATACTGTTTGGATTTAGAAATTATTTCGTCAAATTGATTACTGTGATTACGAGAAAAATTGATATGATTAGTGATCAAGTTGGTAGTTCTTGATCTAGTGATGTTTCTAATTCTGTTGTCATCTATACCATCAAACATAATCTCAGTATCCGCCAGAACGTTCTGAATCAGCTTGTGGTCTAATTTCGGAGGCAAACTGAATTTGTGTCCAAGAGCAAACAGATTGAGCACGTCAGTGGGAATTGTTTCGTTGGTCAAGTTTTTCACCCAATTAGATTTAGTATTAATGTTAGTTATTTGTGTTATCTTTAGTTGATTTAATTTATTCAAGGTTCTGTTTTTATAATCATGAAAAACCTTATTGTAACTGATGGTTTGTCGTCTTTTAAATTCATTAACAATGTAATTAGGAACAATTCCAGAGATGAACTCAATCAGCTTGTTAAGTTCATTCTTAAATTTATTGATATTAATAAAGCTGATTTCGATTTCGAACGAAAGTGTTTTGAGCTCTAACCTCTTAGTGAAGTGTTTGATGCGTCCAGATATACGACCATCGGTTACGTCCAACACCCTTTGTAAGTTGCAAGTGCTGTCTAGTATGTGATTTGGTAGAACTCCATTCTTTCTACACGCAATTTAAGCCCCATATAACTTCGGCAGAATTCCCATTTTTTTAACATTTTGTTATTTAACACGTACTGCCGTACTTCCACCTACTTTATACTATAGGAGTCATGGGTTCTTACATCAATATACAACGATCTTACGGCGCGGAAGTATCCAGAGGGTTCCGCAGATGGGCAAAGATTAACAACAAGCTGGCGAGACTTTACAGCAGGAAGGAGTTCCTCATTGCGTTTTAATCAGCCTGGATGTTTCATCTCTGTTCACCAACATCTCCTATGAACGTGCGGAGTCTAGTATCAGGAAACATTGGCATGAGATCCACTCCCACTGCAATCTAGATATAGATTCCTTTCTTCTAGCTTTAAAGTTCATATTTGACAGTACCGTGTTTACTTTCCAAGGAGAGAATTACTTACAAGTTTTTGGTACACCAATGGGCTCCACTATTTCACCCATAATCTCGGCCTTTGTAATGGATGATCTATTGGATAATTGTTTGCCAAAATTACCATTTCAACTTCCTTTCATCAAAAGGTACGTTGATGATATAATTTGTTCTATTCCAGCTAATTCTGACGATATAGTTCTACAAATCTTCAATGCTTATGATGTCAACCTAAAATTTACAATCGAAAAGGAGCAAAACAATTCTGTTCCCTTTTTAGATACCAGAAGTATTCGTACTCGAAATCAAACCATCATACTTGATTGGTATCAGAAACCTACTAATAGCGGTCGCTATTTGATTTATCTCTCTTACCATGATGAAAGAATGAAGGTCAATTTAGTTCTAGGAATGAAAAATAGGATTAAGCAAATATGTCATCCAACTTTAGTAAAGGGAAACATAGACAAATTATATCAAATATTACTGAATAATTCTTACCCAAATAAACTGTTACGTAAACTGCTGTACAGTAGTCCATCCATAGACAATCGCCCAGATTCTTCTACAAATCATCCGTCACAAAGACAACAGGGACAAATATGTTATTTTTCCACTCCTTGGATCAAAGACCTCACTCCAAAACTAACTAATATCATCAAGGACGTCATTCATAACTGTATAGTGGCTAAAAGAAATGTGAATCTATTAGGTAAACACTTTTCTAATGTAAAAGACAGAATACCTACAGAGAAAAGACGGAATGTTGTATATGTTATTCCCTGTCATGATTGTGATCTAGTGTATATAGGTGAAACACAGAGGCTACTAAAAAACAGAATAACTTCCCACAAAAGTGATTACAGAAATGGTCAAACCAATAAATGTACCTTAGCGAGACATGCCCATGAGAAACGGCATACTCCAAATTTTGAAGGTGTGTACATTCTAGCCAATGAGTCCAATTTAATCAAAAGAAAAATACACGAAATGATAGAAATTACGAAAGAACCGAGAGCTATGAACACTTGTACCGATTTACGTGGGCTCAGTTCTGTCTACTCCTACTTGATTTCAAAATTTTGCGCCAACAACATAAATAATCGTACATAGGTTAGGATTGTCTTGAAGCCTGCATACATTTTGATATGAATACTTTTATGTTTTGAGTTCTGTGTCTTCTGTGGTATCAATCGTTATATGCCCAGTGTACCGCTTCTATGTTCTGTGGAATCTTGATCTCCCATCCAGTTTTCGAAAAATTTGAAAAAAAACTGTTTAAATATTTTCCTCTACATTCCTTTCTTTTCCTTCAACCCCTTTCAGTGACTTAGTTGTTCTAGAAATGTGACCGTATCAAGAAATATGTAATTGTATCTCCACCTTGTAAATATTGTCTTAACTACTGTTTTAATGTGTAATTTTAACTGTGTATTGTATTAGCTTTTAAGACCATTATGAGGAATTCTTCAACTGTGTACAGTCTGTGCCGCTTTAAATTATAATCCTCACTTGCAGAGTAAGTTTCAAATTCAGTTTGTGAAATCATTCCAAACTAATATATATTTTTTTTTCATATATATTTTTAGCCTTGAGAATGGAAATAAATAGTTCCGAAAGCTTGGACAGCAAAAAGAGTTTTCTTATTTAAGCCCCATATAACTTCGGCAGAATTCCCGTTTTTTTTAACATTTTGTTATTTAACACGTACTGCCGTACTTCCACCTACTATATACTATAGGAGTCATGGGTTTTTACATCAATATACAACGATCTTACGGCGCGGAAGTATCCAGAGGGTTCCGCAGATGGGCAAAGATTAACAACAAGCTGGCGAGACTTTACAGCAGGAAGGAGTTCCTCATTGCGTGTAGAAAGAATGGAGTTCTACCAAATCACATACTAGACAGCACTTGCAACTTACAAAGGGTGTTGGACGTAACCGATGGTCGTATATCTGGACGCATCAAACACTTCACTAAGAGGTTAGAGCTCAAAACACTTTCGTTCGAAATCGAAATCAGCTTTATTAATATCAATAAATTTAAGAATGAACTTAACAAGCTGATTGAGTTCATCTCTGGAATTGTTCCTAATTACATTGTTAATGAATTTAAAAGACGACAAACCATCAGTTACAATAAGGTTTTTCATGATTATAAAAACAGAACCTTGAATAAATTAAATCAACTAAAGATAACACAAATAACTAACATTAATACTAAATCTAATTGGGTGAAAAACTTGACCAACGAAACAATTCCCACTGACGTGCTCAATCTGTTTGCTCTTGGACACAAATTCAGTTTGCCTCCGAAATTAGACCACAAGCTGATTCAGAACGTTCTGGCGGATACTGAGATTATGTTTGATGGTATAGATGACAACAGAATTAGAAACATCACTAGATCAAGAACTACCAACTTGATCACTAATCATATCAATTTTTCTCGTAATCACAGTAATCAATTTGACGAAATAATTTCTAAATCCAAACAGTATCTGAAAAATCATAGGGACGTATGGGTTTTAAAAGCAGACAAAGGTAATGTGACAGTCATCATGTACAAACAACAATATATTGATCTTTGCAAACAGTTACTAGACAACACAAAATATTATAAAAAACTAACAAGGGATCCAACTATTACTTTACAGGGGAAGGCTAATGCTATCATATTCGAGTTTTATAATAATAATTTTATTGATCTAGCAACTAGAAAGAAATTTACCACTTACGATTCAGTTCCTGCGAGATTTTATGCCTTACCCAAGATCCACAAAGAACCCTTATCACTCAGGCCCATTATTTCTTCAATCGGTACCCCTAACTCAGGCTTGTGCAAATACATCACAGAAATTTTAACCAACACCTATAATAGAAATAAGAACTATTTCATTCAAGATTCTTTCCACTATGCAAGGTTCATTAACAATTTTCAATTACCTCCAAACTATGTTTTAATCAGCCTGGATGTTTCATCTCTGTTCACCAACATCTCCTATGAACGTGCGGAGTCTAGTATCAGGAAACATTGGCATGAGATCCACTCCCACTGCAATCTAGATATAGATTCCTTTCTTCTAGCTTTAAAGTTCATATTTGACAGTACCGTGTTTACTTTCCAAGGAGAGAATTACTTACAAGTTTTTGGTACACCAATGGGCTCCACTATTTCACCCATAATCTCGGCCTTTGTGGATGGATGATCTATTGGATAATTGTTTGCCAAAATTACCATTTCAACTTCCTTTCATCAAAAGGTACGTTGATGATATAATTTGTTCTATTCCAGCTAATTCTGACGATATAGTTCTACAAATCTTCAATGCTTATGATGTCAACCTAAAATTTACAATCGAAAAGGAGCAAAACAATTCTGTTCCCTTTTTAGATACCAGAAGTATTCGTACTCGAAATCAGACAATTTCCACAATAATAAGCTAGATCTTTCTAAAATAAGAACAGAACATTTAAATTCAGAGGACAAAACAACCATTTTAGATATTTGTAAGGAATTTTCGGATATCTTCTACCACTACGATATGCCCCTAACATTCACAAATAGAGTGAAACATAACATTAAGACAACAGACGAGACACCTGTTTATACAAAAACGTACAGATACCCTTTCGTCCATAAACAAGAAGTAGACAGACAAATTAGGAAAATGTTAGATCCCAAAATTATACAACCAAGTAATTCTCCTTGGTCATCACCTATTTGGATTGTTCCAAAAAAGGCTGATGCATCCGGTAAACAGAAGTGGAGAGTAGTAGTGGATTATAGAAAGCTCAATGAAAAAACCATCGACGATATGTACCCCCTTCCTAATATCAACGATCTTCTTGATAAACTAGGCAAGTTTCAGTACTTCACAACATTAGATTTAGCAAGTGGTTTCCACCAAATTGAAATGAACACTAACGATATAGAAAAGACAGCTTTTAACACCGAAAATTGACACTACGAGTTCATAAGAATGCCTTTTGGACTGAAAAATGCCCCAGCGACGTTCTAACGCGTCATGGATAATATCCTGAGAGGCATCTAGAATGAAAAATGTTTGATATATTTAGACGACATCATTATTATTAGTACATCACTCCAAGAACACACTGAACGACTTAAATCTGTTTTCCAAAGTCTTCGCGAATCTAATTTTAAAATTCAATTAGATAAATTAGAGTTTCTGCGAAAAGAAGTAGAGTATTTAGGACATATTGTGACACCCGACGGCGTGAAGCCTAACCCAGACAAAATTTCAGCCATCAAAAATTATCCTCTACCTAAGACAACAAAACAAATTAACGGATTTCTTGGACTTCTGTCATACTACAGACGTTTCATCAAAGACTTTGCAAAAATAACGAAACCATTCACCGAATGTTTAAAGAAAGGTGCAACAATCGATCTCAATCATGAATATATATTTTGCTTTGACACATGCAAAAACCTCTTGAACAACGAACCGATACTACAGTACCCAGACTTCGATAAACCTTTCAATTTGACCACAGACGCCAGTAATGTAGCATTAGGTGCTGTACTTTCTCAAGGTAAAATTGGAAAAGATCTACCAATAGCATTTGACTCACGAACTTTTAACGACAGCGAACAAAACTATTCCGTTATTGAGAAAGAACTTTTGCGTGGGCAACCAAATATTATCGCCCATATTTGTATGGAAGAAAAT
The DNA here is from genome assembly GCA_958507055.1 of Crioceris asparagi. NCBI lineage: Eukaryota > Metazoa > Arthropoda > Insecta > Coleoptera > Chrysomelidae > Crioceris > Crioceris asparagi. The sequence goes on from OY293831.1 coordinate 41,088,727, forward strand.
TTAACATCATCACAGACCATAAACCACTTCAATGGCTATTCTCATTAAAGGATTCGAACTCAACACTAATGAGATAGCGTATTAAACTTGAAAAATACGATTATAATATTATATTTAAAAAAGAGAAATTAAACACCGTAAATGCCGTAAATTAAATGCCGACGCGCTATCACGAATAGAAATACACGCCAAAGAAACAGAGTTTTGGAGACAATTAGATGGTATTATAAGCGAATATTCTATAGACCCTGATAGATATATAACTTTTCAGAATCTTGATAACCAACAGCAAAATAATATTATCAACGATCCATTGCCTGAAGATTTTTCTCCAAGACAATTTTTGATTGACGACTTAGGATTAGACAATAATTCAATGCAAGTTAACCTTGACAAAGCAACCATAATTAATTATTCGGAATCGAATCAGAATCCGTCAAATATCACTTCTCCAGAACAAACAGACGATCAGACTATCCATTCTAATGCGGAACAACATCCAGTCGTGGATATTCCCATTGTCGATTATGCTGTTAATTACGGTACCAACCAAATTATAATAAGTTCTGTCCTATACTCACCTGCAAAACCGAAAACCATTGTTCTATTTGGAAAGAAACGTCGTATTCATGTACAAATTTCGAAAAACAATTTCGAAACAGATATCATCAATTTTGTCAAAAACTATTTTACCCCAGATGTCCAGTATCATCTTTATTTCAAGACTCCTGATTTATATGAATCTTTCTCAGAAGTGTTAAGAGTGAACTTCCGATGGCCTTCCATTAAATTTAAGAAATGTAATAAACTATTGACCGACATAACAAACAAAGACGACATTAAAAACTACCACGAAGGAAAAACAAACCACCGCGGAATCGACGACACATTACTCCGAATCAAGGAAGAATATTATTGACCTTATTTGAAAAACTCCATCCAAACCTTCATTAACGAATGCGAAATATGTCAGCAAGCCAAATATGAAAGAAACCTCGTGAGAACCCTGATGAATGTCACCCCAACAGCATCCAAACCCTTAGAAATTTTCCACATGGACACCTTCACTTTCGAACAATCAAAATTCCTAACCATCATTGATAGTTTTTCAAAATATGCACAGGCATACGTTTTAAATAACGTATCAGGTACAGAAGTAGCCGATAATTTAATAAACTTATTTAGTCACCACGGAATACCTAAACAAATCATTGTTGATAATGGTACATAATTAAAAAACTCTGTGATTTCGGAACTTCTTGGACTCAACAAAATTAAAATACATTTTTGTTCATCCAATCATCCACAATCTAATGGAAATATATAAAGATTTCACTCCACAATATCAGAGCACATTAGGTTATTGAATACGAGAGGATTTTCCAAAACCCCAGTGAAAAAGAAAATGACATACGCACTTTTAGCACTACATTCGGTAACCCATCTTAAATCAATGGATATTATTAATGGTCACATAACAGATAACGAACCATTCGACATATCACTGGAACGTTTATTAATTAATGCTACACAGAACAACATAAACAACGATCAAAACTGTTATAAGAAAAGATAAATGCGGACTTAATCCAAAATAAAGAGAAAACTATAGAAAAACTTAATAGAAATCGTGATAATCCAGACATATTTGAACCAAACCGAAAGGTTTATATTAAAAAGAATATTCGTCAGAAGCATGCGAATAAATTTCAAAAATCTAATAAAATAACTTCAACAAAACCAGATCAGAAGATTATTTCTACTGAAACACGGCGCAAAGTTCATATGGATAATTTAAAACGCCCTCTGCGTAAAACATACTCATTTAGTGACTAGTGTATTTTCTTTCAGATTCACTTTAATCCTCGGACGGGACATTATAACCATTCGAAACCTCGAAAACAATCCAGGACTTATACCACTAAGATAAGGATCAACAAAAATTACAGAGTATTTCCACAAATTAATTTACTACTGCGAACTATCCCCAATAATCAAAGAAATTAATGGATTGAAATTGAAATCAGACAATATAGCTAACCCAACCACAAAGAAGAAGGCGTGGTTTAATTTATGGGTTAGGCTCAATGCTTAAATCCATTTCTGGTGTTCTTGATAGCACAGATGCAGAGCGCTATGACGATTTAATTAGAACTCTTCAAGAAAATCAGAATAATTTAGCTGCCAATGTAAGAACCCAAAGCACCTTATCTGTTGATCTGATTAATAAATTTAACAGCACAATTATGCAAGTTAAACATAATGAAAAATTACTAGAGGCAAAAATAGAACAAATTGCATCCATAGTAGATGGCAATATTTATAGAGAAAATGGCATGTTTATTATAGATGTGCTTATCCAAATAATAAATATGCACGAAATTATTAATTCAATATTTCAAGACATTGAAAACTCTATAACATTTGCCAAATTGCATAAAATGCACCCTAGTATACTGAAAACCAATGATTTATTTAATGAATTGAAATCGCTTCAACAAATTCTAGGAGAAAATCATTTTCCGATCAAAACTAACTTAGAAAATACATTATTATTTGAGAAAATTACCAAAATTGATTATATCTGGAAGAATAGAATAACCTACATTCTTCATATACCTATAACCTATACTTCAGATTTTTAACTTTATCACTTATATCCTATCCCCATTTTCACAAAGGGTCAGTTTAAGGCGATAATGTCAAAAAATAAATATCTTATAAAAAATGGATTGTACTACACATTCACAAGCGAACGCTGCATGGAGATCCTTCCGATACAATATGTTTGTGACCAGGCTGACATCCAGGAGATCAAAGAAAAGAATCCTTGTGAAATCCAACTAATCCATACCCAAAATACTTCCAACTGCAGAAGAATCGAAATTCAGGTCCATAAACCAACGATCAGACACCTATATGGATCAAATCAATGGATAATACTTTTTCCACACCGAGAATCGATAAAACTACAATGTCACCAACAAGAAGAAGTTATTAATCTCATTGGAACGCATATCCTCGACATTCCACAAAATTGTGCAATATCATCCAGATTAGAAACAATCGTTAATCAAGGAAACCCATCCATATTAACACAACATATACTGTTTCCGGAGATCATTGAAAGTAAAATTGTAGCCAATAATATCACCATCCAATTGGAAGATGTTGAGCTTGACGAACTGCAAGAATTACAGACCAAAATAATGCAAAATATTCTAGCTTTGCAATCATCAACCATTTCTTATACATCCAGTGCTTGGACGATTTGTGTCTATGGAATCATCGCCATCACAGGAATCTACATAGTTTACAAGAAACTGTTCCAACGACAACGAAGAACTTTCTCGCTAGCTCTCAGAACTTGAATCTTCGGAGGTAGGAATTACATCATCCCCTAGTTGCATACTCAGCTCAATTCAACACGGCTTCACCGGACTATATGTACTTGTATTAGAATAATTGTCAAACAGTCTGTTGTGAAATTTAATGTTGTAAAGATCGTAATTTGTATTTTTAATTAATGAATTGTTTTTAAAAAGCCTATTCTTAGTGTCGAAGATTTATTTCGTGAATGCTTGTTTGCTTTCGTCAGCGACACATAAGTGGAAGCTATATCCGACGAGACAAAAGCATAAAGGTGAATAGCATTGTCTATATATATATATATATATATATATATATATATATATATATATATATATATATATATATATATATATATATATAGTGTAGTGGTTGTGTCCGACTAAATAAAAGCACAAAGGTGTAGAGCATCTCCATTATTATATTTTATATATACTCTTTCATTTTTGAAATACAGAAATCTTAAATTACATATATCCTTACGTTAAACGTAATTAGGCTCTCAATACCTAGGTGGCGCGAAGTGTGTCCCACTGGTAGATCAGGTCTGAAAAGTTTGACTATCTTCCAGTTGCTTTTGTTTAGTTGGATACAGCTTCCACTTATGTGGCGCTGATGAAAGCTAACAAGCTTGAAATCACGTGATCCGCTTCTAGTGGGTGGTTGTGTCCGACTAAATAAAAGCACAAAGGTGTAGAGCATCTCCATTATTATATTTTATATATACTCTTTCATTTTTGAAATACAGAAATCTTAAAATATATATATATATATATATATATATATATATATATATATATATATATATATATATATATATATATATATATATATATATATAGGTTTATTTATCAATAATGGTGGGATTGATAAATAATTCGACTGGCTTGATATTGATGCTTGTATTACAACTGAAAATAACAATACAATATTAACAATGGTTTATAGCGACACACAAGAGTTTAACTGACTTGAGACTTCAACTGACCTGAATCAATTCAATGCCAGGATTTATGAAATTAATAATAATTCACTACCAGTACTAACAATCGTACATAATGAAAGCATTCACAGAACATGTGGACTGGTAGACTATGAGTGGAGGACATTCAGAGCAGGTTATGAATGCTCCACTAATCGATAGTATCTCTCCTGGTGTAGACTCCTAGCAGCAGCAGAGAGAACAAGTTTGAAATGGAAATACCGTTTCAAAACTTACATCCCCCCCTTTCAGGAAGTAAACGGAAGGGAAAGGTAAGGAATTAGCTTACTTCTATGAAAAATGTTTATATCTTTCTTCTGCTTTCCCATATCAATTTCAAATATGTTATTGGATATCTTTTTTGTTATTTTATAGGGACCCATACGAATAGGGTCTAATTTTTTTCTATTCAATTTATTGCCACTCCTGACATAAACGAGGTCGTTCTCTTCATAATCGACATCTTTTGTTCGATTATCGTAATAAAATTTGTTTACCTTATGTATTTTTTGGGAGTTTTCAAAAGCTAATTTTCTATTTATTTCCAAATTATCTATGTTGTTTTTATTTAATTCTGTTGGTAGAATTGACTTTTCGGTTCCTAATAGCAAATAACTTGGAGAAAAGCCTGTGGATCTATGAACTGTATTATTATATTCGTCCACACATTGATTAGCAATTGCGACCCATGATACATTTTTATTTTCATATGTTTTGCATCTAATCCTATTGATTAGAGTTTGATTGGTACGCTCATTCTGTCCATTGGAAAATGCGCAATCAACTGCAGTAAATACTAACCGTATATTTTTCTCTTTTAAGTAATTTTTAAATACTTTCGAATTTATACCTGGGTATTGGTCTGTCAACAATGTACCAATTTTGCCTCTTTTTTCAATGGTGTTAACTAAACTGATAAAGTCTTTTGCAACTTGAGTTTTTGATGTAGAAACGAATGCAAAGCGAGTAAAGTGGTCAACAAATAAATGTAAATATTTTTGTGTAGAATTATTTCCAGAAAATCCACCAATTGTATCAAGCGAGATTATTTCTAATGGACATTTGGCAGAACCTAGTTGAGAAAGAGGAGCTCTAAAACTTCCGAACCTAATTTTGTTTCTAATACATGTTTCGCAACTTCTACAAATCATTTTTATATGTTTGTGCGCATTCTTGAAATAAATGGAGGCCAAATTTTTTTCTTTTTATTAAGGGTTTTATAAATGATATCATTTTCTTTGCTGCAATATTTATCCCAAGTTAATTGTTTTTGAGCTGACAAGATGTCATTAATTGAAATGAGATTCACTATTTTTATCTTTGATTCACATTCATTATATTTCTCTGAAAGCACTGGATTTCTCGATAGACAATCAGCCTCAGAGTTATTTATACCGGGATTATATATAATTTCAAATTCAAATTGAGATATGTAATTTAACATATGCAAAAGATCAACATCACTGCAATTTTTTATATTGAAGTTATGTAAAGGTTTGTGGTCTGTAAATATAGTGAATTTCTTGCCAATCAAATAATATTGCCAATTATAGCTTCTTTGATTGCCAAGCATTCAATAAAGATGGCTCTTTTGGTTTTTTGAGAGATTGTTAATTTCTTAGAAAAATAGAATACAGGCTTTAAGATATCATTCTCTTGAGGTTGTTTTAATATCGCGCCAACCCCTTCTATGCTTGCATCAGTGAAAATATAAACTGGCTTGTTGAAATCAAAAATTGCTAGTATTGGTTGGTTACATAAGTGATTTTTTATAGTATCAAAACTATTTTGACATTTTGTCGTCCATTTAAAAGGTACATTTTTCCTTAAAAGGTTATGAAGAGGATCTAAAGTTATGGAAGCCTTAGGAATATATTTAGCATAGAAATTTGTTTTTCCCAAAAATTGTCTTATTTGTTTTTTTGTTTGGGGAAGCGGAAACTTTTTTATAGCTATCAAGTTATCATTTATTGGTTTAATCGTGTTATTTGAGATTAGATGACCTAAATATTCTATTTCTTTTTTCGCAAAGCTACATTTATTCGAGTTTAATTTCAAATTATGATTTTGTAAAACCTGCAAAGTTTGTTTTATATGTTGAATATGATCTCCGTAGGATTCAGAAAAAATTAATATATAGTCGATGTAGTTTATAGCAAAATTATCAAGATTACCGTTTCTGAGTATATTAGAAAGAATCCTTTGAAAAATGGCTGGGGCTGATTTTAAGCCAAACGGAAGGCAACACCATTGCCAGTGACCATGATGCGTTACGAAAGCGGTCTTGTACCTATCTTTCTTTCTCAACGAAATTGACCAAAATGCGCTATTAATATCTAGCTTCGAGAAATAAATACATTTCCCTACTTCTGCTACTAAATTTTCTATCCTGGGAAAAGGGTATCCTTCAGGCACCACAATAGTATTTAACCCTGTATAATCAATACATAACCGTGATTTTCTGTTTTCATCTTTCTTATAAACAAGGGTTACCGGTGCAGCATATGGACTATATGATTCCTCAATTAAGCCTGCTATAAGTAAACTCTTTATCTGAGATTCAATTTCCAGTTTATCTGGAATCGAGCATCTATATGGTTTTCGAGCTATATATCTATTTTCAGTAAGTTTGATCTTTGCTTCAAAATTTTTTACTGTTCCTACATCAAACTTTTCTTTTGCAAAAACGTTATTAAATTTTATAAGTATGTTTTCTAATACATCTTGCTTAGATTCAAGACAATATAAACTTTTAGTTTGGTGAAACACAGAAAGGTTTTTATTATTTTCATCATAATTTTGTGAAATTTCAAGTTTGTGATTTTGGCATAGTTTAAAAGATTTAATACAATCCAAGCCCAACAACAAATCAGCTAAAAAACAATCATTTTCCACCAATAAAAAAGGAAAATTCCTTGTAACGTTAAATATTTTTAAGTTTAACCATACAGTACCCTTTGAATTAATAATTCCGCCCAGCGTATCAAACGTTGACATCCCACTTGTTAAATTATCTTTCTTAACGTGTGAATAGAACCGAGAATTAATTAAGGAGACATTTGCTCCTGAATCATAAAGCAACTGCCTCTCTATTGTCGGCTAAAACGGTTATTTTAATAAGTGGGATGGTTGCTAGTTTTCCGAATGAGAAACAACCTGTTTATAGCTTATTTTATTTTCACTTTGAGAACGGGTATTAGGTGTATTGACATATCTCCTGTTTTCGTATTCGTTTTGAAAATCTTTGTTATGATTTGTTGGTTGAAACTGTCTCAGTTTCGACATTAAAATTTCAATCGTTGTGATTTCACTTTTATTTAAATATGAGAGCAAATATTTTGGCAGACCAATAATTATGAAATTTATTTGAGATTCTATACTTAAACTATTATCAATATTCAATAATTGGTTTCTCTTTTTAACGCGTAATCTAAGAAAGAGCCATTTATCCAGTGAAAAGAATAAGCGTAACTGATATCGCCCCAAGTGGACTCACCGAAAGTCTGAGTGAAAGAATGCTCATAATATTTCCAAGACTTGTCTGCAGATTTTAACATAGACTCGTACCAATCTAAAGGGGAACCTGCCAAAAAAAATCGTAAAATTTCTGAAAACTGACCCTCCTCTATGTCAAGTCGTTGGCATTCTAATTTAAATAAGGAAAGCCATGATTTGGCATTCTGACCTTTGTTTTGAAATTTTTCTAGTACCATATTTTGTATTATCAGTTTCACATTATTCATTATAGTTTGAGGAGGATTTTGAGGCAAAGGAGAAATTTGTGGTTGGTTGGAAATGTTTAAAGGAAGAGTTAATGTAAGTTCTTCTAGATAAGTTCCATTAAAAATAAAATTACCCTCTGTATCGATGTAGATCTTTTGGAGCTCCGTGTCCAAAGTAATGTTAATCTTCCTCGTTCTCCCTCTCTTCTTCATAGATTGGACGACAGACTTTATTATTGAATGTTTGGCTAGTTCTGTGTGTAATTTGATCGGCATATCATCCTCATCAAAAGAAAATATCGAGTCTGTTGAAGGATATTGGATGGATTTGACCTTCACAACGGTCGTCTTAGGATCCAAATCTGGCTCGGTAGCGAAGTGAAAAATTACCTTGATTCCTGTCATCCTTCTTATTGCATTGATTTGTAGGTTTATTTATCAATAATGGTGGGATTGATAAATAATTAGACTGGCTTGTTATTGATGCTTGTATTACAACTGAAAATAACAATACAATATTAACAACGGTTTATAGCGACACACAAGAGTTTAACTGACTTGAGACTTTAACTGACCTGAATCAATTCAATGCCAGGATTTATGAAATTAATAATAATTCACTACCAGTACTAACAATCGTACATAATGAAAGCATTCACAGAACATGTGGACTGGTAGACTATGAGTGGAGGACATTCAGAGCAGGTTATGAATGCTCCACTAATCGATAGTATCTCTCCTGGTGTAGACTCCTAGCGGCAGCAGAGAGAACAAGTTTGAAATGGAAATACCGTTTCATAACTTACATATATATATATATATATACAGGGTGATTCAGATTTTATCTGGATAACTTCGGGAGTTTATAGAACTTGTAAAAATAATGTTAGTTCTCAATATAATTTTTTAGCTAAAACCTCTTAGTTTCGAAAATACAGGGCATTTAAGTTGCGTATTTTTTTATATTTTTTATCCATAACTTTTTATTTGGTTTTCCGATTTATCTCAAATTTAACACAGAAACACTTCTTATGGTTTTGCATAAGCCTTGAAAGTAACAAACTGTCCACTCAATTTAAGTGGGTTTTAGGGGCTACCCCCACCTAAATGTTTTCAAAACTTTTACAAATAATAATTTTTAATTGTGATAACTATTTAGTTCTATAGGTACCTTGATTTATTTTAAAACTATTTTCACACTTGTATTTTTTTGATATTTTGCTCTGTTCTTGAGATATTTTATAAAATTCGAGGCATATCACTACCCAGTTGCAAGCATTAATTATCATTTCGTAGTATGCCATGAAAAATCAAAATGACAAGTATGTGAGTTGACTTTAATTATCATAAGTGTTGTTAAAGTGTTATAAAAAAAGTTGTTATGAGTGTAAAAGTGTTTATAAATATGCTTATAATTTTTACAAGGAAATGATAATTAATGCTTGCAACTGGGTAGTGCTATGCCTCGAATTTTAAAAATATCTAAAGAACAAAGCAAAATATCAAAGAAATACAAGAATGAAAATAAAAAAGTGTTTCTGCGTTAAATTTGAAATAAATCGGAAAACTAAATCAAAAGTTATGAATAAAAAAATACGCAACATCAATGCCCTGTATTTCCGAAACTAATAGGTTTTAGCTAAAAAGTTATATTGAGAACTAACATTATTTTTACAAGTTCTATCAACTCCAGAAGTTATCAAGATAAAATCTGAATCACCCTATATATATATATATATATATATAAGCATTCCTCGTTTAATATAATTAGGTATGTTTTTTCGGGGAAGGATCAGTACTAACCATCAGCTTAGTACAGAAAATTTTTTTAACAATATTCTGTATTTTACAACAGTACAAACTTCTTATAAATTGAATTTAAAAGAAGTGAGTTGCTAAAGTGGGAACTATACAAGAGAGCGTCTTGACGCTTCTTTTTAGCCCCGAACCCCTTTCCTCATGACGCTTTATTTAGCCTCGGACCCCCTTCGCGTTAACAGAAGTGGAAGCTCTTCTTTTTGGCCTCGAACCTACTTCCTGTTGACGGAAGTAGCCGCCATGTTGCCATCTTGTACATCTTTCGTAAGTCTGAGGACTTGACATGCTGCCCGCCTTGAAATGTCCCTTTTCAACAAAACGTCTATTTTAGAAAGAAATTGCAGATAGTTCTATTACACGTTATGGACACTGGATATTATAGTTCATTGGAGAGCGCGGTCTCAATGGGTAACACACATACTTTATTAATAGCACGTTTTAAAATATAACCGTTTGGTAATTTTACTGAAACTACGCGCACTACGTCATTTGAAATACGATGTTGTTCTACGACTCGTGCCATGGGCCACTTTAGCGGTGGTGTGTTATCTTCATCAAGCACAACTAACGAGTCAACTTTCAATAAGTCTCCATAATCTTGTTTCCACTTCGTACGGGTTTGGAGCTGTGTCAAATAATCCTTGGACCAGCGTAGCCAAAATTGTTGATTTAACTGCTGCAGACGGTAATAACTATCGAGCCTGGTAGCTTTAACATCTGTAACATCTTCTTCTGGAGGACCAACCAGTGAGCCGCCAATTAAGAAGTGTGCGGGTGTAAGGGAAAATAATCGAGAGGGTCATTTGACAAAGGTGTTAAGGGTCTAGAAATCTGTTGTGCCTCGATTTGAACAAGTAACGTGTACATCTCTTCGAAACTCAAGGAGGATTCTCCCAAGACTCGTTTCAAATGAAACTTAGTGGATTTCACGGCCGCCTCTCATAGTCTACCCATATGAGGTGATCGTGCAGGACAAAAATGGCAATTTATTTTGTCGTTACTTAATTATTTTGAAACAGCGGCATTATGCTGAGGTTCATTCAAAATTTATGCAACTCCACAAAATGATTACTAGCCCCAACAAAATTTAAGCCATTATCGGAAAGAATATTTAATGGTTTGCCTCTTCGTTAACAAAATATTTTTAAAACATTTAAAAACCAGAAGTAGTTAGATCGATCGCTAATTCAATATGAATTGCCTTCGTGGCAAAGCACACGAAAATGGCTAAATATGTTTTGATAAGTTTGCTTCGCCGCAAGGTACCTTCTTTTATATGAATTGATCCCGTGTAGTCAACTCCACAGTTTGTAAATGATCTACCGGGATTAACTCTTAAATTAGGTAAATCACCCATTAAAATCTTGCACGGTTTCGGATTAATCTTTTAATACTTAATACACGAATTTATAATCCGTTTTACCGAATGTTTTCCGTTTACAGGCAAAAATTTTAACCGAATAATAGATAATAAGTTTGAGTTCCCGCGTGTAATTTTTTTGATGTGCATTTAATATTAATTAATCCGTTAATTTATGCTAGCTTGCCAGAATAATAGGGTGTCTTTGATTAAAATTCAAGCATAATTTTGAAAGTCTGCCCCCTACTCTTAATATCCCTTGACTATCAATGAAAGGGTTTAAATTTAAAATTTTGCTTAGCTTGCTTACGCAATTAAACTTTTTTAGTTCAGAAATTTCTCGTGTGAATGTCTGTGATTGCGCCAATAACAATAATTTTTATTCAGCGTGATTTCAGTGAGAATTTTTGATATCAGCTTGCTTCTATTTGAACTACGATTTTTAAATATAAGCAGCAATTTTTTAAAGTTTTGGGTATGATGAATACATCAGAAAAATATCAAATTCGAGTTTTGGGTCTTGATCACGCCCCAAAAGTAAGTTTTCTATATCGATTCCGGGAATTTTTGTGAATTTGGTATACTCACAATTTTTTTAAAAATCAGGACCGTTAAACCAAAATTTGTTTCCTATCAGTTCCTTAGGACTTAAGCCCCTTGAAATTATATCCGCCGCATGATCTTGCGTTTTACGTGTTTCCATTAATCGATTTTGGAGAGTTCCGTGATTCGAGCTATTGGATTTGCTACAAACGTCTTAAGATTACATGGTTCAATTTTCAACCACGCCAGTACGATTGTAGAATCCGTAAAATAAGTTATTTTTGAAATTTTAATATCTAGCACATTTTTAATTTTAAAAACTAATTCCGAAAGTAGGGTTGTTGCCAACAACTCAAGGCGTGGTAATGATTGACTTTTTAAAGGCGCTTTCAGTGATTTGGCGGTCAAAAGCTTAATAATTTTACCACTTTTTGTAATCGAAGCTATGTATACACATGTGCCGTAAGCCTTTTCGGAGCTGTCACAGAATCCTATCAGTTTAAATTATTTCGCATCGGGGAATAAAACAAAGCGTTTGATGGTTATTTGATTTAAAAACTGGAGTTCAAAGTTCAAAAATTTCAACCAAAAATTTCTTAGCGCGACAGGAAATTCCGCGTCCCAGTCTAGCTGTAAATGCCAAAGTTGCTGCATAATTAGTTTCGCCTTTATAGTTGCTGGGCCGAATAATCCAAGAGGGTCAAAAATCTGCGATATTGCTGAAAGTATAGTCCTTTTCGTAACTTTATTTTCATTTACATTTATATCCATAGAGTATCTTAATTCTTCGCGGTTTGCATCCCAGCGAATACCTAAGGTTTTGAGTTCTTTTTCTTTTTGAAATAAAAGTAAGTTTTCATCTTTGCTTTTATAATACTTTTTTAAATGTAGTTTAGGATATCTGTGTCATTAGAAGACCACTTTCGTAATTCAAATTTTTCACGCTTAAAAGTATTTCAGTTAACTCTCGATAAATTTCTAACGCTTCTTTTCTCGTGTTAACACTAGTTAACAAATCATCCATATAGAAGAAATTTTTAATTATGTTTGCAGTTCGCGGATATTTGTCTTGATTTATTATAGCTAACTTATTCAAACAACGTTTGGGTTGGAATGGAGCTCTCGATGTACCATAGATTACCGTGTTCAACATGTATACCTTTAATTCATCTTCAGAATTCTCTCGCCAAATTTTTTTTTTTTAAACGATCGTTCTGTAGGGTCGATTTCTATGCATCGGTACATCATTTTAATGTCCGCACTTAAAACGTAAGTTCGAAGACGTAAACGAAGTAAAATTGAAATTAAGTCTGGCTCTACCTCAGGCTCTGCTTATATCAGGTCATTAAACGATACGTTGGTATTTGTTTTAGCGCTCGCATCAAAAATAAAGCGACACTTAGTCGTAACTGCAGATTCTCTAAGAAGTACGATTGATTTTCTATTGAATCATCATCATCTATCACAGTGAAAATTGACATATTTCCTAGTGACTCATAATCTTGCATAAACTGAACATGTTGTGTTTTAAGAGTTTCGTTTTTTCTGAATCGATTTTCTAAGTTTTCAAACCTTTTTACGGCTAAAATTTTCGAATCGCCTAAACTGTCGATACTATCTTGTTTAAAATGATATTTTGTATTTAACTTAAAATATTCTTCACAATATTGATCGTTTTTTGATAATGGAACCTTTGTTTCGATTTGTTTTATTCGCCAAAATTTTGTTAGAGCTTCATTTAATTGTTCATTTGTTATTTTTGTACTCAAGTTACAAATTTTTCTCTCAGTATTATTTTTATCTAATTGTAAATTTCCTGTTACTACCCATCCCAATATCGTTTCTTGTAGAACGGGTTGTTCAGTTTTATTTTTCCGTGTTTAATTAAATCAAAGAAAATTCCTGCTCCTAGCAAAATATCTATGGGCTTTGGAATATTAAACTGTTCGTCTGCTAGTCTTAAATATTTCGGGATGTTTAACTGCGTTCTTGTTAAATGTTATCAAAGGTTACTTTCCCCTTATTCGTGGTAATACTAAAAACTGTAATTCTGTTTCAAAGTTTTCGTGTCGTGATTTTATTTTTGTGCTAGCTTGACTTTTAATGTTTGTTTCGATTTGATCTATGCCGCTTAAAGAAATGTTAATTTTCTCGCAATTTCATTTTAATTTTTCGCAAAACGATTTAAAAATGAGATTTGACTGACTACCCGAATCCAGCAATGCTGTACCTTTAACCCAATGTTTGTCTTTATCTTGTACCAAAATTGTAGCTGTCGATAATAAAACTTGATTTAAATCAACCGTTGTGAATGTATGACCAGCCTGATTCGCTTCAAAATAATTTATTTTACGATCTTCATAAGATTGTCGTGTTATTTTCGAATTGCTCTGACCAATTACGCACATAGTAGGCCTCGACTGACCCGTGACTTCAAATTAACCCGCGGAGATCTCCAGATTCAAGCCATCCACGATCACATGTAAATTCTGTCAACGATCTTTCTCTAGCGGCACGTGCTCGCGGTCTTACAGCACATGCGTTTGTTGCTGGTAAGAAGCGTTGCCACTTTTAAAAAATCTACTTTGTTGGGGGTTGTTTCACCTAAAATTGTCTATGTGTAATGCCGTGTTATGTTTACCTTTACATTTTTTGCATCCACTAGAAAGACAATCGTTTTAACATGACCCTGTCATAGACAATTAGTGCAATATTTGTTTTTGTTTAATTCGTTGTATTTTTCTTTTATTGATAAACTAGCAAAACGTGGACAATGATAACTCTGTTCTTTACACAGAAAACATGAAGGAATATTAGGAGTTATGCGTGAGTGAATCGTGTGTTTGCGATGTGTGAACGTGTCCTACTACTTTTTTTGAATTATCACTGAAGGTTTGAATTTTTATTTAATTTGGAGAGCTGAATTGATTTTGAATATTTATGTTCACTTGCAGTGCTTCCAGAGTAAAGCACTTTTTTTATTAAGAATTCCATAAATTCTTTTAGAGTTGGTAAATGTCTAATCTTTAATTTATTTTCCCATTTTCGTCTAGTTCGTTCGTCTATTTTTTGTAACACAACCGGAGAGCCTCCCATGCTTGAACTGGGAGTTCTAATTTCTCTAACGCTGTTAAATGCTGTAGCAACGGGTCAGCTATTTTTTAGGTAAATTTCTTATTGAAATGTACCTATTGCGATCGTTCACACTTTTGAATTTCGAAAAAATTGGCATGTTGTTATATGTCTATAAGTTAGTCCAAAAAAAACATTTGGTTCAAAAGTTTATATATATATATATATATATATATATATATATATAAAGTTATAATTGAAATATTGTTAAAATCATATAATAATAACAAAGTGTTATTTTGAAATATTATATTTCATAATATTATATTACATCTGGATGACGCAGTATTTCACCATATCATTTTACATCTGCAAGACGCAGTTTTAAGAAGATAACAAAAGTGATAAGGATGTTTACGTGCCAGAGATGCCGACCAGTAGTCAGCAAGTTACCATTGTTAGTTGTTTATCCAGTTTGGCCTCCAAAAAGACATTACTATGTATTTTATTTATAATATTTCTAGAAGTTTCGATTTCACCTTAGGAGAAAAGATCTATTATATTTATTTACGTTTCTTTTTATATTTTTGATGATTAAACATTTTTGATTGTATAAATACTAGATCTCCAGCTCTTGTGAGTCTAGATTCATACAGTCATTTAAAGTTAAGTTTGTATTGTATTTTTGATTAAATAAATATTGTTTTTTAAAAAGTTAACTTGGAGTTGAGTGATATAACAAATTGGTACAGTCGGTAGGATAACTCAACGTGATAAAACAAGTCCTACTTCAACAGCAAGTTTCCCCTCATTATCACGGTTGTTTCCAAACCTTCAAGTGAAAAATCAGCAGCTCCAAAAGAAGAAGAAGAAGAATTATTAGAATTTGAAGAGTAGGATTCTTCAACGTTGGTAAAACATGGCTTACTTCAACAACAAGTTCCCCCTCATTATCAACGGTGGTTTCCTAACCTTTGAAGAAAAGAACCAGCAACTCTGAAGAAAGAAGAATAAGATTCTTCAACAACTTACAGAAGAGGTCCAACGAGGCGTCCTCACTCCTTTGTAAACCACATCGCAGAGAACAAGGCAAATCAATGTACATCTTACTGTAAGTGAATTATCACGTATATTAATAAATTACTATAAAAAGAAAGTTTTTAAACTGTTCGATATCCTTTTATCATATTCCTTTATATATTTGATATTTTATATTTAATTAAATCAAAGTGGCAAATGAAAGAAATCCAGCTCAAGAGGTTGAGCTTGAACCATATAGAATTTCTGAAATATTTTGTATCGTGCCTGAATTTGAAGGTGATCAGATATTTCTCGTAACATTTTTAAATGCATGTGATTGTGCTTATAATATGTCTACCAGAGAACAAAAGGCTCTGTTAGTGATTCACATTAAAAATAAATTAAAGGAAAAAGCGGCTCAACTAATCAGCTCACGAAATCCTCAGACTTACGTAGAGATAAGACAGCTTTTAAATCTTCATTTTGGTGATTCAAGAGACCTTACTTCTGTTATTCATGATTTACAAAGATTAAAAGAATTATCGAATGAGTCAGCTCTTACATTTTTCAATAGAGTGCAAGTCTTAAATGCTAAAATGCATGCAAATATACAAAAAAACATCAAATTTATCAAATGAACAAAAGGTTGCACAAGAAATTCTTATTGATACTATGGCTCTTAATACTTTATTAACTGGACTTGAACCCCGTCTAGGACAACTTATTCTTGCTAGTCAGCCTGAAAACTTATTAGAAGCACAAATTCGCATACGAAGAGAATTGCAATTATCATATTTTGAGAAACAAAAACTTAATAAGCCAGCTTATAATATTGTAATTAAACCTCAAAATATATTAAATGTTAGAAAACCCCAAATACAAACTGTAAAATGCTTTTCATGTGGTAAAAATGGTCATACTTCTAATCAATGTCGTTTTCAACAGCAAAGAGCTTTTACTCCAAGCTCCAATCAAAATTTCTACCAAAATTTTCAAAGACCATTAAATTTCCAAAATCAACCACAAAATAATTTACAAAATAGACCAAATAGTAATGTTCCCCAGCAAAGACCTTTTCAACCACAGGGACAATCTCAAGTAAGACCCTCGGTGATTCAAAAGAATCCTAATTTCCAACAACGAGCTCATTTAATTGGCCTCAAGAGCGATAATTCTGATTATTATGATGAATACTTAGACTCTGATCTGGATCATAATCTTTATGATATTCAATATAATTTAGGAAATAATTTCCAGGAAGATGACAATAATTATTCATTTGATAATCTTTCTGAGTTCGAAAAAGATTCTCAAAATTTTATGTCTGCTGAAGTAATCTCAAATTTCCAAGAATTGCTAATTGCTCAAAATAAAGAACATTTTTCTGAGTTTGAGAGAGATTCTCAAAATTTTGTTTCTGCTGAGGTAATTTCAAATTTTCATGATTTTCCTATTGCCCCAGTCAAAGACCATCCCCCAGATTGTCCGACAACAGAGAATTCAATTTCAGAAACAGTTACCAAAATCCATACATTAAAATTCGAAGAGATGAACCCGAATGTAAATTTTCCCGAACAACATTTTCTTTAAATCCATTTTTGACTGTTAATTCCAAAAATCTTTATTATATTGAAGATGCTTCTAAAAAATTTAAGTTGCTTATTGATACAGGTGCAGGAGTTTCTATTTTTAAAGAAAATACTGTTAAGAAATTTCCTCAACGATTTACTGAATATGTAACTATTCAAGGGATAACTGATCAAAAAATTTTACTAAAAGAATCTGTTCTTATTCCATTTGCTGCAAAAGATCCCCATAAAGTTTTTATTTATAATCTTAATATTGATTTCGATGGAATTTTGGGTTCAGATTTCCTAGAACATTATAATTGTATAATTGATTTGAATTCAAAACAATTGATAACTAATTTTAAAACTATACCTCTATTTAAAGTTACCGAAACATCACACTTGTCTCAAAATAATCAAATTTGTGAACAAGATTCTGAATTCTTAGAATTTGAACAAAATACTGAAAATTGTTATAAAAAAATAGCTGAGAAAGATATTGATATTTTTGACATGCCTCACGATTATTCATTAGCTCATTGCGTGGCGGAAGATATGCAAATGCAAAAAGGCATTGCCGCGGAATTTAAGAATATAGAAAAATTATTAAGTCAAAATCAAAAACAAGGTGGTTTAGCAGGTTTAAAAATTAAGAATGCAAATACAACTAGATATATTTATTATCTTGTAACAAAAGAAACTTAAACCCACTTATCAGACTTTTGGTCATCTTTAAAGAAATTGAGAAATCATGTTGGTAAAAACAATGTTCAAAAATTAGCTATGCCAAAAATAGGGTGTGGATTGGACAAGTTAGATTGGACGTATGTTAAAAAAAAGATATCTTTTTAGAAATTTAGGTGTTGAAATTTTTATTTGTATGCCAAAGATACAAAATCGAATTTTTGTTGAGCCAAGAATTGAAAACATTTTCAAATTGAAATGTAAATTAACAAACACAGATGCACTACTTTTCGGACAAGCAATAGAAAATGTTAGAATTCCAAATGCTCTGGTACATGTAAATGAAGAAGGTGAATTCTTTACTTCAATTATTAATTCGAACGCTATTCCAAAAATAGTTGAATTTCCAAATTTGAATCTAGATCCCATTCCGAATTCCGAATGTTTTTTAAATTTTAATTGCGATAATGAAAATAAAGCTAAATTTAACCAACCTGTTGATAGAAAAACAATAAATTTGGATCAGTTGCGTACAGATCATCTCAACGAAGAAGAAAAAGAAATTATCACAAATTTATGTTTAGAGTTTTCTGATATTTTTTATTTGGAAGGAGACCAACTAACATTTACTAATGAAATTAAACATTCAATTGAAACTGATAATGCGAGACCTATATTTACTAAATATAGATACCCACAAATTCATAAAGAAGAGGTAACAACTCAGGTGAACAAAATGTTGGAGCAAAGTATTATACGTCATTCTATTTCACCATGGTCATCCCCAGTTTGGGTTGTGCCAAAGAAGCTTGATGCTTCAGGAAAACGAAAATGGCATGTGGTTGTTGACTATCGTAAATTAAATGAAGTTACGGTAGATGATAAATATCCATTACCCAACATCTCTGATCTCCTTGATCATCTACGAAGATGTCAATATTTTACCACTCTTGACTTAGCCTCAGGTTTCCATCAAATCGAAATTGAACCAAAGGATATATCCAAAATAGCTTTTCCAGTTGATAACGGTCACTATGAATTCGTTCGAATGTCGTTTGGACTCAAAAAAGCCCCGTCCACTGTCCAACGCGTCATGGACAACATTTTACTTGGCATTCAAAATGAAAGATGTCTTGTTTATATGGATGACATAATAATTTATTCTTCTATTATTCATGAACATGTTTCTCGTCTGACTGAAGTTTTCAACAGATTTCGAAAAGCCAACCTGAAAATTCAACCAGATAATTGTGAATTTCTTAGAAAAGAAGTCGCTTATCTTGGACATATCATTACCCAAGATGGTGTTAAAACAAATCCAGCCAAAATAGAATGTCTAAAAAATTTCCCGGAACCTAAAAATCCTAAAGATATGAAATCTTTCCTTGGTTTAGCAGAATATTATCGTCGCTTTATACCAAACTTTGCCAAAATTTCTAGACCCCTTACAAGACTGTTACAGAAAGAGTTTTCTTTTATTATTAATAATGAATGTAAAAATTCTTTCAACGATCTAAAAACTGCACTTACTTCAGATCCTATTTTGAGATACCCAAATTTCGAAGAACCATTTATTCTTACAACTGATGCTAGTGCATTTGCCATTGGCGCTGTTCTATCACAAGGTCCCATTGGTAAAGATCTACCAGTAAGTTATGCTTCTAGAACATTATGTAGTGCAGAAACAAGGTATTCGACAATAGAACGAGTACTCCTTGCTATTGTATGGGCAGTAAAACATTTTCGTCCTTATTTATTTGGAAGAAAATTTACGCTAGTCACAGACCATAGTCCATTAACATGGCTTTTCTCCATTAAAGATCCCAGAAGCAGACTAGCTAGATGGCGACTCAAATTGGAAGAATATGATTACAAAATTGAGTACAAGCCAGGCAAAATTAATAAAAATGCAGATGCACTTTCAAGAATTAAAATTAATCATTTTAAATAATGTGCAAGTCTACAATCTAAAATTACAATTATGACAACTAATGAAACTAATGAGGTTACACCATCAACTAGTAAAGATCCTAATGATCCTATAGAACCACAACAAAGTGAAACACTTATAAATGAACAGGATGAATTAATGACAGACGAATTTAATTGATTTGTTGACCTTTACAAAACAAAATCAACAATCGATTATTCAAAAGTTGAAACATCAAATGACCAGTTACTGGATAAAGCTAATAAGAATATTGTCACTTTATTTTGGCAAAATAAACTTGAAAATTTACATTATAAAATTATTGAAGATATTTTTGAAGAAAATTTTGATTTTCAAATGAATTTAGTAAATATTGTTTCTAGTGAAACTGTGAAAGATCGCAAGTATTTTATAATACCTCTTATTTACGATCCAGAGTTTGTAGTTCAACAATTATTTTACACATTACTTAAAGAACAAAGTAAAGTTGGTCCTTCAAAAACTTATTATATAGAAAATAATCTTGAGTTACCTATTTTAGAAGTATTCTCTTCTATTTTTGCTTATGTTGATTTAAAATTTGTAGTCTGCGTTGGCCATCCACAATCGAATGGTTCTTTAGAAAGATTTCACGGAACTCTTGTGGAAATGATCCGTGCACATAAGACAGAAAATCCAGACGAACATCCGTTTAATATTTTGCCATATGCGGTTATATGTTATAATAATACTAAAAACAAAACAACAGGTTTTACCCCATATGAACTGATTTTGGGTCATACGTCTAGTAGACCACCTGAAACTTTGTAAAATGTGAAGGCCCTTATTACCAAATATATACGTGATATGAATAACAGAATGCAACATTATTATAAGACTGCACGAGCAAAAACAGCAAGTCAGAAAGAAAAAGCAAAAATTAGATTTGATAAAAATATTTCAGGAAAGCTTCCAGATTATAAAGTAGGAGATAAAGTTTATCTTAAAGAATCTCAAATTAACGATTAAAGTCAAAATTTGTTAGATGCTCCTTTTGAAATTGTGCAATTATTTGATAATTCTGCAATAGTTTTAGATCCGCAAACTAATCAAAAATTAATTTCGATAGACTGAAACCCTACTATGAGTAGTTTCTTTGGTTTCAGATTCTTCGTGCTGATAAATATTATATCAGCTCAGTACACACTCAAGGTGAGTTTATACAGTAAATAAAATAAGAAACAAATTAAAATTTAAATAAGAATAATCTCAAAAAAGATTGGTTTATACAGATGACGAAAATAAAATAAGAATGAACCAATCAAATCACAGCTTTTTGACAAAATCTTTTGTGTTGTATGCAAGTTGAGTGTTCTCTGGTGGTTAATCATGCGCATTATCAGTTTCCAAACAAAATAAATTAGAATTAGAAATAAAGATGAAAGTTGGCCATCTTTAGTTCTTATTCTTATTTCTTAATTTAGCTTATTTCGTGTATAAACGCTCCCATGGAAATGAGCATGTTCATCTTTCTTATTTTATCTTAATTTGTTTCTTATTTTATTTTATTTACTGTATAAACTCACCTTTACTCCTGTTAATAACACCGTTGGAATCTTTTTCCATGAAGAATGTACTATCAAAATTACGAATGAAAAATGGACATTTTAAGTTTACAAAGATCTAGGCCCAATTAAGAAAACAATGGAAAATAATGATAAAATACTTATAGAAATTTTGGATACTTTAGAAGATCCGTCTCCAAGGTTTATAGCTTTTAAATCTGAAGTTCAAACACACATAAGTTTATTATCACAAATTTCGAATTCAATAAGTCAAAAATATAAAGAAATTATAGGACAAACTAAATCATATAACTCCAGGGCAAAGCGAGGTATATTTAATGGAATCGGAACTGTTTGGAAAACTATTACTGGAAATTTAGATGCATCACATGGCGAATATTATGATGATTGTATTAACAAATTATCTCATCATGAATTTGAGTTGGAAAACATTCTTAAAAAACAAATTTCAGTTACAACTTCTGTTATTAAAAATTTTAATAATACTATACAAAAATTACAAATTGATGAGAAGACTTTTAATGATGATATAAAAGACATTCTAAATGCTTTGATGGATATTGCTGATGATGTCGCATTTTATGAAACACAAATAAGGATATTGAATATTTGTGAATCACTAATGGAAAGCTATATTTTCTTAGAAGATTCCCTTAATACGATTTTAAATTCAATCACTTTTGCTCGCATAATATTATTACATCGCTCAATGATAGCACCTTCAGATTTAATCAATTCATTACGAGATATAGCAAAATCTCTTGTAAGAAATAATTTACCTTTACAAATGTATACGTCAAATATAGCTAATTATCTTAAAATTATTGAATTAGAGGCATATCAATCAGAAAGTAAAATAATATTTGTTCTCAAAATTCCTCTCACTGATCCAGAAGCTTATATACTATATCGACTCAATCCAATACCAATATTAGATGATCGAACAGGTATCTATCATATTTTACCAACTACACAATAATATATTGCGCGGGATGATGATTCACTGCTGTATTTGTCATTGCGGATCCTGGATAATTGCAAGACTCTTGAAAGAAGCATAAAAATCTGTTCTAATCTCCTCCCATATCCAATTGACAACGATACAATTTGCGAAGCACAACAATTAAGAAGATTAACTCAGATGATGCCCAAGACATGTCAAACATCTCTTCTTTTTGTTAAAGATTATAATGCCTACCCAATTGATTTAAATCTATGGTTAATCACTGTTTCGGACCCTCTGCCAATCACGATTAAATGTGGAAATAAGGAAATTAAATCAGAAATTATTAAAACTAATAGCTTACTGAAATTACAGTGTAGTGCCTTTATTGGAAGTACAAGAGTGCATGCTCAATACACATTTGACACATATCAGGAAATCAAGTATGGAAGTCATCCAGTCACATTTCCATTTGACTGTTGCAAAGATATTCCTGAAAAATTAAAAATTCCTGAACTAGAACCTCTTAAGTTGAACAAAACTGATTCCGAAGATTTGAACATTGCACAACACAAACTAAACCAGTATTCAGAAGAATTAGAAAAAATGATGAAATAATCTTCGATCAGTAAATATACACATTGGTTCACCATTTTAACCATTGTAATAATAATTTTATTGGTAATACTTTATGTGACCTGTAAATGTAGAAGAAAGCATCATCGAATTGGAATAGCTTTAACCAACGATTACCCACCATCACCACCAGGACCAGGTTCTAGTATTTCATTCCAGCAAAGTATAAGAAGAATTCTTCCTAAAAGAAGAGCAAGTATCCATGTCGGAGAACCCATAGAAGAAAACATCGAATTAAATTCAAATAAATCATTAACTTAAAAAGTTGTGGAAAACTCTACCAACTTTTCTTAAATGGGGGAGTTGTTATATAAAGTTATAATTGAAATATTTTTAAAGTCATATAATAATAACAAAGTATTATTTTTAAATATTTTATTTCATAATATTATATTACATCTGGATGACGCAGTATTTCACCATATTATATTACATCTGCAAGACGCAGTAGTATTACACCATATCATATTACATCTGCAAGACGCAGTTTTAAGAAGATAACAAAAGTGATAAGGATGTTTACGTGCCAGAGATGCCGACCAGTAGTCAGCAAGTTACCATAAAGACCATTGTTAGTTGTTTATCCAGTTTGGCCTCCAAAAAGACATTACTATGTATTTTATTTATAATATTTCTAGAAGTTTCGATTTAACCTTAGGAGAAAAGATCTATTATATTTATTTACGTTTCTTTTTATATTTTTGATGATTAAACATTTTTGATTGTATAAATACTAGATCTCCAGCTAACAGCATCACTTGTGAATCTTCTGGCGAATGTGTCAGTCATTTTGTGAGTCTAGATTTATAGTCATTTAAAGTTAAGTTTGTACTGTATTTTTGATTAAATAAATATTGTTTTTTAAAAAGTTAACTTGGAGTTGAGTGATATATATATATGGGATATTACGAGATTTGTTAACACGATAGAGGTCGCAGTTTTGAAGGTATCAAGTTCAAATTTGCTACAAAAATCAATCTCTAAAATATCTCGGTCGAGTTCGTTATTGGGCGATATCGGGTAAGTAGTTTCAAAATGGCGACTATTTAAACATTTGAAAAAATTATTAAAAAAAGAGCCGTAGTGTAAATATCACCAAGAATAATTTTAGGTTATAGATATAATCAGTACCTACAACTTTTGTTCAAAGCAATTTTTCATAAAATACACAGGTAAAAAAATAAAAATTAATAAAGAAAAATAACAAATATTGATAAAACATGAACACTCAATATAAATTTGATGTAATTGTACATTTTCTGGAGATCTTAATATAGACCCTGATTTAAAAAATATAAAGTATATTTATTAAAAAGAAATAAGCGAAAAAACATTCTGCCTTGAAGTGGAACTCGAACCCTGTCTGCTTTATATTCAACAGCCAAAACAAAAACCTCTAACCGCAAGGCTATGACACATAAGACAATTTTATGTAATAACAATAAAAAGGTTGTTCAAATTTCAATTCAATGAATTTGGAAAAACTACCTTTCCGCTGTCTACAGGCCATCGGGATTTTTTAATAAACAGACGATTTCCTTTGTACGTTCGGAAAACCGATCAAAATTGTATTAATATTTGAATTTATTATTGCCCTGTAATTTTCGAAACGCTTTCTTAGAAGTTCAACTGCTATCGAGTAATTATCTGTAATTAATTCCAAATTTTCAATTAAATTTAACGCGTCATGTTGGCAACACGATTTTAAATACATAAGTTTTTTCACCTCGCTTAAATCCGATCTACTGCCTACTGTTGCTTGCAACTGATCTCAAAAACTAAACCATGTTTAGCAATTACCGGAAAATTTTGGTAGTCCTAATGCAGGCAAGTTGGCAACTTCACTTTGCTTGCGAAATTCGAGAATAAAACAACGATTGTGTTTCTAGTCTATAATCTTTTTCAGTTTCGTCCAAGTACTCCTACCGGATTTGAATTTTATCGAATTCCAAAAAATTTATTCTACGCTTTTTAACCGACACTCTACTTCGAATCTTTCTGCATGAATATTTTGTTGTTGATTTTGTAAAAATCTCGAGAAACGGTCTAATCTATCGCATATTACTAACCTTGCGTGTAGAAACTCAGATTTTTCTACGGTTTTTTCGCTTCTAAAACTAGCGTTTGCGTTATCTCCCTTTTTCCTTTTCTCGGCATTTTGAAATAAATTGGCACTTTCGATATACAATTATTTATTAGGAAGCACTTAACTCCTATTTCAGTCGTGACATGTTAAAATATGGGATATGAATTAATTATATTTCTACGATAGTTACGAGGACACTAAAACGAGTCGAGAGCAACGTAAGCGTGCGTGAAACCAACTAAACTTCGATAGTTACGGCTAATTCGTAAATAACTGATGAATTTCGATTAGATGTATCTACTCAATTGCAGTGTTTCGCAATAAAAAATTGTACGTGATTCGTGATTTGTAGTTAGGTTTAAATAAGAAAAATGAAGCTCTTATTAATTAGGAACGGGCTCACCGGTATTTTCATACATTAACTTGTTTCTGTTTTTGCACTGGCTGCTAACGTTCTCATCCAGCTTAGTACATCTCCATCAGCTTAGTACAAAAGTTTATATTAACAATATTCTTTATTTTACATTTTACAGGTACAAACTTATTTTAACTTGAATACAAAAAAAATCCCGATGGCCTGTAGTCAGCGGAAAGGTAAATTTTTCAAAATTCATTGAATTGAAATTTGAACAACCTTTTCATTAGTATACCTACATGTTATTACATAAAATTGCCGTATGTGTCATAACCTTGCGGTTAGAGGTTTTTGTTTTGGCTGTTGAATATAAAGCAGACAGGGTTCGCAATCCACTTCAAGGCTGATTTTTTTTCGCCTATTTCTTTTCAATAAATAAACTATATATTTTTTTAATCAGGGTCTATATTAAGATCTCCAGAAAATGTACAATTACATCAAATTTATATTGAGTGTTCATGTTTTATCAATATTTGTTATTTTTCTTTATTATTTTTTTTTCTGTGTATTTTATGAAAAATTTCTTTGAACAAAAGTTGTAGGTACTGATTATATCTATAACCTAAAATTATTTTTAATAATATTTACACTACGGTTTTTTTTTGATAATTTTTTTAAATGTTTGAAAGGTCGCCATTTTGAAACAACTTACCCGATATTGCCCAATAACGAACTCGACCGAGATATTTGAGAGATTGATTTTTGTAGCAAATTTGAACTTGATACCTTCAAAACTGCGACCTCTATCGTGTTAACAAATTTCGTAATATCCCATATATATATATATATAAATATAAAGATGTTCTTGGGGATGCAGTCATATATTCAATAAAATTCTTTGACTGAAGCCGAGCTTTCGAGAATGTTTATTCTCTTCTTCAGGGCAAAAATCGTGAATTTAGAATAAATTAACCAAAAACAGGAAAGATTTCATATCCATCAATTACAAATGTCATGATGTAGTAAACAACTGAAATATAATAAGTGCAAATTAGCATCGAACAAAAATGTTACAGTGAACAAATAAACTTAAAACTAACCTGAATCAATACAATTGCCAATAGCTAACACCTCTACGTAATTTTCATACAGTAATAACAGTGCTAACAGTTCGGAGTCTTGTTACATACTGACCAGGGGTGTATATCTCCCATATAATAAGAATTTCATAAAAGTTTGTGCTGCCATCTCTTAATTGGTATAGAATTAAATTGACTTTAGAATTATAAACTGAACAAGCTCGGTAGCCATTTTACTTTGTGGTTTGTTTTGGTTGTGTACGTTTGTGTTGTTTATCGTTGTGTTTTTTCGTTTTTATAATGTCAAAATACTTTAGAAAGTGTGTGTTTGGGTGTGATACGACGGGTAAGTTTCAACTAATGAATTGCAGAAGAATCATAAGCCCGAAATATAATGAATATTTCAATTTATAACAGAATATTACTAAATTCTGTGAAACGATGGTTTCTCGTATTTTTAGATGATTAAATATATTCTCTATATATTGACGACTACAAAATTGTAAATGATAATTTCCAGGTGTAAGCACTCATCGGTTTCCGAACCTGAAGAAATTTCCAGACCGTTTCCGTGTTTGGGTCAACCTAGCTGGACATAGCTTGAAGGATTTGTCCGACGAGATAATCCATAGACATGCTAGAGTCTGCGATATCCATTTTAGGATGGAAGATCGCAACCGCAATCATAAGTTGAATATCTTGGCTGTGCCAACTCTTCATTTACCAAGTAAGTTTGAATGTTTCTCGAATCTTGTAAATTGTTGCTTTTAACTTTTGTATGAAATCCAATCTATGAGAAATAACTAAGAAATATTCTCTAATTTCAGACCTTTCTAATGCTCCGGTTCTGCGTAATATTACCAATGTTGGACAGAGAATTACAGGAATTCCAAATGTTCATCCAACTGGTAAGTATCGACATGATTACATATTAATATTTATCCAGTTCAGTAAACAACAATTCTATATTTTAAAAATTTCTAATTTCAGATCCTCATGTCCCGATTTCGTACAGACCTTCAACATCTAAGGAATCTGATAACGATCTACAAACTCGTAAGTACTATCTTTCCATAAATACTAATTATATTTCCATATCTGAGAGACAAAACTATTTTTATTTCACAAATTCCAGAACTGCCTGATGTGAACGTTTCAATCAGCGATACCGCCATGCCGGAAACTGTTACAGAAGCGGCTAATACAAAACAAACTGGTTAGTATTCTACTCATTATTCTATTTAGAACTCTTAAGTATGGATTTATGCAGCCTAAAATTACAATTATCAAGCAATAAATAGTAAGTAACAAAATAGAAATTTCAACATTTATGCCGGCCAAAAAAACAATAAGGTACGCAGGCGCACGACAGTTTGAAACCATTTTAAAATTGTTACTCGCGTAAATCCACATTTAACTGGTAACATTCTATACATATTAATACTAATATTTCATATCTGAGTTTTTTAATCTTATTTAGCAAATTCCAGAATCAGCTAATGTCATCGATTCAATCAGCGGCACCATCAACCCGGAAACTATCACAAAAGCGGCAAATAATCAACAAACTGGTAATGATCCTCTTTATTATCATCATATATATTATATATTATATCTCAAGGCCATTTGTGTCAGTATGCTATAACTTCCATAATACTTATCAAATGTCATGAATGATGCATCATTTTAAAGATTTTCTTAACTGCTATATCCAAAATATATAGAAATCACTCGCATTTCAAAAATATACGGTGTGTACTTCAATTGGGATTTAAGTAGGTTAGAATGCGAATGCTTTGCACGGGTCAGCTAGTTTTATATATTCCTTTAGAATTTTAACTTAACAGATATATTGATGATTATTTTTTATTTTACAGCTACAAAGAAGCACAATTTCATCTTCTTAGAACATGAAAACATCAACCGAAAACAAATACGGAAACTACAAGCTGAAATATCTAGACTGAGAAGGCGGAATTGCGATTTTAAGGCGCGTTTAACCAATGCTACAAAAATGGGGACTGATTTGGCCTTCCAGCAGCTGAGCAGGAGGATGTCCTCATGCAGCCGGATTTTTATGTCCATGCAGATTAAATCTACAAAAAAACCTAAAGGACGCAGGTTCACACAAGAAGAAAAGATACTAGCTTTAACTCTATTTAAAAAAAGTCGCAAATCTTATTCTCTTCTGCATAAGCTGTTTACTTTGCCATCACTAGTTTCTTTACAGAAATTATTATCTAAGATTAAAATAAATTCAGGTATAAACCGAGCAATATTTGATAAAATCAAAGAAACTGTTGATGGCTATAACGAGGAGGATAAGATTTGCACTCTTATTTTTGATGAAATGAGTATATCTCCACAAATCCATTTTGAATCTGCAAAAGGCATACTTAAAGGTTTTGCTTACCCCGATATGAATGCCAAATTTGCTGATCATGCTTTGGTGTTCATGATTAAAGGGGTTAAGCAAAACTATAAACAACCAGTGGCATATTATTTTACAAATGCTCTTAATGCTATGCAACTAAAAATATTAATTAAACTTGTAATTAAGGAAGTATATGCCACTGGTTTGAAAATAATTGCCAGTGTTTGCGACCAAAGCACTGTAAACGCCAGTGCTATTCAAAGTCTTATCAAAGACACTAAAGATTTTTTTTTAAAAAGACACAAAGAATGGCGACATGATCTGTTTATGGTTGGAAAATGGCAGATTATACCTCTCTTTGATATCCCGCATCTTCTTAAAGGGATTAGAAATAATCTTCTAAATAAAAACCTGCAATATGTTGATTTCAACGATAATAATAAAATAAAAATCGTAAAATGGGAATATTTTCGCCAAATTTATGAAGCCGGTAAAGAATTCGGAGAGTTGAAGTTTTTGAATAAAATTACAGAAGATTATGTTAACCCCGAAAAAATTAAGAAAATGCGGGTAAAAACAGTTGCCCAGTTATTCAGCCATACTGTAGCTGTGGCAACTGAACACCTATCTGCCAGAGGGAAACTGCCATCAGAATGTCGCCAAATTATCCCTTTTGTTTTAATGATGGATAAATTATTTGATAGTTTGAATAGCACTGGTGGACCTCAACCAATACATGCTAAGATTTATAGGGCTGCCGTGACAGATGGATCTCCCCATCATCAGTTATGGAGGGATTCTCTAAGATTTTTGAAAAATGTAAAGTTTATTTCAGGAAATGTTTCTTCTAGAGAATCCCCGGCACCATCTTTGAAAAATTTCATAAGGACAATTGAGGGAATGCAGAAGGTGTGGGATATTCTACACAAGAAATATTCCTTTGAATATCTTATGACTCGGAATTTCAATCAAGATCCAATCGAAAACTTCTTTGGCAGTATCAGAAGCCAAGGTATTAGGAATACATCACCTAATTGCCTAGCTTTTGAAGGAGCCTTCAAAACATTATTGCTGAATAATTTTTCATCTCATCATTCTCTAGGATCTAACTGTGAGGAAGACTTCAATGATGCACTGCAAAAATTAGATTTCTTCCTCACAGACCAAGATGAACCTTATGAGAATGATGAGAATGAAGTAATTATCAGTAATATTGCTGAAGTAACATCCATTTCAATAATGAATAACGAAGGCTCCTGTCAAAGAAGCTATGTTTGCGGTTGGATCTTGCGGAAATGTCTTGCAAAAATAAATAATTGCAAAAAGTGTAAGGTTGAAATTACGAGTCAAGGATATTCTCGAGAAAATAGTTATATTCAGGCAAAGGAATATTTCCGTGATAGAAAATGTCTATCCTACCCTTCAAAGAATTTGAATGATTGTTTCTCTGATATTCAAAATTTAGTGGTTAATTTTCTTAAGACTAATTCTCTTAATGGAAATATCAGAGAAGCAATCAATCAATTGATAGAAATTTTGGTACAATTCCCTTTCAATTGTCCTACTCATAAATATGTTTTAAAAGAAATTTTTCAAAAACAAACTGTCAATATTCTGATTCAAAGTTGGTGCCGCTCTGTGAATAGAATATTGACAGGAAAAATAACTTATTGTGGGGATGATCCAGTAAAATTAAGAGCTATGTTATATTTCGAAAAACATAAAAAAAAATTTAAATAAATTTTTCAATTTGAACTCGGATTTTTATTTATATTTACCTAACCTGAATATAAATTCAATTGAATTTCAAAAATTTGAAAGAACGCGCCATTACTAAACTTTCCATACCAAAATAAAGAGGGCGCTGCGAATCGGTTAACAAAAAAAGGTAGGGAGATACCTCTCTTTTCCCCTATATATACTCTTTGATACTGACTCCCACTCACTAGTCAACGAATGATATAGCCAAGCTTGGTAACATACAAGCTTACATCCCCCTTCCTAAGACCGAGGGCACATGCCATCGGAATAAGGAACAAGCTTACTAGCATGAAAAATATTGGTCTCATTTTTTCTAAATCTACTATCTAACAAAAACATTACATCAGAAATTTTCTCTTTTAATTTAAAAGGACCTATTCTAATTGGATCTGTTTTACCTCTATTCAGTTTGTTAACGCTCTGTACATAAACTAAATCTCCTACCTTATAATTTATCTGTTTTACCTTCTTATCATAATATTCCTTATTTTGATTGTGAATCTCTTTTGATTTTCTAAAAGCTATTTCTCTATTTCTGACCAAATTTGTCACGTTATTGTCGTTTATTTCATCCGGTAAAAATGAATAGTTTAGTCCTGTCAGCAAATAATTAGGTGTAAATCCGGTCGAACTGTGAATTGTGTTGTTATAATCCTTCACACATTCCTCTGCTAACTGGGGCCATGATTTATTTCCGTTGTCATACATTTTGCATCTTATTCTGTTTACCAAAGTCTGGTTGGTCCTTTCGTTTAATCCGTTAGAAAACGAGCAATCCACCGCTGTAAAAACCAATGCTATCTTCTGTTTATTTAAATATTGCTTAAACTGTGCTGAATTTATACCAGGATACTGGTCTGATAAAACTAGTTTAATGCTTCCATCTTTTTCAACTTTCTTGATTAAGTTTATAAAATCCTTTGCAACTTGAGTCTTTGAAGTTATTATGTACGCAAATCTTGTAAAATGATCCACCGCCAAGTGTAAATATTTTTTTGTGCTTTTGTTACCTTTGAAACCTCCTATTGTATCTATAGACACTATTTCGAAAGGATCCTTTGCTGGCCCTAGTTGAGACAACGGTGCTTTAAAACAGCCTATTCTTGATTTATTTTTTATACAGGTTTCGCAAGATCTACAAGTCAATCTTATGTGCTAATACATGTTTTTAAAATAAAATTTTTGTCCAAAAGTTAAAATTAACTGTTTTGTGCCTATATGCCCCTGATCAACATGTACGTCATTAATAAGAGACTTACCAAATTCTTCAGTGATCCATATTTTTTTTCTATTATTTATAATTTTATATATTATGTTACCTTTAATAATGCATTTATCATCGGCTTTTAACAATTTCTGATTTTCTTTGATATTATTCAGTTTCAATAAGTTTGAAGTTCTAATCACAGAATCCTTGTCTGTATTGTCTGTATCCATACGTGGTTCCAAAACCGGGTTTCTGGACAAACAATCTGCTTCAATGTTGTCTTTGCCTGGATTATATACAATTTCAAAGTCAAAATGTGAAATATAATTCAAAATCTGTACAAGTTCCATATCGTTACTTTTTTTTATATTGAAATTTTCTAATGGCCGATGGTCCGAGAATACAATGAACTTTTTTCCAATCAAGTAGAATTGCCAATACAATATGGCTTCTTTAATGGCAAGGCATTCTATAAAAATAGCTTTCTTCCATTTCTGAGCGTCTGTCAACTTTCTAGAAAAGAAGAACACTGTTTTCAAAATGTTATCTTTCTGTGGCTGTTTTAATATTGCTCCAACTCCTTTCATACTTGCATCAGTGAAAATAAATATTGGAGCCTCTGGATCAAAAATTGCCAAGGCTGGAACAGTACATAAATATTCTTTAGTTGAGTTGAAACTATTCCTACACTCTTCAGACCAATCAAAGTGTACATTATTCCTTAACAAATTTCTCAAAGGATCTAGTAAAACTACATGATTTGGTATGAACTCCAAATAAAAATTTACCTTGCCTAGAAACTGTCTAACTTGTTTCTTTGTTTTGGGAATAGGGAATTTCTTAATAGCCACTAAATTATCATTTATTGGCTTAATCATATTGTTTCCAATTTCATGTCCCAAGTATGTTATTTTTCTTTGAGCAAACTGACATTTGTTTTCATTCAATTTAAAACCTTGGTCATGTAAAACTTGCAGTGCTCGCTCTACATGACATACATGATCGTCGTAAGTCTTAGAAAACACCAGTATATCATCTATATACTTTACTACAAAAGCATCCAATTTATTTTTCCTTATTACAGCTGCTAGAACTCTTTGAAAAATAGCGGAAGCAGTATTCAAACCAACAGGTAAACATTTCCATTGCCAGTGTTCATGATGAGTCACAAAACCCAACTTATGTCTATCTTTTGCGCGCACCGGAATCGACCAAAACGCTGAGTTAACATCCAATTTTGAAAAAAATTTACAGCTCCTGGCGCGAACAGTGATATCGTCTATCCTTGGAAAAGGCTGACTCTCTGGCACTACAATTTTGTTGAGCTCTTTAAAATCAATGCACATACGTGATCTCTTACCTTCTTCTTTCTTGAAAACCATGGTTACAGGAGCTGCATAAGGACTGCTTGACTCCTCTATTAAACCAGCATTGAGTAACTATTCCACTTGTTTCTCACTTTCTACTTTATCTTCAAAAGAGCATCTATAAGGTTTCTTTGAAATATATTTATTTTCTGTCAGTTTCACAGTTGCTTCATAATCTTTTACTATTCCTATATCAAATTTTGATTTGGCAAAAATTTCCTCTTTTTTTTGTATAATATTCTCCATTGTATTAGAATTTATTTCATTAATGTTAGTTTGTCTATTAAAATGTCTTGGTTCTTGTTTTTGTGATATAATCAAATGTTCGTCTTGACAGAGCCTAAATTTTTTTATTGCGTCTAATCCCAGTAGGAATTCACAATATACCTTCATTAACAATAAAAAACTGAAAATCTTTTTCTAAATTACAAATTTTAATACGTATTGTTGCTGTCCCCTTTGTTATCGCCGTTCCAGCTACACCCTTAATAGTATCTCTCCCACTTATTATTTGTTTGATATTACTTTTATTATTCAAAAACGTACTATTTACTAAAGAGACATTGGATCCAGAGTCATATAAACCAAATGCTGGATCACCATTTGCAAGAATCTTAATTTTAATAAGTGGGAGGACTATTCGTTTTTTGCCTCCTCAAAGCTAGCTACTACCTCCTGTATTTCATTATTATTTGTAACTTTGATATTTTCATTTTTAAAATTTTTAATTTGCCTATCTTTATTACGGCATACATTTTCTAAATGAAATCTATTTTTGAAACCTAACCTATCACATATATTACATGGTTTCTTTTCAATTGTATTTCGCTTGTTTACACTCTCATTTTTTGAATCGTTAATCTTACCAAATTGTTTTAATCTTGACATCAGATTTTCTATGTTTACAATGGATTGTCTGTCTAACTTATTTTGAATGAAATTTGGTAAACTAATAAATAAATAAATAATAATCTTCTTTTCTTTAATGCATATTCTAATAGCGAGCCATTATAAAACTTAAAGTTGTAGGCGTATGCTATATCTGTCCAGGACTGTGCAGTGAAAGTATCAATAAATGCATTATTCCATGCCTCCCAATTGAGTAAAGAGTTCTGCTTTACAAATATACTATACCAATCTAATGCAGGCTTCTCTAAAAATGATTTTAATACTTCCGCGTATTTATTTTTGGCAATGCCCACTCTGTCACACTCCTGCACAAATAAATTCATCCAAACACCTGTATTTGTACTCTCACCGTTGAACTTTTCAATCACCATATCCTTCATCAGCGAGCTTGTTTTTCTTTCATGTGTTGTTGTTGGCTCTCTGTTTACATCTGGCTCCAGCATTGTATTATTCTCTTCCAAATATTCGTCGTGAAACACAACATTACCTTCTTCATCAACATAAATTCTTTGAAGATCTTCATATAATGTCAGCGTAATATTGCGAAATTTATTGCGAAGTCTTAAACTTTTAACAACCTTTTTGACAATTGGATTTTCAAAAAGTAGAGTATGTTGGGCACTAGTCTGCTTATCTGTTGGAAACAAAAAACTTTCCTTTTGGCCAAGCAGCTGAATTCTTTTCACTTTAACAACAGTGTTTTTCATCTCTGTACCAGCCTCAGAGACAAAGTAAAATTTTGCTTTGATCCCCATTGTATTGATTTGTAGGTCACTATTACAGGGACTTAACTGGAGAAGTAGGGTTAGAATGAAACAAGTATGATGTAGTAAACAACTGAAATATAATAAGTGCAAATTAGCATCGAACAAAAATATTACAGTGAACAAATAAACTTAAAACTAACCTGAATCAATACAATTGCCAATAGCTAACCTCTACGTAATTTTCATACAGTAATAACAGTGCTAACAGTTCGGAGTCTTGTTACATACTGACTCCCACTCACTAGTCAACGAATGATATAGCCAAGCTTGGTAACATACAAGCTTACATATATATATATAAACTTTGGAACCAAATGTTTTTTTGTACTAACTTATAGACATATAACAACAGGGCGTTGAAATTTTTTCGAAATTCAAAAGTGTGAACGATCGCAATAGGTATATTTCTATAAGAAATTTACCTAAAACCGTGAATTGCTAATGTACGAAGCTATGCAAGAGAGCGTCTTGACGCTTCTTTTTAGCCTTGAACCCCTTTCTTCTTGAAGCTTGTTCTATCCTCGAACCCCCTTCGCATTAACGGAAGTGGACGCTCTTCTGTTTGGCCTCCAACCTACTTCCTGTTGTCAGAAGTAGCCGCCTTGTCTGAGGACTTGACAAGATATATAGGCAATTGGGAATTCAAGCTAGGCGATACGCCCTCTGTTGAATTTTTTTATAATTATGCATTGTAGGTCACTTTGACAACCATAGACCAACTACCCCTTTGTTCAACCCCTTGCACTATTTTTCGTTCGGCCGATGAAGGTGTTGTGTTTGTTTTTTATTGTTATTCAAGTTCGCGTTTGTTTGCGCAATAAATAGTATATTGAGCGGGATATTCAACCGCATCATCGGAGCAAGATTTAGGGTTTTTGACTTCTCGTGCGTGAATCTGATATGAATAAGCTTTCGATAACAACACAAGTGAAGAGTTGTTTTATAAGAACTAAAGCACTTTCTCAGATACATATAGTGTAGAATCATTACATGAGCAACCCTCATTGAAATAATAATCAAAGTAATCTAGAGATTTAAAACTTTTTATGAGCTCAATATTTCGATTATCAAAAAGAGTTTATCTGTATATTTCAATAAAAGAAAACTCTGTAATTGCAAATTTTGAATTTAGATTTATATTGCCAATAACATTATAAATTTTTTGATTTCGCTTTTCTGTGCCATTTTGTCAGTAGTAGAAAGTATCGGATGAAGTAAAAGAAACTCTAGGTGCAAGAATTATATTTTATTTTGAAACATTTGTTACCTATACGGTTTTACATGAAATAGGTAACAACTATAGTTGTTCATCTACATAATAAACCAACCTGTAACTCATGGAGGCTGTAACCTCTAACTGTTTGGAACTTTGAAACCTAACCTTAAACAGATTACTTTTTAGATAGTAAATTGCTATTTTAATTTCAAGTCACTTACTAAATAATATATATTAGTTAGTTCACCTGCGTAATATCTCACAATCTTCACTTTATTTCTGGTCTCCTTTTTGTAAAACTCGTAAAACTGAAGTGAACAGTGAACTAATTGGCTGGATTTCATATGAATAACATACGAGCTTTGATTCAAGGTCACCGTTGGCCTACAATGGAACAGGTGATCGAGCGCGGCAAAATTAATTTGAATTCGCAATACTTTTACCGTTCTTAGCAGCGATAAAAGCAAATATTCGTTGAGCAAATAGTCCAACCCATATTAATTTACACCATCGCTGGTAGGTGAAATATGAATTAAAAATCATTCAATATAAATATTCTAATTAACTGGAACCCTTATGCTTTTATTTCATTAGAAACACATCACAGGTGAATCAAGCTTAGGATTGCTGCAGTAGATCAAATATTCACTGATAGACAGTTAATAGAGAAATATTGGGGATACAATAAAACAATGCAACAGCTATTTCCAGATTTTACGCAAGCACATAATAGCATCCTTATAGAGTGGAACTGTGGAATTTCATGGGAGAAGTAGGCTTACCTAAATGGTTAATAAATTTAAAACATCCTACTATTGTAGTGGTAGGTTAATAATAAATAAATTTCTATAGTGACTAGAAATAGTTGTGGTTGGCGTTAGTGGTAAATTGTTCTTGGTGCTTCAGACGAATGATTGCTTGTATCTATTTGTCTTTGTCTATCATCCTTGACCCACGTAGTAGATAGCGCAAAAGGCAAACGTTTTCTGTCAATGCGAACTATACCGATCGTAGACGAGTTTTGGCGAAATTGTTTGAAATTTGAATTATTTATATTTATACATCGCCATTATTGATTTTCTAACTCCTAAGTTCGCAAGTTAGATCAATCAAATTGAATTATAAATGGTGAAATATCGCATTATTTGTAGTAGAGGTAAGGACGAGGTGAGCATAATACATGAGTGCAGAAATTTAAATATGAGAAGTGTGTTTCATGATTAGAATAGTTTTTGAAGAACAAAGATCTGGCAAATGGGTTTGGAAGTGAAGTGCATCACTTATATAGGCGCTGTAATTTACAACAATCGTTTTGCTCCGGAAGATTATGAATATCCTTTGGAAAAAGAAACCCACAGCTATTCAGAAATTGTATTCACAGAGATGAATCTTAAAGTAACGATATTGTGATAGATATTTCATCCAGGACAGGTGGGCTTTGTGTTGCCTTTTTTAATTTAAAGTAGAGTTTCAATAACACAAAGTTGTGTAGATGTGTCATCTATAGTGGATAAAGCTATAAAAGAGTTGTGTTATCTTGTTTCATTATAGATAAAATTTGATAATGGTAAACCGATTCAATTCCAAGTTTCTCTGGAATACCGAATACCTACCTCAAAATCAGTATCAGGCTGTAGGTGAATTTGTTCTCAATCCTTCAAACAAGAACAAGCAGTCTGGGAGGGCTGATGAAATTGCAGGATGCCAAAATAAGAAGATTTATGAAAGTATGAAAGATAAAGTCTGATGAGATTAACCAAACTAAAGAATAGTTTGGTATTCAATAACTATTTTCAAGGATTGGACAGTGTGACAGCAATTTTTTTGATGTCTAAAATACGTTATGCCAAACAAAACTCGTATGAATAGTCTACCCAAAACAAGGTTGTCGCTTTGGCTTTGTTTGTTGCCCGAGATGTTAATATTTACTTCTAGAAGTGCTAGTTCTACCATTTAAAAATACTATTCCTGCAATGCTGCAAAAGGTAAGACAATAAAAAGAGGCCAAAAACTCTCAGATTCTCATTATTATGAATATAGAATATTAATGTCTATATTTTCAAGCATATTGATCAAACAGAAGATTTGTGCCTTGCTTTTCGACGAGGAACATCTTCAATATGATGGGCAGGTGGATCTCAAGACCGGGTATTGTATATAGTAACATAATATTCAAATCCCAGTAAAAGTTGGTGGTGAGTCTGTTATTGGAAGCCGGAAGCACACTTTGGAGATATTCGAAAAGCTTATAACATTGACCAGTCAAAAGCCCTGATGTTTAGATTCATGCATAAGATCAAGGATTGTCATCTTATTATAGATGTGGTTGACGCATTATTCAATGCTCCTTCTATGTCTAGAAAGGTGGCCACTGTTATTTTTTGTCGTCTATCGCCTTAGACAGTAGCTTATTTAGATCATCCACGGCTAGTTCTGTGGACCTGCCCTGTTGATATGCATAATGACGCTAGCTTAAGTGGCGAGCTTTCTGAGCATTGTCCCATATGAACCTGTCTACAAGTATTTCCAGAGTCTTAAGAAGAAAGGACATGAGGCTGATTGGTCTGTAGGATTTGCTCTTGGGTCTTCTTGCCTCTTCGCACTTGGCAATTGCCACCACTCTACCTTGGTGTATTTTTGCCCCCGGGAAGTGTGCTTTTGTCAGCTTCTCTAAGCTGCCCTTGGCCGTTTCTGCGTAGTTTCCTTCAGCATTCTCCAAGAAATTTTCTTTGTCCCTTCTCAGAACCTTCTCCATGAGTCTCTTTTAGCCTTCCGGAGCTCTTTATTGTAGTGAGTTAATTTATATATAGTATATATATAGTTTATATCCTATATAGGTCAGTTCCCGTTGGATCTGGCTCTGTTGAATCGCTTTCTCACCTCGGTTCTTATAGCTTCGAGGTGATTGCTCCACCAGACTGTGTTCCCTTTATGCTGCCTTATTCATTCCGGGCAGTTTTCCTGATAGGCACTTATTTTTGCCTCGTTAATCTGATCCACTGCCACTTCAAGGGTTTCTTTGCCCGTTATAGTGACCGTCCAGTCATTGAGCGACTCTCTGAGGGATATCAGGTATCCTTCCCAGTTTGTTTCTCTAGAGTTTCTGAACTTTTCAACTACTAGGCTGGAGTACTGACGCCAAATCTTATATGCATGTGGTTGGAATAGGATGGTTCCTGCGATAACCGTAGGCTACAATATTATCACCTTTTCTACTGGTGCTCAAGGTCAGATCTAAGACCTCTTTCCTAGTAGTAGTGGCGAAGGTGGGCTCACTACCTTTGTTGGCAATAAATAACCTTTCACCTAATATGAATTCATAGAGCGACTCACCTCTTTTATTGATGTCTGAGCTTGGTGGTATAATGGGCGTTTGCGTCGCAACCCAAGATAAGTTGCATGTCCTTCCCTCTGCAGTCTATGACGACTTTCACCATCTGTGGGGGGAAGGTCGGCTCCTCCCCTGGAAAGTAGCTTCCTCGTCGGTGCATAGCCCTGATATTAGAATGCAGTTAACTCTGTCGCTATGTATGATACATGCCTGCATATTTTTGAGATGCTCAAGTGCGAATGAGACACATTAGTGATGAGTTCATAAATTACATAAAATGTCAGTGATCAATACCGGCAGTAAACCGAAATACGAAATTGTTTTCGTTTTGTACAAATCTCACATTGTTACCACAAACATCGACGAGTCAGAAGGATTAGCAAACGGTGCTATTGGTAAATTAGAGCATATTGAGCAAAGCGAGCAAAATGAATTAACACGCGTATGTATGATTATCATTTGGCTATTCGTCAGAGGTTATTGAAAAAATATAAATAATAAATAAACATTAAACGAAATCATCTTCCTTTAGTACCAGGATTTGCTATGACAATCCATAAATCTCAAGGCGGAACATTCAATGAAATAGTTTATGAATATCAAAGGACTCATTCTCTACTTTATGTTGCTCGATCAAGAGCCTACAACAAGACAAAGAACAACAATCGACGGAGTTTTCTCCAGATATCTTTCAAATATGCATTCAAAAATATACAAATCTTATTTTGCTAATCATAGGCGTAATATCGCAGTCTTGCAATCCACTATTGTAAATAGCGATGTATCAGATAATGAAAGCAATTAATAAAAATAAAGAAATAAAGCTTTAATATGGATTTATAAAATCAATAAAGAAACCATGAAATATTTAAAACATACATATTATACTCATATATAATATATGTAGCAAAATAAATTTTAATTCAAAGTGTGTGGTCCACAAGCACAATCTCTTTTTTTTCAATAGAAACCATCTTTAGTTTCTATTCAACTACTCTATAAAAGTTCAACATTAAATTTCTTCTCTGGGCTAAAAGTTTAATTTTTTCAAAGCTGCTATCGGTACCGCTTCTAACATCACTATAGTCCGCAATAATAAACTACTGTTCTCAGCAAATCCAATATACTAAAAGAACCATTATATGATCTCTTAACCGAACGCAGATACCTACTCGAAAGATTTATTATCTTGATAAATAATAATAAAAAACTAACAACTGAGCTCTAATTCTATGGAGAACCAGAATAAATTTTAACAGGTCACCTGAAAATATTTTCTTCAAATTTATAAAATGTGTGGATATCAAGAAAAATATGCGATTGATAAATATTGCCCCTCCCCTCTTTTCTCCGAAAGTACACAACATACAATCTTAATGGGCCTCTATGAGAAATATTTCTGGTCTGTTGAATTCAAGAAAGATTTATTTAAGAGCAAGTTTTCAACTGTTGGTTACCTTTGCATTCTTTTTCCATTCCTCCTGTTGTGATGAAACATATGTGACATGTAATATAAACACAGGAAGGATTCTGCATACAAAGGGTGCGGTCGAGAACACACTTCGTTCACTGACAGCAAAAAATTGGTGGTCTAAAATTCACTGACGCAATTTTTTTGCTATTAGATACGATACTGCGCATGCGTTAACTTTACTGCAAATGCTAAATTTGCTTTTCCCGTGGAGGTGGTGTAAGCAAGTGCATTGAGAGTAGAAAACGCCATATTTTTTTTTATGTTCAGAGAACACTAACTACCTCATATATATATATATATATATATATATATATATATATATATATATATATATATATATATATATATATGTATGAACTACTTCCAATTTATGTTATCCTATTTACTCTATGATTTATGTATCGATGATCCAATAAAAATATTTTTTCATTCAAAATAATAGGTATAATGATATTATTCTTGTTGGATGAAAGTACCGGGACAAATAAAAAAAAATCCCGATGGCCTGTAGCCAGCGGAAAGGTAAATTTCTCAAAATTCATTGAATTGAAATTTGAACAACTTTTTTCATTGGTATACCTACATGTTATTACGTAAAATTACGTATGTGTCATAGCTATGCGGTCAGAGGTTTTTCTTTTTGCTATTGAATATAAAGCAGACAGGGTTCGGTTCCACTTTAAGGCTGAACTTTTTTATTCTCCAATTTCTTTTCAAGAAATATACTAAATATTTTTTTAATCTGGGTCTATATTAAGATCTCCAGAAAATGTACAATTACATCAAATTTATATTGAGTGTTCATGTTTTATCTATATTTCTTATTTTTTTCTTTATTAATTTTATTTTTTTATCTCTGTGCATTTTATGGAAAATTGCTTTGAGCAAAAGTTGCAGGTACTGATTATATCTATAACCTAAAATTATTTTTGATGATATTTACACTACGGCTCTTTTTTGATAATTTTTTTAAATGTTTGAACGGTCGCCATTTTGAAACTACTTACCCGATATTGCCCAATAACAAACTCGACCGAGATATTTGAGAGATTGATTTTTGTAGCAAATTTGAACTTGATAGGTACCTACAAAACTGCGACCTCTATCGTGTTAACAAATTTCGTAATATCCCATATATATATATATATATATATATATATATATATATATATATATATATATATATATATATATATATATATATAATAAAATAGATTTTTATTGGGGATGCAGTCATTTAATAAATAAAATTCTTTGGATTATGCCAAGCTTTCGAGAATGTTTATTCTCTTCGTCGGGGCAAACTAAAAATCGTTACAATTTTTTTTTTTAACTACATAATAGATTAATAATTAAAGTACTTACATTCGTGAATTTATATAAAATTAACCACAAACAGGAAAGATTTCATAGTCAGCAATCAGAAATGTCATTAGTTATTTATAAATGTCATGGTAACAGCATATCTAGAGTTGAAAGTGTCTAGATTCAAGTTTTCTTAGAAAAAATCCAAATAGGAGTTATCTTTGTATTTGTAGCTCTTTTTTAACAAGTCACACATTAAACTTAAAAATATTGAGGCAGATATAAGTTTAGTAAAAAGAAAAAGTTATTATTCAATTATATATAAAAAAAATATATTCATAACAGACTTAGAAACACATAATATAAATAAATATATACCCGTACACAGACTAGACTATCTGAATTCGTAGGTATTGCAGTATAAATTCAAGTCAATCTCTCTCACAAATTAACCTGAGAAATTTATTAAAATAAGATATATCTAATAGAGAAATATTAACATATATCATCTTTATCGTATTCTCTCACAATACGATAAATACACAATATAAAATATCCTGAAAAGCATCCATTCATTCAATGAAGCTAATTATAATGATAAGCTGATTTCTCTCACAAATCAACATTTAAGAATATTTTAAACATTTTCCATGTTATTTAATACATTTTAAATAGTGTTATCAAAAAAGCAAATGGCG
The DNA here is from genome assembly GCA_958507055.1 of Crioceris asparagi. Taxonomy (NCBI): domain Eukaryota; kingdom Metazoa; phylum Arthropoda; class Insecta; order Coleoptera; family Chrysomelidae; genus Crioceris; species Crioceris asparagi. Next base: position 41,131,868 of record OY293831.1, read on the forward strand.
AAACACAATAATAACTTTTTCTTTTTACTAAACTTATATCTGCCTCAATATTTTTAAGTTTAATGTGTGACTTGTTAAAAAAGAGCTACAAACACAAAGATAACTCCTATTTGGATTTTTTCTAAGAAAACTTGAATCTAGACACTTTCAACTCTAGATATGCTGTTACCATGACATTTATAAATAACTAATGACATTTCTGATTGCTGACTATGAAATCTTTCCTGTTTGTGGTTAATTTTATATAAATTCACGAATGTAAGTACTTTAATTAATAATCTATTATGTAGTTAAAAAAAATTTGTAACGATTTTTAGTTTGCCCCGACGAAGAGAATAAACATTCTCGAAAGCTTGGCATAATCCAAAGAATTTTATTTATTAAATGACTGCATCCCCAATAAAAATCTATTTTATTAAATAATAAACCAGTCAAGAATTCAGAATCAAACAATATATATATATATATATATATATATATATATATATATATATATATATATATATATATATATATTTACATGTACATTTCTATAAGAAATTTACCTAATAAAAGTGACAAGACTGGAATTTGATAGAGCTCATAATGGTAAAATTATACCTATTGATTGTTTACGGTTGGCTATGGCGTTGAAAATTCAATGGCAAAGGTAGAACCTTATTATAAGTTCAATTTCCCTGTAACTAACAGTTTCATTGTTACTTATATCTTAAATAATTTCAGCCGTCGTTCCTTCATTCACGGATTGCGATTGACAGCAAATTGACAACTTGTCGGTCGGAAACAAATTAAACGAAACGGAAACGACTTAATTTAATAAAAAACCGCTTGTTGTTTACTTCACTTTTATTGCTGCAATTATTTACAGCGTGTTCTCGACCGCACCCAAATAAGAATGTGTATTGAGATAACTGAATAAGCAAGCGACATAGTTTAATAGTTAAATCTCATATAGAGAAATAGTTACTTGACTGTCTGTTTCTCTTCTTTTCTGTGCGCGCTCGCGTTACATTCTGAATATGAAAAAATATGTCAAAAGTGCGGTGACTACCAGAAGTCCTTCAAGTTTTGACAGTATTGGGAATATAGGGATAAAATTCCGTTTTGTCTTGGCTTAGATTGTTATTCAGTTGAGGAACAATGTAATGTCCTGACCACAAAAAACTATTGCATCCACATCACAGTGCGACTTTTAAGTATTAGCTACATTTTATTTCATTCTAAAAACAAAATTTTGTCACAAGAGGTACGGTCTTCGAGATTGAGGCATGTTAAATTCTCAAATAAGTGTATTTTTGCTATGTGGAGAGGGCTATCTCTTTCCAAAATTGAAAATATCTGTGGGTACTAGATGAAAGACGAGTAGATATACTAGTCCGGTTCTGGGGCGGAAGTGACGTCATGGCCGCCATCTTGGAACACCATCTTGAAAGCGCGGAAAATTTAAATTTTACAGATGACACAAGCGGGAAATTCATTTGGCAACTGACCGTTGACAGCTGACATTTGACACTGAACACTGTCAACCACAGAATACAAACATTTGACAGTTGACACCGAACACAAACAACCTGATCCTAGGTGCACAGGCACCCAAGGAACATAGTGATCCTGCTAATAAAAACAATTGTTGGTGTCAAATGGCGCCACATTTAAATTTGAATTAAATAATAATTTCAGAAAATTAGCTTGTTGGCAGCGGGCCTCTAAAACTATAATCTCTGATATACAACGCACATAATCTTCATATTCAGCTACGCAGCTTCCCACATGTTAATTATTAAAAATTATATAGTTATCTCCAGACCCACGATATATCTGTATTTAATTATTCAGTGGCCGAGCGTCGTAAAAAGTACAGAGCTATGAAGAAAAGTGAGCTGCCACTACGATCGAGAGATTCATTGTGAAGATAAACAGTTAGCGTATTAGAAATATGAAAATAATATAATATTTTATTCTCTATAATATAATGCAGTAGTTGTAATTGCTTATACTACAGGAAATTGATAAGCGATAAGCATGAAGACTTGTTATTTCGTGAAAGTATACAGGACAGACAAAAAGCAAAATAAATAATTTTATTGACATTTGACATGGAGGATTTTTCATGGTTGCATGGGGGACATGAAGAATGCGGGCATGGAGGATGGAACATGAAAACAATATAACATTTTCTTTCAAGCGTCGTAGAGAGAAGACCAATGAAAAAAGTGAGCAGAGACTTAGATCGAGAGATTCATTTAAGGAGTTACCATTTTGACTATTCATGAGAACTTATTATGGTGGATTTCTTTGTCGTTCGGTATATACAGGGGTGATACAAAAAGGAATATAAATAATTTTATTGTAAATTTGACATGGTAGATTTCTCCTGTAAGCATGAGGACATGAAGCATACGGAATGCAGCAGAGTTAGTTCTATCAGGAAACACCAAGGCTGATACAGTGGATGAGGGTTTCACCAAAAACTAAGCACTTCCGGTATATAAAAAAATTGCTAGAAAAATAAAAAATATATATTTGGATTGAACGTGATACGTAGATGCCAAATCTGCAATAAAGTGACCACTTCCGGTTGGTCACTTCCGGTCATCCGATTTTGATGAAACAGGTATCAATGAATTCGTCTTGACTTCAATGACAACATTTAAGTATTTTTGGATGCCAGAATGGCTTAGGAAGCTAACTGATGAGAGAGAGACAGAACTTCGAGAAAAACTTCAAAAAAGACTATGTAAAGAGTACTCAACAAAAATGAGGAAAACAAAAAATCTCAAGCGAGCCATTTACTTGAAGAAACTATAGAGCAATATTATATAAAATGTCACTCTGCCAAGGTCGGTCAAAAATCTGTTCCAAAGAAAAGAGCTAGAATTAAACATGGTTGCAATTGTCTGCTGTGTGAAAGAGTCATGCTTGCAGCACTTTATATTTTTCAATATACCAGCAAATGAGTCATTATAGACAGAGACGAAGACAGAGACGATAAAAATGCGCGTAAAATAGAACAAAGAAACAGATTGATGTGTAAATTTGCCATAATAAACACATGCATCAAATTTATGACTAAAATCAGGATCAAAATACTCTTATCTTTTCCGAATCAAATTATTGATTTTATTAAAGAAGAGATGCAGATATCATAAATCCAAGTTACCATAATTACATAATAACAATGAAAATATACTGATTGGCTTCAACGGAAAAACGTTACACAAATCAAGGAAAAACAGGGAAAGAAGAACGAAATACTTTCAAACTTCAAACAAAAACTCTGAAATTTTTGGTAAATAGAAATAGAAATAGAATAGTCTGAACAAAGAAATTTAATATTTCAAAAACAAGTATGAAAAAATCTGGTGTGTCCACTCACACGGCTTTCCTACCACTCGCTGGAAAATTCCAGTGATTGAAAATTTTTACTCTATTACAATACTTTCCTTACATAGCTACGATAATAGCGGTAGGAAATTGAAAATTCTCTGGTCATATCGTGCTACCACTAATTTTTTTTCAGCATGTAAAGACAAACAACAATGGTCATGTAACATTTTTTCGCAAGATGAAACGTTTAGCCAGAATCTGAAGAAACATGTGGAAAATATGAAATTTTATTCAAGCTTAACTTTTGTTGTGCTTTTTCTCAGAGATGGCGCTGAATGTGGATGGTAAAGAGCTCTCAGAAGAATACTTTAGGCAAGTTTAATCAAAATCCTTAGAGCCGTTTAAGCGCTACAGTCTTCAGCAAATCACGTTTTTTGGCTGTTACGCAACACCCAGTGTATACATAATTCTCATTCAGTGCCACTGGCGATTGATATTGGTACCAAACAAAATAAAAAAGAAAGCAACAAAATACAAGGATCCGTTCCCGAGATAATGCTGTCACAGTCAGACAGACGGACAGACAGACAGACAGACAAACAGATAGACAGACCAATGGCTGAAAATATGTTTATTAGACTTAGAAAACTCTGAAACGTCAACATTTGTAAAAATCTCGATACCGAAAATTTCGCACGATTACAATACTTTCCTTATACAGCTACTATAGTAGCGTAGGAACGTAAAAATAAATATAGAATGTACTTAGTGTATATTACTATCAGCCAAAGTGCAAAATCTCTCAACCACAAGTCTGGGAGAGACATCCAATAGAATTTATTATGAAGTGAATCATGTAATGTCAATATATTATTAACAAAAAAAAAGCAGTCCAGAAGTATGAAATTGATAAGCGATATGAAAATATGTAAATTGTTTCATTCATTATACACATTGTTTAACTTTATGTTTTAATCTCTGCGAGAACAATTGAAAATTTTGTCAGAATAAAGAAAAACTCAAAAATACTGAAAAAATACAACAAAATTTGATGAAAATATCAAAAATTGATGACAAGAAATGCTGAAAAAGAAGACCACCACCCAAAATTATTTAATGATAATCTTGTAAAATAATGCTGGCACATGCATCGACGTTATGATTCGTACCTTCTTATCAACGTTGAGTTCAATTTTTAATGTCTTTTCAAAATTCCAATTGATTTTCATAATATAATATCGAATGTAATTTATTGTTTCGAAAAATATTTCTGATGGATACATCTTTGAATCTATGCCAAAAAAACTTGTGTTTTATTCAATTTTATTTATTGTTTAAATCGTATAACATATTGTATAAGGCATTACAATCAATTTTAATCACGTCTTCACCATCTAAAATAATTTAATATTTTCCAATCATGACGGTGAAATGATGCATCTCATTTTCACACCAATAATTCAACCACTAAAGTGGGTAAAGTCAACACATCCATACTTGTTTTGATCAATGAAATTTTAAGTTTTGTATAGAAATCTCAGAAACTCTTCAAAACCGTCTGGAGAAAATATGATTTCGGTATATTAAAATTCATTTCTACAATGATTTAGCTAGACATTTCAAACTCGACTGACCTGTCGAATATTGTAAAGCAACATCATAGTCATCAGAAACATGCGCATTACTCAAACAAAAATATTATTGTTACCTCCACTCAGCTGTTGTGTTTGTTTTTAAATGTCAGTCGTTAAACAGATATTTTTCTTCTTTCTTCCTCAGTACTTTTTGTAATGTAGATGCAATTCTTAATAAGCTCTACTAATAATTGATGAACCCAACATATATTCCAACATAAGAATGATGAATGATTGAGGAGACATACATGAAAATTCAATGAAAGTTTGTAAATGAATTTCTTCCATACATTAATGACTTGAAAAGCTTTTGTTCAATCGAAAAAAACGATCACATAATGATGAAATTATTTTATTGTCCAAAGGCGAACACAATGAAAAATCATTTGGGTCATTTCGCTGTATCACATATAAAATTACGTATAAGTATCGAAACAAATGAAGAAAATATAATTCAAAATATAATTTCGTCAATCCAACGCAAATTGTTATGGTGGATGTTGGCAGTTGCTCAGAGAAAATGGTAAACTGAAGGATGAAATACCAACAAAAAAGAAGAAATTCCTCATAAGCCGAAAAATGTGAACGATATATTTGTATGCTTTAATACTAACGAAGACAAAAAAGGAAACTTGTCTAGCAAAATAGACAAAATGGCACGTATTGGCTACAGAAAACACATGAGAACCACATTATAATCAAATTTGAAAATTGTTCACAAGCCAAAAAATGTGAACGATATGTTTCTTTGCTTTAACACTGATGGAGACAGAAATGAATCTTGTCCAGAAAAATAGACAAAATGGCATCCATAGTATACAGAAAGCACGAGAGAACCACATTAATATAAAATTTGCCTTAGATTATATCATTATAAATAAATGATAGGCAGTAATATCATCATCAGCTGTTCTCCTCTATTGTTGTAATAACAGTATGGCAAGAAGCTCTTACACTTGTATTTACAGTAAAGAAGTTTCATCTTATGATATATGGATGACCTGTGACTTTTCAGAGCGATCACCAACCACTGCTTGCAATATTTGGATTAAAAAAAGTTATATCTATACATACTGCAAACCGTCTTCAAAGTTACACTCATTCTGAAAATCTTCAATTTGAAAAAAATCGAGTATATCAAAAAAGAAGATTTTGGACACACTAATGTACCATCAAGCTAATCAACTCTGATGCAGTTCAAGATGAAGAATATGTAATACTTTCAATGAAAATTATATCAGAATTGCTACAATTTCTGAACACTGTTATCGATCTACTTCCAGTTACACACATAATGATTCAGCATTGATTCAATGCATTCAAAACGGTACATGACCAAGAAAGCTAAATCGGAACGAAGAATCATCATTCTGCAACAGAAAAGACAACCTTTCCGTAGTTCCAGTGTATTTTTTCAAGTGTTCTACAGCATTTGCCCAAAGAACATCCTAGTCCAGAGAGCCTGAAATCCATAGTGATGCAATGTATACTGGACAAATATAGATGCGTACATTCAAGATTTTGACAGGAAATGTTTGAGTTGTGCTGAAGCAGCAAAATTACCACCAAAAATTTCATTTTCACCATGGCCTACACGTATTGGACCCTGGCAACAACTCCACGTGGATTTTGCAGGTCAAATAAGAGGAGATTTTTTCAACATTATTGTAGTTGCTTACTCGAAATGACCTGAAATTGTGAGCAAGGAAGATACGACAACGGCATTCATCATCAAAATATTGTCATTTTGAAAGATTTTGAAATCCACAAATTCTCGTTTCTGATAATGCATCTCGATTTTGCAGTGAACATTTTCAAATGATCTGAAAACAGAATGAGAATCACTTCTCAAGAACACCATCCCAAATCTAAGAGACAGGTGAAAAGATTTGTTGATACATTCAAGCGAGCCTTGAAGAAAATTGAAAAAAGAAAGGTCATCCATTAGAACAACAGATTCAGCTTTTGTTATAAACCGTACCACCGAAATCATTGGATCCAGTCCCAATGGACTATCTCCAGTAGGAAAACAAATTGGAAGAAAAGTGAGGAGAATTTTTGAAAAAGATCATCCAATAAATGACAATAATCTTGTATCTTCCGAATCAATTGCGATTGGTCAAATAGTTTACTGTCAGGGTTATCATAATCAAGAGACCCTTTCCATACATCCAACTAGCCATGCACTCGTCTAGTTTCATGCATCCTACTGATAGCGCAGACCATAATATAATATAATATAGCGGGCACTACAGTCTCTTTACAGGAGATATATTCTCTCCCATTGCGTCCCAATATTAGCATCGATATATCTCAATTAATATAAGACTTTAACCAAAAATGTGCTTAGTTACGCCATATAATTCATCAATGATCTATCGATTGAGACGAAAATTGAAGTTAATAATTATATTTTCACAAAAATATATCTGTAGCAATGGTAAGCCACGCCCCTAGCCCCAAAAAGTTGACGATCTCCATCTTGAACCACTCGTGTATATCTATATATATGGATGTCACGCTAATTCCGGTTCTATTCGGCGACATTCAGCGACAGACGTCTACGTGGGAACTTATTAATTTATCTACGTTAATATACGGACGCAACGTTCCTATTATATTTAAGCATATGTATCTACATTTATGTTATCGACTTCCGACTTAATAATTGAAATTCGAATAATGCAATATTAATAGTTATCTCTATAATCTCTGCTTATATCAATCTCTATGATCTCTGGTACTATATCGTAGCTGACACAATGACACCTCTATTAGTTTTGTATGCCTGAGAAAACATGTAACGTCAAAAATCTCTCAATTATACAAACTTATTTAATACCTGAATATGTTTAGAGCATTTTGTTTGTGAATTTCTTTCAAATTTGGTAAGAAAGATTTTCATTTTTAATATATTTTCATTATATGATATTTTTTAGACAAATATATTACCATATTATCTTTATTTTGCAGAGAAATTTTATTATCTTTCGTATGTTAAGTGTTAGATTATTTTGTTTTGTCATTCTGATGTTCAATTTTTGTTGTTGATTTGGAGACAGTCAGACAGAAAATAAAGATTGTCAAATTAGACTTTTTTTGAACATTGATTTTTGTTGTTCAATGTTACAATGTTACATTGGTTCTTCGAGCTTCAAGAGACCTTAAGACGGACCTGTGGATATATATATATATATATATATATATATATATATATATATATATATATATATATATAATGAGGAGCTATCCGTACCAGATGACCATATTAGAATATGAATAATAATTTCACGCCTAGCTGGTAAATTGAACCTACATTTCGTAGGGTGCCGCAATAAGAACGAGGTTTGTCATCTACATATTGCGTTTGTGTGCATTTTTTCCACTATACTGCTCAATCAGATTGATTACCAAACATAGCATCAGTCTCCCAGATATATATCATGATTTCGAGGTTGTTGCCTCTCATCAGTATATCGTAGGGTGAAGAGCCATATTTGATAATCAATCCTTATTTGGAACTCATACTTGTATCCATCTTCGGTATAGAACTGTCGGTGGAGACAAGTATGAGCGATATATTAAGCATGTATAATGGTGGATAATAACAATCGGCAAAGGTTAATAATTAATTAAATAAATGAGGAGCTATCCGTACCAGATGACCAAATTAGAATATGAATAATAATTTCACGCCTAGCTGGTAAATTGAACCTACATTTCGTAGGGTGCCGCAATAAGAACGAGGTTTGTCGTCTACATATTGCGTTTGTGTGCATTTTTTCCACTATACTGCTCAATCTCAATATATATATATATATATATATATATTGATTTTGTATTCTTGACTGGATTTAAAATAAATAAAAAGATGTTCTTGGGGATGCAGTCATATATTCAATATATTCAATCAAAGAATTTTATTGAATATATGACTGCATCCCCAAGAACATCTTTATATATATATATATATATATATATATATATAGAAAAATACATTTGGACATGAGTCTTACCACGGACAGGCCCCGACGATAAACGGCAGGTATGAACAAAAACCTGAACCCTGACTGTCAGTGGCCCCCAGGGTTTGGAAATAATGATACAGGGAAAGAAGAAAGAAGACCGGAAGAAAACCGAGAAGAAGTTAAAAGTAAAAAATTAGACAAATCTGAAAAGACATCTGATGAGACAAAGTCAGTGTCAAAGGTGTCAAGAATGACTAATGTTAGTAAGAGATCAGAACTTGAAAGAAAAAGAATGATATTGGAAATTGAAAAGGAGAAAGTAGAGATCCATAAGAAACTTCAAGAAAAAGAACGAGAATTAACAGAAAGGCAATTAAAATTACTAGAAATAGAAAAAGAGGTAGTTGAAACTGAGATTAATGAAAGAATTATGTCAGGAAATACAAGAAATTTTGAAGAGATAAGATGTAAACTAGATAATTCTGAAGTATCTTCAGCAAAATCTTTTGTGGGAGAATGGATAGAAAAAGTTGATCCAAGCCAACATTCATTACAAGATATTCAGTTGAGAAAGATTTTCCTATTCTTGATGGCTCACCTGAAGATTGAGCTACGTTTATGTAAGAGTTCCAAAGAATTTCAAAAGTCTGTGAGTATTCAGATGAAGGAAAGGTAATCAAACTGCAAAAATATTGAAGAGGGGAAGCAAAAAGTGCAGCTGCAGTGATGTAAATGTGTCCAGAAAACCTTGATCAAGTAATGAAGACATTAGAAATGAGGTTCGGAAGAGCAGATTATATTATAGAAGTGCCTTTAAATAAGGTGAAGAATCTTAATTATATTCGAGAATATGACATGGAGGGCCTTATCAATTTTTCTGTTCATAATCTCAATATAGACCCTGATTAAAAAATATATACTATATTTATTGATATGAAATAGGCGAAATAAATGATTCAGCCTTGAAGTGGAACGCGAACTCTGTCTGCTTTATATTCAACAGCCAAAACAGAAACCTCTAACCGCAAGGCTATGATACATACGGCCATATACATGTAATGACATGTAGGTATACCAATGAAAAGGTTGTTCAAATTTCAATTAATTGAATTTTGAGAAATTTACTTTTCCACTGGCTACAGGCCATCGGGATTTTTTTTTGTTGATCTCTGGTGTCTCATTCAAATTTATTTTTTGGAAACAATAAAACAAATAGATGGATCTAAAAACAGACAAACTGTTTTACTTTTCTGACCTTTTCATGCATTGTTGTTGATCTCCGGTTCATTCATTTTTTTCTTATATAATATATATATATATATATATATATGTATATATATATATATATATATATATAATAAACAAACAAATAGTTTTACTTCTCCTACTTTTCTCATAATTTTTTTAGAATCTCGTTAAAATTTTTGTTGGCAGACAATTGCTATTTGTCCGAATATTAGTTAATGTAATCGTTTAACTGCAAATCGTCATTGCTTTTCTGTTTGTTTCTTTTTGAAATCTCAAAAAATTTCATTGAAAAATGTAGTGTCTGTAATTATTCCTGGTTTCCATTGGAATCTATTATCACACAAAAACAGATTCTCTGTAAAAAAGAGCGTCATACCCTTCCCTTACATAGATATTTCAAAATTTCTAAAAAAAACATAAAATCAATGAAAAACGCCATTTCTGCTATCTGTGAAAAATAAATCAACAAATAAATAAATATATATATATATGTATATATATATATATATATATATATATATATATATATATATATATATCGAGTAAAAGTATCTAATATCGAGATTTCATATTTTTGAAATAATGTAGGTCTAGAATCTATACAGTAATAAGAGAAACAAAAAGCCACGCGCGATATTGTTTTTCAGAAAAATGTTTCATAAAGGTTTTTCTATATATCTTTAGAATTTTTGTATGAATTTTTTTCAAATTTTTATTTCATAGTTATTTTTACAAACTTTTACTCAATATATATATATTTAATGTATGAAGAAGTCCATACTCAAAGTGGAGTGAAGTGGTATGAAGAAAGAGACACGAAGTCTTGTCCACAATTTATTAGAAAATTTGGTTATGTACGGTTTGACACATGTTTCGAGATTATAGGAATCTCATTATCAATCATTGATAACAAAGTTCTGTAAGAAAATTAGATAATGTAATGATATATGAAAAGGATGAATTTGTGATTATATAATATTATAATATCATTTCAAGCAATATTTTTTTCAAAAACTTATGTAACAAATATTTATATATATATATATATATATATATATATATATATATATATATATATATATATATATAGATATATATATATAAGGTAATGAAGAAAAATTAAGAACAGAAGGATCTAAATTACATTGATAGTATCAAATCAAAATGGTGGATGAAATACTCACGTGGAGATGATAATTTTTCTTAAATAAATAACCATGATAAAATATAAGAAACTATAAAACTATAAAATTTATCCCAACCCAGAAAGAAAACGTGAATTTAAATTTAACGAAATTAACCCATTGTAAAAATTATAAATTAAAGAAAATTCTAAAAACAAAACAAAAATTCCAAAGTTACTTGACCGGTGACTACATCATTCTTGTTCTTGTCGTGTGGGCTGGCAACAAAGAGATATATTCCTGGTACGGGATCGTTTAAATAGTTTTCAATTATCATGTTAGTAGATCCATCTATAATTCATTAGCATAAACCTAGTAGTTCATAACAGAGAAAATAATTTAAGGAACGAGTTCTGTGATACTTTACATTTTGATTTTTACACGAGGCAATAAGGTTAGGAGAAGCACAACAAATAAAGTTTATGTAAACATGTTTAGAAATTTAGAGTGTTAAAGAACTGTATGCAGTCAAATTTGCATTGTTCGTTGATTGATATAATGTGAGAATTCTTGTTATTGGAATTGATCTCAAAAATCTAAAAGATATTCAACAACCGGCCTTTTAGGGCATGATTTAATATTCTGACATCATTGTTAATATTGAAGGTATGTTTCTCATTGACTACGTGATTAGCGAACGAACTGTTCGAATTAATGTTGTAAAAAGGTTTAGTAAGAAACAAAGATTTATATTTATCTATTACCTTAACGTGTTCATCTATTCTAGTACTTATTTTCCTACCAGTTTGACCTACGTATTTGGCTGGGCAATCAGAGCAAGATATCTCATAGACTCCGGATCTATCTAGAGGGCTGACCTGGTCTTTTACATGGACCAATCTCTTATAAAAAGTGTTGTGAGTGGAGAAGCATACCTTCAGTTCCTTTTTTTTTTTTTTTGAGAGGGGAAAATGCATTTACGCACACTTCCGTGAGATCGCCGTCGGAAGTAGTGTGGGGCTCAAAGGATAATACCCACTAAAAACCCCTCTTTCGTGGCTGCAAGTAAGAAAGAAAGAAATGCTTAGGAGGGCCCTGGACTATCGCATGGCGACATAAGCATCAGGGGCCTTCGCAGCGATTCTGAGGCTACTGTACTAGTAGTCTCTCGTCCACCTCTTTAGCCTTCAGGATGTCCGAAATGTGGTTTTTTATAGACTTTCAGTTCTCTCTGGAAGCTAACATCTCTGGAATTATATTCCTCTTTGTTATTCTCAAGCCGGTTCTTGAGTGCAAGGCATTCCTGTTTGGGGTCCATCGGGGACATTCAAAAAAAGTATGTTCTGGAGTTTCTTCAGGGTCATCGCAGTACATGCATCTGCTACTCTCCACCTTACCGATCCGGTGCACGTATGTCATGAAGCACCCGTGCCCACTCAGGAATTGTGTGAGGTGGAAGCACACCTCCCTAAAGCTGCAGTCTAGCCAAGGTTCCAGGTTTGGGATAAGGGCCTTGGTCCATTGGCCTTTCAGGCTGTTGCTATCCCACTCCCTTTGCCATAGCCTCCTGGTCTCCTGCTACACCTCCCTGGTGGTGACGGACGGAGCGTCGCCTGCTTCTTTCCGATCCTGGATCCTCCTTCTTTCATCGGCCGAAAGATCAACAGGAGGAATACCAGCTATCACACAAGCTGCCTCCGCGGAGATCGTGCGGTAAGCGCTGATTATACTCACCAGAGCTCTTCTCTGACAGCTTCTCATCATATTTCGGTACCTCGCAACCCTCATAGCAGGGTGCCACACTGCTGCCCCATATAGGAGGATGGAGTGGGAGACGCTACAGAGGATTTTTCTCTTAGAGCTTCGGGGACCGTCGACGTTACCTTCAGTTCCTGGGCATGGCGTTGAAAAATGTTTTTGACTTCTTGTGAAACTTTGCCAATGTAAGGTAGTGAACAGAACATCGTTGGTGTGGTAGGTATAGTCAAGTGTCTGTTAATGTGCTTTGTCAAGTGTCTGTGATATATTTTTTCTATGAATTGAATAGGATAGTCGTTGTTGATACCAATTTGTTTAATGATATTTAGTTCGTTGTTGAAATCTTCAACGCTCATTTGGATGGAGAAAAGTCTATGGAAAAATGAATTGAAAGAGCTCAATTTATGCGATATCGGATGGCAGGAGTAGTATGGTATGATATCTGTATGTGTCGGTTTTCTATAAATCGAGAAACGTAAGTTATCATCCATTTTTGTTATCAGAATATCTAGGAAAGGTAGGCAATTATTAGTTTCAATTTCCATTGTGACGGTAATAGATGAGTGTAGTGAATTCAAGAATGTCAAAAGTGAATTTAGTTGTGTTAAACTACCATTGAAAAGTACTAAACAATCATCTACATATCTGTAGTAAAAAATATCTTATCATGATGAATGAAGTTCTGAAACTTGGTTTCTAAATTATTCATAAAAATTCCAGCCAATAACGGGGAAAGGTTACTGCCCATGGCTACACCTGTTAATTGAGCGAATATTTCATTGTTAAATTTGAAAAAGTTTTGTTTCAGGACCGTGTCCAAAAGGTGGCAAATATTGAGACAATGTTGAAAGTTAGTGCCTGATTCAAAGAGAAGGTTTCTAACCAATTGGATGCAATCGTCTGGAGGAATGCTGGGGAACAGATTGACTACATCGAAGGATACTAGAATGGAATTTTCAGGTACAGCCAAGTTTGAAATTTTATTCACTAAGTCTTTGGTATTTCATATGGAATAAGGATTATGGAATTCAGTTAGTTCCCTAATTAGTTTGTTGAGCCATGATGATAATTTCGAAGTAGGAGAGTCACAATAGGAGACAACAGGTCTGATAGGTATGCCTGTTTTGTGAATTTTTGGTAAACCATATAATAAAGGTGTGGTCGGGTTCATGGGAATTAGCCTATCTTTGTTGGATTTATAGTGTGTGATGGTATCTAACGTGGTATCTAGATCTTTTTTCACCCGTTTAATATATTTAGTTGTAGGGTCAGACTCTAATCTTTGGAAACATTCTGAGGACAAAAAGTTGACAACTTTGTTCACATAATCCGGCCGATCAAGGATGACAACACAGTTGGAATTTTTGTTTTGTTTTTCTTTAATTTATAATCTTTACAATGGGTTAATTTCTTTAAATTTAAATTCACGTTTTCTTTCTGGGTTGGGATCAATTTTATAGTTTTATAGTTTGTTATAGTTTATTATGGTTATTTAGTTAAGAAAAAACTTAAGAATTATCATCTCCACGTGAGTATTTCATCCACCATTTTGATTTGATACTATCAATGTAATTTTCCTATAATCTCGAAATATGTCTCAAACCGTACATAACCAAATTTTCTAATAAATTGTGGAGAAGACTTCGTGTTTCTTTCATCATACCACTTCACTCCACTTTGAGTATGGAAGATGCTGGTCGAGCAGTACTAGTCCGACAATACAAGGTTCTACTATTAAGACGGAAAACATGTTCCCTAGACATTTATCTTTAACACTTTCCATTTTAGTTAATCTAATTCTTATTACATCCTGTGATATAAATATTACATAATAATAATTCGAGCAACATCAGAGATACGATGACGACTTGCGGTTAAACGATTACATTATTTATTACTCCGACAAATAGCAATTGTCTCTCAACAAAAATTTACTCGGAAATCAGAAACAGTCATGCATGAAAAAATCAGAAATGTCAAATTATTTTGTGTCTGGATCAATCTTTTTCTCGATATTAAAATTGTCCTGGATCCATTTTTTTATATGAAACTTGGTGGTCTTTGTTGTGAAGGTAATTAATTTCAGACAGCATTTCATTGAAAACTTTGCATGCAATATATTTATAATTTTTTCATCCTACTTCTCTTTTTGGTTTTGGTACTTCAATTTTGTTCTCTCGAGTAATGGTATTTATATTGTTATAAGCTTGTTTCATTGATTAGAATCACTGATTACAAAAAGAAATATTGCATAATGTTGACTGGTTTCTATATTTCATTGATGCCAAAAACTATTTTTAAAACTTTATTTTGAAGGTTAATTAATTTTTCAATATGCGTTTCATAGGCCCCTCCCCATGCGAAAATTCCATAAGTTGCAATACTGCGAAAGAGACCGTAATATATAGATACCAGTTCTGAAATGAAATGAATTATGTATGTTTTTCAAAGATTTGCATACAAAATGAATCACAAATACAATAAGAAACCATAATATATTGAATTCTACTGGGTCATTACCAAAACATAAATGCAAACTCAGCAAGAAATTTACTCGCTACCTATCAACAGCTGATAGATATAATCGTTCTGTTATGTATGCAGGAACACCTCGTGAATGTAGGTTACATACACTATACACATTCAATATGATGTAGGTTACCACATTCAGTTGATGTTATTACCATTGTAAAACCCAAATAATTTGTCATAATAAAATTATGAGGAATTATTTTTTGCTATAACTCAAATACAACAATATCAAATCGTGTATTAATCAAATATAATGACTGGAATACAATCATCATTAAGTCTTGTTTAGGCCCAGTCTCATAGCTGAATACATATCTGAAACTCACCATTACTATAACCAAGTCCTAAAGTATATTAGATTTCAAATGTAGGAACCATAGATTTCCTTTACGAGAATAACATATTTTTTATCAGAATCTATGTGTATTTCAACACTTTTCTATTCAGTTCGAGGAAGCGACGGTATGTGTGCGTAGGTTATTTATACAGACTAATACTACCTACTAAAACCAAATTAGTGAGCACAATCTGCTTAAATTATATAAGGGAAAATTATTTTTTTTTATGAACAATGCATCTGTTCCAGATTTTCCCACAGTATATCGTAATCAGTGAATTGTAGTTAATTAATAATTTTATGAGATCTCTATGGAAAAACAAGACTTTGGTGCAAAAATCAACCAACCCGGTGACAGAGTAATCGCTTACTTCCGTGTTTATATCTCTTATTGCTCTTAATGCATCGGAAGACGCCAACATATAACTCATCATTACTATAACTAAGTTCTTAAGTATGTTCGATTTGAAATGTAGGAACCATAGATTTCCTGTACGAGAATAACATATTTTTTATCAGAATCTATGTGTATTTCAACACTTTTTTATTCAGTTCGAGGAAGCGACGGTAAATCTTATGCATAGGTTATATCCGGCAAGGTCAACTACACACTGCGTGATATTTAATATCATAACAGAACATTAAGTCTTCACCTAGTCTACGTATTGTAGATTATTAACCTAAGTTAGGCGATAGCCAGCACTCTCATGTCATCTTATGATATATGGACGTCCTGTGACTTTTCAGAGCGATCACCAACCACTGATTGCAATAATAAAAAAAAAATAGTTACATCTATGCATATTGCGAACCGTCTTCAAAGTTACACTCTCATTCTGAAAACCTACGATTTAATAAAATTATGTAAACAAAAGATTTTGGACACACTAATATATACCATCAAACTAATCAACTCTGATGCAATTCAAGATGAAGAGTACGTAATATCTTCAATGCAAATTAAAACAGGATTACCACAATTTCTGAACTATCCACTTCCAGTTACAAACAAAATCATTCAGCAGGAGATCATTCAATGCATTCAATAATGTACATGACCAAGAAAGCTAAAACAGAACGAAGAACTCATTCTGCTACAGAAAAGACAACCTTTCCGTAGTTCCGGTGTTTTTTTTAAGGAAAATACGCAAAATTCAGTAGAAGATACGCAAAAACGGTAGAAAAGCGTATGAAAATATCGAATACGAGAGTAATTCAACAAAATTACAAAAACACAAGAAAATATCAGAGAGAATCGCAAAAATATACGAAATTCACTAGGAGATATACACGGAAACTACAAAAAACACAAAGTACCTAAATTTTAGGAATAAAAATCGATGAAAAATAGCCAAGCGAGATTTGACATAAAACACAAGAAATGCCAGAAAGAAACGATCAAAATTATTATTATTTCAGGAAACTTAACCTTCATTTACCTATATGTTGCAAAAGATTCAAGTATTTCTTATCAATTGTTATTCTGTTCTGTTATTCCAAGTCTGGAACAGACATTAAATAGAATTTATTAACTTGAAAAAGCAGTCCAGAAGTATGAAATTGATAAGCTTAATGAAAATCAAATATGAAAACATGTATAAAAATATATACATAACAAAGAAAACCTCGAGGAGCTCATTCTATTGCCACAATCAGCAGCCTTCATCTGTTAACCAGTACTTTGTCTTGTCAACCAGCCTTCAAAAGTAAGTATTACCTACATATACTTTTTTCTTTGCTCTCTCTCTCTCTCTCTACATATACTTTTTTCTTTTTTCTCTCTCTACAGATCAGTTTCAAAAATGATGCTTTTTATATTTTTTGTTACAGATGGCTTTCCTTCAAAATTTAAATGAAGCTTCGATGATTGGTGAGGAAAAACCCATCTACAACTATCAACCTGCATCAATACCTATAATGGCTTCTACAAGTGATGTTTCTCATAGTCATAATGAAGCAGTCAATAATATATCAAGTTCCAATGATTCATGGGACAATGAACTATCAGTTGACACATATAATCCAAAGGAATATGTATTGCAGAAGCCAATTATAAGAACACCACCACCAAAGATGTCAAAGGCACAAAAGAGGAAATTTCGAGAAGCAAGGCGACAAAGTTTCTCCAATTTAATTTAATGTTGATTAAATAAAACTGTATACCTACACTAATATTTTAATAAAAATATTCACATAAAAAAAAGATTTTTTATAAATAAAGTATAAAACATTTCGTATGATTTTTTTATTTTTCTATAATTATAAAACAATTAAACTCTGTGAACGACTTCTCTTCTACATGATTTATCTCCTCCTCTAGTAATCTTACGAAAACGTGTCGGATTATTAAAAACCTTTTCGTTCCATACTTCTTCACTGCTGGTGGAGGGGATGGTGAGTTTCTTGAATAATGAAGAGTCTTGTTGTTTTTCTTCATATGCATTTATAATGTTATTTTGTTCTTTCAAATGACGAACATGATTTCCTAACCTAACTTTAATAGATGACAATCGTTTTTCATCTTGGGAATCTTCCAGGATGCTTATACATAAGCATGCATTTTATTACATAGGTATCAAATTATAAAACTATCTATACAAAACATCAACGTTTCGAAGGCTGCATCTGTTTGATGAAGCGGTCCGAAGGTGCTTCATACAGGATGCTGTATCGCTGTTGTTGAATGTTGGAATACCCCACCAAATCCTCCAAATTAACAATTCTAGCATGTTGTACTTTTTCTGTCAAATAGTTCTTCTTCTGATGACCTCTCACATAAATTATATTAGCATCAAACAAATTTTCTTTGAGAATATCATCCAGTAAGGAATATGATACTATTCAGCTAAGTAAAGAACAGAATGGACTTTTCTCAAGGATGATGAATAAATTCATTAAAATAAAACAGCAAGCATATGGATGGCCCAAAGTTTGTGTTACAGATGAAGAGAAATACCACTCTATCGAGGAATTTTTGAGAAGGGAAGATGTTTTATTGGAATTTTCTGAAATATTAGAGAATCCAAGATTGAGATGTCTAGCAAAACTTATGTTAAATTCGTTTTGGGGAAAGTTTGCTCAGCGAGAAAATCTACCAAAAACATCAATAATTAATAACACGAGTGAATTTCACTCAATAATGATGAACCCATGTATAACCAACCATAAACACAATACTACCCATTAATGACTGTACGGTGATTTTGACCTGGGAGTACAAGGAGGAGACCTATGATATTTCACCCACTGTGAATGTTGTTGTTTTGTTGTAGCAAGCCTCACCTGTTGATTAATTTCAATTCTTCTGACAACCAACTTGTTTGTTCCGCCAGCGATATATTTTATTAGACTTACCATACAACGGTGTTTTTTTTTGGCGGTTTGGGAAACTGCATTCTTATTGAATAAGAAATCCATATCAATTAAATTCATTCTTATTTTCGATTTTAAATATATCATAATAAACGTCATTATATATATATATATATATATATATATATATATATATATATATGTATATATATTATATATATATATATATATATATATATATATATATATATATATAGATGAGTTGGTAGTACCTAATATTGGTGTTGATTTAATTTTAGGATTTTCTTCGCTCCTGCTGCTGCTCTCAAACGAGGTTGAGGATTCCTCTTCGTCACCGTCGTTGGATATAGTCCTTTTGGTAGTTTTTTTCTGATGGTAGATGAAATATTTCAGTATCTCCCCATGTTCTATTTGGGTATAACACGAGTCGAATTTAAAATTATTTTCTCGCTCTGGAATTTCGGTAGAGAATACATGCATCTGTCCATCGTTCAAGGTTATTTTTCTCATTGCTATACATTGTTGATCGTTGAAACAAATGCCTGCTTCGATTACATTTGGTGGTATATCTACGTACAACATGTTTCCAATTATATTGTATAAAAGTATGAGCGATGCCTACAATTTAGCCATCTTCTACTGTGTTTCTTCTCTATTACGTAGACATCAAATGAAAGCCATTAGAGATCGCATCATCTTATATTTAACTCTCGATTGACAATCACAGATGCAGTATCCGAAAGAGTTGCATCGTATGCTCGACCGTCAACTTGGGTTTCTGGTTTTCGAAAACATCTCTTAATGCAACAATATTGTTCTTCTTCTGAGGAATTTTGTTGTGATGATGCTGTTGACATTGTATCTGTCAAATAAGCATAATTTACAATTTAACTTGCATATATATTCTGTTATAAGGAGGTTTTTCTCTCTGAAATTATTTTTTATTGGGAGTTGGGTTCTGGTAATAACAAAAATAAGAGATGGGTTACGCAACGTTTCGTCCCTGGCCGGGGACTTCTTCAGGCTTTTATTATATATTATAACCATTATCATGATATGTATATTTTCCCCTTTTTTCAGAAAAAATATTGTAATGAAAATCATAAAATAAAAGCCTGAAGAAGTCTGTTCCAGACTTGAAATAACAAAACAGCCAGACGGGCAGATAAATAGTGGAATCTTCCGACTCTTCCTTACACTTTTTCTTGATTTGCAGTGCTTTATTAATCTATTTATTTTATAGTTGACAGACACATAGAGACAAATAGTTTGACATTTATGACTTTTTCATGCATGACTGTTTCTGATTTCCGGTGATTCATTCAATTTTCAAGTAAATTTTTGAGACTATTGCTGTTTGTCGGAATAATGTATTCGTTTAACCGCAAGTCGTCATCGTTTCTCTGCTGTCTTGCTCGAATTATTATTAGGTAATATTTATATGTTGAAAAAGTTTCAAAGCAACAATATAAAAATATTTTATAATAGAGGCTATCAACATAGATAATTTTATAGCATCGCCAGCAGTTTCATTCTGGTTTAGAGACGATGGAATAATCACATTTTGTTATAATTCTTTCATTATTTTTGAGTTTTTATTTGATACAAAATTTTCGAGATCTTCCCAAATTTAAATAGAAGGTATAAGACTTGAAGATTTAGGATCTGCTTTCCTGTACCATTCTGAATTCTATTTACTGAACTATTACGTGCGGTTCCTCATATCTTGTAACCCTTTTTTACTGTATCCAGAAAGCATGTTATGTATTAACTTTGATATTGCAGAGATGAAAATGTTAAAAGATAAACAATGTGTATAATGAGCGACACAATTTACATGTTTTCATATTTGATTTTGATTACGCTTATCAATTCCATATTTCTGGACTGCTTTTTCAAGTTAATAAATTCTATTGAATGTCTGTTCCAGACTTGGAATAAAATAACAAAATAACAATTGATAAGAAATACTTGAATCTTATGCAACATATAGGTAAATGAAGGTTGAGTTTCCTGAAATAATAATAATTTTGATCGTTTCTTTCTGGCATTTCTTGTGTTTTATGTCAAATCTCGCTTGGCTATTTTTCATCGATTTTTATTCCTAAAATTTAGGTACTTTGTGTTTTTTGTAGTTTCCATATATATCTCCTAGTGAATTTCGTATATTTTTGCGATTCTTTCTGATATTTTCTTGTGTCTTATATCGTTTCTCGTATCATACAGCTTGATATAAACGCTTTTTTTGTTGGTAATTTCGTTGAATTACTCTACGCTTTTCTACTGAATTTCGCGTATTTTCCTTGAAAAAAAAACTCTGGAACTACGGAAAGGTTGTCTTTTCTGTAGCAGAATGAGTTCTTCGTTCTGTTTTAGCTTTCTTGGTCATGTACATTATTGAATGCATTGAATGATCTCCTGCTGAATGATTTTGTTTGTAACTGGAAGTGGATAGTTCAGAAATTGTGGTAATCCTGTTTTAATTTGCATTGAAGATATTACGTACTCTTCATCTTGAATTGCATCAGAGTTGATTAGTTTGATGGTATATATTAGTGTGTCCAAAATCTTTTGTTTACATAATTTTATTAAATCGAAGGTTTTCAGAATGAGAGTGTAACTTTGAAGACGGTTCGCAATATGCATAGATGTAACTATTTTTTTTTATTATTGCAATCAGTGGTTGGTGATCGCTCTGAAAAGTCACAGGACGTCCATATATCATAAGATGAGATGAGATTGCTGGCCATCGCCCTAGCTTAGGTTAATAATGTACAATACGTAGACTAGGTGAAGGCTTAATGTTTTGTTATGATATTAAATTTCACGCAGTGTATAGTTGACCTTGACCGTATATAGTCTATGCATAACATATACCGTCGCTTCCTCGAACTGATTACAAAAGTGTTGAAATACACATAGATTCTGATAAAAAATATGTTATTCTCGTAAAGGAAGTCTATGGTTCCTACATTTGAAATCGAATATACTTTAGGACTTGGTTATAGTAATGATGAGTTATCAGATATGTATTCAGATATGAGACTGGGCCTAAACAAGACTTAATGATGATTGTATTCCAGTCGTTATATTTGACAGAACTAAAGGAAATGGACGAGTTACTTTTGTCAATAATGCTGGTGCATATATGTTTTCATCCATCCAGATATGATCAAAATGGTAAAGAATTGGAATCTTTACGTGACGTTGGAACTGTTAGCACCATCAAAGGATATTTGTGTTACAGTGCCGAAGATTCCAAACACTTGACTATAGCTGGTTGGTCCTATCCCAATAATGTCGATGTCCTCAATACAACTACTATGACATTTAGAATGTTTATTCCAATGAAGCATTTGTTGAACATTCTCAACGACTATGAGTATGTTTCCTATGGCAAACATTCCATACGTTTGGTGTGAGCTGGAAACGACAATTCAAAATTCAAAATCACCGAGCCGGCTGGTGCAGCTGTAACCACAGAAGTACAATTGGAAATTGAAAATGAAGAACTTAAAGTGAAAAGATTGTATCGAAACGATGAAATTAAATTGCAACTTTTGAAAGCAATCATAGCCGATACCCCAATCCTGATTCCTTTCGGAAAATGGTAACTACATATGTTGCCTGCTCTCACAACTGGAGCCGCCAATGATACATGGGCAGTGAAAACTTCTTCATTTCTCGAAAGCCCACGATACTTCATCGTGTGCTTTCAAAAAAATCATGATTACAGTAAAGTTAACAACGATCCTACAAAGGTGACTTTTCTCAAGCCTACTTCAATTATACGCAATTCGGATATAGTTACAAGAATTCCTCTCAACATTCCCCGCTCCTGGGATATGCTGAATTTGCTACAAATCCTCTGCTTGTTATCGATTGCTCCAGACTAGAAGAAAGTGTTAAAAGTTCCAGCGTAGATGTCAAACTGGCAATTGAAGCATCTCAAGGCTTCTCCGCCAACGTCCGAGATTTTTGTATTATAGTCCATGATAACATCATCGAACATTTACCTCTCAGTGAAATTATTAAAAAGTGGAATTGAGTTGTTTGAATCATCAGTTTGAGTTTGGTTGTCATAATGAGAGTAGCGTTCGTAGACATCCAAGGCTTCAAAGAGATTAGCATAAGAATTGGAGAGCAATGCAGTCATTTTTTCCTGCTGCCACACAAACCGTTATCTGGTCTCAGCAAAGAAGTTAGACGTGGAGTTTGTTCTTTTGAAAAAAATCATGGACTTAGATATTCATCGGGCTTCATTGAGTTCACCTTATTGGATGATATTCTCAAAGAAATTGTTAATTTTGAGGATTTGGTGGGGTATTCCAACATTCAACAACAGCGATACAGCATCCTGTATGAATCACCTTCGGACCGCTTCATCAAACAGATGCAGCATTCGAAACGTTGATGTTTTGTATAGATGGTTTTATAATTTGATACCTATGTAACACAGCTCATCTCCCTGGCCCACAAAGATTTTGTCAACAAACAAAACGTATTTTATCAATGAAGTGTTCTGTCTATCTCTGTTAATAGGTCTTTGAGACAGATACAAAGAAGTAGTCTACATGAGAGTCGTCAACGCTTGAGAATGCAGGGCACTGTAAGATGAATAATCTAGAATAGTTTTGGAACTCCAAAATGAGAAAAGAAATTTATAAGATTCTTAGCAACTTTAGTGCCAGCAACCGCTTCAAGGTTGTATGATATCAATGATTATAAGAAGTTTATAATTTTCAAAAGTGAAAACATCTATATGTATAATTTAAATATTTATATTTTTATTCTTTATGACCATGAAAACATACCTTTACAAATATTTTCTAAATTAATCATAACTCAATAGTGAAATTGAATCATCCAAAAGTGGCTTTTTTGAAATTCCTTCACAAATTTCCAAAATGCAACGGTATTGGTGGAACAAAACGTAACGTCAATTTATACTCGACGTATTCTGTCAACAAGATGTTTGTTTGGTTTCTAGTGATCATTTTTATTTTTCACTGCTGTTTCATATTAAATTATTAGTCTTCGGTGTTAAAGTATTAATTCCTTTTGAAGAAAGACTTAACACAATGACTGAAACCGGTTATGATGATAACGTATTTCGCATCTAATTCAGATTTTACGTCTGCTGAAATCAGAGCAGTAAAAGCTGCCAGGTAAATAAGTTATATATATATTTAATAAATGATCGTTTTCATGCTTTTGTAAAAATAACATCAACATAACCTAACATATGTAACTCATTTCAGCCATTATTTATCTTTATATATATATATATATATAAATCTTCTGTGCGTGTGTATGTTACTGAATGAATTTTTTTGTGAATATTCAAGGAGATTCGGGAATGGTTCAGATTCATAATAGGATCTGATAGATGGCGCCGTTGTCGATAGGTCAAACGGCTAGACCGATTGGGATGAAATGGTTTAGATTCACAATTGGACCTGATAGATTGCGCCTTTGTCGGTATGTCAAACGGCTGGACCGATTGGGATGAAATTTTCTATATATATTCCAATGAGTCCCTGGATGATTTAAGAACACAAATGAACCCGGTAGGTGGCGCAGCTGTCAACATATCGCTTAAAGCTTTTCCGGGACGACGTCTGCGGGGACAACTAGTGTGTAAGTAAAACGTAAGATATATGCGTCGTAAAGGTTAGAATAACACCAGAGCACAATATCCGTCAAAAATGTCACAATGTATCAGCTACTTGCAATGAGACTGAGGAACATATTCTGTCTGTGCTATCTAAAGATTGTGCAGCACATTTAGGTAAGTAATTGCTATAAAATATTGATTTGAATCAGATTAAGTAACAGAAGTAATATAAACCAGTTTTATATATATAAGTATAGTAAATATTTTATATTATAGGATATTATGTAATAATAAAATAAACAAGATTATTTTATTTTAGGTGGTGGTAAGCATGCCATTGCTTTCTTAGCATGGCATCATAGACAAAGTGAAGATCCACCATCCACAAGTATGGAATGCTATTGGAAGAAATCTAAATTATCTACGGTGGGCACAAACTTAAAATATATAAAAGCTAAGGAGATTACTTCATCACAGTTAAGAAATATTGAACCAATAGTGCCACAAAGTGCGAGTTTTCTATCCCTAATGAAAAATTACAGTCAAGGTGTGAATGTCAGGGGCAATCAACTTATGAAATACTTCAAATCAAAGAACCAACCCAATTGGAAAAATTATTGTCTATCCATTATTTGAGGAGTAGGATGCCGATCAAGCCGTCAAATGCTCCAGAATTTAAAGAATTTTGTGAAAAGAACATAGATATGAGCTCATGTGAGGAAGCTATACTTGCAACTATCAATCAAAGTGACTGTCTTCTGCAGTATCAACTCAGGAAGAAGTCCAATGTAGAACAATACAAGGTACTTTAACTGAATCAATAATGGGAGCAACAAAATTAAAAGACACAGAAGCAATGAAGAGAGGTCGACTTCTGGAAAACCAAGAGTTGAAAACGGTTGAACAAAAAAAAAAGAAAAAAGTGTGGCTTGAAATGAAACTCTAAATATCCTATTATGGGCGCTTTACCTGATGAAAATGAAGAATATGTCATAAAACTGAAATGCCTTTATACTGATAAAGCAATACATCAAAGATAACCAAGTGTTCTTTAAAATATAAAGCACAAGTGCAGCTTCAAATGCATTTTTATCATAAAAATAAAGCACTGTTAGGTGTTGCAGCAAGTGATTTTGAGACAACTATAAATATAATATAAGTGAAATATGAAAAGGAGTTCTGTGAAGATACATTAAAGAAATGCACATTATTTTGGTCTAATGCTATTTTCTCATTGTTGTACAAATAAAACACATTTTTATATAATACATTACTTTTTTCTTAACACATCCTGTAAATTAATTAACCGACCAGCTATTATTATCACTTCATCCTCTACAGGGATCAAATCATGGTCAATGCCTGCATGAGGTAGTGAATTCTTAAAGCTGCTATTGGCAAAGAAGATAGATACTACATAAAATTGTACATCGTATAGTAAATTTGAGGAGAAAACCGAGTGAGATTCGTTAACCAAGGGACGAGGGCGCTACCATCGAAAATGTGTGTTTTGTACAATAATTCAACATTCGGCTATCTGGCGACCAGAAAATCCAGTAGAAAGAAAGACAGGAATTGTTGGAAGCAGCTGCACTTTGGATCAAATATCGCACCCACAACGTCTTTAGATTTAGTACTCGATTGAAGGCTGAATAGGATCCAGGAGTGCTCGAAAATTACATAAAATCTCATTTTTCTGAAGCCCAATGTAGTGCTTTGAAGGCGAAACTTCCTAATCATTACAGTTCGTTTGAAGATTGTGTGAATTCTTCAAAGTAAGATGCCGCTATGAACCTTGAAATCTGGCCCGCAGGTGCCTATGTGGCTAAGTTTTTTCAGAGAAGGACCACTCCAGGGAAAATTTGTGAAACATGGTATAAACCTGAAAATGTACAGATTTTACATATTAAGAATTTTAAAAATATTTCAAACCATTGCCGAACTAGACTTGGAAGAGGTGGGGTTGGAATTAGGTGCCAAAACAGTAGAGTGTATCGAAAAAGACTTTCAAATATGTGGAATAACAATACGCTCACATTCTTTTAACAAATATATCATTTTGACATGCCACCGTACTCCAGATGGAGCTTCTTTAATTTTTTGCAGCAACCTAAGGCAGGTTTTAAATTTAATTTATAATCCGAATATTTATATTTTGGATGGAGATTTTAATTTAGATCCAGTCAGCGACATACGTGATTATGTAATTCTGCAAGGTATTTTAGATAGTTTTAATATTGATAATATGGTTGAAGCCCCAACAAGGGGCGACTATTTACTGGACCATATTTATTCCAATAGGATGCTGCGGTGTACTGTTGAAGACAACTATATTTCGGACCATAGAACAGTTATATTGATTTCAAGCTTCCTTGTTTTCGAACCCAAAGCAACATATAAAAAAGAAATTTTTCGACCAATAATATTCAATTATTCTATAATAACTTGCAATCTGAAAGTTGGGATTCTGTATACCAAGCAGCAGATGCAAATAGTACCGTAAAAAAATTCCATGATATTTTCTTATAATTGTATTTTTCCATTAAAACCTGTTAAAATCAGACAGAAACAGATCTATAAAAAGCTGGGTCACTCAGTAGATCAAATAATCTAGAATAGCGATTAAAGAATTATTTCAATTAAGGGTAAGATTTCCCCAGCAATATAGATATGCCAAGAGGAAGCATACGGTCTTAGTAAGGGACTCAAACAAATCATTCTATGGCAGTCGAATACAAAATGTCTGAAATATCATCAAAGAAGCATGTGAAGTGGTCGACGAGCTCACTAACAAATATCGTGAAAATAGGAATTTTCAGCTAATCGATAGCGGTAGTATACAAAAAGACCCCCAGAAAGTTGCAAATATCATTATTATATTTTTTTAAACGATCCATTAGACGTAGTGAGTAAAATCCCGTTATATGATAGGCTTTCCATAATTGAGCAGGTACAAAATAGTTTACTTCTATTGGATATAAACGAGCAAGAGCTTGTAACAATTGTAAGTAACAAAATAGAAAATAAAATATCACCAGGTTTTGACGATATTTCAGGAGCCCTTATCAGGCAATGTATTCAGCCAATAGCATGGGTGCTAATCCACATTATAAACTTGAGTTTACTGTACAGGGACAGTTTCCAGAGGTACTCAAAATTAATAAGATTATTCCTACTCTCAAGGAAAGAGAACAATAGTCTTGGCGAGAATTACCGCCCTGTAGCTTTGACATCTATTTTCTCGAAGATTTTCGGATACTGCTTCCTACGTAGATTAAAACCATTTCTTACAAAATACAATATCCTATCCAGTAATCAGTTTGGCTATCGCGAAAACTGCTCAACTATGGACGCCATTCATCATTTTTTTGAGAAGCTAGTGAGTCATTTGGAGTAAGAGGCCTTGCCTTAGCATGGCTGGGAAGTTTCCTGAAAAGCAAAGCAATATGTTTCATGGTCACATATCGATATACATATATATATATATATATATATATATATATATATATATATATATATATATATATATATTCATCCATCGTTTATTTTGAGGACAGTATACTATATACTGGTATATCATATACTGGTCCCTGAACTCATCATTGGATACAAGATCGTTTATGATATAGGTACCTGTCCTCAAACTCCGTAACGATGAGTTTGTGGACAGTATATTGTATACTAGTATATCATATACCGGTCCTCGAACTCTTTCTTCTCTGTCTATCCAATCTGATTTTTTTTCATTTTGTTATCTGATCACTTCAGAAGAGCACACTTCTATTGGAAAAATACAAGCT
This sequence comes from Crioceris asparagi, assembly GCA_958507055.1. Taxonomy (NCBI): domain Eukaryota; kingdom Metazoa; phylum Arthropoda; class Insecta; order Coleoptera; family Chrysomelidae; genus Crioceris; species Crioceris asparagi. The sequence continues at coordinate 41,160,546 of OY293831.1, forward strand.
ATTATTAATTAATCCATACTCATTAATAATTCTCGGTGGTTATTGATTCATATTATAATCCTTTAATAAAGTGAACAATGATCGATTATTAACCATTAATACAGTAACAATAATTGTTTTCTTAATGACAATCAAAGGACTGCTTTCTGTAGGCAAAAGAGTAGATTAAACGAATATCTTGAAACAGTTTTGGATCTATTTATTGAATCAAATGAAATACCTGTTTGAATATTAAAAAAACTATTTTCTTAGAACTTTTCTTGCATTTTTCGGTTAGTAAGACTTTGAACTCAAACACCTTATTTCAACATGGATTAGTTTTTATATAGTTTCAGTACCTACTTATTAATCAAAGCCTTTTCATCAGTATTTTTCTTAAGCGATACATTTTTATTATTTCGAATAGTTGGTCGATAACTAGAAATTGGCTGGATGCGGTTCTCAAAAGCCGGTACTCCACAACTCATGACGAAATTTCGATAAAACTTCATTTTTATATCAATTTGTAAAACGTTATTTTAAAAACGATCTATACATCAGTATACCGAGAGCTCATTAATTGCTAATAGCATGTCTATCATTGAAGCTGCTCTACAATTTGGAGTACCAAAAACAACAATTATATACCGAACAATGGAACCACCAGCGATAATACCAATGCAGAGGAAATTCAATTGAAAAATTGATTAAAACAACTAACCCATTCCGGAATTTCAAAGATCTCTTGAATATCGTCCTAAAAATTATGACCAGCGCAAAAAAGCATCGTTCGAAGACAGGAGACCAGTGAGAAATAGTATTTTGGATTCTTGGAACTCTATCAAGAAATAACTTTTCGGAAGTCAGAAGGTCTCACCACATCACGGGAAATCATAACTGAAGAATATATAAGAAATTTTTCAAACAACTCATAAAGTATGTCACTGAACATATTCTTCTTCTGAATGACGAGTTTTGGGATATGCCAGAGAACTGGTGAAATATTGGTTCCCAAAAGTATGAAAAAAATATTTATGAACTGAAAAAAGCTAGTGAGGAGACCATCATTCTGTTACTGATATTCTCAGAAGCAAGAGGCATAGTATACCCCATGGTCGTATTTCCCTGATTAAGACAGTCAACAAATGTAATAAAATCCAGAAGTAACATTTTATTTGAATAAATAGAGGAATGGAGAAAAGATAATCTCCGACTTATGAAACTATTTTTTTAGTGAATATGGAAACGGAATAACATCAAATCTTGTCCTTACCCAGTGCAATAATCAACTAATTCAAACGATCTCCTATTTTAGATTTGCATGGTGTTTCTCCCAACCAAGATCAGGATATAGCGATGCTCATGCTGGGAAATCTAAATTGGAGGCGTATTCTGTACATTTTTGTGAAAGTCACAGAAATTGCCAAAAAATCGGTACTATTTATTTGGCTTTCATTTGTTTTTTATATGTAATAACGAATTCAGCCAAGCGTTCGCCCTCTGCTGGTAAAAGTGCCAACTGAGAACAGATAGGTAATCGTTTGTTTTCATTCGTATTTGTTAACACGTGAATTTCACTCATCATGCCGAAGAGAACTGTTTTTAATACAGATTGTGGTGGAATATAATTGCCACATCAGAGAAATTAGTACAGGACAATCCAATTTCATTGTTTTCCCAATAAAGGATCAGGATTTATCTATACTAAGAACAATTTTGGAGAGGTCGAGAAAGTGGAAAGAAGGTTAGCTTAGGAAACAGTTTTATTAAAGTAATTAACTCATTTATATTATGTTCCTTAATGTATATATAATATCTACCTTGTATTATGTCTCAAAATTTATTAGTAACTTACTTGCTCTGTTCAGAAAATCTGCGAAACATCTCATTTGGAGTCACTGTACTGCTTAATTGATTTTTTTGTAATAGAACTGTTTTCTCACATAAAAATACTTGCTCTTTTAAGGAAATACGATAAACATCTATTGTATTTCTATAGATTTTGCTGTACTTTTTTATGTATATTGATTCACTCAGCTTTAAAATATCTTTAGTGAATGCGGTGCATTATAACTATATTTGTATATTATATTGTATATTTTCGATTTAGGATGAAGAAAAAAATCACACTTGTTCTCAATAAATTATCATTTACACGGAAATATATAAACAAAACTGCAGGTATGGCAAGTCATTTTAATTTTATTTATATCACCACCTATTATAGATTTAAAGTTAAGATAACCATAAAAACACTTTTTGTATCTTCGCCTCCATGATACCAGCAGCTATATCTGCAAGATAAGCAAAATTTACGCGTACATACTTGTTTCGCTTTGTAATTTCAATGAATGTTTGTACTTACTTATCATTATTGAATCCTTATATTATAATAACCAACGACTATTTTAATTCCAAAACACAATAATTGTCCTCAAACACAGATCAAACAACTCACACTAACTTAGTCATAAAATCAGCTGTTCTTTCCGATAAACATTACATGTCTACAGTGGCGCCCTCCCACATGCCACATGGTGTGGTAATTGGATTCGCCAATAGATATACTCATGGTACAACTAAGACCTTATCTTATTGTACCATAAGGGTGTTCGAACTGCATTTCAGAAGCATGCGCATTTTAATTTTGAGGAGACAAATTGAAATGCGCATGCCTCACAATCACAGAACATAGTTTGAAACTTGACCAAACTGCTGCTCGAACACCTTTTATTAGGAATTCAAGCTAAGCGATACGCCCTCTGTTGGATTTTTTCATAACCATGCAGTGGAGGTCATTTTGACAACCATAGACCAACTACCCCTTTGCTCAACCCCATGCATTATTTTTTATACGGCCGATGAAGGTGTTCGTTTTTTATTGTTATTTAAGTCCGCATTTGTTTGCGCAATAAATAGTATATTGAGCAGGATATTCAACCGTATCATCAGAGCAAGATTTAGAGTTTTCAACTTCTCGTGCATGAATCTGATATGAATAAGCTTTCGATAACAACACAAGTGAAGAGTTGTTTTATAAGAACTAAAGCACTTTCTCAGATACATATAGTGTAGAACCATTACATAAGCAACCCTCATTGAAATAATAATCAAAGTAATCTGTGGATTTGAAACTTTTTATGAGCTCAATATTTCGATTATCAAAAAGAGTTTCTCTGTATATTTCAATAAAAGTAAAACTCTGTAATTGCAAATTTTGAATTTAGATTTATATTGCCAAAAACATTATAAATTTTTTGATTTCACTTTTCTGTGCCATTTTGCCAGTAGTAGAAAGTATCGGATGGAGTAAAAGAAACTCTAGGTGCAAGAGTTATATTTTATTTTGAAATATTTGTTACCTATACGTTTTTACACGAAATAGGTACCTAACAACTATAGTTCATCTACATAATAAACCAACCTGTAATTTCTAACTTTGGAACTGTGAAACGTAGCCTGAAACAGATTACTTTCTAGATAGTATATTGCCATTATAATTTCAAGTCACTTACTAAATAATATATATTAGTTAGTTCTCCTGCGTAATATCTCACAATCTCCACTTTATTTCGTGTCTCCATTTGTAAAACTCGTAAAACTGAAGTGGCTGGATTTCATATGAATAACATACGAGCTGTGATTCAAGGTCACCGTTGACCTACAATGGAACAGCTGATCAAGCACGGCAAAATTAATTTGAATTCCCAATACTATACATGCAAATTCACAGTAATAAGAAGACTGGACTTGTTTTGTGAGTTTGACTGTTTGTGCTTTTTGATAAAAAAATTGTAACCAACCATTCGCGAGTTGGGGGTTACATGTACCCCCTTCAGTTCAGTTCAAATTAGGTCAATTATTACTTTTATGTTTTGTTTATAGTTAGAATAATACTGTTTTTATCTATAATAAATGCCATATACTCTGAGAATAATAATAGTATATTATACAACGACGCTATAGGAGCCATTATAGCGAGGTGTATACTATACTTTATTTACAACTAATCTACCTATAATCTATGTAGGTGTAATACTAAAAGATTCTTCATTTTTATCCATCTCAATACTTATACACAAAATCTAGGTAGATATGCGTTTGACTGTTTGTCGCTGACACTTTTGATTTTATGTCTATTGTTTCCATGGTATTATTTAATTTGAGAAATTGGGATTGGCGTGCAAGAGGGAATAATGAATATTGATCCTCTTCACTTCATTATTACCCAAGGAAATAATAGATAGTATTATACTGCTAAGACCACAAGTATAATGCTTACATTATAATAAGTCGTAAATAAAACACATTATTTTATGTAAGTTGTTAAATTCTGTTCCATATTTCTTTTTCCGGAAACAAGGACTCTTTAGTAATGAGTAATGTTCAAGAGACACATTATGTACAGGGAAGACTACCTCCAATTATATGATTATATGTATTGGCAATACAAATATTTATTTGTTTGATGAGCTGTGTCGCAGCCTTGTGACACACAGTGGCGTGCCGTTTTGAATTATTTCACACTTCAACTAAAAGAATCAAATATCATGGGGGTTAAGTGACACCTCGTTAAAAAGGAAATTTAAATCTTTTTTACCCAATATTTTTCGTTGTTATTGTACCTTTATTTCGACAACTTTTTAAATGTTTGATGTGAAACAATGGGACAAGAATTATTTCGACTGGTAATAACAATACTAATTTTTGCTAGAAAATACATTGCAATTAATCGACAGATTGCGTTGGGGGCATGTTAAGACAAATTTCAAACAGTATGGGGTCAAATGGCACATCGTTGAAGATAATTCAATTCTCTCTCCAACCATCTGAACATTTTTTTAAATTTTGGTTAAATGTTTTTTTTGCAAATGCGTTCGAAATGTCACGTTAGAGTGCTGATCAAAATAATGTTCTTCTTCTGAATGATTCAATGCATCTCCTGATAGACGACTTGCATTAATGATTTCAATTATCTGCATGCGCGATCCTTTGGCCATAGTATAGCCTAGTCTCTATTCAACTTTATGTAAGAAATAGTTTTCTCTGATGAAAGCGCATACATATGACATACTACAATAAGAAATGATAGAAATTGTCACAGTAACACATGGAATTATTTGGGCACAGGCATAGTACATTCAGTGTCAACTTAAATTTGAAGAACCTTCTCACCTTTACTAAAGTAATCACTATCAGTGAAGTGAAGAGAACACACTCTCATATATTTGGTAATTGGCTTTCCAATTTTTAACTTCGAAATCCAGGCCTTCTGATGGTCAACTAGAGACGCGGTGCCAATTTGGTTTTCAGTTTTCACCTTTCGTTGCCCGAGTTTAGGAAACAAATGAAATGAGAGTTCGGGATGTTTTTTCTCCCAGGAATTACAAAGAGGCACTGAACAATACCGACTCATAATCAAAACTTCAAAATATATCACGAATATTTTTCACTTAGGAGGGTTCACAGATGAAGGAGGATAGGTTAGGAAGGTTGCTCTGCAACTAAATTGGCGGTTATAAACACTTATAAACTACAAACGATGCTTTCTCATACGTAAACAAAGCAAACTACTGACTATTTATAGTTCAGATTTTCCACCGTAGGGGGCGTATCGCTTATCTTGCATTGCCTATAAGGCTTTTCCACGTGACGTCAGCGCCATTTAATCTACTGTCAAAATCAGCTGTTCTGGAGGTCAACAAATCATAAGATTGAATTCTAAAATCGTACTTTTTACTTTATTTTAGTTATTTTTGTACAGTTTCAAAACACTCAGGTTAATAATAAGGTATTTTAACACTAACAGAATTGTTTTAGAGTGAATGTATGTTTGAGAAAACTAGAGTTTGTAAGTAATTACTTTAAATGTAGGTACTCACCGAAGTTTTAATCCCTTGAATAACATTATTTTTATGTTCAATTGCCACATTTTTGTGGAGTTGTGCAAACGATGATAAGAAATTATTTCTATTACCATCGGAAAAATATAGTAGAGGTAGATTAATTAATTCAAGAACGTGCAGCTCGTCGGCAATCTTGGATGAACATAGAGGTGATTTAACAGAAAGTAACATCAAATGGCTAATAATTTGTAGTGACCATTTTATTTCAGGTAAATTTTTCTTGATATGCATTTTTCATTGCATATATAATGTGTTTTATGTATTTTAATCAATTTCAATAAATATAGTTAGTTGCTACCATTACTTATATAAAGTAGCCAGAGAGAGAGGTATACTAGGGCAAAAGAAAGTGTAAAAATGAAGGAAGATAGTTCTAAGATTCAATTTATATTATATTTATTTTTCATTATACACAAAAAGAATTCCCTTTTTGTTTCCTAGGATTAATGCACGGATTCATCCAAACCGAATGCAATTGTATTTTTATTTGTATATAATCAAGGTGCAAGGGGTAGTTAGCTTTGGAGCTTAATTAGCTTTGCAATCTCCATATTTTCATCTGACGTTGGGTTAATATATTATTATTATATTCATATTTTCTGAAGATATCTTCTTTTGTCTTCAAAATCCAGTCTTTCAAAGTATCTACTTCCATTAGACATCTGAAAGAGAAATATTTTTTAAAAGTATTCTTATCTTACAAAGGTTTATAATTTTATTATATTTTGTCAATAAAACAAAAAATAATCTGTTTTTAATTATAAACAGAATCTATATTGCCATTTCAAATGATTATTCTGTATTTAAAGGTGTTTCAAGATAGAAATGCAACCAAGTTTTGTAAATGCAACAAATTATAATTCGCAAAATAAAATGCTTAATCTTAATTATTTCTACTCAAATTTTAAATGTTTACCTTCAGGATTACTTGAATTAACAATTTTAAGGTTTTGTTGTAAATATCTAGCAGTAAAATCTTCAAAATTTTCTTGAAAACTAACAAAACTTACAATGGTGTCTTATGGCAAAGTGGCTTTGTTGACCTCCAGAACAGCTGTTTGCGGCCATATTTGTGACGTCGGTGGAAAAGCTCTATAGAATTACATTTCAAATGAAAGTAGCCGTTGCAAACTTCCTGCCGCGAATGCGGAGAACTATTTTCGCTTAATAATATAGTCGCCTTCCACTTAACGAGGCGGAATATGATTCTATCTACGAAAAACTAATCTGTGCTATGTTACTTGGACCCTGGAAAAAAACAACATCACAAAGACAGCCGTATTTTAAAAACGATAGGTCATCCGTGTTTGATGAATAAGAGAGATATAAGCATAAAAATTCCAAAAATGTGCTAGTTGCCAAAAAATAGTTCTTTTAAAATGTCACTGTCATCTTGAATCAATCCCTGTGTCCAACACACATCCAGCAAAGAAAGGGCTGCAACATTTTTGACAGATTTTGGTATGAAACGCTTGCGCTTTTTAAGCTGCAGCATCAGAAATACCCCAACAGTTATTTTAAAAAGCTTCTTTATAAACCAGCTCAAGAGCGCAAGACGTCTAACAGCAAATCTTGTCAAAAATGTTGCAGTGCTTTCTTAGCTAGATGTGTGTTGGACACAGGGATTGAGTGTGCTCGAGAACACGCTGTAAACAATTGCAGCAATAAAAGTGAAGTAAATACTGCAAGCGGTTTTTTATTAAATTTAGTCGTTGGCAGCATTTGATGCAATTTTGTTTCCGACCGACATGCTGTCAATCGCAATCCGTGGATGAAGGAACGACGGCTGAAATTATTTAGGATATAAATAACAATGAAACTGTTAGATACAGGGATATTGAACTTGTGATTTATATTAAAGTATTGAATTTTCAACGCCCTAACCAACCGTAAAAAATCTATAAGTATAATTTTACCATTATGAGCTTTATCGAATCCCTCTCTTGTCACTTTTATTCTGTAATTTGTCCCGGTACTTTCATCCAACAAGATTAATTCCATTTTACCTATTATTTGAATGAATGAATTTGAATGAGAATGATCAAAGATTTTTATTGGATCATCTATACATAAAACACAGAGTAAATAGGTTAAAATAAATTGGAGGTAGTGTTCTCTGAACATAAAGAACAATATGAGGTCTTCTACTCTCAATGCACTTGTTTACACCACCTCCATGGGAAAAGCAAATTTAGCATTTGCAGAAAAACAACGCATGCGCAGTATCGTATCTAATAGCAAACAAAACTTGCGTCAGTGAATTTTAGACCACCAATTTTGTGCTGTCAGTAAACGAAGTGTGTTCTCGACAGCACCCAATTTCATACATATTTTGACAGATCTGTCCTGCAGGTAATGTTAAAAGCACGGTCGTTTAATATAAGGTCTTGCATCTCCACTTAAAAAAGTGACACACCTATTGAAGGCGTTTTTCGTAATTCTAGGTTTGACCGCGCAAGTCGCTGTAATCTTGTGTCGTTACCAATTTCTTATATAAGATTCTTGATTTGTACTGAACTGAATTCAAATTAATTTCAGAAACGGTAAGCGAATTATCTATTATATAATAATAGTGATCAAATGAATTATTGTCTCTGAGATTAATTTTAAACAGATACCAGCCACTGACACATTGACACTAGCGACTAGCGCCACACCCAAAATGGCTTTAATTCAAACTAAAAATATCTTCAATATTCATGACAATTTGGCCTACCCAAACTCCGTGGTGTTGCAAGACGACCGTGGTTAAAAATATGCTTATTCGTTGCCAATCTGTCATGAGGTGCTTGTCAGTTTGAAGTAATCTTTAACCTAATTCTTTATTATTTATTAAACCTTACAGAAAATCAGGTGCGGGACTCTGTGCCATATAGTATTCGATTAATAGTCGAGATTCTATTCGACAGGTGTCGAGAGGAAGCGACTGAATTTATCACATTTTATCGGCTCACGTTAAATACTGTGTGGCAGTGGTATAGAATCTTGTCGATTAATAGAATACTATATGATACAGAGTCTCTCATCAGATGTGCCCAATACGCCATACTGGTTATTACATTACATAATTGTTTGGAACCTCTGATGCAAGTGATTTGATTCGGAAATTATCAACCGCCTCGTTAACCGCTTTAAATCCAGTTGGTTTTCTGTTACAGTTTTATATATGCCATACGGAAGGCTATCTTCTAATAGTTGTAGAAATTCACGTACGTCCTGTAATTTGGTTTGATTTTTTAGCTTTATCATCTCACTTATGAGGTATAGAGATATTTTTTTTATATATGTGCCGATATTTGCTGCGGTTGCAGGTGCTTTATACTGCCCAGTGTTTTCATTTAGTTTTGCCATCGAACACGTCTTCAATTTTTTTTATTTGCGGATTTCTTTGTTGGTAATGCCAATAGAAGTTCGCAACACATCGTAACCTACTTCGAATCATTTTGTGCAGATGTGGAGAGCGATATTTTTGTGTTAGCCTGTTTCCAAATAAAATTATAAGATCTTCGTTGCGAACTATTCTCATCAACTCTCATGGGTGGTAGTATTTTATTTCTCATTATTGCATTTGCCTTTAAATTAACGAAAGTTTTTGCACGACTATGAGCTATAACGAACATTCACTACATGGTAAATAGTGTTCAGCATTTCGTGTCTTTTTTATTTGTGGCCTTCGAACTACTATAATATCCCCTTTATTGTAATTTTCATCGTTGTTATATACAGCATCTCCCTGTCTTCTCAATTTGCTGATGATACTCAGTCTCTCCTTACTTTTGGCTGGCAAGTTTGAAAATAACATAACTTCTCTCTCATTTCGATGTTTATTTAGGAAGTGTCTGGCCAACTTTGTTTTCGTTGTTTTGCAGAATATGCAAAAGTGTTTCTTTGTACTACGATTAGATGTTTCCACTCTCAAATATTTATCATTTAAGGTTATCAATTGATTATTTAGTTTCATATTGTTGTTACTATCCCGACCATTATCAGTAGTTCGACTATCAACTGAATATCGTTTTTCAATATTCTTCAAGATATTAGGATCATTTCTACTTCAATCACCATCAATTTCGGAGGTATTTTTAAGCTGACCAATACTACCACTACATTGGTCTCTTTTTCTCTGCTCAACTGTCGGATATCTTGTTTCTACATCATCTTCAGAGCTTTCTTCGCCATTGTGTTCTTCAAAATTGAAATTTGGATCCCCCACGTCATCATCACTGTCATTCAAAGTACCTAAGAATAAAATATATCATTATTTATTATCAAGCTCCATTTTAAAATAAAAAACATACATTTTCAAAATGATAAAATATTTTTTTGTATTTAAAAATAAATTAAACATTTTACCAATATTTACACTGGTGACCAAGGATTATAATCTTGAATAGTATTTGTTGAAGCTGTGCAAGCAGAGCTTTCTGTTCATTATAATACAATTGTTCTTTTTTATTAGTCTGTAAAAATATAGGTTCGTCATTAATGATTCATTAAAATAAATCAATAAGTTATTATGGATCAGATTGTAGACTTTGAGATGATCCTTTTATCTTCTCATTAGATCTAACAGGAATGTAGATTGTAATTGTAGTAGTAGTAATATTGAGAACATTTTAACTAGGAATTTATGTGTTTTTATATGAAATTCTACACAGGAAAATCTCGCAGCAAGCAATTATCTATACTAATGAATAAAATTAAAGTATCTGTTTGTTACATCAAATTAACAGGTTGTGACTAACTGCACATGGAAGTGTAATGCCATTAATAACAAAACAACAAGTTTTTTATAATTTTTGTACGTGTCTGTTTGTTCTGGCTAATCTATACAAATAAATAAGATCGAGTAACAGCTAGTATCAAAAAGAATCTTACAAACTGCATAATGCTTTATGTGCATTAGACAAACAATTTTATTACATCTTAACACAGTAGAAGCTAGAAGTCACTACTACATTCTATTTTTTTCTCTACTTTTGGATGTAATTAATATTCTGTCACTATAACGAAGATTGTGGGTAATTTATCAAAAAGTTATATCGAAATACTTGTATTCTACTATAGGCGTTGAGAAAAATACTTTTACCACTTGGATGCATACCTCATTATTTAAACTATTAATTTTCAAGTCCTCAGAACTTACTTCCAAATATCCAGAATTCCATTTTCCATAAAATTGAATAGAGTTAAAATTAGTCCTTCACAACCTAAAAGCTAATCCCGACTTGGAATTACGTGTTTCAGACACTTGAAATATTTTGCACTGAAACCTTTATACTCGGAAGAAGAGACCTAGAAGTCTTGCTATCCATTTGCGGTAGGTAGTTACGCTACTGTGCATTATCTGAATTTCGCAAAAAAAGTTACAAAAATGTAAAATTAAGCACAACGAAATTTAGATAAACTTAAACAATAAATAATATTGAATGTAAAAATTAAAATCCAAGACTTTTTGGTGGTTTTATAACATACCTAACCATACCAATCAAAAGAGTGTGGAGTGTGCAAGAGGTGTTGGTGCCACCGTAAAAAAATCAAATCAATCCCGCTCATTTAGGGGGAGGTTCATACTTGTAATTTTACTGAATGCTCAGTATTCGGTGATTATATTAAAACGCCGGAATATAATTGCTCCAAAAATTACATCATAATAATTATTAATAGGAATTATGATTTTTTTAAAACTCTGCTGATTGGGAATATCCAATGAAGATATTCCATCAATGATATTTATATAGACAGCAAGGTATTTGAAAAAGTAATATGTATAAAACCACCCACCTAAACGAGGTTGGATTTGAATGGCACGAAAACCTTATCATGCAAGACTCAGATTCAGAATTTGGCTTAGTTTTATATTTCCTATGTTTCTAATCATGAGGATTACTTATTGGTCTGTCAATTATCAACTCTTATGATTACACAAGGCAATGGGCATGCTATGAAACCTCCATAAACGCTTAGGATTCTCATTTACGACGAAAGCAGCAAATTGGACACGTCGGCGATCACTACAGCCAATGAAAAACTTAAGCCACCAACGTTTGACGGCGAAATATCGTGGGCCATGTACAAACGTCAATTTGAGGCTGCAAACAATGAAAATGGATGGGATCAGCAGCAGAAAGCAACGGCGTTGGTATTGGCTTTGCGATGAAACGCGCTTGAAATACTTCAAAACATTCCTGAAGCCAAGAAAACTGATTATTTGGCTGTTGCAGGTGCCTTGAAACTAATATACGGCAACAAATATCTTAGTCAAGTGTATCAGAGCCAGTTGAAGAGCAGAATTCAAGGTTCAACGAAGTCACTGCAGGAATTCAGTAGTGGTATTGAGAGCATGGTGCTTATCTACAGGCCCCAGATGAATTAATTGAGCAAATAAGTGTCCAGTACTTCATCGATGGAGTTTGATATATCGATATGCAGCTAGCATTGAGACTAAGTAGGCATAACACCTTAGCCGAAACAGTTGTCCAGGCACTGGAATATGCAGCTGCCAAAAATGCAATTATTTTGTAATTGATGGCTATGAAATCTTTCCTGTTTTTGGCTAATTTATTATAAATTCACGATTTTTGCCCTGAAGAAGAGAATAAACATTCTCGAAAGCTCGGCTTCAATCAAAGAATTTTATTGAATATATCATCTTTTTATTTATTATAAAACCAGTCAAGAATACAAAATCAATATATATGCGGAGAATTGTCGCCATGAGAGACAGAATGTAAAAGACAGTGTGAATAGAATAGTCCGAGTAAGCTAGTGAGAATATAGTAAAGTTAAGTTGTAATTTTTATTATTTCGAGTATAAAAGTATAAATAAAGTTTATTTAACAATTGTAAATTAGTCTCATTTATCTGCGAACCCACATACGCAACAATATGTACAGAGAAACAAATTTGCAAGAGCATATGATATAAAAAATAGAGCCGACAAAAAAATGTAAATATTATTTTTCTTTTCGGTACTGGATCCTCGAGTTAGAGAATATTTAGTGAATCAAAGTAAATTTAATTATTGACAACATATGATGTAGAAATCGTAGAGATTTTGAATTGCAAGAGATGGAATTTCAGAAAATAAAACATTCTGAAAGCTTTAAAGATATTATGATTTTTGCAATGTTTGCTTGTCAATAACTACTAGTTTTTTAAGTTATATATCTCACATTTTTGGCTGGCTAATCAATCAATAAATTCGTTTAAGGTTGACTATTTAACATGCTCGATCATACATATTGATTCTGAACATTCGATACGGCTATATTTTCAATTCAATTCAATAAGCGGTTTCGGTGCCTAAAACGGATGTTCGAAATATTATGTTGTTTTGATAATTATTTGTTGTAACTTACCTGTTGTGGTGTTTTGATCTTTTCTTCTTAAAGGTTAAGTAATTTTACAATACGTGATATAATATGATACAATATTTATTATTCATTCAAAAAACTGTCACAACTGACAAACATGAAAACTTGATAATAAAAATAATATTAAAAACAAAATATAACATTTTTGTCCCCCTCACATAATTTCTGGTCTTTTATCTTTTCCTTGTTGGTGGAATCTCTCATGAGAGTGAGAAGATGACGCGAGGTTTCCGCAGTCTTAACGATCGTCGTGGTGTGTTTTGCTTGGGTGCTCGAGGGATGTCTGATGTCGGGTTTGTTGCCTGTCTTGTTTCCGCCTCTGTTTCTGGTTTAGCTTCGACTTGAGATGCTTGTGCGATGGCAGGGCTGATGTTTTCCCTTGTGTGTGTTACAGGGGATTCGTTCTTAGGTGCTGAGTCCGGAGGAGTACTGCAACGAGGTTGAAAGGTCACGGAATCATGTGCTCCTGAAGTTTGTCTTGAAGCGTATTTGGGAGACCGGCTATCGCTCTTTTCACAACTTCAAATTTGATCGATGTGACGTTTGAACTGCTTGCCAAAGAAGTCGATCTCGTAGTGTAGGTCACCGAGGCTGGCTACAATTGTGCCAGGTATCCATTTGTCCATGCGAGGATTGCCTAATAAGAAAAAAATGATTGTCCTGGAGAAAACATTCGGAACGTAGGATCAAATGAAGCTCGTTGTTTTTCAGAGATTTCGTGGATATGTCTTCGGGCTTGATAAGATCGAGGCTGGTGCGCAGGTTAAGGCCTAAAAACAGGAATGCTGGAAACTCTCCTATTGTTGCTTGCGTTGCTTCTCTGTACTGTCTGAGGAACACGTTGATGTTTTGTTGTAGGGAGCCGGGTGTGGTGCCCATCGTTTTTAAAAGCCCCCGTTCATACGCGAGCGCGGTCTGCCAACATGGTTGGCATTTTGTTGGTCCATGTTCGCCGCTCCGGCAATACACACACGAGCCATGTTGTCCTACAGAGTTGGAGAGCAATCACTTTCAGTACTCTAGTTTCAGTGCAGTTTTGCAAATCAGTGCTTTCGCGTTTCATAATGATGCCTTTATCAAAGAAGAAAATTGCAGCAGCTTTAATGATAGTACAAAAAGAAAATAAAATCAGAAGAAAAAGAAAGAAAATTTGGATGAAAAACTGGTTAAAACAATGAGAAAGATACTCTGATGTGAATTTATTACATGAATTACGAATATCAAGTCATGATGACTTCAGGAATTATTTGCGAATGGATGAAAATTCATTTATAAAACTATTAGAAATGGTTAGACCATATATTGAAAGAAATGATACTTTATTTACAAATTCAGTTAAAAATTCGACCTCATTATTATTTCTATGAGATATTTTAAAGCCAAACCAATTAAATATTATTTGGAAGATAGAGAAATCTAAGAAATTAATTAATAATATGATATACGAATTAGCAATATTGTTAAATACCGAGAAAATAAAAAAAACTTTATTTATATGTATTCATAAAATTATATTTTAAACATATTATATGTACAATAATTCTAAGCAATAATGACTTCATTGACAAAAATCAAACAGAGAAGTTTACAGTTAAATATTTTTCCCTGGTAAAATATTGGAAAAAGACTTAATGAATGAAAAGAGACTAACAATTAGATGTGGATCAACTAAAATATGCTTCACGGTTCTACAGCTATCTATTTATATAGAATTATAATACACAATCAGCACTATGCTTACCTATGGTTAACAATAATCCTTATTTTAATAAATGGTTCAGTTATAATGACCATATAACTTTACGACCAAAGAATTCAACATAGCATTATTTTTAAATTGTTGATATATTCAAAATTGTAAGACCAAAAAAACACAAAGTCTTCTCCAAAGTTTATTATTAAAGGTTAATTACCGATGAGACATGTTTTGAGAGTGTACAATCTCATTTTCAATCAAAATGTTCAAAGTTCTGTCACAAATTATATTATAAGATATTGAATGTAAAGTGAAAAATGTAATGTGAAAAAATTATGTAGTTAAGATACAAAATGGTGGATAGTTTACTCACATGGAGATGAAAATATGAAAAAATTTTTAGAAAAGGAAAAACTAGAAAAACATGAAAACGAATCCCAAACCAATGCAAAAATTGAAATTAAAATATATACTTGAAAAAGGATATAAATTATCCCATTATAAAATTAAAAATAAAGTAAAATAAAGTCACATTCTGAAACAAAAAACAAAAACGAAATTCCACGTCACGTCACATTGTCCAAAGTCTGAGTGCCCGTGCCCGGTGACTACATCATTGGTCAGCTGATGGTAAAAGAGATATATTTCTGATCGGGGATAGTTTAAATAGTTTTTCAATTACATGTATCTAGAGCCATCTAATGTTGGATAGTGAAAATTTTTGAAGTTTAATGAAGAGAAAAATAATGTAAATGATAAAATATTGTTATATTTGACATAGAATTATAGACAAAAGGCTAGGAGCAGCACAACAACAAAATAAAATGTTTATAAAGAAGTTCAAAAGTTTGAGTTCAAGAACTGTATGCAATCAAAATTGCTTTGTTCATTGAGTGATATGGTTCGTGGTTTATTATTGTTGGAATTGATCTCAAAAATCTCTAGGATGTTCAACAACCGGCCTTTTGGAGCATGGTATAATATTTTGACATCATTGTTGATATTGAAGGTGTGTTTATTATTGATTACATGATTTGCGAAATAACTTTTCGAATTGATATGGTAATAAGGTGTAGTAAGAAACAAAGATTTATATTTATCTATTATTTTAGCGTGTTCATATATTCTAATACTTATTTTCCTGCCAGTTTGACCTGGGCAATCGGGACAAGAGATCTCGTAAACTCCGGATCTATCTAGAGGGTTGACCTGGTCTCTAACATGGACCAACATCCTATTAATTGTGTTATGGGTGGAGAAGCATACTTTCGGTTCCTGGTTATGACGTTGGAAAATGTTTCGGATTTCTTGTGAAGCTTTGCCGATGTAAGGTAATGAGCAGAACTTAGCTGATATAGTAGGTACAATTATGTTCCTGTTTGTGTGTTTTCAGAATCATTTACAACAATGATTTGTCGTTAGGACTACACCTTTTTCAATTGTATTTCAGAAGTCGTCAACTATAATTCAGAATAGTTAATTGTATTTTAGAAAGCATCACATATATTTCGGATTAGTCAATTGAAATCCAGAACTATACGGATGAATTTCAGATGGGTCAGTTGAAATTCAGAATTCATCAAATGTATTTCATATTGGTGATTTGTAATTCAGAACTCGTCAAACTTACTTCAGAACATATCAAATGTAAAACAAAAAGCATCAGATGTATTTCTTATCATTGTAGGTCTGCAAACTCCACAATTGTCTTTGAAGTTCATTTTGGCAAATTGGTAAGTGTATAGCTGCCTTTTACAATCAAAAACAATGCACAAATATTATTTCCAAAAATAATCACCACGGTTACCTGTGATTTGACACATATGTTCCAAATTACCCATCTGATTTCTGATTTATATTTGATACTCGTATGTTCTGAAATACATTTGATACGGTCTAATTTACATTTGATAAGTTCTGAATTAAAATTGACGGGTTCTGAAATTACAATGCACTAATATGATTAATATTTAACAATTTCTGAATTACAAATGACTAATATGAAATGCATTTGACGCTTCCTAAAATTTAATTGATTATTCTGAATTACATTTGATATCTTCTGAAGTTAAATTGATGCTTTCTGAATTACATTTGGAAAAGGTGCAGTAGGAATATGTGAATTTTCTATCTTGAAAATATTAGTTGAATTTCTTATAAATAAAATTACAGGGCCACTGAATATTTTTGGGGAACATGATTAGATTTAATTCAACTTTATTTGAATCGTTCAATTATAGATATCGAGTACAGTAGAAACTTCATTACGTTAGGTAGATATAAGCAAACTGATGCCATTTTTGTTACATATTAGCTACTAATAACATTTACTTCAAGTAGTCAAGTCACAAACAATATGATACAACTTTCAAGTGCCTTACTCGTATTCGTGTGTTCTCTATCATTGTTACCACTGTTCTTAGACAACCTACTATTCCATAATAGTTTTACTAGGAAATTCATAGAAATATATTGTTAATATATCTTTGTTTTACCACTTCATTCTTCGGGTGGCATGGTTAACTGGAGTTCTTCTAAACCAATTTAAGATAGTTCTCACTTGGATTCGATCTCCATAGAATTCTCGCTACCTGTTACACAATTTTAACAACCTTCTTTCTGACAATAGTTACTGAATCTGAAATAAAATTTTATGAGCTCAAACATATGAATGTATCGTATATTTTCTCACTAATTAGATTTTCTTGCATTGTGTAGCCTCTAAAAGTCTTAGATGTTTCTTCAAGCTGATCAGTAGAGGTGCTGGTAATAATCTGTAATCGCAATAATATCTATATAAAACTAGCTGACCCGACAGACGTTGTCCTATCTTAACAAAAGCAAAAACAATATCTTGGTTCAATAGTTGCCGTATTACCTATAGCGTCTTGCGTGTTGTCCTCAGGCGTCTTATCGGCTTTGCTGACAATTTTGTGGTAATCAGATGGCATGCGGTTTAATGCAGTCTTGAATAATACAACCAATTCGTTGTCTGATGGAAAAACATTTGAAGTTGCTCCACTCTTGGTCTGTTCACCGATCTATTGTGTGCATAACGCTGATCGACTTATTTTGCTGAATCGCCCATGAAATAGATTTGCAAAAATTGTACCACCATGTGACTTTCAAGACCGGCTGCTTTTGGTTATTCACCTAGCTACAAACCTACTGTACGCTACTTTAACTGATATATGATTTCAATTGAAAATTACCAATGTATTCAGGCACGCGGTGGTAAAAGTTTATTGTTTTACAATATAGTTACCTTGAAAGTTAGCATAAAATTATCTTGAATAACTTTTATGCGCCAAATGACTTCATTTGAAAACAGTTACTGTATGCCTGTATATGAGTTAAAAATGTATAGAATCTGTCCCATTTCCGTAAACCCATGAATGTAGAGGCTCTGGTGGCTGTACCAATGTCGTCAATTAGACTTTACCGCTCCCGCAACACAATCCAGGGGCTTCATTCTTTCAATATTAGGTGTGACTGATTTTAACTCACCGAGATGAATAAACACTTCTCAAAAACTCACTGTATGATATATTGAAATGAAACTATTATCAACCGCGTTCTGTCAATTGCTGACAGTTATTTCAAACAACTGACAGTTATGTTAAAAAACTGTATGTAAGTACCTACTGTATGTAAAATTAATATTGTCGTTAAGTTTTCTTAAATGTTCTTAAATTTTCTAATGTTCTGCTCAACTTTCTTATTTTTTTCTCTCCGTAAGAACCATCCTCGTACTTCAAGGAATATTATAAAAAAAAAATCGGTTCTGCTGCTCTCGAGATTTGCGCTTAGCAACACATTTAGCGATTCATTTTTATATTATAGAAGATGACAAATATTCATAGCACTAAAAATCTATATTGCAGGTAGATAGAAGACTTACAGGGCACATGTAATGTCGAAGATGCGAACTTATTCAATTTTACTTGAGCAATAAGTCTGGATGTAAATAGATTTGACAAACATAATAGTTTCTGAGGTCCATATTTTCAAATTCTGAAGAACTCGTTCCGACCCATTCCCTTCGATGATCAATATTGAACTGAATTGCAGTTCGGGATCCTTTCGGCTTTGTCAAAATAACAAGAAAACACAACTTTCCGGTTTCAGAGTTTTATTCTCCAAAAATAAAATTGTTTTGGTACGCCACTGGCAATACAATTTTATACCAAATTTATCGATGACACGTGCAGTCTGGTCTGGTTACAGATGTCCCTTCTTCCTTGATGATTCAGCTGGGAATAATTTGATTTCGAATTTCACTGATTTTCACTCTACGAGGTCTCTAGGAGAAATGATCTGCCCGTCTTAGGAGATTTATCCTTTTTCCACTTATTTGAAGTGCATTTAACTATTCCTCACACTCCGTAACACATGGGTTTCATCTGGACAGATCCTTGGCATTCCATGCTCATTCCAAGTGAAATTCCTTCTCTTTCTTTTTGTTGTTTGTTGTAAATAGAGGAATTTTCGTTTTTCCTAATTAACTTTTCAATGGTATTGAATAGAACCCTTAATTTTCAGTACAATATCAATAAATGGGAATCGATATCTGAAAAAAATAATTTCTGCATTATATCATAAATATACCTACGTATTGTAACGAACTTGGCATCGGTGATCGGTGCCGTAATGGTGGGCGTGTGTGATTCGTCGGAAGGCGGAGCACCTTAGCGAGTGCGGACGTTGGTGGGACCCGGGTGGTGTGTTGCATACCGCTATTGGTGGTCAGCCATGCATGCCTGGGTCAAGACATATTCTTGAAGCTTCTAGTAACTTCGCGCAAGTTCGGGAGAGCTCGCTTGCCCATATATTGGAGAGTGCTGCGGAGTCAGTCAGGGGCAATCGCCCGGTGCAGACGAGTAAGTCAGGGGCAGTGAATACAAATTGTAAATAGTTGAAAATAAATTTTACATAGTTGTAAATAGTGCAGTTTAAATATAAATAGTGTTAAGTTAGATAAATAGTGAATATAAATTGTATATAGTTATGGATATTTAGTCTGTGATATAAATACTTGCAGAAATAAATAAACTGTTGTAAATAAATAAATCCCAGTCATTTTTAAATGCCCGTTACAGTATTAAATAGATAATTCCTTTTTAATAACTATTAAAAATGTAGAGTATGAAATAAATATATTTTAATGCAGATATCTTACTCATAACAAATACTATTAACCTTATAATACGTCCAACTTCGTCTGTTTTCTATAGGTTGATTGGAATCCTTCAAAACAATTCAAGCTCAGAGATGGCGCTCGCTGAGCTTCAGTTATAGTTGGTGTTTGAAATATAAGCTTTTCAACTACAGTGTGTTTCACGAATATTGGCTACTACCTTGAAAACACGAAAAATGGATCAATCCAACTGACGGGAGTAAATCAGTGGCGTAACGATTTCGAGCTAAGATATGGCATTTAAGGAAGTTAATATAATTAGAGGAAAAAATATCGATTGATTAAATAAGCAAACATAATATGAAAGATTTATTATCAACAATAATGCAGACACCCAAAATACAAATTTATTGCTTGAGTCATGAAATATAAATTTATGCACCTGAATTATCTGAAATGTCACAATGACTTTGTGATGCCTATGAAATAAAGATTGCGTTGCCTTCGGACATACGTGCAGCACCCTATCATTGTATAGAAGGACATAAGCTTGACATACTGATGTCGTAGCTTAGATCCACAAACGTAGTAGAGAATTTCATGATATTGAGATGCGATGAGACGTATAGCGATATATACGTAGCTCGTGAATGATTACATTCATGGCATGATTCGTGAAACAAACTGCATGTAAAAATAAATTTGAACAAATAATACAAACGATTTTTAAATTTTGAATCGAAACTACATCTGATTGACAGATCTCAATGAAATTAAATCTATTAGCATTCTCACTAATTTCGAGAAAACCTTCAAATTTTGTCTGAAATCTGAAATCTCAGAAATTTTTTCCGCTTTTGAATTGGACAAAAATAAGGATCACAATATTTCTCATGCTCTATCCGTGTATTTTCTAAATCGCAGTTATTTTTTTAAATTTCGACATCAATTGATATAAGACAAGTACCTACTCGAGTTGATCGATTCTTCTTCTTTAGATTCTAAATCCTGTGTTAAATTTTGGACATCATTTGATCTGCAAACAGTATTCGAGTAGGTCAAACCTTCTTCTTTAGTCAGTTCAGAGGTCAATTCGTCAATTTTAATAATTTTTGCACTGGAATAAACGTTAGTTATTATATAACATGGTATATCTGGATAGGCTCTCTCTCACTCGACATGTTCAGTTATTTTAGAACGCATTTTTCTTTTGAAAGCATTTGGTAACTCGTATAAATTTCGGGTTGGTACCAATCATGGGCGTAGAATAGAAAAAAAAAATTGAATTTATGTATACAGCAAAAAAGGTTATATTTGTAATCATTGTTTTTTATAAACCAAATGTTAACGCACTCTTGGCTGAAAACATTTTTGTTTCTGAAACATTCAACTTCAAAATGGTCAGAACAAACTACATAAGTATTTTAGAAATACTCCGAACTTTCCGATTTCAAAATATTATCCAAATCTTGCAGCTTAGAAGCAGAAAACCATAATTTCAAGCTGCAATATACAATAGATAAGACAATAACAGTAAATCAAACGGAGGTAATAGTCTAGTTTAGCGGCTTTTGGTATAAGAGCCCTAAAAATCAAAGGTTAGTAAAAATACATATATGGTAACATAACTTTTAATAAAACTGAGGCGGAAGACGCTATTTTTAATGATTTGTTACTAAAAAAAGCAAAAAATGGTGTTTTTGGTACTTACGACTTTTAACAGAAATTTTCGATTTGGAAATTTCTTTTCAATCCCAAATAGTATATAACCATCCTTGTATTCTACTGAATAATACATTTTTTAAAATAAGCAAAAATATGCGTGGAAATAATAAATATAAGTTCACAAAAAACGGATTGACGGTTGATTTATATAGTAGGTATGTTTGACGAAACCACTTGACGTTGACAGCATGGACATACGACAATTCCAACGTTGCCAAAACTAATGTTTATGATATTGAACATCTTTGAAAATATTCGATAACGAAAGCATAAACTAAGTAGTTTGATTTTAAATGTCTAAAGATCTAGTTCTATGTTTAAAATCTTACTAATTTTTCATAAATACTTGCTTTAGAGCAAAAATACATAATTATGGCAACTTTTGATGCTGGAGGTAACGAGTTTTGTCTTCAGGCTTTTGAAAATATAAATTTATTGATTGCTTTACAAGAAGATATTGAGAAAGAAAATAGAGAAAGAAGAGTTCAATACTTATTGTCATTTTAGAAAACGTTAAACTGTACAAATTGTATAATATCCTTGGAAATGAAATTCAATTCATAGAAAACAGATTTATAAATAATTTCATAGAATGAAAGTTATACTGTCAGAGTCGGCAACATTGATATTAATGGAACTTGGTAGTTCAGGATGTACTATATAAATCAACCGTCAATTCGTTTGACCTCACTTTTTTGTAAACTTATATTTACAATTTTCACGCATATTTTTGCTTGTTTTGAAGACTGTTAATTTTCAATAGAATACAAGAATTGTTATATACTATTTGGGATTGAAAAGAAACTTCCAAATCGAAAATTTCTGCTAATAGTCGTAAGTACTGAAAACACCATTTATTGCTTTTTTAGTAACAAATCATTAAAAATAGCGTCTTCTGCCTCAATTTTATTAAAAGTTATGTTACCATATATGCATTTTAACTAACCTTTGATTTTTTAGGGCTTTTATAGCAAAAGCCGTTAAACTAGACTATTACCCAAACGGAAAATAGCTATGAATACTTGCACTTACAGATGAAGATCTTTTGGCATCCTATAGAATGATCTGTTTCCATTACTGTTTGTAGTTATTACAACCATACTCTGCACATGCGGAACCGCGTCTATATGACATTTTAACTTAATTTTATTAGATTTGAAGTTTGAATAAAAAAGACTTTGACAACTGAAAACTCTATCCGGTAGAGGACAGTTGATTCCATATTTTATATCAAGTTGGACGTATTGTAGTTTATAGTATTTGTTCATGATCTGACATTTGAAAGATTGAATTAGCAATAAATTATGCTTAAAATAATAATAAGATGTAATTTCTTCTTATGTAGTAAAACTTTCACTAACCTTCGAGGATGATCACTTCCACATGAAGGAACTACATATAAAATACAAGGAAATGCACACAGCACTCAGCACTCATTGCAATGAGTTTTAATGTCACTGTTTTATAATCATAAAAACTAAGAACAAAAATCTGGTGTCTACCGCTTGCAGGCAAATTCCAGTAAATGAAAAATTTTACACTATTACAATACTTCCTTAGTTAGCCACGATAATAGCGGTAGTAAAGTAAAAATCCTCTGATAAAACCGTGCTACCACTCATTTTTTTCAGCATGTTAAGACAAACAACAATGGTCATGTTTCATATTTTCGCAAGATGAAAGGTTTAGCCAGAATCTGAAGAAACATGTGGAGAATACGTCAATTAAGCATAATTTTTTTGTGGTTTTTCTCAGAGATGGCACTATATGTGGGTGATAAAGGGCTCTCAGAAGAATACTTTAGGCAAGTTTAATCAAAATCGTTAGAATCGTTTTCGCGCTATAGTCTTGAGCAAATCACGTTTTTTGGCTATAGCTCAACACCCAGTGTATACAGGATTCTCATTCAGTGCCACTGGCGAGTGATATTAGACCAAACACAATAAAAAAGAAAGCAACAAAATACACCGATCCGTTCCAAAGCTAATACTGTCACAGACAGAGAAACGGATAGAAAGACAGACAGTCCAATGGCTGAAAATATGTTTATCAGACTTAGAAAACTCTGAAACGTCAACATTTGTAAAAATCTCGGTACCGAAAATTTCACACGTTTACAATACTTTCCTTATACAGCGACTATAGTAGCGTAGGAAAGTAGAAAATCTGGTGTGTCCACTCACACGACTTTCCTACCGCTCGCAGGCAAATTACAGTGAATGAAAAATTTTACACTATGACAATACTATCCTTATATAGCGACGATAATAGCGTTAGTCAAGTAAAAATCCTCTGGTTAAATCGTGCTACCACTCATTTTTTTGAGCATGTCAAGACAAACAACAATGGTCAAGTTTCATTTTTTCGCAAGATGAAACGTTTAGCCTGAATCTGAAGAAACATGTGGAGAATACGTCAATTAAGCATAATTTTTTTTGTGCTTTTTCTCAGAGATGGCGCTATTTGTTGGTGGTAAAGGGCTCTCAGAAGAATACTTTAGGCAAGTTTAATCAAAATCCTTGGAGCCGTTCTCGCGCTATAGTCTTGAGCAAATCCCGTTTTTGGCTATAGCTCAACACCCAGTGTATACAGGATTCTCATTCAGTGCCACCAGCGAGTGATATTGGTACCAAACAAAATAAAAAAGATGGCAACAAAATACACCGATCCGTTCCCGAGATAATGCTGTCACAGACAGGCAGACGGACAGACAGATCAATGGCTGAAAATATGTTTATTAGACTCTGAAACGTCAACATTTGTAAGAATCTCGATAACAAAGCTACTATAGTAGCGTAGGAAAGTAAAAAACATTAAAAAAATAATTCTGACACTGACAACTTAAAATGATCATGACATACTCAAATGCAGATTCCTGTAAATGACTTATTGGCTTTTCTCTAGTTCTTCGCGACTTTGGGGGATGGTTCCAACTCTATCCAAAATAGACCAGCAGAAGCAGGACTCTATGTAATATAGTATTCTATTTATCGACAATATTTATTGGTAATGTTAATAGAATGTTGTTGATTGGAACTGGCTGAAGCGAGCGCAACTAGCGCCACCGCCCATTTATGCGGCGATAAAGGGAAGAGCAATTTCTCGCATCGGGAAAAAATCAACCAAAAGCGAGCGTAGCATTGTGTAGTATTGGTGACAGAGCAAGGTAACGCGTTTGGGGTCGTGAGTAAAACGAAGAATGAAGAAGATATTTAGAGAATATATGTTTCTCGGCCGGATCTGAGCGCGCTCTTCATTTTTAAATTGTTTTGAATTTCTATTTTATTTTAGCGACGGACGGAATCCGGCAGGATTCCGTAAATTTCAGACAAAGTAATATTACCTTCGTTGAGTATTTTCACAAACTGATGTCTTTCTTGAAGAAACTGGGTGAGCCATGAAAGCGCTTGTCCTCATACTCCATATATTTCCAGTTTATATAGTAAAGTGCGGTCTACGAATTCAAATGCCCCAGAGAGATCGCAAAAAATGCCAATCGGTTTTTCTCTTTGTTCTAAACATGTTACAACTCTTTCGCAGAAATCATACAAGGCAGTAGAGGTTGAGTATTTTGTTCTAAGCCCATGTTGGTTTCCAGAAAGAATGTTATATTTATCGTGAAAATTAATTAAGCGACTTTGGAAACAGTGTTCAAAAATCTCACTAAAGCCCGAAGACAGAGCTATTGGTCTATAATTTGCCATATTACGAATATCGTTCTTTTTATTTGTATAACACATGATGATTTCAGGGCTGAAGGGAAGGTTCCGTCATGAATAGAAAGGTTTACTAAGAATGGAAGAGGCTTATTAATCCATGGTGCCATAATCTTTATTAAATAATATGGAATTTCAACGGGTCCAGCTGACTTTTTGTTTTTCAGTTTATTTCTTATAATTTCGGTAATATCAATTGAAATTGGGAGCATTTTCTCTTTTTAATAGTGCATATCTTTTTGCGGAATGTTCTTGAGTTATTATGATTAAATGGGCTAGAAAATACACAAAATTACTATCATCCTATTGCCTGAGCAGTGTCAAGTCCCATTTTAATTTGATAGAGAAAATATGTTACTAATAATCCCATATAGAGAATGGACTGCGAAATTTTCTAACAAAATTGACCTCTCTGAGAGACAAAGCTAGTGTGTGGCGTGCGGAACATACCAAAACAGATAGATAACTAGCCTTAAAATTATCCGTGTTCACAATCGTTTGGTAATTTTCCAGTTTTTAGTAAGATAAGAAATGCAGAGACATGTGTAGTAAATAGACTGCGCCTGCCGCAGACTCGCAGTACTTGGGAATGATGTAAAGATGGTTAAGCAACCAGTCTATCGCATTGTGGCCAAAAGGCGGGATACGCTGTATTATCGCAAATGAGAAATAGGAAAAAGTTTTAAGAAACCTAGTAAATTTTAATGATCATTTGAATTTTTTGCAAGAAGAAACCACATATGTGTTAACCAACTTATATTTGTCAAATGTGTACAAAACAAAGAAGACAAAAAACAAGAGGTAAATAGAATTAATATATACAATTCTACTGGTTCTTAAAAAATATAAGTTTTGTAGGTATACATTTGTCTAAGCCTATCGGTGCGCTTATTACAGTAGTGGATTGGAACTGTAAAATAATAACGTGAAATTATATTCACCAGCTGAAGCAGGTGATTGTTGATACGTTCATGTTCCAAGATTTGGTCGCTAAGTTTTTTGAAATAGCTATTAATGTTCATGTCTGTCATGGTCCGCAATATGAGTTTGTTAACTGTGGTACTCGGGGTGTAATGAGTTCGAAAATATTTTTCTACTAAATTACACAACCGTATAACATAATCCGACGCTTCACACAACCCGCCCAGATCTTTTATTTTCAATAAAAGTGATGCGGATTCGTCAGAGAATAAGAAACTACAGCAAATTGCACAGTTAATTACTTTGGCGACTCTTCTTGACATAAACCCAGACATTTCTTGCCCACAACTCGATCTACGGGTTGCCTACCATGTTTACTTCATCTCTGACTCCGTACGCTTGTCTCTGAAGGAATGAGGGGTCAATGTCTCAATGACAATCTTTTCCATATTTCTAATGTCGAATGTTGAATACCTTCTCATAGAAAATAAATACTAAGTATAGACCGATGTGATAATCATTTTTCTCTTAACGTCCTCAAGGTCAGTAGATGCTCGCATGGACCATCTTTTTTTGATTCATTTGATAGAGGAGGCTTGAGAAATGGTCCCATATTCATAAAAACGCAAATTCAAAATCTTCTTTCCTCCGAAAACCACTACCAAAGGTTGCGGAGGGGGCAAATTTTCTCCAAATCGAAAATCTGAGGTGGTATAATTAAAGATCAGACAATATCCGGAGATGTTTAAATTGAACATTCTATCAAAAGATTTAGGGTTTTCGAGTTACAGCGGTGGTAAAATGGTAACATCTGACATGCGTATTTCCACAGCAAAGTTTTGAGATCTCAATAATAACAACTTCAAGCAAAGAATATACGTGGATAATAGGATAAGTGCTACCTTCATTGGTATTAGTGAACGTTCAACGCTTTTCGTGAAACTACAAGCAAAGAATATACGTGGTAATAGAATAAGTACTATCTTCATTGGTAAAAGTGAGCGTTTTACGATTTTCGTGACTAATGTTACACTCAAAAGTGTGAAAATACGAAATAACATTATTTCTATTGGTGTTGGTACTTGTGAACTTGGTGCCAAAAGTTATCAATGTAACTGCAACTGCACAACTTGAGTGCATCAACTAATAACGTCGGTCCAGTTTTTTGTAAAAAATAATTATTCAGTCTTCTTCTTTCTTTGAGTGCCGTACTCGTATTTGAGCGTTGGCGGCTTCTCTGCCTTGAAAGTGTTACTACAGACAAGGGGACTTACATTTTAACGTGGATTCCGAACCACCGATGTGTCCCAAGATATATCTTAAGGACATACCCTTCCAGAGAGCTGTACTAGGGAATACATACTCTCACTGGTTTCCCGTTGCCTTGCGAGAGGAGTAGAATGCAATGCGACAGAGACTCGAGCGCCGTTTCCATCGTATTGCGCTGCTTAACTTCGATGATCGAAGCCGGTCAGTGTTAAGCCGCAGCTACGCGCTCCTCATTCATTGCACCAACTAATAACGTCGGTCCAATTTTTTTTTATATTTATTTAAATCCAGCTTGTTCTATTTGTTGGTTTCCATTCATTTTAAGAGTATGTTGTAATTTTCTTAAATAATTTGTTTAATTATGACAGGAAGGATATCAGCCGATAGTTTTTTAGGTTTATTTCTTCTTTCTTTTTAAAAATTAAAAGAGTCTTGCTCTCTTTCCAGTTTTTTTGAATAATTCTTCTTTATATGCACTAGTTAGAAAGGTTTTTAAGTATCACAAAAATTACGGTTAAAACTTCTTTTATTTACGACTAATATACACTGGACCACAAAATTAACAGCACAGATTTTTTTTGCTTCATTCTTGAATAGCTTACAGGTTGTTTTAGTTCGATAATTTTTGGACATGTTGCAAATGCTGTCATATTCATGATGTTCTGATATCGTTTTTACGAACATATGGTAGTATATGGTTAGGTATGTTTACGTACAATGTAGCACACAAAATTGCATTTCACGCTTAAATTCTGAACATCCTGTGGACAAATTTAATTACTGGTTGATGTTTTTTTCTACGACATTTTTAGACTCCATCTATTCTGAACAACTCGATTTTCGCTACTTAACGACATCTAAATTCTTAAAGGAAAAGTAAGGTTTAAAGGAAATAATGCATTTATCAATTATTAGCAACAATAAATTAAAAATTAATTTGTAAAATTGGCTTTGAATTTCTGTTTTGTTTCTGAATGCTGAATGCTGAATGGCTTCTCAATAATATGTTTGTAAAAAAATTACAGATTTATTAATTGCTGTAACTCTAGCGTTTGTTCAGTAAGTTGTTAGTTATTTTGTGTTTTCGTGTTTCGTTATATTGCAGAAAGGTTTGGTCATCCACGCTGTATGGTATTCGATGTGATACAAAGATTTACTCAAGAAGACTTGAGCAGAGAAAACGAAGAGCTACCGATGCAGTTGAAGATGGATTTCTTCGGTTCCTCAAGAGTGAACAGTCTGTGCTCCGGTTTTAGCTATAACAATGGCAGATGTTCATGGTACTTTAGTGTCATCTGAAACCGTACGCTGAAGGTTAAGAGAACATAATATAACATCTCATGTACATACTACAGGGCTAAAGGACATCTATTAGATGCACGTCATCCAAGGCAGCCCCATGAATTTGCTCGAGCAGAATGGGATATGAATGACTCTTTACAGACGAGCCTCGTTTTAGCGATATTCATCCGACGGACAGCAAAGGGTGTGGAGGAACTCTAGAGTTCAATTTGCTGGCGGAGGAGTGATGGTGTGGGGCGGCTTTTCTTTGGAAACTCGTACAGACCTCATTACAGTTCTGATAGGGTATTAACGAGGATAGATTCATTAGACAGTTCTTAGATAGAACATGTGGAACCTTATTCGCATTTTATACAAGAAAATTTCAACGTAATGCTCGACCGCATATAGCATAAATTACGAGACAATATGTAAAGGGTGTTGGCATTAAGTATTGGACTGGTTTCCAAGAACTCAGGAGCTGAACCCTGTTGAGCATATGTGGGATACACTAGGAAGGAGAGATAAGTGAATTTCAAACTTTTATTATGTGAGCACTGACAAACGAGTGGCAGCAGATACCCCCAAGACGCGATTGCTAGTTTAATTTGCTCTTTGTCTGAAAGGATGAGAGCTGTTATTGAGGAATTACTCGATGTTATTGAAATAATTTGAATAATATTGCCCATAATTTTGTGTTGTTATATAAATCAATCAGAAAACAAAATGGCGCCTAAAAATGTGTAGAAAGGAACATTAATTAGTCATTAAATTTGTCTAAAGGCTGTTCAAAGTTAAGCTCACAATGCAATTTTATGTGCTTCCAAGTATGTCAACATATCCCTAGACACTGATCATAGAAATGATACCAGAACATGATGAAGACGACAGTATCTGCAACATGTCCAAAAATGATCGAACTTGGCAAAAAAACTAAGAGCTATTCAACATTGAATTCAAGCAAAATAATCTTTCCGGTTAATTTTTTGGTCTAATGTATAATGTGTATTGTAATTATGATTCTAGATATATAATACTATATGTTATTCCCTTGAGGAGTAATTAAGAGGGATTAATAGAAATTATTCCCTCTTGTATGCCAATCACAACTTCTCAAATTAAATAATACCATGCTAAAATGGAAACAAACTCAAAAGTGTAAGGGTCAAACGGATAGTGTTTGTGTATTTGTATTGTGATGGATGAAGATGAAGAATCTTTTAGTTGCACACCTCCAGAAATTATTTATTAGTCGTAAATAAAACAGAATATGCAATTATGGCTATTATTCCCACGAAAATTTTATGCCGCTAACGTAAGTATTCATCGAAAATAATAGCTATCATTGTTCACGCGTAGTTTAATCTACTAATGATTTTCCTTCAGGTCCACTATTGATTTCTAATCTGAGTTGGTGTTGTTCTACTGATTTCAGATTAGGTTGACTAGCCCACAAAATGAAAAAAGTTCCAGAAGCAGCATTCTGACAAAGTTTTCCAAGTTACACAAGATATAGAATATATTGACCTGCATAATTATCTGAAGCAATGGATGAGTAAAGTAGATAAAAAATATTGATGCCAATTGACGCTTACAAAACTTTTGAACTTGAATAAATAGTAACAAGTAAGGTAAGTAACAGTGAGAGAAATGTATATGTGTTATATTCATTTTATTCAACAAATTTAAAACTTTTCCAACATACTTAAGCATCATCATCTTCTCGTATCTCAGAAATCCAAATTTTTCCAATAATTGATCAATTTTCGCTGCATTACAGTCAACATATCGAATTTCCAGAACATAACGTACATAATCAATATGAATCTCAAAATAATCCAAACTCTGCTAAGTATATATAATCTGTTAGAGAAAAAATAAATAAACAATGAGTTATTGGTAGTAACCATATTTACAAACCTAAAAGTGTTCCTGAATGTTTCCTCTCGCACTGGAACGGGTTCATGGAATATAAATTTCTTGATACCGTACACACCTATATAAGATATACGTTTTATTTCGTTAATAGTTTTCTTCACCTTTTCATATTCAAAATCCTCGCGTCCACCATAGTCCATACGATGTCTTTCCAAGGCTAAATAATTTTTGTTCTCCATTTTCACAGTATTGCTCGTAAAGTATTGCAAAACTGAATTGGCAATCACTATACGCCGAAGAACTTTTAATAACCTATAATTGAAAGAAATATCAAAGTTATACATGATATTTGTTAAAAAGAATCATAAAAGTAAGCTACAGGTAAGAAACTAGATGCTGGACTAAGTAAAAGTGCCATCAACCTTTCTATCGAATTTGGTAACAAAAAATTTAGTTCGTAGTTAGCCAGATAAGTAAAACGAACACCGGTTCAATTAAGTTCAGACGAATATGTATAGCTACCATGCTTCTCCAAACAACGATCTAGATCAACTGTTGCAAGAAATTAGATTTTTTTCCGTTATCAAGATAAATAATTCGAAACATTCTCAATGAGGTATGGAGGTTAGCGACTGCAGAGGTTACATCTCTACATAATAATAACAAGGACAAGCAAAGAATATACGTGGGTAATAGGATATAAGTGGTATTAGTGTTCAACGATTGTCGTGACTTCACTCAGAAGTATGTAAAAAATATTTTTTAGAAAAAATTGGACCAACGTTATTGGTTGGTGTCCTGAAAATACGAGATAATATTAATTCTATTGGTGCTGGTAGGTACTTGTGAAGTTGCTGCCAAAAGTTATCAATCTTCTGCAAATGCAAAACTTCAAAAGCAACAGCACCAATAGAATTAATATTATTCGTATTTTTCAGTGCACCAACTAATAACGTCGGTCCAATTTTTTTAAGAAATATTTTCTGCGTTCTATTGGCACTGCATGTTTATCAATATTATGCGTCACAACATGACCGCAAGCTTTTCGTCGGACTTTTTCAACAACTTTTGGCAATTCGTCAAAAGTTGTTGAAAAGTGTGTAACCATACTCGTGTAACTTCATTTTGCTCTTTTTGCTCAATATGCACTAATTTACCAATAGCACCGTTTGCCAATCAATCTGTCACGTCGATGTTTGTTGTAACAATGTAAGATTTGTACAAAACAACAAAACAATTTCAGTTTACCGCTGGTATCGATCACTAACATTTTATGTACGTTATGGACCCATCACTAATATGTTCAATTCGTACATCTCCAAAATATGCAGCTGCTCTCGAGTGAAAAAATTCAAGATGAAGGCACTATCCAAAAATGCTAGAAACCACCCTGAAGTGCACTTAGACACCATCATAGAATCGCCTCTACCCATAACCTTAACAAAAGTTGCCAAAACCATCTTCAGAGGGGCTCGGACGGGTATGGCTATGGAACCTAAAATTAGTGAGTTCCAAGTTCAGTTACATACTATCATAACATCGACCCCCCCTCACCCATAACGAAAGTCCCAATATCAGAGCACCCCAGGGCTCTCAAGGGGTTTAAGTATGGATGTCACATCCAATGAGTCCCACTTGCACTTAAACACAACCATAACATTCACTCCTAACCATCCCCCTATCACTTTCACGAAAACCCATTTAGAGGAGTGCCAGATACGAAACCCACCACCAACAAGTCACACGCGCTCTAGCACACCTTCCCACCAACCCTTTACTCTATCCCCACCGAAAAAAACAAAGTTCCATCATCCTAGAGAATTGCCCAGTACGGAACCCACCACCAACGAGTCCCACGCATACTATAACACCCTAGCTCGAAGCCCCACCCTGTCACGACTCCATCCCTATCGAAAGAACTACCAGAATCCCTCACATAACCTCACAATGCCATCAAACGTACGAAGGAAATGATTCCGCGGATCACCCTGTAATGATTTCAGGTCTTACCTCTCGCAACACTCTCTCTTTCTATCTTCACCAAAGTATATCTCCCTCTCAACTTCCATTCGCCTCGTCGATCATACTTTTTGTAACGCTCACATGCAGGGACCATTACTTTTCTTAATTTAAGTAATTAATATGCCAAATTTCATGTTAAAGACATTTTCAAAACCTTTCAAGAGTGGTGTAAATCAAATATGCTAATTAAGAAATCAGAAAAACCACTTGTCATAAAGATTTCTCTTCGAACGTATGCTCATACAATATTTCTAATTCATGAAAATTTGAAGCTGAAGTCACAGCAGAGTACAAAATTCTTGGGGTTATATCTTAACAGTACCCTAGATTGGACTGAACACATCGATAATGTCGGGAAAAAAATCAATAAATCCAATTTTGCCCTATCCAGAATGAAAACATTTTTAGACTTAAAATCACTAATAATTGATCTCAACTACTCTATCATATACAGTCATCCAATACACAATATTGTAATATGGGGAGATGCCAGTTCTATAAAGAGAGTTTTTATTTCTCAAAAAGTGCATTCGTTTAATCTCTAGCTTGAAAGGAAGAGAGTCCTGTAAACCTGTATTTATTGGAAATAAAATACAAACAGTCCCCAGCATTTAAGTGTCTTCTTTACGTGAAGGAAAACATTCATTTGTATCCTACAAATAATATATTTCATGCCTACGCTAGGATAGCAGCACTCAAAACCGGAAAATATGAAAGCACGCCGTCGTATACAAGAGTAAAGTTTTTTAACCTACTTCCCAGTGTTTTAAGGAAAAGCCCATAAAACGTTTCAAAACGCAAATCAAGAATATGCTAGCTTCCAAAGCATACTATGCTGTAACTCATTATCTTACCGATAGTTTTTAAATAATTGTTTGCTTTTAAGTAAAATTTTCCTTTTACCAACAGGTATCTACATATTGTATATACTTTTGCTGACATGTACATGCATTGTAAATGGCTTCCGTATGAATGAAATATTATTATTATTATTATACCCAGAAAATTATGTGATTTCTATTTTATCATTATTTTTTTGACCTCAAGTTCATCGATCTCGAAGAGATAGATAGAGTTATCAATCCTGTCTGTTTGAAATTTCCAGATTGTTTGTTTATTATATTGGCCAACTAAGCACAAATTCCTGTAAAGTATTTGTTTTATTCTTCGGCAATTAAAGTATCATTTTAGACGTCCTAGCATAATCAAGTTATTTACCTACTTGAAACTACTGATGTAATATTTATAATCATCTTGATTATGTAGCAATTCAATTCATATTCAGAAATATCATAAAATGAATGGTACAGGATAATCTTGAATTAATCAATTTCAATTGCCGTGTGTTCATATCCATCCGCTATACATGTTCAATATATAGGTCCCCACCTACAGAGGTACGCATACTTGTATGGTAACAACCTTGAAAGCATGATATTTGTCTGGATGGTGGGTGCTTTGTTTGGTAATCAATCTGATTGTATATTTATAGTGGTTCTATGCAATACTGTAACAATGTGGAATTGTAGCTAACATTTATTGACGTTATACAACGGCGGAGGGAGGGTTTGCCCTCGTAGTAGTTGTTGTCAGCACAATTGGTTGTCGTAAAGTGCGATGAAAGTCCCAGTGTGAGTCCACCGTTATTATTAATACAAACGTTGCATCTTTTTATAACTGAATTACTTGCCTTTCGTAGAGATCACCTACCAATATTGTTGAAAGCTTCGCAGCAGCTCGAAGTTCATCCATTGTAGCATAAGTTTGTTTGTAAACTTTGTCCTTCACTAAAAATCTAAAACCGAAAGATCGGGAGATCGTGGTTTCCATAAAACAGGGGCATTTCGTCCTATCCAAGAATTAGGGAATATTCCATCTAGATAATTCCGAACTAATAGAAAATAATGGTTCTGACATGATGGCGCACCCCATCATGTCGGAACCATTGTGGATTTCTTCGAGTATCTAGTTTCAAATTGTCCAACATTTTTTCTAAATCATTTATAAGAAACTGAACATAGAGTCGCCTGATAAAGTTTCCTTAAAAACAAATGGTCCAATAAGTGTTGAGCCCATAACACCACACCAAAAGTTAAGCCTGAACTTAATTTGTGGTCTTCTTTGTTCAGCATAATATGAATTTTTTTGCATCCATAAATGTTCATTATTTCGATAAAACATGCCACAATAAGTAAATCTCATTTCCTCTCTCCATAATATTTCGAAAGGAAATCTTGAACGTACTGGCACATATTCCTAAACCACGTATAAAATTCCAGACGTTGCTCAGGATCCCAAGGATGAAGAGTTGGGGACAATGATAATGATGGGTGGAATTTATGTTTTTTTTAGCACCCTTACCAACGTGCTCATCGAAATACCAGCTTCTTCAGCAGTCTCTCTGGTGGACATTCTGGGATTTTGATACACATTTGCCTTTACCTCTGCATTTTCATGTATTTTAACATTGTTTTAATTTTTTGTTTTGGTAAAACTACTATAGGTTGCCAAATTATCATAGAGCATTTTAAAAGTTAGCAATGACAATGGTCAAAATGTCTGTTAAAATAATCTCCAGCACGTCTTACAGCATTTTTATTGCATCTTACGTGGCACTCTGCAATATCGCGTTTTTGGTACAAAAACTGTTTCAAGTAAATAAAGTGTCAAAATAATACAATAGTATTATTTGTTACTACGGTAACCAAAGTAACAAAGGCATATTTTATTTGATTTTTTCCATAGATAATAGACTAACCCCCTTGAGGTTATACGTGAATCAGAAAAAAATCAAAAATGCCCATAAGAACTTTGACTCTATAAATAATCCTATTATATGCTAGATCACAAGAATCGAAATAAAATTATTTTTAATAGGGATAAAGTTTAATATAGTTCACATTTAAAAAAACAAAAGCGTATGACAGGTGTGACAAAAAAATAGATAATTTTATTTAGAATAAAGATTCCCACATAATGTTATAAGTCGCTTCGCATTCAAATCCACACATGAAGTCTTGCGTTTAGAAAAATGTCAGATCATGTCACTGAATCGATTTCCGAACAGAGAAATTCCAGATCAACGAAAATTCTCAAGATTTTAAAATAAATTAATAAATTATGGTAGTTTCAAGAAGCTTACAAGAAAGCATAGTCAATTTAATGAAGAGGTGGAGTTAGGCGTTCATCTCGAGACTGTAGATCGTGTACGTACGTTCCGCAAAAAGTGCAATCTCTGGAGCAAAATGGTCGCGATCGAAGAATTGAATATTGCTGTTTGTATTTAGAGGGAATGGTACTTCCTATAGAAACATAATTTGGTCTGATGAGTATACTTTTAGTAATAATGGCATTTATAATAGAAACATCCATCGGTACTAGAGTCAGGAAAACCCTAGAATAGAAAATAATGTTCAAATAAGATTAACTGCCAATGTCTGGTACGGTATTTGGGGCAATCGAATTATATGACCATTTTTTATTGACGGAATACTTACTCGAGAAAGATATCATGATCTTTTGAATGAAAATATCGAGAACTTTTTAGATGGACTACCCCTTGATGAACTCAATAGAATTTATTTGCAACAAGATGGTGCTCCTCCACGTAATGCCGCCACTTGACATTGGGGGTTACCTTAGATACCAAGTTTATCTAAACCAGTCACAGAATGAAAACTACCTCAGAAGAAGAATAATCGAGGTTTTTCGAGAAATACCTCTAAATGTTACAATGAACGCCATTTACGGAGTGATTAGAAGGTGCGTGCTGTGTATTTGTCAAGGCGGCAAACAATTTGAATAATAATTTTGTTGAAGATTTCACTAGTATTTTAAAGGGCATTTGCTAATAATTACGGAATTACTTGTTGAAAATTAATGAATAAATATTAGGTTATGTTATGCTGTTGAATTCAGAAAAAAATTACAATATGACGTAAAAATAAACACATGTTTCCATTAAGAAAAAAAAGTTGACTATCGCTGTCACTAAGTGCAAAGATAAAAAAAATTAAAGTTGATGACATCTTGTAGAGTATATCAAACCATTATTTTTTTTTAATTTCTAAAATCTGCCAACAAATAACGAAGTTACAACGTGGGGCGTTTTTTACGATACAGCCTGTATATAGATATAGGTACAGGGTGTCCCGATAGTGCGATCTCGGTTGATATCTTGATAACGGCTACTGACAGAAAAAAATCAAATACCATTAGCTGCATAAACGAAAATTATTTTCATTTATACAGGGTGTCTCAAACATTTGTAAAGAGTCAAATTTATGTTTTTTCTTATGGAACAACCTGTTTTTGCATATTTGGATTCTGCTGGTAATTCTAGGCATATTTTATGTACAATGTCCTATACCTAAATCTGATAGTTTTTTCTTTTATCAGCCATTAAAAAAAAATTATATTTTTCTTAAATGTCATGTCCCATTTGCTTTTTGATACAGGATTATGATTTTGGCAGGAAAATTACTGAAACTACGGCTTAACTTTTAGCGTCAATAAAAGTTGTGTCCCTAATAAGTGCCAGAAATAAAAAAATTCAAATTCAAAATTCTTAATTTTTTAAATGGAATGTCGATTTTTTCTTTATTTTATATCTACTATTGGTGACTCAAAATGCTTCTTTTCGGTATATACCTATCTATTATATATATTTATATATTTTCGAGATATTTACATTTTTGTTTTTATTATTTGGTTTTGAATAGAATTTGCCATGGATTGTATTTTATTATTGACTTTTAGAATTAATGCACAGTAGAAGATGGAAAATAAAAATAAAATTAAAATTCAGTCCATCGTATTATACTGAAAATCGCGACCTAAAGGATGTGGAGATGTACTGGTTGGCCTAGACACTCCGAAAGTAAAAGCAAATGAAAAAAAAATGTTTTCATCACGAAGTATTAAAATAATTGTGTAACGGTGTTAAAATGAGAAAAATAAATTTTTAGAGACAAGAAATGATTACCATGATTTATGTTTCCGAATGCTGAACGTCATCTTAATAAGTTAGAGTTTGCTAGACTGAAAGAACGATTTGAAAGAACTGTCTGCGTCGATTACGAACAAAAATAGGAAAGTTAAAGGAGGACCATGAATGAAGAAAATGAATATCTCGTCCTTCAAGCTGTAATTGAAAATCCCAGTATTTCAGCTAGACAGATACAAAAAGAGATAGGTATTAAATCCATTGCAAATAAAATAACCAAGACGTAGAAATTTCACCCGTACCATATTCAATTTGTTCAGGAACTGGAACAAAATGATTTTGAAAGAAGACGCTAAACGCTATGACAGAAGCTCTGTTAAATAAATAATAACTTTAGGTGACCTTGTAATATTTAATTTCACAGCCAACCGCTTCACTAGCTTAGCAATTAGGTATTGTCATTTAGTCTAAAATATCCAAATATCTTTGAATCGGTAGTATTTAGGTATAGGGAATGATAATACCAAACGTAAGAAAAATTGAAGATTCATAGATTACCATGAAAAAATACAGGGTGTTTTATTTGATATAAGTGAGTTATTGGGTTCTGAATTAGTCGGAATCAGTTGGTCGATTTTAAACACCTTGTACAACAACCAGAAGTTCCCTCATATTCTTAATATTGAGATACATTATGGACTTCTGGGGTTAAAATTTTAATTCTTTATATGAAAAACTAAAAGAGATAGACCGGGATAAATATGTTTTTTGAGATTTTCTTAAAAAAATGTCACTAGTTTGAAAACTATCAAAAATAATGATGCAGTATGTTTATGGAACTTACCTTTAATTTTAAAGAAGAATTCAAAAATTAACAAAAAAGTAGTATGTTCCTGTATGTCCTATTACAACGTCATTATTTTTGATCGATTGGAAATTATGAGAAACAGATGTACGTTTATTTTCAAAATAAATAGTAAATAGTTTTCTAGAAACAGTTAGATCAAACCCTTCGTGGTAGACACTGTATATATTCTTGTTTTGGTTTCTTGAGCCTGCCAATTTATTTGTTTTTGATTAAATCTAGTTCATGTAATTGTTTTAATCTATGGTTTATTTCATGTTAATGTACAAAACATTTCGACCATTCTTTGTGATCTTTTTCAATTCGGGGACTAAAAATTAATTATTCATTCAGCATTAATTACAACATATTAATACATATTATTTACACATACCTTAGATATATTATTTAAATATAAAATAAATAATCTTTAAATTTGTTCTTGTTTTTTACATTTTTAGTTTTTTTTTCTCCATTTTATTGTCAGATTTTTCTGGATTGCTTTCAATTCGCTTTTAAATAAGGTAGGTATTATTTTCAATATGGTGGAAGGCAACACGTCCTAAAGCTAGCAGAGCAAGTTTACAGAATCCAAAATAAACATTGGGTGCTTGTAGAGCTAATTAAGTATTAATTACCTATGTGCTTTATTCCGAAATTAATTGTTCTTATAGTCTTTTGGAAAATGGCTGCTTGTGATAGCTTTAGACTAAAGCAACCCTAAAAATCGACTATTTTACAAATTATTTTTTTGTGCATGTAGAGCTAATTAAGTACTAATTAATTGCTGTATCTCTGTATGCTCTTATAGTTTTTTGGAAATTCGCTGCCTTGCATTTAAAAATGAACTATTTTGAGAAAATCTTATTTGGTGCCTGTAGAGCTAGTTAATTGCTAATTAATGTAGTAATCCAAAATTAAGTTCTCTAAGGGCCGATTTCATAATGAATCCTTAATGAGAGATTAGTTAATTCTCCAATTTGTTTAAGTCATATCTCGATGATGGAATAAAAATAGTGCATTTTTCAATAGCTTTTACAAAGTTAGTTACCTTTTCTTTCGTTTTTCTAAAGTTACTTTGAATAAAATGTCCAACCAAAAAAATTATGATTTTTTTAATCTAGGATTAAAATTAATAAGAGATTAAATTTGATTATGAAATCGGCCCTGATAGTTTTAAGAATAATGGCTGCTTTGCTAGATTTAGATCAAAGCCTAGCAAAATAACCTTAAAAAATCAACCTTTTTGAGAACTTCTTTATAGTTCATATAGAGCTATTTAAGTGCTGTATTCCGAATTTAATTGCTGTTTTAGTTTTTCGGAGAATGACTGCTTTACTTTGAAAAATCAACTTTTTGAGAAAATCTCAATTGGTGCTTGTAAAGCTAACTAAGTGGTAATGAATTGCTGTATTCCGAGATTATTAGCTTTTAAAGTTTTTCTGGAAATAACTGTTTTGTTTTTAAAAATCAAATTTTTTGGGAACGTTCCTTCAAGACAACTAGAAAGGAAAATTTTGCTTTTGTGGGGATATTTATAGCTTTAAAGGTACAACGGGAAACCTGAAAGACCTTTAGGTAGATTTTTTTAGGATAGTTTACCTACCTACCTACTTTATGTAATCCAATTAAGGAATGTAAGAAATACGTAAATTTTGTTGAATTTCTTATAGGAATTACTTTAAATAAAAGTTACTAAAGTAAAGATTATATATTTTTGCTCTGAGATTGACAATCTCTCTCATTTTTTAGAATCTATAAGAGCAATTAATTTTGGAATGCTAGCTTTAAAGCAGCCATTTTTCAAAAAACCATAAGACCAAATTAATTTTAAAATACTGAAATCCAAACATGATTTTCTCAAAAAAAATGATTTTTAAAAGCTCAGCAGGCATTTTCCGAAACAACATAAGTGCAATTCATTTCGGTATACAGCAGTTAAGTACTACTTAATTATCTCTACAAGCACCAAACAAGATTTTATCAAAAAAAAGTTGATTCTTTATCGCATAGCAGTCATTCTCCGAAAAACTATAAGAGCAAATAATTTCGGAATACAACATTTAATTAGCCATACAAACGCTAAAGATAAAGTTCTCAAAAAGTTGATTTTTAGCAAAGCAGCCATTTTCCAAAAAAAAATTAAGAGCAATTAATTTCAGAATACAGCACTTAATTAGCTTTACAAGCACCAAATGTGTATTTCTGATTCTGCTCACTTTGCTCTGATAGCTTTAGGGACGTGTAGACAACGAAAACCGTTAAAAAGTGACGTAACCGGTTATTAGATAGCTGACATTTGATGTGTATATTGTAGTATATATGTTAGGATGAAACACCGATTTCGTCCAATGGCCGAAGAAAACGGCCAAAACGCGTTCTGGCCCCCAGCAAATTGACAATGTCCGAAATATCGCTTTCTAGCCTTTTTATATAGACCAGGACGCGTTCTGGATCTCTCACGACTTCCAGAAAGTGAAGATAATGAATAATTCGCGTACTGGCCTTCTGAAAAAAGCCAGAACACGTTCTGGCATTCGCAGCAATACCAGAACGTGTCGAGCACATAAACGAAACGCACAAAAGCCGAATTCGTTCTTGTCTCAACATGTACTCTGGCTCAGTCTATCTGCATTTGCAAAAAGATACGATCAAACACTTGCAGGAAACTGATGAGTTGCGTTACTTTTGCACTACTGACGAATTATTTGACATCATTCATTCAGCGCATATAGGGACAGGACACAAGAGATTACGAGGTTTGTTATTGTTTTCTACAGTTTTTCACTGGGATATAAATCTATTTATTTCTTTATTTTCAGCTATGGATTGTGAGCTGAAAAGAAAATATTGTAACATAACGCGGCAAATAATTGAGGTTTATTTATCGCTTTGCGAATAATGCCAATTAAAAAAGAAAGTGAAAAGAAAAGGTTTAGTTGTAAAGCCAATTGCAACAGATGACATGAACTCTCGCTGTCATGTAGATTTAATTGACATGCAAAGTGAATCAGATGATGATTTTCGTTTTATCCTCAATTACCAGTACCACTTAACAAAATTCACTGTGCTAAGAGCATTAAAAACAAAAACAGCTGAAGAAGTTGATTATCATTTAGTAGACAATTTCTGCTTGTTTGGAGCCCCCATGATTCTACAAAGTGACAATGGCAGAGAATTTGCAAACCGCATAGTACACAATCTTTCTGAAATGTGGCCCGGTTTGAAGCTGGTGCTAGGAAAACCTAGCCATTCGCAAAGTCAAAGGTCGGTGGAGAGATCGAATCAGGATGTAAGAGACATGCTAGTCACATGGATGTCTGATGAAAACACAAAGAAATGGTCTGAAGCACTGCGATTTGTGCAAAGTAATAAAAATCATTCCCTGTACACAGGAATAACTAAAAGTCCTTATGAAGCTATGTTTGGCACGCCTCAGAAGGTTGGGCTCAAAGATTCATCACTTCCAAAGGAACTCTTGGCGAATATTGAAACAGAAGAAGAGCGGAAAAAGTTGTTTGATCAAACAAATCCACGCATACGTGAGGACGGTCATTTGCGCTTAGATGAGGAAGATAATTTGTCAAACAGAAGAAACACTGAACATGAAGAACAAGGAAAATATATGTGTACCATTTGCACAAATTAAGTTTTAGACACGCATCAATTTTCATTGTGTTTCTTGCTCGTTCATAATATTTGTGGGACAACTAAGGAAGGAAATGGAGGAGGTGAACAGAACAGAAACAGAACATGTAACCAATGTTTGAGAAGTGAAAAATTAAATGATGTACGGGACCAGGCCAAAAGTGGCCTTGAAAAGAAAGCTTGCCACCCATTGATGTAGGAAGAACTGTTATTGTTCGAGTGCCTGATGTTGACAGAGGTAGGCTTGCCCCAAGAAATGTGTTAGCTGTTGTACTTGGTTTTAACGACAGTGGACTTTATCAGCTTGGTAGGTAAATGAATTCGGATTGAATGTTTAACCCAATTTTAAATCAATTTCCAATTACGAAAGATGGAACTTTGCAGTCGCTGTATGGTCGTATTGAGTTTACCTTAGCCGACTCCGACTTTATTGATATTTCATCAGTTCCGTCAACGTCTGTATCTCTTCGTACTGTTTCAGGCCTAGCATCCGGATCGACACAGGGCTTTATACAGTGTAGCTCCAAACGTTATTGCATCAACAAAAAATGTGCTTGTAGGGTGAAGAAAGTAATTTGTAACAGCAAATGTCATAACAACAGTTCATGTAAAAATAAATAATTATATAGATACAGATATATATGCAAAAAATGTATTTTATGTTGAAATCGTTCTTTTTTGTATTATTCA
The DNA here is from genome assembly GCA_958507055.1 of Crioceris asparagi. NCBI lineage: Eukaryota > Metazoa > Arthropoda > Insecta > Coleoptera > Chrysomelidae > Crioceris > Crioceris asparagi. The sequence continues at coordinate 41,203,579 of OY293831.1, forward strand.
TAAAGAATAAAAATATTTTGGTTTTTGAACTTGTTCTTTAAGCTCGACGCGTTCTGGTATTGCTGCGAATACCAGAATGCGTTCTGGCTTTTTTCAGAAGGCCAGTACGTGAATTATTTAACAACTTCGCTTTCTGGCAGTCGTGAGAGATCCAGAACGCGTGCTGGTCTATATAAAACGGCCAGAAAGCGATATTTCGGACATTGGCAATTTGCTGGAGGCCAGAACGCGTTTTGTCCGTTTTCTTCGGCTATTGGCCGAAATCGGTGATTGATCCTAACATATACATTAGTTTTTCTATACCATGTTTTATAGCTTATTGTATTTATTATTTTATGCGAATCATTTCAAATTTTTCTCGCTAAAATAAATTTTTCTCTGTTGTTAGGATTTCTGATTCATTAAAATTGAGTTAATGTTTTTTGGTAGTTTGGTGGTCCGTTACAGTCTGTACATGGTACCTATTTAGAACATAGTGTGGGTGATTTTGTTTCTGACTTCATTTTACTATATGTTGTGTTTAGTAGGTTGATAGCTTCATTACTTACTTGTATATTGAGGTTTTGAAAAATTCTTGTTATTTATTTGGTAAGCTTTCTACGTTTAGTTTTTTAAGATATTTTTTTTATTTGATGTGTTTATTTGTGTTGTAAATAACTGAAATTTTGAATTTAAGATAAACAGATAGATTTTCGGATTAACTGTGTTAGAAGTGTTTTTGCTTAGGTTATAGATTTTTCTCGGTAGAGAATATTTTCATTTTCCATAAACCAATGTTATCCAACAGTAGTTCATTTATCTGTTCACCATTTACCAGAAGATGATTATTCATTGGGATTACACACTTGCTGGTGCTCTTATTTTGTCAACGAGAATTTCATCAAGCTCATATAATTTGTGGAAAAAATAAACAGATATATGGCTGAAGAAATTTTGCATCGAGTACATTCAACAACGGCAAATTCTGAACTTGAAATTTGCGCAGAGATGCACAATGTGATTTTCATATCTTTAAAGGATTTATACGTGATGATGTCTGGCGCAAGGTGTTATAGTTTGTAAGATGCCACTTTAAAATCAGCAGTAAAAAACTGTTTACGATATGAAAAAGTGAAAGCAATAGATGACAGCAACGGAGGAATATTTTTTCTCGATGCACCCGGCAGAACAGGTAAAACATTTATAATTTCATTAATTTTAGATACGATTCAGACACAAAGTCAAATAGCGCTGGTAGTAAGATTGCTGGTACATTATTAGAAGGCGGACGTACCGCTCATTCAGCGCTCAAACTGCCATTGAATTCATAAACAATAGATTAATGTAGCATGTAATATTATCAAAACATCAGCAATGACATAAGTGCTACAAAATTGTAAAAACAAGCATAGGGGGCATTCAATCGAACATTAAGAGATTTGCGCAGCAATCAGATCCTTTTCGGAGGCGCAACGATTCTAGTGGTTGGAGATTTTTGCCAACAACAACAATGCCAGTCATTACCAGATGCTGATGAGATAAATGCTTGCTTGAAAACATCAAATTTATGGAGAAATGTGAGGAATCTCAAGTTGACAACGAATATGCGAGTGGTGTTACAAAATGATACATGGGTCGAAGTGTTCTCAAAGGCATTATTGTAAAAATAACAGGAATTTTCTCATGACCAACGTGTACATTGGTCATGAGAAAATATCAGTTGATACTTTTACAGGCCTTTTCGTTTCCACCAATTTTTTGTCAGCTCACAACGTCAAAAGAAGAATTACTTTCGAATGTATTCCTTAATATTGGTGCAAATTACAATAACCATGATTGGTTGAGCGAACGAGCCATTCTAGCGATGTAAAATAAGAATGCAGTTGATTTGAATATAAAAATTCAGAGACGATCGATTTCATTGCCGATTCAATGAAGTTTTCAAATATCCATATGAATTCCTAAATTCATTAGATTTGCCAGGATTACCGCCACACAATTTAAACCTTGAGGTTGGATCGGTGCTAATCATGCTTAATACGAAATCTATATCAGCCAAAATTGTGCAACGAACAAGTCTCGCTGTGATTGAAACTAATATAATAAGTAATAGTGTGGTTATTCCAAGAATACTATTGCGTGTCCAGTTTCCGGTGAGCCTTGCATATGCAATGACAATAAATAAATCCCAAGGTCAAACGTTAGAAGTGTGTGGAATGAACCTTGAATTGCCAAAAATATTGTACACTATATACCATTACAGTAGAGTTCTCACGTATGATCAAATTTTTGTATTTTAAGTGTTATTTTATTTCATTACATGGTCGTACCACAGCTCAAATGAGCTGTGGTCGTACTAAAAACGGAAGATTTTGTCTCATTGTTTCATTGGGTACGTGCGAATCCGGGACGGAAAGCAAGTCTAAATATAAATTTCTACTTCATCAAATTTAAATATGTAATGAAAAATATTCTCGAAAAATCTCGCTAGCAGTCTTTATTCCAAAACATATTTGCAAGAATCTATATCTACCAAATGGGGAACCAAAAGTACGTAATTTGGAGGATGCTTCAACCAGCGAAATACTCAAAAATCCTGTTGCTGCATCTAATTTAATGGAGCATGTATATTCATTCAGAAGTTATGATTTAAGGTTTTGGATTTAAGCGCATCCGTTAGTAACTGTCAGAAGTAAATGAGCTAGGAGAGTTCTGGCCCAAAATCGGTCAATTTTACATGTAAATTCCCATAAGGAATTCTAAGGTCAAAAATAGCGAAATTGGCGCTATTTGACCTTGAACTACTTCCCGCGCTCTGGTAAGCCACGCCCCCTCGGCGCAATCTGGCGGGGGAACAGGCAGCTGACGCCATCTTGGAAGCGGGGGAATTGACAGCCGGCATGGGATGCAAAGAATTTGTCATCAGACATCCAAGGAGCATAGTCATCCAGAAGTCGCAGGTAGCGTCAACATCGTCGAGCAGTTGGATTGAGGATGACGTCATGCTGGCAGGAATGAAATGTTCTCACGAATCTCGCTGAATAATCAACAACTCAAATATAACATGCTTCGGTAATATCACAGTTGTGATAAGAGCTAGACCGCACCCACCGCAAATTCTTGTCGAATATTACAACGACATGCTTCGGTGATAACAGTCGGCTGTTATGATAAGAGGTTGAATGAATGCTAGAATAATTATTTCTACAAAATCAACATTATACTTTATTTATAAGGTACATAAGGATCATATATTTCTTATCATTTGTTTATCACACATGTAATAATGAATTTTATAATATCAGTAAACAAGATGTGGAATTGATTTAAATTAATATGCATATTTCTCATAACTATGAAAAAGGTACAACTATCAAGAAAAATTAAGCAAGTATCTCAACAAATGAGTGAAAATGAGAGAAAATGGTACAAATATCAAGAAAAATGATGTCAGCAGGATTGGTAGAGTTAACATCAGTGCGCATGCGTGCACAATGCTATATAAAGGTTGGTATCACAAAACTTACTCATTCAGTCAGTGACTTCCGTATGAGTAAGATGTGTCTCTTCAATAATTTAGTGAAACAAATTGCAGCCATATTAGGACTTATATCATCACAGTATGATGATAATGAGGCTCGCAAAGGATTAAAAGAGTGTGCTAAGGCGCTAAAACGCATTAAAGATGCTAAGAGATATGCCAAGAGTGTGGGTGAGAAACAGCATCTAGAAGCATGTTCAAGAAATATCCGAACCTTGAGGAATCAGATTAAAGCTGAAGGAAAGAAGGGAACAGGGCTAGTTTCTAGGCCAAATACTGCAAGAGATCGAGTTTGCTGGAACGAAAATGAGTCAGCATTTGACGGACGCATTCGCACAGGAATCATCTCTAACCTCCAACATAAAGACCCCTTCACATTCCTTCAAGACTGTTTTAAACTCTTTAGACCTCGTATAATCAATGCTCTGAGGAAAGATGAAGCCATCAAGGTCAACGTAGTATTCGGAGGCGAGTTTGAAATAGTGAAAGGTGATCGAGTGTTAACAGAATATAAATATTTCACTACCTCCAATTCACCCATTTATCGTGAGACAGATATCGAGAAGTGGTTCATCTCAAAGGTCATCACCCCCCTCCTCAAAGATTTAGAAGAATTTCAAGAGAGAGATAGTGGATGGGCACTGAAGCGAGTAATGAATTTAGGAGTGAACATTAACAAATTTACACCCCAGCTGGGCTCATCATATATTGAGCTACCTGAGCAGATTAAGAAGAAGAAATCCTGCATTAACGTTAACGTTAACGTTTTTTTACCAAAAGGAGTTAATTGATCCATCCAGAACTGCGATCAACCCTTTAAATTATATTTGGTTTTATTATGGTCAAGACACATTCTAAACTGATCTTATAATCAAAAAGGTAGCTTTGTCACTGAATGGGGGTAATGTTTGGTTTAATGTTCAATGGGTATGTTATGGAATATTGATCTTGCCTATACGACTTAATAAATGTTTGTGTTGTAATTATCTTCTTTAATTTTCACTGAATCAATAATATTCAATTCAACAGCATTGTTCAGTAGCTTAAACCTATAATTGAATCTTCTGAAACAAAATAAATTTTCCTTTTCTCCAGTATATGTTGCTAATTGTTCATTAGTATCAACCTTGAAATCAATAAATGATTGCTAATTTACAAATGAATTAATTATACAGTCATTGTTTCTAGAAATGTTATTGGTAATTTCTATAAATAAAATATGCTGACTGATTGTCATTAATGTTTCTTTTACTTCGACAAACATTAGATTTTGTTATTTACAAATTCTACACAATAGTCCGTATGCCAGACATGCATTAATTGGATGATTACGATCACACCTGTTGCAACCTTTGATTACTTTACCTTTAATATTAGGTATTTGTTTTATTCATGTACCTGGAAGCATTCCGATTGTTTCATTCTTGTTGTATGATTTGGCACAGAATAAACTTGAATATTTATCTTGGGCTGGTTCAGGTACCTGATGTTTTTGGTTGATTGCATTTATCCCTTGTTCACTTGTGTCAGATGTAATTCTTCCTTTATATTGCATCTTTCTCAAGTTTTGTCTATACTTTGCCTTTCGATGCAGGATTTGATGACTGTCGATATTGTTTCTTCGTTTTACAGTTGTTTCGCACGTAATTCTTCAACTTTGATTTCGATAACAATCATTGTTCTATGATGTTATTTTTCTGATTTTCTTCTCCAAACTCTCATTGATTATATCATTTTTTAGATCAGTGATGAAATGTTCTTATTCTTGCCGGGATCCGATGAATTTGAGTTTTTGTTACGACAAATTCTTTTTTGGTGTGAAATAATTTTGGAACTTTTCTTTTAATATTGCAGTTTTATTTCTAGCTCGCTTCTACTCCCTTCCAATGTACTTTTTCTTGTTCAACATCCAATTCTGCTACCGTTGAATGTAGTTCAAAAATTTGTATCCATGCTTTCCAATTCTCTGCCATATTGTCTTTTAAATTAAGTGTTCGAATGGTGTTTCTGTCCATTATCATTAATTTTGTGGACCAAAATTACATCTGCTTTCTGCATACTGAATGCGCCATTTTTTGATACCATCTAGATAGATCAAGAGACGGTACAGGATCAACTTTTTATTAGTCTATGGGATCAACAGACGATAGATAAAATATATATAAACGCATTAACTGACTTTATTTAAGAACTACTACTACAGCTACGGTTGTATATGCAAATTTTTATACTTGCATGTTTGCTCTACAAGTGATAGAGCTTATGAAGAAACGACATGGAAACAGGAGGCATCAAAAATAAATTTTTGGAGACAGCTCTGCAATGGTGATGACCAAAATATATAGGGAGACGGATTTTAAACTGTTATGGAACCCCGGTCACACAAACAGGTCATGAAATGGAATAGCACGTAAGTTTGTTTATAGTTCATTTTTTTGCCACTTCAAAAAAGGAAGAGAGAGCCCTTATTTCACGTCCTACAATAAAAAGTGACAGAACAAAAAGATGCAGAATTGTAGCAGTACTGCTTTGGTACTATTTTTTATACTTATATTGGATCGTTTTCAAGAAAGAAAGAGTTTTTATACACGACCGTAGCTACTACGTCCTCTAGCGGTATAGTTAGAAACTTGAAAATAATTTCCAGCAATTTCCTACTGTCAATTTCCTTAAGAAGATTTTTCCCCATTATCCTACGAATATTACTTTCTGAGATATGCTACCTGTCCACCTTTAATGAAATACCCTGTATATTATATACTTATAAACCTTCCTCTTGAATCACTCTATTTATTGATGAAAATCGCATTAACAAGTGTTGCCTAGTTTAAAACATCTAAGCGTACAGACGGCGAGAAACGACTTTGTTTAAACTATTTCGAGATGACCTAGCAGAAAGAACATGGTCATTTTCTACGAGAATGAAAATTGGCCAAACTTCTTCTCCTAAGAAACCTTTTAATATAAAGATGTAACAAACTAGTGATAGAGGCAGAAAACTTACTTTTGTTTGCACGGAAGACTTTGTGTGGTAATAACATTGGATATTAAAAATATTATCAATAATACCTAGTAGAAATGATTCCTAAAAACCTGATAAAAATGAGTTTGGTAACCGTTATAATAGCATTACAACTCTCAGATAGAAAGCTTATCAGTATTGCTGTGGAATTATAAGAAGATTAAAATTTTTGTACCATTCATTGATGGGCAGTTGCCATTTAACACATCAAAGAAAAAATACTAGGTTCTATTTGAAATATGCTGCTATAATCCTATAAATTGTGCTGAGGTGTGGACTATTTTCTTGATAACCTTATATTATCAAGTTTGTACATGTCCTAAATATAAGAATTTGATTAAAGTTAAATACCCCAGAGTAGGATTTCTGCTGGGTAAATCAAGTAAATCACCCTTATTATATAAAAATCTTTGATTATGAACCAGCATAAGGAATTGTTTTTTCTGAGCAAGACCATTTATATACTCACATAGGCTTTTTTCCAGCCATCCGCATCATCAAGTCCACAAAAATAGCCACAGTGAGATGTGTGAATATAATTTTCATATAGAATTTATACCAGCTACTAGTCAATTGGAAGGTATTGTACCATAACCTTCCAGTATGTGGTATCTTCTCTGCAACTAAGTATTGTTGTTCACAAAATGCTCTCAGAGGGAAAGCAATATCTGTGGTTACATTGCAAATAAAAACAGCTGCATTTGATCTACAATTCAATATCACAGTGAAATTGCAATAAAATTAAATAAACACATTATCCACCTATTCGCTTTCTCGACTGCAGCAAGAATCATTGCTTTTACACAGTTATCAACAAATACCACGTCCAAATCTGCTTCCGAACGACCAACTAGTGTGCTTATGACACCTTTCAATCCAGCTGATATGATGGTGAAAGGTCCATTCAAATTATCTACCCATCCCACAATAGGTTCCCGCAGAGTGTTAACAACTATGAACAAAATCGAAAGAAACCAAAGTATGTCTCAAGGACTCATAGATCATATTTATCCAATTCATCACACTTTTTGACTTAAATAGAATAACCTACCAACAGACGGTCTAAGAATAACCAGAGGCACCTTGTCTTGGCACACATCCACAGCAGCTGCCTCAGCCAGGCGCTTGGAGAAGGTGTATGTGTTGGGCATAGGAAATATGCACTTTTCTGTCAAGGTCTGAAGGTACTCTTCTCTACGCTCTGCCAATTCCACTGCTACCCTCCAATCGAAATCGAACGGATAGAACTCCTCTTTTATGACTGGCTGTTCCAAATTGCAGAAAGCTGTGGAAACGTGTAACATAACCGCCAAATGTTGACATCTAATGGCCAGCTCTGATATTTCTCTTGCGCTACGGGTATTAGTAAGGATAGCTTCTTCTAGTGGATCATCAAAACGTACTGAAGCAGCGATATTGAAGATGACGTTCACGGTATCCAAGAGCAACGTCTCATCATCCAAACTTATACCTGAATTATGATTAGTTTATTTAAAAGCATATTGTGTAATCATCTACTTACCCAGTTTCAACTTAGTAACATCTCCTAAGATAGGTTTAACTTTATCAATAGCTGAAGGATTTTTTGACTTCAGTACATCGAAAACCTTAAAAAACATCATCACAAATTCATAATAACTAATTTTACCTCATGGCTATGATGTTATACTATGTTAATTGGATGAATGGAAGTATATTTATTGTGATTGAAAATAGTAATAAATAATATTATAATTATTAACTGTAATTAGTTTTAGAACTGATGGCAAAGTTAATATGGTTAAACACACATGGGAAACAAAGAAATAATTCAATGAATCCGCACGATGATTCGGAATAAGATTTTCAAATGAAAAAAAAATCGTCATTTCCTGTAAAAAAAATTTTCTGCTTATAACTCAGAAAATATGAGCGATAAAATAACCTATTGCAATTTGACTATTCAAATTAATTTTCTTCTTTTCTTTTACGTTTGTAACAGCAGCCTTTTAGGCAAAATTATGTAATTTTATCAAAAACATTTTTTCCGTGTTGAACGTTTGTTGGTGCAATGAAAAATACAAAATAATATAAATTATATTGGTGCTATTACTTTTGAAGTTATGCAGTTGCATTTAGATTGATAACTTTTGGCACCAACTCCACTAGTACCAGCAACAATAGAATTAATTTTATTATTTTGTATTTTCCAGCGCACCAACTAATAACATCGGTCCAATTTTTTTGTGAAAAATATTAATTTCACACTTTTGAGTGTAACATTAGTCACGAAAATCATTGAACGTTCACTAATACTACAGAAGATAGTACTTATCCTATTACCCACGTATATTATTTGCTTGTTCTTGTTATTATTATTCAGTTATCTCAAAACATTGCGGCGGAAATACGCATAAGTATTTTAGATTTTGATTTTACCATTTTACCACCGCTGTAACTCAAAAAGCTTAACTCTAAGAAAACAATGTTCATTATAAATGTTGATACAAATAATCTGGTCCCTATTTTGACCTTATCATATTTTCAATTTTCGAAAGAAATTGCCTCTTCCACATTGCGAAAATACACATATTTAAAATTTTAACATCGCTGAAATTCGAAGATCGTAGCTCCTTTGAAAAAATGTTGAATTTAAACGTTTCCAGATATTTTCTTATGTTTCTGCTATTGCCACCTCAGACATTAGATTTTCGAGAAAAAATGCCCCACCTTCACCCCACTGTCATTTACGTGTCATCGAGTGTAAAACTAAAGCCTATTACTTTATAAAAGTAATTTATTTAATTTCTCGGATTTTTAGGACAAGGGCAACTTATGATACATCGTCAAATAGGTGAACTATTCAAAGTTGTGCAATGCCATTATGGCTCACATAAGAAAAGAAAAGTTCATGATAGTTATACATAGACAAAACGTCAGGTTACAAAACTATTAACACCATTGGAAAGAGTGAAAAAAGTGGCAATGTTAATGTGCAATTTATTTTGAAATTCATTAAGAAATAAAGGTAGGCAAAAAATAAAATGAATTTCTATAAATTCGGTTTTTTCCGGATATCTCCGGAGCTATTCGGAATTTTCAAATTTTCTAAACGGTGTATTGTTGAAAACATAAAAGCGCAACTTTGACCCAATTTAACCATCTTCGTATTCCTTAGATTTTCCGAGATCCCAATGGTGAGGGTCAAATTTGAAACAGCATTATATATATATATATATATATTTATATATATATATATATATATATATATATATATATATATATATATATATATATATATATATATATATATATATATATATATATATATATATATATATATATATATATATATGAAAAGATGTAAAGATTTCGCTACTGAAAGATATGTACTAAATGACTTCGGTCTTTACACTAGATAGATGGCTATAATGGCTATGTGTGATTATAGCCATCTATCTAGTGTAAAGACCGAAGTCATTTAGTACATATATATATATATATATATATATATATATATATATATATATATATATATGATGAATTAATTTTCCGGGAGAACATCCGTTATTTGTTACGTGCTATCTGGGAAAGTAGCAGACGTTTCGCCCAAGTCTCATTAGGCATCTTCGGAGTATCAGGAGAAAATATAATATGCGACTGTTTATTTGTTATTTCAGGTATGCGTGATATCAGGGGGTACCTGGTGGGTGTGGTCTATTGTGGCAATGGCTGTTTGTTACTTGGTGGTGGCCCGGTAATTAATGCGCGTCGTCCGGGAACTGGTGTCGGTGTATGTTTCGCTATTAGTGATTTCCAGACAATAGGCAGATTCCGAGAATCGTCTCTATTGTTGTTAAGGTGGCCCTGTTTTTCTATTTCAATGGTTTGTTGAATGATTCTTGTTTTATATTTGTCTATATTGGCTATCTGTTTCACGGGATCAAAATCGATTTTGTGGCCTGAAATACAAGAACGTCTCATCCCCAGAGAAAAATCAAGTAGTTGCCCTAAGCTGTATAGTTTACCAAAGATACACAAAGAAAACGCCCCCCTAAGACCAATAGTAAGCGCCATAAACTCACCATTAAAAACCTAGAGAAACACATTGTTAAACTAATTCAGCCGACAGTGGACAAATCCGTCCAAAAACTTTTGGTTCAAAAGTTTATATATATACAGGGTGGGGCAGCTGGCGGTAGTTGGTGAATCGTGGCTGATCTGTTTGAAATAGAGCAAAATTGTTTTAATCAAAATTGTTCACGATCAAGTTGACTACATTTAAAAATCATTTTAAAAGAATTGCCGACTTCCGGTTATACCGGAAACTGGCCATCACTTCATTATTTTAAATGGAAATCCCTGTATTTTTTACATTTTTAAATTCCTTGTTAAAAATAAAGGTCAGTTTGTAGACCATTTGTTGGGCATAAATCTGAAGGTTTCGAAGATATTTTCAGTTTTCTGAAAAAAATGACAGTTGCAGCATCCCAGAAAAATGGCAACAACATGAAAAGTATGAGAAATGAGAAAGTGCAGTTTTTTGCATTTAATTAATTTTGAATCGTTCCCTTATTCAAGGTTGATTTGAAAGTACTAGGACATAGGGTTGCTCTGAAGTGAATTTTTGATTTCAGAAAACTTAATCAGAGGTAACTCGATTTTTTCAAATAGCATGGTACTAAACAAATTACATTAATATATGTGGATTTTAATTCTCTTTCGATTTTATTAATACGTATTGGCACTTAAAATGTATTTGTGAGCAACTGGCAAAAGTTTATCCGTGCCTCATAATCGGTTGGCAGTAATTCCTGATGTAATAATTGCACTTTATACGAATGAATGTGGTTCTTCTTTAATATTCGATCGATTGATCAAGAACTGATATCTAGATTCGAACTGAAAATCCGTCGACTTACGTTCGGGTCTTCGATACCAGCAGCTAATACTCGAAACTCGTGTAGTGTATTTTACACTTCCATTTGAAAAAATCTTCCAAATACCCTCTGAAAACTGCTTTCTTGTGGATGTCTTCTTCTTTCTTGATAAACTCTTGAAGCCAAAAAACAATTCCTTTGGTATTCACCGAGAATAAATACCATGTCTACCATTTCTTCCGTAGATAAGTTCATTTTCAAAATTATACGAGCAAAAAAACAATTTTCATAAAAAAGTGTCTTGCAAAACAAACAATTTCGATTGGACTGTATGTGACATATCAGTTCACTTATTTGTTTCAACGCGCTATATTCCGTGAAAGGGTAAACAGGAAAAAAATTCTCAAGTTTTTGTAAAAATTACATCGAAAGAATTCCTCTTCGCAGGTGGTCAATTTGAACAGTTGCTGTAAGCGATTTACTTGTTATTTCTTATGTATTGTTTTAATTTTTTGGTTTTAATATTATTTAGATTTTATGTTTAATGTTATTGTTAAGTTTCGGAAAGAATTGTTAAAAGTATTTCACAGTTGGCGGTGTAAGAAATCTTCCTAATTCTCTCCAAAACCTTCTTTCTTAAGAATGTCTTCTGTCCGAATTTTTTTTATTAACTCTTGATGCCAATAAAGAGTTCCTGTAGCATTCTCCGAAAATAAAAACCAAGTCTACCATTGATTCAATTGAATAATAAAGTCCTGATAGAAGAATTTGAAGACTTGAGGTCTGAAAATATGAAAATGAAGGAAACAATTAGGAGACAAGATGTAAAGATAGCTGCGCTGGAAAGAGAAGTTAGAAGGAAGAACCTTATAATAAGAGGAGTAAGAGAGTATAAAAAAGAAGACACAGACAAAACAGAACAACTGTCAGAATATTCAACAAAATAGGTGTCAAAGTTGAGCCTGAACGTGACCTTGATCAAATTGGAAAAATTGGAAAGCCAGGAAACGGAAAAGAAAGATTTCTAATAATAAAGTCCATATCGAAAAGAAAAGAAACGATATCCTTAAACAAAGAAAACATTTAAAAGGAACAAATATATGTATTGATGAAGACTACCCGAAAGAGATTGTCGAAGAAAGAAAAGCGCTCTCTCCAAAACTAAAAGAGGCAAGGAAAAAGGGACTCAAAGCAACAATTAAACACAATAAAATGATTATTGACGACCAACTGCAAACAATGAATGACATAAACTCAGCCGACGAAACAAGCACATCAAAGGATAAAAAAGAAAGATTAGAGAGAGATCACCATAAACATCTTCAATAGAAAAACAAACCAACAAAACATATAGAACTTAAAAAAAACTAGATTGGCGATTCAGAAATGGAAAGCCTAGGGATCAGAACAATGGCAACGGAAACGGTAATGCAAAATATCTCAAAAATAAAATGTTAAAGAGAAAGCAAGGATGGACAATTGCAACATGGAATGTAAGGGGAATTAACGGAAAAGAAAAAGAACTCTCACAATAGTTTGAGAGCATGGACATAGATATACTAGCAATCACGGAAACAAAAAAGAAAGGAAAACATGCAGCAGATATGGAAAATGGACATATGGCAATATTGAGTGGAGTTGAACAAAAAGAAAGGGCTAAGTGTGGAGTTGGTTGTTTCATTGAAAACCATATAACACAACACATAAAAACATGACAATTTATATCAGAAAGAGTTTTGAAGATCCAGATCGATATACAAAAAGAAGACAACATAAACATTATAATTCTGTATGACCCTCACGAACATGAACTGGCATCAAAAAAGAATAATTTCTGGGAAGAGGCCACAGATACCGTAGACTGTTGCACAGGTACAGTAATCGTGCTAGGAGATCTGAATGGAAGAGTAGGCATCAGAGATAAAAGCACCAGACATACTATCGCTATGAATGGACAAACAACCCGAAACAATAATGGTACACGAATAATTGATTATTGCTCGCAAAACAACTTACTAGTAATGAACACATTCTTCAAACACAAGGACATACACAAATACACCCGAGTAGTGGCTAGCAGGGACGAAAAATCAATAATAGACTATGTGTTAATATATAAAGGAAAGAACCACAAAATAATGGATGTCAGAGTCAAAGAGGAGCAGAAATCCATAGCGACCACTTCATGCTGACAGCGAAAACAAAAATAGCGGCAAAAAGGAAAGAATGTGGAGAGGACATAGTGAGAAAACTTGCTCGGCGAACAAAAATGAAAACCAACGTATCAGTTAAATCCTATCAACTAAATGATCCTGAAATATCTGAAAAATACACAATAAAGATCAAGGTGGAACTTCAAACTGGACACAACAATAGAGCTGCACGAGATTTGGAAAACATTTAAAAACACTGTACTAAACGTAGCAAATACAGTATACGGGACGACCAAGAATAACAGAAAACAGAAACAAAACCACTGGTGGATCAACGAAATAAAGAGGGAAATCAAAATCAAAAAGCAAAAGTGGAAAACTTACCTTAGTTCAAAGGGGAATATACAATATGAAGAATAAAAAGTACAGAGGAGAAAAGTAAAGGAGCTAGTAATTCATGGAAAGAAAGAAGAATGGAATGAATTTGGAAAAAAAATGGAAAAAGACTACAAATCCAATCAGAAGTTGTTCTTCAAGACACTGAAGAATTTGAGAAATCCAAAATCGTATCAACAACAAATAAAACAAATAAATGACCAAGATGGAAATAAGTTAGTGGATGTAAATGACATACTAGAAAGATGGAGAACATATTTCTCAAGCCTTTTTACCATATATGTAATTGAAAAAGAATACAATGCCAATAACCGAACTAACATCGAGACAAATGAATCCCAAATAACCATAAAAGAAGTGATTGAAGCTATAGCAAGACTCAAAAACGGCGACAGGACACGATAAAATATCGTCAGAAATGCTAAAACATATGGAAAAAAGGGCACAGAACTCCTAACTAATATATGCAATAGAGCACGATAAGAGGGCAAAATACCCAGCGATTGGGAGGTAGGGATCATACTACCCATATACAAGAAAGGTGACAAGCGGGACTGTCAAAATTACCGAGGAATAACCCTTCTGAGCGTGGGTTCGAAAGTATATGAACGGGTTCTGGAAAACGACTTATTAGAGAGGTAGACCATCAAATCGAAGAAACACAAAGCGGATTCAGGAAAGGAAGAAGCACAAATGACCACATTTTCACAATCAAACAAGCTATAGTAAAAACAATTGAAACGGTTTCACAGATGTATCACGCCTACATAGGTCTAAAAAAGGCATTTGACAGCATATCAAGGAACTTAATAGAAGAAACGTTGGTAAGAAGAGCAGTGCCCAATTTACTAATTTGAGCAATAATCAGCCTACACAAGACAAATAGAATGTACGTCAAAACAGATAATATGAGGTCAGAGGAATTCACAACCAATGCTGGACTTAGACAAGGTGGAGAGTTAAGCCCAGCCTTGTCATAGATGATGTCACAAAGGAGACTAGAAAGGAAACTAGCAAATTCTACACAGGACATAGACAACTGAAGCCTGTGTACTTAAGGGAATGTCTGTTTGCAAATGATCTTACTATTTTTGCGAAAAATGAGACAGACCTCGTTAAGAACCTAAAAGTATGGGAAAATAAATTGACACTGAAAAATCTGAAAATAAATGAAGAAAAGACAAAAATAATGATAACAAGCAAGGAGGAGAGAACAATTGAATGCAGGATAAACAACAGCAAAATAACTAGAGTGAACGACTTCAAATATCTTGGAATATATATAAATGATAAAGGTTCACAGTGCACCGAAATTAACAAGAGAATTGAGAATGCATTAAAACTATACCATACAATCAAAAACACATTACTAGGCAGGAATGAGATATCACGAAAAACCAAGATAAATATATACAGCACAGTATTTGTACTGATCCTAACAAACGGAGCTGAGAGCTAGGTGTTGAATAGAAAACTGAAGGGAAAAGTTCAGATCATCGAAATTTTTGTGGAAAATTCTAGGAGTCACTAGAAAAGATAGACTACGAAATGACGATATATGGGAAAGTCTAGGGGTTGAACCAGTAATTTCGAAAATAGAAAAAGCCCAACTTAGATGGTATGGACATCTAATACGAATGGACAACGCGAGGCCAGTTAAAATGGTACACCTAACGGTAGACAGGGTTTTTCGATTATATACAGGCTGTTTCAAATTCGAGTCTCACCATTGGGATCTCGGAAACTATAGGGAATACGAACATGATTGAATTGGGGCAAAGATGCGCATTCATGTGCACAACAATACGCCGTTTTGAAATTTTGAAAATTTCGAGTAGTTCCGGAGATATCCGAAAAAAACGATTTTTCGGAAAATCATTTTAATTTTGTACTTCTAAATAAATAGCACATTTATATTGCCACTTTTTTCACTCTTTTCAATGGTGTTCATGACGTTTCGTTTAAGCAAAACTATCATAAACTTTTTTTTCCACTACTGGATACATTTTTAAATTGGGTAACTGTTCTATTTCATGGGCAAATAAAAAACAAAACACTTTCTCTATCTCCTCAACCGAATCTGAATTCGTAGCTTTAAGTCTAGCAGTGACAGAAGCCTGTTGGCTTAAAAAGTTTTTAAAAGACTTTAATATTATTCTTAGTGAACCAATTATCTTATATGAAGATAACAGATCAGCTATCTTTGTAGCCAAAAGTCCTGAAAGTAATAAAAGGCTGAAACATATCGATGTAAAATATTTAATTATTAAAGAAAAGATTGATACAGGGGTTGTTCAAGTAATTTATTTAAAAACTGATGATCAGTTAGCTGACATGTTAACTAAACCTTTACCAAGGGTCAAATTTGAAAAATTTAGGTTACAGCTCGGATTACAGTTGGGACTTATGGTGAAATAATGAATTTCTTTATATATAGAAAAAAAAAGTTGTTTTGTATTGAGAGGGGGTGTTAATGTAAGTAGGTTGGCAATACCAAAACAATTTAAGATTATATGACTGTTTTAGCATTAGTGTTTTTTAGTTCTTTAAGGCTGCAGGATGTGTAAAAAATGTCGGTAACTAACGATTGTTTATTTCCGTTGTCTCAATAGAATTCGCAAGTTATTTGAAACCAGTATTCCAACACTGCTTAAAGCAAAAAATAAAAAATGGTAGTTTCTATTTGAAAAAAAGGTCTTTTGGCGTTTTTTTTGGATTCAGTATTCAAGCTTCTTTTTGATCAGTGTGTACAAATAATGATGAAAATATCGTAAAAATACTGAAAAAGTAGTTCTTTTTCTACAAGAAAACCAACCCAAATTAAATATAGTAGGCTTCCTCATAGAAATGATTGATAATTAAATTTTGGACTGCAAA